>OY856410.1:567873405-570273405 GCA_963693085.1 Alisma plantago-aquatica
GAACAATCTGCATCCAAGAATTCAAGTAAGAGACCAGCCAGAATTCTATTGACACATGTAATGAAGCAAAACATGAGGCAGAGAAGCTTGTTCGCATGTTTGTTATTAGCCGTTTTCTATGACAGCAAGAAAATTAACAATATGTCACTCGCGTATGTTTACTACGCACGTCCTAGTGACAGTTGAACTTTTATTCCTGTAATGCTAAAAGCCGCAACTATCATCAACTGCCCACCACTCCTTGTAGGGTTAAGAATAAACTTGCAATGACAAACTGAACACTTTTGCCGGTATACTTAACACCCAAAGGGATATTTGGGATATAAGAAACATAATGATTAAGGAAAATTGCTTTAGATGTCAAACATTCTTGTAAGGGCGGTGAATTCTAAATCTAATCAGGGGACCAGAGTTTACATTTAGGTTGCCAATTCCAAGTTTTTCCTAACCAATTCATAAATGACTGTCAAGTGTTTCCCCACACTGTCCCTGTCATCCGAAAAAAATGGAAACGGGAAGCATCCATATTTCCCACTATCCAGAGGCCTTGGGTTCGAGAGTTGGTGAGTATGATAGAGACGGGGAGAGAACTAAGGGGGTAAAACAGAAAATTGTTTTCTTTTAAATATCACAATACCCCTTTTGTATGGATCATACAAAAGGCTGTTGGCTGTTGTCCATTCTAAGCAGGTCACATCCACACCCCCTCAATTTTACAGATATCCAGGCAGGTTGCAGAATTGCTTCCAGGCAGATTGTGCCTTTGTCAACGAGACATTTGTGAATGTTTTCCTACAAGCTCATGTTTCCCTCTTGTTCCCACGTAAATCTGAATTAATGCACTAACGATGCGGAGAATTGCATTTGACAGATCGCTTATATTCCTGAACTATTCAAATGGTTAGGAGACTTTGATGACAGGCTCTGAGCTGCTTGTAGGGAGAAGGTTGGCAGACCCTCTTTTTATTGTGGCCAAGAAGTTAGACTTTGTCAACACCGCTATAAAGACTTTTTATTGGGGAAGTTTCAAGGAAGTTCAATAAAAATCAGTAAAATTTTGATGCCATTTTGAAAGAAAATGAAGCAATTTCAAAGAGAACATCAAAGGAACATTTCTAATTATTGCTAGAACTTGGAACTCTACCTTAAACATGTCACTAATAAAATTAAATCACGAGCTCAGAACACCAACACAAGATTCACAAGTCACAAAGTAGACGATAAAATTGTAGAGAGTAGGTCAACTACTTAATTGCAGGCCAGCAGCTTTCTTCTTCAAATCCAAGAAGAAGGGGTATCTCCAAGCTCTAACACTCAAAAGAGCCTAAACACCAAGTTCCTAGCACACACCACTCTTCAATTCACTAAGGAGTGAAGTGGGAGATCAATTCAAGCACTCCTCTTGCTTAAATAAAACTCAAACAAGACACTTGAGTTGGCAAACTAAGAACATCTAAAAGTCGGAATGGGACAGTCATGATTTATTTACTCACATATCTTAGTTGTGTTGTGCTCATAGTAAGAATGTGTTATTCACAAACCTCGTGCTCGAAGCAAAACATTGAGCTCAAGCTGCATAGATTTTAGACTAGTGACACTTCTATGGCACCCAAATCCTCAAGGTGCTAGCCACCTCTTGTGCAATATGCAAAAGGCTAAAATGGGACTTCACAATAGGCAACGTGAATAGTAGTAGTAGTCACATTATTAGCAATTGGTGCAAGTAAATGAGCTGATTTCGAACTCTAGCACGGCAATCATCTCAAAGAACTTTACACAATAATTACTTCACATTTTAGGATATCACATCGCTGCTCTCTATGCAGCATGAGCAATTGTTGTGTAAAAAGGTCAATCTTTTGCCTATTTGAGATTTATGCATGTGTACCATACACAGCTAAATTACTTAAGAGACACAAGTCATCATACATTATGGAAAGTGAATTATTCCATACAACTTTATTACAACCCAAGTCTAGACATTTGCATAGTTTTCTAGGTACCTGTTTGGTTAGTAAATCAGCCATTATCATTGGCATGGTTATGCACTGAATTTTGACATTATGGGCATGGATATCTCGATGAAGTTAACTTAGCATCAACATATTTGCATTTTGCACTAGCTAAGATGCTTTATGTCGTTCAAATTTGCAAGGTTGTTTGACTAACACGAAACAAGATCTCGCTCTTTGTCACTATCAACCCATTGGTATCATAGGAATATTCTTAGCAATACCGACTCTTGTATTATGCTAGAACTGGTGTCAACGATATTGATGTAGGACGTATTAGGCTTTATTCTAAATATTTTTTATTTAGTTTCATATCAAGGGACCTAAGTGCAAATTATTTAGTTAATGTAATTAGTCGTACTTCTTTATTTTAGGCTTTATTTAATTAAAATTTTATTAATTAGGAGTTTATTTTCATTACTTGAGGGTCAAGAAACATAGTGTTATAAAAGTCAGCCTTAGGGCCTTTCTCCAAGCAATTGAATATGAATTAAATTTTGAGAATTGTCGTTTAATCTTCTTCTCTTCTTCTTCACAATGTGTCCCACATCAAGTGGTATCGGAGCTAAACCCTAATCCATTAGGGTACGACCTCTCTATCTTCTTCCTTCTCTCTCATTTTCTTCACTACTACTTTTCCTTTGTTCCTCACGCGATCTTTCTTTTCCCCTTCGTCACTAAGATGTCAAGCCCCATCCCGTCCACATGTGTTGGTTTCTCAGCAAGCCTACTCGAGCATCATCTCCCTACTACCCACCACAACCACCTATCTGCCACCTGCCCACTCAACACACCCTTTGCAAGTTCCAGCCCGCCAAACTCTGCATCAATAGCAGACCATCTTGTTCCCTTTTTCGCAAGCCCACCATCTCCGCAAGCCTCTCTCACACCCACCTCTTCCCAACCCTTTCGTCCCATCAGCAGTACCCCTGCATGTCGCTACCTCCCGCAAGCCCCACCCCTCCCGCCCAAGCTCTACCCCCCGCTGATTCTACCCCACTACTTCAAGGACGAAGGCAACAAGCTACCGCAATCTCCATATCCTCTGTTACCACCGCCCATCCCTCTCCCATCGCAAGTCCCTAACTCCCAATGTGAATGTCTCTCCTTGTCCTTCCCCGTGTGGCCAGCCATCGCCACATACAATACTCCCAGCCGCTATACCCAACTCCAGACATCAAAAGTCCCTTTTTCCCTTCCAACAACTCTAGAGCCGCAATGCCCCTTCACCCTCAGCCTCTTATTCCAGGACTCCCATCCACAAGGCATCAAGCCTTCATTGGAAGCAGCCCCTACTACACTGCATCCCTTTCCCCTATAAAAGATCACTTCGTTTCGCCTTGTTTTCGTCTGTAACTGAGGTGGTCCCAACACACCTCATCCTCTGCTAGGTTTCTAACCCTAGCACACACAGCGGCGACTACAGTAGTCGCCGCCTTCAAGCTGCTAGTAAGTAGCCCCGAAAAACATTTCAAAAGCGAGGAGCCGCTAGCCTCCTGCCACCCCCAGCCAACGCACCGCAAAATTGGATCCCCAGGTCAAGGCACACGCATCAACCTTCCTCAGAGACATCACTTTCCTTTTTATCAGATTCAAGAGGATTTTCTTCATCCAAAAAATCATGTTGATTGTACTACAAGTCAATAACAAAGTGAACGCATTTGATACAGCAATGGAGGATATTTGATGTCAACTGGACAACCTAATGCAAGAACAAGACATGTTAGAACACCTAGCCCATAATGATTAGATGACACTCTTAAAAAAGTACTTAGGAATTCATATTACGCTGTACTTCAGCCATGTCAAGATTGCGATTGCCATGCGATCAAAAGACGAATCAAAACCTGAAGATGCACCTCCTTCAAGTGACTCGAACCATAATGGATTAGAGGAGATCGATGAAAGATGATGAAGATGCACTCCAAGTTTGTGATCCAGGAACACATGAGAGAGTCAGAGACAGTGGCTCCACCACCTCCCACAGCAGATGGCGTCAACAGTCCAAGCGATATTGATATTCTGCGGCACAATTTGTGTTGATGCGTACTGTTAGAAAGTATGCTTATTTATGTTATTAAATGTCTTTGTAATATGGGCCCAAGTACGTCTTGGCCCATTAGGGTTTCGTTGAGTCTGTACGCTTCCCTACTCTCCTATAAATAGGAGCAGGGTTTGTTCTATTCAAATACAATAATTAGCCTCTTATTTATTCTCTGATACATTCATCAGTGCTTCCTTTAGAGAATGATGATGTCAACCCTACAATGGATCAATTGTCGACGTCCTTATCATTCGTCGCACACCACGGCATCTTGCTCTTCCAGTTGATGATGAGTACACCACTACCTCAGTGTTGTTGATTCTTGCAGATGTTCCAAAGATTAAAACCTCTATTGCTGCTTCAACATTATGGCATGCTTGATGTTGACAATACCCCAACTCAGGTTGCCAGCGACGCCCAGTTCATTTGTCCCACCATTGGCCACTACTGGGAGAGGCTGCGTAGGATATGAATCTGACTCACTGGTGGCTCGTCTTTGAACCCTGAGGGAGTTGATGTAGGACGCATTAGGCTTTATTCTAATTATTTTTTCTTTA
Source organism: Alisma plantago-aquatica (assembly GCA_963693085.1). Taxonomy (NCBI): domain Eukaryota; kingdom Viridiplantae; phylum Streptophyta; class Magnoliopsida; order Alismatales; family Alismataceae; genus Alisma; species Alisma plantago-aquatica. The sequence continues at coordinate 567,878,019 of OY856410.1, forward strand.
ATGTTATATTTAGGGATCTAAGTGCAAATGGTAGTTAATGTAGTGACTTGTAATTCTTTCTGTGTTTCTTTATTTTAGGCTTTATTTAACTACAAATTTTATTAGTTAAGAGTTTATTTGCATTACTTGAGGGTCAAGTAATGTATTGTTGTAAAAGTCAGCCTTGGGGCCTTAGTCTAGGCAATTGAATGTCAATTGAATTATGAGAATTGTCATTTATCTTCTCCGTATCTTCATCTTCACAATGTGTCTCACATCAGATTTAGCATCAACTTACTCGGCAAGCATGCAGGTAGATTTGTGCTCATTAAGCTCAGCACCCCATTTGGCATTGGTGTATCAAATAAGTCTCAAAGCATGGTTTTAGTATCGTTGAGGTATCTAAAGGTTCTCTTGATGGGTTTTGTTAGAATAATAGGTCTTTATTATTCTATTTATTCATTATTCTTTATACCTCTATATATTTACTGTGTATATGGGATCAGTCCCACATTATGTAAACGTGTATTGTCCACCACCCATGTCCATATATATAGGTGTGCCTTGTCAATACTAAAAGCATCTCATTCCGCACATTGTTTTTCCTATTCACATGGTATCAGAGCAAGTGATGTCGTAATTCTATAGAGAAGGTAGCAACAGTAGTCGTCGTCTATCGGTGTTGACGTCATCCTCAGTAGGCTCCTCCGTTGTGGTTGCCTCTCTATCTCCACCGTGGAAATCACCTCCATCATGGAAGATCATCTCCTTCTTTGTCGTGACAGTCATTCCCACCGCGGAATCCTTTCTTCTTCCATCGTGGATATCATCTCCACTTTGGGAACCGTCTCCTAGCAATGGAAGACATATCCACCTTCCGAAACATCTTTTTCAGAAACATCACTATCCAAAGGTCTTCATCTCCATCTCCTCCTCTCCAACATCTTCACCACCGTCGTGGTGGTAGATAGATCTACGCCTAGGAAGTCTCTCTCCAAGAATATCCTTCCAAGGTGTAATTTTATGGGAAGAAAACCTAAAATTTCCAAGCCGACAGCACCACACACGTCCTGTGTTTCACCAACATGATGTGGGATTCCAAGCAGACAGGGTTGCGCCCCGACAACTGACATGCTATGTTCATCACCGACACGACGTGTTGTAGGAAGAAGAGTTACGCCTCCGACAACACACGTAAGGAACTAACTGCCACGTTCTACCTTCTATCTTCATCATGTCGGAAAAGAAGGAAGTGATGGCTCCTCTCCTTATTCGAGATCAAGTCATCACTACTCGGAAGCTCAATGAAAAGAACTTCACTCAATGGAGTCGACCGGTCAAAATCTGGTTCAAAGGCCAAGGAAAATACAAACACCTCACAGAAGATCCTCCTACAAATAACACTCTAGAACATTGGGAGCAAGTTGATGTCAATCTCCTCTCCAACTTGTAGAATTTTGTGGAGCCACAAGTAGATCTCACCAGTCACTTTGAGAGATGTAAAGATGTCTGGGATCACCTTAACCTCATGTACGAGTCAAACATCTCTCGCATGTACGAGATGACTGTGGTGGTGTGCAATCTTCAACAAGATGAGAAATCCCTGACTCTATATTTCGGGGAGATAACTCGCATCACTAACGATCTTCTTTCTCTTCTTCCGCTTACAGCGGACCTCAACGTACTCCAAAAGCAGAGGCCGAGGGATCAAATGGTTGTGATTAAATTCTTGGTTGGGCTTCGACGTGAGTACGAAGGAGTACGTAGCCAAATCCTTGCTGAGTCTGAGCTTCTAAGTTGGTGGAAGCATATCAGCGTGTATCACGCGCCTTCATTGAGCAAACTCCACATTCTATCCTGGACAAATCTGCTATGGTTTCTACCATGAAGGGCCACATCAACACTGGCTCGGCTACTAGTGCACGAGGACAAGGACGACGTGGTGGTCGTGGAGGCAGGTCTATTGGAGGACGTGGACGCCCAGAATGCTCTCAGTGTGGCAAGATGGGGCATTACAAAGAAACTTGCTATGAACTTCATGGGTATCCCCCCAAAACCACATCTGCAAATGTGGCATCCACTGACGACACTTCAGGGGACACCAACCGTCAGATCCAGGCGACAGATGAAGAGTACAATCAGTTTTTCTAGTACAAAGCTTCTCAACAACCTCGTCCTCAGTTTCTTCAATGATTCCTTTGCACAACATGATGGTGGACCTACTGCATGCTTATCTCAATCTTCTAATGCAGGTTCATCTTCTTGGGTTCTTGATTCAGGTGCAACAGATCACATTATAGGTAAAACCCATCTCATATCTAACCTATCCACCACCAAAACACCTTTGCCACCTATTACCATTGCTAATGGGTCCAAAGCTCCAGTACATCGTACAGGGATCATCAAGCCTATACCTATAGTCACCTTACGATCAGCTTTATTTGCTCCTGAGTTCCCTTTCAATATATTATCCATTAGCAAATCAACTCGTTCTCTTTAAGCCTCAGTTACATATAACCCTGATGATTGTGATACAGGACCTCCGGACATAGAAGGTGATTGGTGGCGGGTATGAATTTGATCTACTATCTTGGTCTGGCATCCAAGGCGTGTGTGGCAGCTTCTCCTCTTCATATCCATAGTCAGCTTGGACACATATCCCTGGATAAACTTCGGGTCCTTCATCCCCAACTATCTAGACTTAGCACACTCCAATGTGAGTCATGTCAGTTAGGAAAGCATCATCGATCCACCTTTAAATGTAGGGATCAAATGACTGCTCAGTCAAGTTCCAAAATTGTTCATTCTGATGTCTGGGGCCCATGTCGGGTTCTGTCAAAACTTGGTCAGAAATATTCACTTTCATTGATGATTTCTCTAGAGTCACATGGTTGTATTTGATGAAAGATCGCTCTGAAACTGTATCTTTAATAAAGAACTTTTCGGCGTATTCACATTTTCAGGGCAGATAATGCCAAGGAATATTTCAATACTGCTCTTACTCAATTCTCATCTTCCAAAGGAGTCATACACCAGTCGTCATGTCCTCACACGCCCCAACAAAATGGGGTAGCCGAAAGGAAAAACCCTCACATCGTCGAAACTGCTCTTACTCTTCTTTTGCATACGAGCGTTCCCAAGGAATTCTACGGTGATGTTGTCCTCACTACCACATATCTCATCAATCGCATGCCATCATCCACCTTAAACAAACACATCCTCTTTCAACTTTCATGCCCTGGTCAGCCCATTTAGAGTGTCACCTTGACGTGGGGGATGTCATCAGTTCGAGCCTGATTATCCCTAAACCCAATGCGAGTTTTTCTATTTTGTTTGCCCCAGCTAAGTTGTGGCCGGCCTTTCCATTTCCAAATCTTAGTCTCTTGCACGCATATTGTTCCCCCTAAAGTTTTTGGATGTGTTTCTTTTGTTCATAATATTGGGATGGGTCATGACAAACTTAGTCCAAACGCTTCCAAGTGTGTCTTCATCAGTTATTCCAAGACTCAGAAGGGATATCGATGCTATGATCCAGTCGATCACCATTTTCTTATTTCCATTGATGTCACCTTCTTTGAAGATACTCCATACTTTGGAGATCCTCAGTCGATGAGAGATCTCAAAGAAGTTGTTCTACCATCCAATTGTCATTGAAATTTCATCATCTACACCTCATGTCCAGGGAGAGTCTTCTCCATTTGTGTCCCAAGGAGAGGAACCTCCCATCACTCATGTCTTCAGACGTTGCGTGCAGGATAGTGTCTAAGATCAGGGATCCGACAATGCAAGTCAACCCTTCTTCAATCATCACTCAGTCTGGAGCTCCAGGTAACAACGATAGTTCTCTTGATCTACCAATTGTTGTTCGGAAAGGAAAACGATCATGTACCCTTCATCCCATTTCTAACTTTGTTTCATATGACTATTTATCTCCCTCAGATAAAGCCTTCTTATCATCGATAACCGATGTTTCCAATTCTAATTTTGATTGTTGCCTTGAATCACCCAGGATGACGTCGTGCTATGGAAGATGAGATGAATGCTCTCCGTCAGAATCACAGTTGGAGTTTAGTTCCTACTCCAACAGACAAGGATGTTGTTGGGTGTCAATTGGTTTTCTCAGTCAAAGTCAGACCCACTGGAATTGTTGATCGTTTGAAGGCCCGTTTGGTAGCAAAAGGATACACTCAAGTATATGGAGAAGACTATCTTGAGACTTTTTCTCCTGTTGCTAAAACATCCTCTGTTCATCTTTTTATTTCTCTAGCAGCTCATTATTCTTGGCCCTTGCATCAACTTGATATCAAGAATGTGTTTCTCCATGGTGACCTATCTGAAGAAATCAATATGGAGCAACCTCTTGGGTTCGTTGCTCAGGGAGAGTCACATCTAGTTTGTCGTATTCATAAATCTCTATATAGACTCAAGCAGTCTCCAAGAGCTTGGTTCGGGAAATTTAGTCAAGCTCTAGTTGAGTTTGGCCTTTTATGGTCAGGTCTGGATCATTCAGTCTTCCATCAGCAACGATCGTCAGGTTGTGTTCTTATTATCTATGTTGATGAATGATGCTATTGCCATTACTGGAGATGACCAGCAGGGTATTCTACATCTTAAACAATTTCTTCAAAAGAAATTTCAAACGAAAGATTTAGACCACTTAAAATATTTTCTAGGCTTTGAGGTTGCTAGATCTAATGATGGAATAGTGATGTAGGACAGGCCCCACCTTTACGCACTTATGAGCGTAGGCGTCGCCATGTTATTAGTTAGGCTTTATTAGCATGCTTTATTTTATTATGTCCTTTTTCTCGTTTTTGGCTCTTGTAAAGTCAAGTGGTTTAGTCCCACATTGGCTACCGCCCGTTCAGTCTTTCTTTTAGAAGCCTATATAAAGGATCTATCTGCGTCTATGTAGTGACACAGTTGATGAATGATAATTATTCCCTTTTAGTCTTTAACGGTATTTCTTTTTTAATTTCATAGATAGGCATTAAGTGGTATCAGAGCCTAACCCTTAAAACATTAGGGTTAGGTCATGCCTATAACAATCGTCGTTCTCAACCAACCCGCCCGCCCCCCAGTCATCTGCTGCCATCTCCAACCACACCCGCCGCCGCCGCTGCATGTTGCCGACTACTACTGTCGTTGTCCGTCGCCACCACTATTTGTCGTTACCACTGTAGTCGATGCCTACTGTCGTTGTCGATGTTACCCCTATCCGTTGTAGTAGCCGACGCTATCTGTAATTACCGCCGTAGTCGTTGCCTTCTGCCACTGCAGACGTTGCCCCTGCCGCTACCTGCTGGCGCCAACTGGCCCCGAGGCTGCTAGTGTGATCGGCGTAGGGTCAGGGCACAGATATCTTATTTCCTCCAGAGGTAATTCTCTCCATCCATATCAAAGACAACAAAGCAACGATTGTCATCACTTTGGGTAAGATCTTTTCATTGTTTATTGTGTTTTTTCTCATCTTTGGCAATTTTAGTACATTCGCAAACAGGTCCTTAGGGTTTTGATTCCTCCACCAAAAATTTGCCAAGTCCTAATTTTAGAAAGGTTTTCCCTTGTTCGGTGCACTACTCTTCTATCATATATTTGTGTTGTTTTCTTGAATTGTTTTGTGTTGTACATTACAGAACTAAGTTTTCATTTGGCGCAATACTTTTTTTGGCTTTTTCGTTGCAAATCATTATGTCTGGTCGTAGGTCTAGTAGCCCAGTTTTAGAACCCATGTCAGAAGTCGTCCCTTCGTCTTCCCAACCCCCGTTTACCCTTGAGACTCTGGGTCAATCATTCAATTCCATGGTTGATCTTCGCACTATTTGCCAAACCCATACACGACAGGCCAGTCAGAACTTGACACCTTTTATGAGGTATGGGATGCCACCAAATCTTGGAAATGCACCACAAAGCCCCCTGAACCCTACTCCTCTACAGTTCTGCCCACCACAACTCCATGAGCCCTCTGCCTACCACCCCTATGGAGAAGTTGATCCTTTCGTTGAACCTGGTCCTTATTCACAACACCCACATGTGGAACAACACCCCTATCAACCACCCTACCATCACACACCCCAAACCGCTACCCTACAAGCACACTATGCACCACCACTACATCCCCCTCCATGTGCTCCTCGTGCTCCTGCACCTCATCACCAACCATGGGCTTCGCCACAAGGCCCGCACCCTCCCATGGCAGCTCAGCCTCGAGCCCCTGGCCATGAAGTTTTTTCATAACCCCCCGCGTGGACATGTTTTCCCCCACAACCCATACGGTCAATATCACCTGGGGCCTCATCCACCACATCACAATGATATTACTCGACGAGTTAAAATAGATGCCCCCACTTTTGATGGTAAACTTGACCCAAAGCTTTTCTCGATTGGATTGCTAATTTGGAAGATTATTTCAACTGGTATGACATGACTGAAGTCTAGAATAGGGTAAAGATTATTTCTTATTGAGTGAATAAAACGAATACATGACCCTCTCTTTTATAAGACAAGAGAGTAAGACATAGAGTAGAGCTAGGCAATATGGGATAAAGGTACAAGAGGCTTACAAAGACAAAAGCCAAAAATACACTAAGTAAGAAACAACACAGCACAGTAAAATATATATACTAATACTCCCCCTCAAGCTGGATCATAGATATCAATCATGCCCAGCTTGTCAATCAGAGCAGTGAATCGAGTCTTCGAAAGAATCTTGGTGAAGATTATATGCAACTTGATCAGAAGTATGTGTATAAGGCGTAGATATTTGACCAGATAAGACAGCATCTCGTACAAAATGACAGTCAACTTCGATGTGCTTAGTACGTTCATGAAAAGTAGGATTACTTGCAATAAAGATTGCAGCCTTGTTGTCACAGTACATGGGAATAGAATTGGAATGAGAGATAGCAAAATCTTTCAGAAGGCCACGGATCCAGAAAAGTTCACAGGTAGTATGAGCCATGGCTCGATATTCTGCTTCAGCACTAGAACGAGCAACAACTGCTTGTTTCTTGCTGCGCCAGGTGACCAAGTTACCACCTACAAATGTGCAGTAACCAGAAGTAGATCGGCGATCTATTTTGCTCCCAGCGTAGTCAGAGTCAGAATACCCCATAAGATTACAATGGCCATGTTTCTTATACAGAAGACCTTTCCCAGGAGAACTTTTTAAATATTTTAAAATATGGCAGACAGCATCCTAGTGACATTGTCTCGGCTTATCGAGAAACCTGCTAACAAGTCCAACTGCAAATGTGATATCAGCTCGAGTGACAGTAAGATAAATAAGCTTGCCGACCATGCGACGATACTGATGATGATCAGGATAAGGAGGGGACGTCTCATCATCCCAATTAGTGTTCGGATCCAACGGGGTACTAGTAGGCTTGGCTCCAAGAAGACATGTTTCAGATAGAAGATTCAGAACATACTTGTGCTAAGATAGGCACAGACCAGAAGATGACCGAGACACTTCAATCCCAAGAAAGCATCGCAGAGTACCTAAATCTTTAGTGACAAAATGAGTTTCCAAGTAGCATTTAGTAGCCTGAATACCTACAAGGTCACTCCCAGATAATATGATGTCATCAACATAAACAATCAAGATAACAAGCCCAGAGGAGGTGTGTTTGATAAATACAGAATGATCAAACTAAGAACGACAAAACTGAATTTTTTGAAGAATAGAGCTCAGCCTATCAAACCAGGCATGGGGGGGTTTGGTTCAGTCCGTAGATTGTTTTGCGCAGACGACACACTTTTGAGGACTCCCCCTGAAGCACAAAACCAGGAGGTTGTTCCATGTATACCTGCTCATGCAGATCACCATATAGAAAAGCATTCTTGACATCGAGCTAAAACAAAGGCCAGTCAGAATTAACTGCTACAGAAATGAGTACACGAACCGAGTTTAGACGGGCAACAGGTGAAAAGGTCTCAAAGTAATCCACGCCATATGTCTGAGAATAGCCTTTGGCAACAAGGCGAGCTTTGAGACGTTCAATAGTCCCATCAGGTTGATATTTGATCGTAAAGACCCATCGACATCCAACCGGAGAACAATCAGTAGGAGGATCAACTAACTGCCAAGTGTTGCGTTCAGTAAGAGCCTGCATTTCAGATTCCATAGCGTGACGCCAAGCTGGATGCTTAACAGCCTGAGAAGCATTCTTAGAAAGATACAGCAGAAAAAACAGATGTGAAATTTGCAAAATTAATCCCCAAGTGATCAGTGGTACAGAAATTCCTAATGGGATGTTGTGTACAAGTCTGAGTACCTTTGCGTAAGCTGATAGGTATATCTAAGTCAGAAAATACATGGGATGGAGGTGGATCTGCCATCGAGGATGAAGAATCTGGATGGGCCATGGAGGGAGTTGGAGCCTTCGGTCTTCTTTGATAAACCTTCAGTGTAGGAGCAGCAACGGGACTGGTATCCGATGAGTCAGAATCATCAATCAGCGGTAAAGGTGTATCCGCAAATAAATTCGATGCTACGACGGAACTAGCAAAAGAATAAAACGACATATGTTGAAAGAAGACATCAACTGAGACCAACCATTTCTTTCCAACAGGATCATAGCAGCGGTACCCTTTTTAGTCCTAGAGTACCCTAAGAAGACACATTTGATGGCTCGGGGATCAAGTTTAGTTAATCTAGGACGCAGATTTTTAACAAAGCAGGTACTTCCAAAAATCCGAGGGACAGAAAACAACAGAGCATCAGGACATAGAATTTGATATGGAACTTTATTTTCAAGAACCGAAGATGGCATGTGATTGATAAGATAACATGCAGTAGAAATAGCTTCGGGCCAAAAATAGTGGGGAATATGATAGTGAAACAGAAGAGTACGAGCAACTTCAAGAAGATGCTGATTTTTGCGTTCGGCGACTCCATTCTGTTGCGGAGTATAAGCGCATGAGGTTTGGTAAATAGTACCAGTGTTTCAAAAAGCGGTATGCGTTATGCGCTCGGAGAGGTCACCTTGTAGAGTATATGCGGTATGCGGGAGTATATGCGGAAGTATATGCGGTTTTGAATTTTTTTAATTAATTATATATATATATATTAATCATGATTTACATATTTAATTTGTGCAATTGTGTATCTAAATAGTACAATTACAAGAATAATGGATGCAATTATGCAAATATGCAATCATCACAACTTAAATAAATACAAACATGCACTATAATCTAAATTTAAACAATGTAAATGTATAAAAGAAGAAATCAGAATATCTCTAACTAAAAATCGGGGTATAATCGGCCTTGTATGCGGCCGTACAACCGATTATGCGGCTTGGACCGCTTTTTGGACCGATTTTTATTATGCGTTTTTTTGGAGGACCGCACCTTGTATGCGGCCGCTTATGCGGGCGCATACACCGATTTTTAAAACACTGAATAGTACCCAGTTTGCGACAAAAAGAACTGACTGAGGCTTGCATGAATTCGAGGGCATTGTCAGTGCGAAAGATTTTTATAGGTTTACTAGACTGGGTACGTATTTCAGAAGAAGAAAAAAAGGCAGTAATAGTATCAAGAATGTTAGACCGATCTTTCAACAGGAATATCCTGGTGGTTCTAGATAAATCATCAATAAAACTCATAAAATACCGAAAGCCAAAGACACTGGGAACAGAACATGAATCCAAATATCAGCATGCACTATATCAAAAGTTGTTTTGAGCCAATACATAGTTTTTTTGGAAAAGTAGACCGAGTCTGTTTGCCTAACTGGCAAGTTTCACAATAAAAAACAGAATCAGAAATATCAGGTAAAATGTGCTTCAACTCGACCGCTGACGGATGTCCCAACCGATAGTGCCATTGGATGCCCATCACAGAAGAAGTCAGAAGCGCAGCAGTCTTCGGTACATCCAGGTAGTATAAGCCGTCTGGTCCCTCATGGCCCGAACCAATCTTCGTCCTCGTATGCAGATCCTGAAAGATAACACCATTCGGATCAAATGTTATAGAACAACGCAGGCTCTTAACAGTCCGACTGACAGATAATAAATTAATTAGAAATTTTGGAACATATAATGCAGAGCGCAAAGGTAGGCGGCCAAAAGTACAGATATTGGTAAAACCAGATACAGGTGTTTGTGAACCATCAGCAAGAGTAACAGGAGGAATAGCAATAGTTTTATGCAAAATAGAAAATAAGGTAGGATTGCCAGTAATGTGGGAGGTCGCACCAGAGTCGATCACCCAAGTGTTTTTACCAGACTGGGTTAGGAGAGCAGTACTGCCATCAATGGAAGTCTCCGTAGACGAGGCCAAACGCGCTTGAAGCGGTTTCTCAAATTCTGATCTGATCCAATCGGCAGATGGTGGAGCAGAAGAGGAGGCAGTAGTGTCAGGTTGCTCAGACGTGACTTGATTTGCCCATGCAGATTTCACATGTTTGATCCAGCAACGGTCTTCATTATGATTAGTCTGTTTGCAGAAGTTGCAATAGCATTGTTCAGTAGCATCAGCAGTAGAGGAGGACCCCGTCCATGACCAGTAGAGGATCATCCATGACCGCGTCCTCGACCGCGGCCACGCCCATAGGAGTCACCAGTCCTAACAGCGAGGGCTGTCCCGTCAGAGACATCAAGAAGTGCTTGAGAAACAGAGGGAAGACGCTGCACGCGCTTTAGTAGGAAGAGGATCGCTAGAAAGAATTTGATCGACTACCCCCGCAAAGGGCGACGACATGCCAGTAAGAAACTGACCTAACTGTAACTCATTGCGTTGGCGCTGGATCTCAATAATATCTGATGATAGGGGTGATACACCTCGAACTCATCCCAGAGTGCAGAGCATTGATTATAGTAGTCCTCCACAGAATCAGTAGTCGAGTACTCCAGTTTGGCCAAGTTTTTGAAGATCTCGAACACCTTCTTCGGATTCTACTGGTGAGAATACACGTCGGAAAGTTGATCCCACATCTCCTTGGTCGTCTTCAGGCGGAGCAAATACTGGCTGATTTTGGGCTTTGCACTAATGACCAGCCAGGTCATGACGCCGTAATCTTCTTTAGACCAAAGATCATAGGCATGTTTCGTCTTGTCATCAGCATCTGTAGCAAGAATCATTAAGACTTTTGGTAGACAGATGCGAGAAGCGTCCTTGAGCCTTGACGTAGAGTTCAAAGGACGCTGCCCATAAGTGATAGTTGGAGCCATCTAGTTTGACAGTGGTGACGCACAAGTTGTGGGGAACGTCTGAGGTCGCCATAACGACAGCAAGCAGCGTGAATCAAGGGCGCAGGCAGCAGTAGCAAGCAGAAGATTGACGTAGCAGTCAACAGAGGCAGACAGCAGCAGAAGCCCAACACATGGGCAGATCTATAGATAGAAGATAGGAGATCCAGGCATCGGATCTCAGGAACCCACGTAGGGGCAGCAAGGAATATTAAAGAACCTACGCCAACATGGAGGAAAAATCACTCCACCATGAGGCGTAGGCAGTCAGAGAGTGGAACTGATTTTACGTCTTCAACGTGCCAGAATTGGAAAGTGTCTGAAGCTGTCCGGAGACCAACGGGAACAGGATGGGGTGATCAACGGGATGGAATAGGAACAAGGGATGAAGGAGGTGGTGGAGACGGAGAGTTAGGAAGGTGGTGGTGGGCTGTGGAGAAGAGGGTGGGCTATGGGAAAAAGGGTGGCGGCAGCAAGGGAGGCAGGGGGTAGGGAGGAGGGGTGGTGGCGGCGGTTTGTGGTGGAGTAGGGATAGCGGGGAGAGGGTTGGTGGGGTGGAGAGGGTTGGCGGCAGTAGTAGGGGAGGAGGGGAGGGTCGGCGGCAGCAGGGTAGAAGGGGGGGGGGGGGGGCAGCAACAAGGTAGAGGGGGGGTGGCGACAGCAGGGTAGAGGGAGGGGGCGGCTAGGGTTAAGGAGGGAGGGGTTTACGGAGGATCGAGAGGCTCTTATACCATCTAGAATAGGGTAAAGATTATTTCTTATTGAGTGAATAAAACCAATACATGACCCTCTCTTTTATAAGACAAGAGAGTAAGACATAGAGTAGAGCTAGGCAATATGGGATAAAAGTACAAGAGGCTTACAAAGACAAAAGCCAAAAATACATTAAGTAAGAAACAGCACAGCACAGTAAAATATATATACTAATATGACGCTCAGCAGATTAGGTTTGCTAAGATGAAACTTGAAGGGTCAGCCAAGCAATATTGGCAAGGTGTCCAGCGTGACATGGAGCGTACTGGTCAACCTCCCATCCTTTTTTGGGATGAGATGAAGACTAAGCTACGTGAGCACTATGTTCCCGCCCAATACCAAAGACAACTTCTTTCTGACTGGACGACCCTTAGCCAAGGGTCATCATCTATTCAAGAGTATATGGAACGATTTGAGGAGGCTAAGAACCGTTGTATTCACAATGACTCTGATTGGCAACTGGTCGCTCGTTTTGTGCACCGTTTACACCTTGACATTAAACGAGAAATGGAGTTACAACAGATTGACTCCTTGGATGATGCTTTTCACCGTGCCCAAAAGGTAGAGAGTTTTCAGCCTGCTTCTCGTGGTCCTTCCTTTTCGCGTTTTGGACAACGTACTCGCTCAACCAATAATCCTTCCATTACCCCCAAATCGCTCTGCCTATCCCCTACCCAACCACCTCCCCAGAGTTCTTCAGCCCCCTCCTCCAGTAAAGGGAAGGAGGTAGTCCCAACTCCAGTCTGGCCTCCTCCGCGAGGTCGTGAATGCTTTCATTGTCACAGCACAACCCACCTAGCTGCCCAATGCCCTCGTCGTGCTCTTTTTGTGTCCTCTGGCTCTCCTAATACCACCCCTAAGGATGACATTGAATATGAAGATGCTTTTCCTGCCTCTGAACCTTCTGATGATGACGTTGATTACAACTATTATTATGATTTGTCATATCTCCAGGTCATGCGTGTTTTAGCTGCCCCATCAGAAGGGGACGAATGGAAACACACCACTCCCTTCCAGACAAGGAAGAAAATGTCTGATTTCAATGTCGTTTCGGTGGCCACATAAATAGAAATTTCGACAAATTTCGATAGAAATTTCCATAAATGTGTTCCTGGCGTTTCAACGGCAAAATATACCAATTAATTTACAAAATTTAACCAGAATGATTTACTAGTGTAGATCTACTCAAATATGTAATAATATTTCATATTGGATACGTGGGGGGGGAGTCTCGTCATTTTTGAGTGAATGACCCTGAACTGTTCCGATGGGCATTTCGATGGGGATTTTTTGTCATTTTTCATTGGTGAAATCAATTAATTAAGTCATTATAGTTTGCAAGCACAATATATAGACTTAAAGACACAAAACTATGCAAAAAAATATGCTCTAGGTAGTACATAGTATATGAAAAGTAGAAAAAAAATCGATGATCTGCCTGTTTCGAGAGTTTCATCAATCAATTTCGATGTCTGATTGCCATGGAAACAGAAATTTCAGTCGAAATTTCGACCATTTCGTCGAAATTTTGAACATTGCTTATAGACCTTCTTCAAACACGCTGGTAAAAGCTGCAAACTACTCATTGATGGTGGCAGTTCTCAGAACATCATTTCACACCATGGATTGAAGTGCATGGACTTGCACCCAGAGTCCCATCCTCAACCACATAAAGTCCATTCCACATTTGGTGTGATGTGTTGTTGCCTATGGATGTTGGCCACGTCATTCTTGGTCGTCCTTGGATTTATGATTTAGATGCCCACAATGAGGGACGTTCCAATGTTTATACCTTCAAGCACAAGGGCAAACACATACGCTTAGCACCTACTCGATTCATCTCGCCTCCAAAAAAGAGTCCTCCACCAGACCCCCAGACCTCCAAATGCATGGACTTGCACCCAGAGCCCCATCCTCAACCACATAAAGTCCATTGGGTGAACCAAATTAGCTTGCCCATCACCCGACGCTACCTAGTGCCCATCACTCTAGGTGCTTATTCAGACCACATTTGGTGTGATGTGTTGTTGCCTATGGATGTTGGCCACGTCATTCTTGGTCGTCCTTGGATTTATGATTTAGATGCCCACAATGAGGGACGTTCCAATGTTTATACCTTCAAGCACAAGGGCAAACACATACGCTTAGCACCTACTCGATTCATCTCGCCTCCAAAAAAGAGTCCTCCACCAGACCCCCAGACCTCCAAATCCCAGCACTCTTTACACCTTGTCACCCGAAGGGAGTTGGAAGAAGCCAATCGCGAATCGAGATGCATGTATGCCTTATATATCAAAGAATCCACTCCTATCTCCGATTTTCAGCCCCCACCACCAGTACTTGTCTCCCTTCTCGATGAGTTTAAAGACATGACACCCACAGACCTTCCTGATGAGCTCCCCCCTTTGCGTGATATTCAGCATGAGATTGATTTGATTCCAAAATCTTTGCTACCTAACTGACCTCATGACCGTGTAAAGCCGACTGAGCATGCTGAATTGGAACGCCAGGTCGATGCCCTTCTCCTCAAAGGATTCATTCGAGAGAGCAAGAGTCCTTGTGTGGTTCCTGCTCTCCTTGCCCCCAAGGAGGATGGTAGCTGGAGAATGTGCTTAGAATGTCTACCCATCAATAAGATCACTATGAAATATCGTTTCCCTATACCACGCCTTGACGACATTCTTGATCTATTGACAGGATCCCGCTATTTCTCCAAGATTGATCTCCGTAGCGGTTATCACCAGATCTGTGTTAAGGAGTCCCATGAATGGAAGATTGTCTTCAAAACCCCAGACAAATTATACGAGTGGCTAGACATGCCTTTTGGCCTATCCAACGCACCCAACACCTTCATGTGAGTCATGAACCATGTGTTACGCCATTCATTGGAAAAAAATTAGTGGTATACTTTGATGACATTCTGATTTTTAGTAAGACCAAGGACGAACACCTAAATCATCTTCGGCTTATCTTTGACACACTTCGAACTGAGAAATTGTATGTCAACCTAAAGAAGTGCTCGTTCCTTCAAGATAAAGTCCTATTCCTTAGCGACTTTGTATCCGCTACCAGCATTGAGGCTGACCAGGCCAAAGTCAAAGCCATCACTGATTGGCCCCAGCCCACTTCAATTTCTGAGCTTCGTAGCTTTCACGGGCTAGCTAAAGAAGTGCATGTTCCTTCAAGATGAAGTCATATTCCTTAGCGACTTTGTATCTGCTACCGGCATTGAGGCCGACCCAGCCAAAGTCAAAGCCATCACTGATTGGCCCCACCCCACTTCAATTTGTGAGCTTTGTAGCTTTCACGGGCTAGCTTTTTTTTTATCGTCATTTTGTTCGAGGATTTAGCACAATTATGGCTCCTCTCACTGAGTTAATGAAGTGTGACAAATTCGAGTGGTCGCCATCTGCAAGACATGTGCTTTTGAGGGTGTCAAAACTAAGTTGACTAAAGCCCCGGTTCTTCGCCTTCTTGATTTCTCACTTCCGTTAGAAGTATCTTGGAACATTCTGGTGTTGGCATTGGAGGCGTTCTTAGTCAAGACGGCCATCCTGTTGCCTTTTTCAATGAGAAACTCAATGACGCAAAGCGTAAATATTCCACTTACGATAAAGAATTCTACGTTGTTGTGCAATCCCTGTGTCATTGGAGGCACTACCTTCTCCAACAGGAATTATCCTTTGGTCTGACCATCAGGCCCTTCGCTTTCTAAATTCCTAGAAGAATTTAAGTGTGCGTCACGCCAAGTAGTGCGAGTTTCTTCAAGAGTACACTTTTGTTCCCAAACATCATTCAGGTGTTGATAATAAGGCCATAGACGCTCTCAGTCGTTGCTTGACCACCCTACATTCTATGAGCGTTGAAGTTGTGGGCTTCGCGACTATTCATTCTGACCTTTTCAGTAGTACACTTGGCCATGCTTGTGATTTTATTCTACGAGATGGATTTCTTTTTCGCGGCATGCAGTTATGTATCCCTTCTACTTCAGTTCAAGATTTTCTCAATTAGGAATCACATGCTGGTGGCCTCGTTGGCCATTTTGGTAGAGATAAGACCACCGCTCTAGTGACAGACAAATTTTATTGGCCTTCCTTACAACATGATGTAGCTCGCATAGTGTCTCAGTGTCGTACTTGTCAATTGGCCAAAACCAAAAAACAAAATACGGGTTTGTACACTCCCTTCCTTATTCCCCATGAGCCTTGGAAGGATCTAAGTATGAATTTTATTTTAGGTCTTCCCCGCACTTCTCATGGCCATGATTTTGTGTTCGTGGTTGTTGATCATTTTTCAAAGATGGCCCACTTCGTTACCTGTAGTAAGACTTCTGACGCCTCACATATCACTCGCCTTTTCTTTAATGAGGTAGTCAAGCTACACGGACTACCCACCATCATAGTTTCTAATCGTGATGTTAAGTTTGTTAGCTACTTTTGGAAGACCTTATGGAAAATCTTTGGTACCAACGTCAAATTCTCTTCTGCCTTTCACCCTCAAACTGATGGTCAAACTGAGGTGGTCAATAGGAGTTTGGGTAACCTCCTGCGATGTCTTGTTGGTGAGCGTTGAGGGAATTGGGACGTATTGCTACCTACTGCTGAATTTGCTTACAACATTTCTGTCAATCGATCCACAAGAAAGAGTCCATTTGAAGTTGTTAATGGATACAAACCTCGCCAACCTATAAATCTTTTACCTCGGTCCACTAATGACCGTACTTCCCACACTGCTGAGACCTTTGCCCAGCACATTCATAATTTGCATGTCGAGATTCGCCGAAAAATCACTTTGTCGTATGAAAACTATAAGCTTTCTGCAGATGCACACCGCAGGTTTCAAGAAATTAATGTGGGAGATTATGTGTTAGTATGTGTGCGTCCTGAACGCTACCCCAAAAATTCCTTCAAGAAGCTTCACGCCAGAGCGTCAGGACCGTTCCAAATACTTAGTCGACAGGGACCCAATGCCTATGTACTGGATTTGCCAACAGATTGGGGCATTAGTGCAGTATTCAATGTGGAGGATCTTTCTCCTTATCGTGGTACATTCGAGCCCCCTCCACCACCACCAGCAGCTTCTTCATATCGTCATTGTGCTCCACCGTCTTCAGCAGCGTTACCGCATCTGCCTCGACTTCCTCAACAGCCGCCCGAAAGCATTGACACCGTCTTGGATGGCCAGACCGTCCTCACCAGTCAAGGCACCGTACATCGTTTCTTGGTTCGCTGGAGAGGTCGTTCTTCAGCGGACGCCACCTGGATCACCAAAGAGGAGTTCCGCCACATTGATACAGATCTTCTTGAGCTTCTACCTCAGTACTGACTCGACGAAGTCGAGTCTTTTGCAGCCAAGGGGAGTTGATGTAGGATAGGCCCCACCTTTACGCACTTATGAGCGTAGGCGTCGTCGTGTTATTAGTTAGGCTTTATTAGCATGCTATATTTTATTATGTCCTTTTTTCTCGTTTTGGGCTCTTGTAAAGTCAAAAGGTTTAGTCCCACATTGGCTACGCCAGTTTAGTCTCTCTTTTAGAAGCCTATATAAAGGCTCTATCTGCGTCCATGTAGAGACACAGTTGATGAATGAGATTATGAGAGTTATTCCCTTTTAGTCTTTAGCAGTATTTCTTCTTAATTCCGTAGATAGCCATTAAATAGTCATCTCACAAAGGAAATACACTCTTGATCTCCTGGAAGAGACTGATATGCTTGGAGCAAAGCCGGCAGATACTCCTATGGATTCCAAAGTCAAGCTGCACTTGAAGATCAGTTGAGATACAGAAGACTGGTTGGAAAACTAAATTATCTTACTGTCACTCGTCCAGATAGATCATTTGCTACTAGTGTGGTTAGGTAATTCACGGATAAACCATGTAGTAGTCGTATGGAGGTTGTCTACAGGATCCTTTGCTATCTACAGAAAAGTCCAAGCAAAGATATACGGTACACCAATCATGGACATCTCAAAGTACATGGTTTTTCAGATGTTGATTGGGCAGATTGTGTCATAGACCATAGATCAATTTCTCGATATTGTGTCTTTGTGGGTGGCAATCTCATATCCTAGAAAAGTAAAAAGCAAACAATGGTAGCTCGATATAGCGTTGAATCTGAATATAGAGCAATGGCTCATGCAACCAGTGATCTCTTATGGACCAAGAATATTCTAGAAGAACTGGGGCTCATTAAGTCCACGGCAATGGAACTCATGTGTGATAATCAAGCTACTGTCCACATTGCTTCTAACCTAGTTTTTCACGAACGGACCAAACATATTAAAGTTGATTGTCATTTCATTCGGGAAAAGGTACGAGATCACCAAATTGTACTTATTCCAGTCCGTTCAGAAGACTAAGTGGTTGATCTTTTCACAAAATCCCTCAATGGATGTCGAGTAAAATGTCTATGTAACAAGCTTGGTGCCTATGACATCTATGCACGAGCTTGAGGGGGAGTGTTAGAATAATAGGTCTTCATTATTCTTTATACTTCTGTATATTCACTGTGTATATGAGATTAGTCCCACATTGTGTAAACGGGTATTGGCCACCACCCGTGTCCATATACATAGGTGTGCCCTGTCAATACTAAGGCATCTCATTCCCCACATTGATTTTCCTGTTCACAGGTTTCAAATGCTCACGTTGAGGGTTTGACAATTTCATAGCATGGGTTACCATACCTATAGGATAATTTTCTTTATGTTTTTAGCAATGATCATAATTAGGAGTTGTAAGAAACTTGATTTTGTTACATTTTTATACTATAGATTTACATACATGAGGGATTGACCAAAAATTTATGTATGTACCTTTGTATATAGCTATAAATATATGTACATGAGGGTGTACTTATGAACATCGTAAAACCTATGCATATGATAGGTAAATTGAACTGCTATTATACCCCTAGTAGATGGACTATAGATATACATTAAATCTTTTGACTAAATCACAGAGTTACCGTAGTATCTCTCACTCTCGTTGATGTCATCTATAAAGGGGCAAGCATAGTTCAGAAGCATATTTCCACCATCTAAACCGCTGGTTTAAAGTTGGACCAACAACAAAAGGGGGGCACTCACAGTAAACTAACAAAATCCTATTTCGTTAAACATCATCATATTACTTTTATTTGATTGAGCAAGAGAGGTTGTTTATGTTGTCTCTAATGGGAATTTGATGGCCCATACTTCCCTTGCACTCATGAATTTGAATGTCCACAACATTTTCATTCCTACAAGGATGGTAATCACAATGGTTAGTTTTTCGACGTTTTGGCTCCACCGTGTATGTTTCACCAATTTTAGTATAATTGATACTAGTTTCACAAAGATTGTATTGGCTTGGTCGTTTGCAACTAAACAAAATTTCAACATGTCCAATGGCAAAGCTACTAAAGCATATTCTAGCTATATTATCCAGGCATGCTTGATTTTTAACTTTAGGTTAAAAGACAATACATATATTGCTCTACATCACATTCTAGAGACAAATGTTTGAAATTTACACAAAGTTAGAAGTACATCAAGACAGAAATTATCCCAAAATTTAAATGGGTTTTCTTGGACAAAATGTTTTCTTGGATTTTGAGAAAAAGAAAACTTGTAACACCTAAATCTATTAGCAATAAATCTCGCTACTCTACATATGTTACCTACGTTAATGTCGAGGTTTGTATTATTTTATTACAATTTTTAATAATTTATTCTTTTTTAGTTATATAATAACCAAGTACATTTAACCTACAATATTATGCAATATAAGAAGTTTTATGTTTAGCTTTCACTATATGTAGCCATTGTAAGGGTTACAACCTTTCCGTTGATGATTCTATGTGTTATTCTTCTGACTCATCATTTGCTAGTGCATGAATAGCTACAACCATGGAACAAGACTTCGACTTCGAGTTGACTTCGACAGGTGTGGAAGTGAAAGTTTGTGAAAACATCGAGGAAACTTTGAGGATTTTTACAACCAAACTTCGACGCATCTTTGACAAAAAAAATTCAAAATAGTGATTACATGATGAAAATTTATAGATTTCATCAAATCTATCTTAAAAACCAAATGTATGTTTATATATAGCCATCCATACATGTTTACATATAAAGAATAACACAGTCACGTGCAAACGTAAAAGACATCGTCTTAGTGTCAACTTCGATAGGCAAGGAAGTGGAAGTTTGTGGAACATGTAAGGAAACTTTGAGGAAGTTTTGGACTAACACTTCAACGCAAAATAAGCTAAACGATAGTGAGATTGTGAGGGAATTTGGCATAAAACATCAAATTTTTAGTAAACACATACTCCATCTATAATCTTCTATGTGAAATGTTTAGAACTTAGATTTGTTCTACATGTGTTCTGTATCTACAGAAATCCCAATTGGTTCACATTCTAGAATTAAAAAACATGAGCTTATTTTCAAATACATCAATTTGTGAAGAGGGGAAAAACTAACGGAGGTGAAATTTTATTAGGTCTACAACAAATTTTGCAAAACTTGTGGAAAATCTAGTCGAGGAATAAACTTATCACCGCTCTTTAGTTAGAAACCAAGGAAATAGTCATCTCAATGTGAAGAATGGTTTCCTACAAGTTCTTTATGCCTTCACTATGTGTGCAACAATAATAACTAAAAAGGAGAAGATGGGAGGCTTTGAGCTAGCTAAGTCAATTTCATCACCAAGTAGGTTGAATTCATTGAGACATGTCAACAAGTAGGCAACATCGATGTCGAGGAAGTTTACTAGGTTTCGACATCGACATGCGTAGACATATGTAACATCGAGGATATATCGCCAGATGTCGAGGATTTTTAGTACCATGGCTACAACAAACATATTGTTTTAGGCTTCAAGCAATAATTTAGATTGTTGTTAGTACCATTTTAAACAGTTATATAAATACATGTGTTGACAATTTTGGGTAAATATTAATCCTAGAATTTCATGTTATATTTCCAATTATTTCCTTTTAATTCCCAATTTTATCCAATTTCTAATGATTGTCAAATTTCTATCTGAACTGGATTTCCCAAAATATCCATTTCGATGGTCCATTAATTTAACAATTTTGTGTCTATTATTATAGTTAGCATTCAATAGTGACACAAACCTACCACCCAAGGAATGAGGTATCTGATACGGACGTCGTTTTGACATCTTGCAAATAGGTATTTACTGAGTATACTGACAGAAATTTTGGCAATGCGATCGTGGTCGTTTTGACGCCAAAATGAACAAATCAAATCATCAAATTTTACAGGTGTAGTTTCTACTACACCTAAATGCATCGTTTTATGCAATAAAATACTATATTGGGTATGTAGGGGAGGGTGGTCCATCATGTGGGAGGTAAGGAATTTGTCATGTTTCCTAGGGATTTCAATGAAAAAATGTAGGAATTAAGATCTGAAATTTTACTAGCACAATACATAAATTGAATACTCACACGCAATAACATCCAATTTACAACACATGAATAACAACGTTGCTTACTAACTCCCATGTGATGTATGTTGAATGCCGCATTGGTTCTCCTTACAATGTCCAGTTGATATGGTTGACATATTGCTTCCATCGCATGTACATTTTGTAAGCGGTTGTATGAAGTTACATGTTGCTTATACAGGTCATGTACAATATTATATAAGTGTATAACACTCATTTGTATTATGTAATCAAACACGAGATTTTTTTATTAATTTTAAATTATGCTTTTAAAATCAAGTCTACAAGGATAATAAAAACTGGTATTTTATGATTAAAAACACATTTGAAGCCTGTCAAATAATAATTTTAGCTTACATATTATAAAAAAACTATATTTTCTTTTATATATGTTCACATTATTCTTTTTAGTAGAACTTCTACTAAGATGTCAAAAACAAAACTTCCTCTATTAAACATAGATAAGTGACTAGTTATAACAGTAATTATTGTATAGTTAATAGTAATTAGTATAAAAACTTTATGTAACGTGTAAAAAGTGGTCCATTTGGTTGCTTATGCGGTTCAGCCCACTAGCCACACAACATGGGTAAACGGCAGAAATGCGACTAGTATGTGGATATGCGGCCTTGTGCATGGTATATGTGAAACACATGCGTCATTTTTTAGTGCAAGTTTTGCAGACATTTTTGCAATATAATTTTAAACTACTTCACCCACACGCCCTCATGTACATATGTTTATATCTGAGTATCTATTAAAAAATCTATCAATATATAAAAATGTATATACATAAAAAATATATAAGAAAGCCTGTTGATGGTTCTCTCTGGATTTTTTTTCTTCCATTTTTCAAAATTACAAAATAGTCCTTGCATACTAATATATACAAAATAGGAAAGAGCGTAAGAAGTATTGTATGTATATTTTTATATTCTTAGTTACAAGTTAGTCTTTTATTCTAATAAGAAAGTTGTGCGAGAGCACAGGAGGGTTTGGATGCTTTTTTTATTTAGTTCCTTTAATTACAAATTGGTCATTGTGTATTCTAATAAGGCTATTTGAAAAGAGTTAATGTAATGTTTGCTTGTAGTTTTTCAAATTACAGGTTGTCACTTGTCTTGCTATACATGAAAGATCATGGGAGAGTTGCATGCCATTATTTTTTTTAATTACTAATTGGGCTTTGTGTATTCTAATTAAGTCGTATGTATTGTTGCTTTTTGCGGCTGATAGAGTTGAGAGTGTTGCGCAACCAAGGTTAGAGGAGGTGAAGGGTGTGGTCGCTTTGATGTGACATCGAGAAAGATTAGGTGGTGGTGTTGCCAACACTTGGATGCATTTATTATTACTTATATCCATTTCTTCACTTCCTAGTGATCATTTTCTTCTTCCTCAACATTGTGTCTGGCACAACATTAGTCGAAACAAGTTTCAACTTACATCTTTTACTTTCTGCCTAAATTGCTCACAATGTAATTGCCTATTAAATCCCATCACATCTCTTTTTCTTTTAGCTAAATAAGGTAATGCAACACCCCATTTACAATACTCCCAAGTAATATAAAATTTTCAAACTTGTGTGATGCATGGGATATACCTAGTATATATACATATATAGTACATATTGGCACACATACATCTTCAAACATAAATTAGTCTATTTTATGTATATGCATTTGGAATATATATATATATATATATATATATATATATGCACACGCATATATGATATATATCAACATCTATGTACACGCATTTCCACGAATATGCTCATGGATTTATATATTTACATGTCAATATGTATATATCTGCATAATACACATCATATTTCAAACATGCTACATATGTGTACACATATATGAATATTACAACACATCTTACATCTATATATAGAGTTTTAGATTCTAGAAATTAGATGCATAGCTATGTATGCTTGATGTATGCATGTATGTATATATCGGAACTTTGGTAAATATATTCCAACCCCAAAGGGAGCAAAGTAGGTATTACATCTCAGTGAGACATAACTCGAATCTAAAGACAACCACCCTTTATCTTAGGCGTTACAAAAGTTCCCAATTCCTCAGACTTAACCTAGAGATAGGACCAAGTCTCGACTTATAAGCACAATACATAAGATGAGTCTCATGTTCTAATTTAGCAAATAGAGTCAGAACATCAAAGGGCTTGCCACCATGCTTCCTAACACTGCTATCACGCCAAATGTAGTGCACGCATCCAGAAATGCACCAGAGCAGAAGCACTTTATCTCCACTCTTCAGGTTGTTGATTAGTAACAATCAGTGTTTCAAAAAGCGGTATGCGTTATGCGTTCGGAGAGGTCACCTTGTAGAGTATATGCGGTATGCGGGAGTATATGCAGAAGTATATGCGGTTTTGGATTTTTTTAATTAATTATTATATATATATGTATTAATCATGATTTACATATTTAATTTGTGCAATTGTGTATCTAAATAGTACAATTACAAGAATAATGGATGCAATTATGCAAATATGCAATCATCACAACTTAAATAAATACAAACATGCACTATAATCTAAATTTAAACAATGTAAATGTATAAAAGAAGAAATCAGAATATCTCTAACTAAAAATCGGGGTATAATCGGCCTTGTATGCGGCCGTACAACCGATTATGCGGCTTGGACCGCTTTTTGAACCGATTTTTATTATGCGGATTTTTGGAGGACCGCACCTTGTATGCGGCCGTACAACCGATTATGCGGCTTGGACCGCTTTTTGAACCGATTTTTATTATGCGGATTTTTGGAGGACCGCACCTTGTATGCGGCCGTACAACCGATTATGCGGCTTGGACCGCTTTTTGAACCGATTTTTATTATGCGGAATTTTGGAGGACCGCACCTTGTATGCGGCCGCTTATGCGGGCGCATACACCGATTTTTAAATCCATGTTCCAAGTTCTTCTCACCTTGTATGCCAAGCTTGATACCAATGCAAGCCCACATATATTTCCACATTTTGCATTCGCCAAACAAATGTTGAGCAGAATCCAAGGTTGTGTCACACAAGAAGCACGAAGTTTGTACATTCGGGTACCAAGCACTTACCCTATCCATAGTGAAGAGATAGTTTTTATGCGCTTTGAATGTAGAAATACTCCATCGTGGATTACAGAGTCCTCCCTACATGTTCATAGCAACATTGTCAAGCGAGAGACGTTGCCTACACCTCTTCTGTGCATTTTCTTTATCCTCACCAGGTCTGAATTGTTCCCACGGTTCAATCATTCTTCTCCACGGCATACAGAACCCCCATCTGTGTGAAGGTTTACACTCCGGTAACGATTTGTACCTCATGATCATTCAGGAGGCCCAAATTGGGTTGCCATCTACAAAGATCCTTATTTTGTTAATCGTAAGGGGCGTCAGCTAGATCCTGTAAAGCAAGAAGGTCCAGACCACCTTCTAGTGGATAGGCAAGGTTACACCAACTAGCTGGGCGGGATGCACTCCCACATATAAAGATAGTCATCATTATCTCCATCCTTCGCAGAGCGGATGGGATTTTGCCTTGGTTTATCCAATATTTGATGAGGCTGAGGGCGTAGCTTCGGATGAGAACCAGTCTACCTGCCATGGACAGTTTGGAACCTGGTCATCTACTAATCATGTCTTTCATACGATCCAAGCATTCATGAAAATGCCTCCTTCTGAGATTGCCGCCAGCGATGGGGAAACCAAGGTATTTGGTTAGAAAGACAACAACCTAGACACCAAGGAGTTCAGCGAGGGCGTTCTTGTTCTGAAATGACTTAAAGAAATAGATGAAGGTCTTAGTATAACTAATCCTCATCCTAAAAACATCTCCAAATCGGTCCAAGATGCTAAGAGTCTTAAAGCTCCTACTTCTTCCTTCTATGAAGACAAGAATGTCATCAGCGAACAAGAGGTGAGACATCACCTTACATTAGTGAATAGAGTTAAGTTCTCAGCAGTTTTTTATTGTGACAGAGTCAGGAATTCCAGAAAGCTCAGGGTTGCACAATGTGTGCACCCTCATATATATAATAATGAGAGATTTACAGAGAGGTCCATATATAAAGGAAAATAACAAAACAAATAACATGCTATGTAAAACAGGAAATATATAATGTAACACTCCCCCTCAAGTTGGAGCATAGATGTCAATCATGCCCAACTTGTCCAACAGCGTGCAGAACTGTTTCTTCGCCAAGAGCTTGGTGAAGATATCAGCAACTTGATCTTCAGATCTTGTGAATGGAGTGCATATCTTGCCAGCAAGAATAGATTCTCTGATGAAGTGGCAGTCAACTTCAATATGTTTGGTGCGCTCATGATAGACAGGATTATTTGCAATGAGGATGGCAGCTCTGTTATCACAATGCATAGGAATGGCCGATGAAGACTCAATCCCAAACTCTTTCAGAAGAGAACGCACCCACAGCAACTCACAAGCAATATGTGTCATGGCCCTGTAATCAGCCTCAGCACTAGATCTGGCCACTACGTTCTGTTTCTTGCTTCTCCAGGTGACAAGATTGCCTCCTACAAAGATACAGTAACCAGAAGTAGATTTTCTATCAACTTTGCTACCTGCATAATCAGAATCAGAATACCCTTCAAGAACACAGTGCCCATTCTTTTTATAATGAAGTCCCTTGCCAGGCGACTTTTTTAAGTATCTCAAGACTTGACATGCAGCATCCCAGTGGCACTGTTTGGGTTTGTCGAGGTACCTGCTAAGAACCACTGCAGTAGCAATATCAGGACGAGTGACAGTCAAATAGATCAATTTACCAATCAACCTCCTGAATTTTTTATGATCAGCAAACATAGAAGAGGAATCATCATCCCAATTGACATTGGGATCAAGAGGAGTATCTGCAAGTCTTGCTCCAAGCATACCAGTCTCCTGCAGAATATCAAGAACATATTTTCTTTGCGAAAGAACCAAGGCATTAGAGTTTCTAGAGACCTCTATGCCAAGAAAGTGCCGAAGTCTGCCTAGATCTTTGGTAGCGAAGTGCTTGCCCAAATGATCTTTGGTAGCCTGAATACCAAGAGTGTCGCTGCCAGAAATAATAATGTCATCAACATACACAATCAGAACAGTAATACCTGCTTAAGTCTTTTTTGTGAAAACAAAATGGTCAACTTGTGACCTCAGAAAGCCAAAATCAATCATGATCCTGCTCAACTTATCAAACCAGGCACGACGACTCTGTTTGAGTCCATAGATAGACTTCTTAAGTCTGCAGACTTTATGAGACTCCCCCTGAGCAACAAACCCAGGAGGTTGCTCCATATACACCTCTTCCTGTAAATCACCATATAGAAAAGCATTTTTCACATCAAGCTGCAGGAGAGGCCAGTTTAGATTCACAACAACAGATAAAAGAATTCTGACAGAGTTAAGACGAGCAACAGGAGAAAAAATCTCAAAATAATCAATGCCATATGTCTAAGTATAGCCCTTGGCAACGAGCCTTGCCTTCAACCTTTCAACCGTACCATCAGGTTGATATTTGACAGCATATACCCACCTGCAGCCTACAGGCTTACACTGAGGAGGTGGATCCACCAGCTCCCAAGTGTCTCTGTCAGTAAGAGCAATCATCTCGTCATGCATAGCAGATGTCCAAGCCGTACTTTTCAAGGCATCCTGAACATTCTTAGGCAGAGCCACAACAGATAAAGCAGATACAAAATTGCTGGAATGAGTATGCAGATGAGCAGTAGACACACACTGAGCAATGCTATGAGAAGTGCAAGAACGAGTACCCTTACGGAGAGCAATAGGTATGTCAAGATCAGAATGTACCTCAGGTGCAGCAGAACCTTCTAGAGGAGAAGATTGGTTGTCTTGGGGGGGTACTTGTGTAGAAGGTGCTTTATTCCTGCGTTGATAAACAATAAGAGGAGGATCTTGCTTTGCAGTAATCTCAGTATCAGTGCGGTCAGGCATACAGTCAGAAATAACAGGTAAAGGAGGAGCCAGAATGTCTGTCTGCAAACTATCTCCTGCTGAAGAATAATACGGTGTATCTTCAAAAAAGACAACATCACTACTGGTAAACCACTTCCGAGTGTTGGGATTATAACATCTGTAACCCTTCTGAGTTCGAGAATAGCCCAAAAAAATACATTTAGCAGCTCGAGGAGATAGCTTATCAGAAGTGGGTCCAAGCAATCGAACAAAGCAAGTACACCCAAAAATTC
The DNA here is from genome assembly GCA_963693085.1 of Alisma plantago-aquatica. Classification (NCBI taxonomy): domain Eukaryota; kingdom Viridiplantae; phylum Streptophyta; class Magnoliopsida; order Alismatales; family Alismataceae; genus Alisma; species Alisma plantago-aquatica. The sequence continues at coordinate 567,905,637 of OY856410.1, forward strand.
TAGGAGGCACAGTAAACAAGGAGGTGTCAGGGTGCAAAACCTGGATGGGAATCTTATTTCCAATAACAGACGATGGCATCCTATTAATCAGAAAACAAGCAGTCAAGATAGCCTCAGGCCAATAAGAGCGGGGCACATGAGAATGCATCATTATCGTCCTGGTAACTTCTAATAAGTGTCTATTCTTCCGCTCAGCAACACCGTTTTGTTGTGGGGTATATACACACGAAGTCTGGTGAATAGTACCCACAGATTTACAAAAAACAGCCACATCTTGCTTAACAAACTCTAAAGCATTATCAGTGCGAAGAACTTTAATAGGCAAGCCAAACTGCGTTTTTATTTCAGCAAAGAAGTATTTGATAGTAGACAGCACTTCGGACCTACTTTTTAACAGAAACAACCAAGTAGTCAGCGAAAAATCATCAATAAATAGAATAAAATACTTGTAACCAGACAAGCTTGGTACATGGCATGGACCCCATACATCAGAGTGGACTAAATCAAAAATGTTTTTACTGCTCACAGTACTACGTCTAGGATACACAGTACGAGTTTGTTTTCCTAGCTGACACGATTCACACTGAAAATGACAACTGCCAATATCAGGAACTAAACTACGCAGCTTCTCTGACGAGGGATGTCCCAGCCTGTAGTGCCACTGTAGAGCAGAAACAGAAGCAGATAATGCAGATATCACAGCAGCTTTCTCTGATCGAGGTAACTGGTCCAAGTAAAAGAGCCCATCAGCACCTTCATACTCCCCACCAATCTTCGTCCTCGTGCGAAGGTCTTGAAAGACGCATGAACCAGGAACAAATGTCAGGCTACATTTTAAATTCCGTAAAATTTTGCTGACAGATAATAAGTTAAGAGGAAATCTGGGCACATATAAGGCAGATTTGAGGTCAAAGTGAGAAACAATATCACCGACTCCAAGAACCGAAGACTTGGAGCCATCAGCAAGCATAACAGAAGAATGTCGAGCAGGTGGAGATATATGTTTAAACAAAGATCTATTTCCAGAAATATGTGTAGATGCACCAGAATCTATCACCCATTTGGTATTACCAGAAGTAGAAGGTGAGGAGGAGCTCAGGAATGCAGTATCATAACCAGAAAAAGCAGCATGTGCTCCGCTAGTAGATGCAGCAGGAGAAGATCCAGCACGCTCAAGAAGAAGACGCTCCACCTCGGCACGAATGTAGTCTGCGGTAGCCCCCGCAGGCTCTGGTGCAGGTGTCTGAGTACCACCCTCAGACGCAGTAGATGAGGAATCTGCAGCAGCATTGGCCCACGCCGGCTTACCATACTTTTCCCAGCATTTTTCTTCAATATGGTTAGACCGGCCACAGAAGGTACATACGCGTTGTCCTTGTTGAGGACGCGCAGCAGCAGAAGGTGGGGCGGTAGGAGGAGCTCCACGTCCAGCACCAGGTCCACGTCCCCGGCCTGCACCTAGGGGAGGACGGCCATCATTGGAGCGGCCACGACCACGACCACGACCACGCCCGCCCCAAGCAGCCAAAGCAGTAGAGTCTCCAGTCTCAGGAGGCGGAGACGGTGTAGATGACGGAAGGCGCTGGAGACGCTTGTAGGCAGTCTGCAAGGTAGGAAGTGGATCACTCGCCAAGATCTGATCTACCACTCCAGTATAGGACTCAGGTAAACCACTGAAAAACTGAATCAGCTGAAGCTCCGCCCGCTGTTTTTGCATAGTAGCTAAATCGGTGGACAGCGGGTGATACATCTCCAACTCACCCCACAGACCAGTGAAGGTGGAGAAGTAGTCTGAGATGTCAGATCCCGTAAACTGTAGGCGCCCCAGTTGCTTGGTGATATCAAAGACCTTCTTGGGATTTTCACTATGAGAGTAGGTACTGGCGAGCTGATCCCACATCTGCTTCGCCGTAGGCAGCTGAAGAAGAGTGACGCTGATCTTCTCAACGGAGCTGTTGAGAATCCATGTCATAACGGTCGAGTCATCACGAACCCAGTCATCAAAGGCTTTGATATCCTTTGCATCTGCCTCCTCTGCAGGCTGAGGCGGACCCGTCCGAATCAAGTAAGAGTACTTCCCTTGTGATTTGGCAAAGATCACAAAGGAGCATACCCAAAGCTGGTAGTTGCGCCCGTCAAGCTTAACAGTAGTGACTTGACGATGCGAGTCTCTCCAGATGTCATCCCCAGAAGACGCCATGAAGACAGGCAGGAAGTCAGGCACAGGTACAGGTAGGCACAGATAGAAGACGGACTACGCCGTCAAGCAGGCAGAAGCAAGTCACCGTGGACCTCTCACATACAAACTACGCCAAAGCGTAACAGAAAACCCGGAGACCGAAGCCTACACGGGCAGGCAGGCACAAACAAACACGAACTGAAGGTTGTCCCTTAGACGAACAATGCGCCGATCTCCCCCGGAAGACGGAACTAGTCCAGATCTACCAGTGGCTCAGTGGTCCCGTAGAAAACGACCACCCGGCAGTGCACCTGCTGTGCGAACAACAACCAAGGTTGCTCAAGCACTAGCGGCACACCAAGCCAGGAGGCAAGACGGAACCACGGAGACCCCCGTGGAGGGACCTGCGGCCCGCTGGAGGCGGCCTGCCAGCGCCGCGGCTTCCCTGGCTAAGCCGGCGGCTGCAGCCGGCCGGCGGACAGACCGCAGACGGCGGCGGGCGGCCTGCTGACGGCGGCGGGCGGCCTGCTGCCGGCGGCGGGGTGGCGGGCGGCGGGGGCGGCGGAGAGAGGAGGGAGGGAGGCTCTGACGGCTAGGGTTGAGCCTGCTCTGATACCATGTGACAGAGTCAGGAATTCCAGAAAGCTCAGGGTTGCACAATGTGTGCACCCTCATATATATAATAATGAAAGATTAACAGAGAGGTCCATATATAAAGGGAAATAACAAAACAAATAACATGTTATGTAAAACAGGAAATATATAATGTAACATTTATCAACAGCTTCGTCAATCCTCTTCGTCAAACCTTCCATGGCAATGGTGAATAGCAAGGGAGACGGAGGGTCTCCTTGTCTTAGACCATTCGAATTAGTGAACAAGCCAGCCGAGGACCCATTCATCGGTAGGGAGAAGGAAGGGGTGGTCACACATTGTTTGATCATTGAAATCCATCGCTCATTGAATCCAAAACCTTTTAGGCAGTTCCAGAGATAGCTCCACCTCACTAAGTCATACGCTACGGTAATATCTAGTTTGAGGCAGGCTGAGGGAGTGCTTCGTTGGACATTAAAATTCAGTATGAATTCAGCTACCAGTTTAGAACACTCTTCAATATCATGGCCCCTGACAAAAGCACCTTGATCATTGGAGATAATCTTGAGCATAAGGACCGCCAATCTTCTAGTGAAAATCTTGGTGATGATTTTATATAGCATGGAGCAGCAAGCGATTGGCCTGAAGTCCACAGGCGAGGATACAATGTCCTTCAAAATTAGAGCGACAAACACATGGTTGATTTGTCGTACCATATTGCCACCTTCAAAGAACCAAACAATGGCCTCTAATAAATCCTTCTTAATAAGAGTCCAATTTTGTCTATAAAAGAAGCCATTAAAACCATCAAGCTCCAGGATTTTATTAGGACCAATCGACCAAATCGCCTGTTTGATCTCATCCTCCTTGGGAACGTCAGAGAGATAATCATTATCAGCATCAGAGATGAGCTTTACCCAGTTCGTGTCATCTTCAGTGTTCACACTCTCTTGATTGTACAGTTTATCAAAGAATTTGATAGTTTCAGCGGTAATAGCTTCTTCATCGTCAATGAATAGTCCTTGATCATCGAAGAGTTTAGTGATCGTGTTGAGTGCATCTTTGTGTTTGACAGTAGACTGATACAGTTTCATATTTCTATCGCAATTCTTGATCCATTGGAGCTGACTCCTTTGCCAATAAAAATTTCTCTTCAGCTAACTCGAGATTTAATTTCTCAACTTCTATAAGTTGGGCGTCAAGAGGATCCCTTCTCAGAGCAGCTGACATATCACTGAGTTCCATATGTTCCTTGTCCAATAAGTTCTTGAGATTCACAAACTTCCTAGCCCAAGGTTCTAGGTCCTTCACGTTCTTCATTCGTTGATTGAAGCAGAAAAGAGGGTTATCATACACAAGTTTACGCCAAGCATCCACGATGAGTTCCTTACACCCAGGCCATTATTGCCATAGGTTGAGGAATCTAAAGGGCCTAAGCTTCCTCTTCATGTCTTTCAGGTTGACATTAATAGAGGCATGATCGGTAAACTTATAAGTCAGTTTGGACTTTGTACCTGGAAATTTAACCATCCAGTCATCATTAACTAATGTTGGATCTAGTTTGCAGGCGATGCGTTTGGATTGGTTGCTCCATGTGAAAATCTCCCCACCCACGGTCGGGAGTTCCATCAGACTTGCATTGTCAATAGCCACATTGAACGAGCTAAGGACAGCGTTGAGTACCTCACGGCCACCTGCTTTCTCTTCGCGCTTCCTAGTATTTTGAAATCGCCAATAGCCAGCCATGGGTCATGATACTAGGTGCAATATCTTCAACTTTACTCCATAGACTCATTCTCTCCTGCATCAGATTCCTAGCATAACTGCTGATAAACAGATAGAGAGTCCTCCTTTATTGATACAAAGGTAGGTAATAATTTGGTCGTCCATATTGGACACTTGAATATCCCATGATTTGGGATTCCACCCAATGCATATACGTCCATTGGGGTCTTGATCATGGTTCGAAATAAATCTCCAGCCAGCAGGAAACATCTTTCCCATTGTAGTTTTATTGAACGTCTTGATTTTTGTCTCGACCAGAACAGCAATGGAAGCATAGACTTAACGAATAGAGTCCCTCGCCTCCCTCTTCTTCCGTGGTTTCCCAGAACCACGGACGTTTGTCATGAAGACGGTCATTTGGTAACATTCCCAGATGATTGGATCTTGTGTGGCCCTTTCACACTGGTAAAGCTTGATGAGGCATTGCCTACATCTCTTGTCTTCTTCTTCCCTAAAGTCTGGGCCTCAGGGCCTTTCTCTTTGTCATGACCCGAAAGAGTAACCGGATCTCCAAAGGTAGATTCGTTTTGATCAATAACAATAACAGATTCGGTTTTTGCCTCATTCGAGCCACTGATGGCTTCAGACTCCTTGTCACTAGATCTCGTTGCCTCCTTCTCAATCAACATTCCATGTGCCAGGTGTTGTAGCTTTCGTGCCATGATTGGCATCGGCCTCCTTATCAGTAGACCTTACTGCCTCCTCAGTCAACGCTTCCGTGTCAGGGTTGGCATCGACCACCTTGTCTTTAGGCCTCGTAGCCTCGCCTACATCAGTCGTGTCTTCCATCTGTTTAGCAGGGCAATCTTCACCGTCGTGGCCAAAGACCTTGCAATCACAACAACGTTTAGGCACGTACTCATACTGAATATCCACAAGGATCGCCTCTCATCCAACCATGTTTACCTAGATTTCCTTGGGAGAGTCCTCAACAGCCTCAATTTCAACCAAGATGCGGGCTTTCCCCAAAGATTCATTACTCAGGGATCGGAGGTCGACCCTAAGTAGTTTCCCCACACCACTAGCCACAATCCCAACAGCCTGTTGCGACCAATTATTCCCCAAGTTAGGGAACTTGATCTACACCGGGATGGTAATGAACATATCTTTATTAAGATCATCACCAACCTTATATTCCTTGACCACAACTAGTCTTCTATCAAACCATCGTGGGCCCATGTCGATAACATTCTTCTTGTCTTCGTTGTTGTTGAATCGAACAAGGAAGAAGTTATATGGTTCGGAAAGTAGATCAAACCCACCCTTCGGCTTCCACATCCTCTTGATCCAAGCAAGGAGATGGAGATAGTAAAGTCTTTTCCCCATGACGTATAACATCAGGGTATGGTCCCAAGACTTTTCCATATTGTTGTAAGTTTGCTCATCAATGGTCACGAAATGTTTCCCATCAAGGATCTCTGTCGCTTTATATGGTTGTTCCTTATAGGACTCTGTGCCTATAACCACCTGGTTCCATGCCTTGCCGGAAACAGCAGTAGCCATTGAGAGAGGGGGGTGGACGCCCCCACCTAGCGCGGGCCACGCTTCTGCTTCCTTGCACCGTCGTCGCCAGACCCAGATAGATACCCTAGGCGCGCATGTGTCTGTATGGGATAAAGAGAGGCATTCTCTCCCCCTCTCCCACGCCCGTGGTGGAGGCCGAACGCCCGGGAGGGTGGTAAATCAAGACGGCAGCTGGGATTCGAGCCCAGGTCTCTTTGTTAGGGAACACCGTGCTTGACCACTTGAGCCACTCCTTGTCGGCATATGTATGTATGTGTGTGTATATATTAACAATCCAAAACTACATATACTTCACATATTGTATATACCCTATTCAGTTCCCTATTTGCCTGTGCACTGCATAGCGCTTTTCAAAACCATGTCTAAATCTTATGAACATACACTTATGTTCACTCGTCTTTACAAAGTAAAACCGAATGTTGGTCATTGATTCTTACCGGCAAGTATCGCACACTTAGATCTATAAATATATGCTCTAATTGCAGAGAACTCTTATGCACTCCAATTCATAAATAGCTGTGATCTAGTGTTAAGTGAAAAAGTAGCAGATCACATTCAGTTATAAAATCGTGTCCATCTCCATTATGTTGGATAAAGTAAAAGAACGAGTTTTTAGCGTACTTATTTCTTGTCGAGGAAGTTTCTGGAATCTTTTTATTATGTCGAGGATTCCCTCCTCGGCAGAGCCACGTTGGGCCCACCCCAGCAGGGGAAACCCGAGACCAGACACGTGGTGGCAAGTCACCCACGTGCCATGCCAAGTAGCTTGAACTGCCATCACAAGGTTAGCCCCTAGCCGGTGTGTCTGCAGGAGTTTTAGGTGTCTTAATATATATAAAGTTGAATTTTTCATATGGGTTCGTCTGCTTCAGTAAGTTGTATATATTGAGGAGCGTATGGTTAACAACCAGAGCAAAAAAAATACAAGTTACATCTAACATTTCTGGAAGATACTGAAAAACAATATAATAATTTTGAAAACAATCTACTGCAACTGCAAGCCTGCTAGTAAAAATAAAATGTTTGTGTGTCTAGAAGAGCTTGTATATGCATTTCTTACCTTGATGTAATATTTGAATGTTCCGCTAGTACCTTGTAGGAGCCGAGAGGTTCCATCCAAGGGATTATGGATGCCAGGATATGGTGGACCAAATGACAACTCATGGATTATATGACTCACATTTACATGATCAGCACTTCCAAATATCTGTAGATGAAAAGTCAATAAATTTCAGACCATCATGACATGTACTCCCAAAGGATTTGCTTTCAGATATCCAACACAATAAAAATTCAACCTTATGTGCAACAAACATGCTCAGCCCATGAACTGAGATATGGAAGTTTCCAGCAACTCTCTGCACATCTAGAAACCCATACACCTGCAAGACAAATACAGTCATAGCTGAGAACCAAAATTGCAATCAAATCTTGTAAATAAAAACACTGGCATACCCGACAGCCTTCACCGTTTTCTATTTGTGTTTTAACCCTCTTTATCATTTCTTCAGCGTCTGAACCTATTCCATGTTCATGTCCTTCTGTATGGTTTTTTTCCTCACCTGTGAGCATCAGATATGGAAATGTCTTACACGGGAAGAGAAACATAATTCCAACTAGAGCTCATTCCCTCATAAATCACAGATATTTTCTTGGTAGTTGTGCAGCAACATTCTATATAACTTTATTATACATTGTGTATATATTCGGCACAATTATATGTGGGGTTGATATTCTATACATAATAAGTGTTGTGCAGCAACATTCTATATAACTTTATTATACATTGTGTATATATCCGGCACAATTATATGTGGGTTCATATTTGATACATAATAAGCGTTGACCATCAAAACCACTTTGTTCTTTTCATAACCATGGAAAGGCAGTTGTTCCATTGACTTGGACCCACCTCAAGGGACAATTTGAAATTGCAAAGTTTCTCTCAACATAAACTAAATTATAGCTGCCTTCTCAGACAAAATAACGATAGATAACATAGACACGTGTACAAAGTTGTGCCTTTTCACTAAATTGTTTAGAGGAAAAGACGTAAAGATATATGATATAATGATTACACTTCCAAGTATTAAACTAATCAAACAAATTTTCCCAATGGCAAGCATTTTATCCACCTTCGCCAGTCTTACAGAATTTATGAAAACTGCCATAACAGAGGCAAAGATCAATTTTGACTAACTAATTACTTTTAGATATGGGTCAGCTCACAAAGCCTATTATTGATGATATCTCTTAGGGCTGCTTGGAAGCGCTGATTTCAAATCCCGGTAGCATATATGTTAAATATATTACGGTTCCTGATAGCTAATGCCCTGCTGCGATTTCTCCTTTGCAGATGTGGTTTTTATGAAACACCTCATATTGGCAGGCTTATAACTCGGAGCCTGCTCCACTTCAGCCTTTTTCAGAAAAACATTGGCTGTTCGACTCATCCCTCCCACCAAGGCTGCTGCCAAATGTCATCTGCCTAAAATTAACACATACACTTGCTATTCTTTTTTTGACAAGTAATTGTCACATACATTTACTAACTCAGACGCAACCTTGATGTTTGTTACAAGTTGGGAATATTGTCCTAAGTGACGAACTAGTCATGGAGTGAGTTACAAAGTACAACATTGAAGAAACGTAGGCATGGCAAAAAGAAACTGAAATACCACCATCCCAACTGAACTCAACCATACCATTAGTTTGGTATATCCAGGTGTGACATGGGAGATGTGGTATGGGGAAAAAGACCACCTTTTATAGCATGGAGAGGGACACCTGAACTCGGCTTGTATGCTTCTGTTCCCTCCAGAAACTCTCGTCCTAGTTGTGTGTCTTACAAGGGCGATGATTCTGCAAATGCACCTATCCTCCAAACCTCTAAGCCACAGCAAAAGAGTAAAGCCACACAGTGCAACAGTAGAGGACCGCAGAAACGTCCATTTCAAGACACTCGATGAGTCAATGACACCTAGTAGACTTGATGGCAGCATGCACCTCACCAGAATTGCAGCATCCACTGGCGGAACATTCAGATGTCCTCAACACATATGACGAACTGCCAGAGACCGAGAACGACTACTAAGATGGTCAACGAGCAACATTTCACTGCTCTTAGTTGTTGGGGGGTTGGTGTCTTCCAGTTCATTAGTACCCCGCCGGCCTACCATAATCCATGGCAGCCCAACCATGGCCCGCCACAATGGCAGTCAACTACATAACATGAAAGGAACCCTTCCCAGTAAGGCCCATACAACACCGAACCACCCTCTACCTTGTCTCTTAGCTCCGAGTCAACCCAGCTGCCAGCAACAATATCATGGCTCTTCTACCTCCTAGCCCGGATGGTCCAATCCGATGTCCGATAGCGAGTAGATAGACAAAAACTCAAAAACGGCCAAGGTCACATGTCCAAGATGACGAGATATAGCTACCACTGGTAATCGTCATGGCCTTCGAGATGTGGAGCTCAATGTCTCGGTTAGAATGGCCTTGGTAGTGTCGCAGATTATAAAAGATTAAAATGAATTCTTTTGTTATTTATGAAAAGCTGATAATATTGCAGTGCGAGTGATTTTCCATGTTTAATTGCTAAATAAGATTGTGGAATTATTACACATGATAGGAAGAGTGGATGTGATCCAGGACACCACGTACTCTGTACACCCAGACTTGCACATCCATCCAAACGTTTTAGAAAGTGCGAAGCAGGTGGTGGCCAAACAGAACCCTGTCATCGCTTAAGTGCCAGGCAGGTGCTTTCTTAAAAAGTGGGTTCTTTATTTCATACATACTTTTACAAAATTATAAACATAAATATATGTTCACTCATGTTATGAATAAGTTGACAAAGCACTTCCATGATGATATTCATCGGTGTAGGTTATTTGTTGACGATATTGTGTTGATTGATGAAACTACAGAAGATTAAATGATAGAAATGAACTTTAAAGGAATGTGTTTGGATCTAATGGATTCAAGTCTCAAGATGAGTACAAGTAAAATCGAGTATATGGATTGCAATTTCAGTTAGTCTAGAATTGTCAATAGTGGGGCCAAGTTAGATGGAGTGGATATACCATAATGTAGCAAGTTTTGTTTCTTGGTACCCATTATTCAAATCGATGGCAATGTTCTAGATGATGTTTGTCACAGGATCACAGAAGGATGGTTGAAATGGAGGAGTGCAACTAGAGCAGTATGTGATCAAAAGATTTCTCTCATATTAAAAAATAAGTTTAATAAAATAGCTATACGACCAATCATGTCATACGGGAATTGATTCTTGCGGTGAAGAAATAAGGTCTCAACAAGATGAATGTGGTCGAAAACTCAAAATGTGTAATTTGAGATGGATGTGTTGGAAGACAAGGAAATATCACTTGGGAAATGATTATATTAGGAACAAAGTGGGGATGGTGAGTATTGAGGACAAGTTGTGTGAGATTCGCCTAATTGTCCCCACACCTTGCAATGTTGAACGACTAATGGGCCTATTTGAAACAATGTTATTGAGTTGAGCACAGTTAAAGAAGAAGAGGCAGACCATATAAGGAGAGATTTTGAATCTTTAAATCTGAATGTGACCCGTAGTAGAGCTGATTGGAAAAGAAGGATCCATGCAGTCGACCTCAACATGGTTGCAATTAAGGTTTAGATGAGATGGTTTTGTATTTTTTATGTTGTACTTATATATGTAAATCCATGTAAGAGTTTAAAAATAATATTAAAGTCATGGCTTAAAATTTCAATTTCGACCATGTTTACAATAGCTTAGAACTAGAAATTTTGACATTTCCGCTCCTATCAACAACAGATTTCGACACACATTTCATCAACCAAATTAAGAATTAAGTCCAGGACCTTTACCAGGATGATGTACATACATGAAAGCACCTAAATATGCAATAATATCATGTGTTGGTGTTAGGTGGGGGGCTCTTGTATGTGTGAGTGAAGAAATACAAAATTGTTCCGACGGAGATTTCGATGACAAATTCAATAACATGATGAAGGAATTTATTTATAGATCACCAAGTTAATAATCAGTTTCAATTGATACTTAATAGCTTATGCTATATAGATCATCAAAGAATGAAAATTCTAGAAAAATTCTTAATTTAGGTATGAAATAAATAGGTAAAATCATTAAACTTAATTAGTACTAATATTCTAACATTGAATATATTTTTTGAATAAACTTAACTATACATTGTTCCCACTTCCCACTAGTACTTGAAATTTGATGTGTATAACTTATACTCATACACAATTATTCTATTATTTTTATTTTTCCATTTTCATGTCTAAAATTATACATTAATTAGTTTAATATTGGCAGTATTACATATTAATGAATTAATTTTATTGAAATCATCTCATATAAGATATCTAATTATAAATTTAGCATTTGTTAAATGTCAAATAATATATATGAAGATAACATTAAAAAACCTTGAAAAAAACTCATTTTAGAAGTCTTTTATCCATTATTTTGAGAAATGGGATATATACCAAGTTAGATTTGTAAAATAATCGCAGATATATGTAATTTGTAGCATGATTTCATAAATCTACAAGTTTCTGTTGTAGTCTATCACATGCAACTTTCGATTTCAGAGTAATCTTCTAGATCTAGATAGAAGTGGTTAATTCTGGAAGAAATAGATGTAGGTAGGGAGGAGAGAGTAAATTTACCTTAAAGTCTTTAAGAGCAAGAGACGCAAAAAAAAAATCAACAAAGAAGATGCCCTCCAAGTGCAGCAGAATTTTGGCAGTTGTTTTTCAAAATTGTGAATCCATTTTGCATGTGTTTCGCATTTTTTAACCGAAATTGTTGTGTTTTGTCAAAATTTCATCTCCCATAGCACATTTCTGACGAACTTCTGAAATCATATTTGCATGTTCCTTGGGAGGTGCATTTCTATGTCCGATACCCGTCAAAACCAAAATTTCAATCAAAATTTTAAACCATGCTTAAAGTCCTAGCAATAAAAATCAATGATAAAGATTAATATAATATAGGTCAATATCTATATAATACAATTACATGTTACATATTTCATATTAAAATAGCTAAATTGTAGGTAAGTAGCTAACTAGCTATTCTTGATACATTTTTGAACAGCCAGACTAACAAAATAACAGGAGTATAAGGTACACGCTACATACTAGCAGGTCATGCTAGTATAATTTAATTTTATGCATTGAAGTATATATTATAATCTATGTTGTACAGAGTTATAGATATAGTCATACAGTAATAAACTAGTACAGACTAGCAGCAGGTCATTAACAGACTAACATGTCATAACTGAACTCATAACAATTAGTCAAATACAATAAAATAAAATAAAATAAAAACACAAACTGAACCGGATGGCCTTGCTAATTGGCTTATTGAGCGCCTTTTCGACAAGCGGGCCAGGGCAGGCGCTTTTTGACCTTCCAGGAAGCCTCTTAGGCGATAAAGGACCCTAAGCAGCCGCTTTTTACAGATCCGCTTAAAGGATTTAGGAGCTAAATTATGTGGCTAATGGGTTGGACTGCTTGAGCAGGTGCTCCGCTTGTATTTAAATACACTGATAATAGTGGATGATACCATGGATGGATGATGGATGAGGGCAACTGAAATTTGCCATCTCTAAAGAAATGCATTGAAATCTGAAGGTTTTAATATTGAGCGAAAAGATGTATACGCATTGCAATTTTAGCCAACCTATAGTCTAAAAGGTGGAGACAAGTTGGACAGACTAATGCCCTAAAATGTGATCAAGTTTTGTTGCATTAAGGTAGATTCATATGCAATTCGTTGTGCAATAAGTTTTCTCTTGTAGGATTAAAATAGTGGATGAAATACAGTGCAACTTAAGTCCCACTTCCAAATTATATAGCCAGATAGAAAATCTGATTAGGCTAATTAGTTCCTTTTATAATGTTATCATTCTTTAGAATCTATAAAGCAATGGTTTTGTTTTTGGACTTAAGTGTAATATTATAGATTTACCTATTAGTTCTTAATTCATTCGTTTTTGCTCCTCAATTTAGTAGGGTCATGAGACGGTAAGTCAACTAGGGCTTTCCGCGTGTTATCTATATATACCCATGCACGAGGGTATTGTCCGGAAGAGTTGAATTATATGAATGGCTTTGAGTTTATAAATCGAGTTTGCATCACTTGGTATTGTAGCCTGAGATTTCAAGCGGTGTCTAGATCCTAGGACCCCTAGGAGATACCCTAGACCTTAGGTGTGGCCCAACCTGCCTATCCTCCATCTATTGGTCTCCTAAACCCCAGGTCTAGGAGCTATTGCCACCCTCCATCATAACAAACCCTGGATTAGATCCAATCACATCCACTCCCGGTAAAAAAGTTACTGTTCATGTGATGAGTACACCGCCATTATCGTTTACCGTGAACAGCCATATTGTTTGTTTCCTCTACAAATTTTCATATTCTTCTCCCAATCTTCTTCAAGAAGATTTTTCTCCACCCTCCATACATGGTTCCCCCAGCGTTTTGTCAGGAATTCAACAAGAAATGGGAGAAAAACAATTATTTCTCACTATGAATAGTACGTTGTGATATCGTTCACCATGAACAGTACGTCACGGTATTGTTCATACTGCCTCCAAATCAATTTTGGTGATTTTCCTTCAACATGTGTCACCTACAACATTGGTCGCCTTCTACAAGACTACATCAATCCGGATTCTAACCCTGGCAACTGATCAACTCTAGTTGCAATTGGTAATTTGTAGTTCCTAGGCATTAAGTAGTGATGAAGTCGCATGTAGTTTGAGTTTCACTTCGTTCATCATGAAATCCGTACTTACATGGGTACCCAAAAGCAAAAAAGAACTTATGGCCAACTCATCACGGAGTTGGATCCTCCGATCAGGAGGGTGAGACGTAATTCCGCAACAACCAATAACTCAACCAACACACACCATGGCGCATAATGGGGAAATCAACTCCAAACTTACAAAGCTAGAAGAACGTGTGGCAAGCTACGGCAAGCGATTCAACCACCTAGAAGCTATAATTCTAGGCATGAGATAAGAGATGTAGGCATCATTTGAACGTTTGCAAGGGCAACCTATACCATGATGTCCACAACAACCGGACAACCTCTGAACACCATGAAGGATGCTAGTTGATTTGTCATTGCCAAAGTCGATGCCGCAAAAAGAGAATGATACATATGTCGCTCCAGATTCTCTACCACTAGTCATGTCGTCGTTAACAAAGCACAACACATTTATCCAAGCATTTCAAGATCCGCTCCTCCCTCCATTCATTGATGCAAATTACGACGTGAAGGCAATCATTGGATCAATTGTTAACAACAAGTGTTCGTTCAAGTAGTCTTTATGCGAAGGCATGACATTGACATTGACGTGCATCATCAGCTTTGGGTTTTGATCTCGAGAAGATCTTTTCCAACAGAAGTGATTGATGTAGGACAAGTCCCAACCCCAAATCCTAAAGGCAAATAGCATATCTGATTAGGCTAATTAGTTATTTTATAATATTATCGTGTTTTCGGATTCGTTACGCAATTGTTTCAATTTCAGGAGCTCAGTGCAATACTTGGGTATTTGTTGGTTCTTAATTAATTAGTTTTCGTTTCTTAATTCAAAAGGGTCACAAGAGGATATAAGCTAATTAGGGCTTCCCACATTGTTTATATATACCCATGCCCAAAAGTAATCAACTATTGTCTGGCAGAGTTGAATTATATGAATGAATTTGATTTTGCAAATCATGTTTGCATAAAGAATATTATGCAGCCCTAATATTACTTTGAAAATGGAGGGTAAGTTTTATAGAGCTATGAATCCAGCCATGTTGTATCGTAGTGAATGTTGGGATGACAAGGACGAGTGTAGTGAGAATGCTAAATGTGGGAAGATGAGGAAAAATTGTATTATAAAACAATTTAAAAATAAAGTAAAAATGACGAGTAGTTAAACAAACTACGAGAGGGCCATCTAGATGGTTGGAGATGTCCAATATAGATCGGTAAAAGTCCAACTCAAAGTAATGTCAATACAGTCAAGTATAGTTATAAGAGGAAGAGATAGACCTAAACTATCATGGAGAGAGCCAAGATATGTTTGTGGTTTCCTCTCAAATGGAAGTACGGCCAAATTAGAGCTACACAAAAGAAAGATCTACGTAATAGATCTCAGCATGATTGGGATTGAGTTTGAAGCAAGTGATGATGATGAGAATGGGGATAAGGTCGATGATAGCAATGAGGATAGGGATGAAGACAAGAGAGAGCTAACAAAGAGAACCGGATTGATATATCTCTCAATGAGTGTATGATCTCAAACGTAGCTGAATGGGAAAGAAGGATCCATGGACTAAACCTCAGCCTACTTTGGATTGAAATTTGAGGATTAGAGGACGGCGATGATGATAGGACTAAGCAGGTCTCATAAGCACCAGCAAGTTCCAGTCTAGGAGCTCCTTGCAGATCCCTTGATCGGCAGTTCCAAGTGGATAGGTTTTTACTACATCGATAAACGTTATTTTGACTACTTTTCAAGGCTTCCAAGTGACTTGCTAAGATATGAGCAACTGGAGACACAGATCTAATGCTAACTTAGACAACTGGAGACACAGACCGTGGGAGTGCTAGGCTATTCTTATTAGCTAAAATTAATCACTTCACTGTTATCAAATATTCGTTTATCAAGGAAACCCCAACGGATTCTAAAGAGGTCATGTATTAGCAAAAAACAAAAATACAAATCAAACAATGGAGTTCCAATCCCACCCCAGATTAGGAAGAAGGGACTAAACAGAGAATAATTACAATTTAGAGACAATTTCATATCTGTAAAGAAATGGCATCAACTTTGTGCAAAAAGTAACGAAAGATGGTGTGCTTCTTAAGATTCGTACAATACTAATCAGCAAATAAGAACAAAATACAAAAGCTTAACAAAGTATATCTACTACCCTGCATGTGTGAATGGTCTTTCCCACCAAGATCGGAAATATATTCATTTCCTATAATATGACCTTCCTTGTTCATGCGCAACTGCAAGTTACATAAGATGTATTAGACTTCATGTGATCATTTGAAACTTTTCTTACTACACAAATGACAGAGCAGCATTTAAACCATGAATTTTTTTGGATTTGCAAATCAACGACAAAAGAAAATGGTGCACTGCATATATACGAAGATTTAGGGAAGCTAGTCACAAAGTCGAACAAAAATGTAAAATTCAAGTAAGAAATTCTGGTCTGACAAATTGACAGAACCACCAGATAGGTACTGCACGATTTTATTCACACCAGTGACATCTCTAAGATAAGAGAAGAATGGTGAGTATGTCAACTATGTTTAATACGAAAACGTGTAACGTGAATTTATAAAAACACAGGACATGTATTTACCCAGATACTTGGAGCATTCCAGTCAGATTATCACACACTGTCCAGAATTTCCTAAAGTAATAGTCTGCACTCAATCTTCTGTGAACAGTTTCAGGTTCCCTGTAGGTCACTAGCACAATTACTAATGACACTTGCGAACAAGGGGCAGGGGATAGGGTGGGTTTTGAGGGAGTACTCCAATGCTAGCAACTTCCTGATTCCCGAAGATAATCATGTCATATATAGATTAAGTTCAGCTATGAGTCTACTACAAATGAATTCTCAAACTGTATCCTTACACAACCTTTTAAGGGAGCATTGGGGTATCCGAACTCAATAGTTTATCCCGCAATCTTCTTGGATTAATCATGATCGTTAGCTCCCCAATTTACCCTTTTTTTCTTTAGCTGTCTCCCTCCCTTGCATCAACTGAGCCTTTGTTGGCTATAGCTGCCCACTCCACTAGCTTCCTTTACAACAACACCCATTGTCACATTGCCAGCTACTGCCACCTCCCTACACATCTGTACTGCACCCCTTCCCCAAACTGCCGCCCCCATTCAAGAATGAACCTCCATCTCCTCGGCCTACCACCTCCTAGCCCCTACTTCTCTCCAATGATCCCTCCTGTTCCACTGTTGGTATTAGAACATGAAGTACTTCAATGTTGTAACAGCAGTATTAGCACGATAGCTAGAGAAGAGATGGTCAAGGGAAGAGGGGCGATGGACATATGAAGTGGAAATAGGTGGACAAAGTTGGTGGCAGAGAGGGTGGAAAAGGCAGTGGCTAGTGAAAAGGGATGAGGCCGAAGGAAGAGGTGGTGGCCAATAAAAAGGGAAGGTGTTGGCCAGTGAAAAAGGATGAGGCTGAAGGAAGAGACGGCAATGGGAAAAAGAGGAGACCGGAAGAGGATACAAGAGTAAGAGCAAATGCTACCGAAGGGGTGGGGCCAACTAGCAGGAGTGGGCAAGGATTCAGCAACACTGTTTACTGGTGAACTTAATGTCGAGATGGTAAACGGCACTATACTGGAAGCTTACCTCAGCATTCTTACAGAATTGATGGACCCATTACAACAGCAATGGAAGATGGCATGCTCAATGTTAGCCATGCAATACTCAATTAGAGGGACAAGGGAGAAGAGCGACTAAAAGCTGTGATACAAACTCAATTTGCAAAACAGAACTCATTCATATGATTCAACTCTGCCGCACTATACCTGCGGGCATGGTGTTCATATAGAAAACTCATAGGAAACCCTAATTAGATTCGTTCCGTTGATGATCCTAATGAAATAATAAATTAATTAGTTAATTAAGAACTTACAGGTAAGTCTCTAATATTACACTTAAGTCCTAAAACTCAAACAATTGCATACTAAACTATAGATAAAAACCAAGACACGGCAACTAAATAAAAGACGAATATAAATAAGCGATGACTCATGACGCACTATAATAAAGAGGCGTCAAACCCTAGCCAGGCTGTGGATCAGCAGGCTATCCTACATCAAGTTGCAGAAAATTCAAAAACATCACAGAATATAAAATAATTGCAATGTAATATGGGTGTCAATGTGTTACTCTTGAGAAGGCAGAATTAATGTGTTAGATGGGGTATGCTCCCGGTATTGTATGACATTAACCCTTGAGTTTGTGGGTTCATTTCAATTATCATGAACATGTACTCCCATGGAAGTTTATGGCTTTATGTGTGTATTGACATATAGGAGACTGCAGTCATCCCATGGTACACGTTATTCAGAGTTTCTCTGCACCTCAAATAACTGTCGGATTTTGATTATGAATATTCCAACTGTATGGATGTCATAAGCAGTGTCGCAATGTTCGCTGATTTTGACAAAGTAACACTTGAAACGTGTTTTCCCAGTTGCATATTCGCGGACGAGTGTGCATATGCACGTGTGTGTGTTTTGCATTCAACTCCCCAACCTGATATAAAAAGGTTCCCCCAGAAGTTGCTGTTTTCGAAAACAGAGCAAATAAAATTCATCAAAAGTTGATCCATAAATACAACTGAATTCTCTTCATAAATATTTATAATGTCAAACTCAATCTTTTGTGTCTAAAGACTATAGCTCTACACCATTGTATGCCATTAAACCATGAATACTTGCAATAGCATTGTTAAATGTGTAAGTCTGTCTAAACTCTTGTATATTGGAATTAGTCCCCTATTGTGTAATTGGGTATTGGCAGCCACCCATAGTTATATATGAAAGTTAGCCTATTCACTTGTCTATAATACACAACATATTTTCCACCTCTCTGGTACCATGGTATTAGAGCATCTCGGTCCTTTCTTAGAAAGAAGTAGCCAAGTTCTCTAGACAATCATATAATCTTCTCTCCGTCATCCTCACTGGCTACTTCTGCACAGTGGAAGTCAAGTTCTCACGGAAGTCATCTCCGTGGAAACATATCTATGGTGGAAATCATCTCCATCCGGATCCATATTTCATCCGTGGAAATTAAGTCCACTCTATACCCTTCTTATTCCTTTTCCCTCATGCACTATCCGTGCATGAACATATCTAGGAGATCTTACTTAGAATCATCTTCAATAGCTACAAAAATGCGACGAAACGTCATGTCATTATCGAACATGGCGCGTCTCCACTAGGTTTTACCTCTAGCGGCCAGCTTAGACAACGTGTCGAAATCCGACACGTCGTGTGGCCGCTAGGGTTTACACTTTACACCAGCTACTGACTAACACAATGTGTCAGTTCGGCAATACATCGTGTCAATCCGGAAATACGCCGTGTTGTGGCTTGCATGCACTACATCATGGGAGACGAGAAGCTTACGTCTCTACCATCCACACCTCTCCTTGTCCAAAACTTTGCCATCACCTCGAGCAAACTAAATGGACAGAACTTGAGTCGGTGGCGTCGCAAAATCACTTCTGGTTCAAAGGTCAGGGGGAAGGAAAACATAATACAGATGGACCTCCCACTGATGCTTCTCTTCCACAGTAAAAACAACATAATTCCAGACTCCTCTTCACTCTAGGGAACTCAATGGAGCCTTATGTCGCTAACATCAATCACCTAAATGACTGCAAGTCAGTTTGGGATCATCTTCAACTGATGTACTCCAACATCTCTCGGATGTATGACATGATGGTTGAGATGCACAATCTTCATCAGGAGGAGAAGAGTCTACAACAATAATTTGGAGAGGTTACTCGCATCACAAAAGATCTAAATAGTCCCCTTCCCATCTCCATCGATCTGATCAAACTCTAGAATCAACGAGACCAGATGTACTCCAACATCTCTCGGATATATGACATGGTGGTTCAGATGTATAATCTTCATCAAGAGGAGAAGAGTCTACAACAATAATTTGGAGAGGTTATTTGTATCACAAAAGATCTAAATAGTCTCCTTCCCATCTCCATCGATTTGATCAAACTCCAGAAACAACGAGGCCAGATGGTTGTCATCAAGTTCCTTGTTGGCCTTCACAAGGAATACGATGGAGTTAAAAAGTTGTATTCCGTCATAACAGAGCTTCCCTCCTTGGGGGATGCATATCAGCACGTCTCCAGAGCCTTCCTCAAGCTGAATTCTACAGTCAATCCTATCACAGATTCATATGCCTTCGTCTCCCACAACACCACCAATCTATCTACTAGAGGATGTGGAGGTGGTGGGAGAGGGGGAGGAGGACATTCTTTTGGGGGTAGAGGACGACCCGAGTGCACTCACTGTGGCAAAAAGTGCCACTAGAAGGAGACGTCCTACTCCACTCGTGGCTTCCATCTCAAACTCCTACTCATGTTGCCAACCTCACCAACACTGAAGAATCTATCAAGCAAACTCCTCACCAAATCAAGATCAGTGATGAAGAATATAATCAACTCCTTCAGATCCAAGCATCCTCATTTGTTGCTTCATATGTTGAGATGACAGGCACATCTAACCCTTCTACAACCTGCAACATAATTTGCATCAATTGGAAACATGACTCCAGATCTCAGAACCATGCGAAACAATCAAAATCTTCGGTGTAGCCCTACAAACTTGTCCTTTACCATCAATTAATCCCAAAACCTAGGTTCACCCGTCCACTGAAAGAAGTTTATCGTTACTGTGATAAGCGTGCCATAGCATTGTTTACCCCCTTTTTGGATCGTCTACTTCCCCTGATCTCTCTTTTTTTACCAAGATCCCTCTCCTCCTGTTCTCCACACACCCCAACAATTTCCCTGATATCCATGTTCCCCTTCTTTTTTTATTTCCGTCTTCAGCTTCACAATAGTCATTGTAGCTCAAGTGGCAAAAAAACAACCCGATCCGACCCCATCCAATCCGGCCCAAAAAATTGGGTTTTTTTCAATTTTCAATTCAGGTTTTGTCTAGTTTGAGTCGAGTCAGGTCGGTATTCAAGTTTTTTTTTGTTATATTCTTTTTAATATATATAGTGGAGCATTTATTATGTTCAGGCGAAGTTGGGTCAGGTTGGTTTCAGGTCAAGTCTGTGCAAGTTTGGGCCCATTCATGTATGTTCATGTTCCGATCCATTTAGGGTAAGGTCTATGCAGAGCGGGTCCATTTTGAGTCCGGTTAGGTCCAACAATACATGACCAATTACCATGCCTAGTTGTAGCACCACCAGTCTCTTAGAGCCCCTAACGCCACTATGTCTACTTTGGAGGCTAGCACCACCTCCCCCCCTCCCATAGGGATATAGCGGCCCACAAGTAAGAAGTTCTACCCCCGTTGACCCTTCAGAAAGACATACAACCAGGCATCCTCTTGATTGTGACGGCCAACACATCAGTTGCTCCAAGTGGCTCGTTTTCCCTCATGTATGGGCGATCTGAGCACGGGGCGACCACCATAGAGGCGCTTAAAATCCCTCTAGGCCCTCACAAGGCCCCACGGCCATCGGATTCCGGAGCCAGGAGCTCAACCATACATGCATGTACATGTGCCCGGTATAACAAGGCATTTTGGCCTAAAATCTCATTAATCCATCAATTATGCAATGTTTTCCTAGCATTTGCAATAACTTAGGGAATCTTCTACAACGTCAAGAAATCCTCAAAGTCCACTTCAGTAGTCGTGCAATCTGCACGCTCCCAAGTTACCGAAATCTATAAAATTTTCCTCTAATCAACTCATCGTGGTGAGTTGGATCTGCGGGCATGAGGGGCTAAGACACACTTCCACAGCAGCCAGACACTCCACCAACACGCCATGGTCTGCAATGAAGATTTCAAAGCCAAAGTTGTAGGTTTGGATGAACGCTTGCAGACCATGATGAGTGGTTCAACCGCCAAGAGACCTTGCTACAGGATATGCAATAAGAGATGTGTGTCCTGATTGATCAAATGCAAGAGCGACGTGAACATCAGCTTCCACAACATCAAAAGCCTCTTCCCTAACAAGACTGAAGCTTGAGCTCAATGTTCCAAATTTCTTCTGCACAGGCGACCCTAGTGTATTCTACAACTAGGCCCACAGTTTTGAATCATTCTTGGATGGGCACCAGCTTGCACATAAGTGCAAGATCCAATGTGCAGAAGCCAAGCTCTATGGCACCACACTTGGTGGAAGCGAAAGCGTACAATTCACTGCATTAACACCTGGACATAGATGAAAGTTCACATGTTCTTCGTCCCAATCAATTACAACCAATGGTTATGCCTCAAGCTACCTGACTTACAAAAAGAATTTAATTCTATGGACGAATATACTCTAAAATTCTATGCTTGATCTACCCAAGTCAGTCGTCACCTTTGATACTACCAACGAGATCACAATGTTCCCTCACGGGCTCAATTCATCTATCACAACGGCATTGACTTCTTCACTGATTTCTTCGATGGACGATGTGATTCATGTGGTTGTGCATATAGAGCATGAGCAAAAATGACACACGAATAACTCCACCCCTGGACGTCGGTCTTCTTCAATATCAGTCCCCTCGATCGAATCCACCACAGTCACGATGACAGTCACACCCACTCTTTTGTAGCAATACCCTCCAGTCGGATTCAATGCTTCTCTTGCAAGCGATTGGACATCGCTCCAACCAATACCCTAATTGCTTGGTGATCACGACCTTAAAGACTATGGAAGACAGTGGAGAATATGAGGATGTCCTTCCTGCAAGCAAGCCTAGCGACAACGAACCAAATTGGAACACACCTTAGTGCATGTTCATTGGGCGTCAAATTTAAAATTCATCAAAACAGGCAAAATTTGCCAAAATTTTATGTATTTATGGCAATTGGATACCAAAACAAACTGTCTAAACACACTGAGAATTAGTTTTTTTACTATATAATGTATTATGTACTACTTAGAACATAATTTCTTTGGACAGTTTTGTGTCTTTAAGCATATATATTGTGATTGCAAACTATAATGACTTTATTCATTCATTTCACTGTTGAAAATTGACATCAATATTCCCCATTGGGATCCCCATTAAAACAGTTTAGCTTTACTTCACTCACACATGAGACCCCCCGTAAAAAGTAGTGCATATTTGGGTAGATCTAAACTAATAGATCGCTCTGGTAAAAATAGTATTACATAATTCATATCCATTCGCCATCCAAACGATGTGAATGCACATGTCGTCGAAATTTGTCGCTATTTATGTTTATATGACCATTGAGACGGGGTAAAAATCAGTTATTTTCTTCCTTAATTGGATGTATGCATAGTGGTCAATGCGGTCAGGCGATGGCCTGACCTTGTGCATGCTAAAGCCGCCTAGACCGCCTAGGCAGGCGTCTAAGCGCATGGCCTTTTTTTAATTTTTGCAAAATAATAGAAATTGTTTTAATTGATGAAAAAAAAAAGAAATATTGAATTATAAAGTTGAACTTTAGATAAATGCATTGGAATCTAATGGATTTATTACCAGTAGAAGCAAAACCTAATATATGCATTGCAATTTTAGCCAATGTAGAATTGAGAATTGTGGGGTCAAGTTGGATGGAATGGATGTACCAATATGTGATAAGTTTCATTACTTAGGCTCTATTATTGAAAGGTAGGGTGAGGTTTAAGATGATGTTTGTCATAGGATCACAGGCAGATAGTTGAAGTAGAGGAGTGCAATTGTAGTAGTATGCGACCAGAAGATCTCTTTCAGATTGAAAAGAAAGTTTTGTAGAACAACCACACAAGCAGCCATGCTATATGGGAATGAATGTTGGGCAGTGTAGAAACAAGGTCTCAACGAGATGAATGTGGCCGAAATGCGTGTGTTGAGATGGATGTGTGAGAAGACAAGAAAAGATCGGTTGAGGAATGACTATATCAGAAATAAAGTGGGGGTAGTGGGTATCGACGACAAGTTGCGTGAAGGTCGTCTAAGACGGTATGGACATGTACAACCCAGATCGACAAATGCATCTATTTGAAGCAAGGTTATTGAGTCAAGCACAACTAAAAGAAGCAGAGGCAGACCTAAATTAATTATGACCCATAACAAAGCTTATTCAAAAAGGATCCATGTAGCCGACCGAACTTGGTTTGGATTGAGGCTTAGATGATGATGATGATGATGATGATGATGATGATGGATGTGTGGGAAGACAAGATGATCTTTGTTACAATATATTCCTGTTTTACATATTCAGTTAGTTGTTTTTGTTATTTCCATATTATATGTGGACCTCTCTGTAAATGTTTCAGTTTTATATATATGAGGGTGCACACATTGTGCAACCCTACGCTTCCCAAAACTGCTTTGTTTTCTACATGGTACCAGAGCAGTAGATCCAGCCGCCACCCTCCCACCCCTCTCTCTCTCTTCTCCCCCCCCCCCCCCCGCAGCCGCCGCCGCCGGGCAGTATGCCCGCGCCGGGCAGCCGCAGCGCCGCCGCCGGGCAGTAGGCCCGCGCCGGGCAGCCGCAGCGCCGCCGCCGGGCAGCAGCCGCCAGGGCCGGGCGCCCACTCCGCCGCAGGGGCCGGTGCGCCTCCGCGGTTATTTGTCGTCGGTCCGTTGGCTCCGTGAAGATTTGCAACTGTCCGGTGGCTTGAAGTTGGTGTGACGTAGACCGTTTTTTTTTTCGGTCTTTTGCCTGCCTGCCCGTGTAGGCCGTTGTGCCACCGGGTTCTGTTCTGCGCTTCGGCGTAGACCGTATGTGAGAGGTTCCTCTATGGTGTTTTGTGCCTGTTGTGCCTGTCTGACGGCGTAGCCCGTCTCCTGCCTGCTCGTGCTTGTTTACTTCTGTGCCTACTGCTCACATGGCGTCCTCGAGTGATGACTTCCGCCGTCAGGTTACTACTGTGAAGCTTGATGGGCGCAACTATCCACATTGGGTATGCTCCATGGCGATCTATGCCAAGTCCCAGGGCAAGTACTCACATCTTACCCGTGCTGGTCCGCCAGTACCCGCAGAGGACGCTGATGCTAAAGATGTGAAGACGTATGACGACTGGGTTCGTGACGACTCGACTGTGATGACTTGGATTCTCAACAGCAGCATTGAGAGGATCAGCGTCACGCTTCTTCACTTGCCTACGGCGAAGCAGATGTGGGATCAGCTCGCCGGTACATACTCGCATAGTCAGAACCCCAAGAAAGTGTTTGACATCACCAAGCAGCTGGGACGTCTACAGTTCACGGTGGCGGACATTGCAGATTATTTTTCTGACTTTACTGGATTGTGGGGTGAACTGGAATCCTATCACCCTCTCTCCACGGACCTGGCTACCATGCAGCGTCAGCGCCAGGAGCTGCAGTTAGTCCAGTTTCTTTGTGGACTGCCCGAGTCCTATGTTGGAGTTGTGGACCAGATCTTAGCCAGTGACCCTCTGCCGTCACTCTAGAGTGCCTACAAGCGTCTTCAGCGTTTGCCTTCGTCTTCATCGTCTCTGACTACTGATGTTGGGGAATCTTCTGCTCTTGCTGCCGTGTCTGGTCGTGGCCGTGGTCGCTTTACTGACAGCCGTCCTCCCTTGGGTGGAGGACGAGGACGGACTGCTTCTGGTCGCAGAGCCCCTTCTACTGCCCCTACTGTTGGTGCGCGTCCTCAGTCAGGACAGCGCCTTTGTACCTTCTGTGGCCGGTCCAACCATATTGAAGAAAAATGCTGAGAAAAATATGGTAAGCCGGAATGGGCCAATGCAGCTGCTGACTCCACTACTACTGCATCAGAAGGACCGACGCAGCCTA
This sequence comes from Alisma plantago-aquatica, assembly GCA_963693085.1. Lineage (NCBI taxonomy): Eukaryota > Viridiplantae > Streptophyta > Magnoliopsida > Alismatales > Alismataceae > Alisma > Alisma plantago-aquatica. Next base: position 567,931,300 of record OY856410.1, read on the forward strand.
CTGACTCTGCCTCCTCGGGTGCGACTGCTGACTACATCCGTGCTGAGGTGGAGCGTCTTCTTCTTGAGCGTGCTGGTGCGTCGTCTACAGCTTCGACTAGTGGAGCTCATGCAGCAACTTATTCTGGTTATGACACTGCCTTCCTGAGCTCTTCTTCTACTCCTGGTAATACTAAGTGGGTCATCGACTCCGGTGCCTCTTCACATATTTCTGGAAATCGTTCACTATTTCACAAATTATATAAACCTGCTCGACCCTCATCTGTTATGCTGGCTGATGGTTCCAAGTCTGCAGTGTCTGGAGTAGGGGATATTGTTTCTGACTTTCTGCTGAAATCTGCCTTATATGTGCCTAGATTTCCTTTGAATCTATTGTCTGTCAGCAAGATATTGAGAAGCCTACAGTGTAGTCTGACTTTTATTCCTGGTTCATGTGTTTTTCAGGACCTTCGCACGAGGATGAAGATTGGTGGGGGATATGAAGGTGTTGATGGACTATTCTACCTGGATCATTTGCCAAAAGCAGCTAAAGCAACTGTGACTCCTGCATTATCTACCTCGGTTTCTGCTTTACAGTGGCACTACCGGCTGGGACATCCATCATCTGAAAAGCTTCGACATTTAGTTTCTGATATTGGCATTTGTAGTTTTCAGTGCGAGTCATGTCAACTTGGAAAGCAGACTAGAGCTGTTTATCCTAGACGCAGTCATATTAGCAGTAAAAATATGTTTGATCTAGTGCATTCTGATGTATGGGGCCCTTGTCATGTGCCGAGTCTATCTGGTCATAAATATTTTATTCTGTTTATTGATGATTTTTCAAGGACTACTTGGTTGTTTATGATGAAAAGTAGGTCCGAAGTTTTGTCTATTATCAAGTTTTTTTTTGCTGAAATAAAAACACAATATGGTGTTCCTGTAAAAAAATTTCGTACTGACAATGCGCTGGAATTTGTTAAAAAAGATGTGGATGTTTTTTGTAAATCTGTTGGTACGATACATCAGACCTCCTGTGCTTATACTCCTCAGCAAAATGGTGTGGCTGAGCGTAAAAATAGACCTGTGTTAGAGGTGGCTAGAACTATTATGATGCATGCACATGTTCCTCGCTCTTTTTGGCCTGAGGCTATATTGACTGCTTGTTTTCTGATAAATAGAATGCCATCTTCTGTGATTGGAAACAAAATACCTATTCAAGTTCTTCAACCAGATCTTCAGTTATTTATTGTGCCTCCTCGGATTTTTGGATGTACCTATTTTGTAAGGTTACTTGGACCTACTTCTGATAAACTGTCTCCTCGTGCTGAGAAGTGCATTTTTTTAGGATATTCTCGTACCCAGAAGGGATACAGATGTTACAGTCCTACTGCGAGAAAATGGTATACTAGCAGTGATGTAGTTTTCTTTGAGGATACCCCTTACTATTCTACTCGTGGTGACAGTTTACAGTCTGATCTTATTGCCTCTCCTCTACCTGTTACTACTGATTGTGTGCCTGATATTACTGAGAATGTCACTACTGAGGCTGCTAAACCTCCTATTATAGTTTATCAACGCAGGAACAGAGCACCTTCTACTCAAGAAACCCCCCCTGAAAACCAATCTTCACCTCCAGAAGGTTCTACTACACCTGAGGTACATTCTGATCTTGATTTACCCATTGCTCTTAGAAAGGGTACTCGTTCCTGCACATCACACAGTATTGCTCAGTTTGTTTCTACTGATCATCTGAATGTTCATTCTAGCAATTTTGTATATGCCTTATCTGCTGTTGTTGTTCCAAAGAATATCCAGGATGCTCTACAGAGTACTGGATGGTTGTCGGCTATGAAGGAGGAAATGTTGGCTCTTACTGAACGAGATACTTGGGAGTTGGTGGATCCACCTCCTCAGTGTAAACCTATAGGCTGCAGATGGGTATATGCTGTGAAATATCAACCTGACGGCACTGTTGAAAGGCTGAAGGCACGGTTGGTTGCTAAAGGCTACACCCAAACTTATGGTATTGACTATTTTGAGACATTCTCTCCTGTTGCTCGTCTTAATTCTGTCAGAATTCTTCTTTCTGTTGCTGTTAATCTTGACTGGCCACTGTTGCAACTAGATGTGAAAAATGCCTTCTTGTATGGCGATTTACAAGAAGAAGTCTATATGGAGCAACCTCCTGGGTTCGTTGCTCAGGGGGAGTCTCACAAAGTTTGCAGGTTAAAGAAGTCTATTTATGGGCTTAAGCAGAGTCCCCGTGCCTGGTTTGATAAACTGAGCAAAATTATGATTGACTTTGGATTTCTGCGATCTCAGGTGGATCATTCTATTTTCACCAAGAAGACTTCAGCTGGTATTATTATTCTGATTGTCTATGTTGATGATATTATCATATCTGGCAGTGATTTTCTTGGTATTCAGGCTACAAAATCTCATCTAGGCAAGCACTTTGCTACCAAAGATTTGGGCAAACTTAGATATTTTCTGGGCATAGAAGTTTCTAGAAATTCTAATGCTCTTGTGTTGTCTCAGCGAAAATATGTCCTAGACATACTGCAGGAGACCGGTATGCTAGGAGCGAGACCTGCTGATATTCCTCTAGATCCTAATGTAAATTGGGATGATGACTCTTCTCCTCTCTTTGCTGATCATAAAAAGTACAGGAGGCTGATTGGTAAACTCATTTATTTGACTGTCACCAGAGCTGACATTTCTACTGCAGTGGGTCTTCTTAGCAGGTACCTTGATAAACCCAGACAGTGTCACTGGGATGCTCTTTGTCAGATTCTACGATATTTGAAGAAGTCCCCTGGCAAGGGACTTCACTACAGGAAACATGGACACTGTTATCTTGAAGGGTACTCTGATTCTGATTATGCAGGCAGCAGAGTTGACAGAAAATCTACTTCTGGGTATTGTACGTATGTTGGAGGTAATCTTGTTACCTAGAGGAGTAAAAAACAAAATGTTGTGGCCAGGTCTAGTGCTGAAGCTGAATACATGGCCATGGCCCATACTGCCTGTGAATTGTTGTGGGTGCGCTCTCTGTTAAAAGAGTTCGGGGTTGACTCTTCTTCTGCTATACCTATGCACTGTGACAATAAAGATGCTATTTTCATTGCTAATAATCCAGTCTATCATGAGCGCACTAAACACATTGAAGTAGATTGTCATTTTATTCGGGAATCCATTCTTACTGGCAAGATCTGCACTCCCTTCACTCGTTCTGAAGACCAAGTGGCTGACATCTTCACCAAGCTGCTGGCGAAGAAGCAATTCTGCATACTGACGGACAAGTTGGGCATGATTGATATCTATGCTCCAACTTGAGGGGGAGTGTTACAATATATTCCTGTTTTACATATTTTGTTAGTTGTTTTTGTTATTTCCATATTATATGTGGACCTCTCTGTAAATGTTTCAGTTTTATATATATGAGGGTGCACACATTGTGCAACCCTACGCTTCCCAAAACTGCTTTGTTTTCTACAATCTTCTATTATTCAAATGTGATAAATGTCGTTACTTGGGTTCTATTATTCAAATGGATGGGGATGTTCAAGATGATGTTTGTCACAAGATCACCACATGATGGTTGAAATGGAGGAGTGCAATTGAAGTATTACGTGACTCGAAGATCCCTCTCAGATTCAAAAGTAAGTTCTATAGAACAGTTGCACGGTCAGCCATGCTATATGCGAGTGAATGTTGGGCGGTGAAAAACAAGATGAATGCGGCTGAAAAGCGTATGATGAGATGGATGTGTGGGAAGACAAGAAAAGATCACTTGAAAAAATGACTATATCAGGAACAAAGTGGGGGTGGCGAGTATTGAGGACAAGTTGTGTGAGGGTCGTTTGAGATGGTATGGACGTGTGCAAAGCAAACAGACTAACATGCTATATGCGATTGAACGTTGGGCGGTGAAAAACAAGATGAATGCGGCTGAAATGCGTATGATGAGATGGATGTGTGGGAAGACAAGAAAAGATCACTTGAGAAATGACTATATCAGGAACAAAGTGGGGGTGGCGAGTATTGAGGACAAGTTGCGTGAGGGCCGTCTGAGATGGTATGGACGTGTGCAAAGCAGACAGACTAACATGCCTATACGGAGCAATGCTACCAAGTCAAGCACAATTAAAAGAAGGGGCGGGCCTAAATTAACCTGAGAAGAGCTTATAAAGAGATGACTTTGAATCTCTACAACTTTATCAAAATATGACCCATAGCATAGCTGATTGAAAAAGAGGGATCCATGTAGTCGACCCCAACACGGTTGGGATTGAGGCTTAGATAATGATGATGATGATGATGATGATGATAAATAACATATGAGTTACAATTGGTATCACATATAAAAGATACTTCTTGTATTTATTAAGTGTTCTACATCCTAAATAGTCATATTAGAGTGAAGTAGAAGCCTAAAACAACTGTGAAAAATTTGTCTAGGAGGTCGCCCAGACTATCCATAGGCCCAAAAGTCAATTTAACTAGGTGGTGGCCCAAGCGGACCCCCCTGGATACCCAGACGACGCCTAGGCGTGCACCGAAACAACAATGTTTGTTACCCACATCAGGATGCCATGGAGTACCCAAGTGTTTTAAAAAGCGTTTGAGGCGCCCGCCTGAGCGGATCACATGCTCAGCCGCCTGGTTAAGGCTTTGAGCGGGTTGGCAGGCGGCAGGCCATTAAGCGCCCGCCTAAGACCCGCTTGGCACGCCTATAAGTCCGCCTGAAACCCTGCTTCGGGCGCCCGCTTATGGCCGCCTATTTTTTGGGCGCTATATTGAGCCTATCTGTTGTAACATAATACAAAAATATAAGTCTATAGTAGTATAATAAGTTAGTATGAATATGTAACATTACTGTATAATACATTCTATACTATAATATATTAATATATACACTATGTATCTAGTTATCGGTTGCATAATATATTTCTGTAACTTTCTACCTTATATATAATAATACATTAATACACATTATATTCTACTGTTTATATTAATACATTCTATATATTCTATAGTTTACTGCATAATGTAAACTAATACATTATATATTTTGTACTGTTTGCTGCCTTATAAATAATAATACATTAGTACATTATATAGACATGGTATATTCTATTGTTTACTGAATATTAATATGCTCTATATATTCTATTATTTACTGCATAATATAAATTAGCACATTACATATATTCTACTGTTTGCTGCATATTAGTATATAATAATGTAATTCTATAAATTTACTACAGTAAGAGTAAGAGGAGACTAAAAAGTCTATTTCTTATGTCTTAAACTTGTGTAATTGAACTGTATTTGCTTATTCATTGTTTTTTAGTTGTGGTATCAACTATATAGGTGTTTTATTTTTATGTGTAGGGTGTTTAAATAAGTATAATTTTTTTTAAATGTGTTTATTACATACTAATATGTATAATTTCTACAAAATTACCTAAAAATTTCCAGGCCCGCTTTTTCAAAAAGTGCCCGCCTGGCGCTCAAGCGGCACAAGGTGTTGTCCGCACGCCTCCCGCTTCCCGCTTTATAAAACATTGGGAGTGCCATAACTACACCCCCACTCGCCGAAGGCTTAAACTTCGGGGAGTTGACTCCCCACGTAGAACATCTGCTTATCCAGAGCTTGGATCGGGTTTGGTGCCTATTAGAGTGTGTCATGATTCATCTTTTATTTGTGCGTCTTTTATATAGTAGTGGTGTCTAGGTTTTGGTCTAGGGTTTATTATGCCATTGTTTCAATTGTAGGACCTAAGTGCAATATTAGATACTTACTTGTAAGTTTTCAGTTAATTAGTTATATATATTGTTTTAGTAGGGTCATTAGTAGAAGATTTCTGGATGAGACTCACAATAATATGCATGTTTTTTCGTTCACCCTTTTGTTGGGGTCTATGTGGACAAGACGAATGATGAACAATTCCTTTGTTAGATAGAAACAAAGTGAATGACAAATATACTCTAGCATTGTCTGTGCAAAAAATGTGGAGTTTTTCAGCAATCTACATTTCAAATTTTAGACAATTTGAACAATCAACAAGATTTCAAAACAATCTTTCAGAAGATATACCCAAGTTATTTTTGAAATTCATCAATAATAGTTACAAATAACAGTATTCGAATTTTGACAAGACCCAACTAGGTCCTCAAACATCAGAATCAAGGATATCAAAAATAGAATCAGCACGCATATGATCTTCTGACCAGAAAATATATCTATGGTGCTTTCCTAGCTGACACGCCTCACACTAAGTTTAGATTAACTAGAAAGTTGAAGATGCAAAATTTGTAGTTTCTCAAGAGATAAATGGCCTAGATGATCATGGATATGTAGGGGTGATGCAACCACACAAGCCTTCGGAGTCATGCCAAGATAGTAGACCAGCTTCCTCATAGTTTCATAGCAGCCACCAATCACCGCCAGTGTCTGGAGATCATGTCTAAAAGAATGATCGGGGTCAAATAACGGATAGCATATATAATGACAAAAACTAAACAAACAGGGTCGATGGTAAGGTGATATTTGGAAGAGGTGAGATAAACCCGATGCATTAACGGTAACTGAAGAACCATAGCAAACGGTGACTTGGAATGTATTGACCTTGGTGGTGGATAGGTTAGAGATGAGGATGGAGATACATGTAATGTGAATTGTTGCACCTAAGTCAAGAACCTAAGAAGACAAACATATATGGTTCGATTGAGAGACGCAGATCGTAGAAGAACTTGATGCTTGTGACTTCTAGCATATGAGGTGACAGGGGAAGATGCATGTTGGGATGTCTAGAACTGGAGAAGTTGGTCGTACTCCTCATCGCTCATCCTAATCTGATGACTGGAATGCTCAGAAGATTCTTCAATAGAGCGGAGTTTGCAGAGGAGGACCTAGCAGGGAAGCCATGGAGCTCGTAGCATGTTTCTTTGTAATGGCCCTTTCTTGTCATAGTGGGTACACTACGGACGGCCCCTTCCTCCAGACGAACGTCTTCCGCCCCTACCACCATGACCACGTCCCCATGTAGAGGACATCTTGGTGGTGTTCTAAAAGACAAGGGTTGGTCGATCTATTGCCACAGTTGTCAGAGTATCCTTCAAGAAAGATGTGTGAGACACGCTGATATGACTCTATTAGAGTACGAAGTGTCGTTCATGAAAGTATTTGACTTATGACTTCTTCATACCCTTACGAAGACTGGCGAGGAATTTGATGATTGTCATATGATCTCGTTGTTTTAGAAGCTTGACTGGATCAGTGGAAACTGAAGTAGACTATTTAGATTCTTTGTGATGTGAATAACCTAACCAAAACATTGTTGCAGACTCTTCTGCTCATTATGATGGTTATATATCTCCACAGTCATATCATACATCCTCCAAATGTTATTTGATTACATAAGGTGGAGATGATCCCACACAGCCTTACAACTTGTCAGATGAGCAGTGATGTCTACTGTCAAAGGCTCCATGGAGTTCCATACAGTAGAGAGGAGGTTGCCATTGTATTACTCCTATAGGGAAAGAGTCGGAGATCTCGTGTGAGATGCTTGCCCTTGCCTTGACCCTTGAACCAGATGGTAATTTTGCAACACCATTGATTGTAATTGCACACGTTTAGCTTGCAAGAACTGATATCAAAATTTGCACTAGAAAAGGAGAGAGTTGAGGCCTCTTCACTTCATCTTTTTTAAATTGACCGTTGACAGCACCAGACATGTCGTGTTAAGTGACAGACACGTCGAGTTGTGCTCTATGAAGACAAATGTGGTTTCTGCCTTGCGAAATGTCGTGTTGACCTGAGGACACGTTGTGTTGTGCGTGACGATACGTGTTGGGCCGAAGACAAGCCATGTAGCCACCATAAAGGAGAAACCCTAGATGATAGAGAAATGACATGTTGTGTCTATCACCGACAGCACAAGCAATAAACTGCAACCCTAGTTGTCGACGTGTTGTGTCGAGGAAGGGACATGTTGTCTCCACCGTCAAGGTTGGATTTTATTAGGCACTAACATGCGGCGTCCACAAATGGACACATCGTGTTCGCGCTCATCTAGCCCCGCCGCAAGTTTGTTGGTGCCATTGGAAAGAGGGTAAGTGATGGTGGGATAATGTTGGCGGCGAAGCAAGGTTTCGAGGGAGACCAGACACGTCATGAACACATTCATCGGTGACGTAATGACGCTTCTTCTTGGAGGACATGACTTCCTCCGCGACATTGTCAAATTAGAGCAATGCAAAGGCAATGCTAGAAGAGAAGAGGACAATTGGTAGCAACGTTCCCGGGAGGGACAAGATTCTCCTAGGCTTGATAAAGGTTGGGATGTAACATGTTGCTTTTCCCCTCTATAATAGGACTTGATGATTTAATACCATCTAACAGAATGATGAATGGAATGTTGTTGTTTTGTACTATAAACAGAGCTAGTCTTTATATATGAATAAGGGTTGTTTGTCAATAACCCAAATACAAAGTGTGGGACTTATCATAGTATACAAACAATATGAACATAGTTATTTACTAAACATTTACCTTGTTGGCATGACTTCATTTTGATTATTACCAATCGGCTCCCTTTCTCTCCTGCACAACAATTACAAACCAATGCATGTGGGGTCTGATAATTCCTTAGGGTGTTTGAGATAACAGGGTAGACGAGAAAGGCATGGTTGTCAAGGGAGTGGTTTGGGTTGGCTGGGCACTCGGGTGCATGACACAAAAAACATGTTTCTATATATATATATATATATATATATATATATATATATATATATAAGAAAAGGGCTAAACCTCACTTTGCACACTTCCCAAGACTTTTGTCATGATCCAATAGTATGGATATAAAGTATACTAGGTAGATAAGTTGTGTTTAAAAAATCATTCCAATCAGATATGTGTAGCACCTTCATCTAAAAATTTTATGATCATGCAAATGAATGGTAACTCTGAAAGTAGCAGCTACCATTGAAATGTTTTGGTTTATATCTAATAAATTAAAATCAAATTATCATGAAATTTTAATAGCGTCTAATCCAAACCATATGTTTTGCATCTGTACAGTTGGATTACATTAATTACCACTTAAATCATGTTAAATAGACTCTGGTATAGGGAATTTCCTATACACTTGGGTATAGGCTCTCTCTCTATATATATATATATATGTTTGTGTGTGTGTGTGTGTGTGTGTATTACAATATTACACATGTATATATTTGATGTATTTATTTACTATGATGTCTTACACCCTAAACAATCATGTAAGAGCGACATAGACCTAAAACCGCATTTATACATGATATTATGAAGCATGCAGAATAAAAAATCCAAGAAGAACAAAAAGAAACTTCAGGCACCCGCCTCAAAGCTAAACTTTTTCATTTTAGTTCAGCAGTGGTTTCAGCAGACACCTCTTTGGACACCTAGGCTTCTGCCTCAACAATTACAATAAGAGGATTTGGATACCAAAAGAATAGAGTAATGGCAAAAGTATTATTGCAATAAACAAGCCCTAGGTCCTGCTACAGTGGCAATGGTTTCAAAAGACCAGTCACATTTAGGTGTTTTTTATCCTTTTTTGTGACTTATTTCCCTTGATAAGAAATTATCTTCCTTATTTGAGATAATTTATTTCCGTTGCTTGAATATTGTCCATTGTGTCTCTTCTAGCTCTTCATGTCAAGCATAATGCCAATATATAGTAACTCAATTAACACATATATCATTTCACAAAACAATGGTGTACTTGATTGTAAAGAATCAGTTGTCTAACTGTTACAGATCCATATTCAGAGTTTAGAAAATACTGGGAAGAATTCAAATAAAAGATTCCCACAAATGAATCAATATCAGCAGTTACTGATATTTTCTGTAAGTAAAAAGGAAGTGCCACTGTCTCAGCAGTAAGCTACAGCAGCCGCTTTAACAAGACAAAACATTGCAACTCGTTTTTCTCAAAGCCTTATAAGTTATGACGGGTCTTGTAACCATAAGAATTCATTACCATAAGAGTTTTCATTAGAATATCATTACAAAAGGTCTTCAGAATAGAATGGTCTCTTCATTATCACATTACCTTCCAAATGTTGGTATGTAAATCCACTTCATGCTTTCCGGATAAATCAATGGCATCTAAACTTAAAACTGCAGTACATGAAAAGGCAAGAATTAGAATTGGGTTCAAAACTTCAAAACATATTTACCAAGAGCCCAATGCAAACATAAATGTAATTTTCTTACCTTCACATGGTAAAGAAGGAAATGTCATGTTTATGTGAATTGGAAGGTTTTCTCCTCGCTTCAAATCTACAGACATCTATGACATATTGCAAATATAACCACTGTCACTGTGCATATACTCATTCCCACCAGATTTTCATTCGAAGTATAAATTTGTTAAATGCTGTCAGATAATAAAAGATGGATACTTGTTGTTTGATAAGAGAAAACCCTGCTCCTATAAATAGAACAGGGAAGCATACAGGACACAGCCTAACCCTAATGGGCCAAGACATACTTGGGCCATATTACAAAAACACTTAATAACATAAATAAACAGACTCTCTAATAAATGCCAAATTATTCATATATATTAAATGAGGAAATTATGCAATTTGATCAGTATGACAATGATAGGAGATAGTAACTACTAAAAAAATCATATGCACCATACCATAATCAAACACAAAGCTATAGAAGGCAAGGATGAGACTGAACCATATTACATTTAGCATGAAAAGACAGAAGAGTTAGCATTGAACCATATTACATTTAGCATGAAAAGACTGAAAAGTTAGGTGCAGCAGAATCACTTCGCAGATATTATTTGCACCAAAAGGTGGTAATACATACAGTATTCCAACAGAAATGCTTGTAGATTAGATGATTTGTAACCATGATTTTGTGCTATATACATACAGATGAAAACCAAAAGTTTAATTCTTAGTTTAACTCTGTCCAGACAATGCCCGCAGAGCAGGGTATATATAGCTACTCAGAAGCCAGAACAAAACCCTAAACACTGTCAAATTGCGAAAAATTACCCAACATAGCATAAAACTTAAATAAAGCTCCAAAACTTGAACAGTTACATATAAGTCTAATAAGTAATTAAAACAACAAACAGCTAAAAGTAGTTGATCGGGTCCATCAGACTCTCTTGGGACTTTGAAGCATGGAAGTGGGCTTGATGTGTAGCTTGTCCTACATCAGCTCTCTTGGCAGAGAAAGACGAGCCTCTAGCAAATCCGCGGATAACCTCCGCATTCCTATCCATGAAGCTGCAGGTGGCATGTGACATAATGTGCATCACACAGGTGCAAGTGGTTGGGGATGCCCTATGAAGAAACCAAACCGTCTGAAATCTGGGAGTAGGTGTTGTTGAAAGTAAATTCATGTTGTGTATGACAATTCTACAATTCCAACAAGGATCATAAGCCACGTCCAGAGGCAGCACTTTGCAGGAGACGGTATTCTAACAGACGCCATGGTACAAGAAAATAACAATATGTGTATGGCATTGACTTGCACGTGTGATCAATCCACTACAAATATAACTGGGTTTGAGTGAGGCTGGGTACATAGTCCAAGCTCCTGAATCGTCGTAGCAGAAATAAGATTACTTAGTGAAGCTTTCATCATCAATGATGTGTACATCTTCCCAATACATTCTACCTCAACAAGAAGAGATAGGAACATTGTAGATCTGAAATTGGAGTTCCTGGCGCAGTTAGATATAAAAGCGTAGGACAGATGTGGTCATCGTCATCCTGTTCATCATTATCCGGTTCATTGGGCAATCATGTTATCAACGGACAATGCTAGAAGAGTAGACAGGCGCTTCTAGGAAGCGGGCTCTTTTCCATGTGCATGGTGATTCCTCTCATACCCATACGTGGATAGCATCGTTTATGATGTCTGAAGTAGCCAAAATCGAGGCGATCAAGAATGTAAGCCCTCTTTGAACCACAGTGATTATCATGGTTGTCTCATCCCCATTAACTTTTACATTATAGATCATGACATGAACTTGCACGTGTATTCCTCATCTAAGTCTAAGAGCTTCAAGCAAGTCGAGCGCTTCAACTTGTCTAGTTCTTGTCTGTGTTGTAAAGGCGCCCGCCTGAGCGGCGCCTCGGCGCCTAGGCTTAAGTCAGCCCGCCTCAATTTGGGCGCCCAACCCCCTAATTGACCTAAGTTGTTGCCTAAGGCCTTTTTAGGCCCAAATTAAGCCAATTCAAGGCTAATTTAGCATAAATTAGATCAGAATTTGATCAAATTGAGTCATTTATAGTTAAATTGGGTCTGATCTATCCCAAACGGGGTCAATTTAGGGTAAATTGGGTCTGATTTGGGGGAAAACATGCATGATTTTGAATTTTGGGTCTAATTTGGGGGAATTAGGTCTGATTTGGTCATGTAAGGCCTCGTTTAGATCAACATAGGGAAATTTAGGGCTAGTTAGGTTTGATTTGGTCATGTTATGCAAATTAGGTTTGATACTAGGCCAAATTATGTCAAATTTGAGCAGATTAGGTCTGATTTGGGGAAAACAAGTATGATTTTGGGGAAATTGTCTGATATGGTGAGATTAGGTCTAATTTGGCCAAATTAGATAATATTTAGGTCAACATAGGGAAAATTTGGGGAAATTAGGTCTGATTGGATCATAATATACAAAATTAGGTTTTATTTAGGCCAAAGCATGTCAAAATTGGGCACATTAGGTCTAATTTAGGGGAAACAAGTATGATTTGGGGGAAATTGTTTTAAATTGGATGACTAGGTCTTATTTGGCCAAATTTTGTCTCAGGTGAATATATGAAAATTTTATGGAAATTGTGATCGATTAGGTATGGTATACAAAATTAGGTCTGGTTTAGACAAAAATTAGGTCAAATTTGGATCAAATGAGTTCAAATTAGGGCCAATCAGTTCTAGTTTAGGTCTTGTTAGTTTTGATTTAGCCTAAATTCTACATAATAGTATTATACATGTTTTGGCTACAAACATAATACATGTTTAGCTTTTTTATTTCTATATCAATTTTGTTTAGGTAAAACTTCCACAATTCAATCCATATCTAATGATTTTGTTGCTTTCTTCATATGATGCTAGCACATTGATTGCATATTTATCATGTATATTTATGTGTAAGGATTGCATTTTTCAGGAATTTTACATATATCTGTTAAAATAAAAATATATATAAAAACGCTTGGAAACGCCCGGGCCACCGCCTGGGCACCTAGGTTGTCTGGGCGTCCCCCCTAGAACGCCTGGCCGCCTGGTCACCTATACAACCATGGTTCTTGTGTAGTCTAACTCATTCTCTGATTTACCTGGTCAAAATTTAGGAACTGATCCACAACAGAATAAGGAGGTCCTGAAACAGTTGCAACACCTTACCACGACCTCCTTATCTGTTGTGACTCCTTTTGACTCTACTCTTCTAACTGGCGAGGGTCGTGGTCATGGTTCTTCTCGAGGAGCGTATGTTTTGCTGGAAGTCTTGGGCGTGGCTGAGGTGAGCCAACTATGGCAAGCGCACCAATCATGTGGAAGAGAAATGTTGGCTCAAACACGGCAGATCTAGTTGAGCAAATCAAGTCTCTGATACTACAAACAATCCTATTGGTGAAACCTCTTCTACTACTCTTGAAGGTCATGTCATGTAATCCACGGATAGCATGGAATTTAGATAGACATATAAGTGTTGCACCTGTCACTACTCCTACCCTGACATAGTCTACCTTTTTACCTACTCCATCACCCTACGGTAATAAAAACACATGGATTATTGATTTTGGTGCTACATCGTACAAGACTGGTGACGTTGGTTTGTTAACAAACGTTACCAAGAAGCAATACTTCCCCCGGATCCTCCTGGCAGATAGATCATAGTCCAATTACTAGCACGGGGAGTGCTAATCCTACTTTCAGTTATCTTTATCATCAACTTTATATGCTCTTAAGTTTCTCGTCAATTACTATCTATGAACAAGCATGTACATAAATTACATTGTGTGATTACTGTAATGCTTTTTCATTGTGTATTATTATATATGCACATGAGGATATAGATTGGTGGGGGCATGAAGGATTTGATGGCATGTACTATCTCAATACACTACCTCACTACTACACTATGAGCTTATCTTCTTCAGTTTCCCCTCTTTAGCGGCATCTGTGTCTGGGCGATCGTTATGCTAGAACACGATGTCATGTGCTTTCCAAGTCTATTGTCTCTTTCGATTACCAATTGTGTGAACTTGGCAAACCAACTCGTTCCTCTTTTCCTGATAAGCATTCCATCAGTAGTTTGGAACCATTTGGTATTGTACAGTTTGATGGATGGGATCCCTGCAAAATCTCAAATAGATGTGGTATCCAATACTTTATTGACTTCATTGATGATTTATTAGAAATATGTGGATGCACCTTTTCAAGGATTAGATCTATTGTTTTGTATATTGTGAAATGCTTCTTTGCTGAAATTATAACTCAATTCTCCAAAACCATATAAGTTTTTGTGCACTGACCACGCACTTGAATATGCTCACAGGATCTAAATTGCCTGGCTTGATTTCGGTACTTTGCATCAAACTTCTTTCCCGAATAACCCCCAAACAAAATGGCACTGTGGAGACGTATGGTCATGTGTCATACCAATGTTCCTAACTGTTTTTGGCATGGTGCCTTGTTGACCACCTATTTTCTGATTAACTGCATGCCTTCTTCTATGCTCTAATAAAATTTTGTTTTAAATTGTTTATTTGGATGTGCCACTCTTTCCCCTATTGCCTCATGTTTTCGGTTGCACTTGTGCTGTGAAAAACCTATAATCCAAGTGTGACAAATTTTCTCTTTGCTCCACCAAGTGAATCTTTCTCGGATATCTTCCAGGTCACAAAGGGTACAAATGTTTTGATCATGTTGACAAACGAGTGCCAATGTCGATGTTGTTTTCTTCGAGAAGACGCATGTCTTCTCTGCTCAAGGTCACTCTCTTAGAACAGAGCTTGTTTTTGTGGTTGATGAAGTTACTCTTCCCATGGTATTCACTCCTCATAGACTCACTGAGCCTCCACGGTCTATTAGTTCCTGGAACCTAAATAATTATACGCCTTCTATCCCCCCAACTTCCACTTCTACAAATTCTCTCCACAATGAAGGTTATATTATCTCTACTCATGTTTCTACTGTTTCTTAGTTGAACAAGTCGATTGACTTGCTCAAGCCTAAGAAGAAGTGTGAGGAAGTGTATTGCACATGATATTGCTCAATTTGGACCTATGACAAATTGGGCCATTTTTTTAACCTTAACAAGAGGACCTAGCTCATCCTGGATGGACGTTTGTCATGGATGATGAAATATGTTGTCCAAGAACGTCACATATGGGATCTTGTTGATTCTCCCAATTGTTCTCATGTTGGTTGTAGATGGGAGTTGACTATAAAATACCATCCTGATGGCACTTTTGAGCGACTCAAGGCCCGCCTCATGGTCAAAGACTAAACTAAATCTTATGGAGTTGATTCCTTCGAGATGTTCTCCCATGTGGCCCGACTCAACACTGTACGTGTTTTCATTCTTGTAATTGTTAATCTCGGTTGGCCCCGCTTTCAGCTAGGTGTCAAGAATGCTTGCTTGCATGCTAGGATTTAAAAAGCGGCTGGAGCGGCCGCTTAAGCGGCTAGCCCACTGGGCCGCTCCAAAATGGGCTGAAGCGGAGATTATGTGTTTGTTTTACTAATAAGTTGATGCTTTGGGCCACTTTAGCGGGCCTTGGGCCCCTTTTTTAGTCTGGTTTAGCGGCTGAAGCGGCTGCCTTTTGTCTTAGAAGGAAAACACCTGACTTAATTAACTTCCCAACTCCCCGAACCCCCTGCCCCGACTCTTTGTTCCCGTTCGCAAACGGAAAGCAATGCAGCCTTGCCCTACACTGATTCCCGGAGCAATTGGGATTACCCAACCTCCAGCCCCTCTTTCTCTACGGGGTTATAGAAACAAGCCCCTCCCACACGTTCTCTTTAACCGATTTCATCAATTGTTCAACGGCCCTCAGAGCAAGAGGATCAGTGGCGCATTGCAACATCAAAGCAAGAGAACCAGTGGCACGTTGGAGGTGGCTAGCGCGGGCCCATCAGAAGAGCATGGCGTCGAAGCAAGAAGCAACATCTCTACAGCATGTTGGCTATAGGTATGTACTTTATACTCTGTTGTTCACGTTGCAGTTCTTTTCCACCCAATCTCGTCATATTCTACACGTTTCTCTCCACCCATCACACTGTTACCACAGCAAGCCTGCTCCTGCACGTTTCTCCCTCCACCCATCTCATCAATTCTTTTTTTTTTGGGTATATATTATCATCTCAGTTCATAACGTACTGTACGAGTACACTCTGTTTGGTTGCTCCTTTTTGGTCGATTTCAGGGCATCCGACATTCCAATGTTCCACAAAACTTTCTATACACATTATATGACCATGAAACAAAGCAAAAATCGCAACATGTACATTTGAAGATAACTATTTGGAAGAAAAAAAACCTGCAGAAACAGTGTTGCAGTTATAAATGAAATGTGAATCATATATTAGATTCTTTTGAATTAGCTTATTCAAGTCATGTACAAGTTTATGAGACTGTAATCATACCCATCTTTGTACAACATGTTGGAATTCTAGTTTTTAGGTGGCTTTATCATAAGAACTCAGACTTTTTGGTCGATTTCATTACATCCCCCATCCTACATGTTTAGAATGCATGCAATATATGAATATACTTCTCTGTTATACTAACAACCAGTAATACTACTCGGCACCTTCAGCTTTGAGTAATTAATTATATTCTCTGTTAAACACTTATACAGTTACACCTAAGTATATTCCAGCAATGTGACTAACTAATTATACACTTGCACCTAAATCTATTCTTGCAATGTGAGTAATTAAGTATACACTTACATCTAAACTTCTTCCTGTCCGCTTTTTCAAAAACCGCCCGCTTTAATCCGCTTCAAAGCTCGCTTCACACTTAAGCGTTTTAGGGGGGGCAATCCGCTCGCTTCACGCTTCACGCTTTCGAGAACCTTGCTTGCATGGTAAACTTAATGAAGAGGTCTACATGGGCAACCTCTCGGCTTTGTTACTCAAGGGGAGTTCAAAGCCTATAAACTTAAATCTGCAACTTCTGGTTTGAAACAAAGCCTGAGAGCCCGCTTTGATAAACTCGATCAAATTCTTCGAAGCTTCAAGTTCTAAAGATCACACATTGATCATTCTATCTTTGTGAAGAAAATGGATAGGGGAAATGTTATTTTACTCATGCGGTTATTTCTACTGCAGTTGGGATTGTCAGTTCATACATAGAAAAACCAATACATTGTCATTGGGATAATGTTTGTCATCTTCTAAGATACTTGAAAGGTAATCCTAATAAAGGTCTACCATACTCCAAACTGATCGCACTGATATTATTGGCTATCCTAGTGTTGACTGTGTGGGCAGTCTTAATGACTGCAAATCCAATTTTCAATATTGCGTATGTTGGTGGAAGTCTTTTATCTTGGAGAAATACAAAGAAGAATGTTGTTGCCAAATCTAGTACAGAGGTAGAATACATAGCTATGGCTCATATAGCCTACGGGCTTCTTTGAACATATCCTTTATTAAAGAAATCTGATTGCCTATTCGTACCATACAGATGTATGTGACGACAAAGCTGCTACATTCATTGTGAGCAATCCAATTTTCCATGAACAAACCAAGCATATTGAAGTAGATTGTCACTTTATCAAGAAAGTCGTGATGAAGAAAGACATCTCCATTCCTTATATACGCTTAGAAAACTAGACTGTTGATCTATTCCACTAAAATATTTCCAAGGAAGAGATTTGTAGAGCTCACTAACAAGCCAGGCATGAGTGATATATATACTCCAGCTTGAGGGGGAGTGTTAATAAATTCACTTCTAACTATTGTGCTATTTGTTATTTATTGTTCTGTTATATCTTTTCTTTAGTCCCATATTGTTAGGATATCTTTTATCACATATGTCTCCATCCTATATAAGGAGAGGTACATCGTATCTCTAAGATCATCAAATATATCTCATTTAATCACAATTTTTTGTTGGCATTGAGGTTACCATCAATACTCCTATGTTGATTCTTTGTGTTGCTTGCCCCTAAATTCCCTTTAGAAATTGTTATTGTGAGAAACTTACGAAGTGTTCAAATTACAATGTAACTTTCTTGCCTTACTCTTCTACACTATAGGGACGAAGTCGAAAATTGTTAACATATATTCCTGTTTTATATATTCTGTTAGTTGTTTTGTTATTTCCATATTATATGTGGACATCTCTGTAAATGTTTCAATGTTATATATATGAGGGTGCACACATTGTGTAACCCTACGCTTCCCAAAACTGTTTTCTGTTTCACATGGTATCAGAGCAGTAGATCCAGCCGGCCGTCACCCTCCCTTCCCTCCTCTCTCTCTCTGGCCGCCCCCCCCCTTTGCGGCCTGCAGCAGCCGCCGCCGCCGGGCAGGCAGCAGCAGCCGGCTTTCAACCGCCGATCGGCGGGCGCTGGGCCAGCCGCCAGGGCCGGTCCTCCTCTCCGCCGCAGGGGGCTCGTGCGCCTCCGCGGCCGTTTGCCACCGGGCAGTTGGCTCTGTGAAGGTCCGGTGGCTTGAACTGACGTAGACCGTTTTTCGGTCTTGTGCCTGCCTGCCCGAGTAGGCCTTTGTGTCGTCGGATTCTGTTCTGCGCTTCGGCGTAGACCGTATGTGAGAGGTCTTCTCCGTGTTCCTTGTGCCTGCTGTGCCTGTCTGACGGCGTAGCCCGTCTCCTGCCTGATCGTGCCTGTTCCTGCTGTGCCTACTGCTCCCATGGCATCCTCGCATGATGACTTCCGCCGTCAGGTTACCACTGTGAAGCTTGATGGGCGCAACTATCCGCACTGGGTCTGCTCCATGACGATCTATGCCAGATCCCAGGGAAAGTACTCACATCTTATCCGTGCGGGTCCGGCAGCACCCGCAGAGGACGCTGATGCTAAAGATGTAAAGGCGTATGACGACTGGGTTCGTGATGACTCCACTGTGATGACCTGGATTCTCAATAGCAGCATTGAGAAGATTAGCGTCACACTTCTTCACCTACCTACGGCGAAGCAGATGTGGGATCAGCTCGCCGGTACTTACTCGCATAGTCAGAACCCCAAGAAGGTGTTTGACATCACCAAGCAGCTGGGACGTCTACAGTTCACGGGGACGGACATTGCGGATTACTTCTCTGACTTCACTGGATTATGGGGTGAACTGGAATCCTATCACCCTCTCTCCACGGACCTGGCTACTATGCAGCGTCAGCGCCAGGAGCTTCAGTTGGTCCAGTTTCTC
Organism: Alisma plantago-aquatica; assembly: GCA_963693085.1. Classification (NCBI taxonomy): domain Eukaryota; kingdom Viridiplantae; phylum Streptophyta; class Magnoliopsida; order Alismatales; family Alismataceae; genus Alisma; species Alisma plantago-aquatica. The sequence continues at coordinate 567,950,716 of OY856410.1, forward strand.
TGTGGATTGCCTGAGTCATATGCTGGAGTTGTGGACCAGATCTTAGCCAGTGACCCTCTGCCGTCACTACAGAGTGCCTACAAACGCCTTCAGCGTTTGCCTTCGTCTTCCTCGTCTCTGACTACTGATGTTGGAGACTCTTCGGCCCTTGCTGCAGCTTCTGGTCGTGGCCGGGGTCGTGGCCGTGGTCGCTTTACTGAGAGTCGTCCTCCCCTGGGTGGAGGACGAGGACGGGCTGCTCCTGGTCGTGGAGCCTCTTCTACTGCCCCTACTGCTGGTGCGCGTCCTCAGTCAGTAAGCGTACCTTCTGTGGCCGGTCCAACCATATTGAAGAAAAATGCTGGGAGAAATATGGTAAGCCGGCGTGGGCCAATGCAGCTGCTGACTCCACTACTACTGCATCAGAGGGAACGACTCAGCCTACTGACTCTGCCTCCTCGGGTGCGACTGTTGACTACATCCGTGCTGAGGTGGAGCGTCTTCTTCTTGAGCGAGCTGGTGCGTCGTCTCAAGCTTCGACTAGTGGAGCTCATGCCGCCACTTATTCTGGTTATGACACTGCCTTCCTGAGCACTTCTTCTACTCCTGGTAATACTAAGTAGGTCATCGACTCCGGTGCCTCTTCACATATTTCTGGAAATAGATCACTGTTTCACAAATTATTTAAACCTGCTAGACCATCATCTGTTATGTTGGCTGATGGCTCCAAGTCTGCGGTGTCTGGAGTGGGGGATATTGTTTCTGACTTTCTGCTGAAATCTGCCTTATATGTGCCGAGATTTCCTTTGAATCTGTTATCTGTTAGCAAGATATTGCGGAGCCTACAGTGTAGTCTGACTTTTATTCCTGGTTCATGTGTTTTTCAGGACCTTCGCACGAGGATGAAGATTGGTGGGGGGTATGAAGGTGCTGATGGACTCTTCTATCTGGATCATTTGCCAAAAGCAACTAAAGCATCTGTGACTCCTGCATTATCTACCTCAGTTTCTGCATTACAGTGGCACTACCGGCTGGGCCATCCATCATCTGAAAAGCTTCGACATTTAGTGTCTGATCTTGGCATTTGTAGTTTTCAGTGCGAGTCATGTCAACTTGGAAAACAAACTAGAGCTGTTTATCCTAGACGCAGCCAGATTAGCAGTAAAAATATGTTTGATATAGTGCACTCTGATGTATGGGGACCCTGTCATGTGCCGAGTTTATCTGGTCATAAATATTTTATTTTGTTTATTGATGACTTTTCACGGACTACTTGGTTGTTTATGATGAAAAGTAGGTCCGAAGTTTTGTCTGTTATCAAGTTCTTTTTTGCTGAAATAAAAACTCAATATGGTATATGCCTGTCAAAATTTTTCGTACTGATAATGCACTGGAATTTGTTAAAAAAGATGTGGATGTTTTTTGTAAATCTGTGGGTACAATACATCAGACCTCCTGTGCTTATACACCCCAGCAAAATGGTGTGGCTGAGCGTAAAAATCGACATGTGTTAGAGGTTGCTAGAACTATTATGATGCATGCACATGTTCCTCGCTCGTTTTGGCCTGAGGCTATATTGACTGCTTGTTTTCTGATAAATCGAATGCCATCTTCTGTGATTGGAAACAAAATACCTATTCAAGTTCTTCAACCCGATATTCAGCTATTTACTGTGCCTCCTCGGATCTTTGGATGTACCTGTTTTGTACGGTTAGTTGGACCTACTTCTGATAAACTGTCTCCTCGTGCTGAGAAGTGCATTTTTTTGGGATATTCTCGTACCCAGAAGGGATATCGGTGTTACAGTCCTACTGCAAGAAAATGGTATACTAGCAGTGATGTAGTTTTCTTTGAGGATACTCCTTACTATTCGACTCGTGGTGACAGTTTACAGTCTGATCTTATTGCCTCACCTCTACCTGTTACTTCTGATTGTGTGCCTGATACTACTGACAAAGTCACTACTGAGGCTGATAAGCCTCCTCTTATAGTTTATCAACGCAGGAACAGAGCACCTTCTACTCAAGAAACCCCCCACGAAAACCAATCTTCACCTCCAGAAGGTTCTACTACGCCTGAGGTACATTCTGATCTTGATTTACCCATTGCTCTTAGAAAGGGTACTCGTTCCTGCACATCACACAGTATTGCTCAGTTTGTTTCTACTGGTCATCTGAATGTTAATTCTAGCAATTTTGTATATGCCTTATTTGTTGTTGATGTTCCAAAGAATATCCAGGATGCTCTACAAAGTACTGGATGGTTGTCTGCTATGAAGGAGGAGATGTTAGCTCTTGCTGAACGAGATACTTGGGAGCTGGTGGATCCACCTCCTCAATGTAAACCTGTAGGTTGCAGATGGGTGTATGCGGTCAAATATCAACCTGACGGCACTGTTGAAAGGCTGAAGGCATGGTTAGTTGCTAAAGGCTACACCCAGACGTATGGTATTGACTATTTTGAGACTTTCTCTCCTGTTGCTCGTCTTAATTCTGTCAGAATTCTTCTGTCTGTTGCTGTTAATCTTGACTGGCCACTGTTGCAACTAGATGTGAAAAATGCCTTCTTGTATGGTGATTTACAAGAAGAGGTCTATATGGAGCAACCTCCTGGGTTTGTTGCTCAGGGGGAGCCTCACAAAGTTTGCAGGTTAAAGAAGTCTATTTATGGGCTTAAGCAGAGTCCCCGGGCTTAGTTTGATAAATTGAGCAAAATTATGATTGATTTTGGGTTTCTGCGATCTCAGGTGGATCATTCTGTTTTTATCAAGAAGACTTCAGCTGGTATTATTATTCTGATTGTCTATGTTGATGATATTATCATATCTGGCAGTGATTCTCTTGGTATTCAGGCTACTAAATCTCATCTGGGCAAGCACTTTGCTACCAAAGATTTGGGCAAACTTAGATATTTTCTGGGCATAGAAGTTTCTAGAAATTCTAATGCTCTTGTGTTGTCTCAGAGAAAATATGTCCTAGACATACTGCAGGAGACTGGTATGCTGGGGGCGAGACCTGCTGATATTCCTCTAGATCCTAATGTAAATTGGGATGATGATTCTTCTCCTCTGTTTTCTGATCATAAAAAGTACAGGAGGCTGATTGGTAAACTCATTTATTTGACTGTCACCAGAGCTGACATTTCTACTGCAGTGGGTCTTCTTAGCAGATACTTGATAAACCCAGACAGTGTCACTGGGATGCTCTTTGTCAGATTCTACGATATTTGAAGAAGTCTCCTGGCAAGGGACTTCACTACAGGAAGCATGGACACTGTTCTCTTGCAGGGTACTCTGATTCTGATTATGCAGGTAGCAGAGTTGACAAAAAATCTACTTCTGGGTATTGTACGTATGTTGGAGGCAATCTTGTTACCTGGAGGAGTAAAAAACAAAATGTTGTGGCCAGGTCAAGTGTTGAAGCTGAATATAGGGCCATGGCCCATACTGCCTGTGAATTGTTGTGGGTGCGCTCTCTGTTAGGGATGGCAATGGGTGGGTATGGGCGATCCATACCCATACCCATCTTACCCACCACACTTTTTACTTGACTCATACCCGCCCCATTAAGAAGAGGAAGTATAAATGGGTATCCATACCCACCCCAACGGGTCATGGGTACCCAATATAACCCATATTGGATATAATGATGAATTAATCCAAAAATGAGATTTGTGAGTCAAATGGGGTGAGTCGTAAGGTACCCAATACCATCCATGTTATCTAAAATAGCATATATTACTACTGTGATAGAATCTGCATTATCCAAAAACTAAATCACTTAACTTTATGTTCTTCATGCAAGTTTTAACTTACCAAATTACAAAAATATAAAACATGTTCATGCATTTAATATTTATATCTAAGAGGCGCAGTTTATGCCATAATGTAAACTCATTACTTAAGACAGAACCTTATTCTGGACTAATGCAAATCATTGTTATATGTGTGCTAATAGTTTATCAAGTAAACACAAAAGTCGGTATTCAGAAATGAAGTTATGTTGTATTTTTCTTAGTCATTAACTCAAGCATTTCTTCATATGCTTCATCTGCATTAGTTGGAACTGCCATGTACAACACTGACGACTGCTGGTGTTTTCTTTTCTTTAGGACGCAGTCTACAGAAAAATATGCATTTTGTCAAATACGCTATGTGCATTCACAGAAAGCACCTTGTAAGAAGATCACATAGTTTCATCGTTCAGTTGTTTTCCCTATTCCTTCTTCTTTGGGCTTCAGTCTATCCGCCAGGGTTTCTCTAGTCCCCAAGGCCGACAAGTACGGCGATGACTGCTTTTGCTTGTGCGACCCCACTCGTCTCCGACCCTGCTCATTGGTTGCTGCTCAATGAGCCGCCGAACTGCTACCAGCAACCAACCAACCAAGTGTTGTGGTAGGAGCTTTCCTGTCTCCACCTCACTGTGATATCCTGATGGAGAATGCAAGGAGGAGCCCAGTTGAGCTCAAACCAGGTCCAACAGCAGCGATGCCCTTGGGGAAGCTGACCACAAATAGCACCCGCAGAAACAAGAAGCAAGTAGCAAGCCGACCTGGGTTTCCGAGTCCGCCGTGGGAGTGCGGAAAACCGTCGTTCTCCGCTGCCTCACCACTCCGGTTTCACTCATCTCTACCAACTTAGACGCACATTCCGGCGTCGTGATGACCTAACTCCCCCGCCTCATCTGTTGATCCAGCCATGACTTTCCTTCATCTTCAACACCAAAGCATGTCCTTCTGCTTTCGGCTTCACTATCCCAGAGAAGGGCGATCGCGCTGGGCGGAAGCATACGACAAATAGCATGCGGGAGGGAAGAAAGCAAGGAGAGGATGCGACCGGCGTTGCCTCCTACAAAGACGGCAATAGCAGCTTAGGGTGATGCATCCTATCGGAGACGATCGTAGAGCGACCTGGGTGAGGATCTGTGGCCGTGTCAGGTCTGCAGAAGTAAAAACTAGAAAGGAGATGGATCGCAGATAGGAACACGGACCGCTCCCGTAACGAGCAACAAAGCAGATGGGTTTGATGGGTCTCTAATGGGTGGGCGTCCTAAAATCAGACCCATAAACGGCATCCCCATTTAGGACCATTTACTGAGCGTGACCCACGTGACCCACCCGAAATGGGTTTGGTGGACGTGGGTTTGATGGGTTATGGGTTTGTTGGGTCAAATTGCCATCCCTACTCTCTGTTAAAAGAGTTTGGGGTTGACTCTTCTTCTGCTATACCTATGCACTGTGATAATAAAGCTGCTATCTTCATTGCGAATAATCCAGTTTATCATGAGCGCACTAAACATATTGAAGTAGATTGTCATTTTATTCGGGAATCCATTCTGACTGGCAAGATCTGCACTCCCTTCACTCGTTCTGAAGACCAAGTTGCTGACATCTTCACCAAGCTGCTGGCGAAGAAGCAATTCTGCACACTGACGGACAAGTTGGGCATGATTGATATCTATGCTCCAACTTGAGTGGGAGTGTTAACATATATTCCTGGTTTATATATTCTGTTAGTTGTTTTGTTATTTCCATATTATATGTGGACCTCTCTGTAAATGTTTCAATGTTATATATATGAGGGTGCACACATTGTGCAACCCTACGCTTCCCAAAACTGTTTTCTGTTTCACAAAAATCATTTAAGGATTGAAAATGAAGATGATGAGTAAAATCTATATTAAATCAATTACAGTTGCTACCCTTGCTTACTCTTGTTTGTCCACTTAATGGTACCAATGGCATCTTCCCCTAGGTCATTCATCTACAAAAGAATTGTTTTACTTCCTAGTGATTCAATTGCCTTCTTTCACAAAAAGACAAGTCGTATGGAAACATCAACATTATGTGTTCCCTAGGCAAGTAGATATGTGAGGCCTTGGTTTTTGTTATTTGGTTCATTCTAGTATAACAAAACCCTAACGAGTTTCTACGTTGGAGTTAGATGTTTTGCTACATTTGTGGATGATTGCTCTCGTGGTAAATGGGGTATATTTGTTGAAAAGCCAATCTGAGATTCATGATGTATTCAAATTGTTCACGAATGAAATTCAAAACTATGGCTTATTAAAGAATATCTAATTTACAATGATCTTGAGTTTATGCAAGGTGAATTTTAGAGTTTGTGTGCCTTTGTACAGTTATACATCAAACGTCTTGTGCCTATAGTCTTCAACAAAATTGTTTGTTAGCTCAAAAATCATCACTTGATTAGTTCTTCAAAAAGCGGTCCGTACGACCACATACAAGGTTCGGACCACCTACCAAACCGCATACTAGAAATCCCCCCAAAAGCGGACCAGGCTGAATAATCGGCCTCACAGCCGGATACAAGGCCGATTTATCCCCGATTTTCAGATAGACATATTTTCATTTCCTCTTTCTTACATTTATATTCATCTATGTTTGTTTAGATTTAGATCATAGTGAATGTTTGTATTTATTTAAGTTGTGGTGATTGTATATTTGCATGATTGCATCCATTATTCTTGTAATTGTACTATTTAGATACATGATTGTACAAATTAAATATGTATATTCATTATTAATATGTACATACATATGATAATTAATAAATAAACAAATAAATTGAAAAATGCATATACTTCTGAATATACTCTCACATACCGCATATACTCTACAAGTAGGGTTGTCAATGGGTAAGGGTAAACCCGTTTACCTTTTACCTATACCCTATAGGAGAAGGGCAAGGGTAAAGGATTTTCTTATCCTTTACCCCGCCTATCGGCTACCCTCTAACGCGCTACCTTAATGGGTAAAGGTAAGGGTAAGGGTAAGGGTAAGGGTAAGCCATTACTCATGCCCTCTAAACCGCTAGCTGCTAGCCGCCAATATTTATGTATAATATGTTAAATGTATAGTCATTGTGTTGTTTGAGTCTATGAAATAGTTAATATTATGTGGTCATCATTTTATACAACACATGATATTCTTAAAAACTTCTTATGTACTTAACTTGGTTGTGTATGCAACATCATTTTGGAGGTGCAAGGCACGTGTATAAAAATAGTCTATGTTCCATTAAGTACTTGTCTTGTATAAGACAAATATGTATATAATAACAATATTTAATCATAAATGTACCATTTGATACATATGTGAGGTGGCGTTATCTACTTTGTGCTTTATTTTTTTGGATGCAATAACATTTTAGAGGGTATAAGATATGTATTTTTCCAACAATAACTCTTTGTGACATATTGTCATTTAATATCATTTTAATATAGCAATCTTTATCTTTTGGGAACAATTTATTTGTTCACACATCAAGGTTAGGGTACTATCATTTGCGTATGCATTCAATACAACACAAACCATTTATATAATGTTTAGAAGATTACTTAGAATCATTTTGGATATTTAAAAGCCATTTTGCTTGATATTTCACTCAAATATATAGATGTATTAGCTAGGCCATTATTGTTAATATTAGAACAAATTTGAAGAAGGCATATAAATTCTCCGCTTCACCGTTACCCTCCCCGTTTATCATGTGGGTAAGAGGGTAAAGGGTAAGGATATTGGTGGAGTGGGGAATTACACATACCCTTACCCGCCACACTTGGTGGGTAAGGGTAAGGGTAAGGGTAAGACTTTATCATCCCCATGCCCTCCCCATTGACAGCCCTATCTGCAAGGTGATCTCTCTGAACGCATAACGCATATTTTTAAAACACTGCACAGCACTTGATGTTTGACATGCATTTGCAAATGCATGTTCCAAATTTATTTCGCTCTAATGTGGCTCTCACTGCATAATATATGATTAACCAATGTCATCTTCTGTGATTGATGGTCAAATACGAAGAAAAGTTCTATATTCTTGTAATCATATTTATCGTCACCTAAGGTGTTCGGTCATATGGATGCTTTTGATTTTATCATGACTTACTCTAGATTAAATAAGCTTTCACCTCATATCGTATGCATCATGTCCTTCAAATTGCATACAAAATCAGCAGAACTCCCATTCTAAGTGGTGAGGGGTTTTTCTCAAAAGGGGTGCAAACACAAGGACGTCCTATGAGGTTATCCACTCTAATACTCCTCTCACCAAGCACGCTTAACCATAGAGTTCTAGTGGACTCCGGTACCCATTAAACTGTTGGTGTGATTGCGCAACTCCACTATTTTCTTCTTTACAAACTAGAATAGAGAAACAGAGTTGACCACAAAAACAGAGAAACACATCCAATTGTACTGAATTTCCTCTGCTATGTTAATGAGTTACATTTAGAGCTGGACCTCGAATAAATATTTTTGTAAATTTTTATCATTTAAAATAAAAAATAATTCAGAACATTTTGTCACCGTAACCTTTTGTTAGCAAATTATGGTGTGGGTATTAATCTGAAGTTCTTGAAAGATGAGGATATTTCTGAACCAAGGCCACTAGTTTGGGCATAATGTAAGAAATTGAACATAGATTCATAAAATATTGCCACAGCTGCACTCACAAGTTTGATATACTACCGATCTCGAAATAATGTAGACAAAAAACTAAGCATACCTGATGCACAGTATATGTTGCAAGGTAATATTGTAGCTCATGAACAAACAAGGTTGCCATTATGGCCAGGCCGATGACAGAAACTGCCAAAAGAGTCCAGCAATGCCATTATTTCAAAATTTTCAAAGAAGCAGTGATGGCTAGAAATGGCATTGAAATCCGGATAAATGCAACGAAAAACAGCAATGCTAGTTAGATATGATTTATTGCATTCATTAATATACATACCTACAGCACCAGATTTGGTTTTCTGGAGTAGATGCTCCTCCGCACGGGGGAATGCATCCAGATACTTCAATGCTTGAAGCCTCATTGTGCCCTCAATTTATTTCAAGAAAACAGAACACTCCTTCAAGGACCTAAATTGAGCATATCAGAAGGACGGCCGTCTGCACGCCTAATGTAAAAATAACTATGCGCCTAAACAATTGAGGAAAATGCTATCATTTGATATAAATCGCTCGACACGGGATTAAAACCTGATCAACAAGCGCCAAGAGAGGAGGATCGGCATTGGCAACGAGCACAACATCAAATGGACAAGATTCGGTTCTAGGGCTCAACATCCAGAAAAAGAGAGATGAAGTCGTGTCTCCTCATACAACCGGATGCGCCGCTACAAGGACGGTGCCCCTGGCATCCGAAGTACAACCTGGCCGGAAATTGACCGAGGAACGGAAAAAAAGAACGTAGGGGCAAAGCGACGAATTGAACCAAAGCGCGTCCCGTTCCCCTTAAAAAATATCAACCGACAATTCGAGGAGAAACGCAATGATGCAAGCGTTAATAATCAGGGAAAATAGATGGCACTTACCCAGTTACCGCCGGTGCTCCGGCTGTGCCGCAGGAGCAACGCCGGCGGCCGGGCGGGCGAACAGGGGAAGGAGATGGGGACAGAAGAATGAGGGAAGACTCAAGAACCGTTGTGTCCGATGAGCGTCGGATCTTTTACTTTCACCTTTTTTGACGGGAGAGCTCGAATCCTCTGTCCGTTCAACGACGGATGGAGACTTGGATGGTCAAATCTTGTCACTTGATTGGAATCGTAAGTTACTTGCCGTTCGGTTCGATTTGGTTTGGGCCTCTCTCGTAGAAATTGAGTTGTTGTCGTTTTGCGGCAGCAGGAACGAATTGGATCCCAACCAGTCTAATTCGTCTTTGGCAAAAAAAGAGCATGTTGAACTTGTATTCCCTCTATTAATTCCAACACAATGCTGAAAATAGGACTAACTCAGCTGCGATAAGCCTAATATGGAACTGAACCCCAATCCAAACTAAGGCTTTGTTTGGTAGGGTGTAATTCGGCAACATTTATGGAATTTAAAAGCATATCAAATATATGTCATATGTTTGAGGTACTACAGATTCGTTTGGTACGGTGTAGCACAAGTTCTAGGAGTAAGTTCGTAACTGTTTGGTACAGCTGCAGCTACGTAGCTATTTACGGTGATTCACAGAAGAACGTGATGCAAAGTTTGTTTCCAGTGTAACTGCACCCGACCGCGCTGGTTTTAAGCGCAGTACAGATTCCGGGATTTTGGAGCAAAAAGTGAAGTTGGGAGGAAAACTAAATCGACCAATTGCATCCTATTACACCCAACCAAATAAAGTTATTTGCTGCAAATTGAACATTGGAACTTAACGAAAATTGATCCCTCCCTACCAAACAGGCCCTAACTCAGTTGTGATAAGCCTAATATGGAACTGAACCCCAATCCAAACTATGTGGTGGCATTGTTATAATTTCAGTACATGTTTGAGAATTATATTCAGTCTCCTCAACCCCACCCACCCCGACCACATCCCATGATGGCCTCCTTTCTCGTCCGGAGAAACTCAAGTCTTCTTAAAGCGGGAGCTTCACCGGTTGTTGTGGTACCCACATCGATGGACACACTCTATGATCGTCGCAGCAATGGTCACGCTATGTCGTGACGCCATCGGCGTTGGTGGCAGTTGCTTCATCTATCACTATACTCTACTAGGGATAAGTTATTTTTACAAGATAGTTGTGTGCAAAAGTTGTGGCAAATGATAGGTATATTTGTTCTCCTTATTCCTTTTCCTTCGTATAGTCACTTATAACATGCTTCTCTTGCCCAACCTACCTCGTCTAAATTGCAGACATTATATGATCACCTTGATCTTCTTTTATCGAATTCTAACTTGAATTTGTTATTGCTATATGGGAGAGAACACCTTAGTTGTAAAGGACCCAACTCTTCCAATGTCATGATGCTCCCTTCGTACATATCATGGGACTTCCTACGATGCCCCCTCCTACAACTCTCTGTTGATGTCTCCCATGTTGCATCCAAAGGTGAATAAGAATTACCACCAGTCCTCACCATTTTCCTACTAGGTGAGTTGTAATTTAGGTGTGGTGTTGTAATTTAAATGAAATTTTCATCACACTTTTTATTGATCATGTTTTATGTGCACTCGTCATTCTGGTGTTTGATGCCACTAGTCGATGTTGTGTGTTGCCTCCTTGTTTGTACATGTACCAAGAACAACAACTATGTCTTATACAAATGAGATTTTGTGATTAAAAACTCTATTTTTCACCACATACACCATATATTTGAGTTACTTGGTCATGGGATTCTAGCTATTTTAGATATTGTACAGTTTTTATGGTAATTGTATAGCCTTTTATGTAAGTCTTATACATCAGGACTGCACGGTTGTATCTTAGTCCATTCAGTTGAGGTTGATCATAAGGACAACCTGTTTCTATATGTTACCTATATTCATCCTAAAAGTGTTAGTCTTTTTTTGGCCTTTGTTACCCTAGCTTGACCATGTTTATCTTGAATATGCTTGACTTATTGCCATGTTTATTTTTCATGGGATTTAGTTTGATGATTGACATGCTTTATTTTTATTTACTTGAATTGTATGACATGTTATGCATGTATCACTTAGGTTGGTTCACACTAAGGTCACTAGCATCCATTTAGTTTTCATGGTAGTGACCTAATTAGAATATGATCCATCGCTTCCATAACTTACTTAATGTTTAACACAATGGCGCTATATGACTCCATTTTTCTTGGTATTTGGATTAGATTCATATACACATTAAACCCTAGCTTAAAAATATTCTAGTCCACCACTTATTGTTTGTTTTTGCCATCTACTCAGATGACATGGTTGATGACCTCTATGACATGTTAGTTGAACCAGACTCACTCATTCGGTTTGTTCCTGGCATAATTTTTTTATATTCATACATTTTATAATTATGCTTTTTCAAATATTTTGTCTGGTGATTTTATTATCGTGCTAATTCTAATTCAATTGTATGTACAAGAGTTCCTCAAGATTCATTTCTAATTTATAATATTTTATCACACCTCTTGTGATTCAGATGTCATCCAAGCCCACTAGATCGGGACTAATGATGTTTGCTATTTTTGTTTCTTTAATACAAACAAGATTGCCCATGATGATTACTGAATTTGACTTTTGTAGTGCACTTTTAGGGGTTTCCATCTCCTCTATCTATTTTTTAATGGTGTTTACAACATCAATTGACGCGACCCGAACCCTCAAATCTGATTTTCAGGCCTGCCAAGGAGAGATTAAGCTAACTACCTCTTTTAATCACTTACTAAAAATCAGCCTTGATTTTTTTTTATCGAGACTAACAAAATATTATAATGATTATAAGGACAACATATTTCTCATACATCATGAAAGGTTACAACAGAATTTGACTTTTACACAGGAAAGAGATTCACAACGTAACACCCGTCATGTAAATTATTTTGCAATTGCTCATATTATTCATTCTCTCATTTCTAGGATCTATAGGAAGGATAAGAGACTGACTTGCTAACCTAACTAATCTTCTCAAGACCTTAGATTATCTATTCTTTATGAAAGCTAGATTCAGGCTCATCATGTAGAGTTGGACCTTTGGATAAAAAAAATTCAATAGGTGGTGAGCTACAATATGAAATCATGATTTCTCAAATGATTTTAAAATTAAATATATGTATCAAGGTAAATCATAAGCATGATGGCTAAAAATTGTAAACCTTATGTCAAATCATAAATTTGAGGAATATCTACTATAAAAAGAGAATTGCTACAATTCATCACATCAAGCTACGATCTCATTGTATAAGACTTATAAGAATGTTTGGGCTTCTAAGTCTAAAATTTCTAGCTACCCTATTTGCAACAGGCCTCCCACGTCTGGCCTCGGTGGTTAATGAGAGTGATCAGATACATGGACTTCTCCTCTAAACTTGGGTATTTATGTAGGGAGTTAAAGCACTCTAGCTCAAATATGCATCAGTGGTTTCACAAAGAGTGACTAACTGACCAGTACCACTAGCATCTCCGATTATTTTTGTAGGGAAATACGACATCAGGTAGGTAGTGGAAATAAAAAAAAATCTGATATATTTATCATAAACCAGGAGATCGTGTAAATAACTATGCAATGGGAAGGATGGTTTCACGAAGATATACATGGTCCTGGAGTAAGTCCAGCAACAATCCTTGTTAATGTAGATGCACACTCTGTCTTGGATGGTGGTTGTGCAACTCCTAATCGCACTCGAACTCGTCTAACTACTCCTCCACGGACACCAGACTCAGACAAATGTTGCAGCGGCTCCTCAGATCTCGATCGCCACGGACTGTGAGTTGACGTTGCCCTCCTAGCAGCAGCCAACAGACTCCTGCCTCTAGAGTAGTCCATACATACCAACTAGAACTCATGTCGTACAGCAGGAACGGACAGAAAGGAGTTTTCCTTCCCATTGGTGTACTACTTACCAACATGCTCTCCCACAACAATGATCCTCAGTTGTTTCTCTCCAGTGGCTAACCCTCCCTAGTCGGGTAGGACTTGTTTGGGCTCTCGTGGTTACCACAACCAGAGAGAACAACACTTGTCAGAGCAACTATTTCTCAATTATCTATGTAGTAGTTGTATTTTGGGAAGCCCCCAGTACCTCTTTATATATAGGAGGGGTTAGGGTCAGGATTCCCAGTCCCCGGCCAATGCAGGACTAAAGCGGGAGTGGAAAAGATAAGTAGATCTTGAATTTTCACAACTTTTCTGGAAGTTTCACAACTTGCGTGTGACGAAACAGTCGTCTCATCTAATGAGACAGTCATTTTACACCTTCCAGTTCTGCACATATGTTGGAAATTCAATTCCAACTAGTACTCAACTTGACGTACCTCAAAATAGGCATTTGGTGCAACTGAAACAGGCGTTTGGCACCAAACCAAACGGCTGTTTGGTGCAACTGAGACGGGCGTCTCCCACCAAGCCAGACAACCATTTTGCCCAAGTGAAATGGGCATCTTGCAACCCGAGTCAGGAAAAATTCCAACCAATGTACAATACAATCAGCCTGACACTCCAAACAACAATCTCAACACTTGAACTTATCATTTGGCAGTTTAGTCACCTGATCTGTTGTGTGAATTGAATTACCTAAACACTTTAGTAATCAATTCAATTATCATTCAAGATCAAACTCCTCTTCTAGATGAGTTCCTATGTGTGTGACCCTAATGGTTCGATATCACATTGATAGTGAATGTCCATAACTAGCTTATGACATCACAATCAAAGAGTGATGTCTAGTTGCACATCATTGCTACCCAAGTAAATGGAAAGTTGGGGAGAAACTTCAACCTACAATCTGTGTATGGTGTTATAGTGTCTGTATAGTTCCTTTGTCACTAATATATAGATTGAACTACAGGCATGGAGTAGTCATCCTCATTATTATTCAATCTTCTTCCTTGAACCAGAGCAGACTGTAACATCCCAAATTTCATAGATAATTTTGAAAATCTTAATGTGGTTTTTCCTAATAAGATTTCACTAAGGGAGAAAGTAAACCTACCCATGGTTTAATGTGTAATGAGTTCATAAAAGATGTCTTATATACCACTTGGCTCACCTATACACATATGATGGTCTAAATGTTTAGAAATAGTAATTGAGTATGGATGAATATGAATGAATGATCAATGATGTGACTAATGGACATGGTGTGATAATTATTAATGCTTAAGTAAATAAATGTGTTGGATATAAGTTTATATCGAATAAATGGAGACAAAGGCCTTAATATCACTTTTGACATAGGTTGATGGCCTAGTGCAATGTATTGAGAGATCTTAATGGTCAATGACATGTATAAGAGTTGATATGATTTCAGCGATTCAAGCTATTGATTCAGGTCATGCGGATTTCTCTATAAGTAGATAGTATTTGTATGATGTGTTGGTCAATTATACGACCAAGTGATCCTAGGGGTAGCCTATAGAAAAATTAAAAGGAATTAGAAACAATGTATTGTGTTAAAGCACTTTTATCATTGGACCAAGAGAATTGGAGGTTGAACCCATGGGTTCACAACCAAATTTTTGGTTCATTTGAGTTTGGTCTGGTTCATTAGCAGACGCTCGTTTGCAAAAGAAAAGGGGTATCTCGATTCCCTATTTTAGAAGGAATAGGGATTCTAGCGGAGATCGAGTCAGACCATCGGGTGGATCTTGTTAAGATAGCAGAGGCTATAAAGCCTCAGTAGTTGGCATGCTGGCGGCGAGTAAAACCGTCTAGGGTTTTAGTCTAAGATGAGTTCAAGAAGAAGGTTGTAGCCGTAGAGCAGGAAGGGCAAGTGGCGTTGGCTGTGGGTGCTTGGAATAAGAAATCTCTGATTCTGGCCAACTCGGATGCAAAGATGGTGTCTCCCTGGTTGGTGGGGGACGACCGAAGTCAATGGAGGGTTGGGCTTGAGCAGTGTGGCCTGAGCAGCAACCATGGAGCTCTCTGAAGAAGTTGATCGACGGCGCCCTATTTTGGGCGTGGAACAGGGGATTCACAAATCCCCTTCCATGTGCATCTGTCGTGAGGAGACACCGAACGGCCAGTCTTTGTTGGGCGTGCAGTGTGTTGTTGTCTCATCTGTGAACTGATGGACAAGGATCGGGCAGATCCCCTTTGACGACGCCCCCATTCACGGCACCCTATTTTTACAGTAAAATAGGGGCATTGTTTTTGGCTTGTGATCCCTGTTGCAACGCGTCCCTGTGAGAGAGGAAGGGGGAGCAGATTCTGGGCTTCTAAATCTATTGGGCCGCTGGTCACGAAGCCCATCTGGCCTGAAGAAAATGAAAAGAACAAGGTAACTAGGAATATAAGATTTTAATTTGATTAAGATGTTTTAGGAGTTCATATAATTTGATCTGGTGGTCAGAATAGGGTGTTTAAGGGCTCATTGGAAAGCTCAAGATACGAAGAACAACTTGAAGGAGCTTACAAACTCTTAAATGGTCTTGATAAGGTAATTTAATTTAAGAAAAGTTAGATAGGTGGATTAAGTGCATATATGATGGTGTTTTGTTAAAATAATGTTATAGGTGTGGACCTCATCATTGAACTTCAAGCAAGTGTTACACCACAATATTAATAGGTATGATGAAATGACCACCCATGATTTAGAGGTTCTATTAATCCTATATGATGTATTGGGTATGCGTGCATGCATGACATAAGATTGTGTAGGATGTGATTTAAAGATGAAGATGTAAGTGGATGAATATTTGATATTTACAAGAAGTGCCTTTTAAAGGATTAGACCCGACTAGAGGAATTCAAGATGAAGATTTTATCCTCTATGACACAGGTAAGTGGTTCATGCCCATGAGTATTTATGTTTATCAAACCAAGTACATTTACATGATTCTTAGATAAGACCTTCATGTCCTACATTCTAAGTTAAATATGTATGAAAAATTTTATGTGCTTATGATTGTAAAATTCCATATGCTCAATACCTTAAGTAGTGATGTGTCATGGAATGATTCTTGATCATGAAGTTAAGTTCATAAGAAGGATAAGAAAATAGAGTTCTATCATATCTCTTAAATATAGATGTAACTATGTATTGAGATTTCAAATAGGAACATGTCATCAAGGTTTCTTATATATGTAGCGATCTAAGAAATTAAGAAGTAAAATAGATTCCTTAATAAGGTTGGTGTTTAAAAGTTAAGTATTATGTGAGAATATGGGTGTTGCACATGGTAGACCATGACCCAATTTCCAAGATAAGTGTACTATTGGGATTAGAATATATTGTAACATGAGTTTATGATGATAATACCAAATTATGAGACATTAAGTCATGATTAAGTTGCATGTGGAGACTTCATATGATTTCTACTTTAAGATTTAAGATTTAAGTTCATATGAATGTGTTGAGATCAGACTTATTGAGATTTTATAGAAATTGAGTTACCTTGTCAGAAATCACATTAGTTCATATATTTGATACTTGAGAACTCTTATATACTTCGTATTTCCATATTTAGTTCAGGTCCTTTCCCTAAGCCTGGAAGCTTAGTTGTCATATATTTAGTACCAAAAGTAGCTACATTTTCCTATCAGATTGAAGTATTAGATTAAGGATTATCCAAATAATATGGATATTAGATTTAGATTCAGACTTAGACTACTCCTTGTGTGAGTAGCCAAACTATGAATAAAGATACATGATAAGGGTTTTAGAGCCAATCTCGATTATGAAGTAATTGAGATCCATATTTGTGGCATCCAACTCATAAAACAAGATTAACTAATGCGGAAGCGTATCATTCACAGTGGATTAACAAAAATCACTAAAAATTTAAACCTTTTGGAAAGAGGTCCATACACAGGAAAACTCTTTTATCAAGAACCAATGTATATCATCTACATTCTGGTTCATAAGCATATCACATGTACTATCTCTTCTCGAGAATTATATACAACTATTACTTTGTCAGAATTATACTTAAGCAACTCAAAATCTCAAGGCATTAAGCCAAAATCTCAGGTCAATACATTAAAAGAACTAACTACTAACTCCGAGGACCTGAAAGTACAGAGACGACACATAGGACTTCTATCTACAAGACACGATAGACAGTACACTCAACCTGAGCTGTCACTGTTGTCCTTGCTGCTATTGATGTTCTTCCTCTGCAAAATATTCTCAGTCTCCTCCATGCTTGTCCACCTAAAAATGTTGGATCCCACGGGGGTAGGACAATTGTAATTGCCCCAGCAAGAGATATAACTCTCCACCAAAAACATTATTATTGCAGTTTAATGATATAAAACTAGGCAGAGGATAAGCAGTTTAAAGCATTCTCATCTTTTAAAGCATTGCAACTATTTATGATAGAACAATAAATCATTTATCCTCTTAATAAGGAATAGGAAGAACATGTATATCATTTTTCTACCATATCATTTCAACATCTCAAGCTTTTCCTTATTATCCTAATATGTCACCCATGATTCATTCTTATTTTCATCTGTTGGCCTTAGCCAATCTGCTAAACAAATATTGAATTATTCCAGACATAAGAGTATACATCATCATATTTTATCTAGGCATTGGACTATGCAAATCCCTTGGTTATAGGCTTCATGCCTCTTCCAGGTATTGGACTTTAACCAATCCTGATTACACCGCCAGGCATTGACGATTACACAACCAGGCAGTGGACTCTAACCACTCCTGATTACAGGCTTCATGCCTCTGCCAGGTATTAGACTTTAACCAATCCTGATTACATAGCCAGGCAGTGGACTCTAACCACTCCTGATTACACAGCTAGGTAGTGGACTCTAACCACTCCTGATTACAAGCTTCATGCCTCTTCCAGGTATTGGACTTTAACCAATCCTGATTACACAGCCAGGCAGTGGACTCTAACCACTCCTGATTACATAGCCAGGCAGTGGACTCTAACCACTCCTGATTACAGGCTTCATGCCTCTGCCAGGTATTGGACTTTGACCAATCCTGATTACATAGCCAGGCAGTGGACTCTAACCACTCCTGATTACACATCCAGGCAGTGGACTCTAACCACTCCTGATTACCGGCTTCATGCCTCTGCCAGGTATTGGATTTTAACCAATCCTGATTACACAGCCAGGCAGTGGACTCTAACCACTCCTGATTACATGCTTCATGCCTCTGCTAGGTATTGGACTTTAACCAATCCTGATTACACAACCAGGAAGTGGACTCTAACCACTCCTGATTACACAGATCATGGGATATAAATTCCTTTAACTCATCATTGATCATCACATCCTTTTCTAGGCTCTGAACCCTGAGGTTAGCCTTCATAGCTTTTCACATTCTTTATTGAATACAATTGTTCCTTTTATTAAGTTTATTAAAATGTTATCATTTCTTACAATAAACTTTTATAATCATCTTCGTACCTTTCACTATGCCACAATTGTTCTCATGGCTCATAAGGCCCATAAAATATCTTGTCACCTCTCACTAGGCAACATCTAATCATATGGCTCACAAGGCCATTAAACATCTTATCACCTATCACTAGGCAACATCTAATCATATGGATCACAAGGCCATTACACATCTTGTCACCTCTCACTAGGCAACAATAACATATCACCTCATGTAATACAATAGTAACACCACTATTCCCTCAATAGGGTTAGGGCTTACTATTCACGTCAC
This sequence comes from Alisma plantago-aquatica, assembly GCA_963693085.1. Taxonomy (NCBI): domain Eukaryota; kingdom Viridiplantae; phylum Streptophyta; class Magnoliopsida; order Alismatales; family Alismataceae; genus Alisma; species Alisma plantago-aquatica. The sequence goes on from OY856410.1 coordinate 567,969,757, forward strand.
ATTAGGGTTTCTCATGTCCCATTACCCAATTTAGGGTTAGGGTTTCTCATCTCACATTAATTAGGATTTCATATTTATCAAATCAACGTTAATATATTGCTCCACACCTCTAGGAGCATCCATTAACATCTCGAGTATTCAATCATGTTTATTACTTTTAACATTTATCATTAAATGATTATCAATACAAGGTATGAGTTCATTTCTCATCCTTATCATGGTATGATTACATTATACTCATTAGTTTAGCTTAACCCCATTCTCAAGGTATATTAGCCTATTCTTATCAAAGTATATCAAACTCATTACAATTCATTGTAACAATTTACATAACATACTTCATGTGTTTCCTATCCAAGTATATTGGATTTGAAGTACATCAATGCTTATCAACCTTGGGATGCTAAAAGTGATATCAATCATATCTTGATGTATCACTTTCCTCATCAATTCCAACTTACTTGAGTTATCAACTTATTTTGGATTAAGGTATTTCCCATCTTAATGCTTACATCCACTAACCTATCACTTTTACCATGAAGTACATAGGTCACACACAAGAATGGTCCAACTATCTTCAATGATATGGACTCATTTCAGGTTAAGGCATTTCTTACTATAAAGTTGCCTATGATCAACCATTTGAGATGTTTCATCTTTATAAGGTAATACCCACTATTTTATCATTAGGGTTCTCTTATTAGGGTTATGGTTTATCATCATATTGCCTAAGATTAGGGCTTCACTTATTATAACTCAAAATTTGAGTTTCACATACCTTCACCCTGTATTAGGGCTCCTCATCATACCATTGCATAGGGTTTCACATGGCATCACCCTCAATTAGGGTTTCACATGACATCACCCTCAATTAGGGTTTAAATTCAATTATCCAAAATTAGGGTTTGCTATTCATCCTAATTAGGGTTTCCATTCAATTACCCATAATTAGGGTTTACTATTTATCCCAATTAGGGTTTCATCTTCCATTACCTATAATTAGGGTTTCTTATATCATCACCCTAAATTAGGGTTACATCATTACTCTAGACTAGGGTTTCACTCAGGATTGCCCAACTTTTAGGATTATGGCTTATTAACCCACTCGATTAGGGTTTCATGGTCTCTTTACTAAGGATCATACCCTAATCACATATTCTTCATAATTAATACTCATGTATGAATCCCTTTCTATCATCCACTCAACTTGATTAGGTTACATCAACCTTTCAATCAAATATGTACAACTATGGTTGACATAGTGTATTGAGACATTGCTTTCATAAGCTTTTAGGGTTAACCATTCTAAAGGTACTGATCATATAGGTACTTTAGGATTTCAACCTTTGTACCTATCATTGATAATCATTATTATCAACCATTGGATCAATGGATCAATCATCACCTTAAATCTCCAAACGATTTGATCACTTTAGATCTCCATTCGGTTTTGGCATTTCAACACCAAATGGTTTGTTTGGGTATCTAGGGTTTCCTTCAACCAATCAATTAGGACCATTGGATCAACGTCCAACTACATCGGCAAGTATATCCAACCGGTCTTAAGATCAAATACCCATTTGATCCTGAGAGCAATTACCCATTCGGTCTTGAAATCAATTATCCATTCGGTTTTGTAACTGAATTAACTTAATCAGTTTTGAAAACCGGTTGCCCATGTTGAGGTGTGTGCTTAAGATGACATTATCATCTTCAAGCTAAAAACCCACGAAACTTGCTGTAATTTCCATGGTGATTTCACCAATCATTCAAATAAAATTTTGGGAATAATGAAGGAATCAACAATTGATAAAGATATGGAATCAATAACAAAGTTTAAGGGTTCAAGTTATAAAACCCGCCTCCAATTGAGCTTCAAAGCTTCAATCTCACGTCAACAATGGTGGATTCAACTCCTTTAACTATCCCAAGGCTCGTCCTCAAGCTTTGAGTGAAAAGGAATGGTTAGAATTGAAGATGGGATCGAGATATGAAGAAATCAGGCATTGATTTTCGATTTCCACCATGGAATCAAGGTAAACGAAGGTCAAGAAGCTTACCAATAGGTTGGGGGTCATCCTCCTATTTATCCAAGCTCCCTTGGTCGTTTTTGCAAGTAAGAAGTGAAAGTGGATTCGAAATTCCCTTTCAACTCATGGATAAAGGAGCATATATATGAATTTTATTAAAAATTCATTTTAGGAGAGAGAAAGTAGGGATTATCTCCTCCATTTACTTGCCAATTTCCCCCTTCCCTTCCTTGGTTACGAGGCTATCTTCTTTTCCTCTTATTCCTCTCAATTATCCATGTTTTAAAGAAAAGCAAATTAAGCACCTTAACCCTTATAATAATAATATCCATAAGTTAGTGGATATTTCTTTTTCTTTTAATAATGTGAGTGGGTTATCCACTTGCTTGAGATATTTTCGTGCCTTTGCAAGGAACATGGTTGTCCATTCTTTTGCAAAATCATCCCTATCCTTTTGGTTGAAGGGATCTTCAATTAATATATTTATTTTTGCTTTAAATTGAAGTAAAGTTTCAATTTATTCTTAAATCTTGATTATTTTAATATCAAGGTTCTCTCTCCTCCAAAGTGATCCAAATGAGGTTCCCCCCTCATTTTATTTGCTATACATGATGCCAAGAAACATTAGGGACTATTTTGAAGTGGTAATTTGCATATTGAACCCTAGGTTTTGGGTAAATTGCACATTACACCAAAACTAGGTTTTCATGCACAAACATTGCTTTTTCAGCTCTTTCTTGGTACTCAGGCTACCACAAGCCTTACATCTACATCATATTCATTCTCCTAATGCTTCAACACATGAGGAACATCTTATCATGTAACATTTGCAATTTAACCCCTCAACTTGGGTAATTTGCATTTTACTCCAAAACAAGCAAAACAATGTTTCAACATTATTCTAAAAGGACTAAAATTGAAACATAAATTCCCCTTGAACCTTAATTACTTTTCAAGAAATAAGAGCAAGCATATAATTAACTTTATTAAGAAAAACACCTAGGGTTAAGGCATAACCCAGGCCAGGGATGTTACAAATCATAAACCCATAACAAGGATTTTGTCCCCAAAATCCCAGATAAAAAGGAGACAAATATTATTCATTTGTTGTATCATCAAGTCTCCACATAACATCTCATTGTTATGGAGACACCATAGAAATTTGATCAATACAAAGTTCTTCCACACAAAATTCTCATAGAATCAAACACATAGGACACATACTCCATTATCCTTTCATTATTGACTGTGGAGTTAATTCTGTGTCAGGTAACATTTTTCTTATTTAGATCGAGGTTATTTGTTAATTTAATTTGATAAACTTTTCTTGCAATAATTTTACAATTATTCCTTCAAATAGTTCATTCTCATCAATGTTATGTTTATGCCAGGTATTGGACTTTAACCAATCCTGATTACACCACTAGGCATTGGACTCTACCAATCCTGATTACACAGCCAGGAAGTGGACTCTAACCACTCCTGATTACATGCTTCATGCCTCTGCTAGGTATTGGACTTTAACCAATCCTGATTACACAGCCAGGCAGTGGACTCTAACCAATCCTGATTACACAGCCAGGTAGTGGACTTTAACCACTCCTGATTACAGGCTTCGTGCATCTTCTAGGTATTGGACTTTAACCAATCCTGATTACACAACCAGGCAGTGGACTCTAACCACTCCTGATTACACAGCCAGGAAGTGGACTCTAACCACTCCTGATTACAGGCTTCATGCCTCTGCCAGGTATTGGACTTTAACTAATCCTGATTACACAGCCAGGTAGTGGACTCTAACCACTCTTGATTACACAGCCAGGTAGTGGATTCTAACCACTCCTGATTACAGGCTTCATGCCTCTGCCAGGTATTGGACTTTAACCAATCCTGATTACACAGCCAGGAAGTGGACTCTAACCACTCCTGATTACATGCTTCATGCCTCTACCAGGTATTGGACTTTAACCAATCCTGATTACACAACCAGACAGTGGACTCTAACCACTCCTGATTAAACAAATCATGGGATATAAATTCCTTTAACTCATCATTGATCATCACATCCTTCTCTAGGCTCTGAACCCTGAGGTTAGCCTTCATAACTTTTCACATTCTTTATTGAATACAATTTTTCCTTTTATTAAGTTTATTAAAACATTATCATTTCTTACAATAAACTTTTATAATCATCTTCGTACCTTTCACTATGCCACAATTGTTCTCATGGCTCATAAGGCCCATAAAATATCTTGTCACCTCTCACTAGGCAACATCTAATCATATGGCGCACAAGGCCATTAAACATCTTATCACCTATCACTAGGCAACATCTAATCATATGGCTCACAAGGCCATTACACATCTTGTCACCTCTCACTAGGCAACAATAACATATCACCTCATGTAATATAATAGTAACACCACTATTCCCTCAATAGGGTTATGGCTTACTATTCACGTCACATTAGGGTTTCTCATGTCCCATTACCCAATTTAGGGTTAGGGTTTCCCATCTCACATTAATTAGGATTTCATATTTATCAAATCAACCTTAATATATTGCTCCACACCTCTAGGAGCATCCATTAACATCTCGAGTATTCAATCATGTTTATTACTTTTAACATTTATCATTAAATGATTATCAATACAAGGTATGAGTTCATTTCTCATCCTTATCATGGTATGATTACATTATACTCATTAGTTTAGCTTAACCCCATTCTCAAGGTATATTAGCCTATTCTTATCAAAGTATATCAAACTCATTACAATTCATTGTAACAATTTACATAACATACTTCATGTGTTTCCTATCCAAGTATATTGGATTTGAAGTACATCAATGCTTATCAACCTTGGGATGCTAAAAGTGATATCAATCATGTCTTGATGTATCACTTTCCTCATCACTTCCAACTTACTTGAGTTATCAACTTATTTTGGATTAAGGTATTTCCCATCTTAATGCTTTCATCCACTAACCCATCACGTTTACCATGAAGTGCATAGGTCACACACAAGAATGGTCCAACTATCTTCAATGATATGGACTCATTTCAAGTTAAGGCATTTCTTACTATAAAGTTGCCTATGATAAACCATTTGAGATGTTTCATCTTTATAAGGTAATATCCACTATTTTATCATTAGGGTTCTCTTATTAGGGTTATGGTTTATCATCAAATTGCCTAAGATTAGGGCTTCACTTATTATAACTCAAAATTTGAGTTTCACATACCTTCACCCTGTATTAGGGCTCCTCATCATACCATTTCATAGGGTTTCACATGGCATCACCCTCAATTAGGGTTTCACATGACATCACCCTCAATTAGGGTTTAAATTCAATTATAAAAAATTAGGGTTTGCTATTCATCATAATTAGGGTTTCCATTCAATTACCCATAATTAGGGTTTACTATTTATCCCAATTAGGGTTTCATCTTCCATTACCCATAATTAGAGTTTCTTATATCATCACCCTAAATTAGGGTTACATCATTACTCTAGACTAGGGTTTCACTCAGGATTGCCCAACTTTTAGGATTATGGCTTATTAACCCACTCGATTAGGATTTCATGGTCTCTTTACTAAGGATCATACCCTAATCACATATTCTTCATAATTAATACTCATGTATGAATTCCTTTCTATCATCCACTCAACTTGATTAGGTTACATCAACCTTTCAATCAAATATGTACAACTATGGTTGACATAGTGTATTGAGACATTTCTTTCATAAGTTTTTAGGGTTAACCATTTTAAAGGTACTGATCATTTAGGTACTTTAGGATTTCAACCTTTGTACCTATCATTGATAATCATTATTATCAACCATTGGATCAATGGATCAATCATCACCTTAAATCTCCAAACGATTTGATCACTTTAGATCTCTATTCGGTTTTGGCATTTCAACACCAAATGGTTTTGAAACTGTTTGGGCATATAGGGTTTCCTTCAACCAATCAATTAGGACCATTGGATCAACGTACAACTACATCAGAAAGTATCTCCAACTGGTCTTAATATCAATTACCCATTTGATCTTGAGAGTAATTACCCATTCGGTCTTGAAATCAATTATCCATTCGGTTTTGTAACCGAATTAACTTAATCAGTTTTGAAAACTGGTTGCCCATGTTGAGGTGTGTGCTTAAGATGACATCATCATCTTCAATATACAAACCCACGAAACTTGCTATAATTTCCATGGTGATTTCACCAATCATTCAAATAAAATTTCAGGAATAATGAAGGAATCAACAATTGATAAAGATATGGAATCAATAACAAAGTTTAAGGGTTCAAGTTATAAAACCCGCCTCCAATTGAGCTTCAAAGCTTCAATATCACGTCAACAATGGTGGATGCAACTCCTTTCACTATCCCAAGGCTCGTCCTCAAGCTTTGAGTGAAAAGGAATGGCTAGAATTGAAGATGGGATCGAGATATGAAGAAATCATGCATTGATTTTCAATTTCCACCATGGAATCAAGGTAAACGAAGGTCAAGAAGCTTACCAACAGGTTGGGGGTCGTCCTCCTGTTGATCCAAGCTCCCTTGGTTGTTTTTGCAAGTAAGAAGTGAAAGTGGATTCGAAATTCCCTTTCAACGCATGGATAAAGGAGCATATATATGAATTTTATTAAAAATTCATTTTAGGAGAGAGAAAGTAGGGATTATCTCCTCCATGTCCTTGCCACTTTCCCCCTTCCCTTCCTTGGTTATGAGGCTATCTTCTTTGCCTCTTATTCCTCTCAATTATCCATGTTTTAAAGAAAAGCAAATTAAGCACCATAACCCTTATAATAATAATATCCATAAGTTAGCGGATATTTCTTTTTCTTTTAATAATGTGAGTGGGTTATCCACTTGCTTGAGATATTTTCGTGCCTTTGCAAGACACATGGTCGTCCATTATTTTGCAAAATCATTCCTATCTTTTTGGTTGAAGGGCTCTTCAATTAATATATTTATTGTTGCTTTAAATTGAAGTAAAGTTCCAATTTATGCTTAAATCTTGATTATTTTAATATCAAGATACTCTCTCCTCCAAAGTGATCCAAATGAGGTGCCCCCTTCATTTTATTTACTCTACATGATTCCAAGAAATATTAAGGACTATTTTGAAGTGGTAATTTGCATATTGAACCCTAGGTTTTGGGTAAATTGCACATTACGCCAAAACTATGTTTTAATGCACAAACATTGCTTTTTCAGCTCTTTCTTGGTACTCAGGCTACCACAAGCCTTACCTCTACATCATATTCATTATCCTTATGCTTCAACACATGAGGAACATCTTATCATGTAACATTTGCAATTTAACCCCTCAACTTGGGTAATTTGCATTTTACTCCAAAACAAGCAAAATAATGTTTCAACATTATTCGAAAAGGACTAAAATTGAAACATAAGTTCCCTTTGAACCTTAATTACTTTTCAAGAAATAAGAGCAAGCATATAATTAACTTTATTAAGCAAAACACCTAGGGTTAATGCATAACCCAGGTCAGGGATGTTACAATATTCACATTCAGTTGTAGATTTAATTTATCACTTAAGAATAAAAGATTCAAAATCAGATTTAGATTTAGATTTAGAATTTAGTACCTTCTTAATACTCAATAATCCGTTTCAGATAAGATCAATTATCAGTATTCAATTTAATATAAGATAAGTTTAGATTCAGAATTCAGTAAAGCTATCGGTATTCAACTTCAGTTCAGATTAAGAAATTAAGTAATTTTAGATTTAAGATAAATAAGTCGAAACCTTCACATAAGACATTATACGATCAGTCCTCATTCAGTAGTCCCGGGACGATTCAGAGGCATCTATTGCCAATTCAGAGGAGTGTTTACTCTAATTCAGAGGTGTTGCGGCACCAGTTTAGGGCGTAGTACGCCAATTCAGAGACACTTCGATGTCATTCAGAGGCATGTAGTGCCAATTCAGGGTACTTCGATACCAATTCAGGGCGTAGATACGCCAACTCAGGAGGACTTATTGTATAATGGTGGCCACAATCAGATAAAAATTGTAAGTAAAAGATACCTTAGTTTAGAGCATGCCCATAATCTCATCTATGAGTATGATGAGAGGGAATCAGATAACACAAGTATGACCTTGACACTTTGGTGTAGGTCATGAGACTCATGTACCATGGTACATGTATCCAGAATAAGATAAGGTAGAAAGATAAAGATTCAGATTGAGAAATAAGATATTTTATGTTTCAGTTCACTCACAATTTGATGTTAGTTCATGTTTATAATACCCAATTTCATCTCTTTAGCAATGTATATTTCATAATACTCATGCCACTTACTCTAATGATTGTTTTTCCTAATGCATGGTCAGGGACGTGATGTCCACACGTTTTGGAGCAACTGAGAATTAAAGGAACAAGTAAAGTTCTACGATATTTCCATGCTTGCCTAGTGGGGTGCCATCTATCGAGACGGTCCAGAGTTTAGACATATCTTTTTATGCATAGTCTTGTTACCAAAGTTTATTAGATGAGTTGTAGTTTTTGTTTTATCAAGGACTATGTATGAATCAGTTTTACTCAATGAAAAGTGTTTCATTTGCTTTTATTGCAATGATTATCATGTTTGTGACACTCCCAGATGAAGAAAAAAATATAGCTTCCGTTCATGTGTTATGAAAATCGGGGTGTTACAATATGGTATCAGAGCACTTTGGTAAATGGCCACTAGGCAAATATGATTCTCATAGTCACTCTAGGTTGTATATAAGAGATTAGGGTTTAGGGATAGACTTCCAAAGAAAGATACGATGACCTAGAATGACTAATAGTTTTCACCTTAGAAGAAATAGAGATGTCATAGATAGATGTTTACCTATTCTTGGTCTCAAGTTTCAACCTAACCCTAGCTAATGATGTTGCTTCTCCATTCTCAATGGTTATGGCCAGCCAATTGAGAATTTAAGAGGAATGTCATGAGCACTAGATTTGATGCATCTCTCATTTCTTACTGGTCTGTGTGGTATGTGACACATGTATTAGTAGGTTAGTGAGAGATAGCATGTCAGGATCTCACATCTCTGGGTATGTTCTTGATCACCACATATGTAGAAATGTAGGAGGTACCTGGAAGACCTAAGATTAGATGGTCAACTATACCTAATGTTACAAATTCATGACAAGGTTGAGGTAGATGTCCTAAGTATAGAGCCAAGTTTAGTTTCATAAACTCTAAGTATTAGTTGTGAAATAGACCAACGTAATAGATAATGCTCACATAAATATTTTATTAAAATACATTACATATCTCTTTGCATACAAACAATTTGAACATAAGTGTACCTTAATGTGTTAAGAGGTAAGCAAAACCCTAAGGTGAGTAGTAGCCTACAGAAATTTCGAGGACAAAATTTATTTAAAGTGGGTAGAATTGTAACATCCCAAATTTCATAGATAATTTTGAAAAGCTTAATGTGGTTTTTCCTAATAAGATTTCACTAAGGGAGAAAGTAAACCTACCCATGGTTTAATGTGCAATGAGTTTATAAAAGATGTCTTATATACCACTTGGCTCACCTATACACATATGATGGTCTAAATGTTTAGAATTAGTAATTGAGTATGGATGAATATGAATGAATGATCAATGATGTGACCAATGGACATGGTGTGATAATTATTAATGCTTAAGTGAATAAATATGTTGGATATAAGTTTATATTGAATAAATGGAGACAATTTGACATAGGTTGATGGCCTAGTGCAATGTATTGAGAGATCTTAATGGTCAATGACAGGTATAAGAGTTGATATGATTTTAGCGATTCAATCTATTGATTCAGGTCATGCGGATTTCTCTATAAGTAGATAGTATTTGTATGATGTGTTGGTCAATTATATGACCAAGTGATCCTAGGGGTAGCCTATAGAAAAATTAAAAGGAATTAGAAACAATGTATTGTGTTAAAGCACTTTTATCATTGGACCAAGAGAATTGGAGGCTGAACCCATGGGTTCACAGCCAAATTTTCGGTTCATTTGAGTTTGGTCTGGTTCATTAGCAGACGCTCATTTGCAAAAGAAAAGGGGTATCCCGATTCCCTTTTTGGAAGGAATAGGGACTCTAGCGGAGATCGAGTCAGGCCATCAGGTGGATCTTGTTAAGATAGCAGAGGCTATAAAGCCTCAGTAGTTGGCATGCTGGCGGCGAGTAAAACTGTATAAGGTTTTAGTCTAAGATGAGTTCAAGAAGAAGGCTGTATCCGTAGAGCAGGAAGGGCAAGTGGCGTTGGTTGTGGGTGCTTGGAATAAGAAATCTCTGATTATGGCCAACTCGGATGCAGAGATGGTGTCTCCCTGGTTGTTGGGGGCCAACCGAAGTCAATGGAGGGTTGGGATTGAGCAGTGTGGCCTGAGTGGTGACCATGGAGCTCTCCGAAGAAGCTGATTGGCGGCGCCCTATTTTTGGCGTGGAATAGGGGATTCACAGATCCCCTTCCATGTGCATCTGTCACAAGGAGACATCGAACGACCAGTGTTTGTTGGGCGTGCAATGTGTTGTTGTCTCAGCTATGAACTGGTGGACAAGGATCGACGAGATCCCCCTTGACGGCACCCTCTTTTTACGGTAAAACAGAGGCAATGTTTTTGGCTTGTGATTCTTGTTGCAATGCGTCCCTGCGAGAGAGGAAGGGGGAGCAGATTCTGGGCTTCTAAATCTGTTGGTCCACTGGTCACGAGGGCCATATGGCCTGAAGAAAATGAAAAGAACAAGGTAACTAGGAATATAATATTTTAATTTGATTAAGATGTCTTAGGAGTTCATATAATTTGATCTGGTGGTCAGAATAGGGTGTTTAAGGGCTCATTGGAAAGCTCAAGATACGAAGAACAACTTGAAGGAGCTTACAAACTCTTAAATGGTCTTGATAAGGTAATTTAATTTAAGAAAATTTAGATAGGTGGATTAAGTGCATATATGATGGTGTTTTGTTAAAATAATGTTATAGGTGTGGACCTCATCATTGAACTTCAAGCAAGTGTTGCACCACAATCTTAATAGGTATGATGAAATGACCACCCATGATTTAGAGGTTCTGTTGATCCTATATGATGTATTGGGTATGCGTGCATGCATGCCATAAGATTGTGTAGGATGTGATTCAAAGATGAAGATGCGAGTGGATGAATATTTGAGATTTACAAGAAGTGCCTTTTAAAGGATTAGACCCAACTAGAGGAATTCAAGACGAAGATTTTATCCTCTATGACACAGGTAAGTGGTTCAAGCCCATGAGCATTTATGTTTATCAAACCAAGTACATTTACATGATTCTTAGATAAGACCTTCATGTCCTACATTCTAAGTTAAATATGTATGAAAGATTTTATGTGCTTATGATTGTAGAATTTCATATGCTCAATACCTTAAGTAGTGACGTGTCATGGAATGATTCTAGATCATGAAGTTATGTTCATAAGAAGGATAAGAAAATATAGTTCTATCATATCTCTTAAATATAGATGTAACTATGTATTGAGATTTCAAATAGGAACATGTCATCAAGGTTTCTTATATATGTAGCGATCTAAGAAATTAAGAAGTAAAAAAGATTCCTTAATAAGGTTGGTGTTTAAAAGTTAAGTATTATGTGAGAAAATGGTTGTTGCACATGGTAGACCATGACCCAATTTCCAAGATAAGTGTACTATTGGGATTAGAATATATTGTAACATGAGTTTATGATGATAATACCAAATTATGAGACATTAAGTCATGATTAAGTTGCATGTGGAGACTCCATATGATTTCTACTTTAAAATTTAATATTTAAGTTCATATGAATGTGTTGAGATCAAACTTATTGAGATTTTATAGAAATTGAGTTACCTTGTCAGAAATCACATTAGTTCAGATATTTGATACTTGAGAACTCTTATATATTTCATATTTCCATATTTAGTTCAGGTCCTTTCCCTAAGCCTGGAAACTTAGTTGTCATATATTTAGTACCAAAAGTAGCTACATTTTCCTATCAGATTGAAGTATTAGATTAAGGATTATCCAAATAATATGGATATTAGATTTAGATTCAGACTTAGACTACTCCTTGTGTGAGTAGCCAGACTATGAATAAAGAAACATGATAAGGGTTTTAGAGCCAATCTCGATTATGATGTAATTGAGATCCATATTCACATTAAGTTGTAGATTTAGTTTATCACTTAAGAATAAAAGATTCAGATTTAGATTTAGATTTATATTTAGAATTTAGTACCTTCTTAATACTCACTAATCAGTTTCAGATAAGATCAATTATCAGTATTCAGTTTAATATGTGATAAGTTTAGATTCAGAATTCAGTAAAGCTATCAGTATTCAACTTCAGTTCAGATTAAGAAATTAAGTAAGTTTAGACTTAAGATAAATAAGTCGAAACCTTCACATAAGACATTATATGATAAGTCCTCATTCAGTAGTCTCGAGACGATTCAGAGGCATCTGTTGCCAATTTAGAGGAGTGTTTACTCCAATTCAGAGGTGTTGCAGCACCAGTTTAGGGCGTAGTACGCCAATTCAGAGACACTTCGGTGTCATTCAGAGGCATGTAGTGCCAATTCAGGGTACTTCGGTACCAATTCAGGGCATAGATACGCCAATTCAGGAGGACTTATTGTATAATGGTGGCCACAATCAGATAAAAATTGTAAGTAAAAGATACCTTAGTTTAGAGCATGCCTATAATCTCAATCATGAGTATGATGAGAGGGAATCAGATAAGACAAGTATGACCTTGACACTTTGGTGTAGGTCATGAGACTCATGTACCAGGGTACATGTCTCCAGAATAAGATAAGGTAGAAAGATAAAGATTCAGATTGAGAAATAAGATATTTTATGTTTCAGTTCACTCACAGTTTGATGTTAGTTCATGTTTATTATACCCAATTTTAGCTCTTTAGCAATGTATATTTCGTAATACTCATGCCACTTACTCTAACGATTGTTTTTCCTAATGCATGGTTGGGGACGTGATGTCCGTAGGTTTTGGAGCAGCTGAGAATTAAAGAAACAAGTATAGGTCTAGGAGATTTCCAAGCTTGCCTAGTGGGGTGCCATCTACCGAGACGGTCCAGAGTTTAGACATATCTTTTTATGCATAGTCTTGTTACCAAAGTTTATTAGATGAGTTGTAGTTTTTCTTTTATCAAGGACTATGTATGAATCAATTTTACTCAATGAAAAGTGTTTCATTTGCTTTTATTGCAATGATTATCATATTTGTGACACTCCCAGATGAAGGAAAAAAAATATAGCTTCCGCTAATGTGTTATGAAAATCAGGGTGTTACAATATGGTATCAGAGCAATTTGGTAAATGGCCACTAGGCAAATATGATTCTCATAGTCACTCTAGGTTGTATATAAGAGATTAGGGTTTAGGGATAGACTTCCAAAGAAAGATACAATGACCTAGAATGACTAATAGTTTTCACCTTAGAAGAAATAGAGATGTCATAGATAGATGTTTACCTATTCTAGGTCTCAAGTTTCAACCTAACCCTAGCTAATGACGTTGCTTCTCCATTCTCAATGGTTATGGCCAGCCAATTGAGAATTTAAGAGGAATGTCATGAGCACTAGATTTGATGCATCTCTCATTTCTTACTGGTCCGTGTGGTATGTGACACATGTATTAGTAGGTTACTGAGAGATAGCATGTCAGGATCTCGCATCTCTGGGTATATACTTGATCACCACATATGTAGAAATGTAGGAGGTACCTGGAAGACCTAAGATTAAATGGTCAACTATACCTAATGTTAGAAATTCATGACAAGGTTGAGGTAGATGTCCTAAGTATAGAGCCAAGTTTAGTTTCATAAACTCTAAGTATGAGTTGTGAAATAGACCAATGTAATAGATAATGCTCACATAAATTTTTTATTAAAATACATTACATATCTCTTTGCATACAAAAAAATTGAACATAAGTGTACCTTAATGTGTTAAGAGGTAAGCAGAACCCTAAGGTGAGTAGTAGCCTAAAGAAATTTCGAGGACGAAATTTATTTAAGGTGGGTAGAATTGTAACATACCAAATTTCATAGATAATTTTGAAAAGCTTAATGTGGTTATTCCTAATAAGATTTCACTAAGGGAGAAAGTAAACCTACCCATGGTTTAATGTGCAGCGAGTTCATAAAAGATGTCTTATATACCACTTGGCTCACCTATACACATATGATGGTCTAAATGTTTATAATTAGTAATTGAGTATGGATGAATATGAATGAATTATCAATGATGTGAATAATGGACATGGTGTGATAATTATTAATGCTTAAGTAAATAAATGTGTTGGATATAAGTTTATATTGAATAAATGGAAATAAAGGCCTTAATATCACTTTTGACATAGGTTGATGGCCTAGTGCAATGTATTGAGAGATCTTAATGGTCAATGACATGTATAAGAGTTGATATGATTTCAATGATTCAGTCTATTGATTCAGGTCATGCGGATTTCTCTATAAGTAGATAGTATTTGTAATGATGTGTTGGTCAATTATACGACCAAGTGATCCTAGGGGTAGCCTATAGAAAAATTAAAAGGAATTAGAAACAATGTATTGTGTTAAAGCACTTTTATCATTGTACCAAGAGAATTGGAGGTTGAACCCATGGGTTCACAGCCAAATTTTTGGTTCATTTGAGTTTGGTCTGGTTCATTAGCAGACGCTCATTTGCAAAAGAAAAGGGGTATCCCGATTCCCTATTTTGGAAGGAATAGGGACTCTAGCGGAGATCGAGTCAGGCCATCAGGTGGATCTTGTTAAGATAGCAGAGGCTATAAAGCATTAGTAGTTGGCATGCTAGCGGCGAGTAAAACCGTCTAGGGTTTTAGTCTAAGATGAGTTCAAGAAGAAGGTTGTAGCCGTAGAGCAGGAAGGACAAGTGGTGTTGGCTGTGGGTGCTTGGAATAAGAAATCTCTGATTCTGGCCAACTCGGATGCAAAGATGGTGTCTCCCTGGTTGCTGGGGGATGACCGAAGTCAATGGAGGGTTGGGCTTGAGCAGTGTGGCCTGAGCGGCGACCATGGAGCTCTCCGAAGAAGTTGATCGGCGGCACCCTATTTTGGGCGTGGAACAGGGGATTCACAGATCCCCTTCCATGTGCATCTGTCGTGAGGAGACACCAAATGGCCAGTCTTTGTTGGGTGTGCAGTGTGTTATTGTCTCAGCTGTGAACTGGTGGACAAGGATCGGGAAGATCCCCCTTGACGACGCCCCCATGGATGGCGCCCTATTTTTACGGTAAAACAGGGGCACTGTTTTCGGCTTGTGATCCCTGTTGCAACGCGTCCCTATGAGAGAGGAAGGGGGAGCAGATTCTGGGCTTCTAAATCTATTGGGCCGCTGGTCACGAGGCCCATCTAGCCTGAAGAAAATGAAAAGAACAAGGTAACTAGGAATATAAGATTTTAATTTGATTAAGATGTTTTAGGAGTTCATATAATTTGATATTGTGGTCAGAATAGGGTGTTTAAGGGCTCATTGGAAAGCTCAAGATATGAAGAACAACTTGAAGGATCTTACAGACTCTTAAATGGTCTTGATAAGGTAATTTAATTTAAGAAAAGTTAGATAGGTGGATTAAGTACATATATGATGGTGTTTTGTTAAAATAATGTTATAGGTGTGGACCTCATCATTGAACTTCAAGCAAGTGTTGCACCACAATCTTAATAGGTATGATGAAATGACCACCCATGATTTAGAGGTTCTGTTGATCCTATATGATGTATTGGGTATGCATGCATGCATGCCATAAGATTGTGTAGGATGCGATTTAAAGATGAATATGCGAGTGGATGAATATTTGAGATTGACAAGAAGTGCCTTTTAAAGGATTAGACCCGACTAGAGGAATTCAAGATGAAGATTTTATCCTCTATGACACAGGTAAGTGGTTCATGCCCATGAGTATTTATGTTTATCAAACCAAGTACATTTACATGATTCTTAGATAAGACCTTCATGTCCTACATTCTAAGTTAAATATGTATGAAAGATTTTATGTGCTTATGATTGTAGAATTTCATATGCTCAATACCTTAAGTAGTGATGTGTCATGGAATGATTCTAGATCATGAAGTTAAGTTCATAAGAAGGATAAGAAAATATAGTGCTATCATATCTCTTAAATATAGATGTAACTATGTATTGAGATTTCAAATAGGAACATGTCATCAAGGTTTCTTATATATGTAGCGATCTAAGAAATTAAGAAGTAAAATAGATTTCTTAATAAAGCTGGTGTTTAAAAGTTAACTATTATATAATAATATGGGTGTTGCACATGGTAGACCATGACCCAATTTCCAAGATAAGTGTACAATTGGGATTAGAATATATTGTAACATGAGTTTATGATGATAATATCAGTTTATGAGACATTAAGTCATGATTAAGTTGCACGTGGAGACTCCATATGATTTCTACTTTAAAATTTAAGATTTAAGTTCATATGAATGTGTTGAGATCAGACTTATTCGATTTTATATAAATTGAGTTACCTTGTCAGAAATCACATTAATTCATATATTTGATACTTGAGAACTCTTATATACTTCGTATTTCCATATTTAGTTCAGGTCCTTTCCCTAAGCCTGGAAGCTTAGTTGTCATATATTTAGTACCAAAAGTAGATACATTTTCCTATCAGATTGAAGTATTAGATTAATGATTATCCAAATAATATGGATATTAGATTTAGATTCAGACTTAGACTACTCCTTGTGTGAGTAGCCAGACTATGAATAAAGATACATGATAAGGGTTTTAGAGCCAATCTCGATTATGAAGTAATTGAGATCCATATTCACATTCTGTTGTAGATTTAGTTTATCACTTAAGAATAACATATTCAGATTCAGATTTATATTTAGAATTTAGTACCTGCTTAATACTCAGTAATCAGTTTCATATAAGATCAATTATCTGTATTCAGTTTAATATAAGATAAGTTCAGATTCGGAATTCAGTAAAGCTATCAGTATTCAACTTCAGTTCAGATTAAGAAATTAAGTAAGTTTAGACTTAAGATAAATAAGTCGAAACCTTCACATAAGTCATTATATGATAAGTCCTCATTCAGTAGTTCGAGGACGATTCAGAGGCATCTGTTGCCATTTCAGAGGAGTGTTTACTCCAATTCAGAGGTGTTGCGACACCAGTTTAGGGCGTAGTACGCCAATTCAGAGACACTTCGGTGTCATTCAGAGGCATGTAGTGCCAATTCAGGGTACTTCGGTACCAATTCAGGGCGTGGATACGCCAATTCAGGAGGACTTATTGTACAATGGTGGCCACAATCAGATAAAAATTGTAATTAAAAGATACCTTAGTTTAGAGCATGCCCAGAATCTCATGTATGAGTATGATGAGAGGGAATCAGATAAGACAAGTATGACCTTGACACTTTGGTGTAGGTCATGAGACTCATGTACCAGGGTACATGTCTTCAGAATAAGATAAGGTAGAAAGATAAAGATTTAGATTGAGAAATAAGATATTTTATGTTTTAGTTCACTCACAGTTTGATGTTAGTTCATGTTTATAATACCCAATTTCAACTCTTTAGCAATGTATATTTCGTATTACTCATGCCACTTACTCTAACGATTGTTTTTCCTAATGCATGGCTGGGGACGTGATGTCCGCAGGTTTTGGAGCAGCTGAGAATTAAAGGAACAAGTAAAGGTCTAGGAGATTTTCGAGCTTTCCTAGTGGGGTGCCATCTACCGAGACGGTCCGGAGTTTAGACATATCTTTTTATGCATAGTCTTGTTACCAAAGTTTATTAGATGAGTTGTAGTTTTTCTTTTATCAAGGACTATGTATGAATCAATTTTACTCAATGAAAAGTGTTTCATTTGCTTTTATTGCAATGATTATCATGTTTGTGACACTCCCATATGAAAAAAAACATAGCTTCCACTCATGTGTTATGAAAATTGGGGTGTTACAATATGGTATCAGAGCAATTTGGTAAATGGCCACTAGAAAAATATGATTCTCATAGTCACTCTAGGTTGTATATAAGAGATTAGGGTTTAGGGATAGACTTACAAAGAAAGATACAATGACCTAGAATGACTAATAGTTTTCACCTGAGAAGAAATAGAGATGTCATAGATAGATGTTTACCTATTCTAGGTCTCAAGTTTCAACCAAACCCTAGCTAATGACGTTGCTTCTCCATTCTCAATGGTTATGGCCAGCCAATTGAGAATTTAAGAGGAATGTCATGAGCACTAGATTTGATGCATCTCTCATTTTTACTGGTCAGTGTGGTATGTGACACATGTATTAGTAGGTTACTGAGAGATAGCATGTCAGGATCTCACATCTCTGGGTATGTGCTTGATCACCACATATGTAGAAATGTAGGAGGTACCTGGAAGACCTAAGATTAGATGGTCAACTATACCTAATGTTAGAAATTCATGACAAGGTTGAGGTAGATGTCCTAAGTATAGAGCCAAGTTTAGTTTCATAAACTCTAAGTATGAGTTGTGAAATAGACCAACATAATAGATAATGCTCACATAAATATTTTATGAAAATACATTACATATCTCTTTGCATACAAAAATTTTGAACATAAGTGTACCTTAATGTGTTAAGAGGTAAGCAGAACCCTAAGGTGAGTAGTAGCCTAAAGAAATTTCGAGGACGAAATTTATTTAAGGTGGGTAGAATTGTAACATCCCAAATTTCATAGATAATTTTGAAAAGTTGAATGTGGTTTTTCCTAATAAGATTTCACTAAGGGAGAAAGTAAACCTACCCATGGTTTAATGTGCAACGAGTTCATAAAAGATGTCTTATATACCACTTGGCTCACCTATACACATATGATGGTCAAAATGTTTAGAATTAGTAATTGAGTATGGATGAATATGAATGAATGATCAATGATGTGACTAATGGACATGGTGTGATAATGATTAATTCTTAAGTAAATAAATGTGTTGGATATAAGTTTATATTGAATAAATGGAGACAAAGGCCTTAATATCACTTTTGACATAGGTTGATGGCCTAGTGCAATGTATTGAGAGATCTTAATGGTCAATGACATGTATAAGAGTTGATATGATTTCAGCGATTCAATCTATTGATTCAGGTCATGCGGATTTCTCTATAAGTAGATAGTATTTGTATGATGTGTTGGTCAATTATACGACCAAGTGATCCTAGGGGTAGCCTATAGAAAAATTAAAAGGAATTAGAAACAATGTATTTTGTTAAAGCACTTTTATCATTGGACCAAGAGAATTGGAGGCTGAACCCATGGGTTCACAACCAAATTTTTGGTTCATTTGAGTTTGGTCTGGTTCATTAGCACACGCTCATTTGAAAATGAAAAGGGGTATCCCGATTCCCTGTTTTAGGAAGGAATAGGGACTCTAGCAGAGATCGAGTCAGGCCATCAGGTGGATCTTGTTAAGATAGCAGAGGCTATAAAGCCTCAGTAGTTGGCATGCTGGTGGCGAGTAAAACCGTCTAGGGTTTTAGTCTAAGATGAGTTCATGAAGAAGGTTGTATCCGTAGAGTAGGAAGGGAAAGTGGCGTCGGATGTGGGTGCTTGGAATAAGAAATCTCTGATTCTGGCCAACTCGGATGCAAAGATGGTGTCTCCATGGTTGCTGGGGGATGACCGAAGTCAATGGAGGGTTGGGCTTGAGTAGTGTGGCCTGAGCGGCGACCATGGAGCTCTCCGAAGAAGATTATCGGCGGCGCCCTATTTTGGGCGTGGAACAGGGGATTCACAGACCCCCTTCCATGTGCATCTATCGTGAGGAGACACCGAACGACCAGTCTTTGTTGGACATCCAGTGTGTTTTTGTCTCAGCTGTGAACTGGTGGACAAGGATTTGGCAGATCCCCCTTGACGACGCCCCCATGGACGACACCCTATTTTTACGGTAAAACAGGGGCACTGTTTTCTGCTTGTGATCCCTGTTACAACGCGTCCCTGCGAGAGAGGAAGGGGGAGCAGATTCTGGGCTTCTAAATCTGTTGGGCCGGTGGTCACGAGGCCCATCTGGCCTGAAGAAAATGAAAAGAACAAGGTAACTAGGAATATAAGATTTTAATTTGATTAAGATGTTTTAGGAGTTCATATAATTTGATCTGGTGGTCAGAATAGGGTGTTTATGGGCTCATTGGAAAGCTCAAGATATGAAGAACAACTTGAAGGAGCTTACAGACTCTTAAATGGTCTTGATAAGGTAATTTAATTTAAGAAAAGTTATATAGGTGGATTAAGTGCATATATGATGGTGTTTTGTTAAAATAATGTTATAGGTGTGGACCTCATCATTGAACTTCAAGCAAGTGTTGCACCACAATCTAAATAGGTATGATGAAAAGACCACCCATGATTTAGAGGTTCTGTTGATCCTATATGATGTATTGGGTATGCATGCATGCATGCCATAAGATTGTGTAGGATGTGATTTAAAGATGAAGATGCGAGTGGATGAATATTTGAGATTTACAAGAAGTGCCTTTTAAAGGATTAGAACCGACTAGAGGAATTCAAGACCAAGATTTTATCCTCTATGACACAGGTAAGTGGTTCATGCCCATGAGTATTTATGTTTATCAAACCAAGTACATTTACATGATTCTTAGATAAGACCTTCATGTCCTACATTCTAAGTTAAATATGTATGAAAGATTTTATGTGCTTATGATTGTAGAATTTCATATGCTCAATACCTTAAGTAGTGACGTGTCATGGAATGATTCTAGATCATGAAGTTAATTTCATAAGAAGGATAAAAAAATATAGTTCTATCATATATCTTAAATATAGATGTAACTATGTATTGAGATTTCAAATAAGAACATGTCATCAAGGTTTCTTATATATGTAGTGATCTAAGAAATTAAGAAGTAAAATAGATTCCTTAATAAGGATGGTGTTTAAAAGTTAAGTATTATGTGAGAATATGGGTGTTGCACATGGTAGACCATGACCCAATTTCCAAGATAAGTGTACTATTGGGATTAGAATATATTGTAACATGAGTTTATGATGATAATACCAAATTATGAGACATTAAGTCATGATTAAGTTGCACGTGGAGACTCCATATGATTTTTACTTTAATATTTAAGTTTTAAGTTCATATGAATGTGTTGAGATCAGACTTATTGAGATTTTATAGAAATTGAGTTACCTTGTTAGAAATCACATTAGTTCAGATATTTGATACTTGAGAACTCTTATATACTTCATATTTCCATATTTAGTTCAGGTCCTTTCCCTAAGCTTGTGAGCTTAGTTGTCATATATTTAGTACCAAAAGTAGCTACATTTTCCTATTAGATTGAAGTATTAGATTAAGGATTATCCAAATAATATGGATATTAGATTTAGATTCAGACTTAGACTACTACTTGTGTGAGTAGCCAGACTATGAATAAAGATACATGATAAGGGTTTTAGAGCCAATCTCGATTATGAAGTAATTGAGATCCATATTCACATTCAGTTGTAGATTTAGTTTATCACTTAAGAATAAAAGATTCAGATTCAGATTCAGATTTAGATTTAGAATTTAGTACCTGCTTAATACTCAGTAATCAGTTTCAGATAAGATCAATTATCATTATTCAATTTAATATAAGATAAGTTCGGATTCAGAATTCAGTAAAGCTATCAATATTCAGCTTCAGTTCATATTAAGAAATTAAGTAAGTTTAGACTTAAGATAAATAAGTCGAAACCTTCACATAAGACATTATATGATAAGTCCTCATTCAGTAGTCCCGGGACAATTTAGAGGCATATGTTGCCAATTCAGAGGAGTGTTTACTCCAATTCAGAGGTGTTGCGGAACCAGTTTAGGGCATAGTATGCAAATTCAGAGACACTTCGGTGTCATTCAGAGGCATGTAGTACCAATTCGGGGTACTTGGGTACCAATTCAGGGCGTAGATATGCCAATTCAGGAGGACTTATTGTATAATGGTGGCCACAATCAGATAAAAATTGTAAGTAAAAGATACCTTAGTTTAGAGCATACCCATAATCTCATCTATGAGTATGATGAGAGGGAATCAGATAAGACAAGTATGACCTTGACACTTTGGTGTAGGTCATGAGACTCATGTACCAGGGTACATGTCTCCAGAATAAGATAAGGTAGAAAGATAAAGAGTCAGATTGAGAAATAAGATATTTTATGTTTAATTTCACTCATAGTTTGATGTTAGTTCATGTTTATGATACCCAATTTTAGCTCTTTAGCAATGTATATTTCATAATACTCATGCCACTTACTCTAACAATTGTTTTTCCTAATGCATGGCTGGGGACGTGATGTCTGCAGATTTTGGAGCAGGTGAGAATTAAAGGAACAAGTAAAGGTCTAGGAGATTTCCAAGCTTGCCTAGTGGGGTGCCATCTACCGAGACGGTCCAGAGTTTAGACATATCTTTTTATGCATAGTATTGTTACGAAAGTTTATTAGATGAGTTGGAGTTTTTATTTTATCAAGGACTATGTATGAATCAGTTTTACTCAATGAAAAGTGTTTCATTTGCTTTTATTGCAATGATTATCATGTTTGTGACACTCCCAGATGAAGAAAAAAAATATAGCTTCCGCTCATGTGTTATGAAAATTGGGGTGTTACAATATGGTATCAGAGCAATTTGGTAAATGGCCACTAGACAAATATGATTCTCATAGTCACTCTAGGTTGTATATAAGAGATTAGGGTTTAGGGATAGACTTCCAAAGAAAGATACAATGACCTAGAATGACTAATAGTTTTCACCTTAGAAGAAATAGAGATGTCATAGATAGATGTTTACCTATTCTAGGTCTCAAGTTTCAACCTAACCCTAGCTAATGACGTTGCTTCTCCATTCTCAATGGTTATGGCCAGCCAATTGAGAATTTAAGAGGAATGTCATGAGCACTAGATTTGATGCATCTCTCATTTATTACTGGTCTGTGTGGTATGTGACACATGTATTAGTAGGTTAGTGAGAGATAGCATGTCAGGATCTCACATCTCTGGGTATGTGCTTGATCACCACATATGTAGAAATGTAGGAGGTACCTGCAAGACCTAAGATTAGATGGTCAACTATACCTAATGTTAGAAATTCATGACAAGGTTGAGGTAGATGTCCTAAGTATAGAGCCAAGTTTAGTTTCATAAACTCTAAGTATGAGTTGTGAAATAGACCAACGTAATAGATAATGCTCACATAAATATTTTATTAAAATACATTACATATCTCTTTGCATACAAAAAATTTGAACATAAATGTACCTTAATGTGTTAAGAGGTAAGCAGAACCCTAAGGTGAGTAATAGCCTAAAGAAATTTCGAGGACGAAATTTATTGAAGGTGGGTGGAATTGTAAGATCCCAAATTTCATAGATAATTTTGAAAAGCTTAATGTGGTTCAATATGGGAGAAAGTAAACCTACCCATGGTTTAATGTGCAACGAGTTCATAAAAGAAATCTTATATACCACTTGGATCACCTATACACATATGATGGTCTAAATGTTTAGAATTAGTAATTGAGTATGGATGAATATGAATGAATGATCAATGATGTGACTAATGGACATGGTGTGATAGTTATTAATGCTTAAGTAAACAAATGTGTTGGATATAAGTTTATATTGAATAAATGGAGACAAAGGCCTTAATATCACTTTTGACATAAGTTGATGGCCTAGTGCAATGTATTGAGAGATCTTAATGGTCAATGACATGTATAAGAGTTGATATGATTTCAGCGATTCAATCTATTGTTTCAGGTCATGCAGATTTCTCTATAAGTAGATAGTATTTGTATGATGTGTTGGTCAATTATACGACCAAGTGATCCTAGGGGTAGCCTATAGAAAAATTAAAAGGAATTAGAAACAATGTATTGTGTTAAAGCACTTTTATCATTGGACCAAGAGAATTGGAGGCTGAACCCATGGGTTCACAGCCAAATTTTTGATTCATTTGATTTTGGTCTGGTTCATTAGCAGACGCTCGTTTGCAAAAGAAAAGGGGTATCCCAATTCCCTGTTTTGGAAGGAATAGGGACTCTAGCGGAGATCGAGTCAGGCCATCGGGTGGATCTTGTTAAGATAGAAGAGGCTGTAAAGCCTCAGTAGTTGGCATGCTAGCGGCGAGTAAAACCGTCTAGGGTTTTAGTCTAAGATGAGTTCAAGAAGAAGGCTGTAGCCATAGAGCAGGAAGGGCAGGTGGCGTTGGTTGTGGGTGCTTGGAATAAGAAATCTCTAATTCTGGCCAACTCAGATGCAAAGATGGTGTCTCCCTAGTTACTGGGGGACGACTGAAGTCAATGGAGGGTTGGGCTTGAGCACTGTGGCCTGAGCGGCGACCATGGAGCTCTCCGAAGAAGCTGATTAGCGGCGCCCTATTTTGGGCGTGGAACAGGGGATTCACAGATCCCCTTCCATGTGCATCTGTCATGAGGAGACACCGAATGACCGGTCTTTGTTGGGCGTGCAATGTGTTGTTGTCTCAGCTGTGAACTGGTGGACAAGGATCGAACAGATCCCCCTTGACGACGCCCCCATGGACGGCACCCTGTTTTTACGGTAAAAAAGGGCCACCGTTTTCAGCTTGTGATCCCTGTTGCAATGCGTCCCTGCGAGAGAGGAAGGGGGATCAGATTCTGGGCTTCTAAATCTGTTGGGCCGTTGGTCATGAGGCCCATCTGGCCTGAAGAAAATGAAAAGAACAAGGTAACTAGGAATATAAGATTTTAATTTGATTAAGATGTTTTAAGAGTTCATATAATTTGATCTGGTGGTCAAAATAGGGTGTTTAAGGGCTCATTGGAAAGCTCAAGATATGAAGAACAACTTGAAGGAGCTTACAGACTCTTAAATGGTCTTGATAAGGTAATTTAATTTAAGAAAAGTTAGATAGGTGGATTAAGTGCATATATGATGGTGTTTTGTTAAAATAATGTTATAGGTGTGGACCTCATCATTGAACTTCAAGCAAGTGTTGCACCACAATCTTAATAGGTATGATGAAATGACCACCCATGATTTAGAGGTTTTGTTGATCCTATATGATGTATTGGGTATGCATGCATGCATGCCATAAGATTGTGTAGGATGTGATTTAAAGATGAAGATGCGAGTGGATGAATATTTGAGATTTACAAGAAGTGCCTTTTAAAGGATTAGACCCGACTAGAGGAATTCAAGACGAAGATTTTATCCTCTATGATACTGGTAAGTGGTTCATGCCCATGAGTATTTATGTTTATCAAACCAAGTACATTTACATGATTCTTAGATAAGACCTTCATGTCCTACATTCTAAGTTAAATATGTATGAAAGATTTGATGTGCTTATGATTGTAGAATTGCATATGCTCAATACCTTAAGTAGTGATGTGTCATGGAATGATTCTAGATCATGAAGTTAAGTTCATAAGAAGGATAAGAAAATATAGTTCTATCATATCTCTTAAATATAGATGTAATTATGTATTGAGATTTCAAATCGGAACATTTCATCAAGGTTTCTTATATATGTAGCGATCTAAGAAATTAAGAAGTAAAATAGATTCCTTAATAAGGCTGATGTTTAAAAGTTAAGTATTATGTGAGAATATGGGTGTTGCACATGGTAGACCATGACCCAATTTCCAAGATAAGTGTACTATTGGGATTAGAATATATTGTAACATGAGTTTATGATGATAATACCAAATTATGAGACATTAAGTCATGATTAAGTTGCACATGGAGACTCCATATGATTTCTACTTTAAAATTTAAGATTTAAGTTCATATGAATGTGTTGAGATTAGACTTATTGAGATTTTATAGAAATTGAGTTACCTTGTCAGAAATCACATTAGTTCAGATATTTGATACTTGAGAACTCTTATATACTTCATATTTCCATATTTAGTTCAGGTCCTTTCCCTAAGCCTGGAAGCTTAGTTGTCATATATTTAGTACCAAAAGTAGCTACATTTTCCTATCAGATTGAAGTATTAGATTAAGGATTATCCAAATAATATGGATATTAGATTTAGATTCAGACTTAAACTAATCCTTGTATGAGTAGCCAGACTATGAATAAAGATACATGATAAGGGTTTTAGAGCCAATCTCGATTATGAAGTAATTGAGATCCATATTCACATTCAGTTGTAGATTTAGTCTATCACTTAAGAATAAAAGATTCAGATTCATATTCATATTTAGATTTAGAATTTAGTACCTACTTAATATTCAGTAATCAGTTTCAGATAAGATCAATTATCACTATTCAGTTTAATATAAGATAAGTTCAGATTCAGTATTCAGTAAAGCTATCAGTATTCAGTTTCAGTTCAGATTAAGAAATTAAGTAAGTTTAGACTTAAGATAAATAAGTCGAAACCTTCACATAAGACATTATATGATAAGTCCTCATTCAGTAGTCCCAGGACGATTCAGAGGCATCTGTTGCCAATTCAGAGGTGTGTTTACTCCAATTTAGAGGTGTTGCGACACCAGTTTAGGGCGTAGTACGCCAATTCAGAGACACTTCGGTGTCATTCAGAGGCATGTAGTGCCAATTCAGGGTACTTCAGTACCAATTCAGGGCGTAGATGCACCAATTCAGGAGGACTTATTGTATAATGGTGGCCACAATCAGATAAAAAATGTAAGTAAAAGATACCTTAGTTTAGAACATGCCCATAATCTCATCTATGAGTATGATGAGAGGGAATTAGATAAGACAAGTATGACCTTGACACTTTGGTGTAGGTCACGAGACTCATGTACCAGTGTACATGTCTCCAGAATAAGATAAGATAGAAAGATACAGATTCAGATTAAGAAATAAGATATTTTATGTTTCAGTTCACTCACAGTTTGATGTTAGTTCATGTTTATAATACCCAATTTCAACTCTTTAGCAATGTATATTTCGTAATACTCATGCCACTTACTCTAACGATTGTTTTTCCTAATGCATGACTGGGGACGTGTTGTCCGCAGGTTTTGGAGCAGCTGAGAATTAAAGGAACAAGTAAAGGTCTAGGAAATTTCCAAGCTTGCCTAGTGGGGTGCCATCTACCGAGACGGTCCAGAGTTTAGACATATCTTTTTATGCATAATCTTGTTACCAAAGTTTATTAGATGAGTTGTAGTTTTTCTTTTATCAAGGACTATGTATGAATCAGTTTTACTTAATGAAAAGTGTTTCATTTGCTTTTATTGCAATGATTATCATGTTTGTGACACTCCCATATGAAAAAAAAATATAGCTTCCGCTCATGTGTTATGAAAATCGGGGTGTTACAATATGGTATCAGAGCAATTTGGTAAATGGCCACTAGGCAAATATGATTCTTATAGTCACTCTAGGTTGTATATAAGAGATTAGGGTTTAGGGATAGACTTCCAAAGAAAGATACAATGACCTAGAATGACTAATAGTTTTCACCTTAGAAGAAATAGAGATGTCATAGATAGATGTTTACCTATTCTAGGTCTCAAGTTTCAACCTAACCCTAGCTAATGACGTTGCTTCTCCATTCTCAATGGTTATGGCCAGCCAATTGAGAATTTAAGAGGAATGTCATGAGCACTAGATTTGATGCATCTCTCATTTCTTACTGGTCTGTGTGGTATGTGACACATGTATTAGTAGGTTCGTGAGAGATAGCATGTCAGGATCTCACATCTCTGGGTATGTGCTTGATCACCACATATGTAGAAATGTAGGAGGTACTTGGAAGACCTAAGATTAGATGGTCAACTATACCTAATGTTAGAAATTCATGACAAGGTTGAGGTAGATGTCCTAAGTATAGAGCCAAGTTTAGTTTCATAAACTCTAAGTATGAGTTGTGAAATAGACCAACGTAATAGATAATGCTCAAATAAATATTTTATGAAAATACATTACATATCTCTTTGCATACAAAAAAATTGAACATAAGTGTACCTTAATGTGTTAAGAGGTAAGCAGAACCCTAAGGTGAGTAGTAGCCTAAAGAAATTTCAAGGACGAAATTTATTTAAGGTGGGTAGAATTGTAACATCCCAAATTTCATAGATAAGTTTGAAAAGCTTAATGTGGTTTTTCCTAATAAGATTTCACTAAGGGAGAAAGTAAACCTACCCATGGTTTAATGTGCAAGGAGTTCATAAAATATGTCTTATATACCACTTGGCTCACCTATACACATATGATGGTCTAAATGTTTAGAATTAGTTATTGAGTATGGATGAATATGAATGAATGATCAATGATGTGACTAATGGACATGGTTTGATAATTATTAATGCTTAAGTAAATAAATGTGTTGGATATAAGTTTATATTGAATAAATGGAGACACAGGCCTTAATATCACTTTTGACATAGGTTGATGGCCTAGTGCAATGTATTGAGAGATCTTAATGGTCAATGACAGGTATAAGAGTTGATATGATTTCAGCGATTCAATCTATTGATTCAGGTCATGCAGATTTCTTTATAAGTAGACAGTATTTGTATGATGTGTTGGTGAATTATACAACCAAGTGATCCTAGGGGTAGCCTATAGAAAAATTAAAAGGAATTAGAAACAATGTATTGTGTTAAAGAACTTTTATCATTGGACCAAGAGAATTGGAGACTGAACCCATGGGTTCACAACCAAATTTTTGGTTCATTTGAGTTTGGTCTGGTTCATTAGCAGACGTTCATTTGCAAAAGAAAAGTAGTATCCTGATTCCCTATTTTGGAAGGAATATGGACTCTAGCAGAGATCGAGTCAGGCCATCGGGTGGATCTTGTTAAGATAGCAGAGGCTATAAAGCCTCAGTAGTTGGCATGCTGGCGTCGAGTAAAACCGTCTAGGGTTTTAGTCTAAGATGAGTTCAAGAAGAAGGCTGTAGCCGTAGAGCAGGAAGGGCATGTGGCATTGGCTGTGGGTGCTTGGAATAAGAAATCTCTGATTCTGGCCAACTCGGATGCAAAGATGGTGTCTCCCTTGTTGCTAGGGGATGACCGAAGTCAAAGGAGGGTTGGGCTTGAGTAGTGTGTCCTGAGCGGCGACCATGGAGCTCTCCGAAGAAGCTGATCGGCGGCGCCCTATTTTGGGTGTGGAACAGGGGATTCACAGATCCCCTTCCATGTGCATCTGTCACGAGGAGACACCGAACGACCGGTCTTTGTTGGGCGTGCAATGTGTTGTTGTCTCAGCTGTGAACTGGTGGACAAGGATCGGGCAGATCCCCCTCGACGACGCCCCCATGGACGGCGCCCTATTTTTACGGTAAAACATGGGCACTGTTTTCGGCTTGTGATCCCTGTTGCAACGCGTCCCTGTGAGAGAGGAAGGGGGAGTAGATTCTGGGCTTCTAAATCTATTGGGCCGCTGGTCACAAGGCCCATCTGGGTTGAAGAAAATGAAAAGAAAAAGGTAACTAGGAATATAAGATTTTAATTTGATTAAGATGTTTTAGGAGTTCATGTAATTTGATCTGGTGGTCAGAATAGGGTGTTTAAGGGCTCATTGGAAAGCTCAAGATATGATGAACAACTTGAAGGAGCTTACATACTCTTAAATGGTCTTGATAAGGTAATTTAATTTAAGAAAAGTTAGATAGGTGGATTAAGTGCATATATGATGGTGTTTTGTTAAAATAATGTTATAGGTGTGGACCTCATCATTGAACTTCAAGCAAGTGTTGCACCACAATCTTAATAGGTATGATGAAATGACCACCCATGATTTAGAGGTTCTGTTGATCCTATATGATGTATTGGGTATGCATGCATGCATGCCATAAGATTGTGTAGGATGTGATTTAAAGATGAAGATGCAAGTGGATGAATATTTGAGATTTACAAGAAGTGCCTTTTAAAGGATTAGACCCGACTAGAGGAATTCAAGATGAAGATTTTATCCTCTATGAAATAGGTAAGTGGTTCATGCCCATGAGTATTTATGTGTATCAAACCAAGTACATTTACATGATTCTTAGATAAGACCTTCATGTCCTACATTCTAAGTTAAATATGTATGAAAGATTTGATGTGCTTATGATTGTATAATTTCATATGCTCAATACCTTAAGTAGTGATGTGTCATGGAATGATTCTAGATCATGAAGTTAAGTTCATAAGAAGGATAAGAAAATATAGTTCTATCATATCTCTTAAATATAGATGTAACTATGTATTGAGATTTCAAATAGGAACATGTCATCAAGGTTTCTTATATATGTAGCGATCTAAGAAATTAAGAAGTAAAATAGATTCCTTAATAAGGTTGGTGTTTAAAAGTTAAGTATTATGTGAGAATATGGGTGTTGCACATGGTAGACCATGACCCAGTTTCCAAAATAAGTGTACTATTGGGATTAGAATATATTGTAACATGAGTTTATGATAATAATACCAAATTATGAGACATTAAGTCATGATTAAGTTGCACGTGGAGACTCCATATGATTTCTACTTTAAGATTTAAGATTTAAGTTCATATGAATGTGTTGAGATCAAACTTATTGAGATTTTATAGAAATTGAGTTACCTTGTCAGAAATCACATTAGTTCAGATATTTGATACTTGAGAACTCTTATATACTTCGTATTTTCATATTTAGTTCAAGTCCTTTCCCTAAGCCTAGAAGCTTAGTTGTCATATTTTTAGTACCAAAAGTAGCTAATTTTTCCTATCAGATTGAAGTATTAGATTAAGGATTATCCAAATATTATGGATATTAGATTTAGATTCAGACTTAAACTACTCCTTGTGTGAGTAGCCAGACTATGAATAAAGATACATGATAAGGGTTTTAGAGCCAATCTCGATTATGAAGTAATTGAGATCCATATTCACATTCAGTTGTAGATTTAGTTTATCACTTAAGAATAAAAGATTCAGATTCAGATTCAGATTCAAATTTAGATTTAGAATTTAGTACCTGCTTAATACTCAGTAATCAATTTCAGATAAGATCAATTATCAGTATTCAGTTTAATATAAGATAAGTTCAGATTCAGAATTCAGTAAAGCTATCAGTATTCAGCTTCAGTTCAGATTAATAAATTAAGTAAGTTTAGACTTAAGATAAATAAGTCGAAACCTTCACATAAGACATTATATGATAAGTCCTCATTTAGTAGTCCCGGGATGATTCAGAGGCATCTGTTGCCAATTCAGAGGAGTGTTTACTCCAATTCAGAGGTGTTGCGGCTCCACTTTAGGGCATAGTACGCCAATTTAGAGACACTTCGGTGTCATTCAGAGGCATGTAGTGCCAACTCAGGGTACTTCGGTACCAATTCAGGGCGTAGATACACCAATTCAGGAGGACTTATTGTATAATGGTGGCCACAATCAGATCAAAACTGTAAGTAAAAGATACCTTAGTTTAGAGCATGCCCATAATCTCATCTATGAGTATGATGAGAGGGAATCAGATAAGACAAGTATGACCTTGACACTTTGGTGTAGGTCATGAGACTCATGTACCGGGGTACATGTCTCCAGAATAAGATAAGGTAGAAAGATAATGATTCAGATTGAGAAATAAGATATTTTATGTTTCAGTTCACTCACAGTTTGATGTTAGTTCATGTTTATAATACCCAATTTCATCTCTTTAGCAATGTATATTTCATAATACTCATGCCACTTACTCTAACGATTGTTTTTCCTAATGAATGGCTGGGGACGTGATGTCTGCAGGTTTTGGAGCAACTGAGAATTAAAGGAACAAGTAAAGGTCTACGAGATTTCCAAGCTTGCCTAGTGGGGTGCCATCTACCGAGACGGTCCAGAGTTTAGACATATCTTCTTATGCATAGTCTTGTTACCAAAGTTTATTAGACGAGTTGTAGTTTTTCTTTTATCAAGGACTATGTATGAATTAGTTTTACTCAATGAAAAGTGTTTCATTTGCTTTTATTGCAATGATTACCATGTTTATGACACTCCCAGATGAAGAAAAAAAATATAGCTTCCGCTCATGTGTTATGAAAATCGGGGTGTTACACAGAGTGTATGAGATATATGTAAGCTCAATATCATATATTGACTCACATGCGTATGACCATACTTTTCTCAGTCTCGCTAACCAAGAGGCCTTGGATATCATACTCCTATCGGAGGGACAAATCCCATATCTATTACTCACAGTCATACCCCATGTCTCAAAGTCACCCAATCATCACCGTTATAACAACCCATGTTTAAGGACTGTGTTTGATGATGTCAAAGTGTACCCAACGATATGTGATGAGTGTAGTGATTTCAGGTCTAAGAACCACAACCACCACCATCACTGTGAGACCTGACTATGACTTAAATGATGATGGCTTCCATGTGTCAGTCTCACGGTGGGTCTGTCTGATACACTATTCCCTAACATGTATCTATGTGCTTGGTTTGATATCGTCATATCATGACTAATGAGATTTGGTCATCAACCAACTCACACTCTGATCTTACGTGTTGTTTGTTGTCTATTAACCTTCCACAATAACAACCGATCATGGACATAATGAGAATATGTATATGTACTCTTAACATCCGTATGATCTCATCTACAAGGATAGTAACTTGACAACATACATCATTGAGTAATGTAATTCTCTAGACATTAACTCTGTATCCTCATTATCTCATAACTGAGTGAAATAGATGAATTGGAAGCTTACCTTTATTATTATCAAATCAGGTATTTAACGCCATATCCCAATCATCATATGATTGTCTCTCTGAGCATACATACCAACATATTCTCACTTGCACTTAGAGCCAATCACCCATGGATCTCATCCTGAGTGACCTAACATGACCATCATGCTTTTACTGTGCAAGTGCTTTTATAGTGAGTTTAGCAACGTTTACCTTAAGTCGATATTTTACAATTTTCACATCTCCGTTGTACAACCACTCGTATGAGATGGAAGTGTCATAGTATTGTATCTGAGATTCCTAGCCTAACTAGTAGCTCCATTGTTGTCATCAATATTTCTACTATGTCATCAATGGTTTGAAACCTCACACAAGTTCACCCATATGAACTTTTTGATCCATACAATATCCTCTACTATTTTCATAATACAGAGATACTCGACTTATTTTGTAGATTAGAACAACTATCATTAGCTCAAAACCCTTTCTAGCTTACATTTCTCATTTATTGTCAAACATAAATTTAGATTGTGATTATTTTGTTAGTTTGGAAGCTCGCATGGATGTAATCCTTTACATCCAACTCTTCCTTATTACCATCACCAAGTAACCAATCTTTTAAGTGTTATACAAGCACATAAGGATGTTCATTATGGTATTCCAGTGACTCTCACGGGTATCTGACATATACCCTCTCGTCATGTTCAATACATATGAGATTGCTAAGTAGGTATATATGTGCCCTCTCATCATGTCAATACATATGAGATGGTTGCATATCCTCTCATCATGTCCAATACATACGAGATTACAAGATATCTTCTCATCATGTCCAATACATTTGAGATAATGGGATAAGTACCTAGCATTGCTTTCAAGATAGATCCAATGGCATCTAGTCATGTGTACCTATTCTTCATAAGAACTAGGACACAAGGCTCCTGAGAGACTAACTCCATGGAACATGGAAAAGTTTTCTCTCATTGAGTCTTGCATGTTGAACCTTTTAGCATCTTACCAATGTATGTGCTTTTACTTAGGTCAAAAAGCTTTCTAGATCTATATCTATAGACCTCGATCCCTATCACATAGAATGCTTTTCCTAAACCCTTCTTATAGAAGGTACTTTCCTTGCTAGGTTTTAACATTTGCAGGTTAAGGACATTATCCCTCGTCATTATGTGGAATATAAAATACACGTCCCCTAAATTTTTTGTAATCACAAATTCCATCTTCATTGTGACTCAAGTCAAACCATTTGACTATCTTGTCAAATTGAAGATTCCTACTCTAAGATGCTTGCTTCAATCCTCAGATTGACCTTTGTAGGTTATAGACTTTATTTGCATTAATGGATATATAAAACCATTAGGTTGTGTCACATATACTTCCTATTAATTATTCCAATTAAGGAATGTGGTTTTAACATCCATATGCTAAATCTCACAGTCATAATAAGTTGCAATAGCAAGCATGATCTAGATGGATTTAACCATGGTAATTGGTGAAAGGCTTCATCACGTTCAACAATTTGAACTATTTTGAAACTCTTTGCTACCGATCTACGCTTCCATGTTAGTTTTCTTACAAAGACCCAAATGCACCCTATGGGTTTTACCCCTTGAGGTGGATCCACCAAGGTTATACCTTGTTGGTTTATATGGAGTCCATCATAGATCTCATGGCCTCAAGCCATTTTTTAGAATCTGGTTCCTCAATAGTTTCTAGGTAGGTAGCTGACTCATATTTATGATCAACTTACCGCCTTCTTGAGTTATAAGATATCATAATATTCAAGCTCAAGGCATTCTACTATGAGTTCTGTGAATACATAAGGAACTTGGGATTCCACAACAGTTTGTGATTCTCCTTGTTCATTGTTGTACCTCTTTAGGTTCAATGTTTTCTTATTTGTCTTGAACATTTTGATTTCTACTTTTACTCCCACTGATTCCTTTGTAACTAAGCTCCCTTTAGGAATTCAGCCATCCTAGCAACAAACACTTTGTTGTCGGGCTAGAATATAAGTAGTATTCAACAATATAACATTCATGTAATTTGTAGATAAAGCCTTTTAAGAAACTATTTTCTTATACAAGCTTTCAATCCCAACCACTAAAAAAGATTCATCAGGACACTTCCCATGACATTTCCCATATGGTGTCTTTTGAACCATTTTAGACGGTACATTATTTAGTCTTTAAGCATGTGCCAGAAAGAATTTGTAAGATTAGCTAGATTTTATTGATAATTTCACCATGATTTAACAAGGTGCGACACCTTCTTTCTAACACATTAGTATGTTTCAGGTGGAGTGCATTGTGATACACTATCACAATCTCTCCAACTCTTGGTTAAAATTATTTCAACATTGATCACATCAATGTTTCTTAATACTTTTACCAATTTAGTTATGTACTTCATTTATGATCTCATTGAACACTTCAAGAGATCCAAACTTGTATTTTAAAATACAAATTTCAATATCTACTGATCGTATCAGTAAATATAATGAGGAACTTGTAACTACCTTTAGAATTCATCCAAAAAAGTCTATGTACATCAGTATGTACTAGTCCTAATGGAATAGTCAATCTCCCACTACATCCAGTGAAGATGCTTTTCGTCATATTGCACAATAAATAAGACATGCATGTCTCTAATGGTTCAATAACCAAAAGATTCTAGATAACCATCACATGGATTCTAAAAATGCATTTCTCATTTATGCGTTCTAGATGACAATGCTACAAGTATTCATTGTTTGAGTTATCAAGTCATTCAATATTTGTATCATACACATTTGTCTTTTCAACTATCAAGTATAGTTTGTAAGATATAGGTCTTCACCATTAAAGATCATAATTTTCTTGTCATACAAAACATATGATGTTTGTCAAGTACACAATAGCAATTCACTAATTATTATAGTGTGCCCATGAATGACAACCTTTAACTATAGTGGTAGCAACCCTTGATCCATATAGTTCTATCTTACTTCTTCTCAGGTCCTGAAGTAGAGATATGTTTCTCTATCTTCTTCTTGAGATCCTCTATGAAGAGGATAATTCCTTTCCAATGTCCAAACAATTGACAATGGTGGAACTTTGTTTTCTTTATCCTTTAAGTAAAAATGACATATTCCTTTTACACTTACGCTTCTCCATATATGAGTTTAGAAGACTTGCTCTTCCACTTAGCCTCAGAACACTTCCTGGCATTGCTTTTTCCCCAGGACTCACTTCCGCTGATCACCATCATGGATTTGTCCTTCTTCTTCCTTGATTTGGCATCAACATGCCAAACATTTGATAAACTAACTATATGATTCATGCAACATTGTGTAATCATATTCATGGTCAACTCTTAACCTAAGAGAAATCCCAATCTTTCTACATGTCCAATCACATTGAGCACATGGGGTTCTACTGGACCTCCCTTTGTCAGTTTGCACTCAATTAGCGCTTTGGAGACATTATACTTTCTTTGCTTTACATGATTCTTAAGATGCGTTACCATCTCAAGAATGTCCATGTATTCATGTTGTTCATGCAGCTCATAGTTCATACAACAGAGCATTAGGTATTCAAATGTATTTGTCTTCATTGGCATGCTTCCAATAAACATCCATATCGCCTGAGGGGCATTTGGAGTGGGTTCCTCTGGCATTGGTCTATCAAGGACGTAGAGCTTTCGCTCATTGACAAGAACATTTCTCAAAGTCCTTAACCAATTGTGGAACTTTATCCCGTTGTGTTCTTGTTAAGGACTGGTCACAATTTGAACGTGTTTGTGTTTGACATTAGATTTTATAAAGGAATATTGCAACTTTTCAAAACATTTTTGATTTGGCTTGATTTGATAAATTGTACGATATTCATTAGGTCTTTAATTATCATCTCTCCCACTATTTTATTCAAACTGACATCCCTCAATATCAATTTGGAATATTGCAATGTATAATACATTAGTGGGCCAAGATCCAAAATAATTCAATCAATGCCCATCCAACACTCGCGCTCATGACCAATTATTAAGGTAGGCTATCATGCCAATTGCATCATATGAAACTCTTGGATAGATGATATGCACAACTCCTTGACATAATCATCTACATGCTTTTGGGCCCAGACTCTCTGAGAATCACCAGTCAAGCCTGACCCAATAGTCGATATGATAATAATGCACCCCACTTGGTGGGCCTACATCACTACCATTACACTTCCACGAGATAGGCAGCACACCTCCCTTGGGGAGCCCACACTTGGTCAATCAAGCTTTTCATATGTACCACTTTTGGAAATCATCTAAGACTGGATATTATAATTGAGGGAGTTTGTATGTATAAATACATATACTTTATCCAATCATCACATATATAGTACATATCATATAGATGTTATAACCACAAATGATAACATGCAATAAATAAAACACACAAGCAATGGTTATGGCCATACTAATGTAATTCCTTGGGGCCACAAGGAATTACTACCACCTATGGTCCACATCATATGCAACATGTTGTTGGTGATGATCTATGCTCGAACCAATCCGGGTTGATCGGTTCAACTCTTGAACCGGTCGGCTTGCCTCCTGGTTGCTTAGTTGGGCTCCTTTGAAACAATTGTCTAGTTCTTAGGTACAAGCAATGTATGGACACCTCCAGTCGGTCAGTTGGGCTACCAATTGATCGGTTCGTCCTCCTATCATTTGGCCTCCTCAGTCCTCCAGTCGACCGGGTCGTCTCACAAGCCGGTCATTTTGTCTCACGTCAAAATATAAATTAAAACTATCCTATTTCTTATTACACTGTATATGGGAAAACCTCGAGTTACATTTGAGGGGAAATAGAAAGAAGACCATTAATTTAGACATAGAAAGGAGGGAGAGGCTCATTATACAGACCGATTAACAACAAGAATAATAACCACAACCATGCACATACAGATCTGGGGTTTTGGCCATAACCATGCTTTACATCTACCATTAAAACTGATTTTATGGTGACATGTGTAAATTGCATATATATATATATATATATCCGTTTGGGTTCTTTATGTGGTTATTAGACAGATGTGCACATCAACCAGTTTAAATATTCACATCGCATACAATAAATAAACACGATAAAACCAAAATACAATCATATCGATTATCCCAAAACATAATTAATTGGCATGGCTCTGGTACCACTGTAGGAAAATATGGCATCCGGTAGGCATTGGACACAAAAAAAATACTGACATATTTCCCATAAACTAGGAGATCTCATTAATAACTATGCAATGGGAAGGATGGTTTCACGGAGATATACCTTGTCTTGGAGCAAGTCCAGGGACAGTGGTTGTGCAACTCCTAGTCACACTCAGACTCATCTGACTGCTCCTCCATGGACATCAGACTCGGACAACTGCTACAACGGCTCCTTAGATCTCACCACAGATCGCAAGTTGATGTTTCCCTCCTAGCAGCAACCAACAGACTCCTGCCTCGAGTAGTCCACACAAACCAACTAGAAATCATGTCATCCTACATGAACAGACAAGAAGTAGTTATCCTTCCCGTTGATGTACTAGTCACCAACATGCTCTCCCACAACAATGATCCTCAATTGTTTCTCTCCCGTGGCTCTCTCCCTAGTCGGGTAGGACTTGCCTGGGCTCTTGTGGTTATCAAAACCAGAGAGGACAACACTTGTCAGAGCAATTGTTTGTCAATTATCTATGTAGTAGTTGTGTTTTGGAAAGCCCCCAATACCCCTCTATATATAGGAGGGGTTAGGGTCAGGGTTCCCAATCCCTGACCAATGCGGGACTAAAGCAGGAGTGGAAAAGACAAGTAGATCTTGAATGTTTGCAACTATTCTACCCCGACCAATGCAGGACTAAAGTAAGAGTGGAATAGACAAGTACATCTTGAATTTTTACAATTATTCAAGAAGTTTCACAGCCTGCGTGTGATGAAACGGTCATCTCACGCGTGAGATGGTTGTTTCTCTAAGTGAAACATCCATTTCACACCTTCCAGTTCTGCACATATGTTGGCAATTCAATTCCAACTAGTACTCAACTTGACGTACCCCGAAAAGGGCATGTGGTACAACTGAGATGGGCGTCTCGCACCAAACCAAATAGTCATTTAGTGCAACTGAGACAAGCATCTTACACCAAGCTAGACGACCATTTTGCACAAGCGAGATGGGCGTCTCACAGCCCATGTCAGACATAATTCCTACCAATGTACAATACAATCAGCCTGACACTCCAAACAACAATCTCAACACTTGAACTGATCGTTTGGTAGTCTAGTCACCTGATCCATTATGTGAATTGAAATACCTAAATACTTTAGTAATCAATTTAGTTATCATTCAAGATCAAACTCCTATTCTAGATGAGTCCCTATGTGTGTGACACTATAGGTCCCATATCATGTTGGTAGTGAATGTCCATAACTAGCTTATGACATCACAAGCAAAGAGTGGTGCCTAGTCGCACATCATTGCTACCCAAGTGAATGGAAAGTTGGGGATCAACTTAAACCTACAATCTATGTATGGTGTTATAGTGTTTGTATAGTTACTTTATCACTGATATCTAGATTGAACTATAGGCATGGAGTAGTCATCCTCATTATTATTCAATCTTGTTCCTTGAACCAGAGCAGACTGTATGAGATATATGTAAGCTCAATATCATATATTGACTCACATGTGTATGGACATACTTTTCTCAGTCTCTATAATCAAGAGGCCTTGGATATCATACTCCTGCCAGAGGGACAAATCCCATATCTATTACTCACAGTCATACCCCATGTGTCAAAGTCACCCAATCATCACTATTATAACAACCCATGTTTCAAGACTATGTTTGAGGATGTCAAAGTGTACCCAACGACATGTGTGCAGTGAGTTTAGGTCTAACAATGACAACCACCAACATCACTGTGAGACTTGACTATGACTTCGATGATGATGGCTTCCATGTGTCAGAGTCTTGGTGGGTCTGTCTAATACATTATTCCCGAACATGTATCTATGTGCTTGGTTTGATATTGCCATATCATGACTAATGAGATTTAGTCATCAACCAACCCACACTCTGATCTTATGTGTTATTTGTTGTCTATCAACCTTCCACAATAATAACCGATCAGGGACATAATGAGAATATGTATATGTACTCTTCACATCCATATGATCTCATCCACAAGGATAGTAACTTGGCAACATGCGTCATTGAGTAATATAATTCTCTAGACATTCACTCTATATCCTCATTATCTCATAACTGAGTGAAATAGATGAATTGGAAGCTTGCCTTTATTATAATCAAATCAGATATCTAATGCCATATCCCAATCATCATATGATTAGCTCTCTGGGCATACATACCACAATTTTGGGTACCACACAATATTAAAGAATCTATCCTCACTGGCTTAGACTCCTACACCACTTATCTAGTACAATCTGACTATATCGACTGGACTTATTCTCTAGTCAGTATTATGTTTCCTCCTCACAATGCATGCCTCCTATGAAGGATTCTAAAGTGTTCAAGGCAGAGCATCTAATGTCTAATGATATTAAATTTTGTCCATATATCACCTCAATGATTTATAATATTACCATATCTTTTGACATATGAGCATTGATAAAAATTGGAGAAATCATTTAGCAAATATCAATTGTCATAATTCTCTTAAATCACAATTTATCTTGTAGATTTGGGAATAGGGAAAACCCATGGTTTTGGTGCCTCTATATCCATCATTTCATTCATTGTATTGCATAATGATTCAAACAACAATTGGAACATATCAACGTCATAACACATAATATACTTAATGATTTATTTCTTCTACTAAAGTATGTTGTGCATACACAATAATTTCACAATAACAATTGTTAATAATCAACACATAGACATTATTATTTTGGACATTTGTTGTAAATCAATATTTAAAGGTGGTTTTCTAGTCACTAGCACACTCCCTAGATTTCTGACATCATCTTTGACCTATATAGACTCAAAATCTAGCTCATCCTTGTCTGATCCAAGCTTCAAACCTCAACAACTCACCCAAATAGCCTCTCAATAGGGTTACTGGCCTAGAAGAAGATCTTTTGGAGGTAGAAGACAAAGAACACAGATTTATTGAAACCTTCAGTTGATGTATCCTGGAATTTTGAGCAAGGGAACACGAAAAGAAGAATAGATCTACTGCTAAAACCTACTTACCAAGGTTGATCTCTGCTAAAACCTTGGTATCCTCATGTTCTTCACGTTCTTCCTAGAGATAGCCTAATATGTCACCTTATATTTTATCTTTTTTTAATGGTTTATGCCTCTTTATATGTATATAGCTGAAAGACAAATACCACAAAATAAACTTCAAGATTATGATATATATAGAAAAAATTATGGCTATTGTTGTGATTGGTTGTGATAGGAGGCGGTGTAGCTCAAAATCATCAGTTTGTGAGTCTACCAAGCATTTGGTTTGTGAGTCTGTTGAACCTTTGGTCTGTTGATTCCTTGGTTGTTGAACCATGGTCTGTCAAGACTTTGGTTTGTGATTCAGCCAAGCCTTCGACTATTGAACCTTTGATTTGTTTAGCCTTCAGTTGTGAAACATCAGTTTGTTGAGCCTTTGATTTGTGAGTCTACCTAGACTTGGTTTTTGAATCATCATTATGTAGAGCCTTTGTTTGTGAGTTTGTCAAGTCTTTGGTTGTTGAGCCATCAGTCTGTTTGAGAATTTGGTTTGTGAGTTTGTCGAGCCTTCAGTTGTTGAACATTCAGTATGCCAAGCCTTCATTTTGTGAGTCTGCTTAACCTTCAATTTGTGAGTTTTCCAAGCCATCAGTTTGTGTATCTACCTACCCTTCAATTTGTGAGTCTATCGAGCCATCAATTTGAGAGTCTGCCTAGCCATCGATTTGTGAGTCTGCCTAGCTTTTGGTTGTTGAACCAAAGGTATTCTTGTGTAAAACTAAAAGTACCGTACCTCTCTCACTTTAACTCTGATTTGATTCATTCTTTATTCATTAGATTCATAATTGAATTTTCTACCATTCTACAGAAAAAGTATGCTAAAATTGTTAACTAATATATTTTTGTTAATAAATTCCTTAAATATCCCTAATGTACTTCGACATACATGTGTGGGTTATTACTTTATCAACTAGGGCTCAAACCTTGATGTATTCACAACATATATCTTATTTAACTTATCAATAAATAAGTTTAAGATGAACCAAAATATAAATCAACCAGTCAATAATGAAAAATGCTAAAAAAAGATGTAATTAAACTATAAAACTAACTTAAATACTCAAATTACCAGTAAAGTAAGGTATGGGTTGTATCAATCTCCCCCTGTAATTTAATTTTTGTCTCAAAATTCTTAGAAGAGGAAAGCATACTTGTTAAACATTTTTGAATTTAACTCCCATGTAGATTCTTTTGCATGATGATTCCTGCAAAGGACTTTTATGAAGGGTATCTCCCTTTTTTTAAGCTTTTGAGTCTACGGTTTATAATTTGTATAAGACCTTCAACATAGGATATATCTTCTCTTAGTTGAAATGGTTTTTTTTAGTAATCTTCTCAGTATTTGGATGATACTTCTTCGACATGGATACACAAAACACATCATGTAAGTTGGCTAGCTCAGGAAGAAACTCAAGTTTGTATGCTAGTGGTCCAATTCTCTGGATGATTGGATAGGGACCCATATATCTAGAAGTTAATTTTCCTCCCTTTTCGAACCTCAGTACACTTTTTCATGGTGACACTTTCAAGTAAACATCATCCCCAAACTCAAAATAAAGTGGTCTACCACTTTTCTTTACATAGCTTTTATGTTTGTAGTGTGCAACTAGGGCTATCAAAATTTGTCTGAACCCGTGAACCCGATTGTGTCCGACCTAGAAAAAACTGGGTCTGTGTTTCAATTTTGACGTTCTGGGTCAGTTCTGGGTTTAAGATTACATGTCTGAATCTAAACCGGGTCGGTTTCGAGTTTCAAAATCAGACAAAACCAGGTTCTAACTATTTACTTATATACATACATTTATGGTATGGATGCTATGTTTTGAAGTAATATATGTGTTTTTTAGTATAATATATGTGATATTGCAACATATTATAGTTATTTGATATGATAAATGTGTTGTTTTTTTAATCTTGTTGTGAGATTCATGTTGTGCTAGAATTTGCTTATGTGTTAGGTAACATGTATGATGCCTTTTTTTAATATTGTCATGATGTGATATAAATATTATATTGGCATGTAATAAACATCTCAATTGGTTTGATCGGTTATATTTTGATGTGAATATGTGTTGTTTTAGTATGATAAGGTGAGGTTGCAACAATTTTGATTTGATAAATGTGTTGTTTTAGTATGATATCTGTGATGTTGCATCTGTGTTGAGATTTTCTTGTTTTTAGGCAATAGTAATATTCTATTATTGGTATTATTTTCTTTTATAAAAAGAAAAATAATATCATAATTGTTTAATATTACATGATCATTGACATCTTTGGTATTTTGTTTTAAATAATGAAATTATTTACAATCCTTTAGGTATTTCTATCGGATTTTTTTTCTCTCTAAATTTGGTTTCGGGTTTAGATTTTTCAATCTGGGTCAGCTCCATATTGAGATCTATGAGTAAAATCTGGGTATGGGTTATGGGCTTGGATTTGACAG
The DNA here is from genome assembly GCA_963693085.1 of Alisma plantago-aquatica. NCBI lineage: Eukaryota > Viridiplantae > Streptophyta > Magnoliopsida > Alismatales > Alismataceae > Alisma > Alisma plantago-aquatica. The sequence continues at coordinate 568,013,251 of OY856410.1, forward strand.
TCAAACAATTTGGATAAGGTTTTTTTGACCCGAAACTGACTTGAACCCACTATTTTAACACCTCTATGTGCAACTTTCACTGTTGTTTGATCACAAATATCTTTTCAGTTGTCTCTTCGACCAATTCTGAACCTAGAATTTGTCTTTCTCCAACCTCATACTAATAGATAGGTGATCTACATTTTCTCCCATACAATAATTCACAAGAGGCCATACCTATATTGAAATGGTAAGTGTTATTAGAAGTAAATTCCATAAGACTAAGGTGATCATTCCAACTACCACTGAACTACAAAACTCATGCTTCTAAACATGTTTTCTAGGGTTTGAAATGTCGATTTTAGTTGTCATCTTCTGAGGGTGAAACTCTATGCTAAACTTCAATCTTGTTCCCATCTAGTGATGCAACTAATTCCAAAATCTAGATGTGAACTTTGGATCCTTGTCTGATACTATAGAAACTGGTATTTCATGTAATCTTACTATCTCATCTATATAGAATTCAGCTAGCTTTGGCATATCCCACATTGTCTTAACGGGTAGAAAATGAGAAGACTTGGTTAATCTATCTACGATTACCTATATAGAATGAAATTCATGTGGTGTCCTAGGTTACCCATCTAGAAAGTCCATAGTGATATGTTCCCACTTCCACGTTGGACTAGGGAGTGGTTGTAGGGTACATTTTGGCTTTTGGTGTTCATTGTTGATTTGTTCGCAAATACTAGACTCGACTACATACAAATCTTCATCTATCTTCTTTCCTGGCCACCAATATAGTTCCTTGAGGTTATTATACATCTGGGAACTACTTGGATGCATAACATACATAGAAGAGTGAGCTTCCTCAAGAATATGTTGCTTTAACTCAATGTCATCTGGCGTATATTCTTCTTATACAACATCCTGTCATTTGAATATATGAACTCTATCCTCTTTTCTTGTGTCATGTCATGCATGGTTTGCTTCAATTCACTAAATTCCACTAAAGCCCTATAATTTGCTCATATAATGTAGGTCAAACTTGCATCTTTGCAATCCATCCACCTTATCGTGACACACTCAGTTATAAATTAATATCTCTCACTTTGACCGATAAGTCTCTTTTCACACATATCGTAAAAAATATTTCTGCAAGAAACGTGGACTCCTACTCAAAGCATCTGCCACAACATTAGTCTTCCCACGGTGTTAATCAATGGTAGCATCATAGTCTTTTATGACATTTAACCATCTGTGTTGCTTTAGGTTTAGGTCCTTTTGTGTGAAAATGTACTTTAAACTCTTATTGTCATTAAATACCTGACATTACTCACCATAAAGATAATGACACCATGTCTTTAAGGCATGTACTACTCTCCATTCTTCTTAAGATGTCTAGAAGTGTAAGATACCACTTTTCCTTATTGCATTAGAACACATCTTAATCCTTTCTGGATGCATCGCCAAACACTACATAGACTTTATCTACTTCTGGTAGGATCAAAATTGGTGTTGAGGTTAATCTTTGCTTCATTGTCCGAAAGTTTTTCTCACAATTATCAGACCAAACAAAAGGCACATCCTTTCTTGTTAAATGTGTAAGTAGTGCTTCTAGAACACCAAAGTTCTTTATGAACCTTCTATAGTATCCTCTTGACCTAAGAAAAGTTCCAATCTTAGTAGGACTTGTAGGCTGCTCCAATTGTAGAACATATTCCACTTTATTAGGGTCAATAGTCATTCTTTCTATTGATATGACATGTCCTAGAAAGGATATTTGAGACAACCAAAACGAACATTTGCTAAATCTAGCATACAATCGATGGTGTCTCAACAACTACATGGCTATCCATAGACGTTGCTCATGTTGTTCTACATATATGGAATATATAAGTATATCATCTACAAAAACCACTATGAAGTGATATTTAATATCATCTAAAAGCCCTATTCATCATGTCCATAAAGTTGTAGGGGCATTTTTCAACCTAAAAAACATGACTACAAACTCATAATGCCCATATCTTGTTTCGAAGGTTGACTTAGGTACATCTAGTGTCTTCATCCTCAACTGATGATAACATGACCTGAGATATATCTTAGAGAAAATTTTTGCTCCACACACACTACTATAGAAAATGCTTTTTACCATGGAAAAAACACAATAATTCAGCTGGTTGTGTTGTAGTTAGCATATTTATTATAACAAGTCTATTTACGTGTTGTTTATTAATATTTTAGACAACAAAGTTATATACAACGGGTCAAGCCCGTTGTAGTATACATGATACAACAACAAGTGTTAAACTGTTATAATAGACTAAATATCAGAACATACTCAAACATGTTGTAAAAGACCACAATTACACAACACACTCTAACATGTTGTAATAGTCGTGTATGATGACCCATTGTAATCGGCCATAATTATACAACATAGTCTAACTCATTGTAATATACCGTAATCATGCAATATACATTCACATGTTGTAATAGTTACCTATTGTAATAGACCACACTCACAACATGTTACAATCATTTTTATAAATCGAGATCACACAACAAACTCTAACATGTCGTTATATACCATAATTACACAACATACTCCAATATGTTGTATAAGTACATCCTGATTATGTAGAAATCCCCTAATTATCAAATTTCATACATGTTTTCTTTTAATTTAATCCAAAAATACAAAACCCTCCCACTAATTTCCTATGTTTTCCCTTCTTTTCGATTGGCACGATCATCCCTCTCCTTCCCTAATGGCGTCAGTCCTAGCTATCTCTAAATAGGTGCCCCCAACACATCCTTACTTTGATATGTCTATAGTATCCAATTATGCCCGTGACGACCCTCTCACTCATCCCTCTGCCCCACTTTGACACTCCAATGGATCCTATAATAATTTACATACCTCATATTATCACCAATTTCAGCATGCTCAACCAACCCAACATTGAGTAATTGGAAACATCTATTCCTTATATAATCATTGTATTCAAGTTGTCATCTTCAATCACTCAACTTGTTGCTAGAGCTTTCATAATTACATCTTTAATTTTAACATTCTCTATCAGGCGAACGTCATTCCCAACTCTTAGTTAAACAAATGACTATAAATATCCTAACAAAATTGTTGTCCTTTTACAAAAGCCCCTAATTCAAATATATATTTTATCCAAAATTATATGTTAAAAATGAAAATTATTGTAGATAGATTGTATTTTTACTTTATATGTGTATTGTAAATCATTTTTCTTATTTTCAATTCAATAAATACTAATAAGGCAAAGAAAACTGCCACCTAAACATTTAGTCACATGTGCTTTTCTTCTCCATTACGCGTGTCGACCCCTATTCCCCAAGTTTTGCGTCAACTGCCCACTCATGACCTGTGTTCGACTTCCCCAATTTGATTCCCACAGTCGCATCAGCTCCTTCTAGTCTCCTTGAATCTTTGATCTCTGGTCCCAACCTATGTCACAACTTTGACAGTGGCCCTCACCAGCATCCCAAAGCCACACAACCTCCTATAGCCCACCGACCTCTTCATTTGCATCACAGATCCCTACCACCATCTACAGCAAATCACAGCTCAATCATAGTCATGGTCTCCACCTTATCTGAGCACTGGTGCCACCTTATCCAGCCTCACATATCTACACCAACACCATTTGTTTCCACTCCAACTCCCTTTGATCCAAATTAGTAAGCTTACAACTCACTTCGATATATTTCCTTTCTCACTCTAAATTCTAAATAATGATGGCACTACCACCTTATCCAGCCTCACATATCTACACCAACATCATTTGTTTCCACTCCAACTCCCTTTGATCCAAATTAGTAAGCTTACAGCTCACTTCGATATGTTTCCTTTCTCACTCTAAATTCTAAATAATGATGGCACTACCTTTATCTATTGTTGTTGTTCGATGGTCAGGGTTTGGTATTGCAACCTTCCTCTTTTGGTTAGGTGGAGACCGCGACCTTTGGGTTCTCTGGGAGGAAACATTCCCTATCATCTTTATAGTCTTCAATAACTCCAGACACTATGTCATCAGTGTCCATCATGGCCAGTTATTTTGTACAACCTCTATATTTATGGTTCCTCACATCCTATTGTAGGATAGATGCAAGCCAACCTCTATGATGTTTGCATGCACTCCACTTCTATTATGTAGATGGCTCCCCACAATCCTAATGTGGGTTATAGTACTATAATTCATTCTCCTACATGTAGCCCATGGATCCACATCTTCAATGCATCTGCCACTAATTTGGGTTTTTCCACAATTACCTATTACATCGCCAGAGTCCCTAAATTTCCCCATCCTCCACTCACACACATGTATATATATTATGTGTGTGGTGTATGTGTGATATGTTTATGTATGTACATTGATATGTAGCTCAATATTATTAGTATGCACAAGACAATTAGTTAGATACTATAAGTTTTATAATGATGTTTTTAACTTAGCAACCTTTTGAAATCATCTAACGAATAATAAGTCTGCATAATTTTAGTCTATTGAAATGGTATACATGCACATGTACTATACAATTAAATAGTTGATGATTTGATGTGTGCTAATCTAGAACCCTTTTCACAACCTTTTAAGTCTTGTCACATGGAAAATCTTATTTTTATCCACTAAAAAGAAACAAATTGCTATTCACTTCCTTTTATCACAATTGAACTTAAATCTCACCAAAATCTATGCATTTCTTATAGACTCAGAACACCAGATGATTGGCTTACCTGTTCCAGCCGATTGGCTCACCTGATCTAAATGATCGGTTGACGCCATGCCTCAGCCACCGAACCTCGTTCAAGCACTCAGTCTAAACAATGTGTCATTTGAATGTCAAACGATTATTTTAGAGCTCAAAGTGGGAGATTTCCCGCCTAGCTGAGCGGGTCAAAGAGAGCCGCCACCCAAGACTTAGGGTTGCTGACTGTTGTCCTGACTCCCACCCTTACCAGACTCCCAACCGATCAGTTTTCGTGCCAACCGATTGGTTGGCAGTGCACGGCCAGTTAAAAAATGCAGCCGCCGGCCTCGTTTTCCCACAACCCTAGTTGTAAAAGCCCCCTTCTTCTCCTATAAAAGGAGGGGCACTTCCTCCTCATAGGAACATCATCTTTGGTATGCAATATTATTGAGAAATCATTCTTATGTTCTTGAGTTCTGTTCATCAATAAAGTCTAATTATTTGCAAGCTAAGTGTCCCTTTTAATTATTGTTCTTTTACCTTGCTCATTTTTAGATATAGTCTTCTTCTCCTTCTTCTTCTGTAGACCAGAGCAAGGAATTAAGAGTCAGCCATTTAATTGTCTCTATCATGAGCAACTAATCCTTTTATAAGTCTAGACTATGGCCAGAACACTTTCTTCCTCAGTCTCCCTTTTCTCTACAAGCATGAGTGAGTAGTTTTCCTATCGAGGCAAGGGGAATAGCCCCTTAGCCATGGTTTGAATCGACTTAATCCTTAAGAACGACTTCTTTTAGATGGATTTTGGTTTTAAGAACTAATGATCTATCAGAGTAATTAATCGATTTGGCCATATGTTAATCTGGGTGGAAATGACCATGGAAGCCCAAATTTAGAACACTAAAACCATTCACATAGAGGTTTTGAAACGACCTTAGATCTTTCTCTTTTGGGATGATGAACTAAGAAACATGAGCACCAGGACCAATGGGCTCATGTTGAGTTCATCTTTTGTGGATTTAGTTAATTTACATGCCTTCATCGGATTTGTCATTTAAAGGATTTAGTTATTTCTCATCAAGGCTAAGGTGGTGAAAACCCCTAAAAAAGCCTTGATTTTCCAACATCTGATTCAATCATCGTTGATTTACTATGTTTACATTCTAGTCTTTCATTCATAATATCTCTTATTGTGCTAACAATCATCTCTCTTCCTTGTAATAGGGAAATTTTACTTCTTGTTAGCATAGTTTCAATTCTTGCATTTCCTTCTTGTTCTAGCAACAATCATCAAAACCCCAATCTGATTTTTACTTCCTATTCAAAAAATATAAAATACCAAAAAGACATAAAAACAAAAAAATTGGGTTTAAGGACTACTTTCTTAAAAACATTGTCCTGTGGGATCGACCCTTCTATACTAGCCTTAATTGGACAGTAAAAAAAGGTTAAACTCTAGGATTAAAATCTTAGTGATTGTAGTGCACTTCGACACATTATCAATTTGGCATTGTTGTCGGGGACAACAAATTGTTTTCTCAAACCCCAAAAACTTTTGAAAAATCTTTTTTTCATTTTTTATGCCTTCTGAGTAACATTCTTGAAGTGCTAATCCTCCTTCTGCTGAGTTTCCATTCCAGCAGTCCATTTTTTTTACACATAATTAACTGTTTATTTATGCATGTGATGCTAGAACATTGGATTTACATCGTTTGATCATGAGATAGATAGAACTTTTCATCGTCTAAACCGTCAAAATCGAATTAGGATGGACGGGGAAGAAGTTTCTTGTAGGATCAACCAGGCTCTAGCGGCTCAAAGAAAGCACATCTTAGCCGATCAAGCGACTAGAGAGGCCACTTTTTGAGCAGCCTACATGGCTAAACAAGAAACTCTAGAGGCCAATAGGAGTGAAGTTGAAAGGCAAAAACAATTAAAAGATTTTTCTGTTCCCAAATCTGCCTATGCCTAACACCCAGCTGTGCCTCCTGACATTATTGCCCCCCAATTCGAGATCTAAACCCAATGGATCACCATGATCCAAGCAAACCCATTCTCTGGAAACAATGGGGAAAGTTGCCAAGATCATCTTCAAAGGTTCATTGACCTTTGTTCCTTGAACAAACTCCCAGCCATCTCTAAAGATGCAATCTGCCTTAGATTGTTCAAATACTCTCTCACCTGCCAAGCTAGTAGCTGGTACAATACCATGGAGAGTGAGGAGCATGTCACAACTTGGGAGGTTCTACAAAATAAGTTTCTTGAAAGTTTTTACCCTCCTTCTCTCACCTATGAAATCAGGGGACAAATCACTCACTTTTCTATGTCCCCAGGAGAATACCTATGAGAATCTTGGAAAAGGTTCAATGACTTACTTAGAAAATTCCCTCATCATGATATCTCTCAAGCCCAACTCATTGAAATCTTTTATCGTGGTGTTGATGATGATACCAAATTTTTTCTTGGCTCCTCATATGGAGGAAATTTCATGCACCAAAGTCTGACTGACGCATGTGAGGTGGTTAAATGTGCTTCTGAAATAAGGGCTAGAAGGGGAATTGGTGGGATCCTTAAGGCAGCCTAGGCTGAAGTTGATCTTGACATCCAAAGCATAGCAGAAAGCCTTAAATCAATTGCTCTAAAACAATATCGTTTAGAGTCATCCCTAGGCACCTATAGAGAGTTACCCCAACAAATAAAAGATGTAGGCTCTGTTTGTGGCGTATGCCAAGGATATGATCACACCACCTTACATTGCCAATACCTTTACAACACTCCCATGCAACCTAAATTAGGACAACAGTTGGAGGACCTAAACTCTATTCACACCATACCTGGCTAGAGTTACTACAACCCTAATCAAAATAGAAACCATCCTGGATTCCAATATGGGAATCTTACAGGTGCTGAAAACTCTAGCCAACTCCAATCCCAACAAAGGCCTCCCTACCCTCAAAACAATATCCGACCACCACCTGGATTCCCATACAACAATCAAAGGAATTTTGGAAACCAAGGGAATTACTGAGGAAATCACCCAAACCGACCACCATATCAAGGACACAATTTCAAAACTTGAACCTCCCTCCTCAAAATCTCAACCAATCACCTCCTCAATCACCACCAAATGTTCCTACTCCCACTCCCTCAACTGATGAAAGGATATCTGCCTTGGAACAAATCATCATTGCCCAACAAGCTCATCAAAAGGCAACTGACGCCCAACTAGCTCGCTTGTTTGCCCAACAGAATCCCCCTATCGACACTTTTGTTGGGCATCCTGAGAATAACCCCAGACACCCTGAACAACTCAAGGTCATTTCTACTCATCCGAGAAAGGTGCACTCCCCCCCTCTAGAAAAACCTTCAGCTACACCTCTAGAATTCGAGGATGAAGACATGGTAGTTGTTTAACCTGAAGCTACACCTAAACCAACAATCCCTGAACCCCCTCAGGCAGAAGCCAAAGAACCAATCTACAAACCATGACCTCGCTACCAAGCCTACCTTAAACAAACAAGGCTTGACGCCCGCTTCATGAAATTTAGGGATGCCATGAAAAAATTACATGTCGACATTCCCTTCCTTGATGCTTTGGCAGACATTCTCTCCTGGTCCAAATACATGAAATCCCTCTTGACTAGGAAGTATGCTATAGAAGAATACAAGACTGTCAAACTTGCTAGGACCACTTTAGACATAATCCAAAGTAAAATGCCTAAAAAATAGAAGGACCCTAGTTCTTTTGGAATAGGGTGCTACTTAGGTGATAATGCTTGTAGAAAGGGCCTAGATGATTTAGGAGCTAGTATATCCATCATGCCCTACAACCTTTGCAAAAGATTAGGATTCAATGACATGCTACCCATAGCAATGACCATCCAACTGGTGGACTCATCCATGACCAAACCCATGGGAATCATAGAAGACATTCCGGTTAAGGTTGGGAAAGATGCCTATGTCCCTTGTGACTTTGTGATCATGGACATAAAAGAATATTTGCGTTACCCTCTCATTTTTTGTCATCCTTTCTTAGCCACAGCCCGAGCCTTGATTGATGTTGAGTTCGGGACCATTCTGTTAAGATTAGGGAGGCAAATCCTAGAGTTTAGGGTGTTTGAAAGCATGAAGGGGCCTAGTTTCTAGGAAGAGGTCTATCTCCTTGACTGCATTGATAAATTATCCCAATTGAGACAAGAATGGGAGTAAGTTGATGGCCCCCTACACACAACCCTTACTACCCCCCCTGAATGTGACTTTGACAATGAACAATTAGATCAATGTAAGGCTCACTTAGATAATTTTGAGGAGATCCCTAATGCTAAAATTGAGGACCTTAAAATGATCTTCATCATGGAAGAAAAGCCTAAACCACCCAAGGCCCCAGAAATGAAGAGTCTTCCCATAGGTTTGAAATATGTCTTTCTTGATGAAAAACAATTGTGCCCTATCATCATAAATTCTGACCTTAGTCTTGAACAAGAAAACAAACTTATGGGTGAACTTAGGAAAAGAGGAACTGCCTTGGGGTACAAAATGACAGATCTAGTTGGAATAGATCAATCCATCTACATTCACAATATACCAATGATAGAAGACAACAAACCCTCCCAAGATCCACAACAAAAACTCAACCCAAACATGAAGGAAGTTTTCTGTCTAGTGGTGATCAAACTTTTGACTGCAGGAATCATCTACCCCATCTCCGATTCCCCATGGGTCAGCCCGGTTCAAGTTGTTCCCAAAAAGGGAGGGACCATTATCATTAGAAATGAGAAGAATGAACTCATTCCCACTCGCACCGTCATAGTATGGCAAATGTGTATTGACTATAGGAAACTCAATAAAGCAACTAGGAAAGACCACTTCCCACTTCCCTTCCTAGACCAACTTCTTGAATGCTTAGCCCATCAACAATACTTTTGTTATCTAGATGGCTATTCAGGATTTTATCAGATTCCTATCCATCCTGAAGATCAAGAAAAACAACCTTCATATGTCCCTTTGGCACTTATGCTTTTAGATGAATGCCCTTCGGCTTATGCAATGCACCAACCACCTTCTAACAGTGTATGTCCTCCATCTTTGCAGGATTGACTGAAACCGTCATGGAGGTGTTCATGGATGACTTCTTCATCTATGGAGACAATTTCGACTCTTGCCTTAGAAATCTCGCCCTTGTTCTTGATAGATGTTTTGAGTCACACTTAGTCCTCAATTGGGAAAAGAGTCACTTCATGGTTAAGGAGGGTGTTGTTCTAGGCCATAGAGTAAGCAACCAAGGCATAGAAGTTGACAAAGAAAAAATTGAAGTTATCACCAAGCCTCCACCTCCAACCTCAGTCAAAGACATCCGAGCCTTATTAGGGTATGTCGGTTTCTATCGGCTATTCATCTGTGACTTTTCTAAAATCACAAAACCTCTCACCAACCTTCTTTAAAAAGTGGTGCCTTTCCATTTTGACAAGGCATGCATGGATAGCTTTCTATGTTTAAAAAATACTCTCACAACTGCTCCAATCATTTGTGCACCAGACTAGATCCTACCCTTTGAAATAATGTGTTATGCTAGTGATTATGATGTAGGTGCCATCTTAGGACAGTGAATTGATAAAAAAACATCATGTCATATACTATGCATCCAAGACCTTAGATGAAGCTCAATAAAATTACACTGTGTCTAGAAAAGAAATGCTAGCCATTGTCTATGCTTTTGATAAATTTCACTCATACTTAGTTGGATCCAAAGTCATTGTTTACACTGATCATGCAGCCATTCGCTACCTCATGACCAAGAAGGATGCCAAACCTAGACTCATAAGGTGGATTTTGCTGTTACATGAGTTTGATCTAGAGATCCTAGACAAAAAGGGGTCTGAAAATGTCGCGGATGACCACTTAAGCTGACTTAGCTATAGCCAACCTGATGACACCCCCATAAATGAATCTCTACCTGATGACCAACTGCTTAAGGTAGACTCCCAATTTCCTTTGTTTGCCAGTTTCGTAAATTATTTAGCTGCTGGTGTATTGCACCTTGAGTACAAGGGACATTCTAAAGCTAAATTTTTACATGATGTCAAAAACTATTATTGGGATGAACCTTATCTATTTAGACTTTGTGCCATCGGTCTGTATCATAATTGTGTTTCTCAAGAAGAAAGCTCTGACATTCTGGAACAATGTTATTTCGGCCCCTATGGTGGACACATGAGTTCCCAGAAAATAGCCAGGAAAGTCCTGTAGTGTGGGTTCTATTGGCCCACCATTTGTAAAGACTCTTATGATTATGCGTTGTTATGTGACCAATGCCAAAGAATGGGTAACATCTCCAAGCGTGACCAAATTCCCCTTACCTCTTAGCAAGAATTAGAAATCTTTGACGTCTGGGGAATCGACTACATGGGCCCATTTCCTTCTTCTTATGGGTAGGATTACATATTAGTTGCAGTCAATTATGTGTCAAAGTGGGTTGAAGTTGTACCCACTAAAACTTGTGATTCCCATTTTTTAGAGAAAAGTTTTGAGGCCTTATTGAAGAAATACAGGGTCCACCACAAAGTCGCCACTCCTTACCATCCTCATACTAGTGGGCAGGTTGAAGTATCTAATAGACAAATCAAATCCATTTTAGAGAAATTTTTTGGTCGCACTAGGAAAGATTGGGCGTTGAAAATCAATGACGCTCTGTGGGCATACCGAACCGCCTACAAGACACCCATAGGCACCACCCCTTTCAGGCTAATTTATGGTAAATCATGCCACCTCTTGATAGATAGAATTAGAACACCAGGCCCGCTGGGCCATCAAAATCCTGAATTTTGACCTTACTGCAATAGGAGAAAAATGCCTTCTCCAAATGAATGAACTAGACGAACTTATAATGAGCGCTTATGAAACTGTGAGAATCTACAAAGGACCGAACTAAACTATGGCATGACAGCCACATCAAGTGCAAGGACATTAAAGAAGGTGACTAGGTTCTAGTGTTTAATTCTAGACTAAGGCTTTTTACTGGAAAGCTTAAATCTAGATGGTTTGGTCCCTACCTCATCAAGTGTGCCTATCCACATGGTACCTTTCTTCTTTGGGATAAAGTTTTGGGTGAATTTAAGATTAACGGACATCAAATCAAAAGATACATAACCACTGAAGACCTTGTCGCTTCAGATACCAATAAACGTTCATCCTTGGAAGATCTTAACTTGACCGACCCTCAACCTCCCCCAAAATCTCAATAAAATGGTCTCTCATTTGTCATGCCTCTAACGTAAAACAAGGCGCACGCTGGGAGGTAACCCAATCCTATCTTCCTTTTATTGCATTTTCTTTACCTTGTTATTTCATCCTTTTCTATTTTTGGCTCACTGCTCCAACCGATCGGTTTGAGATTCCTAAACGGTGGCCCCTTCTATAGCCCAAATGGTCGTTTGGCATCTCAACCACCCACCCCCTTCCCCATACATCGAGCTGCCCTGACACATTGGATTTCCCCCCATTGATGCTGTCCAAACATCGCAAACCGATCGACTTAGGTAGCCAAATGATAAATTTGCATCTTCAATTGGCTATATAACCCGAACGAGCTGAGCACTTCACCACACACTCATCTTCTTCTAAGCCACCACACACTCAGTTGAGCCCTCGATCACGAGTAGATCGAGTGACCTACAGGCCAGCCGAGCACCCTCTTGGCCGACCGAGCACCTCACTGCACCACCCATCATTCTCAGCACTCGCCTCATCTCCTTTGTGCTCCGAGTGGTCCACAGGCCAACCGACCGACCTCCAGCTTCTCTAGCTGAGCGACTGAGCCGGCAACCACTCGTCCCCCCTTTCTGGAGCTCTGGTGGTTACTTTGATCGATTCGACCACTGCGCTCACCACCACCATTCATTTTTCAGATGAGCTAATTGTCTCGATCTCTGAAACACCCATTTCACAGATCCAATTGACCGTCTCCCATCTCCAACCACTTGCCTCACCACCTTTCTTCCTCTCTTTCTCCCAGAACAAGCTGATTGTTTTGTGGCCGAAAATTACCTTCTCAACCGATCATCTGACGTCGCCAACTACACATTTCAGTTACCAAACGATCATTTCACATCACTAGCCAATCGATTCATGACCCAACCACAACCATATTCAACTGATTTTGCAAAAATAAAGGGAAATCCACTGCCTCATCCTCATGTGATCCACCTCGCCAACCCAGATCCCAATCCGGGATTTAATTATGCACACCTTCCCCTACCGGTGAATCCTCACCCAATCTCGCCGAGGATATGCTTAATGACATCCACGATATCGAGGCTCTTCTTTGTGAGACGGAGAGCAACCAGAAGGCAAGCAACGACCCAAATTCTACTACCCCCATCGATCCTGTATAGGCCCCATTCCTGGTAGTTATGTCTAGTTCACCAGTTCCAAACACCTACGCCATTTTGAGGACATGTTCTCCATGGGTGTCTCCCTTCCCCGATGGGCTTGTGGCACTACCCTTGATGCATTAGACATCTTAGATGCCACCGACAACATGCTCTACAAAAACTATATCCTCCTTTTCCCTTATCACATCACCTCCATCTATATCGACCCCACCCTTGAGTTCATCACCACTTTCTGTCGCTATCATTGTTCCCAGGACAATTCCAGTTGTAAGATCTGATTTTTTTGGGGAAAATCTAGAAATCTCTGTCCGACAGTTCACTTCTTTCATCTTTGACGGTGACGATGATTACTGGTTAGATCGTTGCATGGAGCGATCCCATGATTCCTACCCGACCAGTATGATAGAGATAAGTTCTAGGCTGAGATCACCCAAGCCAGCCGTACCACCTCATCATCCTTCCACATTGGCCATTTAGTCACCCAACTCACCATCTTTCTTTGCTACACCCACATTCCTTTCACACCACTCCCACTCAAAAACCACCTAATCGACAATTACTACCTGAAGAGTAGCAAGTTCATTTGCTTGAGTGCCAATGGTGTCTACTACCTTCTCTTCAAGGATTCACAGGAGGTTCTACAACTTTCCTTGCGTGCAAGGTTTGCAGCAGCAAACCTTATTTATGAGCTCACCGATCTACCAGGGCACATATAGAGGTATAGTCTAGAGAACCCAGACCTAGACGACAACCCTGAGCCACAGGCCCACATGAGGAGCATTTCTTTGAAGGCCCATGATGATGCCTTTGGTCCATCGTCACCACCCTGCCGTCACACCAGGCAGTGACCAAATGACGATGCAGGTGCCTACGAGTTCTACGAGGTCTATTAGAAGTTGGATGAGATTTAACGCGAGCAGCAGTGCCAGTGCCACCAGCTCAACCACATGTATCTCATGCATCATTTACAATATTCTTGGCATGTGGACTGTAGCCAATATGCCCCTAGCCGCCCATCCTATGAGGAGTATGGGCCCCAGCAAGCCTACCCAGATCCCCACTCCCCTTACTGGGGACACTACTACTCCCACCAACAACATCCACCACCACAGTGATCTTCTTCCCTCCATCTCGGTCTAAGGGTTTGCTCGGGACGAGTAAAAATCTAAGTCTGGGGTGGGGGTGGGTGGTACATGTTCCACCCCTTATCTTCCCTTTTAGCATTTTACTTTTGTATTTCAAAATTGAGTGCATTTTCCTTTTTCAAACTTTGGTTTTTACCTATTCGGCCAATCGATGTATCTTCTTTTTCAAAAATTAGATAAATCTTTATTTCACAAATTGTTCAAAATTTTCATTTCTTTTTTGAAAATACCAAGTTCTCCATACCTAAATTAGCAATATTCTTGGGAACGATAGCAAGCCTTAGAGTATCGAATAGAATCAAATACAAACTTTCTTATTTTTAGCATTAGATTAACTGATCAATCTTTCTCATATTATGTATTTACATGATTTTTCTTGCTGATGCAACAACACTAAAAAAAAATATTGCACGGGAAAATAATTCGCACGTCAAACCCTAAGTCTGGGGTGGAATGCTCCTCCTCTCTCCCTTCTTCCATATCCCTCATAAATTTAATAGGGGCGTACCCCCAAAAGATGCCAAAAAATAGCACAAAAAAATTGTGGTCAATATCCCTAGTCGAATAGAGGAGGGATCATTCTTCCACACCCCTCGTAAATGTAATAGGGGAACACAAAAAAAATTGTGGTCAATGTAACCACAAGTCCATGGAATTAAAATTTTGATTCGAATAGAGGAGGGATCCTTCTTCCACACCTCACTTTTTCTCATTCCCATGCCAAATTTTTTTTTGAGTGTAGAAGCACAAGTAGGATCAAGACTGTTTTTGCAAAGTATTGGTTTGAAAGAGATAGTTATGAAAAATGTTTGAAATACATAACTTGTATCTTATGAAATGGGTTGCTTGGCCATGAAAAGGATAGAAGATACTGCTAATTAAGGGAGGATGAAGATGTTGTTTTAATTTTTTTTGAATTATTTTGATATTTTAATTGCTTGAGGACAAGCAAAGGCTTAAGTCCGTGGTATTTTGATGCATGCTAATCTAGCACCATTTTTCATAGCCTTTTAAGTCTTGTCACATGGAAATTCTTATTTTTATCCACTGAAAAGAAACAAATTGCTATTTGCTTCCTTTTATCACAATTGAACTTGAATCTCACCAAAATCTATGCATTTCTTGCAGACTCAAAACACCAGATGATCGGCTCATCTATTCTAGTCGATTGGCTCACTTGTTCTAGCCGATCGGCTCACCTGATCCATATGATCGGTTGACGCCATCCCTTAGCCACCGAGCCTTGTTCAAGCACTCACTCTAAACGGCGTGTCATTTGAATGTAAAATGATCATTTATGTGGCGACACATCCCGCTATCACACAGACAATGAGGTGCCATGCGAAAACGTGCAGAAACACCATAAACTACCTATTAACAAAAACACGGATTAATTAAAACCAATTTCGGGAAACAGATAAACCAAGAAACTATTACATTCGGATCCTCATCCTGCAAGAAGACAGGTTATATAAACATTTACAAGTCTTGATACGTGTCCACGGATTAGAAGATCAACTATCTTGTCATCACATGAGTTCATCACCTGTTCATATATATACATAATGGGCTATATCCGCCCAATAGCAGGATAAACAAGGCTTCATCAGCTATACATCGTGAAACAACGTCAAAATGCCTCCGAGGACCTGAGAGTACAGGGATGCCTCTAAGACTCTACTACAAAACAACCAAAACAGCAGCATATTTATCTCTTGCCTTCTACTGCTCGCCTTGCTGCTCGGCCGCAACCCCACGACCACCACCACGTCTAGCGCGAACACCTAAAAAGGTTGTAAACCGACGGGGTGAGACACACAGTCCCAGCAAGAAACATAACTCCCCACCGAAACCATAAAACCTCAGAAAGATTAAAGCAATAACAACAGATAACTGATAACGTGTAGAATAAGAGAAGCATACTAAGCAAATCTATTCATACCATCAAGCTTACCAAGATGTACGGAAGGCATATAATCAAGTATTTCTTTATGGAACATGATTGACAAGATAAGATTTATAAGATCTTACCACATAATATAAGGAACGTATAAGTAACTGCAACGTATAACAAGATCAACTACAAAAGCAAGGCCTCAATCAAAGTTCCGTGTTTTGCCTTAAGCAATAAATACTATTCGGCTGGATTACATGTTATTATGCCCTGAGGAAGTGAGCCGTACCGCTCAAATCCACCAACCGATGGCTGCGCAACCCGAAGCCGGTGCCATACAAGGTCAATGGAAGAGCCAGACTCCACGACCTCCCACCTCGTGGTCAGTGAACGAGAACCAAAGCAGGATCACAGTCTCATGCTTAAGTGGCCTCAGCCACAGGGTCAACTCCTGCAGGCTACCCTTTCTCTAGCCCACCTTGGTACAGGTCTCGACACTAGTATATCTGAGCCACGTGCCAGTTCACCGTGCTCCTTGAGCCATGAACGCATTCATGCTCTATCATACCGAGCCATGGGCCTGTTCATCATGCTCTATCTATCCCGAGTCTGCAACCGCAGCTGCACTCGAATCCTGACTATTTTAGGCTAGGAGAAACCTCGCATATTCAACAATATGCGCTCCGGGTTAACCCGTAGGAGAACCCATTTCACCATCACCAGCTACTAACGATGATGGATCTATGGATAGGGCAAACTACATGTTAGATTCATCTGTAATTAGTTAATGTATTTTAAGTAGATTGTTGGGGCAAACAAGTTGTAACACATATTTAGCATTAATTTACCTTGTTATTACCACTATAACAAAATCTCAAGATCTCAATCCCTCATCACAAGAAACTACTGCCTCTTAAGGCATTCTCATCACTGGAAATAACAATCCCAGATCTCATCATCAGAGGATAACACCTCAACTAGGCACTTAAGCCAAACCCAGGTCCTCAGACCAAAACACATAAGACTAGTGATGCACATTATCTCATCATCAAGAATGACCATCAAAGCAGTGTTATTCAAACATATATATCTCATAGCCCTTTACCTGGCTATGCATCCGCATGAAACACCGGCATGGTTAGTATACACAATGATAGAGATAACTAAAACCCTCATAGATTAACAGAATGATTATATTGTCAATATAGGGCAACATTGATGATTGCATACTTTATCATTCATGCCTCAACCTGTGACCATAGACATGGGTCATATCATCATGTGAAGCAACTCATATAATTCCAAACTTATCATTATATATATATATGATTTCAAGATGATCATAAACACATGTAATATAATGGCATTAGAGTTCAGATATGTTATGTTTTCATAGGTGCGTTCTACCATATCAAAGAGGTCAAAGGTTCATGAACCATAACCATAACTCTTAACAACAAGAAGGTGATCACATGATAAGGAACTAGCATATGGGCTTCCAGGTGGAACATGACCCTCACTAGAAGTACCCACTACCCTCACAATAAGTGTGACGGGTAGGGCACCCTCACTAGAAGCAGTATCAGGTAGGGTAACTTTTCTCCCAAAACCATATCGGCCCATCACAGCAAGGGTGTTGGGCTACCTCCTCAAGGCATGCCGTGCAACTAGAGACCAATGCATGATGTGCAGCTAGGTCTATGGGCATGTCGTGAAACTATATGTATCGTGCATCCATGGATATCGGACATCCACGTGTCGTGCACCTATGTGTCATGCATCAAGGGGCGTCGTGCACCTATGTGTCGTGCATCCAGGGGCGTCGTGCACCTATGTGTCATGCATCACCACCAAACCATGACGCCCACACAAGGCTAACCCACAGAGATCCATAACGTTCAAGGTATAACAACACCAAGCCACTACCCAAGCTAGGTGTATTGGGCAAGGCACTCAACAAGGCATAATGCCCAACACACAAAGGTATCGCCCAACAACCAAACACATCTAGGCACAAAGGCCAAGGGTACAACTCAAACGACAGTAAAGGAAAGCTTATCGTCCAACCAAACTAACCTCATCCTATCGGCTAACACACAAGGCAAGGACCAAGGTGTATCGCCCAACACAACCTCATCATCTCAACCCAAGACTCTAGATCAAGAGAGGGTTTCGGGCAACACCAACCCCGAGTCATATCGTGCAAGATACAACTCAACAAGATCGTCCTCAACCTCAAGCACAAGGGTACCAAGCCCTAATTGATCAAGAAGATCGAATCACCTCTCAACAACCAAGAGAGAGGGGTTTTGCACAACCTCTATCACAAATCGGGCAACCCCAAAGATCAACCTCAACATAGGTCTACATCTACCAAAAATCTCACCTCTCGAATCCATGGTGAGAGGAGGGTGTTGCTCAAGCAACTAGAATACAAGCTCACCTCTCAACATAAATGAGAGAGGGGTGTTGCTCATATCACTAGGGCTTCAAGCTCACTTCTCTAGACCAAGGAGGGAAAGGAGTGTTGCTCAACAAGGAAACCCTAAGACATGGTTAAGCCAACTAGGGTACAACTAAGTAAGAAACTTAACTAGCAACATACATGGCCGATTATGATCATATGAAACGTACAAGAACATAGAAGAAGGTAATATTATTTGGGTTAGGAGTTATGTAACCCGCCTTAAGCAAGATCCAAGCTCCTAGCTCCAAGCACCAAGCTACACCTTCGGCCACCTCAAGAGGAAGAAGAAGACTCCAAGATAAGGATCAACCACCAAGCTAGCAAAGGGAGAGGTGTCGTGAACCAAGGGGAGGGGAAACTAAGGAACTAAAGGGATCCTTAGCAAGAGAAAGGGAACACATATATAGGAGAGGATGGAGGAGAAACCAAGGTAAGACAAGGCAAGGTGTCTCCCACCTAGGGACACTTGTCCATGGGCAAAGCCACCACTCTAACTTGCCTTAAACACATGTCCAAGGCCATTGCCACATGCAAGCATCAAGCACCAAGTGTCCACTAGTGGTGACACAAACGAGGTCAAAGAGGTCAAAGGGGGGGGGGTCCATGGGCAACACACCTCAACTCCATGCCTGACACACTCCCTGGGCGACACACCCAGGCCGATACAAGGCACTCCTGCCCGACACAAGGTCCACCAAGGCAAGGGCAAGGTTCAAGAAAGGCATCTCAAGGCCCAACAAGCTCAACCTTTCCTCTCAACACTAGAGGAAGCAGAGAGAGATAGGAACACTTCTCAAGGTGACAAACTTGCTCAACAACCCTAGACTTGGGTTAATTGCAAGTAGCACCTCCAACTCTCCACAAAGCACAAACAAACCCTAATCACCACTAAAGGTGATTAGCAAGCAACTAAGCACCAGGGTTAAGCAAAGCAAACAGGATAAGCCCTAAACGGAGGTCAGGGTCCTTACAAGCTATAACCCTCTACAAAGGGATTTCGTCCTTGAAATTCGAAGAGAAAAGTAAGGGATACTTCCTCCTCATCTCTTCCTCAAGCTCCCACGTGGCTTCCTCAACGCCACGATGATGCCAGAGAACCTTCACCAGAACCAGGTCCTTCCTCTTCATCTTCTTAACTCTTCTATCAAGGATCATCACAGGACCTTCCTCGTAGGTCACATCTTCATCAAGCTCAACCTCGACTGGCTGTATCACTGTCCCTGTATCTAGGTGACTTTTCTTCAGCATGCTGGTGTGGAACACTGGATGTAACCTGTGCAACTCTGGCGGCAACTCTAACTTGTAAGCTACCTTGCCAACACATGCTATTACTAGATATGGCCCCATATATCTGGGTGCTAGCTTACCCTTCCGGCCAAACCTTAGCACACCTTTCCATGGCGAGACCTTGAGGTACACTTTATCTCCCACTTGGAACTCTAAAGGTCATCGACAATTGTCTGCATAAGACTTCTGTCTGTCCTGAGCCGCTTTCAACTGTTGCTGTATCACTCTGATCTTTTCTGTTGTCTGCTGTACTAACTCAGGACCCAAAAGCTGATACTCACTAGATTCATACCAACATAGGGGAGATCTGCACTTCCTACCATATAAGGCCTCATAGGGAGCCATGTCAATGCTCTATTGGTAACTCTTATTGTAGGCGAACTCTATTAAACTGAGATGTACATCCCAACTACCTAGAAACTGCAAAACACAAGCTCGAAGAAGATCCTCCAAAGTTTGAATAGTCCTTTCAGACTGTCCATCTGTTTGTGGGTGGAAGGCGGTGCTGAACCTCAACTGTGTTCCCAACACTTTGTGCAACTATTCCCAGAATCGACTCATGAACTGAGGACCTTTGTCGGAAACTATCATTGCTGGTACGCCGTGCAAGCATACTATCTCATCTACATATACCTGAGCGAGCGTTTTGGCTGTATATGTTGTCTTTACAGGTATGAAATGGGCAGACTTTGTCAATCTATCCACTATCACCCAAATGGAATCATGATTCTTAGTTGTCCTGGGCAGACCAACTACGAAATCCATGGTTATATGATCCCATTTCCACTGCAGTATTGACATAGGTTGCAACGTACCTGCCGGCTTCTGATGCTCTACCTTGACTTGCTGGCAAACCGCACACCTATCCACAAACTCAACTACATCTTTCTTTAAGACAGGCCACCAATATAGGTCTTTCAGATTGTGATACATCTTGGTGACTCCTGGATGTATAGAATACATCGATGTGTGTGCTTCCTCGAGCACTAGCTTCCTCAGATCATCAGCATCGAGAGCCACCATTCTGTCATGATAGCAAACTAATCCATCTTTGGACTCATGGAACCCATTACACTTTTCGCTGCCGAACTCTGACTTGATCAACTGCACTGTATCATCTGTTTGTTGCACATCTTTGATCTGCTGTCTCAGCGTAGGCTTGACTTGCATATGTGCCAAAAGTCCCGCTAACAAAGAAACTTCCATCTGGACATTCATCCGTCGCAAGGAAACAAACATATCTCATCTATGGCATACCAAGGAACTCAACTGTGCCTTCTTTGTAGGAAGAGATGAAGACTTTCGGCTAAGTGCGTCAGCTACCAAGTTCACTTTACCAGGGTGATACTCAATGGTACAGTCATAGTCATTGATCAACTCCATCCATCGACGCTGTTGCATGTTTAGCTCACTCTGCGAGAAGATGTACTTTAGATTCTTATGATCTATAAAGATATGACACACTTCCCCATAAAGGAAGTGTCTCCAAACCTTTAACACATCAACCACCACTGCCAACTTCAAGTCATGAGTCGGATAGTTCTTGTCATGTTTCTTAAGATTCCGTGAAGCAAAAGAAACCACATGGTCTTCCTGCATCAGCACGCATCCTAAGCCCTTCTTGGAAGCATCATAGAAAACAACATAGCCCTTCCCAGGCTCTGGTAGGACTAACACTGGAGCACTAGTCAGCTTCTCCTTCAAACTTTGGAAAGCTTGCTGGAAATGATCACTCCAGACAAAAGGTACGTCCTTCTGGGTCAACTTCGTCATTGGCAACACAATCACACTGAAGTCCTTGATAAACCTCCGGTAGTATCATGCTAATCCCAGGAAACTATGAACTTCAGTCGGCGTCTTCAGCTGTTCCCATTCTACAACCGACTCCACCTTCCTCGGGTCCACTTTAACTCCTTCTGCGGATATCACATGACCCAAGAAAGTTACTTCTTTCAGCCAGAACTCACACTTACTAAACTTGTGATGTGATGATTTTGAGTCGCATTTATAGACTTGTTTCACTTGCATTTTATGCGTTTATTGGTCATTTGGGTGGTTAATATCGCATAATTCACTTACTTTAGTCTATAATCCTTCTTAGTGTCAAATTTCTCTTATTTTATTGTTTTGAGCATAAATGATTACAATAATATGTTTTATCTCGGCTTATGTGGTTTTGTTTTGCAATTTCAGAAAAAACACATATTTGCAGCTGTCGATACCATCGACGGCTGTCGATACTATTGACACAACCACAGGCAGCCAGCCGCAAGGAGCAGCACAGAGTCGATACCATCGATAGGGGAGTCGATGGTAGCGACATTCCATCAGGTTGCTGGCGACCAATCAGTCGATACTATCGACCCCAAAGTCCATACTATCGACACGTGTAGCTTCAGTGACGGAAAAGGGATAAAACCGATGCCTAAGGGTGTCGATACCATCGACCCTCGTCGATGGTATCGAGTCAGCATCAGGTGCAATGACGAAAAGAAAAGAAGGCTTGCGGATATCGCGAGGGGTCGATACCATCGACCCACGTCGATGGTATCGACGCCGTCAGATTAAAGTTTGTTTCAGATCGTCTCTAATCCAACAGTTGTGATATTTTTGCAACCTAACTCAGTGATTATACCTAATGACGGCGGCCAAGAGCGGAGGATCACATCATTAGCTACTACACACGTCCTCGAGAAGGTGTGGAGAGAAGAACGGAGCCCAGAAGCACGCCCAAGCCGTTCTGGAAGCCGAAGAAGATTTCCACCGCCGAAAGGCTGTAGATTGCGCATTCTACGTTGAGGAACACTTGGATCCTCTCCGTTCAGGGGTTCCATTACTTATTCACGTTTTTCTCCATGTTTCCCCTTTCTTCACCCACGTTTTGCTCTGAGATGAACATGCGGGGCTAATCCCCTTTATCTTTAGGACCGGAAGTAGCCCGGGGAAGCATTGTATGACATTTTTATCATAGTAATTCATAATTTATCTCTTAAATATGTGGTACGATTTCATTTTCTCAATTATATTGTCATGCTTGATCACCATAATGATAATCTAATGCCTTTAATTACTTTGAAAGAAGAATTAACGGTTGAAAAGAGATGAAATTCACATTAATTAACAAATCTCTTGAACAAGGTGATGTAAGGTTAATGGTGGAAACCCAGAGGTCGATTCTAATGCACCTAGTTTAGGGTATAGGTTACGATGACGGTGGAACCGACCTAGACATAGGTAGTGAATTGTACCACGACAGTGGATAATTCTGACTACAGGCCACTACCCGGATTGAGAGATGAACCTGAGTAACTATATGGAAATTTATACAATGAAAACCCACGGTGAAACCGCAATCATAAAGATCTCCATCTGAATTGATTAAACTAAACATTTAATCGATTGCTTTGTTTTATTTTATTTTATTTTATTTTTAAAACAACTCTCATAACCTTTTTATTGGTCTAGCTGATTGCGAGTAGTTAGTAGTAGTCTACCGATAATTCAGTGTCCCTGAGTTCGACTCGGGCCTATACTACATTGACGCGTGCACTTGCGTTTTACGCACGGTAAAATCGTGTTAAGTTTTTGGCATCGTTGCCGAGGACACGACAGTTGTCGGCACTACGAGTGCTGCAAGCGGCCATTCTAGGCCACTTTTTTTATTTATTATTTCGTAAGCATTTTTGAAATTCATAGTTTATCTTTCATATTTTGTAATCGTCTAGCACGGTATTGAACGAAAATTATCATTTTTGCAGGTACTAGTGCATGGTGAGGACGCGTAGCACTGACTACACGTAGTAATCACCAGAGGTTCCACTGTCGGGACCAGACGATAAGGAGAACAACATTCAACCCAAACTGGAAGATATAGATTTAGATTCTGAACCAGAATCCATGGCAAAAGAACAGACAATCTGGGAGAAGATCAAGGCGTCTTCTGCGTCTGCATCTAAAGGGTCGATAAAGAAGCAGACAGTCAATATTCCAACTTATAAAATCGATCCTGCATTAATAAATTTGGTCAAATCAAATGCTTTTCACGGACTTAAAAATGAAGATCCGGTGACACATATAAGCCAGTTCGTGGAGAACTGTGATATGATCAAGATAGACATATTTCTACAAGAGACATTGTACTTGAAGATGTTTCCCAGCTCTCTGGCGGGAAATGCATGAGAATGGCTACATAATCTTGATGATGAGTATGCGAAATCATGGACACCACATGGTGGAAGTGTTCTTTGAAAGATTCTTTCCGCCTGAGAAGACAAATGATATGATTAGAAAAATTCATAATTTTAGTCAGAAAGCAGGAGAGACTTACTCCGAGACCTGGGAACGGTTTCAGATCATGCTGCGGAGGTGCCCACATCATGGGCTTGACAAGGAGAAGCAGGTCAAAATTTACTATTTTGCTCTCAATGAGCATGATAGAAGTAATCTGGATGCAGCAAGTTCAGGGTTCTTCTTAAACAACAAGGGCATGAGGTGCTGGGAAATTTTGAAGAATATGGCAAAGAAGCAATCTTGGGGTGACATAGACACCGTAGAGCATGTTCGGGCTACGGGGGAGTCAAAGGCCATCAAAGAGCTAAATGAGAAGATGGACCTTCTAGCAAAGAAACTGCTTGCAAAAGAAGACGCAGAATCAGATGATGAGACTCAAGTAAAATTCATGCGCCAGCAGTAGGGGTACAGAAACAACAATTATTCATGGAGAAAAGACAAGAAATTTTCCTAGAAGGACCCAAATAATTTCTTGCAGGACCCCGATGCAAAATCCCAACCGGCGACGGAGGATAAGAGCAATGAGTTTCTCAATCAAGTAATAAAGCAGAATCAAGAACTTATGAGCACGTTTGGCCAGTAGATAAAGCAACAAGGAGAATTCATGAATCAATTTGGGCAAACCTTACAAAGCCATGGGGCTCAGATGAGGACTATAGAGACATCCTTGGTGCAAATGGTAGCTGAGATAGCAAATTTGAAGAAACCAGTGCAGGAAGGTTTTCCGGGTAATACAAACACTCTAGGAGGAAACCAACAAGCTAAGGCAATTTTACTAAGGAGCGGTAAAAAGATTTTAAACCCCATGGCTGATGAACCAAGCACACCCCAGCCAGAAACCACAGGTGAGGCCACTGAGGAGGTTCCAACTCCTATCACAGAGCCGGTAGAGGATACAGTAGATGATGTCACAGCAGAACCAGTTGTTGAGGAGGAGACATAGAAGAGGACGCCATATGTGCCGCCACATCAAAGGGCACAGAATGCCCCGGTCCCATATCCAAATAGTGTGAAGGCCAAGAAAGTGGATGCCCAGTTCAAGAAGTTTCTAGATAGTTTTAGAAAGCTGTCTGTCAACATTCCACTTTTAGAAGCAATAGAGCAAATCCCCTCTTATGGCAAGTTTCTGAAAGACATCATTTCAAAGAAGAGGAAGATCCCTGATACTGAGGTTGTGGTTCTCAAGGAACAGGTGAGTGCTTTCATCATGGGCACATTGCCACCTAAAAGGCAGGATCTGGGCTGCTTCAATATTTCATGCTATATTGGTAAAGTGAAATTCGGAGAAGCACTGTGTAATTTAGGGGCAAGTATAAACCTGATGCCTCTCTATACATTCAAGAAGCCGGGACTGAAAGAATCAAGGCCAAGCAATATGACAATACAGTTGGTGGATAATTCCATGGTGAAGCCATATGGTATTTGTGAAGATGTGTTAGTTAAAGTTGATCGGTTTGTATTTCCAGCAGACTTTGTCGTAATGGAAATGCAAGATGAGCAGGGTAATGAGTTACTCCTTGGACGACCCTTCCAAGCCACTACTGACATGATACTTGAGATGGAGAGAGGTCGTTTGACCTTGGGTTTTGTTGATGATCGATTTGAGATGGTCATGCCCTCCAGCACAACAAAACCAAAAGCTAAGGAGCAATGCTGCATGGTGAAGCACTTTGATCATAATATTTCTCTCTATCTAGGAAAGTCGTTTCTAGATATGGCTCATGTAATGACTAAGGTGGAGAAGGGGACACTGGCTGTAGACATCATGGAGCAGACCAAGGTTGTGTCTCTTAGCAAGGCTGTGGGTTTTCCCAATGATGAAGAGGATGACATCCCTCCTTCTACTGAAGATGAGGCCATAGCAAGTTCTGTTTTCAATGCATATCCAGAACTGCCTCTTGAAGCCTGCCTGGTTAATATAACACATGATTGGATGAGAAGCAAGTCACTCCAAGAATGCGCCAAGATGCTTCAGGTGCTGCCGTGTTTCTATGCTAGGTACTATGAAGACATTGGAGAACTCCCACCACCGCTTCAGTCATCCTTGATCAGCCCGCCAGATTTAGAATTGAAGCCACTTCCACCTCATTTGAAATATGCATTTCTAGCTGAGGGTGAGAAGCTACCAGTGATTATTTCGGCATATCTGAGTGCCGAGGAGGAGGATCAACTGCTGATCGTGCTGAAGAACTGCCGAGGTGCATTCGGGTGGTCGGTCGCGGACATCAAGGGGATTTCCCCTATATTATGCCAGCACAAGATCCGGCTCGAGGAGGGAGCCAAACCTATAATTCAGCCACAACTCCGACTAAATCCTAGCATGATGGAGGTCGTCAAGAAGGAGGTGATCAAGCTCCTTTCTGCAGGTATCATCTATGCTATATCCGACTCGACGTGGGTGAGTCCTACACAGGTAGTCCCTAAAAAGGGGGGAATTATTGTTACACATAATTTGTTAAATGAGCCAGTCACGACCCATCTGGTAACCGGGTGGCATGTATGTATAGACTACCATAGATTGAATGCTGCTATGCTTAAGGATCATTTTCCTCTCCCATTCATTGATCAGATTTTAGAGCAATTGGCAGGTCGATCTCATTTTTGTTTTCTCGATGGTTATTTGGGCTACAATCAGATTTCCATTGATCCTAAGGACCAAGAGAAGTCCACCTTCACTTGTCCTTACGGAACATTTGCATACCGCCGTATGCCCTTTGGTTTGTGTAATGCACCAACAACCTTTCAGCATTGCATGATCGCCATTTTCTCTGATATGGTTGAACGCTGTTTGGAAGTCTTTATGGACGATTTCTCCATCTATGGTGCGTCTTTTGATGAATGTTTATACAATTTGGATAAAGTTTTGCAACGATGTGAGGACACACATTTGGTTCTCAATTGGGAGAAATTCCATATAATGGTTAGTGAAGGGATCGTGCTTGGACATAAAGTGTCTAGCAAGGGGTTGGAAGTAGATCCGGTGAAGATTGAAGTTATTTCCAAATTACCCCCACCAAATTCGGTAAAAGGGTACGAAGTTTTTCTAGGTCACACCGGGTTTTATCGCCGCTTTATAAAAGATTTCTCAAAAATCGCCAAACCATTATCTGAGCTATTGGAGAAAGATGCGGTCATTGATTTTAATGAAAAGTGTTTACATGCTTTTAATGTGCTTAAGGAGAAATTAATTTCTGCACCGGTTGTGAAAACACCAGATTGGACAAAGCCATTTGAATTGATGTGTGATGCATCAGATTTCACAGTTGGGGCAGTTTTGGGACAATGTGTGGACAACAAACCCGCTGTGATTTTCTATGCGTCCAAAACCTTTGAAGCACAACTGAATTACACGACAATCAAAAAAGAGCTTCTCGCCGTTGTTTTTTCTTTTGAAAAATTCCGGCAATATCTTGTAGGATCTAAAGTCGTGGTATGGACGGACCACACCGCCATTAAGTACTTGATGGAGAAAAAAGATGCCAAACCTAGACGGATTAGGTGGATCCTACTGTTACAAGAATTTGACATTGAAATCAAAGATAAGGCGGGAATACAAAATGTGGTTACAGACCATTTGTCTAGGTTGGAAAGGGTAGATGAGAAGGACGTGCATATACCCATTACCGAGGCATTTCCTGATGAACAACTTCTCTCTGTGAAATCTAAAGATCCTTGGTTTTCTTATATTGTTAATTATCTTGCCTGCAAAATTATCCCAGATGATTGGACATACCAAGAGAAAAAGAAATTCTTCCATTCTTTGCGATATTATTTCTGGGATGACCCCATTCTGTTGAAGCAATGCAGGGATGGTGTGTTGCGCAGGTGTGTACCGGAGGTGGAATATGAAAGTGTCCTTTGTCATTGCCATACTCTACCGACTGGTGGTCACCATGCTAGTTCCAGAACGGCGGCCAAGGTACTTGAGAGCGGTCTCTACTGGCCTACTTTGTTCCGGGACACATATGACTATGTGTGGCAATGCGATTCCTGCCAACGGGCAGGTAACATTTCAAAATGACAGGAGATTCCCCTCAATGTATTTCAAGAGGTCGAGGTGTTCGATCTGTGGGGTATTGATTTTATGGGACCCTTTGTGTCCTCCAACTCTAACTTGTACATTCTATTAGCTGTTGACTATGTATCGAAGTGGGTAGAGGCAATACCCACTAGGACGATTCTGCTGTAGTGTGCAGGTTTGTCAAAGAATACATTTTCAACAGGTTTGGTGTACCAAGAATGATTATCAGTGATGGAGGTACACATTTCCGAAATTAGAAGTTTGCAGCATTATTGAGAAAGTACGGGGTAAAGCACAACATTGGTACCCCATACCACCCACAGACACAGGGGCAAGTGGAAGTCTCCAATAGAGAAATTAAGAAGATCTTGGAGCGCACTGTGGCTTCGACGAGAAAGAACTGGAGTACCTTGATACTGGATGCTTTGTGGACGTACAGGACGACATTTAAGACACCTATAGGCACTATGCCTTTTAGGTTGGCTTACGGTTGGGCCTGCCATTTTCCGGTGGAATTGGAGCATAAGGCGCACTGGGAGCTAAGGAAGCTGAATTTGAACTATGATGAAGCATGAAAGAAACGCTTGTTGGAGCTGAATGAACTTGACGAGCTGAGGATGAATGCATATGAAAGCTCGCGGATTTACAAGGAGCGAACAAAGCTGATTCATGATCGGCACATTCAGATGCATTTCTTCAAGAAGGGAGATCGTGTGCTCTTGTTCAACTCAAGGTTGAAGATGCATCCCGGGAAATTGAAATCCCGATGGAGTGGACCCTTCACTGTCGAGGAGGTCAGACCACATGGAGTAATCATGGTGCATGATGGTGAGACAACATTTTTGGTCAATGGACAACGATTAAAGTTGTATTTCAGTGAGGATTACATGAGGAAAGTGCATGAGGTCAAACTCATGGTGCTTATGGATGCATGAGGAGCTTGATTTCGTCTAGACTAAGACATTAAATAAGGGCGCTTGTTGGGAGGAAACCCAGCCATTGGTAGTTTCGTTTAGTTTCTTTTACAATTGTACATTAGTTTGATTTGATTTTGTTTTTAGTGTAAACAAGATACCTTGATCGTTTGTTCAATGTGCAGGATTGAGGCAGGGTCGATAGTATCGACCCTTGTGTTGATGGTATCAACAGGGGCACAGTTAGGCGGCTGCAAAGATCTCTCTGAGTCAATACTATTGACGGCCTCATCGATGGTATTGACCTACCATCAGGTTGCTTGCCAAAATGGGGTCGATAGTATCGACATGGCTGTCGATACTCGCGAGATCCCTGAAGATATTCAGATGAAATTTGTCTCAGTGAAGTCAATACCATCGACGGGCCTGTCAATGGTATCGACCCGGTTACAGGTAGCAAGCGGCGGCCGGGCCTCACGAGGGTGTGTGCCCTAAGAAGAGTCGATACTATCGACTTGCGTCGATGGTATCGATGCGACATGTCACGGATCTGCAAGAGGAAATCAACGACGATCGCTACATCAAGAGAGTCGATCCGTGGGATGGGTCGATACCATCAACACCCGTCGATGGTATCGACACGTCATCGATCCGGGCCCCTACATCAGGCTATCAACAACCGTCGATACTAGAGGAAGACCGGATTGTGCTACAGGTGTCGATACCATCGACTCGCGTCAATGGTATCGACGGGTGCATAGCAGCGCCGACCGTGGTTATAAAAGAGAGGGATGGTTGTCATATGACGTCACACCTTCAGAGCCTTTGCCCTCCACTTGTGCCATGCATCTTGTTGTGCAACCAGAGCCTGGCTACGAGCATCCAAGGAGCGCAATCTTCCCCGAGCCTTCACCGAGCAGAGATTGTCTTCTTCGACCTTCACCAAGTTCCATCTTCCATTCCTTCTTTCTCGATGACGATGGTGTGTACAGCCGATGCATCTTCTTCACGGGCAGATCCTATGGAGATCCCCGAGTTCATTCCTCCACCTACTACATCTATTCCTCGCCCGAAGATTGTCCACCCTTCCACGTGTTGGCTAAATTGACATTAGTATAATCCCTATGTTTCGATGATGACAAACATTTCATTCTTGTTGATCTAACGTGCTACTTGAGTGTTGCAGGAATAAGGTGGATGACAAAGTACTAGGGAAACTATATGCTTGAATGCTTGTAAATTTCATGAAATGTAATCAATTGTAAACTTGTACAAATATATAATGTACAAGTACTTAAACTCCATGTAAATCAAGCATTAGATCTTCCCCATCCAATCACTACACTTAGATATATCATCCCCTTCATTAGTGTCACATTTTCACACTCATACATACACTTAGCACTTTATTTGAAACATTGAAACAGGGTCAATCTCGGTCGACAAATTCCTCGACCGAGACACTCTCGGTCGACAAACTTCTCGACCGAGAAAGACCCAGGTAGCCGTTAGACACAACTGACAAGGTAGTTGGCAGTTGGAGATGAACGTTGCAAATACTTGATCCAGAGAGCCTGTCAGTCGACAAAACTTCGACCGAGTAGGTGTCCCGGTCGACAATTTCTCGACCGAGATGGACTCTGACAGCAACTACAGAATTAATTAAACTAGCCGTTGTTAATTCAACTAGTGGATACCTAACGACTATTTGAGCACTTGGAACCCCCTAGAAAGTATCTAGAATGTCCTTAAGCATCCATAGGCCATTCCTATAAATAGGATAAGCCATAGGACACCAAAAACACACTTGTGCATATACTTGAGCTTACACTTACAATTGGCAAACTGTTTTGAGCAATTGAGCAACACTAGCATTGGCTATTCTTTTCTTTGCTCCAAATTTCGTGTCCTATAGGCTAGCATCTCCTATCCACTAAACCTACATTCCAATATTCATTGGTTAGGAGATCTATATGCTTGATATAGGCAAATCAAGCCTTGAACTACAAGTGGTATTGTAATTTCTATTTTTCCTTCTTGTTCCCTGTTATCTTTTGTATTCTCCTTGCTACTCCTAGGGTTGGAGGCTGCGGATTGGAGAAGGTTCTTCTCGGTGGAGAAGGTGGACTTCGGACTACTTCAAGAAGGCTGTTGCAACGGGAAGCTACTTCAAGAGGAAGGCTACTTCAAGGGGGAGCTTGAAGTTACTTCAAGAAGGCTGCTTCAAAGTTGGTGCAACTACTTCTAGGTGAAGGCTGTTCGAAGGGTTTGGTGAAAGAATTGTAATTTTATGTAAAGTCCTTGCGAGGTAATAAAATTTGATTCTTTCAAAATCCCGGTTGGGTAAGCAACCGGGTAGTGGATTGACTGCCTTAGTATTTGCTAAGGTTGGAACCACTCTAAATCCTTGTCCCCTTGTCCAATATTTTTGTGGTTGGTTGTTTGAGTTAAATTATTATTAAAATAATCATAAAACCCTATTCACCCCCCTCTAGTGTTTTTCAATTGGTATCAGAGCAGGATTCAAGGAACTCTAACCAAGTCTTGAAGAATGGGTGACGGGCTGCTCAACAACCTCAACCTTGAAGGGACACTTGTGGCTAGACCTCCGGCATTCGATGGAACTAACTACACCTACTGGAAAAGAAGAATGCAATTTTATTTCCAAGGGATTAGTTGAGATCTATGGAGGATGGTGTCAACCCCATATGAGCTTCCTCAAGTGGAATATGCAGCTTGGGACACCAATACGGTAAAGTCGGATCAAATGAATGCAAAGGCTGTAAGTATACTTTATTGTTCAATTTCCGTTGGTGAATTCAATAGAATATCAAATTGTGAAACAACATATGAAATTTGGCATAGACTTTCCATAACTTTTGAAGGGACTGTTCAAGTTAAGAACTCTAAAATTGGAATGCTTAAACAAAAGTTTGAACAGTTTCGTATGGATCCAAATGAATCTATAAGTGATATGTATGCAAAATTCTCTTCTATTGTAAATGGTTTGAATGCTTTAGGTAAAGTTATTGATGAGGAAGATCAGGTGTCAAAGATCCTTAGATCACTTCCTCCCAAATACAAGCCCAAGGTGACAGCCATTGAAGAAGCAAATGACCTCACCCGACTAAAGATGGAACAACTCATTGGCAATCTAGAAGCTCATGAGGCAACTTTAGAAGAGGAAGAAAGAAGAGAACGTGAACTTCAACAAGGGAAAAAGAAGGACATTGCATTAAAAGCATCAACCAAGGACAATCATGACACAAGTGAAGATGATAGTGAAGAAGAAACTCTCATTGTAAATGGTAAGCAGTATAAAAGTTTTAAAACTCACAAAACTTCTAGTGTTTCATCTTCCAGGTGCTTTGAATGTGGCAGAAAGGGACATATGAAAGGTGATTGTCCAAAACTCAAGAAAGGGAAGAAATCATTTCACAAAAAGAAAGAAAGAGCATATAAAGCTGCATGGGATGATTCAAGTGATGATAATGATGATGGAAAAGAAGAAGTAGAATGTCTTATTGCTACAACAAATGAAGAAGAAGAAGAGATAAGTCTTTTTGATCTACCAAAAGAAGATCTTATTGCTAGTCTTCAAGATACACATAAGAAATATATTGAGTGCAAGAAGAAATTCAAAAAATCAAATAAAGTAAATGATGACTTAAATGCTAAACTTCTTGCTCTCACATCTGAAAATGAAGATCTCAAAAATATTATTGATGATCATGATGCTAAGCTAAAATCTGTAGAAGCAAATTGCAACCTTCTTTCTCTAAAAAAGTTAAACTTGCAAACTCAAGTAAATGATCTTCAAAGACAATCTATTCTGTGTTCACATCTAGATTATGATGTTATTGTAAAAGAAAGAGATTCTTTATTATCTAGTCTAGATCAAGCAAAGTTAGATATCAAGAAGAAAATGGATGAGATTATTAAGTTGCAACAAAAAGTTAGTAGCTTGAGTAACAATGATACCCTTGATAAAATCTTAAATGATTCTTATCGTCAAATTGGAAGGAGAGGACTAGGTTATATGCCTAAAGGAAAATCTTATCAAAAACCTAGTTGGAGAAGGATACAAGTGCTAGAGAATCAATCCATGTATGTACCCAAGAACAATTCAACTCCTAAAAAGAAAAATGAAGTTGAATCCATTAGTTGTCATTATTGCTTGCGTCTTGGACACTACTCTTTTTCATGCCCATACAAGAAAAAGAATGATGATCTAGCTTGGGTTCCTAAAACTTAGAAATTTAAGTTTGACTAGTTGAGATTTGACCTAAACTAATCCTTGATATAAAAATGTCATATCTCAACACAATTGAGCTCTAACTTGTATAATTTTGTTTGGAAACAATTAATAGTTCTGAAAAACAGTACAGAAACCAGGTCGGTCGAGAAAATGTCGACCGAGCAATCTGTCGGTCGAGAAATCTTCGACCGAGCAGGTTACTGAATTCCAGTCTGCAATAAATCTGCTGAATGTGTTTTCAATTGATCATATTACTATCTATTCATTGTTAATGACTGATTTTACATGTAAAACAAGTTGAAGACCATTCTTGAAAAATTTTAAATATAAATGAGATTATTTTGGTTGATCCTCTAAATAAGTTAAAATTGAAAATCATGCTTAGCTTAATAAAAAGAAATTACTGTTTTATAATTATTCACATGATTTTCCTAAAGTATTTCCTGGTTTATCCATATAGAAATCAAGTGTTATGACATCTAGTTTAAATGATCACAACCATTGTATTTCATGGAATTATCATTATATGCTTTTATTTGTTCTATCATGGATATGCTTTCATTATTTCATCATTCAGCTCATAAAGATGATGCTATGTTAGCACAAATAGAAAATGATAATTGTATGCATGGATACATGAATGATTATTGTATGCATGGTTCCTTGGCAAGCAAAATGATTCATTGGTGATATGTTTCTTAGAACAAGAACTGTAATGCTTGCAAAGAGCACAATGTTATCACATATAAGATAAAAATTTCTCAATTGGTATCTTTAAAAGACTTGAGATATTAATCGTGCTTTCATTTTTAAGAATCTTATGATGAAAATAAGGGTATAGAAGAAATAAAATTTGATATTTCAATAGAAGTATTTCATGAAATTACATGATTCTATCTTGATCATTGCATTCATAATTATTGTGCCATATGTTTCATTGGTTTGTCTACAATAATCTTTGATTCATATATACAAACCATGAATATTGTTATTGATCATTGTAATTCAGGTCATATGAAGATGCCATTGTGCATAAACAGTAAAACTTCATGGCATAAATACATTTTTTTGCAGAAATTATACTTCACATATAAGCGTTCAAATTGAAAATCTGCAGAGATTGCCTCTTGGTTAAAGTTAAAGTTTGACCAAGGGGCGCTATGGTCGTAGTCAAGGCCGACCTAAAATAAGCTTGACATTATGCTTATTTGTATATCATTTTAATATACTTAATCTTAGTATCTTGACTCAAAATATACTCTTGATAAAGATCATACTCAAAATTTAAAATCATTTGTGATCTTAGAATCCTCAAATTGTCTTAATCATAAGATTAAGGGGGAGTTCACAAAAACAAATTTGATAAGAAGCTTACAAAACATTGTAAACATCATTTGAAGCTTGTTATGACCTTAGTATTTTTACTCTTTGTTATGAAGAAATATACAAATTTTGTTTTTAAATGGAATTCTCTAAACAAATTAGGGCTTAACATCCCATGTTTTGGTTAGAGATATTTTCTTCTTGTACTCTAAGCTTAAATGGATCTTATTTCATTTTTAGGGCTTAACATCCCGTGTAAAATGGATGAGAACTCAACATACATATGCCATGAATCTAAAAAGATCTCATATCATTTCAAGGCTTAACATCCTTTGCAAATGATTGAGAAACAAATTATGGCTAAATTAGACAAAAATGATATTAAATCCCTTGCTTTTAAAACTGAATATCTTATTTAAAGGGGAGCATCTAATTATCAAATTAAGGGGGAGAAATAAAAAGTCATACTAAATGATTATCTTGGTTATCTTTTTGAAATGACAAAGGGGGAGAAATAATATAAAATCAAAAACATAAAAATGAGTTTCATAATATCTCGGCCAGCATACACTTGCAAAACAAGAATAACTACAAAAGGTAAACTTCAGGTATGAAACTCATATGATTTATATTTCCTTATTTTATATTTAGGAAATGTTTGTCATCTTCAAAAAGGGGGAGATTGTTGGCTAAATTAACATTAGTATAATCCCTTTGTTTAGATGATGACAAACATTTCATTCTTGTTGATCTAACGTGCTACTTGAGTGTTGCAGGAATAAGGTGGATAACAAAGTACTAGGGAAACTATATGCTTGAATGCTTGTAAATTTCATGAAATGTAATCAATTGTAAACTTGTACAAATATATAATGTACAAGTACTTAAACTCCATGTAAATCAAGCATTAGATCTTCCCCATCCAATCACTACACTTAGATAGATCATCCCCTTCATTAGTGTCACATTTGCACACTCATACATACACTTAGCACTTTATTTGAAACATTGAAACAGGGTCAATCTCGATCGACAAATTCCTCGACCGAGACACTCTCAGTCGACAAACTTCTCGACCGAGAAAGACCCAGGTAGCCGTTAGACACAGCTGACAAGGTAGTTGGCAGTTGGAGATGAACATTGCAAATACTTGATCCAGAGAGCCTGTCGGTCGACAAAACTTCGACCGAGTAGGTGTCCCGGTCGACAATTTCTCGACCGAGATGGACTCTGACAGCAACTGCAGAATTAATTAAACTAGCCGTTGTTAAATCAACTAGTGGATACCTAACGGCTATTTGAGCACTTGGAACCCCCTAGAAAGTATCTAGAATGTCCTTAAGCATCCATAGGCCATTCCTATAAATAGGATAAGCCATAGGACACCAAAAACACACTTGTGCATATACTTGAGCTTACACTTACAATTGGCAAACTGTTTTGAGCAATTGAGCAACACTAGCATTGGCTATTCTTTTCTTTGCTCCAAATTTCGTGTCCTATAGGCTAGCATCTCCTATCCACTAAACCTACATTCCAATATTAATTGGTTAGGAGATCTATATGCTTGATATAGGCAAATCAAGCCTTGAACTACAAGTGGTATTGTAATTTCTATTTTTCCTTCTTGTTCCCTGTTATCTTTTGTATTCTCCTTGCTACTCCTAGGGTTGGAGGCTGCGGATTGGAGAAGGTTCTTCTCGGTGGAGAAGGTGGACTTCGAACTACTTCAAGAAGGCTGTTGCAACGGGAAGCTACTTCAAGAGGAAGGCTACTTCAAGGGGGAGCTTGAAGTTACTTCAAGAAGGCTGCTTCAAAGTTGGTGCAACTACTTCTAGGTGAAGGCTGTTTGAAGGGTTTGGTGAAAGAATTGTAATTTTATGTAAAGTCCTTGCGAGGTAATAAAATTTGATTCTTTCAAAATCCTGGTTGGGTAAGCAACCGGGTAGTGGATTGACTGCCTTAGTATTTGCTAAGGTTGGAACCACTCTAAATCCTTGTCCCCTTGTCCAATATTTTTGTGGTTGGTTGTTTGAGTTAAATTATTATTAAAATAATCATAAAACCCTATTCACCCCCCTCTAGTGGTTTTTCACCACGGAGGTCCAGAAGGTCTACGAGGAACTGATGAATAGAAAGATCGAGCCCACACACTATGTTGATCGGACAATGGTCCATGATCTGGGGTTCGAGGCCAACCTCGCCTATGTCTTGAAGGGGCAGGCGAGACACACATCCAGGAGGCCCGACGAGCTGCAGTACCACACCGATGGCCTGCCTTTCTTCGGCGAGCGGCCAACATACAAGGAACTCATGGCAGAGTTCATGGCATCATTGGACATCAATGTGGTGCCCAATGACTTGATCGCCATCGACAGAGAGTGGAGAAAAGGGCGGGTGTTGTTCAGACTCTACAAAAACAAATATACCCTCACTCTCACCCAGTTCAATTCAATTTATAACTAGTTTCATAATGACTACCATCACCGAAGGCCAGACAATAGGATAGACTACGATGATATATTCGCCCAGCTCGTAACTACGCCTCTGAGCAAATCCATCAGCTACCACAATGCTGCAGTTGCTGATTTCGAGCATCCGTTTGTGCGGGTTCTTCACCGCATGCTCTTCACCACGTTGTTTGCTCATGGCGACCTATCTCTCAGCAAGTTTCAAGAGACAGATTTGTTTTTCTTGCACAAATTGCTGAAGCGCGAGGAGTGCAATTGGGGCGCGTTCTTCTTAACACACGTGTTGGCCGTAAAGAGGAGTACGCGGAAGGCTCCAATCCACTTTGGAGGGCTCATCACACCACTGGCCCTCTATCTTGGGTTAAATTTCTCCCAACTTACTCCCCTTTCCAATAGGAGCAAGGTCAACCTCCAGCATCTGCACTGCTCCAACCTCCTCCTGCTCCGTGATGGCTTGGCATATGCACATTGCCATGTCAATCAAGCATATCAAGAGTGCTCACTTCCAGACCCCGTCTTCAACATTGAGGAGCTCAGCATTTCCGATGGCCTGTCATTGCCATCGACGACTTCGATGAAGACGGTGGTGATGATGACAACAATGATGAAGGCGACGAGCATGAAGAGGAAGAGGAGGCCTTCACTCCTCGTCGGGCATGAGTAGCACCCTGGAAGCATCTCCGCATGAATCCGGGTGCATCTTCATCTTCACAGCCTCCGCCACCTCAGCCCTCTCATCAAGGAGAGGATGCCTACTCCATGCAAGGGATGTACACAATGCTGTAAGAGATCCAACACACCCAACTGCAGCATACAACTTCATATGCTGGTATTCAGGATACAACGAATCGACTGTTAGATAATCAGAGGGCCATTTTCGAGAATGAGCGCCTCCTCCTCGACAACCAATAGCACATCCACGACAGGTTACATAGGATGGAGATGCAGCAGCAACCCTTCTATGATCATTACTGGAGCCAGAAGTATTTTGGGGGGTATCCACAACCTCCACCAATGCCCCAGTATGATCCGAGCTTTCAGGGGCAATACCCATCTTGGGACCCCACGACTCCACAATACCCGCCTCCTCCTGAAGAATGATCGGTATTACTGTTCCACCTTTTAAGGTTGTTTTTGACTATGAGGCCATAGTCGAATTCAAGCTTAGGGGGGGGGGAGTTGGAACAACTCTATCCTTTAGTTTTCTCAGTTTTAGTTTTTATTGTTTTGTCTTTTATCATTTGTTTTTCTTAGTTATGAGTTTGTTTGTAGGATCCACACTCTATCTAGTGTAATTGTGGATGTCTTAAGTCATGTGTCATCTCGTTGCTTGTACATGGGAATTAGGGGAAAATTTAAATTTTTTTAGTGTTTTTGCAAGCTTGTGTTGTTTAACTTTGAGCACATAACTTAAGGAAATAATTGGGTTTGTCAACTTTAAAATAGGAAATCACAACTGTACATTCCTATGATTCATGAAAAGTGGACGAAACTGGTTGTTTGAGCCTAAACTGATCAAATGATAATGAGACTTTAATTTGAAATAAGAGAGAGAAACCTCTTGATTACTACACAGGTTAGTAAGGAGGGACACATAATAATTTCCAAAGGTTCAGTCAATTAGTCTTGTGATCTATCCACCCCATTGTTTTCATACTCCACCTTAAGAACTGGAAGTATATTATGGTTTTAATCTCTTTGATTGCATTCCATGTAGGTAGGTTTTGCATTGCAACTATTTTCACATATTTTTGCATGAAAATGAAAAAATAGACTAGTTATACATGCACATTATCCTTAACTGTGTGTCATGTAGTTGCATAACTATCATGTAGTAGCTTCATTCACATCTTTTGTGCATATAGTACATCATGCATCTTATGTCTTCTGAAACATTAAGGGTGATGAACTTGTTCCATACCTTCTGAATGCTTCAAATGTATAAGTTATGCAGTAATAAGTGAGCCCGACAAATAATTAGTTGTCAGCTATGAAAATAAGGGCTTGAAAAAATAATAAAGAAAAAAAAGAAGTTTTGAAAAAAGAAGAAGAAAAAAAAGTATTGAGAAGAAAGTAGGATTGAGAGGGAGAAAGGAACATAGTCTCACCTACATCTTAAGAAGAATAAGTACATGATGTAGTTCTATTAGATATTCCATCTCACCTTGAGACGGGATGATAGTGCATGCATCATTCCACACAAATGTAGGCATTAGGGCATTTTTACTTGCATATGCATTATTTAGGTCATTATTGTTTTGTGCATGTTGAAACCGTATAATGCTTCAATTTCTTCCACTAGCAACCCATTCCATCCACCCATTGCTCGAATTGGTAGGCCACCGTGATTTTCTCCTCACTCGTTAATACCCAGAGAGATGCTTCCATGTAGATGGTAGTTAGGGCGAGCAACGTAGATAGGAGATCACAAGATGCACTGAGTCTGAACCAGAGAATTTTATCATGTTAACTGCCTTATATGATAGTGTTCATCAATTTTGAGGTAGATATCTTTTATGGATGATTACTGTCACCTTTAGGGTAATTATCATTCCGTGGTTAGTGAGGGCCGGAATGTGAATGTCCGGCGGGGATCATATGGTGATGTTTGTTGTGATAATCTATTCTTTAGTTGACCCTCGCAATTCTATTCTAGAGTTTTATTGCTCGAGGACGAGTAATGTTCAAGCTTAGGGGAGTTTGATGCGATGATTTTGAGTCGCATTTATAGACTTGTTTTACTCACGTTTTATGCATTTATTGGTCATTTTGGTGGTTAATATCGCATAATTCACTTACTTTAGTCTATGATCCTTCTCAGTGTCAAATTTCTCTTATTTTATTGTTTTGAGCATAAATGATTACAATAATATGTTTTATCTCGGCTTATGTGGTTTTGTTTTGCAATTTCAGGAAAAACACATATTTGCAGCTGTCGATACCATCGACGGCTGTCGATACTATCAACACAACCACAGGCAGCCAGCCGCAATGAGCAACACAGAGTCGATACCATCAACATTCCATCAGGTTGCTGGCGACCAGTCAGTCGATACTATCAACCCCAAAGTCGATACTATCGACACGTGTAGCTTCAGCGACGGAAAAGGGATAAAACTGATGCTTAAGGGTGTCGATACCATCGACCCTCGTCGATGGTATCGAGTCAGCATCAGGTGCAATGACGAAAAGAAAAGAAGGCTTTCTGATATCGCGAGTGCCGTCAGATTAAAGTTTGTTTTAGATCGGCTCTAATCCAACAGTTGTGATATTTTTGCAACATAGCTCGGTGATTATACCTAATGACGGAGGCCAAGAGCGGAGGATCACGTCATTAGCCACTGCACACGTCCCGAGAAGGTGTGGAGAGAAGAACGAAGCCCAGAAGCATGCCCCAACCATTCCAGAAGCCGAAGAAGACACTTTCCACCACCGAAAGGCTGTAGATCGTGCATTCTACGCCGAGGAACACTTGGATCCTCTCCGTTCAGGGGTTCCATTACTTATTCACATTTTTCTCCATGTTTCCCCTTTCTTCACCCACGTTTTGCTCTGAGATGAACATGCAGGGCTAATCCCCTTTATCTTTAGGACCGGGAGTAGCCCAGGGAAGCATTGTATGACATTTTTATCATAGTAATTCATAATTTATCTCTTAAATCCATGGTATGATTTCATTTTCTCAATTATATTGTTATGCTTGATCACCATAATGATAATCTAATGCCTTTAATTACTTTGAAAGAAGAATTAACGGTTGAAAAGAGACGAAATTCACA
This sequence comes from Alisma plantago-aquatica, assembly GCA_963693085.1. Lineage (NCBI taxonomy): Eukaryota > Viridiplantae > Streptophyta > Magnoliopsida > Alismatales > Alismataceae > Alisma > Alisma plantago-aquatica. The sequence goes on from OY856410.1 coordinate 568,054,197, forward strand.
TTAATTAACAAATCCCTTGAACAAGGTGATGTAAGGTTAATGGTGGAAATCCAGAGGTCGATTCTAATGCACCTAGTTTAGGGGATAAGTTACTACGACGGTGGAACTGACCTAGACATAGGTAGTGAATTGTACCATGACAGTGGACAATTTTGACTACAAGCCACTACCCGGATTGAGAGATGAACCTGAGTAACTATATGGAAATTCATACAATGAAATCCCACGGTGAAACCAAAATCCTAAAGATCTTCATCAGAATTGATTAAGCTAAACATTTAATCGATTGATTTGTTTTATTTTATTTTCTTTTATTTTTAAAACAACTCTCATAACCTTTTTATTGGTATAGCTGATTGCGAGTACTTAGTAGTAGTCTACCGATAATTCAGTGTCCCTGAGTTTGACTCGGGCCTCACAAGGGCCTATACTACATTGACGCGTTCACTTGCATTTTATGCACGGTAAAATCGTGTCAACTTGGCATACAACTGATGTTGGCAAAGGAGAGTCAACGCTTGTCGAAGATGCTATTCATGCTCTTTCCTGTCCTGACTATAGATCAGAATGTCATCTATAAAGACTACAACAAACTGATCTAGAAATGAACGGAACACCCTATTCATCAAATCCATGAAAGAAGCAGGGCATTGGTTAGCCCAAACATCATAACCACAAACTTGAAGTGACCATACCTTATCCTAAAATCTGACTTTGGTATGTCATCTGCCCTAATCCTCAACTGATGATATCCGGACCGTAGATCGATCTTTGAAAACACTGTAGCACCACACAATTGATCGAACAGATCATCTATCCTTGGCAACGAGTACTTGTTCTTGATCGTGACTTTGTTCAACTGTCGGTAGTCTATACATAAATGCATCGATCCATCCTTCTTCTTAACGAACAACACTGGAGCACCCCAAGGCAACATACTCGTTCAGATGAAACCTTTCTCCAACAACTTATGTAACTGCTTCTTTAGCTCTGCCATCTCTACTGGAGCCATCCTATACGGTGTCTGTGCAACTGGATGTGTTCTTGGAACCAGATTGATCTCGAAGTCAATCTCTCGGGGTGGAGGAACGCCAGGGAACTCATCAGGAAACACATCCGCAAACTCTCGGACAACTGTCACCTCCTCAAGACTAGGACCCTTCGCCTTGGTATCCACAACGTGAGATAAGAACGCCTTACATCCTTGCCGTAACAACTTTTCTGTCACCAACGCTAATACTAGACACGTCGGAAGAATCTTCCTATCTCCTTGGAAGATCCACTTCTCTCCACAAACCTCAAACACTGTTTGCTTGGAACCACAGTCCAACACAACCTTATACTTCTCTAAGGTATCCATCCCAATGATCACATCGAATCCATGCATATCAAGTGGTATAAGATCCACTTGTATGCTGTGTCCCGAAAAAGATAAGACATAAGATGGGCACTCCTCTCGAAGCATCGAGGATCCATCAAGAGGGGTTTCTAACAACAAGCTATCTTTCTTACAGCTAACAGGTAACAAACAGTTATCAAGCATAGAACGTGTGATAAAAGAGTGCGTAGCACCCGGGTCAACCAGAACAGATACAAAGTAAGAAGAAGACAAATCAGAATGAAATAACTCCATCTGACCTGTCACCACTCGCGGGTTGACTATCACCTCTGGTTGACTCATAGCATAGAATCGAGCCGTTGCTTGTTGTCCACGTCCTCTGCTTCCTTGAGCAGACGATCCCGCTTGTGACGCTTGACCACGTCCTCGTCCTCTGCTACTACTGGGTTGCTGTTGGTCTAACCCTTGCTGATTCTATCTCAGCTGTTGTGTCACTTCAACATCTTTACTTGGGCAATTTGACTTGAAATGCCCTGTCTTTCCACAGATATAGCATGCCCTATCCTCCAACTGTGGCTTAGATGGCCCTGTCACTGCCACTGAAGCTGTACTATGTGCCTTTAATGGTGAAGAAACATATCCTCTTCCTTTACTCGGAGACCACATCGACGGTGCACTGGAACCTATCATCACGGAAGGTGTTGAAAACCTTGGCTTCTTGAAGCCACCAAATCTTTGACCCTGGAACTGAGCATGCCTCTTCTTAGACATTGACTCTCTCTTCTCCCTGACTGACCGTTCGATCCTCCGGACAGATTCCACAAACGTAGCAAACCTTTCTCTATTTTCTAGGGCGGCAGCTGGCGTTGTCAACTCCGCACTCATGCCTTTCTCAAAACGTCTAATCCGTTCATCATCCGTTGCCGCCATGTGAGGACAAAACCTCAACAGGTCCATGAACTTGGCTTCATACTCAGTGATATTCATCGCTCCTTGACACAAGCACTCAAACTGGCTGATCTTCTCGTCTAGATACATCTTCGGAAAGTATCTGCTGATGAACTCGCGTTGGAAAACCTCCCAACCGATCACCTCACGGGGTCACTTCTCCTCCTCGATGGTCCACTAGTGACCAACACTACCCTTCATAAGGTAGACAGCGTGCTTGACTTTGTCTGCTTCGGGGATGTCGAGGATCTGGAAAGCCTTTTCAAGACTTGTCAATCATAGATCAGCATCCACTGGATCAGCCGTCCCAGCATAGTCCGAAGCTCCGACTCAACGAAGCCGCTCAAAGGTCTTCCCAATACCCGATGTTTCATCATGGGGAGCCTGTGCTCTCAGAGGAGGCACTGACAATCTCTCCACCATGAGATTCATCGTAGCCATCATCTGCCCCATAAGCTGTTGGTAGGCAGGGATTTTGAGAATGGCTGGGTCAAGTTGGGGAACCTCAGGCACCCGATCTCCATGTGCCTGTCTTTCAGCTCCATCAACTGATGCAACATCGCTGCTCTCGACAACATGTTCTTCATGGTTTCCAGACATCTTGGCTTTTTCTTCCGCTGAGGGCAGAAGATAGTTGTAAGAAAATTTGGAGGACTCACAAGAACAGATGCAACCTAGTCCTAGATCCTTGTAGACTCACTGAACCTAGAGCTCTGATACTAAAAACTTGTGGCGACACATCCCGCTATCACACAAACAATGAGGTGCCACACAAAAATGTGCGGAAACACCATAAACCACCTATTAACAAAAACACGGATTAATTAAAACTGATTCTGGGAAATAGATAAACCAAGAAACTATTACATTCGGATCCTCATCCTGTAAGAAGACAGGTTATATAAACATTTACAAGTCTTGATATGTGTCCACATCTTAGAAGATCAACTGTCTTGTCATCACATGAGTTCATCACCTATTCATATATATATATATATATATATATATATATATATATATATATATATATATATATATATATATATATATATATATATATATATATATATATATATAACGGGCTATATCCGACCAGCAGTAGGATAAACAAGGCTTCATCAGCTATACATCATGAAACAACGTCAAAACGTCTCCGAGGACCTGAGAGTACAGAGATGACTCTAAGACTCTACTACAAAACAACCAAAACAGCAGCATATCCATCTCTTGCCTTCTACTGCTCGCCTTGCTACTCGGCCGCAACCCCGCGACCAGCACCACGTCTAGCACGAACACCTAAAAAGGTTGTAAACCGACGGGGTGAGACACACAGTCCCAGCGAGAAACATAACTCCCCGCCGAAACCATAAAACCTCAGAAAGATTAAAGCAATAACAATAGATAACTGATAACCCGTAGAATAAGAGCAGCATACTAAGCAAAGTTATTCATACCATCAAGCTTACCAAGATGTACGGAAGGCATATAACCAAGTATTTCTTTATGGAACATGATTGACAAGATAAGATTTATAAGATCTTACCACATAATATAAGGAACGTATAAGTAACTGCAACATATAACAAGATCAACTACAAAAGCAAGGCCACAATCAATTTTCCGTGTTTTGCCTTAAGCAATAAATACTATTCGACTGGATTACGTGTTATTATGCCCTGAGGAAGTGAGTCGTACCGCTCAAATCCAACCGACGGCTGTGAAATCCAGAGTCGGTGCCATACAAGGTCAATGGAAGAGCCAGACTCCATGACCTTCCACCTCGTGGTCAGTGCACAAGAACCAAAGTAGGACCGTAGTCTCATTCTTAAGTGGCCTCAGCCATAGGGTCAGCTCCCGCAGGCTACCCTTTCTCTAGCCCGCCTTGGTACATGTCTCAACACTAGTATATCTGAGCCACGGGCCAGTTCACCGTGCTCCTTGAGCCATGAACGCATTCATGCTCTATCATACTGAGCCATGGGCATGTTCACCATGCTCTATCTATCCCAAGTCTGCAACCGCAACTGCACTCAAATCCTCACTATTTTAGGCTAGGAGAAACCTCGCATATTCAACAATATGCGCTCTGGGTTAACCCACATGAGAACCCGTTTCACCATCACCAACTACTGACGATGATGGATCTATGTCCAGGGAAAACTACATGATAGATTCATCTGTAATTAGTTAAGGTATTTTAAGTAGATTGTTGGGGCAAACAAGTTGTAACACATATTTAACATTAAGTTGCCTTGTTATTACCACTATCACATAATCCTGTGATCTCAATCCCTCATCACAAGAAACTACTGCCTCTTAAGGCATTCTCATGACTAGAAATAACAATCCCAGATCTCATCATCAGAGGATAACACCTCAACTAGGCACTTAAGCCAAACCCAGGTCCTCAGACCAAAACACATAAGACTAGTGATGCATGTTATCTCATCATCAAGAATGACCATCAAAGCAGTGTTATTCAAATATATATATATCTCATAGCCCTTTACCTGGCTATGCATCTGCATGAAACACCTACATGGTTAGTATACATAATCATAGAGATAACTGAAACCCTCATAGATTAACAGAATGATTATATTGTCAATATAGGGCAACATTAATGATTGCATACTTTATCATTCATGCCTCAACCTGTGACCATAGACATGGGTCATATCATCATGTGAAGTAACTCATATACTTCCAAACTTATCATTATATATATGATTTCAAGATGATCATAAACACATGTAATATCATGGCATTAGAGTTCAAATATGTTATGTTTTCATAGGTGCGTTCTACCATATCAAAGAGGTCAAAGGTTCATGAATCATAACCATAACTATTAACAACAAGAAGGTGATCACATGATAAGGAACTATCATATGGGCTTCTGGGAGGAACAGGACCCTCACTAGAAGTACCCACTACCCTCACAAGAAGTGTGATGGGTAGGGAACCCTCACTAGAAGCAGTATCAGGCAGGGTAACTTTTCTCCCAAAAGCATATCGGCCCATCACAGTAAGGGTGTCAGGCTACCTCCTCAAGGCATGCCGTGCAACTAGAGACCAAGGCATGATGTGTAACTAGGTCTATGGGCATGTCATGCAACTATATGTATCATGCATCCATGGATATCGGGCATCCATGTGTCGTGCACCTATATGTCATGCATCCAGGGGCGTCATGCACCTATGTGTCGTGCATCCAGGGGCATCGTGCACCTATGTGTCGTGCATCCAGGGGCGTCATGCACCTATGTGTCATGCATCACCACCAAACCATGATGCCCACATAAGGCTAGCCCACAGAGCTCCATAACGTTCAAGGTATAAAAGCACCAAGCCACTACCCAAGCTAGGTGTATCGGGCAGGGCACTCAACAAGGCATAACACCCAACACACAAAGGTATCGCCCAACAACCAAACACATCTAGGCACAATGGCCAAGGGTACAACTCAAACGACAGCAAAGGAAAGCCTATAGTCCAAACAAACTAACCTCATCCTATTGGCCAACACACAAGGCAATGACCAAGGTGTATCGCCCAATACAACCTCATCATCTCAACCCAAGACTCTATATTAAGAGAGGGTATCAGGCAACACCAACCCCAAGCCATATCGTGCAAGATACAACTCAACAAGATCGTCCTCAACCTCAAGCACAAGGGTACCAAGCCCTAATTGATCAAGAAGATCGACTCACCTCTCAACAACCAAGAGAGAGGGGTTTTGCACAACCTCTATCACAAATCGGACAACCCCAAAGATCAACCTCAACATAGGTCTACATCTACCAAAAAGCTTACCTCTCGAATCCATGGTGAGAGGAGAGTGTTGCTCAAGTAACTAGAACCCAAGCTCACCTCTCAACTTAAATGAGAGAGGGGTGTTGCTCATATCACTAGGGCTTCAAGCTCACTTCTCTAGACCAAGGAGGGAAAGGAGTGTTGCTCAACATGGAAACCCTAAGACATGGTTCAGCCAACTAGGGTACAACTAAGCAAGAAACTTAACTAGCAACATACATGGCCGATTATGATCATATGAAACATACAAGAACATAGAAGAAGGTAATATGATTAGGGTTAGGAGTTATGTAACCCGCCTTAAGCAAGCTCCAAGCTCCTAGCTCCAAGCACCAAGCTACACCTTCGGCCACCTCAAGAGGAAGAAGAAGAAGACTCCAAGATAAGGATCGACCACCAATCTAGCAAAGGGAGAGGTGTAGTGCACCAAGGGGAGGAGAAACTAAGGAACTAAAGGGATCCTTAGCAAGAGAAAGGGAACACATATATAGGAGAGGATGGAGGAGAAACCAAGGTAAGACAAGGCAAGGTGTCACCCACTTAGGGACACTTGTCCATGGGCAAAGCCACCACTCTAACTTGCCTTAAACACATGTCTAAGGCCATTGCCACATGCAAGCATCAAGCACCAAGTGTCCACTAGTGGTGACACAAACGAGGTCAAAGAGGTCAGGGGGGGGGGTCCATGGGCGAAACACCTCAACTCCATGCCCGACACACTCCCTGGGTGACACACCCAGGCCGATACAAGGCACTCCTGCCCGACACAAGGTCCACCAAGGCAAGGGAAAGGTTCAAGCAAGGCATATCAAGGCCCAACAAGCTCAACCTTTCCTCTCAATACTAGAGGAAGTAGAGAGAGATAGGAATACTTCTCAAGGTGACAAACTTGCTCAACAACCCTAGACTTGGGTTAATTGCAAGTAGCACCTCCAGCTCTCCACAAAGCACAAACAAACCCTAATCACCACTAAAGGTGATTAGCAAGCAACTAAGCACCAGGGTTAAGCAAAGCAAATAGGATAAGCCCTAAACAGAGGTCACGGTCCTTACAGTTTCAAAGCTCAAAGCGGGAGATTTCCTACCCAGCCGAGTGGGTCATAGAGAGCCGCCACCCAGGACTTGGGGTTGCTGACTGCTGCCCTGACTCCCACCCTTACCAGACTCCCGATGGAATGGCTCGTGTGCCAACCGATCAGTTGGCAGTGCCCGACCAGTTCAAAAATGTAGCCGCCAGCCTCATTTGCTCACAACCCTAGTTGTAAAAGCCCCCTCCTTCTCCTATAAAAGGAGGGGCACTTCCTCCTCACAGGGACATTATCTTTGGTACGAAGGATTTCCGAGCAATCATTCTTATGTTCTTGAGTTTTGTTCATCAATAAAATCTAATTATTTGCAAGCTAAGTGTCCCTTTTAATTATTGTTCTTTTACCTTGATCATTTTTAGAGCTAGTCTTGTTCTCCTTCTTCTTCTGTAGACCGAAGCAAGGAATTAAGAGTCAGCCATTTAATTGTGTCTAGCCTAAGGAACTAATCCTTTGATAAGTCTAGACTATGGCTAGAACACTTTCTTCCTTTGTCTCCCTTTTCTCTACAAGCATGAGCGAGTAGTTTTCCTATCGAGGCAAGGGGAATAGACCCTTAGCCATGGTTTGAATCAACTTAATCCTTAATAATGATTTCTTTCAGATGGCTTTTGGTTTTAAGAACTAATGATCTTTTAGAGTAATTAATCGATTTGGTCATATGTTAATCTGGGTGGAAATGACCATGGAAGCCCATATTTAGAACACTAAAACCATTCACAAAGAGGTTTTGAAACGACTGTGGGTCTTTTTCTTTTGGGATGATGAACTAACAAAAATGAGTACCAGATGCAATGGGCTCATGTGGATTTCATCTTTTGTGGATTTAGTTTTTTTTAAGGTGTCGTTCCATATTCCATTAACCTAGCCAATCGACCTTAGCAATGTTTAAAAACATACTTGGAAAAGATAAGAAGAAATCATAAGAAGAGACAGACCCTTTACGGGCCTCACTAGCTATGGCATTAGCTAATCTATTGATACTATGACTCTTAAACAAAATAGAGAAAAAACTAAAATTTGCTTGTAACAACTGGATATCCTCCAAGATGCTGCCCAAGTGATCTCTCCTCCTACCAGTTTTGTTGTAATTCATAGCCACCACCTGCGAATCTATTTCTATCTCTAAGTTTACCCACCCATGTTCCATTGCCCAAGCTATGGCCTCTCGCATGCTTAAGGCTTCTGCAATAGCAATGTCCTTCATTCCATCCCACTGCCTGCCTCCTATGCCTTGGATCTACCCTGCTCTATCCCTAATTGTAAGGACCCTGACCCCCATTTTGGGCTTATCCTATTTGCTTTGCCTAACCCTGGTGTTTAGTTGCTTGCTAATCAACTTTAGTGGTGATTAGGGTTTGTTTGTGCTTTGTTGGGTGTTGGAGGTGCTACTTGCAAATAACCCAAGTTTAGGGTTGATGAGAAAGTTGGTCACCTTGAGAGGTGTTTCTCTCTCTCCTTGCTTCCTCTAGTGTTGAGAGTAAGGGTTGGGCTCATTGCTTGGGTTGCTTTGGGCTTGGATGAGCCTTGTTGGGCCTTATTATGCCTTTCTTGAGCATTTCTTAGCCTTGTTGGACCTTGTGTCGGCCATAGGTGTTCCGACCATGGTTGTGTCGGCCATGGGTGTGTCGCCCATGGGGCTGTGTCGGGAAAGGAGTGGGTGTATCGGTCATGGACCACCTTTGACTCCTAGCTTCGTTTGTATCACCACTCTAGTGGACACTTGGTGCATGATGCTTGCATGTGGCAATTGCCTTGGACATGTGTATGAGGCGAGATGAGAGGGTGGCGTTGCCCATGGACAAGTGTCCCTAGGTGGGTGACACATTGCCTTGTTTTACCTTGGTTTCTCCTCCATCCTCTTCTATATATGTATCCCCTTTCTCTTTCTAAGGATCCCTTTAGTTCCTTAGTTTTCCCCCCCTTCCTTGGTGCATGACACCTCTCCTTTGCAAGCTTAGTGGCCGATCCTCCTCCTTCTCCTTGGAGTCTTCTTCTTCCTCTAGTGGTGGCCGAATCCTAGAGTGCCTTGTTCTTCTTCTTGTGGTGGTTCTTGATCTTGGAAGCTTGGTGCTAGGAGCTTGGAGCTTGTTTAAGGCGGGTTACATAACTCCTAACCCTAACCATACTACCTTCTTTTATGTTGCATGTTTTCATATGATCATGATCAGCCATGTATGTTTTTAGATATGTTTCTTGCTTAGTTGCACCTTTAGTCTTATGGATATAGTGATCTTGTTGTTATGGTTGATGTTTTGTACCTTTGTACCTAGTTGGCCGAACCCATATATTAGGGTTTCTTTTAGGGCAATACCCCTTTCTCTCCTTTGGTCCTAAGAAGTGAGTTCGGATCTAGTGATATAGGAAACACCCCTCTCTCTTGGTTGTTGAGAGGTGAGCCTATACCCTAGTCGCTTGGGCAACACTCTTCTCTCACCATGGATTTGAGAGGTGAGCCATGGTTGGATGTGGACCTTATAGAGACTGAGAGATTGACCTAAGTTGGAGGTGATCTATCATGTTGCTCGTTTGGTGATGGAGGTTGTGCAAAACCCCTCTCTCTTAGTTGTTGAGAGGTGAGACGATTCTCTTGACCTTTTAGGGTTCTTATGTTGGTGAGCTTGATCTTGAGGATGACCTTGTCGGGATGGGCTTGGTGCCTTGCACGATACACCCTTGATGAGATGTTTCTCGACACCTCTTTATCTTGGGTCTTGGCCTGGACGATATGGTTCTATTGTGTTCGGTTGGATTTGTGCATGTTATGGTCCTCTTGATCTTGTTGGTGAGCTTGGGCGAGATGCCTTGACTGAGATGACCCCTTTACCCTAGTTGGTGTTATCCTTTGCCCGATATGGTGTCGGTTGGGCGTTATGTCCTTAGCCGATAGGAGTGTTCTCTGCTGACGCATTGATGTGGGCGTTGCTCGGCCCTATGTTGCCCATCTCGGGGTGTTGCGCGTTGCTATGGTGTTGCCTGACATAGCGTCGTGCATTGCTGCTTGGATGATTAGGTAGTTGCTGCCCGTCACAAACCCTAACCCTAGTTGGATGATAGGGTCTGGGCCGTAGAGCTAGTTGTGTTGCCCGACGCACCTTTGCTCCTTGGTTGCACGGTATGAGCTGCACGATACACAACTCCTAGATCCGTTGCATGACACACTCCATCATATCTACTTGCACGATATCCCTTGTGCATGGATGCATCCCATCATTGACCGTTATGTGTGTACAAGTGCTTGGCCGATAGGCCTCTAGTGAGGGGTGTTATCCTACCCGATACCACCTGTAGTGAGGGGCATTACCCTGCTCGATACCACCTGTAGTGAGGGTTTCCCTACCCATCACACTTCTAGTGAGGCTAGTAGACATCCTACCTAGTAGTCCTTCATCGTGAAATCGCATCCTTGTTGATAATGAATAATGGAAGTTAGTTTGCAAACCTATGCTATGTTGGATGTTTAAAGATGATGCCAAGATTCTTGCTCCTGTTTATAAGGTAAAAAGCTTAGTTGGATGCCCATGATTTGATAGAAATAGTATAACTAAAATAGTATATGCTTCATACGATTATGATCATGACATATGCATCTGCAAACCCTAATAACATGATAAACATAAGAGCTATGTCTGATGATTTTAAGTTATCTCTTTTGAAGTGCATACTTACCATGCAGGTGTATCAGATGAATTCATAGCTAGGTAAGAGCTATGAGGTATGTGTTTGAATAACACTGCATTGTGATGATCACTCTTGTTGATGAGATAACATGCATCACCAGTATGATGTGATAGGTCTGAGGACCTGATAAAGGCTAAGTGCCTAGTGGAGGTGTTATCCTTTGATGATGAGATCAGGGATTATTATCCCAAGTGATGATGTAAGATGATGAGAATGCCTTCAGAGGTAGTGGTTTCCTGTGATAAGGGATTGAGATCCCGGGATAATGTGATGGTGGTAGTAATAATGTAACTTAATGTTATGTATGTGTTATAACCTGACTGCCTCAACAATTCACTAAAAATATACTAACTAATTACAATGGAACATATTATGTAGTTTGCCCTGGCCATAGATCCATCAACGTCAGTAGTTGGTGATGGTGAAATAGGTTCTCCTGTGGGTTAACCTGGAAGCACATATTATTGAATATGTGTGGTTTCTCCTAGCCGAAAATGAGGATGTTAGAGTGCAACTTCGGTTGTAGACTCCAAAGTGCGGTTTTAGGCCCGTAGCTCAATATGTTGGAATATGGTGAACATGCCCATGACTCAATATGTGTGATGAGAGAGCATGAATGCATTCATGGCTCAGAGCACAATGATCATGCCCGTGGCTCAGTTTCACTAGCGTCGATACTTGTACCAAGGTGGGCTAGGTAGAGGGTAGCCTGACCCTGTGGCTGAGGCCATTTAAGCATGAGGCTGCGGTCCTGCTTGTTTTGTACTCGTGCACTGACCATGAGGTGGGGAGGTCGTGAAGTCCGGCTCTTCCATCAACCTTTGGGTTTCACAACCGAAGGTTGGATTTGAGCGGTACAACTCACTTCCTCAGGGCATAATGATACATAATTCAACCGAATAATATTTATTTCTTAAGGCAAAACACAGAACATTGGTTGAGGCCTTGTCTGTGTAGTTGATCTTGTTATACCTTGCAGTTACTCATATGTTCTTTATGTTATCCAGTAAGATCTTATAAATCTTATCTTGTCAATCATGCTCCATAAAGGAAATCAGGTCATATGCCTCCCAGATCTCTTGGTAAGTTTGATATTACAGTAAGACCTACTCAGTATGCTGCTCATATAATCTTCTTATGTTAGTTATCTTTCTTTTTACCTACTTAAGCCTTCCTTGGAGTTTTATAGTTTCAGCGGGGAGTTATGTTTCTCGCTGGGACTGTGTGTCTCACCCCGTTGGTTTACAACCTTTTTAGGTGATTGTGCTAGACGTGGTGGTGGTCGTGAGGTTGCGGCCGAGTAGCAAGAAGAGCAGTAGAAGGCAAGAGATGGATACACTACTATTTTGGTTGTTTTGTAGTAGAGTCCTAGAGTCATCCCTGTACTCTCAGGTCCTCATAGGTGTTTTGACGTTGTTTTATGATGTGTAGCTGATGAAGCTTTGTATATCCTACTGCTGGCCGGATGTGGCCCGTTGTGTATGTATAAACAGGTGATGAACTCATGTGTTGACAGGACAACTGATCTTATAAGCTGTGGACACATATCAAGGCTTGTAAATGTTTATATAACTTGTCTTCTTGCAGGATGAGGATCTAGATGTAATGGTTTCTTGGTTTATCTACTTTCTGAAATCAGTTTTAATTAACCCGTGTTTTTGGTAATAGGTGGTTTATGGTGTTTTCCGCACGTTTTTGCGTGGCATCTCATTGTCTGTGTGATAGCGGGATGTGTCACCACACTGATGACCTAGCCAGCCGCCACCTTTCCGTCCTCCCCTATAGATGCGTCGACGTTCAACTTGAGGTGTTCCTCCGTCGGCGTTACCCACTTATCATCTTCCCTTCCAGCTGTGCGCATGTTCTCATTTCTGCCCGGAGTCATCGTCAATCTGCTGTGATCCCGGATTAAAGCCAACAATGTGGCTTTAGTAGCTGGTCCACTGGTATTTGACTTTTTAAAAACTCTATTGTTTCTAATAGTCCATGCCATCCAAGCTGTAGCAACCAGCTCCTCCCTCAATTCGTTATCCTTGATCTCCATGATCGTGGCTAGTACCTCCATGGTCGTGAGCTCTTTCACACTGTCCCCAATGTCACTGGCATGTGGTGTAGCTTGTTCCCATAGTTCTACTGCACTCGGACATCTAAATAACATATGAGAGATAGACTCCCTCTCACTAGCGCAAAGAAGACAAAAACCATCCGTGTTGCAGTGTTAATCGTATAACCTGCCCATGGTAGCTAGGCCTCTGGTTTCCGCTCTCCATAATAAATGGGAAGCCTTCAGAGCTAACCCACTCCTCGATATCTGTCCCCATAGGCGGTCTCCTGGTTGGGATATATGCATCATAGTGTTCTATCTCCCCAGGGCCCAAGCCAATATACTGATCTCATCATAAACTCCCCTTCCCTTGCCGGCCGCCAGTACATGGTGTCCCCCGTTCTTATAAGGCTGAGAGGTATAGCGATAATGTTCCTTGCGATGCTGTCCGGGAAGTGGTCACACACTACATCTGCATTCCATTCCATCCTCCCGTCATGCATGAGATCCTTCACGTACACTAGTTGCTCTCCCTCACTGTTCCTGTATCTTTCCAGCGTATCCCTCATCTTTGGTACCCACCTATCTTCCCATATGTTGATTTCAGTCCCGTTCCCCACCCTCCACTCCATCCCCTCCAACACCAGTGCCTTTGCCCCCCACAAGCTTTGCCAGGTGTAGCTCGGGTTGTACCCTCTTCTAGCCTCCCAAATATTAGTCACAGGGAAATATCTTGCTTTAAGAACTTTGGCAACCATTGTCTCCAGCTTAGTATATATCCGCCATAATTGTTTTGCCAAAAGAGCTTGATTGAAAACATGCAAATCTCTAAAGCCCATTCCACCTTGTTTCTTCGGTTTGCACAAATAACCCATCCCATCCATGCCATCTTCCTCTCATTCCCCTTTGCCCCCCACCACCATCTAGCCACCATACTGTGCAACTCATCCACCATCCCTGCCGGTAGCTGGAAAATACTCATGACATACGTTGGTATGGATTGAGCCACATCCTTTATGAGAACCTCCTTGTCTGGTTTAGAAATCAACTTGTCCACCCATCCTTGAAGTTTGCGCCATACCCTCTCTTTGATGTAGCTGAATACCTACTTTTTTGACCTCCCTATATCCATAGGAAGCCCCAGATAGAGGGCATGCCTTTCCACTTCTTTGACCCGCAATAGCTCCTTAATCTCCACCCTTTTCTTCCGACTCGTTCCTTTGCTAAAAACAACCTCCGTCTTCAAATAATTAAGTTTTTGTCTGGATGCCTGTTCATACTGGCTGATAATTTCAGCTACTTTCAAGCATTCCGTGGTGGTTGCTCTAGTGAAAAGAATGCTGTCATCTATGAAGAAAAGGTGAGAAATGCTCGGTGCTGATCTACTAACTTTAATCCCATGAATGAGATTATCATTAGCAGCTCTGCACAGAGACGTAGAGAAAGCATCTGCACAAAGAATAAAAAGGTAAGGTGAGAGAGGATCTCCCTGTCTGAGTCCACGGGTTGGCTTAATAGTTCTGGTCCAGTTTCCATTTATGGTGAAGGCATGGCTAATAGTAGATATACAATCGTACACCCTATCTATCCATTTTTCACCGAAACCCAAGCACTTCATCACATGTATTAAGAAGTCCCATTCCACTCTGCCATAGGCCTTGGACATGTCTAATTTCAGTGCCATAGTTCCCTGTCCTCCCTCCTTTTTCTTCATCTTGTGGAAACGTTCATATGCAATGAGGGCGTTGTCAGTGATCATTCTCCCCGGAATAAAGGCACTTTGATTCACAGAAACAATGTTGTCCATGTGCGGTTTCAGACGGTTGGTGACCACCTTGGAGGCAATTTTATATATGACGTTACACAAGCTAATGGGTCTAAATTCACCCATCTCTGCGGGCTTTTCTACCTTGGGAATAAGGACAACCAAGGAATTATTAACCTCCCCTAGGCTTCTCTGTCTGCTCCACCACCCCTTTATGTAGCTCACCACCTCCTTCCCAACAATGTGCCAGTATTTTTGGAAGAAAAGGGCCTTCATCCCATCCGGTCCCGGTGCCTTATTTGGGTGTATCTGTTTAAGAGCATGAAGAATTTCCTCTTCTGAAATGTCCATCTCTAGATGTCTAGCGACCTCCCTATCCACCTTCCTTTCCAAGCCCCTTGTTGCTTCCCCAAAAGCCGTAGGATTTGTAGTTTTGAAAAGCTTTGTAAAATAATCTAAGACAACCTGTTGGACTTCCTCCTCCTCCATCCTCCATATTTTGGCACTATCTTTAAGGCCCTCAATTTTGTTCCTTTGTCTCATGGATGACACTCTCTGGTGGAAATAAGCAGTGTTCCTATCACCTTCCCTCATCTCATTCATCCTTGATCTACTGTGCCAATAAGACTCCTCATGCCACAAGCAATATTGTAGCTCTTCTGCAATTTGTTCTACCCTTCCCAACATCCTGTTATCAGGTGGTTGATCTTGCACTGACATAAGGTCTTGCTCTAGTTCCCATATTTTTTTCCTTCTAAATTTGAATTTTTTCTCAGCCCACTTCTTCAGATTTACACCACATCTGTTCAGCTTACCAATCAGATCTTCCGTACTACTATGGTTCCATGCTGTGTGAATAGTAGCTTGGCACTCCTCCTCGACAACCCAAGCCGGTTCAAAGGCAAAGAACTCATGTTTCCTGTTCTTCTTTTCCACTTGTATTCTGTCTGCAGTGATGATGATAGGAGCGTGATCCGATTCATAGATAGGAAGATGAATCACCTTGCAGTACATGTATTACCTTCTCCATTCCAGATCAGCCAACACTCTTTCAAGTCTTCCTATATCAGGGTCTCCATAGGCAGGCCCCATCTCCAAGTGTAAATACTACCAGTATAGCCAAAATCAACCAGAGCATAATCATCAATAGCATCTCGGAACCCCTGCATAACTCTTTCCTCTTTTGGTGGTCCTCCCAGCTTTTCCACGTTGGATACTATCTCGTTAAAATCCCCAAAGAAAAGTACCGGCACCTCAGCCTCCCTTTTAATTCTGTGCATTAGCTCCCACGTCCTCAATTTATTTGGTTGGTCCGCCCAACCATAAATACCAATAGCCTTCCATTTCCCATGTCTTCCCTCATCCACCAAGCACTCCACGTGTCTTTGTGAATAACTACTAATTTCCACCTTTGCGTCTTTCCACCAAAATCCCACCCCTCCTGCTCTCCCCACACTGGATATACAAATTCCATTGACAAAACCACAACTTCTGTTCACCTCCTCCAGCTTTGTGTCTGCTACCATAGTTTCCATGATGAAAACTATATTTGGGCTCTCCCTCCAGCACCGTGATCTTAGTGTTGTTGCCTTGTCAGGGTCGCCCATAGCCCGACAATTCTAGCTTAGGAGTTTCATTGTCCTTCGCGGGGTTGGTCCATACCAACCACCACTACTTAGGCTTTTCTGGCCCTATCATCTGCTGTATCCTCAATTTTGTGGATTTAGTTAATTCACATGCCTTCATCGGATTTGTCATTTAAAGGATTTAGTTATTTCTCACCTAGGCTAAGGTTGTGAAAACCCCTAAAAAAGCCTCGATTTTCCATCATCTGATTCAATCATCGTTGATTTACTCAGTTTACATTCTAGTCTTTTATTCATAATATCTGTTATTCTGCTAACAATCATCTATCTTCCTTGTAACATGGAAATTTTACTTCTTGTTAGCATAATTTTAATTCTTGCTTTTCCTTTTTTTTTCTAGCAACAATCATCAAAACCCCAATCTGATTTTTACTTCCTGTTCTAAGAACATAAAAATACCAAAAAGAAATAAAAACAAAACATTTGGGTTTAGAGACTACTTTCTTAAAGACGTTGCCCTATGGGATCGACCCTTCTATACTAGTCTTAATTGGACAGTAAAAAAGGTTAAACTCTAGGATTAAAATCTTAGTGATTGTAGTGCAGTGATCTTCGACGCATTATCAGGATTCTAACTAATAAAAAGGATTTCATATTTCACTCAAAGTCTAATCTAATTCTATGTTGTCTATTGTCCCATTATTTCCATTTATTTAGTCAATAAGATTATAACTAAAGTGAACTATAAGAGATTAATAGTGACCTATGATATGGTCATTATGTTGGTATGTATGCCCTGAGAGCCAATCATGGGATGATTGGTGGGATACATTAAGATTGATTTGATAAACATCAAAGGCAAGCTTCCAATTCTTTCTGGTTCAGTCATAAGAGACAGTGATAGAACAGATTGAATGTCTAGAGAATGACAATACTCAATGACGTATGCCTTCAGGTTCAGGACCTGAACGATGAGATCATACAGATGCTAAGAGTTTGTACATTCTCATTATGTCCCTAGTAAGATATCATTATGGAAGGTAGATAGACATCAATGACACACAAGACTAGATTGTGGTGTTGGTTGATGACAGAATCTCATTAGTCATGATATAGAGATATCAAACCAAACACATAGGTACTTGTTAGAGAACAAGTGTACCAGACAGACCCACCATGAGTTTGACACATGGAACCATGACATGGTAGTCACAGTCAGTACTCACAGTGATGGTGGTGAATGTGATTCTTTAACCTAAAATCACTACACTCAACACATGTTGTTGGGCACACTTTGACATCATCAAACGCAGTCCTGAAACATGGGTTGTTATAAAGGTGATGATTGGGTGGCTTTGACACATGGGGCTTTTGAGGGGTGAGTGATAGATATGGGATTTGTCCCTCCTGAGGGAGTTTGATATCCATGGCCACTTGATAAGTAGGATTGAGAAAGGCGTGCACGCATGTGTGAATCAGTATGTGATATTGATGTCATATATATATCTTCCAATCTACTCTGAGATCAAGAAAGTGAATGAACGTTGACAGGATGACTGTTCCATGCCTCGAGTTCATTCGGGATATCAGTGACAAAGGAATTATACATTCACTGTAACACCATTCATGGATTGTAGGATTGAAAGTTGTTCTCCAACTTTCTATTTCACTTGGGTAGCACTGATGTGTGACTAGGCACCCCTCTTTGCTTGTGAAGTCATAAGTGTTATGGACTTTCACCGCCAACGTGAAATGGACCTGCAGGGTCACACACATAGGATTTAACCTGGAAGAGGAGTTTTTTCCACAAACAATGTTTAGATTGATTACTAAAGGAGTTTAGTAGTTCAATTAAACACTCAATCAATTGATAGCTCAGTATCATAATGTTCAAGGTGTTGGACTGATTGATTAGAGTATCAGATTGATTGAAACTGCAATTGACTATTTCTACACAATCTACACTCCCAACCGATCGGCTCATGTGATGAACCGATCGACTGAGCTTGGTGAACCGATCGGCTCAGGTGGTGAGTCAATCGGCTCATGGACAGGGTGAAACAATCGATTCAAGTGTTGAAATGATCGTTCAACTGGTCCAACCGAGCAAGTTGGGAAAGTAGGATTGGTGAGAAATTTCTTTTCATTTCACTTGCCCAATGTGATTGGAACAAGGATTGGTATTTGGTACCAATTAGAAACAAAAGAAGAAAAGTCAATCAGGAACTGATCAGGACCACGAACTGACCGGTTCAGAAGTGAACCGACCGTTTCATGGGTCCCAACCGATCGGTTGAGGTGTCAGCCCACCGGCTCAGGTCCCCAACCGAATGTTTCAAAAATGAAACGATCGGTTCAAGTTGCACAGTTGGTTGTTTTTGTGGAAAATCTCGAACCCTTCTACTCCTTCTTTAGTCCCACATTGCCTGGGATAGAGAACCCTGTCCCATGACCGTCCTATATATAGGGGTATTGGGGGCTTCTCAAAGTACAACTCAGTGCAACCAGTTGCTCTGTAAAGTTGTCGTTCTCTCTGGTTTTGGTAACCGAGAGAGCCCGAGCAAGTGCTACCCGATAAGAGAGGCACAACAAGGGAAAGACAACTGCAGAAAGCGACTGGTGGCAGGAGAGTGTGTTAGTGACTAGTACGCTGACAGGAGGGTGCGACTCCTTCCAATTCCTTGTGAGACAAGGAGATTGGAGTTCCAGGTGGTCCGTGTGGACTACTTCAGAGGTGGGAGATTTCTACCGCTCGGAGGACAACTGTCAATCCCGAAAGTCCCGGTGAGACCAGGATTCGTCAGTCCCGGTGCGACCAGGAGATGCACCGACACCGTCCAAGACTAGAGGTGAAGACCGCACAAGCCGCGAGGTATTGTCGCCGAGCAAGCCTCGTGACAAGGTATGATTCCATAAACCTTCCTTTCCTATTGTATAAACGTTGACGCGTTTCCTTGTTCTGGGTTTGGGGAGGAGAAATTTTTGTTTCCGCTGCCTTCTCTGCCTCCCCTAAAACCCAACAGTGGTATCAGAGCAACATCAACTGCTCTATACTTTAGGATTATCGATATGATCGATTTTGGTTTGTCGCCTTTATTTATTGCATACGATGCGAATAAAATTGGCTTTATACATATCCAATACTAAATCCAAAAATCCTAATTTACATATATGATATGAATTATTAATGCACTCGATACACGTCGCCCTTAAACGAGTTTTGTGGTGGATGTATAGCATGGTTATGGCCAATAAACCCTATCTGTGTATGGTTGTATGTGGTTACTTGCATCTCGGTCTGCGTACAGATCTTCCTTCTCCTATTCCTGATGTAACTCGAAATAATTCGAGATTTCTTTCCTACCTTTTCTCCCCTCGAATGTCACTCGAGGTTTCTCCTTTTACAATGTAAAATAGGATAGAATGTTATTTCCTGTTATGTCAAAGAACGGAGGACATCCTGACGGCAACTGAGATGATCGGTTCAAGGCGTGAACCGATCGGTTGACGTTCGAGACGATCGGTTCAAGGAGTGAGCTGATCGGTTGATGACCGATTCGAGGAGCAAGACGAGCGGGTGGCAGCCATGATGAGATGCACGACGACTAGGAGAACCGATCGATTGGAGGACCAATCGATCGGCTGGTGGCACCCAGCCGACTGGCCTGATGGCGAGCTGATCAGTCATGTGATGAGTTGATCAAACCCAGAAAGGCAAAGCATAGAGTTCATCTTGTACATGTTGCATGTGATGTAGACCTAGATGACTGTGATTCCTCTTGGCTCGAGGAATCACATTAGGATGGCCATAATCATCGCTTCTATCTTTTCACATGTTTTCTGTGGGATATAGCATGTATATGATATGTACTATATATTGTGGTGATTGGATATGTATATGTATATAAAACCAAATCCCTCATTAAATATTAAGTTTTAGATGCATTCCAAATGCGACACACATGAAAAGCTTGATCAACCAAGTGTGGGCACGCCCTAGCGTGGTGCACCGTCTATCTCATGGAAGCGTGAAGGATGGATATGTGGGTCTGCCCTAGCAGGGTGCATATTCATCGTGTTGGCTTTGGGTCAGACTTAACAAGGTGACCTAGATAGGATCTAGCACCTTGAGGCATGGAGATGATCATGGCAAGGAGTTGCATATGACATCTTATCAAGAGTTGCATATGATGCAATTGGCAAGAGTTGCCTACCTGAGAGATCTAAGTTATGGGTGACAGCCCTAGCTGGTCCATGACTTAGAGGATTTCAGGATCTTGCCCACTAGAAGGTTGTACGCTGCAATCTTCCGAATTGATGGTGAGGGCTATCAATTTGAACTAAAATAGTGGGAGCGATAATTAATTAAAGGCCTAATTATATCATCAACCTTTTCAAATCAATCAAATAAGTAAAAAAAATGAGTTTTTGGACTAAAATTGCATTTTTCCTTTTGTAGTACAAATGACAACAAACAACAATCACTTTTCTTTGCGATCCATTCTTGAAAAAGACAAGCTAAATGGGACAAACTTCCACGACTGGTATAGGACATTGATAATTGTTCTCACTCAAGAGCGAAAGCTCTATGTCCTGGATACTCCAATTCCAGAGGAACATGCTCCTAATGCACCAAAGGCAGAAAGGGATGCTTACAAGAAGCATTCTTATGATGACATTGATGCAAAGTGCTTGATGTTGTTCTCTATGAACCACGAGTTGCAGAGACAACATGAGAACATGGGTGTCATTGAGATGATTCAACATCTCAGGAACATGTATGAAGATCAAGCACGGCAAGAGAGATACAATGTCTCAAGGGCACTGTTCAAGTGTGTCATGACAGAAGGAGATCCAGTTGGTCCTCACACACTCAAGATGATTGGGTACGTGGAGAACCTAACAAGACTGGGATTTCCACTGATCCAAGAGTTGGCTACTGACATGATACTGCAATCGTTTCCAGAATCCTACAGTCAGTTTGTGATGAACTACAACATGAACAACTTTGATAGGCCACTGTCAGAGTTGTTGGGCATGTTGAGGACAGCCGAGACACAGATGAAGAAGGACAAGCCTAAGTCTGTGATGGTGATCACGAGCAAGAAAGGCAAGTCCAAGCGCAAGGGCAAGGGCAAAGCTAAGAAAGGTTCTAATGCTAGCCATGAGCCCAAGTCGTCTTCAGCTCTGAAGGCCAAGGGAGGCATGACCAAGAAAGGCAATTGCCACCATTGTCAAAAGCCAGGACATTGGAAAAGGAATTGCCCTCTATATCTGGAAGAATAAAAGAAGGAGGTGATAGACGTCTCTACTTAAAGGTGTCATGAAAGTAAACTTGTAACACTTTTGAGGTATATGATACCAATATGTAAAGTGTAAAGCACTCAATAAATGGGGCAAGTGTTGCCTCCATAGATAGGAGTACTTTATTTTATTTTCAGCCTAAAAGGCATGTAATACAGTTATGAACTGCTATTTCATATTTTCCAATAGATAGAAACACTTTATTTTTGCATATTGCATGTCAATGATGGCAATCAATAAAGAGATGTTTCAATTTCTAAAGATATGATCTTTGTGGCAATGCCTTGTTTATCTTTTGGTATTTGATATGCATAAGATAAAGTGATACCTAAAATTTATAGATAACTCAAACAATCAAATTAGCATCAATCATGAGAAATTCATTTCTAGTTTCCATGTGATGGATAAATTTAGACTCTTTTAGTTAGAGAACCAGTAAGAGACATGAATATCTTGGACATGATTAATCAATCTTCACTAATGGTAGTGGGAGAATGATTGTCCTATTAGGTATAATACATGTGATGTATTTACATACCTATCGGAACAAATGCTAATACTTCAATTGGTGTTTAGAGAATTACCAATATGAATATCTTGAAGTGTTCAAGATTATCATAGATGAAGTGCAAATTTGGTAAAGTGTTAACTCTTGATGAGATCAATGAATGAAATACTTGGACCAAATGTTTGAGATCCTTATGAGTGATTATGATAGTGTATCATAGTGAACTCATGATTAAGGCATGGTGATGTCTAAATCAAGAAGGAATCATACTCTAAGGAGTTAGAGAATGATTATCAAATAACTAAATTCTTCTTAATAAAAGAATACCCCACACTAATAAAGGACATTAAGAATCACAAGGAGTTGTAAGTTCTTATATCCTTGACGGATACACCTCGTTTATCTATGTGATGAGTTGTTCATGTGATGAGTCAACTATCTAGATGAATATGAGGAACCGAATTTTGAGTTATGGTTTATGACCATTACATCCTAAACGACATCCATGTGAACCATAAGGTATGACCTTGATGGTAGCACCCATTGGATGAAATCCATAAGTGCAAATGAATCTTAAGTGTTAAGACACATGGATAACATTTTGAGAAGGATGATGCTTGTTGATTGCAACTTAATGACTAAGACATTTGGCATATGGATACTAAAACCGCATTCCTATGAGGAATAAAACAAGGATGTGTACGTGACACAACCTATAAGGTTTGTGAATCCACTAATGCAAATGAAGTCTATAAGTTACAAGGGACTAATCAATGTGATTGATTGAGTACAAGCAACTCAGAATTGGATCTTTACTTTGATGATATAGTCAAAGGGTTTGACTGATATGTCAAAGATAAAGAAGGGATCTGTGATTTAGTGGGAGCGTGTTCACATTCCACATGTTGATGTGAAATGGAAATGTTCTAGAATGGAAATCCAAAAGTGGAAATTATCTTTAAGGAAGATAGAGATGTTTCCTATGTGATAGGAATAGAGATCTATAGAGATAGTTCTCAAAAACCTCTTGACCTAAAAGAGGAGAAAACATACATTGGAAATATGTACTGAAGGGTTCAGTATGCACAGATTCAGTGGGAGAAAACTTGTCCATGTTACATGGAGTTAGTATCCCAAGGCCAAGTGTCCAATTCTTATGAAAAATGGGAACACTAAGAATAAATGTGGATCTATCATGTATGTAATCATCCCATTATCTTGCATGGCAAGAACAAAATGCATTCATCATCTTGTATGTATGACATGGCAATATGATGTGCTCATCCTGATAACTCGTATGTGAGACATGACGAGTGGATGTCTGTCTACTTCCAGTAAGGGTTACTGGAATACCATGAGAACTTGATAAGTACTAGTTCTATGGAGATAAGGAAGAGTTCAATGTAAAGAGTTACATTGATACGAACTTCCAAAAGGATAGAAAATTAATTGCAAAATATATATAGGATATATAAAAGTGAAAGTTTGTTGATAATTGGAAGTGTTCCAATAAAACCATTTAAAAGGAAATGCCGAGTATCTATGTGTTGGAGAACAGCAGTGGTTACTATATGGACCTGGAAGTTCATGAGATGAACTTATAGATATTCCGGTCATTGATGACAAGTATGGAATCCTTGATCATGCAATGTGGCTAATGGTTAGCAAAGGAATACAGGATCGTATATTACAACAACTCCATCTCATACGTATGACGTACAACGAAGAGATGTGAGGCATGCGATTTATACTGACTTTGGCAAGGTGTTGCCATTACTCACTATGATCGCACTAGAGCAGAGTAACATGTGGGACATGTTTGAAGATCACTATGAATATGATTCAAGGGTGATTGGCTCGCAGTGCAAGTGGGAGTCTGTTGGTATGTATGCCCTGAGAGCCAATCATGGGATGATTGGTGGGATACATTAAGATTGATTTGATAAACATCAAAGGCAAGCTTCCAATTCTTTCTGGTTCAGTCATAAGAGATAGTGATAGAACAGATTGAATGTCTAGAGAATGAAAATACTCAATGACGTATGCCTTCAGGTTCAGGACCTGAACGATGAGATCATACAGATGCTAAGAGTTTGTACATTCTCATTATGTCCCTAGTCAGATATCATTGTGGAAGGTAGATAGACAACAATGACACATAAGACTAGATTGTGGTGTTGGTTGATGACATAATCTCATTAGTCATGATATAGAGATATCAAACCAAACACATAGGTAATTGTTAGAGAACAAGTATACCAGACAGACCCACCGTGAGTTTGACACATGGAACCATGACATGGTAGTCACAGTCAGTACTCACAGTGATGGTGGTGAGTGTGATTCTTTGACCTGAAATCACTACACTCAACACATGTCGTTGGGCACACTTTGACATCATCAAACGCAGTCCTGAAACATGGGTTGTTATAAAGGTGATGATTGGGTGGCTTTGACACATGGGGCTTTTGAGGGGTGAGTGATAGATATGGGATTTGTTCCTCCTGAGGGAGTTTGATATCCATGACCACTTGATGAGTAGGATTGAGAAAGGCGTGCACGCATGTGTGAATCAATATGTGATATTGATGTCATACATATCTCTTCCAATCTACTCTGAGATCAAGAAAGTGAATGAACATTGACAGGATGACTGTTCCATGCCTCGAGTTCATTCGAGATATCAGTGACAAAGAAATTATACATTCACTGTAACACCATTCACGGATTGTAGGATTGAAAGTTGTTCTCCAACTTTCTATTTCACTTGGGTAGCACTGATGTGTGACTAGGCACCGCTGTTTGCTTGTGAAGTCATAAGTGTTATGGACTTTCACTGCCAATGTGAAATGGACCTGTAGGGTCACACACATAGGATTTAACCTGGAAGAGGAGTTTTGTCCACAAACAATGTTTAGATTGATTACTAAAGGAGTTTAGTAGTTCAATTAAACACTCAATCAATTAATAGCTCAGTATCATAATGTTCAAGGTGTTGGACTGATTGATTAGAGTATCAGATTGATTGAAACTGCAATTGACTGTTTCTACACAATTTGCACTCCCAACCGATTGACTCATGTGATGAACCGATCGGTTGAGCTTGGTGAACCGATCGGCTCAGGTGGTGAGTCGATCGGCTCATGGACAGGGTGAAACAATCAGTTCAAGTGTTGAAACGATCGTTCAAATGGTCCAACCGAGCAAGTTGGGAAAGTAGGATTAGTGAGAAATTTCTTTTCGTTTCACTTGCCCAATGTGATTGGAACAAGGATGGGTATTTGGTACCAATTATAACAAAAGAAGAAAAGTCAATCGGGAACTGATCAGGACCACGAACCGACCGGTTCAGAAGTGAACCGACCGTTTCATGGGTCCCAACCGATCGGTTGAGGTGTCAACTGACCGGATCAGCTCCCCAACCGACCGTTTTAGAAATGAAACGATCGGTTTAGGTTGCACAGTTGGTTGTTTTTGTGGAAAATCTCGAACCCTTCTCCTCCTGCTTTAGTCCCGCATTCAGGTTGCACAGTTGGTTGTTTTTGTGGAAAATCTCAAACCCTTCTCCTCCTGCTTTAGTCCCGCATTGCCCAGGATAGAGAACCCTGTCCCATGACCCTCCTATATATATATGGGTATTGGGGGCTTCTCAAAGTACAACTCAGTGCAACCAGTTGCTCTGTAAAGTTGTCGTTCTCTCTGGTTTTGGTAACCGAGAGAGCCCGAGCAAGTGCTACCCGATAAGGGAGGCACAACAAGGGAAAGACAATTGTAGAAAGTGACTGGTGGCAGGAGAGTGTGTCAGTGACTAGTACACTGACAGGAGGGTGCGACTCCTTCCAATTCCTTATGAGACAAGGAGATTGGAGTTCTGGGTGGTCCGTGTGGACTACTTCAGAGGCAGGAGATTTCTGCCACTCGGAGGACAACTGTCAATCCCGACAGTCCCGGTGAGACCAGGAGTCGTCAATCCCGGTGCGACCAGGAGCTGCACAGACACCGTCCAAGACCGAAGGTGAAGACTGTGCAAGCCGTGAGGTATTGTCGCCGAGTAAGCCTCGGGACAAGGTATGATTCCACAAACCATCCTTTCCTATTATATGGACGTTGACGCGTTTCCTTGTTTTGGGTTTGGGGAGGAGAAATTTTTGTTTCCGCTGCCTTCTCTGCCTCCCCTAAAACCCAACACATTAATCAACTGTTCTTGATAGGTTGGTTCTAGATGATGTCTTTGGTAGAATACCTTGCCTAGAATATCCTCATCATCTCTGGTTGATGTGAATGTGGATCCTAACTTTGTGTATCAAGAAGCAGTCCTCATCTTCACATGTAGTTGTGACAATCACCAATAATGTTGGAGTTACACCTTTAGCCTAGATTGTAATCAACAACAATGAGGGTTGTCTCGAGGGTGAAAGGAGAACAAAGAGGGGAAGGTAAAGTTCATAAGGAGTGCAGTTAACCATTAGTGTCCCAGGGCAAGGTCTCGCAAGAAACATGGGTGAAGGGAATAAGAAATGCAGAGGAAAAATTTAATCGTGGGTTCCACAATGGAGTTTGGCACTATAAGTTTGGTCCATGGAGTGGATGTGATGATGCTTCCTTCTTTATCTAGAATACTTAGAGTTTTGATCCATAAGGTGGTGTGGTTAGCCTACCTTGTGGCAGGATGAAACAGGCAAGGTCGGGACTGTAGGTACATTTTAGTCATGCAATTTATGACCTAGATTCATCCTCTGCACCTCGTCGAATCTTAAAAACACTATTTCAAGCCATAAGGTTAGGTTACTACACAAATTGGTTGAAGCGGATATTTTGGTGCTTTTTCTTCCCTTTTCTTGTTGGATAATAAATGCCCTCCTTTTTCCCCATGAATTCCAAGAGAGACAAAGGGACACCATCAGTATGTATCTCTTCCACATCAATATGGTCTCAAGTGGTGTGAGTACATGAGCATTTGAGGTCAATGATTTCCCATATTATCTATTGTTATAATACCCTTATTATGTATACCATGGTCACACATGAGATTCACCATCATTCTCCAACATTTACATGCATTATCAATGCTGGTTGTTTGATTTTGTCCTAATATATGACTATCTATTTCTCGAGGGCATGGGGTGTATAACACCTTACCTATGCCTAGTTCTTTATCTAGTTCTCATACCATAGTTTGTCCTTACTATCTTGAGTTTTACAAGGTTCTTAATGTGTTTTTATGTTTTCCCACATAAACATAGTGAAGAATCCTTTCCCATGATCATGTTCTCTTCTTCTCATAAATCCATGGAAAGCTCACATGTTTTCATGTGAACGAAAAAATGTTTAATATGAAACTAGTAACATCATAATATAACATCAGGATACTAATGAAAAACATAACCATAAAACCAAAAATATGATTATATCATCTGGGGCATGAAGTTTTGGGACATCAAACTATACTACAATACTCCAAAACAAATCAACTTCCACCAATCCACTCTGTTTTATTTAAACATTTCAATTATTTTGCATGAGTTTTATGCATCAATGAATGAGTACATCTACTTGGAAACATTTAACATATTAATATAGCAATAATGCATGTAATTATTAAGAAAATTATAGCTAATATTGGCAATATTATATTATGCACATGAGACATTAGCAAAATGATTTTAATATCCAGTTATTAGCATACTTAAATGATTAAGTAAGTAGGTAAGTGATTTTAAAAATATAACATGGCTGATATAGTGTGTCTAATTTTTGATCTTAAACCTTGTTGAAATCTTCTACACTTTTCTATGTCATTAGGCACAAGCTGCAGACAAAAATTTGCCAACCTAGTAAAGTGTGCCTCATACTCCCCAATCGTCATACTGCCTTGTCTGATATTTTCCAACTGTTTGATTTTATCACTTAGGAAGGTAGGAGGAAAGTACTTAAGGTGAAACTCATCCACAAAGTCCTTCCATGTCATCACTGTATTTCTCCTCTTATCTTCTACTTCACATGACCACAACTCATCATCTCCCTTGAGTAGATAGACTGCATGATTGATTTTCTTATCCTCTAATAACTCCATTAGATGAAAGACCTTTTCCAGTTGTCGAAGCCACACTGCCACAGTTGGATCTGTTGTTCTAGAGAATTCAGTCCCACCAAGCTTCTTCACCAGCTCATAGGATCTCATTAGATTCTTACTAGAAGATGAAGACCTCCTATCCATCTTATATTTTTCTTTTGTCTCTAGAAAAATACGACACATCCTTGTCACTTCATCCATATATTCTCCACCTACATCCATTGCTCGAGGGTTAATGCCATAATGGCTCTTAGCTTGTTCCTCACTATGTCCACATCTTCTTCCTTCCACTTGCATATCCATTACAAAACACATATATTAGAAAATTACAGTTCAAAGAGGAAAGCATCCTAATCCTATCGGTCTCTTACCACCCTCTCCCAAACCTAAACTTATTTTAGGTTCGACCTGCACTCTGATATCAAAAAAGTTGACGCGACCCAAACCCATTAATATAAGGTTAGGGCCCGCTAAGGAGATTAGCCTATCCATCAACTTATAATCATTTAATAAAGACCAATCTTAACTTTTTCCTTACTTAGATAATTAGTAACATCACTTACTAATCGATAATGTCTTATTTAAAGATAACAATAAGGATACATCAGAGTTTGATTAAAACATAGAAGAAGAGTTTCACACTTACTTTACTGATGTGCATATTTTGTATCATCTTTTGGACCACTTTTGGTTGCATTTCCAATTCAATATCACCCAATAATCACTCTTAATCATGCTAGATTTTCCACTTTATTATTATCTTTACTTGCTCTATGGTTTAATTTGTAGGTACAATAATTTGGCATCAAAATGGAGAGAAAATACCATCATAACATGCATCAACACATTCCTCAATCATCTAGACATTCAAAAAATCAATGTTGCTGAAATGGTAAAAGACACCCCGTGTCCAGAAAAAACACCCTGTGTCTTATTAAAGACACTACGTGTCCCAGTCCAGAAATTGAACCCATAACTCCTAAATTTTCTACAACACGCCATGTCTTATTAATGACACACCATGTCATATTAAAGACACATCATGTATTATTAAAGACATGTCGTGTCACTTTCCAAAAATCAATCCAAACTTCAATTATCATTCTAAACACGCTGTGTTGGTCATCCAACACGTCGTGTGACCTAAATATTTCACTCAAATGCGGATTTTGCTGTCTCACACTTATATATACGACCCCAAGCCGTATTGGGACAACTACCACAGACTATTTCTGTGACGTCCCCCAATTTCTATATACTTTCCATAGTGACATTCATAGATATGCGTGCACTCATATCTATAGATGTCAAAAGGGAAAATATAAGAGATTAAGGTAGTCAACTAAAACAGAGATTGAGCCAAGATCTAGTCCACATCATCATATAATGCCACACAAACATTCATTCATAAGGATAATAAAGTCATTACATATGGAGAGAAAATATTGTTCTAGAGAAAGTTAACTTTATTACATAGGATCTCAATCATCCTCAATTCAACTAAGAAAAGGATTAAACTAACATCTAGCAAGAAATGAGATAAGAGGAAAAGATCTATCTATTATATCCTCCAAGTTTATTATTTTATGTCTTCAGGTACTTTGAGCATGCATTTCACTTTGTTGTCAATTGTTCCTTGTACCTAGAAAATACGAGAAACAAAACATCAACAATGCTGGTACGTGGTAAAAGTTACACTAATAAGGTTTCATTAAAGAAAATATTTTGAAAAGAAGGAAAGAGATATAAAACCATTTCTTAAGGTGAAAATCAAGTAAACACCCTTTTATTGCATTCACTTTGATGCGGTTGTACTACACCTATTGCACTTGACTTACATCTAGTGTGGGAAATAAAATATCATCATACATCTAACATGGGCCAAGGAATCATACATCCAGGTTAGGCAACATACATCCACACCAGGCTATGTGCTCTAGTAGCTACAACCCATCATAGTCATTTATGTTTCTCTTAAATTTGGCGAAGTATAACTCATACTAGTTCATCCAACAATTATATCCAAATACGTACATTCAAGATATTATATAGCATAGGCAACCAGAAAACTAGTCTTATACTTATAAGACCACATACCTGCTTGTTCAATCAGATGTCCAAAGATTTAGAATCAGTCAAGAATTTAGTCACCCTGCAAAGAAGGCAAGGGTACAACATCACTATTGGTCCATGTGACCAAGACTAAGATATGTTCTTAGTTATTATTCCTTTTATGTTATCTTAATCCATATCAGGGATTTCCCATATCTTAATTGAGTTCACAATATTATCAGGTCTGATCCATCATAAACTATTTGGATTAAAGATAATATTTAATTTATCAATTAGAAGATTTCCAAACATTAGGGTTTGTAAGATGGTTGGATAAAAGGGAAAGAAACCTTATACATATTAACCATTCATAACATCATGGTTCGTTTTAAAGATTCAGACCAATTAATAATAACTAATTATCATCTAATGATATTAATTTTATCATAAAGATAATCTTTAATTTAATGTAGAAAGAGGAAGCTGAAATTAGGGTTTCTTCTAATTCCTTGCTCACTTATCAACATAGAATGGCATTTTGATTCATTAGAAATCAGGGTCTAACCTAATGGTTAACAACACTTTTGAAATCGTATATCATCAAGAAAAACATTATTAATAATTAATTATGATCAAGGAGGTCCTTTAGGCCTTAGACAGTTATTTTGGAAATAGGGAATGGATCCAGGTATTGATAACATTTTATATGGACAGAGGATATTTTTCTGATCAAAATGGTATATAGGTTCACTATTTTATGCTACTCCTAAAATTTTCTATGATTTTCTTAAGATAACCTATTTCCTTGAATAAAAGAAAAAGAAGAAGATGATCTTACCTTGATCAACGGTCGGATCCTACTGGATCGACGACCCAGGTTGATCCAAGGTCTCTCAGAGCAACACACGGATCACTGAGTTGAAAAGGTGGCCCACGATTCCTCTGGCTGATTTGGCCAGAGTCTATTGGTCCAGCTCGGTCTCTCTCTCCTTTTTCTCTGCTTCCTCTTGTTCGATGCTAGCCCAGGCAGCTGGATCGAGCTCCGACGAGATCCTGCTAGATCCTGGGTGGTGTTGCCGCGAGGAAGAAGGTGCCTTCACCTTTGCGAGGCTGCCCCGTACAGAGAGGTGTGGTTTAGAGGTCGTGGCTCCCTCTATAACTCAGCGCCTCCGCAGGAGAGGCGAGGTCGCCGACATGAGAGGGGTTTAGGGTGGTGAGGAACTCTGGGAGCCTGCTTCCTGGCCGCCCACGATCGAGATGGGTTGGCGAAGGTGGTGGAGGGCAGGATTTGAGCGGGGAGTGTTGTGGTGGCCTGAAGGTGAAAAGGAGCCGAGGTTGAAGAAGGTGGCTAGGGGAGCAGTGCTCGGAGTGTCTGCGCTTGTAATTGAAGATGCGGAAAGGTTAAAGGGGAAATGGCAGAGCTAAAGGAGGGTTTAAGTAGGTATTTGGGAGGCTGGGCGACGAAGCCCTAAAAGTCCCACTGCCGGAGTGAGAAGGTATGGATGTTGGGAGGTTGGGAGGTTGCAATATCACATGAAACCCGGTCAAAGCTGGTATATCCAGCCACAAATTTGTGAGAGGAGGATATTTATGCGAACAAATTTTCAAAAGGGCGGATGCAAAGGAGCCTGGCTGAGGCTCGGGTCGCTCCTGGTCTCCCCGCCCTTTGCGGGAGGTAGGAGACGAGGTCTCTGCTATTGGATTAGGGAAGATCCGTGGATCGCTCGATCTGACAGCTAGGAGAGGGGCCGGGTTAATCAAAGGCAAACGTGACATTTATTCACCCTTGATTAAACAAAAACTTAGGCCTAGGACATATATCTAAGGTGATTTATTAAATTGGCCATAACTCTTGATTGGTAAATCCAATTCTAATGAAATTTGAGGTGTAGCTTCAATAGGTCATTATGCTACTATGATATAAATTTGAAACCCAAATTCGAAAGTTTGATGTGTTCATTTACTAAATACATTAACATATGTATTCAATCATAAAAACATACTAGGGCTCGCATATTTTTGCAATTTGTGACACATATATGTTCAATTGAGTGCAGAAAGCATATGAGGATATTTTAGTCAACAAATTTGATAATAAAACTTTTAAGAGAGAGAAGTATAAAAAAAACTCACTTTGTCACATTCTCCCCTCCTTTTAAGAATTTTGTCCTCAAAATTCAAGCAGCCTGAAAGAGATGTGGATATTTCTGCTCGACTTCAGACTTGAGCTCCCATGTAGCATCGGTTTGATCATGGTGGCTCCAGAGAACTTTCACCATATCTATACGCCGATTATTGTGAAGCTCCTTTGCCTTGAAATCAAGAATTCTGACTGGTGACTTAGCATACGTCAAATCATCTTTCAGCTCAAGAGGCTCGTGATTTAGAATGTGACTGGGGTCTTTGACATAAGGCTTCAGATTAGATACATGAAAGACATTATGCATGGCACTATACTGCGGTGGCAGAGAAAGAAGATAGGCACATTCTCCAACCCTTTCAAGAATCTCAAAGGGTCCCACATAACGAGGACTGAGCTTTCCCTTATTCTTGGCCAAAGCTTGAATTGGTCGGATCTTCAGAAAGACATGATCACCTTCCTTGAACTGACGTTCCTGCTGGTGAGCATCTGCATATGATTTCTACCTATCCTGTGCTCGCTTCATTCTCTGTCTAATTAGTGCAACTTTATCTGCATACAACTGCATCTCTTCGGATTTCATCAAGGTGTGTTCCCCGACATCATCCCAATGTAATGGAGATCTGCACGGTCGGCCATAAAGAGCTTCATATGGTGGCATCCCAATACTTGCCTGATAGCTATTATTATAGGTGAACTCAGCTAAAGGCAGGTAATGGTCCCACAAGCCTTCCCATTCAAGCACACAAGCTCGTAGAAGATCCTCCAAAATCTGTACTGTTCGTTCTGACTGTCCATCTATATGCGGATGATAAGCTGTACTAAAATTCAACTTGGTGCCCAATTCTTCTTGAACCTGTTTCCATAGCTTTGAAGTGAACTTTGGGTCCCGGTCCGAGACAATGGATGCTGGAACTCCATGCAGACGTACAATCTCCCGTATATAAAAGTCGGCCAACTCAGAAACTTTCACAGTAGTCTTCACAGGTAGAAAATGAGCTGACTTGGTGAGACGATCCACAATGACCCATGCAACATCGTACCCCTTCCTGGTCCTGGGTAATCCCACTACGAAATCCATAGTGATATGTTCCCATTTCCATTCTGGAATCTCGAGGGGTTGCAGTAGACCACCTGGTCTTTGATGCTCGACCTTGATTCTCTGGCATGTCAGACACTTGGATACAAAATCTGCAATGTCGTGCTTCATGCCTCTCCACCAGAACTGTCGTTGTAGGTCTTTGTACATCTTTGTCGTGCCGGGATGAACTATGTACTTGGACCCATGTGCCTCGCTAAGAATGGTTGTCTTTACAGCTGACTGCTCAGGGACCCACATACGGTTCTTGTATCGAAGACCACCATCAAGACCCACTGACAGATGTGTATGAGGTTTAGCCAGGAGAGAGGAGAGCTCTGCAAGCTCGGGACTAGCTTTCTGTGCCTCCAGAAGTTCAGAATGTAGGTTGGATGTGATAGAGATGTTGTTGACATGCATACGATCAACCATGAATTGTGGTCTCCAGCTGGCTAGGTCCTCCATGTTCTTCCATTCGGGTACAGACAAGGATGCACAAACAGCTCTTTTCCTACTAAGGGCGTCTGCAACCACATTGGCCTTACCTGGATGGTAGCCAATGGTGAAGTCGTAGTCCTTCAAGTACTCAATCCACCGTCATTGTCAGAGATTCAAATCCTTCTACGTGAGAATGTTCTTGAGGCTTTTATGGTCAATGAAGATATCAAACGTTGCCCCGTACAAGTAGTGCCTCCATATTTTGAGAGCATGGATGATGGAAGCTAACTCCAAATCATGTGTAGGGTAATTCAACTCATTAGGTTTTAGCTATCTAGAAGCGAAGGCCACTACTTTCCTGTTCTGCTGCAGGACACAACCTAGACCATGTCGGGAAGCATCAGTGAATATCACAAATCCTTCATTACCAGAGGGTAAAACAAGGACAGGTGCTGACGTCAAAGAGGGAGTGCCACTTTGGAGAAATTTGGAATAAAATGACGATAATATCCAGCCAGACCTAAGAAACTCTGGATTTCAGAAGGATTACGAGGAGGTTGCCAATCAAGTACAACAGATACTTTAGCGGGATCAACAGATATGTTACCCCCAGAAATGACATGACCGAGAAACATAACTTTGTCAATCCAGAATTCACATTTAGAAAGCTTGCCATAGAATTTCTGGGTTTGAAGAATCTCAAGGACATACTTCAAATGCTCTCGATGTTTCTCCATAGAATCAGAATAGATTAGAATATCATCAATGAAGATGACCACAAACTCATCAAGATAAGGTTGGAAGACTTTGTTCATCAAATTCATGAATACGCCAAGTGCGTTGGTCAACCCGAACGGCATCACCAAAAATTCGTAGTGCCCGTAACGAGTTCGGAAAGCAGTTTTAGATATATCGGAATCTTTGACCTTAAGTTGATGGTAGCCAGAATGAAGATCAATTTTTGAGAAAACTTTAGCAGTACGAAGTTGGTCAAAGAGGTCATCAATACGAGGGAGAGGATACTTGTTTTTAATGGTAGCTTGGTTCAACATGCGATAGTCAATACACATCCGCATCGAACCATCTTTCTTTTTAACAAAAAGGACAGGTGCACCCCAAGGGGAAATGCTAGTGCGGATAAAACCCTTATCAAGACGTTCTTGTAATTGTTTCTTCAGCTCCATAAGCTCAGCAGGTGCCATCCTATACGGTGCCCTAGAAATCGGAGTGGTTCCAGGAAGAAGATCTATGGAGAACTCAATGTCTTGGTTTGGAGGCAGCCCAGGAAGCTCCTCCGGAAAAATGTCAAGAAAATAACGTACCACCTCCAGTCTTTCTACAGGCCCGTTGTCAGGACTGGTCTCTGAGACGAATGCGAGGAAGACTT
This sequence comes from Alisma plantago-aquatica, assembly GCA_963693085.1. Classification (NCBI taxonomy): domain Eukaryota; kingdom Viridiplantae; phylum Streptophyta; class Magnoliopsida; order Alismatales; family Alismataceae; genus Alisma; species Alisma plantago-aquatica. Next base: position 568,089,444 of record OY856410.1, read on the forward strand.
TACATCCTTTAGATGTGAGCCTTTTAGCTTTAAGAGAGGAAATTATTATATTATTACAGAATCCGCTTCCCCGAGGGATCACTACAGGAGAGGAATGAGGTTGAGAGAGAACTACCATCTTGTTTCTACAGTCAATGTAAGCATGATATGTGTACAACCAATCCATGCCAAGAATAACATCAAAGTCATCCATGGCTAAGAGAATGAATTCAAAAGGCATGGCATGATTTTCAAATTTTAGAGGGAGAACATCGGTTTTCTGCAATGTAGTGAATATTTTGCCACTAGGAGTTGACACATCCAGAATGTATCCCAAGTCCCTTATATGTAAGTGCAACATTGAGGCCAGATTTTGAGAAATAAATGTATTTGTAGATCCAGAATCAAACAATGCTTTAATAGGATGTCCATTCAAGAAAATAATGCCTACACGATATAATTATATTTTTAAATATTTGAAGGCAATTGAACAAGATATTAGATATATGAAAAAGATTTAAGGTTACCTTCGACAAGCTGGTTCGGATTTGCCCTAGCCTCCTCTGCTGTTACTGCGAACACCCTGGCATTGCGGTGTCCCTGAGGGGGTGGAACACCTGCTGGAGGTTTGCCAAGGATAGATGCATTGGGGCACTTGGCAAGGAAATGTCCCTCCTTCTTGCAGTTGTAGCAGACCAGCTTGGTGTAGCGACAAGGCCCGTCATGTCCTCATCCACAAGTCTTGCATTTGCTGCGGTAATCCATCAACTTGCTATTCTTTGGTCCTTTCTTCCCTGAACCTCCTCCTTTCCCTGATCCTTTATTATGGCCGAGGTGGAACTTCTTGAACTTCTCTTCCTCGGTGATGGTCAACCCTAAATATCCCATGCTAGAAAGCTTCTGTAATCCCTGCTCCCTTTCCTGCTTAAGGGCCATGTCTAGGGCTTCATCAATGCTTCGGGGACGAGAGGCTATAACTAGGGTTTTCAGGTGTGCGGAGAGACAATCTACATAGTGCTTAGTGAGGCGGTCCTCAGTCCGGATAGGGGCATAGCGTTCCAGAAGCCTAAACTTCCGAGTATAATCAACCACTGAGAGACTACCCTGCTTAAGCTCTATGTACATCTTCTCTTTCCTCTTCTTCTCATCTATGGGCATGAAATGGTCGGTGAAGAGGGTCTTGAAGGCCTCCCATCCCAAGTTGTCTACTTCCTCTCCCCGATTCCCACCATAATTCTCCCACCAGATCGTCGCCCCTCCCTTAAGCAAATGGGTGGAGAATTTAACCTTCTTTTCTCCGGGTACTTCTAGGGTACGGAAGGCATTCTCTATAGAAAGGACCCAGGCCTCAACCTTGTCCATGACTTCATGTTGGTCTTCCCCCCAAAAGCTGTCAGGGTTGAGCTTAATGAAGTCTATCACCGTCACTTCCTTTTTCCTAGAGGAGCTAGGTTCAGGGGTTCCTTTGGTGGCGAGGGTTTCCATAAAGTCTAGAAGGATTTTCTTCTGTTCCTCCCATCTTTCCTTGACCTCAGCATCAGGATCAGGTACTTCAGAGGTTTCAGGTTCTTTTCTCTTCTTGGAGGATGATTCCTCCGAGGCCTTAGAGTTGCGAGTTTTAGGAGGCATCCTATAATTAAGATGAACATATTAGGTCTATTACTTCAACAATTATTCTCATCATTATCTTTATTATCATCACATGATATTTCATTATTCTCATTTATTAATAATTAATGTTCTGAATGTTATGATTTATGGAGGATATCCTAAAATCCTTATCAGTCGATCCTTAGGACTTTCTAAATAGAGAGACTCCTTCCTAACCTTATAACAAAGGTAAGAGGGAAAATTTAATTTATTTTTAAAACGTAGATGAGAGGGAGAAATTTTCCTATAGAAGAGGTGAGAGGGAAAATCTATAGATGAGAAGATTCCTAAATTAAGGTATGCCCAAGAATAGGGGACACTTAGGATATCGGCCAGGTAAACTTATACTACCATAAAGGTAGCCTCATGATTGCCAAGCTAAGTGGCTCGGAGACTTTAGTCAGACCCATGGCAGATGCTATCCTAGACACCTCAACCCTTCACATCCCAAACTCAAGGACTATCCTAGACTCAAAATAGGGTGAATGAAGTTCATGTAACTTGATGTGTGAACATTGGCTCTGATACCAACTGTGACGTCCCCCAATTTCTATATACTTTCCATAGTGACATTCATAGATATGCGTGCACACATATCTATAGATGTCAAAAGGGAAAATATAAGAGATTAAGGTAGTCAACTAAAACAGAGATTGAGCCAAGATCTAGTCCACATCATCATATAATGCCACACAAACATTCATTCATAAGGATAATAAAGTCATTACATATGGAGAGAAAATATTGTTCTAGAGAAAGTTAACTTTATTACATATGATCTCAATCATCCTCAATTCAACTAAGAAAAGGATTAAACTAACATCTAGTAAGAAATGAGATAAGAGGAAACAATCTATCTATTATATCCTCCAAGTTTATTATTTTATGTCTTCAGGTACTTTGAGCATGCATTTCACTTTGTTGTCAATTGTTCCTTGTACCTAGAAAATACGAGAAACAAAACATCAACAATGCTGGTACGTGGTAAAAGTTACACTAATAAGGTTGCATTAAAGAAAATATTTTGAAAAGAAGGAAAGAGATATAAAACCATTTCTTAAGGCGAAAATCAAGTAAACACCCTTTTATTGTATTCATTTTGATGCGATTGTACTACACCTATTGCACTTGACTTACATCTAGTGTGGGAAATAGAATATCATCATACATCTAACATGGGCCAAGGAATCATACATCCATGTTAGGCAACATACATCCACACCAGGCTATGTGCTCTAGTAGCTACAACCCATCATAGTCATTTATGTTTCTCTTAAATTTGGCGAAGTATAACTCATACTAGTTCATCCAACAATCATATCCAAATACGTACATTCAAGATATTATATAGCATAGGCAACCAGAAAACTAGTCTTATACTTATAAGACCACATACCTGCTTGTTCAATCAGATGTCCAAAGATTTAGAATCAATCAAGAATTTAGTCACCCTATAAAGAAGGCAAGGGTACAACACCACTATTGGTCCATGTGACCAAGACTAAGATATGTTCTTAGTTATTATTCCTTTTATGTTATCTTAATCCAGATCAGGGATTTCCCATATCTTAATTGAGTTCACAATATTATCAGGTCTGATCCATCATAAACTATTTGGATTAAAGATAATATTTAATTTATCAATTAGAAGATTTCCAAACATTAGGGTTTGTAAGATGGTTGGATAAAAGGGAAAGAAACCTTATACATATTAACCATTCATAACATCAGGGTTCGTTTTAAAGATTCAGACCAATTAATAATCACTAATTATCATCTAATGATATTAATTTTGTCATAAAGATAATCTTTAATTTCATGTAGAAAGAGGAAGTTGAAATTAGGGTTTCTTCTAATTCCTTGCTCACTTATCAACATAGAATGGCATTTTGATTCATTAGAAATCAGGGTCTAACCTAATGGTTAACAACACTTTTGAAATCGTATATCATCAAGAAAAACATTATTAATAATTAATTATGATCAAGGAGGTCCTTTAGGCCTTAGACAGTTATTTTGGAAATAGGGAACGGATCCAGGTATTGATATCATTTTATATGGATAGAGGATATTTTTCTGATCAAAATGGTATATAGGTTTGCTATTTTATGCTACTCCTAAAATTTTCTATGATTTTCTTAAGATAACCTATTTCCTTGAATAAAAGAAAAAGAAGAAGATGATCTTACCTTGATCAACGGTCAGATCCTACTAGATCAGCGGCCCAGGTTGATCCAAGGTCTCTCAGAGCAACACACGGATCACTGAGTTGTAAAGGTGGCCCGCGATTCCTCTGGCTGATTTGGCGAGAGTCTATTGGTCCAGCTCAACATCTCTCTCCTTTTTCTCTGCTTCCTCTCGCTCGATGCTAGCCCAGGCAGCTGGATTGAGCTCCGGCGAGCTCCTGCTAGATCCTGGGTGGTGCTGCCACGAGGAAGAAGGTGCCTTCACCTTCGCGAGGCTGCCCCGTACAGAGAGGTGGGGTTTAGAGGTCGTGGCTCCCTCTGTAACTCAGCGCCGCCGTAGGAGAGGCGAGGTCGCCGGCGTGAGAGGGGTTTAGGGTGGTGAGGAACTCTGGGAGCCTGCTTCCTGGCCGCCCACGATCGAGATGGGTTGGCAAAGGTGGTGGAGGGCAGGATTTGAGCGGGGAGGTGCTGTGGTGGCCTGAAGGTGAAAAGGAGCCGAGGTTGAAGAAGGTGGCTAGGGGAGCAGTGCTCGGAGTGTCTGTGCTTGTAATTGAAGATGCGGAAAGGTTAAAGGGGAAATGACAGAGCTAAAGGAGGGTTTAAGTAGGTATTTGGGAGGCTGGGCGATGAAGCCCTAAAAATCCTACCACCGGAGTGAGAAGGTCTGGATGTTGGGAGGTTGGGAGGTTGCAATATCGCATGAAACCTGGTCAAATCTGGTATATCCAGCCATGGATTTGTGAGAGGAGGATATTTATGCGAACATATTTTCAAAAGGGCGGATGCAAAGGAGCCTGGCAGAGGCTCGGGTCGCTCCTAGTCTCCCCGCCCTTTGTGGGAGGTAGGAGACAAGGTCTCTGTTGTTGGATTAGGGCAGATCCGTGGATCGCCCGATCTGATGGCTAGGAGAGGGGCCGGGTTAATCAAAGGCAAATGTGACATTTATTCACCCTTGATTAAACAAAAACTTAGGTCTAGGACATATATCTAAGGTGATTTATTAAATTGGCCATAACTCTTGATTGGTAAATCCGATTCTAATGAAATTTGAGGTGTATCTTCAACAGGTCATTATGCTACTATGATATAAATTTGAAACCCAAATTCGAAAGTTTGATGTGTTCATTTAATAAATACATTAACATATGTATTCAATCATAAAAACATACTAGGGCTCGCATATTTTTGCAATTTGTGACACATATATGTTCAATTGAGTGCGGAAAGCATATGAGGATATTTTAGTCAACAAATTTGATAATAAAACTTTTAAGAGAGAGAAGTATAAAAAAACTCACTTTGTCACAATTTCAGACCTTTTGGAGCAAAACTCAAGCAAGAGAGAGCCAGGAGGAGTTCTAAGGGAGAAAAGTTGGTTTCTCAGTAGAGAAACTTCTTCTTCTTCCTTCTTCTCCAACAATTACAGCAGGGATCTTTGTCATTCTCTTCTTTCCACTCCAGCGTGGAGTTTTTTTGGAGAGTTTCTAGTAGGAAGGATGGAGTTTTGATTCCTTGACCGGAGTTCTAACTCTTTCCTACTTCTTCTATGGACATCCAAGTTTATTTCCTTCTATTATTATTTCTAGCCTTATTCTCTATTGCTTGTATTTACTTTATACATCCATGGATGAGTAGATCTACTTTTCTTGGGCATGGAGGAGTAACTTTCATGTCATAATTTGAACACAAATTTCATATATAATGCTAGATGTTTCACTGTAGTAAGGTTTATTGGTGTTTAATTCTTCTTACATGCTCCACTGGCCACTTTGTATGTTTGATTTCTGCTCTTTATATAATCTGGGAAAATATTCATAAGAGTAAGGAGATGTGCGTTAGCTGCACTACCTTGACCACAAGAGTGGTTGGGATGTGTAGGGGAGTAAAGGTTTGTAGTATGAATCTTAGTATATCCACGAGAGTGGTATACAAAGTTAGGACTGTTCTACACTACCAGGAGGTAGTTGTAGGATACAAACCTCCCTTGTGTCATTTCTAGTATTTTTGATCATCATTGTTCTTCATGTTATGATATGTATGTGAAACCATATTCTCAAGAATCCTCAATCAAATTTGATCCTTAATACAAGTGATTTATGTTTTAATTCCTTTCCTTTTCATTGCTTAGTTAACTAAATAAAACCTCTCCTGTTAAAAAGATCTAGATTGTTGAAGTTTAATACTCTTATGCCTAATAATAGCTTGCTCTTTAGATGACCTCAATAATAATACATGCACCTGTATACTTGTGGGGTAGTTCTTGAGTTATAAATATTAAAACTTGTGCATTTGAGCCAACATATACATACAAAATACTTCATTATAGACTTCTCTCTTTTATCACTCTCTCATTCCTGAGATCCAGAGAAAGGATAAAAGACCATCTAACTAACCAACTTCTCTTCTCGAGAACCTTTATTTATTCTTAATAACAGTTAATTTCTGTCTCTTCTGGTGGAGCTGACCCCTTTCCTAAAAAATATTTCAGTAGGTTGATGAGCTACTAGCTCATTGGGTAGAAGATCAACAGGTAACCATGAAAATTCAAATATATTACATATATTGTCATTTGAATTAAAGTAGAAGAATACAACTTGGCATAGTAAAATTGTAACCATCCAACATGGTAGCAAACTAGTATAAGATTGGAAGTATAACATAGTAAGACAACCAACAAAGCAACTACTTTTGATAGAATCTAAGATAAATAAACTAATCAATACTCAAATCCTTCAATCTATTTTATTATGTCACTGGATCTACACGAGGTGTAGCACAACATGTAAAAGCATCATAACAAGCTATGATTTCACTATATAAGACTTAGAAGCATGTCCGGGATCCTAAGCCTATAGCCTCAATACCACGTCTATAGCTGCCATCACCACGTCTGGAATTCGGCGGCTAATGTGAGCGGCTGGATATCTTAGACTCCTCTAAACCTAGGTACTCATGTGGGGAGTCAAAGCCCTTCATCTTGTTGTCATCGTGGACCTACTGAAGATGTCCATTGATCACCACAACTCATATATAGATATCACCAACATCCCCAGTCGGTGTTAGATACCAAACATTTAAGGAGTCCACCCATAGTGACTTAGACCCCCACACCCAACTAGTGCACTCTGACTTACCTTGACCTAGACTAACTCCAGGTGGGAACCACGTTTCCTTCCCATAAGGCATGCCTCATCATGTGAGGATTCTATAGTGTCCAGGGCATCTATTGTCTAATGATATTTAATTGTTTTAACATAATTCATTGTCATTACTAGTCATTACCCTAACTTCATCATTTAAACATTTGACATCATTCATAGGAATCATCAGAGTATATATATATATATATATGTATATATTTATGTATGTATGTATGTATGTATATATATGTGAATGTTTCTCACTATATATATATATATATATATATATATATATATATATATATATATAGTGAGAAACATTCTACAGTGAGAGCATGCGAGGCATTTGAATAACTATACAGTTGTACCTTATTTTCAATATTCAACCTTATGGATGGGAAGAACATCATTACATTTACCTTCACACAAAAAATCATCACAATTGGATATCTTTTACATGTTCATATATACAATATACACATTTTACATCCAACAATCAACATAAAACTCAATATTGAGCATTGAAAAGGATTTGCTTGTTGTGCGTGCAATACAAGTCCTATGATTATGAAATTTTGTGGGAAGGTAACTAATAGGATACATTTTTAATCCATATAGTTAGATTATGAAAATTTGGTCATGTGTGAAGTTATTCAAATGCCTCTCATGCTCTCACCAAGATATGTTTCTCACTGGATCATTGTCATATACACACACACACACACACACACACACACACACACACACACACACACACACACACACACACACACATATATATATATATATATATATATATATATATATATATAGGCTATTTATTTGTTACCCGGCGGGTAGTTTTGATTAAGTTACCCGGCAGCATGTTCACGGTGGCAGGCGCATGTAAATAAGTCCAAGTTACTGTAGCACGCGTTCAGGAAAGAAAAAACCCGATCGTCTGTGCCGCCGCCAGGCTGATTCTTCCGGTGTACCCCCCATCTGCCGATCATCTTTGTCATCCGCGATCGTATGTGCCGCTTCCAGGCTGATTCTTCCGGTCTACCCCCATCTACCGATCATCTTCATCATCCGCGATCGTCTATGCCGCCGCCAGGCTGATTCTTCCGGTCTACCCCCCCCATCTGCCGATCATCTTCATCATCTGCGATCGTCTGTGCCGCCGCCAGGCTGATACATCCAGTCTACCCCCATCTGCCGATCATCTACGTCATTCACGATCATCTGTGCCGCCGCCAGGCTGATACATCCGGTCTACCCCCATCTGCCGATCATCTACCCCCATATGCCGCTTAACGCCCTGCATATGTAATTCCGCCTCTGATTCCAACTTCCTTGACATATTTCAATCTCCATTTTACATTTCTTCCTCATAAATACCTACATTCATTTCCATTCCCGAATAACAAGAACGGTTTCCCCTTTTATCAATCTTGCAGAGCAGGACGACTAAGGTGTCTCCCACTTTCGTTTGTGTATCCCGTGACGGTATCGATTTTCACCAAGTTGATTCCATCGTTTAGACCTGCTGTTCTGAAGCTCACGCCGCTGAGGAGGAGGGAGTGGGTGTGGTTGGAGAATTCCCTGTTCTCTCTCCATATTCAGAAGCAAATTGCTATTGTGTGAATTCCACACCGCTGTGGAGGGAGTGGAGGTGGTGGGAGAATTCACTGTTCTATCTGCATTTTTACGAGCAACAGTTTTTTCAAGCTACATTCAGGTAGATTTTGTATTTCTCTTTGTAAATTCATTCAGTTATACTCGTTTTTTTTATTTTTTCTCATCATTTCAATGTTTATTCATCCCTCTATCTTGTGTGGGAAAGAAACCCAATTTTTGTTTCTGCATTGTCATTTTTGAAGTAGTAACTGGCATACATGTTTTTATGTTTTGCGTAGTTACTCTCTTGTTATAATTGGTTACTCTTTTGCCTTACCGAGTTACTCTTGTTGTGTTACAGAGTTACTCTTCTGATCTTCCGAGTTACTCCAACACACTGTCATGGATCCCAGCCTTGATACGGATGCTGCTAATGCAAGTGTCGGCCGTGATGATGATAATCCTCAGTCTTCTCATTCTATTGGTGTTTCTTCTCCGTCCCCAGCTGCAGTCCCTAGAGTTGGCCTTCAGTTTGGAAGTCTAGATGAAGGTATATCCTTCTATTCCAGCTATACTGGAATGATTGGGTTTAACATCAGGAAAGACGACAATAGATATGAACGGGGAAGTAAGATTCTGGTTGCTGAAGATCTGGTTTGTGATAAGCAGGGTAAGATCTGTCGTTCTAAGAGGTCTAGAGGGCTTCTGAGCCCCGTTTGTGATGAAATGGGTAACTTGCAGGATAAGTTGTTCAAGAAGCACATGCGTTCTGTGAAGAGGTGTGGTTGTGAAGCCATGATACGTTTCACACTGGATAAGTCCTCATCCATGTGGGTCGTGACTGCATTTGTTGAGGAACACAACCATGATCTTGTTGACGTTGCTCATCTCCGTTACCTCAAGTGTAACTCATCTCTTGATGAAACTCAAAAAGAGATCCTTTCTTCCATGAGCCAAGCTAACATACCTGTATCGAGACAAATTGCATTGATAGCATCCGAGTCTGGTGGCTATGAAAATATGACATTTACTAGTAGACAAGCTCATGGACACATCAGTAGCAAGAGGAAAGAGTTGGCCAAATACGACGTCGACATGGTTTTAGACCGCTTTTCCAGTTTCAAAGCCATCGATCTGAAATTCTTCTATAGCTACCAAAAAGACCCCAATTGTTGCCTTACTCATATGTTTTGGGCTGATCCTGTCTCTGTTGAAGACTGCGGGCTATTCGGGGATGCGATTGTGTTTGACACCACCTACCGCACCAACAAGTATTCGATGGTTTTTGGAATGTTTGGTGGAGTTGATCACCATCACAAGACAGTGTTGTTTGCATCTGCTCTGCTGGTCGATGAGAAGTATGACTCATTTGTCTGGGTTTTCAAGCAATACTTACTTTGTTTTGGCAAAGAGCCAGTTTCCATCATAACCGATCAGGACCTTGCTATGAATGCTGCTATCATCTCTGTTTTTCCCAATTGCAAGCATCACTTCTGTAGCTGGCACATCCTACAGAAGCTTCCCTCCAAGCTTGGTGGCAATTCTAACAAGGACCAGATCATAAGCTTGTTGAATGATTGTATCTGGAATGTGGATGATGTCGACATTTTTGAAGAGAGGTGGGATTCTGTAATTCAGGAGCATGATTTGTTGTCCATCACCTGGCTTTCTGATATGTATGCGATGCGTTGCGATTGGGTTCCATGCTATATGCAGTCCTCCTTCTTTGCGGGCATGAGGACGACTCAAAGGAGCGAGAGCCTGAATGCGTTCATTAGGAGCCATGTGAATAGTAGGAAGACTCTATTTGAACTTGTATGTTCGTTGGAGACTGCATACTCTCATGTGTGGGAGATTGAAAATTTCAAAGATTTTGATGACGAGTACAGTAACCTCCCTTTGTCATCACTGTGGCCCTTAGAAGAGCAGATGATAGGTATATAAACCAAGTCCATCTTTAAGATATTCCAGTCCGAGGTTCACCAAAGTATGGTCTACAATGTAAAGAAAGCTTCAGAAGGTGTCTTTGAGGTGTATCGCATCGGTGGACTTGGAACTCCCCATATATCGAAGAAAGAGTTATCTAGTGACATTGTTACCTGCAGTTGCTTCATGTTGGAATTCAAAGGCATCCCTTGCAGGCACATCCTCTCTTATTTGAAGAGCCGTGACTATTGCACTCTTCCCGAGCCTTACATTCTGAAGAGGTGGACCAAAGGGTACAGAGAACACCCTTTGATTTTTGGCAAAGTGTCAATTAAGCATCCATCCACTGGGAGGACACTTCATCTTGTTTCTGCCTGCAATTCTTTGTCAACATAGCGTTTAGGAACAATGTTGTAGATCTTTGCCATGAAAAACTGTTAGCTTTGCGAAAGGAGCTCTTAGACTTGGATCTCGCTGATCCTGGTGCAGGCGCTGGTGCAACCGCTTCTAATACAACTTCCTCTTCTGCTGTCAAGGTCCATATACCTAGTAGTTGCAAAACTAAGGGAAGACCTAGATCGATCGATGTGAGGTTTAAATCTGGAGTTGAGACTGCACAGTCTAAAAGAGAGAGGCAGTGCAAGAATTGCTTAGAGTTTGGGGTCAACCATGATACCAGGAACTGCCCTATGAAGAAGTAGTCCATTCCTATTATGGACTATGTGTTGTTGCTGTTTGCTATTCAATGATTATCTCTGTTGCTGATTGTGTGGTCTGTTGATGCTGGACGTTTTTTAGTGGAGTTTGTAGTTGATTAGCGTGTGAGTGAGGGATATTCAAATCTGTAATGGGTTGTTCTTTTTGTCTGCAGTTTTTGTGAAAGTGATTTTGTAACCATCCATGTATTTTTACTTTTGTGTTTTGTAATGTATTTTATGTGTTACGTTGAACTCCACCAGCTATATGTATACTTTGAATATGGTTCAAAGAATCTGTTTTGATCAGATCTTACTCTTTTGCAGAATATTTTTTGTTTTATCTTCGTGTGCATTGAATACTCTTTTATTTTGGAATACATACATTTTTGGATTAGTACAATTTTTTTCATGGTTTGTTCAGTGTACTCACAAAATGTCAGTTTTTGCTACTATGCCATACACTGGTAGAGTTACTTTCTGGTTGCTGGAGTTACTTTTTATATTATCACAGTTACTCTTAGTGTTCCCGCAGTTACTCTCAGTGTTATCATAGTTACTCTCAGTGCGTATCAGAGTTACTCTTAGTGTTCTCTCAGTTACTCCTTAGTGCTGTCACAGTTACTCTCATTGTTCTCGCAGTTACTCTTAGTGTTATCATAGTTACTCTCAGTGCGTATCAGAGTTACTCTTAGTGTTCTCTCAGTTACTCCTTAGTGCTGTCACAGATACTCTCAGTGTTCTCGCAGTTACTCTCAGTGTTATCATAGTTACTCTTAGTGCATATCAGAGTTACTCTTAGTGGTCTCTCAGTTACTGCTTAGTGCTGTCATAGATACTCTCAGTGTTCTCATAGTTACTCTCAGTGTTATCATAGTTACTCTCAGTGCGTATCAGAGTTACTCTTTCAGTGCTAATTGAAAGTATATATAATCAGACAAAAACACTACAGCTAAACATTCAAGATTACAACATTCAAAGCATAAAACGTTATATATTATACAACCAGATCAACTATAAAGAAGGTCCATCAACTGAACATACAAATACAGAAAAATACAGCCAGATCAGCTATAAAGAAGGTCCATCCCTGGCGATAGATATCATACACACAATTACCTCCTTTAGAAAGCATAGACATCAAGCCTAAACACACGTTCATATCTGAGAAGTTCATATCTGTTGTAAATGAGTGAATCTGCAAAGGCTAAGAGAAAAGCCTAAGAGAAAAGGGCGCCGGTACATACCTATTTGTGAAAGGAACGCTGGACAGACGAAGAAGTAGTGTCTTCTGCAGATGTTGAGGTGTCCGCTGTTGTGGATGAGTCAACCTGAACGAGATTTACAGCTGATCCCGGCGCTGCTTGGTATTTGTCCCTAATGAAGAGCTGATCTGCAGAGTCCTCCGATCCAGAGTATACTTCATCGCTAGGCATTCTGAAGAGAGGAATAAGCTCAGTTGGTATTTCTAAGAACTGATCTGTGATCCATGCTGTGATGGTCTGGTGATCAGTTGGCTTGAAGAAGATGATCCAACCTTTGTGAAGACTGAGCTGTGCGATCATCTTTTTCCAGCCCTTAGCAGTTGAAAGTGACCTATTTTTATTATGCATAAGGGTTATCTGGAAAGACTGGTTTCCGATTAGGAAGGTGGTCTTGCCTAGTTTGATGTGAAAATGAAGATGGTTCCATTCTATAGGAAGTAGAATGGATTCCACTGTCTTTTCGTCAATGGTGTAGTTGATTGGCTGGATGAACGGCTCCATGGTAGGCTGTGAAGAAATGTTAAAGGGGATCTGAGGAGATGGTCAAAGGGGGTGCTACTGAAATGTTAAGGGGGGTGTCGGTATTTCTTCTGTAAAACTATACCTTATGTAAACCGTAGCAGTCACAGATGAAGAAGAGGTGGACGTCGAGGGTGCCGTGGAGGATGGAGATGTTGAAGATCTGAAAGCCCCCCGCTGTGTTGTAAACCGTAGCAGTCGCGGATGAAGAAGAGGTGGACGTCGAGGGTGCCGTGGAGGATGGAGATGTTGAAGATATGAAAGCCCCCCACTGTATTGTTGGTGCTGCAGTGAGAGTAATGCTCTGTGCTGTTGGTGCTACAAATATGGACAACAGTGCTCTGTCCTGTTGGGCTGCAAAGATGCCAGCAATACTGTGCTGTTCTGATGACACAGCAGTGCACTGTGCTATGTGTATGTGCATTTACATCGTACATCAGACTCTTGTACATATCTTTATAGCTCTGTGCTCTCTTTTCTTCACTTTTCTGGTTCCTTCTTTAATAAAGAATCATGTACAACAGACTCCTGAATGCTAGAGTTACTTTTTGTTTTATCACAGTTACTCCTTAGTGCTGTCACAGATACTCTCAGTGTTCTCACAGTTACTCTCAGTGTTATCATAGTTACTCTCAGTGCGTATCAGAGTTACTGTGCTGCATAGTTACTTTTTGTTTTATCACAGTTACTTTTTGTTTTATCACAGTTACTCGTTAGTGCGTATCAGTGTTATCATAGTTACTTTTTGTTTTATCACAGTTACTCCTTAGTGCTGTCACAGATACTCTCAGTGTCCTCACAGTTACTCTCAGTGTTATCATAGTTACTCTAAGTGCGTATCAGAGTTACTCTTAGTGTTATGTCAGTTACTCCCTAGTGCTGTCATAGATACTCTCAGTGTTCTCATAGTTACTCTCAGTGTTATCATAGTTACTCTCAGTGCATATCAGAGTTACTCGAATTATATATCTCAAAGTATATATCTCCATACAAAACCAAAATAGTTTTCTTGGTTAGTAGTCTAACTCAAAGTATATATCTCCATACAAAACGACAACAATTTTACATTCAAGAACACAACATTCAAAGCACAAAACACTATATATTAAATCCAGAAATACTCGTATTTGCAATATGATTTAGATCAAACATGTAATTTTCAGGATTTTCACAGCACACAAGTAATGTATCTCATAGCAGTTACACATCAAAATTCCAGAAGCAAACTGTTCAAGTTTTACATTTCAATTAATAATTCACTATTTCAGCTAATATCTAGCCATTTATCTAGGTTTGAAACAACTTTTTCCTCCGTTTTCTTCTCTTCATCTGGTGCTTCTATCTTCTCTTCTTCTTGTTGCTTTTGACATTCATCTATTCCTCCCTTGTTCTGCTCAGATGGACCTTCTTTGATGACTTCATTGTTATCTTTTTGATGTGCTTGTACAAGTTGCAACTCCCCCCTCGCCATCATTCTCTGAAAAATATCAGCCCTTATGGCCGGCATGTCCTTGCAGGTGAAGTCCATGTGTTTTCCATTTACCAGACATTCTAGGTACTTCATGATGAAGATCCCACAGTCAAGTGAGTCTTCTGCCTGTTGTGGACATAGCGGGCACTCCTGTCCCCATTGTGATAGTTGGTCACCTTTTTCTACCCCCCTGAAGAATTCGTGGACAATACCCACCTGCATTAAAAATTGACAACTCTTATTAATCATCAATAAACAAACATTAACCCTGTCAATCCACTACAAATAGAGTTTCTTTTTATAGATTGCTTACCCATCTAAGGAATTCCTTTTTCGACTTGCTATTTCCACTCATTGAGTTATAAGACCGGTGTACTCCTTCCCTGAAACTTGCCTCGTACAAGTGCCAGTGGTTGTCATTGTTCAATATGGTGAACACCGAGTCCATTGTGTCCCAATCTTTCATCGGGATGTTGAATAGTGGAGATAGCATGTCGATCTGCTCCATGGTTATGTTTTCAACATCAAACACCAGCTTCTGCTGCAAATGCAAATTCACATCTATAAGTTTTAGTTTTGTGTATATATTTTTGTATTTTTGATGTAATTTTGTATACCAATTTTGTTCTTCTTACCGGAGCATATGTGTTCAAGCAGTGCCATGACAGACCCTTCTTTCTCCTTTTACTTGTGGTAGCTTTGAGCATCTATACAAAGCAGTCCATAACCTGAAAAAATAACCACAAGATTTCTTTGTTTAGAAAAAAACGACAAGTTCTCAAAGAGTTACACTACTATTTATTAGTTTCTTACTGGTGATTGCATCATTTGATCTTTGTACAGTAGGGTGGCGAGGTCCTTCCCCGTGCACCAAGTGTCATCACTGAATCTCCATTCTTGTTTTGACCTGCTAATCGTTTGTATAGATGTTATACATATTAGTTTTGGATATTGAATAAGTGATGTTTTATATGTGTACACTTGGCAAAATAACAAATTCTCTTACATTTCTTCTATATTGTCCATGAAGTGGTGGACAATTTCCCTGGATTGTTTTGTTTTGAAATGCTCGAAACCAATGAAGTTTGACAACTTGTGCTGTCAACAACAAAAGAGCACTTCATGTTAGAATCAATCTTCATTTTCTACTAGTTATACTATGTTGATATGTCGTACGGTTACTATAGTCCATCGTATAGTTACTCTTTATGTTCTTACAGTTACTCTTCTAATTCACATAGTTACTGTAGACCATTATAGAGTTACTCTTTATATTACTACAGTTACTCTACTTCTATCACACAATTACTCTACTGTATTTACACAGTTACTCAAGTATTGATATAATTTAAAGGAGATGCAACCTTACCTTTTCCTCCCTCCTCTTCTTCACATTTTTCTCGATGCTGCCTATGATTTGCTATTCTATCTTTGACAATTTTTTTCTGGGCTCCTCCTTTTTCCCTTCTTCATCGATTATATTCTTCTGCTGTTCACCTATTTCTTTTACATCTCGTGCAGATTTTCCGTGGTCCAAACCTTCAGCTAATTTTTCTTTCTTCTCCTCCTCCTCATCATTTTTCTTCCCATCATTCTCATCTTTTGAGTCATTCTCTTGCACATATTTTCTTCTGAGGCTCAGCCTGCCTCGCTTCCTCGGCTTGTCGTCCTTATCCATACCTTCATTCTCTACTTTGCTCATCGAAGCAACATCCTTATTGGGTTCTTTAACATTCCCCGATGAGAACCTCTCAGCAGATTATTCGAATCCACCGACAGGTGATTGTGATTTGTCACCTTCATCTCCAAATTTTCTCCTCAGTTTTCTATTCTCCTCTTCCATCTCGGCTATTATGTTTTCTAGCCGTTTATTCTCTCTCTGCATTTCAGTGAATGCCTCAACAACAATTTTCGTGCATATCTCCTTCTGCATCTTTAGCTCCTCCTCGAGTATTTGAATTCTTCTTGCCATGTTGGAGTCATCAGCAGACACTCCTTTTCGGATGACTGGCTTTGCTGGCGCCTTGTCTGGCATTTGTTTACTTTTCACCCTTTTCTCCGCAAGGTAGTAGGGCATGTCTTTCATTGTTCTTACAGCTCGCCAGTTATCCCCTGGTCTATATTCATACATTCACAAACCTGTCCATAAAAAAAATCAAAAAAGTATTTAACAATGCAAACTTGCAGGATTATGTTATATATTAGTTTTTGTAAAAAAAAGAAATATTCTTACATCCTTAGGGTTCACATCCCCTAAATCCATCAACTTCTCGACCGGCGTAGCCCACTTCTTTATCCTTGGCTTTGCGTTGAGGAACGTTGGCTTTGCCATGTTTGTCATCTTGTATGCCCAAACCTACATTTAAACAGAGTGAAAATTCAATGCATATGTAACTGCCTCCCATAGTCATCATTGTAACAATTTTGTAGATGAAGATAATTTCATTCACTTACACATAGGCACATCACACACCCTGTTGTGTAGAGGGTGGTTTTCCCTTTCTCCCCTTTCCTCCTCAGCTGGACATTTTGCTTCAGCATCTTCATATTCCTGAAGATGCTCCCATGCACCAACTTTGCCTAATTCATCTGCGTCATTTCAGTAACATCGTCTAGGTAGTGCAGTATGTAGATTGGTGTGCAATAGCTGGTGTCTGGGAGTAGGAATGTTGCCAGCAGGTATAACATCCACGTACGACACATGTTCTGGTAGTCCGATGGATCGTCGGTACTTGCAAATTGTTTCCAAAGCTTTGCTAAGTTGTCCTTGTGTAGGACATCCTTTTCCCTTAACCTCTTAGAGGTGTCCTCTTCATTTCCTTTTTTACCTATTGCGCTGGCAAATTGTTGCCATATTGATCTCACAATCTCAGAATTTTTCCTAGGTATGATGTCCATACCTCTGCTTGGGATACCTAGAATTACCCCTACATCCTCAACCGTCATCCTTCTTTCCACCCCTCTGGCCAGCAAAAACATGTCATCATCTACATATCTGTCTATCAAATCTTCCAAGAGGCATTCATCAACCATAAGATTCAGCATCTTTATCATGTTTGCAAATGCCGTCGCCCTCATCATTCTTATCTGATTACTTGTATACACCACGCTCTTGCTGGCGGTGATGTAGCTCTTTAGGTAACACCTGTGGTACAACCTCTTTATCCCCACTGCAAACATATGAAAAGTTACTCTTAGTTTTTTTTTGAGCATTACTTGTTACTCAGTCAAGTTACTCTTCAATTTTTCACAATTTAATCCACGGGGTAGGTTGATAATATTTTTAATGCTAACTGTTTATTCTTGTAACAACAATTTTAATAAAGTTCAAGTAAGTGTCATATGATACTAACATCAATTTAATAAGTTTACAAATCCATTCAATATTACCTTCAACTGCCTTTCCTTTCTCCCTTTCTGTCCTCTTAATTCTATCCTCTTTTTCTCCCTCATAGGTAGCCTTTTCCTTTCCCTTTTCTTTCTTCCTCCTTATTTCCTCTTCTTCTATCTCGTCAGCAACCTTATCTATATCATTAGTTTCTTCGGCCTTCCCTTTCCCTTCACTTTCTTTTCCTGTATAGGAATGAAGTTACTCTATATTTTTAGTCTTTTTTAGCTTAACAATAAGGTTTTCATATGTCAAACTGATATGTAAAGTGTGCAAATTACTCTTTGTTCTATAGTAGTTACTCCAACATTTACTCTAGTTACTCTAGGCTATCGTACAATTACTCTAATGTTCTATATCAGTTACTCTTGGTATCATGTAGTTACTCTTGGTATCATGTACATTTACTCTAGCATTTACTCTAGTTACTCTAGGCTATCATACAGTTACTCTAATGTTCTATATCAGTTACTCTACTTCTTATAACAATTACTCTTTTAACATGCGTTGTTACTTTCTATACGATATCTTTCTGTTTCTCATTTGTAATGTACATGCTATCATAAATTACCTTGTCGTTCTTTGCTCTCCGCTTTGTCACTCCGAGGTTTGCCAGTCTCGGTAGATCCTTTGCCTTCTTTCTTAGCCGTACCCGGCTTACTTCGTTTTGCTCTTTTCTGGGACGGTTTACTCATCAGGGGATCTGCAACCCCTCTTTTCTTCCTTTTCATTTTTGACAGAGGAGTCACAGAAGCAACCTCCTCCCCTTTCAAAGCTTCCTCTTGTCCTGTTTCACCGGTGTTCGCATCCCCTTTTTTCATCTTCTTTTCCACAATTGCTTCTTTCTCCGCTACATCTGTTGTCTTGGGCATCGTAGCCCATTCGGTATCCCCTTTCAGGGTAGTATGTGATTCTGCGGCTGCCGCTTCTTCTGGTTCTTTGGCCATCTTCTCCTCGGCCTGATGGGGCTGCATTTCGAAGTCATCGTCTTCCTCAATCACTGGCCGTAGACTCCTTCTCCACGGCGGCATCGTCGAGGTCTTCCTTGACGCTTTCTTTGTTCTCGTCATCTTGGAAGAGGTAACTGATTCGGAATTGAGATGCAGCGAGACGTGGAATCGAAGATGATGGAGATGGAGGAGCAAGTAGAGACGGAGGAGTTCGGGATAGAAGTTGTTGCGGTGATTTGGTCATCGGTGATTTTTGCACGAGAGGCAGAGCGATGGCAGAGGGAAGGCAGAGCGACGATCTGAGTGAGGGTTTTGGGCAGGTCGCATTCGAACGCTTTCCACATGTTTTTCTTTTTTGAAGTATTTACGAGGCAATGCCACCGCGTGTTCTGCCGGGTAAGTTGCGCAATTCTACCCGCCGGGCAACAAATTCTAACTCATATATATATATATATATATATATTACTGAATATACTCACCACTTTATCTTTTGTTTATCTTCTAATGGTCTCTATGTTATTATAATATAATTGAATGACCAATGACATTTTTTCATTGTTGTAAAACTATGACTTGAATGATGTGATCTTTGTTGTCTTCCGTTGATTCTTGATGTAACCAATATTTTGTGTAGTGATGCATATGTAGTCTTTTTATTTCCTTTTACCTATAACATTGCACGTAATTGTCTGTAACATTTCATATTAATATTCTCCAAAAAATGTAGTTGTATTATCTATCATAATGAAATTCAATGGAAATCTTGTAATGAGTATACATTATTTTTATTTTTAGTGCGTGTTTTAACATATTTACAATGTAATATAGTGGGGAAATGTATCAAATTGTTTATCTCTGTGCATTGGAAGGATCACTTGTACCCTTATATATCCATGGCAAAAACTATACTTATAGAAAAATATATTAGCTACCTCTCATGTGAAAGACATATGACCACAAGATTGTCATTATTATAATTGTGTAACATATAATCAACCCCATTTATTTAGCATTGATACTCGGCTAGAACCAACACATCATAATAAAACATGTCGAGTTCTATCAACTTCTAAAATTGTATTTTGAATTTTGTGATTTTATATCATGTAAGATAATTTGTGAGTGAAACAAATATGCATGTGGCATGGTCATCTTATTCAAAAATTCCTTTGTCAAATATTATTGAATCAAGAACATATAAAAGGGTACCAAAACTACCAAATTCCCCAAAAATGACCAATTCTATAATTTTTAGATTGCATATAATTACTATTCACAAACAAAAAATCTAACATTGGTAGATGTAATGTCACCAAGATTTCATTACACATATAACGAAGTGGTTCAATAAGTTGAACTATTTAATATTTTTAGATTAATTCTTATTATTGATAGGTTCAATGTATCTATAATAATAAGACAGAAAAGGAATAAGTGAACAATATATTTATGAGATATTATTACTCTATTTTTTATAGTGAATTAAGTTTATTCAATTTTAGTGAGTACTCAAAACAAAAAAGTAATAATTTTAGTTCTTATTAGTTTATGAATGTGCTCTTGCTGATATGTTAGGGTATGGGAAGTATTAAGTGGTGTATAACTTGATGGAACACTTTGTTGACTAACCATGTAAGTCACTCTTTTTCTTTTTGGGTTTCCAGTTCCATTTTCTCATGTTTGCTTTATGATAGTATATGAGTTGGTCACTTGGACATTTATTTATTTAGTCCTCATTTTTATAGTTTTCCAGTGATAGATGTAGAAAATTAAGTTAGGGAACCATGTATGAAAAATTCAAGAGACTAATATAAGGTAGAAAATTGAAGATATATTTTATTCATAAATGAAGCAATCATTCATTGATTGACATAAAATAATAAGACCTAGACAGGGTATGTGCCTAATATGTGGCTCCATCTCTATCCTTTCCAACATTGAATATCTCCCTTTGATCCTATCCAAACTTCAAATGATTAATGGATGACATCTAGATGTAAATGGTGGGGTAATAGAGAAAGCATTTACGTTTTCTCTATGAGAAAGTAACGATTTAGTGAGATGATAGAGATTTTTTTATATTTGTAGTTTATATGGTAGGTTATAAGAGGGGTAGCTATGGTATATTCTCATAGAAAATATCTTGTTGGTTCCTAGTAAATTTCATATATATTGGATAGCAATTTCAGCACCTGTGTATGTTAATGATTTCTTTCTATGATATGTTTGTAACGAATCAATGCCTAATATAGATTGAGTTACATGTTGCTCTAATACAACTCGTCGAGATATGTCTGCCATAAAGACTAATTATGTGATATATTTAGCTCCACGTTTGCTTTCAATATACTATTATACTACTATTCTGAGTAAATAGTTATTATGATATTGTTTCCTTAATCTCCTTGTTTCATTCAATAGGAAGACACATTATTGAAGCAGCACAAACAAACAACAATTTTTTCACAACAGAAAAATTACGTAAATTATCGATGATTAATACATTTTGTACACTCATTTCATCATCATCATCATCAACATCATCATCATGATCATCATGTTGGTCATCATTATAGTCATTATCATAATACTCGATTCCTTTTATCACATTTAAAAATCTCCTATTGTCATGTATCTTAGCTAATGTTTTTGTGTAAAAAGGACATCTTCCATGTTGAATATGCTTTAAATCTATGTTTATAAATTTATTTCCAATACCTTAGTTGTGTTTTGAACACCTATTGGACATTGATTTTTAGAAATTTCTTCCCTAACTCTTACTATCTAAAATAAAAAAAGTTGTTGGTACAATTTTTTTGAATTTAATAAAACATTTATTTGTGTATCTAAGATATATATATTTATGAATCTATCAGACTAAGAATTGATTAGTGATATTATAAACACCAGCTAGATGTTTCTAATTTCTCTATGATCATTGGATATTATTAATGGGGAAACCTATTTGAGCTGTCACATAGAGAAGAGTAACTGAGTCTGCACGTAAAAACATGCAAGCTTGCTCAAGTTTATAACATCACATTGTTATACATTCTATACAATATTTTGTATTGAACCTATTTCAATTTGTCACATAAGCAAGATTAACTAAGCTTGTAAGTAAAAACATAGAAACATACATTACTTGACATACTTAAAAAATGTGCTGCCTTGAGGGTTCAATTTTAGTTATAGATATTTTTTTAAGATGAAGAATCCTATATATACCTTATCCCTTCTTGAAAGTTGATTAAATGACCCCCGTAATGCATTTAACTATTAACATTATTAATTAGGCATATGTATCTATCATATCATTTGTTTCATGTTTAAATGTAATAGATAAAATAGATCATCATAAATCCATCATCATCTAACTAATAAGTGTTTCTATAAGCAGTGATAGAGTTATAACAATGAATGAAGAGAAAATTTAGTGCACTAAGAATTTTACAACATGTTTGAGTGTTCATGCTTCCTTGATTAATGAGATTGTGTCTTTACACTTATGAAGGACATAGCCAGAGTCAATGTCATACACAGAAAACATCATTAATCCATGTGATTTCAAAAGTGAAAATGCTTTTGAATGAGATCTAACACGAATGTTTGTGAAATATAAGGCCGTTTACAAAATAACAAACAAATTCTTACATTTTCTTATATACTTTTAGAATAAAACATATTCTACCTGCCCATGTTAGATCGACATGACAACACATTTCAGCGTAGTATGTGTGAATTTTAAAACAAGATTATGTGCACAATGAAAGTGCTAATGTTTTCTAGAATTGCAACCATGGACCATCAATTTTGAACATATATATAGGCATATATACTTTGAAGTTTGAGAAAAAGAAAATAAAAATTAGGATTTCTTAGTAAAACCCCATTTCATATTGTCACGTCATATGAGCTTAGTGACTTTGGGAATAATAATACATAGAAATATCTATATGGCATTATTAAAATACGTGAATCTTAATTTAGAGTAACATGATATAGTTATAGAAAAAGGAAGAAAAGGGTTCTTGAAGTAGACAAGCTTGTACAATACCAATTGTCTTAGAAAACAAAGGGATGTGAATGTTATAGCTCTTTTGTGATTGTGTAATAGAAATAATCCCCTCTTGTATGTGAATGAAAACTAATTATATTATCTATTCTTGGAAGTTAGCCACTCATTTTTACATCGACATCTAAGCCTGAATACCATTAATGTTGTGGTCAATTACATGAATATGGATTATCCATTCATCTTTTCTTTCTGGGTTTAAAGTTATTCAAGTTCATACAAAAATTTTATAAGCTCTAAAATCACCAAGAAGATATTTAGGATTATATGTATTATTTTATATTTATTAAAAGATAATTTTGTAGGGAAGAAAAGTAGTGCATATTCAAGTCATTTTTAAAAAGTTTAAATAAATCCAATAGTTGGTTATGTGCTTCAAATTATAGTTTACGATAACATATTCAAAGAGATATTTCTTTTCATTATTTTCTAGATGATTATTGATAATAAAGCCTCCAATGCACATTTTAGATTGAGTTATTTTATTTTTTAATAAGAAGATAATGCAAATAAAAGTTTACAAATGAAGCATTTATGCATGAACTAGAATACATCAATTCGTGTCAAATGAATCCACTAAAGCAATGTTAATTCGATACAAATAAAGTAATTATAGTGATTTCATAATTTTTTTAAAGAGATCAATATTAAGGTCACTAATTTGTACTAATGTTTCACCCACTAGTAAGAATTCTATATTGTCAACTTGAATAAAGTGAATCTGTGAGTTCAATAAGAAAAAAAACAAGATAATTGTTTCAAAGCACTTACACTATACTATATAAAGACAAATTTTATGATGTGAGATTGTTCTAAAAAATATTAATAATACAAAGAGAAATATTTGTTCTACAATGTGGATGGTGTATAATTGAATCTTCACTCTATAAGGTTAAGTATATAAATAAATTTGAGGAAAAGACATGTGAATAATAAAAATGAACATACATACTTTTTCCTTGCATCCTGTGTGTGTCATATTGTTGCATTGGATGCACAATTGCATGTCTTCCTCACCACCGTAACAGAAGTAGCTGATGCAAATAGATTTGTTTTTTAGGTCAAAATCAAGTGTCAACTTCTACCTTTTGATAAGAACTGACCCTCTCCGGTAGAGGAATATTAAGAAAGACAAAAAGGAGGAATACAAGCTGAAATGAGAGACAATTACATGAGTTTATATCCTAGATTAGAAGATGTCATAGACACGAGATGATGGAAAAGCCTATTCAATTTTGAAAACACATGTGATAATAGAGGCCAATAGACATGCCTAAAATATGGTAGTAGGATTGTGACTCTATTTGGCGTCCATCCATCATCCAACCATAGATGGTTCTTCCCGACCATGCATTACTTCAAATGATCTATCTCATCTTACTCTAGTTGTCAAAAACTCATATCGCAAATGGAATGTGCATTATGGAGAGCCTCTCCTCTACGTCGTGGTCAGAGCTGCGACGACTAAATGGGAACAACGTTATGACTGTTGGTGCAATCATGAGTAAAAAATGGAATTTTATTTCCTTGTATGACCAATGGCTGCAAGCCTGCAATAGGGTTGGCATGGATTTGTCGAGTTTTGAGGACTTCATGAATGAAAGTGATCCTCCTCTTATTGCACATTATTGTGAATCTCATTAGAGTGTGCTACCTAGACTGTATATGGCCAATGGTGTTTGAGGAGATGTCGAAGCCAACTTGCATATATACCAAGAAGTTGCTTAGCCGGTACAAATACAAAAGTTAATTTACATGCCAAGAAGAACAATTTCAACCTCGATAGGGTTACACGATGAACACATGTAGTGGCAATGCTTCTTTTGTCCAATTCATCTTCTTAGTTTCACCATGTTTATCTGAGCAACATTATTCTTCACTTCGTGAGAAATCTGTTGGGTGTGATTTTACAAGTATTGAGGTGGAAGACATTCTTTTACCTTACCACAAACTGCAACCAACGATCTGTAGTTGAACATTGTCTTTCTCTTTTTACTTTGGATGTTGTTTCTTGACTGTTGCTATGGGATCGTCCTTGATGAAGCTGCACCATATGGTCCATATTGATTCTGTAGTATTTCATATATTCTCCTTGACCATAGTCCAACTCCTACTTGGACGTGGTTAAACATGGCATCTTTGTAGACTTTGCCGATCTGGTTCAGAAGCACCGACAAAGAAGTTGGGGCCCGACTAATGTGTTTCCATGCAAGAATATTGAGAATAGTTTGGCGAGACCAAAATATCCCCATGTCATCTGTGAGCTGGAACGAGGACGATCCATCCCCCAACTCCGGATGCTAAGGTCTCTATCATCAGAGAGCTAGATCAGGAGCATGCCAAAAGGACCAACCCTGCCATGTCAGATAGTTAATTCTTGCCTGTAGATTTCACCAAAACTGGAGATGATTAGAGAGAGATCCAGGCTTCACGCTGAAAGTGTATGTTGACGGATAATAGGAGCGGAGATGATGCTGTTGACGGATTATAGGGTTTGCGAAGGATGATTGGGTTTGCGAAGGACATCATGAGTGTTAGATATGTAGCAGAACGCTCTGACGGGCACGGTGATGCACATGTTTTGCATACGAGGACGGAAAATATTGGTGCTTAGTATGGTAATAGTAGATATGTATATATCAACTAACTTGATTCACACAAATCAAAATCAAAGTATGGGCAAACTAGTCTTCTCTTGTGCTTTTGATATCACCATACCTGACCGGCCTAAATCGCGCGTCCTATAATTGGAGGCGTATTTGAGGTAGTCGAGCCTTCACATTTATAACCCGAATCCTTCTAGGCCCCCGCAACTTTGTTTACGGGGTCGAAGTAGTCATACGGGGTCGAACACAGGGACAAGGTGGGTCGTGTTGATGACTCTGAATCGACACTCTACACTCCGGTGGGTATAAAGAGATATTAAAGTTCCCCGAAGGGGAACAACAAGCTGTCACGATTAAATCAAAGAAAACTATCTCCAACTGGAGTTACAAGAAAGATTAAGATTTTGTCATTTAGCAGTTTTTAGGAATTTTCATGCAACAGAAAATAGAAAGATGAACTACAGTTTAAGGCGTAATGCAAGGGATAATACTTCAGTAAGACAAGCGGTAGCAGTAACACCCTGCACCCCTCCTCTCAGAGCGGGTGCCTCTAACCAAGCTTCAACACCCCTCTCGAGGTTGCTGGGCTCAAGTTAGAGTGGAATGATACTAAAACAACTCCGTTCCGGGCACTCTCGTACTCTAGAACCGGACCAAACACTAGAGCCACAACCCAACTCTCGAAGTAGTTGTGACGGGAAAGACGATTCGGTAGCTAAGCGAAACGCGATCTAAAACATGCAAGCTAGAGTTCAGATATCCAACACAGCAGTTACCCAATCATAAGGCACCAAGCATTAAATAAATAGCAATTAAGCATTTCTATTTCCATAAGCAATAAGGGTCTTAATACAATGCATAAGCTAAGAATTTAAATAACAGAATTAAAGATAGATGTCGCCTTCTTGATGTAGAAGAACGACAGACTAATGTAGCTCTCCTGCCCGATACCGGTCAGGAGCTGAGCCCGATACGGCAGTGTCGGGCGGCACCCCCTCTCGGGCAGCGCCGACTGACGACTGACTGTATCGCTCAAGGACCCTGGCCGATACGCTCATGTCGGGCGGCGCACCCTCTCGGGCGGCACGCATGACGGGCGGAGCGTATCGGGTTCGATATCGTGTCGGGCAAAGAGCTATGAGTCTACTGTCGGGCACTCGTGTCGCTCATCTTCACTGGCCGATATCGGCCCGCAGTGTCGCCCGGGACAACACTAAGTGAACCATCCCTTCCCTCTCGGGATGAGGGAAAGCTAACCTAGTGTCGCCCGGCACAAGCACTGGGGCACGATACTCTTAATCTCACAGCTTCCTTCGAAGGTGGCTCCCGAACTTACGAACTGTCTTGTCCGAATTCTCTCGACTTGTCCGACCTATCCTCCCTCTCCAACCTCCTGTAGCTGCTATTTATAGGCGGCGGTTGAAGGAGTTATGGTGTTGGAAACGCCACATAGCTCCCTTATACGCCGGTCGATGGATGTGGACGGCAGATACAGGTATGTCTCAGCACGAGGCGCTGGCTATCGGTCACGTGGCTGGCGGCACGCCTGCCGGTGGGTGGCTGTGTCGCCCGACGAGTTTGGTCGTCGATGCGGCTTTGGCTCCCTGTCGGGTAGACGGTATGTCGGCCGACACGTCCTCCTTGCGCAGCGCCCTTCTCCGCCGATCATTCTCGTGTCGCCCAGCCCCTGTCAGGCTGGGTTGTATCGGGCGTCAGGAAGGTCGAGACGGGCTGAGACTTATTGTGGGCCGGAATCGGCCTTATTGCACAAAAACGAGGAAAACTCTGTAGAAGATAGGAAAAATTGGAATAAGAGCGTTGCTTGGCCAATTATTGCGAAAATGCTAATAAAATAGAGGAAAATAGCAAAAAAGGGTAGTTTTGATAATAGAATAAAGGGCAAAAAGTCACAAAATTTGGTGTTATCAACTCCCCCAAACTTAGCTTTTTGATTGTCCTCAATCAATATTTAAACTAAACTTTGTGTTGCTTCTTCTTGCACAGCAAAACTTTAAGGCTAAAGGGTAGCACAAGATTTGTGATGTCTTGGAGGTAATGCTGTCTTAATGCGAACAAAAGACCTTGCCCTACTTGCCTTATTATTTAAGTAAAATTTTTCTTCTCCACAGCTTCAGCGAGACTTTGGTGTATGATTCCGAAGTTAGCTTCCACACCAAACAGCTTTATTTTAGGGGCAGAAAGTTGTGTATAGGGTAGGCTAAGGCTTTTTGGGTTTTTCGTCTTGTTTCCCATCAGTCCATCCAGGTAAGGGTCCGTTAACGGGCAAGTGGTCCCTGCAGTCCAAGCCAGTTGGCTTTAGAGCAGTGATTTCACATCCTACGTACCATTGCCCCGGATCTACCATGCCTAAAGATGGGTACTTTTGGAAAACAAGTGTGTATATATATATATATTTCTTTTCTTTTATTGGGCACAACTCTCATGCTTTTATTCACGCTCATAAGGCTTCTTTCTCTTTTTGGGATTTTTGCTGGGTAAGGGAAAACAAAAGAGATATCTGCTGTTTGGGCAGCTTTTTCCTTCTCCATACTCGTCTCTTAGCTGTTTGCGAGATTATTATTTTTCGAAAATTTTTGGATGGCAAGGCACAATCTTTTGTTTGTTTGAGACAACATTATCAGAAAGATATGACAGAACTTGTAACTCGTTAAATATACAGAAAGTAAACTTTGCAAGAAGTCACAACAGGTTTTTATTATAACAGCAACTTTGTACATATGCCTAGGGACAGAAATTTGCAAAGGAAAGATTTTTGAAAATTAAAAATTTATATAAATATGGCATGCGTGCGTAGATCAAATATACAGGAAGATATAAGAGCACATCAGGTAAAAGAGAGTGAATATCGTAGAAAGCTTGAAATGTTAAAAGAAAATTTATACCCCCCCTCACTGGCATAAGGGTACCCCCCAAACTTACTCCATACTCTGTCCCAGAGTAGAGAAGAAAGCAAAAGTGAGGTAAAGCTTAGCCAGTGAGGGTTAGCTCACTGATGTGCTGCAAAATGCTCCTACGAAGTTGCAGCATGCCATTAGGAGGTTGTCTAGCGGGTTCGCTTTGGCTATGCAACGGTTGAGCTTGAGCGTAACCCTCAAAATTCACTTCTGACCCGCCCTTTCTTCACATCTCCGTTGTGAACGTAAACAAAAGGACTGATTATCAGTCCCTAGTTCAGTTCCCAGGAGTGTGTAGTCAGGGTGAGCCCTCTCCCTTAAGAGGATGGAACCGAGGTGCCTCGAACTTGTTCGGAGGCCTTGGTTGCCGCACTCTTGCTGTCTCTGGAGATGGTCCCAAGCCACCCCAAAGACAGGCTGATAACTAGGTGACTCGCTATTGGAGCTACCAAATTAAGAAAAATCTCCCCTTTCATTGTTGTTGCCGCTTCTGCCCGACTGTTGTTACTGTTTCCCGCGCCGTGCTTATTGGCGCAGCCGGTGGTTTGCTCCATACGAGCCATACCTGTTATTCAAAATTAGAATTTATTCATCCGTTAGGCAAGAAAGATGAAAAGAAAGAAAAAGAAAAAAACTTATTAAAACTGGGCGATAAGTGATCGGACGACACGATGTTGTCGCGCGATATGACTCGACGCCCGACATAGGTGTGTCGGGCGATTCGAGGTCACATGAAGCAAAAACATGACATCGCCGTGAGAAGCATGACACCCGATTCGATACATTGGGAAAATGCTATCGACCGGCGTTACGCGCGAAAGCATGTCGGGCGATAGAAAATCTGCAGGTCATGTAAACCCGATAAGTGGCTCGGTAAAAGATACTGGCGTCGGGCGACAGGGTTATCGGCCGATAAACGTGTCGGTCTACAACCCTATCAGGCGACAAGCCATGTCGTTTGGTAAGAAAACAACAAGCCGGCCGATACGCTTCGCACGATCCAAAACCTGTGCCGGGCGAGAGAAAACGTGTCGGGCAAAAGGTGTGTCGGGCTATACCTTTGCTCTCAGGAGGCATCGCCCGTTACCAAGGCGAAGGCAAGATGGCCGACACATGAGCAAAAGGGAGGATCACTGCATGCGTTCCAGGTGGCAAAAAGGAGAAAATGATAGCCCGACACGAAGAAACCTCCACGCTATTTATAGAGAACCCAGCTGGGGGTAAAACGGGCAAAACATGGCACACGTCGGGTGTTTTAGTCACGCTATTCCCGAGACGCGCAGTCCCATCGGGCAGTCCAAGGGTCATCCGCTGCCCTTGCGACGCCCAGGGCGAGGCTGCCCGATACAAGCGGTTCTGTGCCCAGCTGGTCGACATGGTAGAAAAGCGGGCGGTCAAAAGGCCAAAACTAAACCTGGGTGAAGTAAAAGGCCATTGCAGGGTAAAACATCATTGGTATAGAGAAGGATCTCCTACCTCAGATGATATTACTCCTCAATGCTCCGCAAAACACAGCCGTGGCCCATAAAACAAAAAGAGTCAGCACACGTGCGCATGCACTGACTCGGGCCTTATTACAGTCCATAATGTTTGTTTTTACAAAGAAAAGAAATGTATCCTAATCTATGACTCGGGTTGCCTCCCGAGGAGCGCTGAATTTTCCGTCGCCAGCTCGACCGGTGTAGGCTCTTCGGTTGTACCCACATCCAGCAAGTCAATCTCTGCTTTCCTGACAAAAGCTTCGTCTTCATAAAACCTTTTCACTCTGTGCCCGTTCACCTTGAAGATCTTAGTCGGGTCATCCTTGTCGCGGAGCTCCATCATTCCTGATGGGTATATCTTTGACACAGAAAACGGTCCCGACCATCTTGTCTGTAATTTCCCAGGAAAAAGACGGATGGAGGACTTGAATAACAAGACCTTATCCCCTTCGCTCACATCCTTTCTCCTAAGGTGGGCATCATGCCACGTTTTTGTTCTTTCCTTGTAGATCTTTGCATTCTCGTAGGCATGAATCCTCAGCTCTTCGAGCTCTTGAAGCTGCAAAAACCTCTTTTCTCCTGCTTTGTCTAGGTCCATATTTAGGAACTTGATCGCCCAAAGGGCCTTGTGTTCTAGTTCCAAAGGTAGATGGCAGGATTTTCCGTATATAAGATGGTAGGGGGTGGTTCCAATGGGCGTCTTGTAAGCAGTACGGTAGGCCCATAATGCGTCGTCAAGTTTCATAGACCAGTCTTTCCGCGTGCGGCTGACAGTCTTTTCTAAGATCTGCTTGATCTGTCTGTTTGAGACCTCTACCTGCCCCGACGTCTGTGGGTGGTAGGGCGTAGCGATCTTATGTTTTACTCCATACTTACGTAGGAGCGCTTTGAACTGCCTTTCTCTGAAGTGCGACCCGCCGTCGCTTATTACGGTGCGCGGTACACCGAAACGGGGAAAGATGGTCTTCTCAAAAAGCTTGATAACTGACTTGGCGTCGCATGTTTGGGTGGCTACCGCCTCTACCCACTTCGATACATAATCTACTGCCACTAGTATGTATTGATACCCCTGGGATGGGGGAAACGGCCCCATGTAATCAATCCCCCATACGTCAAATATTTCCACTTCGATCCAGCTTGCCATTGGCATTTCATTCCTCCGCCCTATATTTCCCGTTGACTGGCACTCTTTGCAAACCTTTACAAATCGTGCAAAATCTTTAAATAAGGATGGCCAGTAGAAACCTGATTGTAGCACTTTCGCCGTTGTTCTTTCGCTACCCAGGTGTCCACCATAGGGGGAGGCGTGGCATCCCTTCAGGATATCAGCGGTTTCTTCTTCCGGGATGCACCTCCTGTACAAGTTGTCTGCGCATCTTCTGAACAGGAGAGGATCATCCCAGTATTAATTCTTGGCATCCGTGAATAGGTTCTTCTTTTGATTGTAGGTGATGTCAGGAGGCAGCTCTCCACAAGCAAGGAAATTGCAGATGTCTGCAAACCAGGGCAAACCTTCTTCTTGAGCTTCAGCCATCATAAGAGCTTCGTCGGCAAAGTCGTCGTCGATTTGTGGCCCTCTCTGTCTCTCAGCCACTATCCTCGATAGGTGGTCTGCGACCACATTTTCCGCGCCCTTGTTGTCGATAATTTCATGATCGAACTCTTGGAGCAACAAGGCCCATCTCAACAATCTGGGCTTTGCGTCTTTCTTTTCCATTAAGTATTTTATTGCCCCATGATCTGTGTATACTTTGACCTTTGATCCGACGAGATACGACCTGAACTTGTCAAACGAGAAGACGATCGCGAGCATCTCCTTCTCAGTGGTTGTGTAGTTTACCTGTGCTTCGTCCAACGTGCGACTAGCATAGCAAATCACATGGTGCTTTTTATCTTTCTTTTGCCCCAGGACTGCTCCAACTGCGTAGTCGCTAGCGTCACACATTAGCTCAAAGGGTAAACCCCAATCTGGCGCTTGAAGGATAGGCGGTGATACTAAAGCATTTTTCAGGGCCTGAAAAGCACTGAGACAATCGTTAGAGAAAACAAATTCAGCATCTTTTACCAGAAGATTGGACAATGGTTTGGAAATCTTTGAGAAGTCCTTGATGAATCTTCGGTAATATCCGGCGTGCCCGAGGAAGCTTCTTATCCCCGTGATGGATTTTGGTGGAGGAAGCTTAGATATAGCTTCGATTTTGCTGGTATCCACCTCAATCCCACGCCTTGAGATCTTATGCCCTAGAACGATGCCCTCCCGCACCATGAAATGACATTTTTCCCAATTCAGGACCAGGCTGTTTTCCTCGCACCTTTGAAGTACTAACGACAGATTCTTCAGACAGCTATCGAAGTCCTTTTCATAGACGGAGAAATCGACCATGAAAACTTCCACGATGTCTTCTAGAAAATCTGAGAACATTGATATCATGCATCTTTGAAAGGTGGCGGGGGCGTTGCAGAGTCCGAAGGGCATCCTTCTAAAGGCATAAGTGTCGTAAAGGCAGGTGAACGCCATTTTCTCTTGGTTATCGGGTAAGATGGGTACCTGGTAAAATCCTAAAAAGCCATCAAGAAAACAAAAATAATCGTGATGCACTAATCTTTCAAGAACTTGGTCAATAAAAGGTAGCGGAAAATGATCCTTTTTTGTAGCCTGATTTAGCTTTCGGTAATCAATGCACATTCGCCAACCGGTTACGGTCCTTACCACCACCTCGTCACCCTTCTCACCCTTAACCACAGTCATTCCGCCTTTCTTGGGTACTACATGGATCGGGCTTACCCAATTGCTGTTGCTAATTGGGTAAATGATCCCCGCGTCCCTAAGCTTTATTACCTCTTTCTTGACGACCTCCTTGAGCATATGATTCAACTTCCTCTGGGGTTGGGCCAGAGGCTTGGCAGACTCATCCAAGTTGATACAATGCATGCAAAGGGCGGGGCTAAGGCCTTTGATATCATCTACGGAATATCCTATAGCCCCCCTGTGGAGTCTTAACTCCTCAAGGACCCGGTCTAGCTGATTGCTTGAAAGATCGGCGTTTACGATGACTGAGTTCCTCTATTCTTCATCTAAAAATTCGTACTTCAGTCCTTCAAGCAACGCTTTTAAATCCGGCTTTGCTCGGGGTGTCTCCTCCTGAGGTTCTCCCTCAAGGGAGGCATACTTCGCAGAGTTCACCTCCTCCTCTTCTTCTTGCAAGTCTTTGTCAGAAAGGTTGAAAAGGTCGAGATGCCTCACGACCTCAGGATCTTCGAGGTTGGGATCCTGACAGCTTATTGCCCTTGCGAGGGGGTCCACTGTCTGGATATCCTCCTCTATTTCCTCGCAGAATTTATTGTAACTATCCGTAAAACAGGCTGATTCAGACAGGGATGGACCTCTCATGATCTCCTTCATCTTGAAGTCCATGTGGTTGTTTCCAACCCTCAAGGTGATTATCCCTTCAGAGACATCAATCAGCGCCCTCCCTGTTGCCAAGAAAGGGCATCCGAAGATGATTGGACATCTGGGATCTTCAGCTGTGTCGATGACGACGATGTCGCAGGGAATAAAGAAATCACCGACCCTAATCGGCACATCTTCGACAATGCCAACAGGTCTTTTGAAGGAGTGATCCGCCAGTTCAATCCGCATATTGGTTCGAACCATGTCGGTCAAACCCATCCTTTGCGCGAAACTTAAGGGCGTGAGGCTGATGCTTGCTCCCAAGTCCGCTAGACCCTTCCGCTCGACATTATCCCCGATGGCGAATGGGATTGTGAAAGCTCCGGGATCCCTTCTCTTAGTTGGCAAGCTGGGTTTTACGAAGGCAAAGGAAGTAGAGGCTAGGTACACTGTCTCTATCCTTCCTCCCCTTCTTTTCTTCATTATTAGATCTTTGAGAAACTTGGCGTATGTGGGCATCTCCTCCAAAGCGTCAAGGAAGGGGACTTCAAGATGCAGCTTCCTGATCGAGTCCATGAACCTTTCGTGCCGCTTTTTCAGATTTGCCTTGATCAGCTTGTACGGGAACAGTATCCTGGGAGCATAAGGATTCCTCCCACCAGATGGCTCATCGGACGGTCTCGGCACAGGCTCTTGGGATTCTGCAGGCCTACCTCCGCCTCCTGCTGGAATAGCATCCTTGGGCCCTTGCTCAGGTTCCGGTGGGGCTTCATCAGCGCGCTCTACCGTCTTTCCTGATCTAAGCACTGCCATTACTACAGTTTCAGGGTGAGGGAGCGTTTTTCCTGCAGGGTTCTTCATCAGAGCAACCATCTGAGACAGCCGTTGATCGACCTCCCATTGGCGCATCTGCAGACTCGCCATCTGGTGTTGCATAGAATTCAGAGATCCAGGGTTGGTAAACGTCCCCTGTACCAACTGGTTGATAATGGTGTCCTGTCTTTTTATGTAGGCGGAAAGCTGACCAACCCAATTAGGCCGGGTCGCCCTCTCGCTTTGGCTCTGACATTCGCCCTCAGAAAGGGGTTGCTCACAACGAGGCATGGCATCAAGGCTCGGTGGAGCAGGTCACAGCTTTGCAGGGTACCTGAAATATCACGAGAAATCAAGTTAGAACACAGAGTTATTTGGTTCCGGTAAAGAATAATGCTTAAAGAAAAAGAAAAAGAAAAAGAAAAAGAAAAAGAGGTGTTGTCAAGCCTATTTCTAAGCTTGAGTCACGGGAGTGTAGTTAGTGGCTTCAGATTCGTCAACAGTGCCATTTGCCTTGTCCCCGGCAACGGCGCCAGAAAGTTGACCGGCCTAAATCGCGCGTCCTATAATTGGAGGCGTATTTGAGGTAGTCGAGCCTTCACATTTATAACCTGAATCCTTCTAGGCCCCCGCAACTTTGTTTACGGGGTCGAAGTAGTCATACGGGGTCGAACACAGGGACAAGGTGGGTCGTGTTGACGACTCTGAATCGACACTCTACACTCCGGTGGGTATAAAGAGATATTAAAGTTCCCCGAAGGGGAACAATAAGCTGTCACGATTAAATCAAAGAAAACTATCTCCAACTGGAGTTACAAGAAAGATTAAGATTTTGTCATTTAGCAGTTTTTAGGAATTTTCATGCAACAGAAAATAGAAACATGAACTGCAGTTTAAGGCATAATGCAAGGGATAAGACTTCAGTAAGACAAGCGGTAGAAGTAACACCCTGCACCCCTCCTCTCAGAGCGGGTGCCTCTAACCAAGCTTCAACACCCCTCTCGAGGTTGCTGGGCTCAAGTTAGAGTGGAATGATACTAAAACAACTCCGTTCTGGGCACTCTCGTACTCCAGAACCAGACCAAACACTAGAGCCACAACCCAACTCTCGAAGTAGTTGCGACGGGAAAGACGATTCGGTAGCTAAGCGAAACGCGATCCAAAACATGCAAGCTAGAGTTCAGATATCCAACACAGCAGTTACCCAATCATAAGGCACCAAGCATTAAACAAATAGCAATTAAGTATTTCTATTTCCATAAGCAATAAGGGTCTTAATACAATGCATAAGCTAAGAATTTAAATAACAGAATTAAAGATATATGTCGCCTTCTTGATGTAGAAGAACGACAGACTACTGTAGCTCTCCTGCCCGATACCGTTCAGGAGCTGAGCCCGATACGGCAGTGTCGGGTGGCACCCCCTCTCGGGCAGCGCCGACTGACGACTGACTGTATCGCTCAAGGACCCTGGCCGATACGCTCATGTCGGGCGGCGCACCCTCTCGGGCGGCACGCATGACGGGCGGAGCGTATCAGGTTCGATATCATGTCGGGCAAAGAGCTACGAGTCTACTGTCGGGCACTCGTGTCGCTCATCTTCGCTGGCCGATATTGGCCCGCAGTGTCGCCCGAGACAACACTAAGTGAACCATCCCTTCCCTCTCGGGATGAGGGAAAGCTCACCTAGTGTCGCCCGACACAAGCACTGGGGCGCGATACTCTTGCTCTCACAGCTTCCTTCGAAGGTGGCTCCCGAACTTACGAACTGTCTTGTCCGAATTCTCTCGACTTGTCCGACCTATCCTCCCTCTCCGACCTCCTGTAGCTGCTATTTATAGGCGGCGGTTGAAGGAGTTATGGTGCTGGAAACGTCACGTAGCTCCCTTATACGCCGGTCGATGGATGTGGACGGCCGATACAGGTATGTCTCGGCGCGAGGCGCTGGCTATCGGTCACGTGGCTGGCGGCACGCCTTCCGGTGGGTGGCTGTGTCGCCCGACGAGTTTGGTCGTCGATGCGGCTTTGGCTCCCTGTCGGGTAGACGGTATGTCGGCCGACACGTCCTCCTTGCGCAGCGCCCTTCTCCGCCGATCATTCTCGTGTCGCCCAGCCCCTGTCGGGCTGGGTTGTATCGGGCGTCAGGAAGGTCGAGACGGGCTGAGACTTATTGTGGGCCGGAATCGGCCTTATTGCACAAAAACGAGGAAAACTCTGTAGAAGATAGGAAAAATTGGAATAAGAGCGTTGCTTGGCCAATTATTGCGAAAATGCTAATAAAATAGAGGAAAATAGCAGAAAAGGGTAGTTTTGATAACAGAATAAAGGGCAAAAACGTCACAAAATTTGGTGTTATCAATACCTCACTTTTCATACATGATAGTTCTCATATTTATTCACCTGTATAATATCACATTACATGCCTTAACAAAAATTATACATTTCTATTGCTACAGTTTGCTGTACGAATTTAGAAAGCATATCATAGAGTAATATTTGATAGTTTGACATTATCATTTCAATTTTATATGTAATAAAACAAGGTTATAAGGTGATTTTCTACTCACAAATCTGATCACAGATCACTGATCTATCTGCTAACCAAGCTTAGATCTTGGCTCACACAAACTGGAACCTCATCCCAAGCCACATGATTTCCTCACAAACGGGCCACCAATGAGAAAAGAAAGTAAAAAACATTGGCTGGAGGTAGAAGAAGGAGAACGAGGGTTAACTGAAACATTTGGTTGATGGACCAAGGATTTTCAAGAAAGGGCGACGATTAAAACCACTTACCATGTCGAATCTACGAAAAAACCTTTGATTTCTGCCATTCGTTGTGTACCTCCCCAAAAATCGCCATAGAATTGCCTTCCAAATAATCCTTTCCACGTTTTAAAGCATTGGTTGTGTAGAGGGTTGAAAAATGAATCCAATACAACTAGTTTCGTCAAATTCTGATAAGTATAGCAAAAGTTATGCTCATTTTCGTGATTGGCTATTCTGGGCGACAACATTGTGGTTTAACATCCAGTGGTTCACCATCGGTTCTTGCAATTCGATGGTTTCTCCAGTGGTTCTTGTAAAATGATGCTTCACCATTGATTCTTGAAATCCGATGGTCAGACTAGGTGAGAACTTAAAATTTGCATAACTTTCTCATTTAGATCCGTTTTGGGTATTTGTATTCCATTTGTAATTGAATTCTCTACAATTCTACAAAAAAAGTTTGATAAAATTATTATTTGATAATTTATTGATTAATTGACTCCTTAATATCTATATTATTCTTCTATATATGTGAGTCTAATCTAAACTAAAGCATCAATCAACTAAGCAAATCCATTGATTCTCATCTTACCAAGTAAAACTTTTGGATTAATGAAACACTTATCTCAAGCATGACCATGGATCATTGGTGGACTTAGCCAGAAGTAAGCCATCAGATCTTTATGGTACTTAGCCAAAAAAACATAGTCATCATAATATTAGTGAGTAGAAAAACCATCAAGTTCAAGGTTAGATGAAACATCTTTATATTCATCAAGTAAACCCATCAATCATGGACTTTAGAAAAACCATCAGTTTCCATACTAAGCAGATCCATCGATGTATATACTCAATCAAATCATTGATTCATGTACTTAACAAAACCATCATTTCTTAGACTTAGTAAAAGAATCCGTTCATAGGTTAAGTAAAGCCATTGGTGTTATCAACCGATGGTAAGTCTGCAAGAGACTTACAAAGGCTGAAACATATGCATTTCAACTTTGATTGACTTCTTTCTTGTTTCTTTGGTTCTGCATTTGAATCCTCTTCAGATTAACATCAAAACATAATTAATCTCAACCAGTTAATTCATAGTATAATTAAACATTAACAATCATCTTTATCACTGAGGTTGTACTTAACTCTTTGATTACTTACTAAGCTTGGCACGGGTTGTAACATATATACCTTTCACTGTTGTGTGTTTGTTTGGTGTCAACTCTTATATGGGAATGTTTACACATATATGAACTACAAACTCTATCACAATAATAAATTTGGATATGCTAATGGCTTACTATTATTCACTTAGGTTATGTTAAAATTAAGTAATTCTCATAGGATCTCTAACATTTTTCTTGCCAACAGGGTATACAATGCATATTCATTGATAGTTCTAATAGTAAGACTTTTCATTGTATAAATTTTCTGATCTTATCCAATTTTTGTATGCAAAAATCACTTAAACATAAAATACAAAGAGAAATTGGATAATGTTATAGAAGGCCTACCAATGTGAAACATTTGGATATTTGTGGGTTTACTTTTTGTTAGTATTGGTAAAATAAATTGCATCCGTATTAAAATTATGTTTAAAAACTCTATTTGTTCTCTATTTTTCTCAACAATTTTCATGTTGTACTCATGTTGAATAATGATGCATTATGAGTTTCATTCCCTTGTGTTGTTTGTGTTTTCCTTCTTAAACATTGTTGACAATTGGTGGTCCATGATTCAATTAGATGTATATGGTAGGCCTGCGTATTCATACTTCAATAAAATGGTTATACTAATGCAAGATTTTTTCTGAAGATATGTTTCTTATTCAAAGTCATATCAAGTTTAGTGATAGCTTTTTAGGAAAGTTCTTGTTCTTCTTTTGTTTCAAAAGAGATTTTTTTTGGAACAACTCGCCAATAGAAAACTTAGTTTACAAGTATAAAATTGGATTTGTTCTTTAAAAATCCCTCTAAAACTGGGACTTCACATTCTATAACTCGAGTACCTTGTTTAATTTTAGTACCTTGTTTGGGATACTCATTAGTATGCTAAAGAATGTGACAATATGATATTGAAGATGTGGTGTTGGTATGAACATGTGCTTATGATATCTGTTTATTTGGTTTTCTATCAATATATGAGATAAAAACTTTGACAATCTCAATAATATTAGGATGCTTACCCATCCTAATTTTAGATATTAGTGTGTCTTTAATGATATTCATTTGGATTTGCAGTTTTGTATATACCTTCTAAAATTTCCCCTAAAGGAATACAAAGGTATCTCTACATTCCTAACCCATGGTCATTGAATGCTTGCGGGGACTTGAAAGTCATACATGTTAGCATGTGTTCATTATTTTTTATATCTACGTGTATAGAATTATTTATTAATAAGGAACACTATTTTAGGGAACATTTTTGTTCTTTATCACGATTCATGAGATATTACCATATGTCTTTTCTTGCTTAGTAATAAATCCACATATTTCTTTGAAATTTTAAACCAGGAATAGATATAAACATTTATTTCATATGATGTGAAGATGTAGGTCTTCCTGGCGACTTCTTATAATCTGTCAATTGTTTTATTCTTCATTATCCTTTTTTCATTTATATTAAAATATTTCTCTCCTCAAATATTTTCATTATTTTGAGATTTAGAAGAAGTGTAACATAGTTAAATTCACACCCCTCTATACTAACCCGAATTTGATTTGTTAGATATCTTTATCTGACATTCAGAACAATTGTTTATAATACCAAGACCAAAAAGTGTATATCCAACATCAATGTTTCCTTCTCTTACATAACTTTACAAGTACATATGTTAGAAAGATTGAATTCTAAGACCATAGATGAAAGAGAAATAAATTCTAAAGATAGTGCATACTCTATATGTTAGAAAGATTAAATACCAAGACCATAATCTTTATATGTTTTTCTATCTAGAAGGCATAATTGGTGTGCAGTAATGGATCAAAAGTGGATGCCATCATATCATTTGTTCAAAGAATATGAAAAAGGAGTCAATGAATTTATAAGGTGCACAATTGAACATGCAGGAAATGATACTAGACTACTTTGTCCTTGCATAAAGTGTAATTTTGGGAAGCTACTTGAAAAATACACCTTGTGTCATCACTTATTTCGAGACAATATTGATATGACTTACACTCGATGGATACAACATGGTGAGAATGAAGCTTTTCATAATGTAGATCATAATGAACATTGTGACGTACACGAAGATGATACATTGCAAGACATGGCTTACAGTGTAGAGGAAATTTTTTGAGACTAAAATGTTTGAAAGGTTGATGAGTGACTTAGAAACCTCATTATACAATGACTGTGTCAAGTTCACCAATTTAAATGGTATTTTAAAGTTGTATCACCTAAAGGTGAGCAATGGATGATCTGATAAAAGCTTTATGGCCTTATTACAAACCATGAAAGATATGTTTCTAGAGGATAATATACTTCCATATCACACATACGAGGCCAAAATAGTGCTTTCATCCATGGGCCTTGATTATGATAAGATACATGCATGCTCCAATGATTGCATCTTATATCAAAATGGTCATGCTTTGCATGATAGTTTTCCACTTTGCAAAAAAATATGATACAAAAAGGATGACAACCCTAGTAAGGTTTTGTGGTATATGCCAATAATACCTAGATTTATGTGCTTGTTTAATAATGCTGATGATGTGAAGAAGTTGGTTTGGCATGCAGAGCATAGAAAAAGTGATGGTTTTCTTAGACACCCTGCATATTCTCCGTAATGGATGACAATCGATAATATGTTCCTGAATTCGGTGTGATCATAGAAAACTAAGACTGACACTGTCTACAAATGGAGTGAATCCCCACAATTCAAGGAGTCATAGTACTTGGCCTGTGATTTTGGTTATAGATAATCTTGATTTAGATGTATGCATGAAATGTAAGTATATGCTTTTGACTTTGCTGATTTCAGGACCAAAGTAGCCTGAAAATGATATTGATGTTTATTTGGCTCCACTCATTGAAGATTTAAAAATTCTGTGGGACAAGGGTGTTCACATGTATGATTCATACAAATAATTTTAAACTGAGGGTAATGCTATTTTGTACAATTAATGATTATCTGGTATATAGAAATCTATCTGGCTACAGTATTAAAGGACACCGTAGTTGTCCTATTTATGAAGAGGAGACATCATTGAGCCAACTCAAATGTGGGAAGAAAATTGCTTGTCTCGGCCGTCGTAGGTTCTTGATTAAGGGTCATTATTATCATAGAGCAAAGAAAGCTTTTAGTGGAAGAGTAGAACTAAGGAGTGATCCGCGACCATTATTTAGTCAGCAAATCTTTCTTAAGGTGGAACCATAGAAAGTAAAATTCTGGAAAAAAGAAAAAAATCTCCGATTCTCAAAAGTCCCTACAAGAAGAGGTCTATATTCCTTGATCTTCCTTATTGGAAGTATTTATATATGAGGCATTGTTTAGATGTGATACACATATAGAAGAACATATGTGATAGTTTGGTTGGAATATTACTGAACATGGCATGGAAGACAAAAGATGGCCTAAAAGCAAGATTGGACATGGGCATTCAGGATAGACTAGCCACATAAAAAAAGGGAAGTCGAACATACCCGACCCCAATATGTTATACCCTTTTGAAGGATGAGAAAGTCGTGTTTTGTGGGTTCTTAAAGGGAGTCAAGGTTCCAGAGGGATATTCTTCAAACGTGAGTAAATTTGTGGATATGCCAGATTTGAAACTGCTCGGTTTAAAATCACATGATTTGCACATTTTATTGCAGTCGTTCTTTCCATTGGTTATCCGTTGCATTTGTCTAAGCGGGTTAGAAATGCAGTCACTAAGTTGTGTATATTCTTCAATGCATTATGCTCAAAAGCCATTGACGTCGAGACCCTGGACTCATTACGAAATCATATTATCATCACTTTGTGTCAACTTGAAATGTACTTCCCTCCTTCATTCTTTGATGTAATGGTTCATTTGATTGTGCACTTGGTTAGAGCAGTCAAACTATGTGGTCTAGTGTATTTACATTGGATTTACCCATTCATGTGATTCATGAAGATATTAAAAGGGTATGCAAAGAATATATATTGACCCGAGGGTTGTATGGTGGAAAGCTGCCCAGTCATTGGTCTTCCTAAATCATGATATGCCAGAAAAACTGATGGACATGGCATTACAAGATGCAAGCTTGTATGACTATCTACTGATCCGTTACATATGACACATGTGTATGTCCTTTACAATACTACTAAGGTTGAACCCTATGTGAAAGAACACATGAATTATTTACGCATCCATTATCGATCAAAGAATGAGAAAGATATAATAAAAGAACACATTCACTGATTTGTTTCCTGGTTAAAGAATCAAGTTAGTGAAGAGATTTCTCATTCACTAGGATATGTTTCACAAACCTTGAAATGGTTATCTGTTGGGCCTAAACCATTAGTGTTGTCTTTTTCTAGCTATTGTATCAACGGGTATACTTTCTATACAGAATGTCAAGATGAGAAGAGCACTATGCAAACTAGTGGGGTATCTTTGGTCTCTGAAGCTTTGCACACTGCTAGTGCCAAAGACAAAAATTCAATTTGACATGATATGTCCTATTACAGAGTGATCCAAGACATATATGAGTTGGACTACAACTTGTGTAGGGTTCCTATTGTTAGTTGCAAGCGGGTTGAAAATGACAAGGGTGTACATAATGAAGATGATTGACCTCAGTGAACCTTGATAGGGAGGGATGTGAACACAATCCCTTTATAATAGCATTACAGGTGAAGCAAGTTTGCTATGTGATAGACACAACTAATAAAGGGATGGTCTATGGTCTTATCTCACAGAGGAAGGCCACATGAAGGAGAAGATGATGAGGACGATACAATTTTAGAATAAGAAACCTCTTTATCTAGGATCATTCCAACTATGTCTGTAAATGATGATGCTATTTCTAATGAAGAAGAAATCTGTGCTCAAGATGATCAAATTGGTGGGACATTTGTTGATGAAGTAAGTGTCCACAAAAATAAAAAATGGTGTATGTCCAAATGAAAGTAAGTAGTGTTCACTCAACATTGTTATTCAACATCTTAAAAAATGTTTCCTTTTATTTTTAGTGTCTTTGTTCATCTTCTTAAATAATATTTCTTTCTATTTATTAACTGATGTAGATATGCAATTCACTAATATCTTTATCTTCTATTTAATTTCTCATGATATGCCTTCCCATGAAGAGAAGTCAAGGAACAAAAATAATAGAAGGGGACATACTACAATTTTGAAGGTTGTTATAAAGAGATGTAAAGGTCAAAAAATTCCATTAAAATGAAACTAAAAAAGACAACCAATTGGGAAAATCCGAAAAATTTCAACAATTATATTGGAGTCGCATGACAAGAACACATTCCAATCAACATTGATACTTGGAAGGATGTTGGTGAAGGTTGTAAGGACCTTATTTGGGAAGAGACTGAGGTTAGTATGCCGACATCAACACCTTTTCTTGTTTTCTTTATTATGCATACATAATAGAAAGATAATAAATTTATGGATATTTCCAGTAAACATGATATTTTATTTATTATGCGTACATGGCTTTTTCTTTTTTTTAGATGTATTTTCGATTGGATCTGGTAGAAAGCAATGGGTGATAGAAAGAGACAATGATAGATGGAGAGAATTCAAATCTCATTTATCAACAATGCTTGTGAGAGATGGAGATGAGAATATATGTAAAAATCAACCCAAAGAGTATCACTCAAGAGCAATGAGAAGATTTTGTCATGACTCAATTGACCGAAGAGTTTAAGGTGATCATATAAAATAATTTTAGTTCCACTTAGACTAAAAAAATGTTGCTCTAATAAT
The DNA here is from genome assembly GCA_963693085.1 of Alisma plantago-aquatica. Lineage (NCBI taxonomy): Eukaryota > Viridiplantae > Streptophyta > Magnoliopsida > Alismatales > Alismataceae > Alisma > Alisma plantago-aquatica. The sequence goes on from OY856410.1 coordinate 568,133,178, forward strand.
CTTAAAGTTCTCATCAATGGTGTTCCTTATAAGATGATTAAACCCTATTAATTCTCTTTTTTTGCTAAATTAATCAAAGAAGAAGTAAGGTTGGGAGAGATTTACTGTATTAGAATGAGTATTGTCGTAGGATTTCTCGTAAGGGGTATGTTGTCCTAGAACAAGAAATTATAAGTTTGATTCTTTTTACTAAAGATATGTTCTTGTAGTGTTGTAGAATTCTAGATAGAAATATATAGTAATCCCTAGTTTATCATCATGGAAAACAGATAGAAGAGAATAATTTAAATCCAGTTAAATTAAAGATATCTAGAGCACAACTGTAGAAAAGAGCTAGAATGAACAAAACTGACACTATTACTAGTGACAAGGTCAAGGAAGTGCTGTATAAGATTGTAAGCCATTATACTAATATCACGTTCTATTTTTTGATCACCTTGGTTTTAATTATATTATTGTTGTATGGTTTTTAATTTAAAAGGATGGTCTTTATGAAGAAGTTAACGAGGGATTTCTTAGTGAAAAGGGAAGTAATGACATGCTAACTATGACATTGGGAAAAAGGACCACCCAGGTCATGCTAGAGTATTGATCTAGGGAAAACAATTAAAAAATATTCTAATCGTGTGGCTTCAATAGACGATCAACCATATCATATGTTATTACAAATGCAAAAGACTATTGATGATTTGGTGTTGAAGGTCAAGTTCCTTGAGGGAAATAATGAGAGTAAGATCTGGACAATGTAGGAGATACATATTAGGATCCCACTTTAAAATCTAGTTTCCTACATGCACAATTCTCAAATCTTCCAGAGGTAAACAACAATTCACTTTGTTGCAAATTTTTAATATAGTATTGCTGAAGTTGTACTTGTTACTAATATTATCCATAAATGAGTGTGCTAGGTCTATCACAACTGTATTGTAATGCTGGATAACCCATTATGTTAGTAGCTAATGGAAGGGTGTACATAGCTCATGGAAATGAGCCATTCATCCTCCATAATATAGCATTGGATTCAAAACACAAAAAAGTGATAATTGATACCCCATTGATGCCAAATGAAAGTATTCCAATATCTTTGGATATGGTAGAAGTTTATCAAGTTTTTCAAGGAATAGGCACCTTCATGTTTGGCTTGTATAATTGATCAAATTAAATATGAAGGTATACACGACAACATAGCTATATTTTATATATCTTTAAATGTATTATGTATTAATCACTTATTGCTTAATATTTTTATAGTCATATTTAAGGAATCCCAAGGCTCAAGGTCTCAAGCAAAGGAATCAAGAAGAACATAAACAAACAATTCAAACAATATTCAAATGTGTGATGAAGTGTCAAGCCCCAACAATCAAAGTCTACTCCTTCAAAAATAAATATGCCAAAAGCCTCCACTGAAGCTGCAATTATTTATGGTATATGTAGATGATGATGGGATTCATATAATTCCTATTCAAATACCTGAAGATTTAGTAAGTTAATTATGCACATGATTTGTCCATTCCATCTGAGTATTCAAGATATGTCATGACCAAGATTATCTAAAAGCATCACATATATCAATATACATCAAGTGAGTTTCACTACACATAACTATATCTAAAATTATTACAGACACAAAATAAATATGTGTTATTTTGTTGTAGGTATTTGTTCAATAAAATGATCTTAGGAGGAATATTTAGTATATTTGGATTTAAATGTCCACATTTTGTAGATCTGACATATAATCAAAACAAGGAGACTCAGGAGCAATATATAGCATATCGATTCATTAGAGGGAAGAAACAAAAATTGTATGTGTTTTTTTACCTTATAGTGTGGGGTAGGTATCATAGTTCATATTTTTTGGATTTCTTGTTGTTCCAATACTTTAATCTAGAATGTTCTTGAAAAATATTCTTTTAATGTAAACCTTTCCTTATTTATAGGTCATTTGATACTTTGTATCTTAGACCCTACTTGGACTAAATGATACTATCTTGATCCATTGAGAGGAAACATATGCGAGAACGTGAAAGAACTTATGGAGTTGTAAGTTCTTTGTAGATTATTTCATTACCTAATACATTCTTTAAGACTAACATATACTTTTACTAATATATGAAGGTCATGGTTTGAATTTAAGTAGGGATCATAAATTGTATCAAAAGAGGGATCTATAATATAGGAAGAATTTGAAATGGGAAATTACTACAGTTTGATACTGTTCGATACCTACTCATGCTTTACCCTATGCATTTATATTATTTTATGATATAACTGATATAATATCTTGTGTTCTATTCTATTGTTAAGATTGGAACCCATCCACTTCACTCATACTCGATCCATTTAATTTTTCTGAAAGGAGTTTATATACGCTAGTGATGGATTGATTTTTGGTTCCCTATTTAAGGCCAGTGAGTCTAGGATCTTTGCTTCCAAATTTTTTTTTTGATTAGGAAGAGTTTCATGCTTGGCAAGAACGATCTCAATCTCAACAGGGATCTTTAGAAAGATTTAATGTGTGTGGATTTTGAGATGAGAATTACCTGTTTGGCCCAACTTATAGCTTAAGCCTAAGCCTTGTAAAATCACAATTTCAAGATAGAAACTAAAACAATGAAGACAAGTGAAGGTATACAATATTATCAATTTGACCAACTGATTGTTAAGAAATAAGCATTATCCTTCCTTTAGAATTGAAATAAGGATTACCGGCCAACCACACTCTTTATTAACATGAATTTAGCATGTTGTTCAAAGTATGATGTCCAGTGACATCAATTAGAAAACAAGAACAGTAAAGTAGGAGCTTTGCTTGCTCAAATATGGATGATGATAGGTTGTGTGCGGATAAAAAGGACACCACTAAACTCAAGGACTGATGTAGAGTTGATTGTAGAATAGGAGGCTGAAATGGACCACCTATCTGGGATCAACACATATTTTTTAGACATATTTTTGCAACCTTGTAGGTCACATTTATGAGAAAAATGATGCTTGATATAGTAATTAACTTTTGACTAATAATAATAATAAAATCTAAATAATGGGAATGAAAAGTGGACCTGTGTGTAGTTGAACAATTAGGAAACACCACCAACATATAATTGGACTGTAAAACCACAGTTCATTATACAAAAAGTCACAATAATTTCCTTAAAAAACAAGGTCATAAATATATCAATTGTTAAAAATATGATTATAAAATACTAGGAAAATTAGAAATTCACATGGGTGGCACATAAAAAATTGAAAGCATAATTGAGGAGAACATACCATTTCCATTATTTTTGCAAAATTGTTTGAAAACACTCAATGACCGAGTGTTCACATTTGTGTAAATGAACGAGATATGGCCGACCTCTACATACCTTACACTAGAGGGGCCATACACCAAATTGCGATTTCCAATGAATGCCAATAACCATTAAAATGGATGATCTATGGAAAAAAAGTTTAAACTGAAGACAATATACCAAAGAGATCAACATGTGACAAGAAATGCAATTGAGCAAGTTTACAAAGCAAGAGAATGTGTAAGGCTAACATTTAATGAGACACTTAAATGATAACATATAGTAACATGTCATTTTAGATAAGGCCTGACATAGAACAGTGTTGAAAGTCTAAAATCAAATGCAGAGGAGATTTTTTTTTTAGAAAAAATGAAATTTGGGATGGGGGTGGGGGGCCTTTGAAAGCAGATGGAAAGCTTAGAAGATTGGAGGAAACATTATAAACTGAAGGGGAAAAAACAACGGTTGCACCTCCAGTCAATATATCTCCTAATATTCAATCGAAAGGTTCGGACAAGAGAATTTTAGTTAAAAAAACATGCAACTGACTCCTTAGATGTCAATTGAAAATTCAAACATTTCCATGCAATGATTCAATGTTTTTGAATTCATATGCAAGGCTAGAAAAGATAGACATAAAAATATGCTTTCATTCACCAACATGTATCAATTCATGGCAAGAACCCGCCATAGAAGTAAATCTCACATGATCAATGAACGCTAAGCTTAAGTTCTGAGTGAGCAGGAGAAAAATAGAGACGATGCCTGATTTCAAGGGAGCGAATAGAGAAATTTAAACCATGTCATATAAATAAAGGACATGAGGTCCAACTACTAAGAATGGAAAGACTAAGATACACAAGGATATTAGTTGCTTTAGAGATCCATAATAAAAGAGACCACATGACCAGATTGCACACATGCCCAAACTCCAGAAGAATAGTATCTGTGAGTACCTCCTTTAAATGTAACTGGAATTTTTCTGCTCGTGTCAAGCTACTCATATAGATAACATTCCATCACCCCTATTTTTTTATACAACATGCTATGTTTTCTAATTTATGTCACTGGATAGTTGACCTAATGCTTACATTTAATTGAAGTTGATGAGCTCACTTAAACAAAATTTTCATATCCATCATAGTTTGAACATGTTATGTTTGGTCATGATTGATGAACCTACTAAGAAATAAGGATTATATTCTTATGGTTTGGAAATTGTTTGGTGAGTTCTTAGTACGTTTATACCAATTGTTTCTATCATTCTCAAATGGATTTGTGCATACATATGTTTAAAAGTAGCATGTCAATTCATGTTATGTTTTTTAATGGACATGATTTACGATGTGTTTAGAAGTCATACATGATACCTTGCTCACACAACATTCAATGTTCACAATAGTGAACAATTACCAGTATTGCACATCTAGGCATGCTAGTAGTCATACTACTATCTAAAAGTTTGTATTGAAATACATATGATACTCACTTTTCTAACTAGTATGGCATAATTATTGAAAAATTAGTCTACCATGAGTTACAAGGGAATGTTCCATGTTGAGCCCCCTCCTCTTGTATAGATATACACACGGGGAGCACTTGTGTCCTTCAAGAGAGGCTCACAATCTTAGTGAGTACTCAAGTCATAGAATTGATTAGAAATCAACACAGAACACCTTCCTAAGCTAGGAAACAAGGCATGTATGTCAAAATCAAGTTCTACAATTATAAGAAGGTTGTAGAAAATACAATAGAAGGTAGTGAGGTTAATATGTCAGGGAAACTCAACTCTTATACTATTATACATAGGAGAGGGGGGAACTTAGAAGTTGGCATCATGTTCTATGAGAGATATTTGTTTTGTTGGTGAGTACTTAGTCATAGAATTGATCAAAAATAAAATGCATGGATCCTTCTTGAGCAAGAAAAGAAGACACGTTTCCTAAAATCAGGAGATTTACATTATAAGTAGTTGTGTAAAGTAGAAAATTAGTCAACAAGCTTATTCTATTAAGAAACACCCTACTCAAACATAGAGGGGGAACATAATAACTAGAATTGTGCAAAATAGTAAATATAGGATCATTACTATAGAAATATTACATTGCAACAAGGGGTCAACATACCATACACATGCACTGCTATAGGAAAGATGCATTGTAACATATAATCAACAGAGAACATACAAATAAATGGGTAACTAGAGGACATTGATAGATGAATGATTTTTTATATATGATAAATATTTAAACATGCACACAAACAAATATGCATAGCTCAATATGCTTCAACATACTAGATTCTCAAAAGATAAAAGAAATATTAACATTAGAACATTGAATTGCTTGACATGTCTTACTTTTTATTTTCCTTTCTCCACCCGGTCTTCTCTTCTCACATTATGATTTGTTGTAAGGTGTCCTCTACAACATGCAAAGGACCTTGCAATGCAAGTAATACAGAAGCAGTAAGACCAACACATCTATTCTGTTAACATGTTCTCACATTCTACAATGTCCTCTTCACATACGGTGCACATCAATACAAAGGATGAGGATTGACTCGACAACTCCATTAACATTTTTCTATTTTATGACGACGATGCTTCTTCCTCATGATAAAAAAGGCCTGAGAAGTATATATTGTTAACAACTTGTACTACAAGACTACCTTCACATAGAGGATTTTGTCAAGGTTGGCCATAAGGGCAAGAACACATCATCTCGTTGAAGTGTGTGTTGTTGTCATCTTGGAGGAGACAATATGTTGGACTTATAAGGGGTTGTACTACATATAGATTAGTAGTTTGAACTCTGATATATGTTTCCCTAAAATCGACTGACTAAGTTGTGTAAATCATTATGTACACAAACATCCATGCATGGTATGGTGGTAGGATCTCTAGTCCTTGAATTATTAGAGAATCATGTTTAGGTGAATGAATTAGTGAGCCAAAATATCTCCTTAGAAGGTTGATAATTTAATAAGAACCTGCGGGTCTCGACACAAACTTCAACTTACCATTGGTTTTTCATTTAACCTGATTGTGAGGGTCATCACTTGATTCTTTATAAGTGGTTGGTGATGTGATTTTACTGATTGTTGATTGCTGATTCGGCCTCTTGATCATGTCTAACCAACTAACTATCATCCATCTACTTTCAAAGTTTATGGAACCTATCTTTCATCTCTAAGAAACTTGATCCCTCCACCATGGAAGGTTTTTTACCTGCACATACACATGGAAGATAGACAACAAACAATTTTAATATGACTGCTCATGTTTGCAACTAAAGAAGGTATACAACATTATTAATAAATAACTTCTGGTTTTAAAAAAATACTACATGACTCAATATATGAGGCTACAAAATTCATATAAAGCATTGATATCTATCACAATGCGGAACAATAGTTTCAAAGGATCAAGTGAACTAATGTAGTAAATGGACTAAAAAAGAAGCCAAGGCCAACATTACCTTCACTTTGGAGGACCGAGTCAACTTATATCGTACGTTGATTGAACAAGAAGCATACAAAATACACACAGTGTACTCACAATCTTCTCTTTGAAATTGTAGTGATGTCTCCAAATTTGATGAATGGTCAAATGCACTGACGGCTGTCGACACTCATTCATCTTGGAAGTTTCCTTCCATTGGTATTCTTATCAGTTGATAACCCATGATTTTTTAAAACTGTGAATGGGCACATACATACCCGTACTGACACTTTTTTACTTGACAGACCACTCCTTCCAACCCTCTTATTGGTCAATGTAGTTTTGTAAAAAGTTGGACCTTAGTTGTGGAACATGGAAGATATGGGTGAGTAGGCTAACATAAATTTGAAGAGGAGAAGAGAGATTGAGAGAAGGTACAACATGTAGAGTTTAGTTTAGCTACTGTAAAACTATTTCATTTACATACTAGGAATATGAAAATTCACGTAAGTCACTTGCTATTAGATTACTGTAAAACTATTTGAAAGTATTTGTAAGTAAATGGGGTTGTGTGTGTGTGAGTGGATGGGTGGTGGGTGTCATGGTGGTGCAGAGTTGACCATCATATTTTTATGATTATTTGTGAGTCTTCCCCCAATGTAGTGCACATACAACCAATGATATAAGTCTTTCTAGGTGCTTATTAACTATATTTGGTTGTTGTTCTGTGTGTACATAGTTGGTCACCCTTACTAATTGCCTTCCTTTGTAATATAGAGTGCATATACAACCAACTTTTACTAATTTTATTTTTATTTATCTTATAATCATTTTATATAGTGCCCAAACCAGCCAAACAATATAGATTACATGTATTATGTGATGAAGTACAAGAGAGACATCGTTGAGACAACAAATATAAATATTCCACAAGATGTAAGCTAGTTACTATATAATTTTAGTTTGTTCAAACTTCTAAATACATTGAATCATTTACAATATGCTGATATATTTGACATGATTGCAATATTATTCAAAATTTATTGCTCTTTGTTTCAACCAGGAAGAGATTGATGAGGTCTAAAATGAGTGAGCGATCTGTGTTCTTGAGCATATACAAAATTATTTGACATGATTAGGCGATGTTTATTCTTCAACATATGACAAATGTGTGGATCTTTTGTAGATATCTTTTAGTTTGATCTGACGTGTATACTCACTAGTTTATGTAGCTATAGAGAAATTATATATGCAATTGAATCTTTTTATGGATGATTGATTATGTATAACATTTTACTACAAGCGTTTTGCAAGGTTTGATGCAGATACTGTCCAATTATGTGATTGTTTATGAAATTTAGAAAATATAGTTTCATATTTATTATAAAATATTTGAAATACACTTAATAGACCAATAAAATTGGTTGATTAGGAGAAACGAACATCTAAACATATACAACATTTTATTATAATTTGTAGAAGGTATGGTATTACAACAAATAACATATGTTGTGTAAACCACCCATATTACAACAAGTGCACTTAGTGAAGGACAACATGCTTCCACTGTTGTATAAATATATATATATTACAACAGGCGCACCACATATTGTAGAGAAAACCCCTATTATAACAGGTGTGTTTTATGAAAGACAACATGCTTCAACTATTGTCTAAACATATATATTACAACAAGCACTCCACATGTTGTAAAGAACCCACTATTATAAGGGGAGTGTTTAGTGAAAGACAACATGCTTCAACTGTTGTATAGACATAGATATTACAATAGGTCCACACAAAAAACACCCCTATTACAATGGGTGTGTTCAGTTAAAGACAACATGCTTAAACTGTTATATAAAATACATGTTTTACAACATGCACATCACATGTTGTATAAAGCACCCTCCCATAAGACCACAATATAATACAATGGTTGACACCAGTTGTAAAATGGAAAAAGGAGCTTTTGTAGAATGCATTTTCTATAGTAGTGAGAACTGATCAAATAAATCATCAATTCTAGGAAAAGGATGTTTGTTCTTGATGGTTATCTTATTCAGTCCTACAATCTATGTAGAGCTACATAGTTTCATCCTTCATTTTCACAAAAAGCACTAGAGATCCCAAAAGTGATGTACTAGGTTGGATGAAACCTTGATCTAATAACTCATATTATCGAGTTTTTAGCTCCTTTAATTATGTAGGTGCCATTCTATAGGTGGTTAATGCTATTAGGTGGCTACTTGGTAAAATATGTATCTCAAACTCAACATTTCCATCTAAAGGTAAACCTGATAACTCATCGGGAAAAAACTTTTGGAAACTCACATACTATGGAAAAATCCTCTATATTCATTGTTCTTTTCTCTACTCTTGCATCTATCATGTATGCTAAAAATGCCTCACACCCTTTTCTCATCATCTTATCAACTATAGCAGCTAATACTAGACATGTGGGTAAGACCTTTTTTATGTCTAGTGAAGATAGGAAAATCCATCTTGCTAAATATAGCCGCTTTCTTCCAACAATCTAACTGGACAAGGTACATATCAAGGCAATCCATATCCAAAATTATTAGAAAAGAACTAACGTTTAAGGGTATGAGATCAACCTCTATGGTATACCCACTGAAACTCAAAATCCATCTGGGATATACTTTTGAAAAAATGGTGGATTCACCTAACAACACCCTTAACAACATTCCATAAGATAAATTTGAGTTTAAAGATTTAACCCACTAACTATGTATATCTAAATAAAAGAATATGTTGCACCATGATGTATCAAAACTGTCACTAAAATTCTATTAAAGAGAAGCATCTCACATGTAACAACTATGGGTGAGACTACTGCTTTAGATTGAGCCATGTAGTAGAAACATCATGTAGCTCTTCCTCTGCCATGCAATCCTCATAGTTAACTACTAGAACTAGGTGTTCCCCTCTAGAGCTTGAGGCTTTTGAATAGCTTGCCCCTCTAACTGGAGTCTATTTCTAAGGAGTATGAAAATGTGACTGTGAACTTTGTTTTAGTATACATTGAAGCTTTGGGCAATGCTTCTTAATATGTCATTTCTATCCATAGTGATAACATGCTTGAGTATTAACTGTCCAACACCAACCAGGATGTGTCCTACCACAACTGTCACATCTAGTAGTATCATGTGTCTGTGGACCTATCACTGATGTTGATCACCCTGAAGGCCTTGATGAAGGTTCCCACCTAGATGGTGTACTTCATATGCCAGAATTTGATCTTTCTCTAGTATGTGAAAAACTAGTTCCTTGTCTTCCAAACAACCAAGACATTGTCCTATCTTTGAAAAGAAACCATCACCTCCTCTATATCCACCACTGCCTTTTCCTCCTCTACTAAAATCTCTAGATCTTTTCCTACCTTCAGACTGATTATTGACATTAACTAACTCTTCAATACATCTTGCAGCCTCCAAAACTCTCCAAAGTTTTCTCCATATTTTATCCTAATAGATGACATGGCATGTCTTATCTCATATCTTAAATCTTCTTGGAATCTCCTACATTTCTCTACATCATTCAATACACGTTGAGGAAAAAGTTAGCCAACCTTCTGAAATATGCCTTGTATTTACCAATTGACATGCTGCCATCTCTAATATTCTCCAACCATTTTATCTTGTCACTTAAGAAGGTACAAGTAAAATACATAATATGAAAATCCTATGCAAAGTCCCTCAATGTCATCATTGTATTCCTCCTCTTATATTCTATTCAATGTCACCACAATTTCACATCTCCTTTGAGTAGATATATAGATTGATTGATCTACTTATCCTATGGTAACTCCATTAACCAGAATATCTTTCCAGATGTTGAAGGCACACATCTGCCACAACTAGATATGTAGTTCCAAAAAAATGAGTCCCACCAAGCTTCTTCACCAACTCATAGGATCTCATTAGGTCCTTACTAGAAGATGCAAAGCTCTTATCCATATTATACTTTTCTTTTGTCTATAGAAAGATGTGGTACATCCTTGTTGCCTCATCCATATCTTCTCCTCGTTGAGATGTTGTGTGAAGATCATGGCCACAGTGGGTCTCATCTTGGTGCAGGTTGTCTGCATCTTCACAGACATGTCTATTTCATCGGGTTTATCTTTGAGACACGTCCTCTTCCTGCCATATGTATATCTACAATAGAATACCTTTGTTAGAAAAAAATATTTCAACAAGGAAAAAAATCCTATTCCTATTGGTCTCTTATTGCCTCTATCCTAAACCTATGTTGTGAAACCAATTAAGTTGATGCAACCCAAACCCTCAGATTATGTTCATGCCCTCCAAGGAGAGATTAAGCTAATGAATTACTAAATATCAACCTTCATTTTTTTTAATTTTATTAGAACTAATGAAAATATTATGATAGTGAGAAGACACCATCTTGTTTATAAGTCATGAAAGGTTACAACAAAGTTTTATTTTTACATAAGAAAGAGATTCAAAATACATCATGTGCAACATTTTCCCATTTCTCACTCTCTCATTTTTAGGATACATAGAAAGGATAAGAGACCAACTAAATAGTCTAACTACTCTTCTCAAGACCTTAGCTGATCTATTCTTGATGAAAGCTAGATTTAGAATCCTTATGCAGAGCTGGACCTTTACCTGAAAATCTATTTTAGTAGGTTGTTAAGCTACCGGTTCAGTGTGCAGAAAATCAACATGAAACCATGATTTCTCAAATCAACTATTTTAGTTAAACATACATCAGGGTAAATCATAAGCATGGAAGTTGAGAGCTGTAAATCTCATATTAAATCATAAATTAGAGGAATATCTATTATAACAAGAGAATTGTTATGATTCATTTTGAGATCCATATATTATAGCCCTAAACCCTCATGAGGTGTACCAAAACATGTGAAAGAATTATATAAAGCTATGATATCATTGTGCAAGACTTATAAGAATGCTCGGGATTCTAACTTTAAAATCTCTAGCTACCCTATCTGTAACTAGCCTCACCACGTTTGGCCTCAATGGCTAATGGGAGAGAACAAATATCTGGACTCCTCCTCTAAACTTGGGTACCTAGGCAGAGAGTCAAAGTACTCTGGCTTAAATAAACAATAGTGTTTCCACAAAGGGTAACCAACTAGTATCATAGGTACCTCCGACATCTTCAATTAGTGTTGGGTACCACACAATATTAAGGAGTCTTCCCTCACCGGCCTAGACCCTTGTACCCTTATCTGGTACGGTTTGACCATTCTAATCTAGACTTATCCTCCAGTCGATAACAATTTTCTTTACAATGCAAGCCTCTTGTGAAGGATTATACAGTGTTCAAGGCATATAATGTCTAATGATACAAAATTTTGTCCAAATATCACCTTAACCATTGCTAATATTTCCCCATCTTTTGACATTTAATAATTGAGAAGTATTCACAGTAATCATCTAGAAAATATCAACTATTAAGACTCTATTAATTTATAATTTAACATGTAGATATGAGATCAGGGCAAACCCGAGGTTTCTGGTGCTTCTAAATCCACCATTTCATTTACCATATAGCCTAATGATTCAAACAATAATTTGAATGTATCAATACCATATAACATAATATACTTAATGATATATATTTTTCTACTAAAGTCTATTGTTCATACACACTAATTCACAATAACAACAACTGAGTACAAATCAACAGAGAAAAATCATTATTTCAAACTTATTTGCTACAAATCAAGATTTAAAGGTGATTTTCCTCTCACTAGAACACACCCTAGCTTGTTGATCTCGTCTTTGACCTAGATAGACTTGAAATCTAGATTGACCTAGTTTGGTCCAAGCTTTAGAACCTAAGAACTCGCCCAAACAACCTATGAATAGGGTTAATGGCCTAGAAGAAGATCTGCTGGAGGTAGAAGACAAAGAAAGGAGGTTAACCAATACCTTTGATTGATGGATCAAGGAGTTCCAAGCAAGGGAACATAAAAGAGGATATCTAATGCTAAAACCTACTTACCAAGGTTGATCTATGCTAAAACTTTCATCTCCTCCCATTCTCCATGTTCTTCCCAAAGATCTTCCAACACATTGCCTTCATGTTTCCTTTTCCATGGTTTAGGGTATGTGTACATAACCTAATGATGAATCCAATAAAATAAATTTCCTCGTATTTCAATATAGATAGAAAAAGTTATGGCTAGTTTCATGATTGGTTGTGTTGGGAGATGACACAACTCAAAAACATCAGTTTGCAAGTCGGTTGAGTCTTTAGTTGTTTAACCTTTGGTCTCCCAAGTCTTTGGTGGTGGAACCATTCATTTGTTGAGCCTTTGCTTTGTGAGTCTGCCTAGCCTTCATTTGTTAAACCATTGGTCTATTGAGCCTTTGGTTTGTGAGTCTCTCAGGTGTTTGGTTGTTGAACCATCAATCTATTGAGCCTTTGGTTTGAGTGTCTTCCAAGCCTTCAGTTGTTGAACCATTGATTTGACGATCCTTTGGTTTATGAGTCTACCAAGCCTTCCATTGTTGAACTTTTGATCTGCCGATCCTTTCATTTTTGGGTCTTCCTAGCCTTTAACTTGTAAGTCTACTGAGCCATCATTTTGTGAGTCTACCTAGCCTTTGATTCATGATTCTACCAAGCCATTAGTTTACAAGTCTGCATAGCCATCGATTTGTAAGTCTTCCTAGCATTCAGTTGTTGAACCGAACATATTTCTGTGTGAAAACTAAAAGTACCATATCTATCTCATTTTAACCGTGATTTGGTTCATTCTTTTTGTGTCATATTCATAATGAATTTTACATTATTGTACAACATAATTATGATAAAGTTATTATTAATAAATTCTCTAATAATGGATTCCTCAAATGTCCTAATGCCTTTCCACATAATGTGTGGGTTATTACTATATCAACTAGGGTTCAAACCTTGATGTATTCACAACACATATTATATTTAATTTACCAACGAACAAGTTTAAGTTGAACTAAAACATTAATTAACCATTCAACATTTCAAAGTATTAATAAAGATGTATTTAACTCCAAAGTTAACTTAATTACTCAAATTATCAGTAAATAAAGGTATGGGTCATAACATTGATATTCATGCCATTGTTCATAGCAATTCTTTCGATTTTCATGCTTCATTGCAATTCATTCTCCTAATTATTGTATTTTTCACCAATTGTATTTCCAAATTACTATCAATGGATAACTCCAGTTGGCCACTCTAGTTGACTATGATACACCACAACTTCATCTGATATTTTAGGATTTTAGGGTCTTGGTTGGATCTCATTTTGTTGATATCTTTTTCTGTTCATCCATTAAAATTCAAGTGCTAGCCAAAAGTATTAATATAGATTGCAGGATTGAAAAAAGAAACATGTACAAGTTGATGAAAGATAGGAGATGTTTCTGACTCCACTTCCTTTTGTGGTAATTATGTCTGATTGATGCCTTCGTAGCTTACCCTAGCATCACAATCTTCAATTTGTGGATGCTCCTATGCCCTTCTCCCTATGGTCCCCTTCCCTCTTTGGTGGGTTTGTTTACTTACACTCTTATGACTTTGGAGATGTCACATTTTGTCGTGTCTATTTGGCAGATGGAGGATTTTTTGGGAAATCGGGGCACAAATAATGTAACACAAACATAAATTTTAATGCCTGATTCCCTAATCAGTAAAATCTTTTCAAAAACGATGTATCTGGGAAGGAAGGTAACAAGAGTTATACCTGGTCCTGGAACAAGTCCAGTTACAACTCTTACTACAATAGCAACATGTTCCTTTCTTCAATTTGCACCTAGAAAACACCAACAACGACCTCTTGGTTGATCACCATGGACGATAACTAACTTTGTCCTCGTAGCAGAAGGCAACAACCTCCTCGCCTCTAGAGTAGTCCACACAGACCATCAGGAACTCCATGTTGCACTACTAAAGCCAATGGAAAGGAGTTGTCCCTTTGAACTTTTGGGTGCTAGTACTGACTTGCTCTCCCAATTATTTATCCCTTTCTATCCCTCCCTTTGATGGATAAGACTTGCTCAGGCTCTCTTGGTTACCACAACCAAAGAGGACAACAATTGTCAGAGCTTATTGTTGTGTATGGGAAGCCCCGAGTACCCCTCCATTTATAGGAGGGGGTCATGGTTTCCAATTGATTTGGGAGTCAAAGAGATAAAATTTCATGAATTTTCTAGAAGCTATGAATGATGAACCGGTCACTTCACTGTTCAATCGGTCGGCTCAGAGCTGAATGGTTCAGTTCATCTGTTGAACTGGTCGATTTATTTACTTTCATGTTCTAAATCAAATTGTCATTCAATATACGATTAATGCAAAACATGATGTCAGCATCAATCCTTGATCCAATCAAATTGATCATTGAACCGGATGGTTTAACACTTGAAGCGGCCATTTTTGACCTTGAACTAATCGGTTCAGTTAGTGAACTGATCGATTCATGCCCTAGTTCAATCTTGTTCAACCAATGTTGTTTCCAATTGACCCAACACTTGAATCGACCAGTTCAACACTTAAACCGGTCAGTTCATAGTCCTGTCAGTCAATTTCTAACCGTTATTGTTTAAATTGAATACCTAAACACTTTAGTAATCAAATTAAACATCATTCATGAATAAACTCCTATTCTAAGTGCATCCTATGTGTGTGACCCTATAAGCCCCAAATTATGTTGGCAGTGAATGCCCATAACTAATGTATGACATCACAAGCAATGAGAGATATCTAGAAACACATCATTTCTACCCAAGTTATTCAAAAAGTTGGAGAAAAACTTCAACCTAGAATCCATAATTAGTGTTATCGTGATCGTATAGTTCCTTTGCCTCTGATATTAAGATGGAACTTGAGGCATGGAATCGTCATCCTATTAACGTTCAATCCACATTCCTTGAATTAGAGAAGACTGTCTGAGATGCATGTTAGATCACATATCACATATTGAGTCCACGAGTATGGCCATATGTTTATTAGTCTCACATATCAAGTGGCATGTATATCAATCTCCTTTAGGAGGAACAAATCCCATCTACATTACTCACACTCGATCCCCAAGTGTCACACAGTACGTGAGAATCACCTTTATGGCAACCCTTATTCAAGGTCACATTGGGTGATGTCAATGTACAACAAACGACATGTGATGAGTGTAGTGATTTTAGGTCTAAGAACCATAATCACCACTATCACTATGAGAGTTGATTCTGACTACCATTCCATGGTCTCCATGTATCACTCTCAAGATGGGTATGTCCGATACACTATTCTCTAACATGTTCCTGTGTGCTTGACTTGATATCACATATCATCACTAATGAGACTCTATCATCAGTCAACATACACTCTAGTCTTATGTATGACTATTGTCTATTTTGCTTCCATAGTAATATCTGAATAGGGACATAACAAGAATGTAAATACTCTTATCATACATATGATCTCATTGTTCAAGTCCTCAACCTGAAGACATATGTCACTGAGTAGCATCAATCTTTAGACATATACCATGTTAATGTCATTATCTCATGATTGAGACAAACATAACAGACAAAACTAACTTTATAATATCAAATTAGGTATCTAATGCCCCATTACAATCATCATATGATTGACTCTCTGGGCATACATATCAAAAGACTCCCACTTGCACTTAGAGCCAATCACTTATGAATCTTATTCCAAGTAGTCCAAACATGTCCATCATATTTCTACCATACTTGTGCTTTTATAGCTGTTTTTCTTCTAGTCGGTATTGTGTAAGTTCTACATATCCTTGTTGTATGACTTTTTGTATGAGATGGAAGTGTTGTAGTATGCTATATGAGATTCCCAACCTATCTAGCAGCTCTATGGTTGTCATATTATCTCTATCATGTGATAAATGGTTTAGAACCCCCATAAGTTTATCTATATGAACTTCTAGATCCATACAATATCCTCTACTGCTATAATGGAAAGATACTCAACTTATAACATAGAATTAGAAACTATCCCTTGCTCGAAAGTTTTCTAGCTTACAATTCTATTTTAAGGTCAAACACAATTTAGATTGTGGTGTTCTTTGTCAGTTTGGAAGCATGCGTTGGTGTAACCCATTACACCAAAATCTTCCTTATTACCATAACCAAGGAGCTAATCCTTTTAGTGCTTCTCAAATACTTAAGGATGTCCTTTATGGTAGTCCAGTGACTCTCATTAGGATCTAACTGATATCCACTTATCCTGTCTAATACATACGAGATAACCAGATAAGTACATATCCTCTCGTCATGTCCAATACATTTGACATAATGGGATGAGTACATTACATTGAATTCATGATAGATCCAATTGCAAATGCACATGGCATCTATCTACGTGTTCTTATTCTTCACAAGAACTAGGATACTAGGCTCATGAGAGACTAACTCCATGGAACATGGAAAAGTTTTCTCTATGAGTCTTGCATGCTAAATCCCTTCAACATCTTGCTAATGTATGTGCTCTTTCTTAGGTCAAGAAGCTTTCAAGGTCTATATCTATAGATCTCAATTCCTATCACATAGGATGCTTCACCTAAAACCTTCATAGAGAAGGTGCTTCCCAACCATGTTTTAACATTTTTAGGATAAGGACGTCATTCCCCATCATTATGTGGAATATAAATATGCTATCACTAAATTACTATATTGATTTCATCTTCATCTAGACTCAAGTCCAACTCTTTGATTGTCTTGTCAAATTGAAGATTCCAGTTCTGATGCACTTGTTTCAATCCATAGATCGACCTTTGTAGTTCATAGGCTTTATTTGCATTCATGGACTTATAAAACCTTCAAGATATGCCACATACACATCCTCATTATTACTCCTATTAAGGAATGTAGTTTTAACATCCATATGCCAAATCTCATAGTCATGATAAGCTACAATAGCAAGCATGATCCTAATGGATTTGCCATGGCAACTGGTAAAGATTTTGTTATGTTCAACATCTTGAGATTGTTTTGAATTCCTTGCAAGTAATATGCTCTTATAGGTTTGTACATTACCATCCATGTCAGTTTTTTCTCAAAGACCCTAAATGCTCCCTATGGGTCTTACCCCTTTAGGTGGATCCACCAAGGTCATATCTTGTTGGTTTACATGGACCCCATCTTGGATCTCATGGCCTCAAGCCATTTCACAGACTCTAGTCCCTCAATAACTTCTAGGTAGGTTGTTGGCTCAACATCTATGACCAACACATCACCTTATTGAGTTATAAGATGTCACTATCTTTTAAACTCAAGGCATGTCCTACTAGCTCTATGAGGTTTTGTGTTACATAAGGAACTTGAGTTTCCACAAAAATGTTTGATTCTCCCTATTCCTACTATACCTCTTTAGGTTCAATGTTTTCTTGTTTGTCTTGAACTTTTTGATTTCTACTTTTACTCCCACTGATTCCTTTGGAGTGAAGTTTCCTTTTGGGAATATAACCATCTTAGAAATAAACACTTTGTTATCAGATTGGGATAAAAGTAGTATTCAACAAAATAACATTAATGTGATTTGTGGATAAAGCTTTTCAAGAAACTATTTTCTTACACAAGATTTCAATCCTAATCCTTATTAAAAACATATCATGATACCTCCCATACCATATCTCATATGGTTTCTTTTGAACCATTTTAGATAGTACATAGTTTAGTATAAAGCATGTGCTCGAAAAGGAAATGGGAAGGTCAACTAGATTTTATTGATAATTGCACCATGACTAACATGGTGTGAATCCTTATCACTACTAAAAATATGACATATTGCGTCAGGTCTATTTTTCAAGGAAAATCGGCAGTGTTATATATAGATTTGTTTCTAAGTAGGAAACTGCTATAGATTGACCAGCTAAGAAAACATGGGTTGCACTTTCTCTTTGTTGTCGGTCACTCATAAGAGAAAACAACACTATATATCACCCGACTAAAATTTTTGGGAGCATTTCATGTGCCTCCGAAATGTCTACATCGTCAGTTCCTATATACATAACCAACATGATAAAGAGGTACACACGCCATTTCTCCAGCGGGAAATAATTGGAGTTTCTCGTTGGTTTTTTTCACAACGTCTGATGAGGAAGATGTTTGTGCCATGTGACTGGCAACATTTTTCCCACCTCCAATTTATTTTTATCGACAATTATTCTTACCAATATCGAGGGAGTATGAGTTGCTGGGTTGCAAGATTAGGAGTTAGTTTGGTTGGGACAAACATTGAAAAAATTGTGTTTATGCTGATGCTTGTTCATCTCTGACTAATGACCTAACCAGTAGGTTGTCAATTATTCTAATAAATGACAGGATAGGTCTTACTTAACCCCGCAAGAAACCCTTTCCCCCCTCTCCCCCTACTCACATTTCTCTGTAAAGCAATATAGCTTTGGCAAGTGGAGATTGCTCTCTGCCGCCGTAGTTGCTCGCCACCATAGTTTCCTCTGTCGGTTCCTCCACAGCTGCTTCCTCCTCCACCCGGTGCTGCCGTTGCCACTTCTCTAGCCTCCTTGCCACTACTGCTCCTCCTTCACTGCTGCTTCTTCCTCCTCCAGTAGGTGCGCTCTTCCGCCGCCACTACCACTGCTGTTGGCGACATAAGTGGCCTCTCCTCTAATGCCAGTAGGTGTGCCAACCTTCTCCAATGCCAACCTCCTCCAACACCAGGCTATTCCGACATTGGTGGCCTCTCTTCCTTGCTCCTTTCTCCTTCCCTAGTTATTTATCCTCTCCTCCTTCCTCCTCTCACCTCCTTTCCCTTCCCTATGATTTCTTCTTAATATTGAGAAAAAATTGTGAAGGGTGGGGGAAGGAGAAGAGAAGAGGAAGGAGGAGGGGGAAAAGAGATTGATATAAACTTGACAAAATTGTTAAATTGTGATGAAATTGAATTAATGGAGATTTCAATTTGTGGTGACATATTAAATATCAAAACTGTGATGAATTAATGGCGATTGTAATGAATTATTACATGCTCATTATTGATTATTTGGCTTTATTAGGATTATTACATGCTCACAATGAAAAGTATAACCTAGATGAGGACAAAATCAAATTCTAGGGCTCATTAATAATGTTTGTGACACCTAACTTCATGTGGATCTCATATATTCTCTAATGATTACTCTTGCATGAAAATGAATCTAAATAACTTGAATTAACAATGTTGATGCTTATGTTGACTATCTTGCTCGAATCATATGATTTTCCCCATTTAATATGTAGATAACCTAATAATTAGATCCCTGATTAAAACTATGATGTACCAAGTCTAAATGAATTCATATTTTATGATGTAACATGATAATGAACATGCATGACCTAGTTTGAGAAATTGAAACTAATATGTGTATAAACCCTGATTTGTGAATTTGAATATGTAAATAAACCCTACTTTTTAAATTCTTAATCTATAAAGTCTAGAATATAAACCCTATTATCAAAGCCCTAATTTCTAAACTATGTCATTGACCTAGAAACCCGTCTGAGATTTACTCATTAGAAGTAAACCTTTGATAGTCCCCGATTTGGGACTTTTCTTGAGTACTTCATCTCACTTAGGATGTAAGTGTATAATGTGTGTTCAATTTCAATAAATTTTGACAACATTTCCCTTTGTTCTTTGGGTACATATGTAGGTGGGTATTTACCCATCTACATTGATGTACTTGGAGAACTATGAGGAAATGCTGCCAACATTTATTGAAATTGAACACACATTATATACTTACTAGTGAGATGAAGTGATCAAGAATGGGTACACATTCATGAATGTGAATGCTACTAGATGATTAGGGATCAATTATTCAAACCTATTTTTTTTCTTGAAATTAACTTACTGACTAGAACCTAATGAGGTACTCGTCTCCCATCTGATATACAAATGGATCGGTCATGGATGTCTAAACCAAATCATTGCTATCTGGAGTTTATTAATGGCCCCGATGAGTTTGTAAGATTTGTAGAGGAACATAAAAAACAACATGGAGATAGGTTCTATTGTCCATGTAGGAATTATAGAAACAACCTAAAAGTTGACACTATTGATACGATCAAAGATCATGTCATGTGAAATAGGAGTGTATAAGGCTATACATAATGGTACTGGCATGGAAAGATTCTTAGTATGGGATTAGGATATGTTAGTAGTGGTAGTTATGTCTAAGAAGAAATGGCTGAAGATGTTGATGATAACGAACCAATTCCAACAGACATAGTTGATGTGATGCTAGATAGTTGTGGGGTAAATATTACATACCCATCTCCCTTATTTAGAAACATTGTGCGTGATGCTGAGAAACTGTTATAATTAGTTTGTACTATGTTTACAAAGTTGAGTGTTGTGTTGAGATTGTATACTCTAAAGTCTAACAATAGATGGAGTGACAAAAGCTTCACTTCTCTATTGTCTTTGTTGAAAGAAATTCTCCATGAAGGCAACGAGCTTACAATGTCAATATACAAAATGAAAAAGATGTTGTGCTCGATGGGAATGGAGGCTAAGAAGATACATGCATGCCTGAATGACTGTGTGCTATTTCAAAATGACTATATTCTTATGAAAGAATGTCCAAAATGTGGGGTGTTTAGGTACAAAATGACAACATATGATAAAACCAAAACCGAGTCTCCTACCAAGGTGATGTGGTATCTTCCTATAAAACCCCAGTTTCAACTCTTATTTGCTGATATTGTAGATGCACACCATTTATATCGACATGTAGAGGTAAAGAAAAACAATGACGGTATGCTATGACATGCGTCTGATTCCCTACAATGAAAGAAGATTGATTGATTATATCTTGAATTTCGCAAAGAAGCCAACAATTTAAGACTTGGACTTTGTACTGATGGGATGAATCCATATGGAACATTAAGCAGCCAACATAATACTCGTCCTGTCATGCTTGTTGTATACAATCTTCCTCCTTTGTTGTGTATGAAAAAGAAGTATGTCATGCTCTCATTGCTGATATCGAGCCCCAAACAACCTGGCAATGATATTGATGTTTACCTTGAACATCTGATTGATTACCTAAAGAAACTATGGGGAGAAGGTGTGATGACTTATGATGCTTTGTACCGAGATATGTTTAATTACGTGCTATGCTGTTTTGCACTATCAATTATTTTCCAGCTTATAGGAACTTGTCTGGCTACAATGTCAAAGGATCCAAGGCATGTCCTATGTGGGGAAAATACATATTCTATCAGACTAAAACATGGTGGTAAGACAATATATCTTGGTCATCGAAGGTTTCTACCAAAGGTTCATCCTTACTGAAAGTTGCACAAAACATTCAATGGATCAACGGAGCAACGGAGTGCCCCTAAACCTAAGTTACGAAAGGATGTTTATGCAAGGGTAAACAACATTATAAATCATTTTGGTAAGATATCATCGATTACTCCACATGTGAATAGTCTTTATTCAAAGAGAGGTCAATATTCTGGGATCTTCCTTACTGGAGTTCTTTGATAGTTTCATATTGTATAGATATCATGCATGTTGAGAAAAATGTTCGCAATAGCATTATTGGCACTCTGTTGAATATACCCGATAAGACTAAAGATGGCATCAAATCCAGAATGGACCTACGTGAAATGGGTGTAAGGAAAGAATTAACAAAAGAAGTTACTAAAGGTTGTTGCACATATCTACCTCCTGCTTGTTACACCTTTTCTACAAAGGAGAAGAGAAGTTTTTGTGTGTGCTTGCATAATGTTAGGGTACCACATGGATACTCAGCCAATATCTGTAGATTGGTATCAATGAAGGATATGAAGCTAATAGGTCTTAAATATCATGATTGTCACACTCTAATGCAACATATATTGTCTGTGGTTATTTGATCTATCCTTACTAAGCATGTAAGGTTCGCAATCACTAGGTTTTGCTTCTTCTTCTTCAACACTCTATGCAAAATATTTTAGCTTTGTTTAATAGTCAAACCTAAATTTGTCTTTGGCCTAGATGATTAATCCTCATTCATAATAGTCTTTAGCCTCACAACACTCCATGTTATATAGCTCAAGATTGATAATCTCATAGTACTTCAATACATACACTTGCATTTTACACACAATATATACATGCATGAAAGATCTGTAAGCTTGCTGATATATTGTCATACTATTATTTGGGTAAAATCTAGGTATTGAATCCCTAGTGAACTTTTTGTGGATGAAATTCCCACATTAGAGAGACAATGAGCCTTCCAAGTTGCTAAAGAGATCATTTTGACATTATCATGATTTTATGTTGCTATCCAATAAAAGCATTGCTAGAAGACACCAAGCATTTTCATCCAATACTTTTTATTCCTCGTGAAAAAGCTTTAGAATTTGCAATTCATCTCAAATTTTTAACATAAATGGTGTTGCTGCCTTTACCTAAAAAAAAATCGCTCCTTTTACCATTGGGATATCTAATGACATGAACAATGTCAATTTTTGCAGTGGAACTCTACAAACAACATATACAACATTGTTCCTTAGCGGTGTCAGACAACTGAAATCATAATGCTACAACACCAACTACTAGAATAACTAAGGATTCAATCAACCACCTCTCAAAAGCTTACCAAAAAGTCTACAAGACAATTTTCACTTTTACCAGTTTGGAATGGACCAAGTCTGAAATTATTGACCACCACAACAAAATATTTCTGAATGCACAGTTGTCACTACAATATATTCTTATCAACAACTTGAGGGACAAGGCACTTAGGGCCGTCTATTTGAAATTCTATTATCATACATGATACTCGATTAACTTTTACTCAACTTGGTCACCCGATAGTACTCTTTCATGCCACCTCCCCCTGAGATTGTATCTTTCTTTGCGAGTGAAGGTATGGAGATGAACTTTGTAGGGACTCCTATCCCGCCTCTAACTATTGCATAACTCTAATATCCTAGTATGAATGTTACATGGAAGCCACAACCACCACCAACCACTATAGGTATAAGATACTCATGTTGGGAAATACATGCACATAGTATAGTAGCGAAAACAAAAAATATCTATCCATATTCCCCAATACAACAAGATCGCATCAACTACTATGAAATAGGAAGGATGGTTTTAATGAGTTATACCTGGTCTTGGAGCAAGTCCAATGACAAAACTCACTTCTTTGAAACTACTAATAAGTTGCTTTTGGATGGTGGCTGTGCAACTCCTGGTCTTTACCACAAATAGTTGTATGCACAACCTCTATAGTGACTCCAGTGGTCTGGCCACAGAGTGTAGGTTGCAGTTGCTCTCTGAGTAGAAGCCAAAGGACTCATGCCTCTAGAGTAGTCCACACAGACCAATTAGAACTCCCTTCGTTCACCAAGAAAGTGTTGGTATGTATGCCCATAGAGCAAGTCATATGATGATTGTAATGGGATACTTTATAAATGATTTGAATAATAATAAAGGCAATTTCCGATCTATATGTTTAAACTATTTTTGAGATGATGGTGTAACATGATAGATGTCTAAAGAATGATTTTCCTCAATGACGTATGCTTTTAGGTTAAGGACCTAAATGATGAGATCATGAGGATGTCAAGAGTATACATTCTTGTTTGGTCCCTAGTCGGTTGTTATTGTGGAAATAACCATAGACATCAATAACACTAAAGACTAGATTGTGTGTTGGTTGATGACAGAATCTCATTAGTCATGATATAGTGATATCAAACCAAGCACATAGGTACTTGTTAGAGAACAAGGTACCGAACAGACCCACCGTGAGAGTGACACATGGAACCATGACTTGGTAGTCACAGTCAGCTCTCACAGTGATGGTGGTGAGTGTGATTCTTAGACCTGAAATCACTACACTCAACACATGTCGTTGGGTACACTTTGACATCATCAAACACAGTCCTGAAACATGGGTTGTTATAAAGGTGATGATTGGGTGGCTTTGACACATGGGGCTTTTGAGGGGTGAGTGATAGATATGGGATTTGTCCCTCCTAAGGGAGTTTGATGTCCTTGGCCACTTGATGAGTAGGATTGAGAAAGGCATGCACATGCACGTGTGAATCAATATGTGATATTGATTTCATACACATCTCACTCAGTCTGCTCTGAGATCAAGGAAATGAATGAACGTTGACAGGATGACTATTCCATGCCTCGAGTTCATTCAGGATATCAGTGACAAAGGAATTATACATTCACTGTAACACCATTCACAGATTGTAGGATTGAAAGTTGTTCTGCAACTTTCTATTTCACTTGGGTAGCACTGATGTGTGACTAGGCACCGCTCTTTTCTTGTGAAGTCATAAGTGTTATGGACTTTCACTTCCAACGTGAAATGGACCTGCAAGGTCACACACATAGGATTTAACCTGGAATAGGAGTTTGTCCACAAACATGTTTAGATTGATTACTAAAGGAGTTTAGTAGTTCAATTAAACACTCAATCAATTGATAGCTCATTATCATAGTGTTCAAGGTGTTGGACTGATTGATTAGAGTTTCGGATTGATTGAAACTGCGATTGACTGATTCTGCACAATCTGCACTCCCAACCGATCAGCTCATGTGATGAACCGACTGGCTGAGCTTGGTGAACCGATCGGCTCAACTGGTGAGTCGATCGGCTCATGGACAGGGTGAAGTGACTCGTTCAAGTGTTGAAATGATCGGTTCAAGTCCAACTGACCAAGTTGGGAAAGTAAGATTGGTGAGAAATTTTCCTTTCGTTTCACTTGCCCAATTTGATTGGAACAAGGATTGGTATTTGATACCAATTCAAAACAAAAGAAGAAAAGTCAATCGGGAACTGATCAGGACCACGAACCGAACGGTTCAGAAGTGAACCGATCGTTTCATGGGTCCCAACCGATCGGTTGAGGTGTCAACCGACCGGCCCAGATCCCCAACTGACCGTTTCAGTTGTGAAATGATCGGTTCAGGTCGCACAATTGGTTGTTTTTGTGGAAAATCTTGAACCCTTCTACTCCTGGTTTAGTCCCGCATTGCCCGGGATAGAGAACCCTGTCCCATGACCCTCCTATATATAGGGGTATTGGGGGCTTCTCGAAGTACAACTCAGTGCAACCAGTTGCTCTGTGAAGTTGTCATTCTCTCTGGTTTTGGTAACCGAGAGAGCCCGAGCAAGTGCTACCCGATAAGGGAGGCACAACAAGGGAAAGACAACTACAGAAAGCGACTGGTGGTAGGAGAGTGTGTTGGCGACTAGTACACCGATAGGAGGGTGCGACTCCTTCCGATTCCTTGTGGGACAAGGAGATCGAAGTTCCAGGCAATCCGTGTGGACGACTACAGAGGCGGGAGACCTCTGCCGCTCGGAGGACAACTGTCAATCCCGACAGTCCCGGTGAGACCATGATTCTTCAGTCTCAGTGCGACCAGGAGCTGCACAGACACCGTCCAAGACCAGAGGTGAAAACCGCGCAAGGCGCGAGGTACTGTCGCCGAGCAAGCCTCGGGACAAGGTATGCATCCACAAACCGTCTTTCCTATTGTATAGACATTGACACGATTCCTTTTGTTCTGGGTTTTGGGAGAAAATTTTTGCTTCCGCTGCTTCTCTGCCTCCCGTAAAACCCAACAATGGTATCAGAGCCACATCAACTGCTCTATATTTTAGGATTATCGATATGATTGATTTTGGTTTGTCGCCTTTATTTATTGCATACGATGTGAATAAAATTGGCTTTATACATGTCCAATCCACAAATACCAAATATACATATATGATATGTAATATTAATGCACTCGATACGCGTCACCCTTAAACGAGTTTTGTTGTGGATGTGTAGCATGGTTATGCCTATAAACCCTATATCTGTGTGTGGTTGTATGTGGTTTCTTGCATCTCGGTATGCGCACCGATTCCCTTTCTCCTATTCCTGATGTAACTCAAAATAATTTGAGACTTCTTTCCTACCTTTGCTCCCCTCGAATATAACTCGAGGTTTCACAAATCAATTGTAAATAGGATATATTTTATTTCCTATTATGTCAAAGAACGACGAATGACCTGACGACGACCGGTTCAAGGCGCGAACCGATTGGTTGGTGTTCCATACGACCGGTTCGAGGAGCGAGATGAGCGGGTGGCGACCTGAGGAGATACACGACAACCGGTGAAGTGATCGACTGAAGGCTTCAGTCGATCGGATGGTGGCACTCGAACAACCAACTTGATGGCGAGCCGATCAGTCATGGAGATGAGCTGATCAAACCCAAAAAGGCAGGCACAAATTTCATCTTGTACATGTTGCATGTGATGTAGACCTAGATGACCGTGATTCCTCTTGGCTTGAGGAATCACAATAGGATGGCCATAATCATTGCTTTTATCATTTTGCATGTTTTCTGTGGGATATAGCATGTATATGATACATACTATATATTGTGGTGATTGGATATGTATATGTATATAAAAACCAAATCCCTAATTAAATATTAAAGTTTTAGATGCCTTCCAAATGCGACACACGTGAAAAACTTGATCGACCAAGTGTGGTCACGCCTAAGCGTGGTGCACCGTCTATCTCGTGGAAGCGTGAAGGATGAATGTGTGGGTCTGCCCAAGCAGGGTGCATGTTCATCGTGTTGGCTTTGGGTCAGACTTAACAAGGTGACCTAGATAGGATCTAACACCTTGAGGCATGGAGATGATCATGGCAAGGAGTTGCATATGACATCTTTCAAGAGTTGCATATGATGTAATTGGCAAGAGTTGCCTACCTGGAAGATCTGAGTTGTGGGTGACAACCCAAGCTGGTCCATGGCTCAGAGGATTTCAGGATCTTGACCCACTAGAAGATTGTATGCTACAATCTTCCGAATTGATGGTGAGGGTTGTCAATTTGAGTTGAAATAGTGGGAGCGGTAATTAATTAAAGGCCTAATTAACTATTGTCAATTTTTATTAAAATCAAATCAAAAGGAGTTTTGACAAATGCAATTTTCTCTTATAGAATGGAAAAAGAATCATCTTTTAAAATGGTCAAATTAATTGAGAACAAATTCCATAATTGGTTGAGGACTGTGAGAAGTGTTCTGCACAATCCAGATATACCAGGAGCCTTTGAATCCACTCTATGTATGCTTAATGCGTTGGTGAAGAGGAAATAAAGTTCATTGATAGAGATCAATGGAACGAATGGTAAGGGAGAGAAGGGTTCTCTCGCCAAACCAATTTTTCTACATGGAGAGGATGGAAGGAACGATGGAAGAAGAAGTCAGAGATAAAGATCTCTACTTCTGGTGTATACGTGATAGAGATTAACTTTACTACTTCTTCATCATGGGTACTTGATACCGGATGCAGATCTCACATTTTTTCAAATGTGAAGGATCTTAAGAGAAGTAGGCCTTTGGGGAAAGGCGAGGTTGAACTATGTGTTGCCAATGGGGGCAAGGGTTGCCGCCAGTTCCGTAGGAACCTATGAGTTACTCTACCAAGTGTGCTAATAATAGAGTTGAAAAACTGTGATTATGTACCTTCCATAAATAGGGATATCATTTCCGTCTCTTGTTTGGACAAGGATGGATTTGAATTTCTTATTTCGAATGGAAATTGTTCCATTTCTAAAGATGGGATCTTTTATGGCAGTACCCCAATGTCTTATGGTCTATACTTGATAGATCTAGAGACAAATGTATACAACGTAAACACCAAAAGGCAAAAACTCAACAACTCAAATGAAACATATCTTTGGCATTGTCGTCTAGGGCACATAAATGAGAAGCGCATTTCTAGACTCCATAAAGATGGTTATCTAGACTCTTTTGATTATGAATCAATAGAGACATGTGAATCTTGTTTGTTGGGCAAGATGACGAAGACTCCCTTTTCAGGTAAAGGTGAGAGAGCTAGTGATCTATTAGGACTCATACATACTGATGTATGTGGGCCTTTTAGAACTAATGCCAGAAATGGGTATTAGTACTTCATTACCTTCACTGATGATTTCAGTAGGTATGGCTATGTGTACCTGATGAAGCATAAGTCAGAAACCCTTGAAAGGTTCAAGGATTTCATGAATGAAGTATAGAACCAACTTGGTAAAAGTATTAAGGCACTTTGATCCGATCAAGGTGGGGAATACTTAAGCCAGGAGTTTTAGGACCTTCTGCGAGCCCGTGGTATTGTATCACAATGGACTCCGCCTGGAACACCACAACATAATGGTGTGTCTAAAAGAAGGAATCACACATTGTTAGATATGGTGCGATCAATGATGAGTTTTGCTGATCTTCCAATTTCCTTCTGGGGTCATGCTCTTGAAACCGCCACATTTACACTTAACCGAGTACCATCTAAATCGGTTCAAAAGACACCATATGAAATATGGACTGGGAAGCGTCCCGATTTGTCTTTTCTAAAGATTTGGGGTTGTGAGGCTTATGTTAGGAAAATGTTTCTTGATAAGCTTGGACCCAAGTCCGATAAATGTTATTTTGTTGGATACCCTAAGGAAACGAGGGGATATTATATATACCACCCTACTGACAACAAAGTGTTTGTTGCCAGGACAGCTGTGTTCCTAGAGAAAGAATTTATTTCTAAAGGAAGCAGTGGGAGGAAAATAGAGCTTGAAGAAGTTCAAGCCCAACAAGAAAACATAGAACCGGTAGATGTACAAGAGGAAAATGGAGATTCACAAGGTGTTGTGGAATCTCAGTCTCCTCAGGTAACACAAGGACCTCATAGATCTAGTAGGACCCGCCTTGAACCTGAGAGGTTTGGATACCTTGTAACTCAGGAAGGTGGTGAGTTGATCATAGATGATGATCCAACTACCTACGTAGAGGCTATGGAGGGACCAAATTCTGAGAAATGGCTTGAAGCCATGTGATTCGAGATGGAATCCATGTACTCCAACAAAGTATGGACTTTGGTGGAACCACCCGAAGGGGTAAAACCCATAGGGTGCAAGTGGGTCTTTAAGAAGAAGACCGACATGGATGGCAATGTGCAAACTTATAAAGGCAGATTGGTTGCTAAGGGATTTCGACAAGTTCAAGGTGTTGACTATGAAGAAACCTTTTCTCTAGTTGCCATGATTAAGTCCATCAGGATCATGCTTGCTATTGCAACTTATTATGACTATGAGATTTGGTAGATGGATGTTAAAACCACATTCCTTAATGGGAATATAAATGAGGATGTGTACATGACACAGCCTGAAGGTTTTGTAGATCTAAAGAATGCCAATAAAGTCTGTAAGCTGTAAAGGTCAATCTATGGATTGAAGCAAGCATCTCGAAGTTGGAATCTTCGATTTGATGAGGAAGTCAAAGTGTTTGGCTTTATTCAAAATGAAGATGAACCTTGTGTGTACAAGAAGGTTAGTGGGAGCTCGACCACATTCCTCATATTGTATGTGGATGACATACTTTTGATGGGGTATGATGTCTTAGCCTTAGAGAAGATAAAGACTTGGCTTGGGAATACTTTCTCAATGAAGGACTTAGGAGAAGCATCCTACATTATAGGAATTAAGACTATAGAGATAGATCTAGAAGGCTTCTCAGACCAAGTCAAAGCATGTACATTGACAAAGTGCTGAAGCGGTTCAACATGGAAAACTCAAAGAGAGGCAACATCCCCATGCTACATGGAGTCACCATCTCTAGAGCTCAATGTCCCCAATCTTGTGAATAGAGGGAGCGTATGAGTGGGATCCCATATGCATCAGCCATCGGATCCATCATGTACGCTATGATGTGTACAAGCCCAGATGTCTCGTATGCTCTCAGCATGACGAGCAGGTACCAGTCAGATCCCGGGGTTGCTCACTAGATAGCCGTAAAGAACATCCTCAAGTACTTACGAAGGACTAAGGATCAGTTTCTTGTTTACGGCGGTGAGGAAGAGCTGGTTGTAAAGGGTTACACCGATGCAAGCTTCCAAACTGATAAAGATGATTACAGATCACAGTCAGGATTTGTGTTTTGCCTTAATAATGGAGCTGTGAGCTGGAAGAGTTCCAAGCAAGAAACAGTTGCCGATTCTACTATAGAGGCCGAGTATATTGCTTCTTCACATGCAACAAAGGAGGCTGTGTGGATCAGGAAGTTCATATCTGATCTTGGTGTAGTTCCCAGTAGCTGTGATGCAATTGAGCTTTATTGTGACAATAATGGAGCTATTGCACAAGCTAAGGAACCCAGATAACATCAACGGTCCAAGCACATACTACGATGCTTCCATCTCATACGAGATATCATACATCGAGGAGATGTGAAGATTTGCAAAGTACCAACTGAAGACAACATAGCTGATCCACTGACTAAGGCCCTTTCTCAGTAGAAGCATGATGGTCATGCTAGGTCACAAGGACTGAGGTTCCTTGGTGACTGGCTCTAAGTGCAAGTGGGAGTCTGTTGGTATGTATGCCCATAGAGAAAGTCATATGATGATTGTAATGGGATACTTTATAAATGATTTGAATAATAATAATGGTAATTTCCGATCTATATGTTTAAACTGTTTCTGAGATGATGGTGTAACATGATAGATGTCTAAAGAATGATTTTACTCAATGACGTATGCTTTTAGGTTAAGGACCTAAAT
The DNA here is from genome assembly GCA_963693085.1 of Alisma plantago-aquatica. Classification (NCBI taxonomy): domain Eukaryota; kingdom Viridiplantae; phylum Streptophyta; class Magnoliopsida; order Alismatales; family Alismataceae; genus Alisma; species Alisma plantago-aquatica. Next base: position 568,164,529 of record OY856410.1, read on the forward strand.
GATGAGATCATGCGGATGTCAAGAGTATACATTCTTGTTTGGTCCCTAGTCGGTTGTTATTGTGGAAATAACCATAGACATCAATAACACTAAAGACTAGATTATGTGTTGGTTGATGACATAATCTCATTAGTCATGATATAGTGATATCAAACCAAGCACATAGGTACTTGTTAGAGAACAAGGTACCAGACAGACCCACCGTGAGAGTGACACATGGAACCATGACTTGGTAGTCACAGTCAGCTCTCACAGTGATGGTGGTGAGTGTGATTCTTAGACCTGAAATCACTACACTCAACACATGTCGTTGGGTACACTTTGACATCATCAAACGCAGTCCTGAAACATGGGTTGTTATAAAGGTGATGATTGGGTGGCTTTGACACATGAGGCTTTTGAGGGGTGAGTGATAGATATGGGATTTGTCCCTCCTAAGGGAGTTTGATGTCCTTGGCCACTTGATGAGTAGGATTGAGAAAGGCATGCACATGCACGTGTGAATCAATATGTGATATTGATGTCATACACATCTCACTCAGTCTACTATGAGATCAAGGAAATGAATGAATGTTGACAGGATGACTATTACATGCCTTGAGTTCATTCAGGATATCAGTGAAAAAGGAATTATACATTCACTGTAACAACATTCATGAATTGTAGGATTGAAAGTTGTTCTCCAACTTTCTATTTCTCTTGGGTAGCACTGATGTGTGACTAGGCACCACTCTTTTCTTGTGAAGTCATAAGTGTTATGGACTTTCACTGCCAACGTGAAATGGACCTGCATGGTCACACACACAGGATTTAACCTGGAATAGGAGTTTGTCCACAAACATGTTTAGATTGATCACTAAAGGAGTTTAGTAGTTCAATTAAACACTAAATCAATTGATAGCTCAGTATCATAGTGTTCAAGGTGTTGGACTGATTGATTAGAGTATTAGATTGATTGAAACATCAATTGACTGATTCTACACAATCTGCACTCCCAACCGATCGGCTCATGTGATGAACCGATCGACTGAGCTTGGTGAACCGATCGGCTCAACTGGTGAGTCAATCGGCTCATGGACAGGGTGAAGCGATTCGTTCAAGTGTTGAAATGATCGGTTCAAGTCCAACCGAGCAAGTTGGGAACGTAAGATTGGTGAGAAATTTTCCTTTCGTTTCACTTTCCCAATTTGATTGGAACAAGGATTGGTATTTGATACCAATTCGAAACAAAAGAAGAAACGTCAACCGGTAACTGATCAGGACCACAAACCGACCGGTTTAGAAGTGAACCGATCATTTCATGGGTCCCAACCGATCGGTTGAGGTGTCAACCGACCGGCTCAGATCCCCAACTGACCATTTCAGTTGTGAAACAATCGGCTCAGATCCCCTACTTTAGTCCCGCATTGCCCGGGATAGAGAACCCTGTCCCATGACCCTCCTATATATAGGGGTATTGGGGGCTTCTCAAAGTAAAACTCAGTGCAACCAGTTTCTCTGTGAAGTTGTCGTTCTCTCTGGTTTTAGTAACCGAGAGAGCCTGAGAAAGTGCTACCCGATAAGGGAGGCACAACAAGGGAAAGACAACTACAGAAAGTGACTGGTGGCAGGAGAGTGTGTTGACGACTAGTACGCCGACATGAGGGTGCAACTCCTTCCGATTCCTTGTGGGACAAGGAGATCGGAGTTCCAGGCATTCTGTGTGGACGACTGCAGAGGCGGGAGACCTCTGCCGCTCGGAGGACAACTGTCAATCCCGACAGTCCCGGTGAGAACATGAGTCTTCCGTCTCGGTGCGACCAGGAGCTGCACAGACACCGTCCAAGACCAGAGGTGAAGACCGCGTAAGGCGCGAGGTACTGTCGCCGAGCAAGCCTCGGGACAAGGTATGCATCCACAAACCATCTTTCCTATTGTATAGATGTTGACACGATTCCTTTTGTTCTGGGTTTTGGGAGAAATTTTTTGTTTCCGCTGCTTCTCTGCCTCCCGTAAAACCCAACAGAAAGAATAGGAAGGAGTTGTCCTCCCTATTGGTGTACTAGTCACCAACCTGCTCTCCCATAATGGCAACTATCAGTTGTTCTCTCCCTTTGGCTATCCCTCTTTTCATGTAGGACTTACCCGAGCTCTCTTGGTTACCACAACCAGAGAGGACAACAATTGTCAGAGGAACTGATTCTCAGTTTTCTGTGTTGTGTTGTATTCTGGGTATCCCCCAATACCCCTCTCTATATAGCAGAGGCCATGGTCAAGGTTCCTAGTTACTATATGATAGAGGACAAAGGCGTGGGAGTGGAAAGAACCAAAAGATCTTGAATTTTTGCAACCTGCAATAGATGAAACGACCATTTCACACACCAAGATGGTCATCTGAAATACGAGACAGTCATTTTACACTGCTAAACGGCCGTTTGGCAGTTCCCAATTTGAGATGAATTTGGCTATTTTGAATTCAATTAATATCTCATATTAATTTCATTGTTCCTCAAGTAAAGAACAACCAAAACTATTCGAAAAACATCCCGAACCTTCTTTTGACCGACTGGTCCATCTCACTCACCCAAATGGCCATCTGGTGAGTTGAGTCGAGTCGGTCAGTTCATGGGCAGAACTTAGCCAAATCAAACTCCGATCAACCTTATCCCCAAATGGTCATCTCAACTACATGAGAGCTCGTCTGGCTTCCCAAATGGTCATCTCACTCAGTGAGATGGTTGTTTGGTAGACCTGGTCATCCATTCAAGCAATCAGTTGCGTGAATTGAATACCTGAACACTTTAGTAATCAATCCAATTGTCGTTCAAGACTAAACTCCTCTTCTAGATGAGTTCCTATGTGTGTGACCCCATAGGTCCCATATCATGTTGGCAGTGAATGTCTATAACTAGCTTATGACATCACTAGCAAAGAGTGGTTCCTAGTCGCACATCAGTGCTACCCAAGTAATATGGAAAGTTGGAGAACAAATTCAACCTACAATTTGTGTAAGGTGTTGTAGTGATTGTATAATTCCTTTGTCTCTGATATCCATGATGAACTTGAGGCATGGTTGGTCATCCTCTCAATGTTCAATACATGTTTCTTGAACCAATAGTATAATATTTGAGATAATGTGACATCAATATCATATATTGATTCACATGTCCATGCACATGTGTTTCTTAGTCTCACTAATCAAGTGGCTAGGATATCATACTCCCATAGGAGGGACATATACCATATCTATCACTCACAACATATCCCCATGTGTCAAAGTCACCCAATCATCACTGTTATAACAACTAATGTTTCAGGACTGCATTTGATGATTTCAAAGTGTATCCAACGACATGTGACAAGTGCATTGATTTCAGGTCTAAGAATCACAATCACCACCTTCAAAATGAGAGATGAATGTGACCACAAAACCATGTGTCAATCTCAAGGTGGGTCTGTCAGATACACTATTCTATAACATGTATCTGTGTGCTTGGTTTGATATTACCATATCAGGACTAATGAGATTTAGTCATCAACCAACTCACACTCTAATCTTATGTGTGGTTGTTGTCTATCAACCTTCCACAATAACAACTGATCATGGACATAATGAGAATATGAGTATGTACTCTTAACATCCATATGATCTCATCACAAGGGTAGGAACTTGACAACATACATCATTGAGTAATATAATTCTCTAGACATTCACTCTCTATCCTCATTATCTCATAACTGAGTGAAACAGATGAATTGGAAGCTTTCCTCCATATATGTTATTATTGATCAAATCCTTTTAGGTAATTATTCCATGTCAACCATCATATGATTGGATCTACAAGCATACCTTACCAACAAACTCCCACTTGCACTTAGAGCCAATCACCAACATATCTCATCCTTAGTGATCTAAACATGTCCAACATGCTTCTGTTGTGCTAGTGTTGATTTAGCGGGTTAGCATCACTTTGCTTATGGTCGGTATATTGCATGTTTCTTATCTCTTCGCTCTGACATGAAACTACTGTAATATGGTATATCATATTCCTTGCCTAGCAATTAGCTCCATTATTGTAATAGTACCTCTACTGAGTCATCAATGGTTAGAACATCTAGAAGTTCATCATACAAACCTTCTAGATCCATAATGTATCACATTGTGGTCACAACACAAGTATACTCAGTTTCTATTGTAGGTTAGCATTAAAGGCTATTAGTTCAGAACCTTTCCAACTAATTATCACTTATTCTTTTAAATCAAAACATATTTTAATTTTGTGATCACTTTGTCATTTATGGAAGCTTGCATTGAAGTAACTCTTTACATCCAACTCTTCCTTTTATTGCTATCATCATTGAATAGAAATCTATCCTTAGTCACTTCTCAAGTACTAATGGATATCTTTAATGACTTTCCAATAACCCTTATTGAAATTTATATCATCTTGTCATGTCCAATACATACAAGATCATATGGGATAAGCTTGTTAATAGCTTACATGATAGATCCATTATTGGGCTGGCCCATGGAATCTTATTCATGATATTTACGTTCTTTACAAGAATTGGAATATAGGATTCATGAGAGACCAATCCGTATTCTCTCTCATGGAATCCTCCCGTGTTGAACTATTTCAACATATTGCTATTGAATGCAAACTTCCATTGCATAACATTCAAGAACTATCACATAGGTATTGGTCCTTATATCATAAGATGTTTCACCTTATCATTCATTACTAAAGGAGTTTTTCATGCCAGTTCTCAATATTCACAATATTGAGATGTTATTCCTCATCATATGTGGAATATTCATATATGCTCCCAGTAAATCTTTTATAAACACATATTTCTTCTTTTCTTTTGATTCAAGTCAACCTCTTTAACTATCTTCTCAAGTCAAAAGATCCCACTTTTGAGTTTCTTGTTTCAATCCCAGATTGAACTTTGTAGTTTATGGACTTAATTTGCATTCATGAAGTTATGAAACCTTTTTAGGTTATGTCACATACACATCCTCTAATGAATTCCCTTAAGGAATCCAGTTTCCATTTTCATATGCAAAATATCATAGTCCATTCTAACTACAACAATAAGCATGACAATTGGTAAAGGAATTTCTATCATGTTCAACATTTTAAACTTGATTCATTCAACCAATTTGTCCTTTTATGTTATCCATGTAGGTCTTGATCATAAGACCATATTGTACCCTTTAGATGTTACCCCTTTAGGTGGCACTATCAAGGTCCTACCTTGTTAGCTTACATGGGTTCCATATAGCTCAGCAAAACACTTCTACTTGACTAGTTGGCTCATCTTATATGATCAACCGATCTGATTAGTTGGATTCACAATCCTCCAATCTCAACTGTGTTCTACTAGAATATTTTGTTCTGTATTACATGATGAACATGAGATTCTACAACAACTTGTGATTCTCATTGTTCACATTGTACCCCTATTGTTGACCTCAAACACTTTGAGTATTACTTCTACTCCCACTGAATCTTTAAGAACTCAATTATCTTATTAACAAAACAATTTTGTTATTGGATTGAGATTAATAGTAATGTTCAACTATCATGGTTTATGGATAAACCTTCTCTAGAAACTAATTTCTCAAGGTGGGTTTCAATCCTTTAGACCTATTGGGACATTCCCAAATCAAATCATATATGACGTCTTACAAACCATTGCTGTGGTACATTATTTAGTATATGTATATATATATATTTATGAGGATATAAGAAGACTATATTAATTGATAATTATATCATGACTCATCATGGTATAATTCCTTCATTCTGACACATCATCATGTTCAGATGGATTGTCATGCAGTTCATTATCACAGTTCATTCCTGAAGGTACCCAAGGTATTGATATAAAGTATTTCAACATTTGATCATATCAAAGTATCTTAATACTTTCATCAATGTTATACTTTATTTACAATATCCTTGAACCCTTTCAAGAGATTGATGCTTTCATTTCATTTGGTACATACCATCATATTACTAGTAAAAAAAATGAAGTATTAATTATTTATCTATAACATTCATTCCATAAGATCTTCATGCATCATATGTATGAGGTCTAATGGAAGACTTATCCTCCCACTAAATCTAGTGAAGAACATCATGTCATATTATGTGTAAGTAAGACTTTACATGTTTCCTTAGGTTCAATAACCAAGGGATTATAGATCAACATCAATATGTGTTCTAGGCATGCACCTCTCATATTCATACAAGATGACTAAGGCTAATGATAGTCTTGATTTATCAATTATAATCTTTTGGTATAAACATTATAAACATTAATCTTTGATGTTTTAGGGCCAATGCCATGCAAGATCATATCTTTGAAATAGAAGCACTAATAATTCTTTATTGATAATCATCCTTGTCTATACAAGATGCATAAAGAAAATGTTTCTATTCTAATGGCATAATGAAATAACAGTTCTAATAACTCTATTACATGCCCATTGGGATAAGATAAATTTAAATGTAGACTATGGATTCCACAATACTTGCTCCACCTTGTCTGTCCTTGTCCTTCCATGAAGGCCTTTACTTCTTGTCAGATCCTGCATCAATATGTCACATCTCTATTTGGTATCACATACCAAAATGAAGAAGTAATCAAAAATATATTATATGGTTGATACCTGAAGTGGAGGCCTCAGTGCCATCCTTCTTCTTTTTTATTTCCTCTAACCACAGTGGGCAATTTTTCTTCCAATGTCCATGATGGTGACAATGGTGACAATCACCTCTTTATTTCTTTACTCCACCTTTTGCCTTGAGATCTAAAGATTTGGGCTTCTAGCTAACTTTAGTTCTTAGCTTTGCCTTTGCCTTTAGACTTCCCCTTTGACTTACTAATCAACATCACAGACTTGGGCTTGTCCTTCTTCATTTTTGTCTCAATTGTTCTCAACATGCCCAACAACTATGTCAACAGCTTGTCAAAGTCATTCATGTTGTAGTTCATCACAAATTGACTATATGACTTTGGCAGAGACTGCATGATGACAAAAGTGGCCAACTCTTGGCCCAAGGGAAATCCCAATCTAGTTAGATTCTCCACGTATCCAATCATCTTGAGAACATGAGGACCTACTTGATCTCCTTCACCCATGTGACATTTGAACAGTGCCATGGAACATCAAACCTCTCTTATCTTTCCTGATCTTCATACATGTTCTTGAGATGTGTGGCCATCTCAATCACCCCCATGTTCTCATGTTGCCTTTGCAACTCATGGTTCATTGAATAAAAAACACTTTGCATTGATATAAAAATGATTCATACATAGTTATTGGTAAAAGAAAACTACATCATAAACATCTATGATATCCGATTCACTTGGTGACATGGCTAAACATTATATACATGACATCTTGATCTCTGGATCGTCTAGGTAAATGGCACCCACCAAGAAAAACTTGAAGATCTCCTAGTCTTGATTTCTCTTTTTATCCCTCACCTACTCCAAGTCCTGCGGACATCTCGTCCCCAGCCATGCAAAACAAACATCACATCAGTAAGCGTTATTTGACACTTTATATAATATAAAAGTAAATATAACTTGACATGATAAAATCGACTTGACATAACTTAACATAAACTTTAACATGGATTTTCTTAAGCATTCATGATTCATAAATTGCATGCTGAATTGAATAGTAAGTATATGCATCCCTCTAAGACGCCCCCTAAGGATCACATGATTGCTAGGAAAGCCCTTGATGATAGGAAAGCCCTTGATGACCCCTTGAGGTCCATGATTCAGGAGCATATAAAAACTAATTAAATTCCATTTAACTTGATCATTATTATGTCATTAACATTAACTTACATTAACATGATCATTGAACTTTAACATGATGGGATTTCTCCCCTTGAATCATAATGGGAATTCTCCCTCATAAACAATAATAGGGTTTTCCCCTTCTTGAAAATGATTCCTTAACCTTGATTTCATAATCATAATCATAATTAGGTTCATATCATAGACTATAATTAAAAAAGCAAGCAATCAATGATAATTATACATGATGCATTCTTGATAGACATTCATAATTCATGAAATCACAAAATGTGCATAATCATAAATAACAATCAATAAACCAAAGTACTTGTGCCAAATATGCATGGCCCGCTTAGCTATCAAAAAACACCTTAAGGTCAAGTCTCTGACTTGGTTGAGCTTTTACACACCTATAATTAGATTAAAACATAATGTGTTTAAGTTCATAATCATAAAACCCTAATTTCATTCATGGAATTATTGAAGGGTTTGGATGTGTAAAACAAAATTTATAAACAGTCTAGATCGATAGAAAATTAAAAGAGCTTTCCAATGAATATTTCTACATATTTTTCTGAGGTCATATGCAAAAGATATCAATTTTGCAATTCTGACCAATCAGAAATCAGAAAACTATAGGCGTGACATCGATTAAATCCTGATTAAATCCAATGTAAATAAAAGTCTAAGTTACAGAAAAACCTAAGGCCTGCGTGACATATGATTAAAGAAATACGGGTAAAATTGTCATTTGGACATTTCAATACATGTCGCGCCTGAGACAAAAATGCAAAACTAAATTCTGAGAATACCGTTGCGAAGTATACTAGTCAATCAAACGAGGATGGGCATCAAGGTAATTCAACCCTTGCCAATCTTCTCTATAGTTCAATGGTGAGAGCAACTGCTGGAGCTTCAACCCCGATTCTATGGGGCATCATCAGGCAAGACAATGACAACCTGGCGAGCAGAGGACAACCCCTGGAGCCCGGTGAAGGTGATGCATCAAACCTGGGAAGATGAGGATCTTTGTGTCTCAAGGACTCACCAGAAAAGCATGATAATAGGGGAGGAGGTCGGAGCTTGCAGACTGAAGAAAACAGGAAGCTACCTACCGATAAGGATAAGTAAAATGATCTCAGAGTCAATGCAAGTCCATAACACTTGCTTCCACAGACAGAGAGCCACAGGCGCCGGAAAGGACTGGGCATCATCCCTATAGGACCCAATGCTTAGGGGTTTTTCATGACAAACAAAAGATGCGAAGATGTTGAAGGAGTATCGACGATGGTAACCGGGCACTCAATTGTACGATAGGCCTCATGGAATCTGGGGGTGCGGTGGTAGAAGTCAGAGATGGAAACTGAGCAGGTCCTGGAGCTCGAGGCTTATGGTGATTCAATTGACGGTGGATGAAGGAAGAGTGGAGGTTGAAGATGCTCACAGTTGCAACCATGTCTGAGTGTCCATGGTGAGAGGAGGGTTGGCTTCCAGTTTAGGCATTTTCCCCTAGGGCACGAGAGAGTATGAGTTAGGGTTTAAATGAAACGGGGGAGAAAAACAAATTCAATGGAGAAGAAAATTCGTGAAATGATGGAGAATTGAGAGAGAGAGATTGAGGAAATCATAACTGTGAAATGTATCCTAGACAGCAGAAAGATTAGAGGAGGGAGACAACTTTTAAGCCATTAGATCACGAGCACATCAAATAATGGCCGTCTGATCGCGCCCAAAAAGGAGAAATGAAAAAGAAACACATGACAACGTAAATATAATCGGAAGTTAGGTGTGTGTATTTCCTTAAATAAATTGGCATTTAAATCTTAATTAAAACTATATGTCAAATTGTTTAATTGATTTAGAGGGTCAAACATGGTCCAAACTAGACCAAATTTGGACTGCATGCCCAAACAGGTTTCTAGAATATTCCTACATTCTTATATTTACATTTTTTCCATCTTATTCCCATAAATACATTAAAAGTCATTATCTTTAATTAAGTGCATAAAAATTGAAATAGGCTATAATATCTTTCCATAATGGTTTCCCTTGACTCCAAAATGAGATGATTACTGAATATCCTATTCTAAGGATTTAATTTGTATCCCTTTTATACTTTTGTGGGAATATTATCTTGAAGGAAAGAGAAAAGGGAATTAGTGATTGTCTTCTTATTAAAATATATATTAGGAAAGAGGGAAAACTTTTGGGTCAAGGCATCTCATTCAATGGTCATATTTTCAGATTTTCAAGTCTTTTATCCTTTTCTTATACTTTCTTTAATCCTCATAAATGGTAGGAGAGAAAAAGGATTAACATGAGTCAATTGACATATATAATACACATTGCAATAAGAAATTGAGTCTGACTTTAAGTTTCCTTATCTAATTTTCATATAAGAATTACTATTATTGGTCTTTTGCACTGAAAACCCTCAACCATTATTATTTAGAAAAGCTCTATTCTAAGTTTTGAATTGGCTTTGAAAAATTGGGATGTGACAATTCTACCCACCTTGAACAAATTTCATCCTAGAAATTTTCTAGGGTACTACCCACCTTAGGATTTCACTAACCTTTTCATTTATTGACAATTTTCTTTTCAAGGTTCAAATGTGTTCAATACTGACATATATATTTTGTAAAACATTCATGTGAACATGGATTAGATATTACTTTGGTCTTCTTCTCAACCTATACTTAGGGTTTATCAAACCAACTAATAACCATATATGGGGCATCTAACTCAACCTTGTCATGACTACCCATCACTAGGTGTAAATGACCATCTAATCTTAGGTCATTTAGGTAACTCCTACATTTCTAGATATGTGGTGATCAGACACATACCTAGAGATGTGGGATCCAACCATGCTACCTCTCACTAACTTACTAATGCACATGTCCCATACCACATGCACTAGAAAGAAAGGAAAAATGCATAGAAGGTCTCATGCTCATGATATTTCTCTTCAAATCTCAATTGGCTGGCCATAACCATCGAGAATGGAGAGGCTATATCATTAGCTAGGTTAGGTTGATACCTTAGATCTAAACTAGGTAATCATATATTTCTATTTTCTATATGGTAAAAACTCTAGTCATTCTAGGTCATAACATCATTTCCAAACTCCATACTTATACCTAATCTTATATCTTTATCCTAGAGTAACTATGAGAATCATGTTTGCCTAGTGGCCATTTACCAAAATTGCTCTGATACCATAATGTAACACCGTGATTTTCACCACATAATTATATCACTAAGAGGAAGCATCCTAACTCATGGGGATGTCACAAAAAGCTATGCATTGCAATTAAAGTAATGAAACACTTTGCATTGATATAAAAATGATTCATACATATTTATTGGTAAAAGAAAACTACATCATAAACATCTCTAATATCTGATTCACTTGCTGACATGGCTAAACATTATATACATGACATCTAGATCTCTGGATCATCTAGGTAAATGGCACCCACCAGGAAAAACTTGAAGATCTCCTAGTCTTGATTTCTCTTTTTATCCCTCACCCACTCCAAGTCCTGTGGACATCTCGTCCCCAGCCATGCAAAACAAACATCACATCAGTAAGCGGTATTTGACACTTTATATAATATAAAATTAAATATAACTTGACAGGATAAAATTGACTTGACATAACTTAACATAAACTTTAACATGGATTTTCTTAAGCATTCATGATTCATAAATTGCATGCTGAATTGAACAGTAAGTATATGCATCCCTCTATTATGCCCCCTAAGGAAAGCCCTTGATGCTAGGAAAACCCTTGATGACCCCTTGAGGTCCATGATTCAGGAGCATATAAAAACTAATCCAATTCCATTTAACTTGATCATTAACATGGCATTAACATTATCTTAAACATTAACATGATCATTGAACTTTAACATGATGGAATTTCTCCCCTTGAATCATAATGGGATTTCTCCCTCATAAACAATAACAAGGTTTTCCCTTTCTTGAACATGATTCCTTAACCTTGATTTCATAATCATAATCATAATTAGGTTCATAGCATAGACTATAATTAAACAAGCAAGCAACCAATGATAATTATACATGATGCATTCTTGATAGGCATTCATAATTCATGAAATCACAAAACGTGCATAATCATAAATAACAATCAATAAACCAAACTACTTGTGCCAAATATGCATGGCCCGCTTACCTATAGAAAAACACCTTAAGGTCAAGTCTCTGACTTGGTTGAGCTTTTACACACCTGTAATTAGATTAAAACATAATGTGTTTAAGTTCATAATCATAAAACCCTAATTTTGTTCATGGGATTATTTAAGGGTTTAGACATGTAAAACAACATTTGTAAACATGCTAGATCGATAGAAAATTAAAAGAGCTTTCCAATGAATATTTTTGCATATCGTTCTGAGGTCATATGCAAAAGATATCAATTTTGCAATTCTGACCAATCATAAATAAGAAAACTATAGGCGTGACATCGATTAAATCCCGATTAAAGCCAATGTAAATAAAAGTATAACTTACAAAAAAACCTAAGGCCTTCGTGACATATGATTAAAGCAATAGGGGTAAAATTGTCATTTGGACATTTCAATACATGTCGCGTCTGAGACAAAAATGCAAAACTAAATTCTGAGAATACCCTTGCGAAGTATACTAGTCAATCGAACGAGGATGGGCATCAAGGTAATTCAACCCTTTCCAATCTTCTCTGTTGTTCAATGGTGAGAGATACTGCTGGAGCTTCAACCCCAATTCTGTGGGGGCATCATCAGGCAAGACAATGACAACCTGGCGAGCGGAGGACAACCCCTGGAGCCCGGTGAAGGTGGTGCATCAAACTTGGGAAGGTGAGGATCTCTGTGTCTCAAGGACTCACTGGAAAAGCATGAGAATAGGGGAGGAGGCTGGAGCTTGCATACTGAAGAAAACAGGAAGCTACCTACTGATAAGGATCAGTAAAATGATCATGGAGTCAATGCAAGTCCATAACACTTGATTCTGTAGACAGAGAGCCACAGAACTGCCATGGCGGCTGGCGTCGGCAAGGACCGGACATCGGCCCTATAGGACCCAATGCTTAGGGGTTTTTCACGACAAACAAAAGATGCGAAGATGTTGAAGGAGTATCAGCGATGGTAACCAGGCACTCAATTGTAAGATAGGCCTCGTGGAATTTGGTGGTGCGGAGGTAGAATCTAGAGATGAAAACTGAGTAGGTCCTGGAGCTCGAGGCTTATGGTGATTCAATTGACGGTGGATGAGGGAAGAGTGGAGGTTGAAGATGCTCACAATTGTGTTATTTAGGGGAGAGGGTGGCAGAAACCATGTCTGAGTGTCCATGGTGAGAGGAGGGTTGGCCGCCAGTTTAGGCGTTTCTTCCCTAGGGCACGAGAGAGTACGAGTTAGGGTTTAAATGAAACGGGGGAGCGAAACGAATTCAATAGAGAAGGAAATTCATGAAATGATGGAGAATTGAGAGAGAGAGAGATCGAGGAAATCATTATTGTGAAATGTATCCCAGACAGTGGAAAGATCGGAGGAGAGAGATGATTTTTAAGTCATTAGATCACGAGCACATCAAATAATGGCCGTCTGATCACACCCTTAAAGGAGAAATGAAAAAGAAACACATGACAACGTAAATACAACCAGAAGTTAGGTGTGTGTATTTCCTTAAATGAATTGGCATTTAAATCTTAATTAAAACTATATGTCAAATTGTTTAATTGATTTAGAGGGTCAAACATGGTCCAAACAAGACCAAATTTGGACCGCATGCCCAAACAGGTTTCTAGAATATTCCTTCAATTCTTATATTTATGTTTTGTCCATCTTATGCCCATAAATACATTAAAAGTCATTATCTTTAATTAAGTGCATAAAAATTGAAATAGGCTATAATATCTTTCCATAATGGTTTCCCTTGACTCCAAAAGGAGATGATTACTAAATATCCTATTCTAAGGATTTAATTTGTATCCCTTTTGTACTTTTGTGGGAATATTATCTTGAAGGAAAGAGAAAAGGGAATTAGTGATTGTCTTCTTATTAAAATCTATATTAGGAAAGAGGGAAAACTTTTGGGTCAAGGCATCTCATTCAATGGTCATATTTTCAGATTTTCAAGTCTTTTATCCTTTTCTTATACTTTCTTTAATCCTCATAAATGGCAAGAGAGAAAAAGGATTAACATGAGTCAATTGACATATATAATACACATTGTAATAAGAAATTGAGTCTGACTTTAAGTTTCCTTATCTAATTTTAATATAAGAATTACTATTATTGGTATTTTGCACTGAAACCCCTCAACCATTATTATTTAGAAAAGCTCCATTCTATGTTTTGAATTGACTTTGAAAAATTGGGATGTGACAGTTCTGGTGTTTCTAGGACATAGAACTTGCACTCCCGTGTGAGAAAAATTCTCAGTGTCCTGAACCAGTTGTGGAAGTTGTTCCCAACAAGTTTGTCCTTCTCAAGGACCGATCATAGAGAAAAGTGTTTGTTTGGTGTGGCCATTTGATTCTACAAAATAATTTACAATTTTGTCAAAACTCAATTTTTGATTTGATTTGATTAAAATTTGGGCAATAACAATTAAGTATTTAATTAATTATCATTCTCATTATTTTGTTCAAATTGACAACCCTCAAGTATCAATTCAGAAAATTGTAGCGAACAATTTTCTAATGAGCCAAGATCCATATTTCATCAAGTCATGAGTCGGCCTTTGGCGATCGCCCATGACCTGAATATTTAGGTAGGCCAACTTGAAAATTGCATCATAGACAACTCTTGGATAGATGATCTGCACAACACCTTTCCATGATCATCTGCATGCCTCTGGGCCTGGGCTCTCCAGGTCACCAGTTAAGCCTGACCCAATAGCCAATACGATAGATATGCATCATGCTATGTGCAAATCTACATATCTGCCATCACACTTCCATGAGTTAGACGACACACCATGCTTTGTGCGCTTGGTCGAACAAGTTTTTCTTATGTATTGCTATTGGAAAGCATTTAAGACTTAATATATTTGATTGAGGGGTTTATATATATATATGTACATATATTGTATCCAATCACCACATATATAGTACATATCATATACATGCTATATCCCACAATGTAAACATGCAATATAAAACAAAAATCAATGGTTTGACCATATCTACTTATAATTCCTTGGATCCACAAGGAATTACTACCACCTAGGTCAATCATCACATCACATGTATTAACCTGTGGGTGATGCATATCTGTTCTTACCAATCTGGGTAGATCAGTTCAACCTTTGAACCAGTCGTCTGACTTCTTGGCCAGTCGGTTGGTCCTTCTATCCAACCGATGTTTGGACTCCTTCCAAACGGTCAGTTGGGCCTCCAATGATGGTCGTCTGACCTCCTTTTTAACTGATGTCTGGACTCCTTCCATATAGTTAGTTGGGTCCACCAGGCGGTCATCTGGTTCCATCATCCTCTGTCCTCCTTGGTCCTCCAGACAGTCAGTTCGTCTCATGAACTAGTCGTCTCAACTAGCGATGAACATCTTCAATGTTGTTGTATGAAAAAAAACTATCCTATTACTACTTTATTACATTGAATAAGAGAAACCTTGAGTTACATTCGAGAGGAGAAAAGATAAGAAAGCATTAACTTTATATTGGGAAGAAAAAGGTAGAGGCTCGGTACACATACTGAGATAAAAGGAACCAAACCATCCAACCACACACAGATAAAAGATTTAGGCCATAACCACGCTACACATTCATCATCAAAACCAATTTTAGGGAGACACGTGTAAATTGCATATATATCATATATATGTATATATATATATATATATATATATATATATATATATATATATATATATATAAGTTTGGGATTATGCGGTCTTTGATAAGATACTCATATGAGAGCAATTTAAATATTCACATCGTTTACAATAAATAAAAAATAAAACTAAAATCTGATCATATCAATTATCCTAAAATATAGTAGATTGATGTGGCTCTGATACCATTGTTGGGAAATATAGGCACAAAGTGTAGCAGCGGAAACAAAATTTTTATCTATCCGTATTCCCCAATACAACAAGATTGCGTCAACTACTATGAAATAGGAAGGATGATTTTAACAAGTTATACCTGGTCTTGGAGAAAGTCTAGCGACAAAACTAGATTCTTTATAGTTGTTGATAAGTTGCTTTTGGATGGTGGCTATACAGCTCCTTATCTTCACCATAAATAGTTGTCTGTGCAACCTCTACAATGACTCTAGTTGTCTGGCCATGGACTCCAAGTTGTAGTTGCACTCCGAGCAACAGTCAAAGGACTCCTACCTCTAGAGTAGTCCACACAGACCAACTAGAACTCCTGTCGTTCACCAAAAATGGCTAGGAATGAGTTGTCCTCCTTGTTGGTGTACTAGTCACCAACCTACTCTCCCATAATGACAACTATTAGTTGTTCTCTCCCTTTAGCTATCCCTCTTTTTAGGTAGGACTTGCCCAAGCTCTCTTGGTTACCACAACTAGAGAGGACAACAGTTGTCAAAGGACCTAATTCTTAGTTGTCTATGTTGTTTTGTGTTTTGGGAAGCCCACAATACCCCTCTATATATAGAAAAGGCCAGGGTCAAGGTTCCCAATTGCTATCTGATATGAGATAAAGGTGCGGGAGTGGAAAGAACCGGAATTGCTTGAATTTTCGCAACCTGCAACAGCCGAAATGATTGTTTCATGCACCCAGGTGGTCGTATGGTGTACGAGACAGTCGTCTCTCACTACCAAACAACCAATTAGCAGTTTCCAATCTGAAATGAATTTGGCTATTTCGAATTCAATTAATATCTCATATTAATTTCCTTGTTCTACAAGTAAAGAACAATCAAAACTATTCGAAAAACATCCTGAACCTTATTTCAACCCACCGGGCCATCTCACCCAAGTGAGATGCCAATCCCACTCACCCAGACAACCCTCTATTGAGTCAAGTCGGTCGGTTCAAGGGAAAAATTTAGCCAAATTGAACTTCGATCAACTTGACCCCCAAACAGTCATCTCAACTACATGAGACACTCGTATGGCTGCCCAAACGACCATCTCACTCAGTGAGATGGTCGTTTTGTAGACCTGGTCATCCATTCAAGAAATCATTTGTGTGAATTGAATACCTAAACACTTTAATAATCAATCCAATTGTCATTCAAGATCAAACTCCTCTTCTAGATGAGTTCCTATGTGTGTGACCCTATAGGTCCCATATCACATTGGCAGTGAATGTGCATAACTAGCTTATGACATCACAAGCAAAGAGTGGTGCCTAGTCACACATTAGTGCTACCCAAGTGAAATGGACAGTTGGAGAACAACTTCAACCTACAATCTGTGTAAGGTGTTGTAGTGATTGTATAATTCCTTTGTCTCTGATATCCAGGATGAACTCGAGGCATGGTTGATCATCCTCTCAATGTTCAATCCATGTTTCTTGAACCAAGAGCATACTATCTGATATAATGCGACCTCAATATCATATATTGATTCACATGTGCATGCGCATGCATTTCTCAGTCTCTCTAATCAAGTGGCTAGGATATCATACTCCCCTAGGAGGGGCAAATCCCATATTTATCGCTCACAATCTATCCCCATGTATCAAAGTAACCCAATCATCACCGTTATTAACAACCCATGTTTTAGGACTGCGTTTGATGATGTCAAAGTGTACCCAATGACATGTGATGAGTGTAGTGATTTCAAGTCTAAGAATCACAATCATCACCTTCACTATGAGAGATGGTTGTGACCACAATACCATATGTCACTCTCAAGGTGGGTCTGTCTGATACACTATTATCTAACATGTATCTGTGTGCTTGGTTTGATATTATCATATCATGACTAATGAGATTCAGTCATCAACCAACTGATACTCTGATCTTATGTGTAGTTGTTGTCTATCAACCTTCCACAATAACAACTGATCATGGACATAATGAGAATATGCATATGTACTCTTAACATCTGTGTGATCTCATCACAAGGGTTGGAACTTGACAACATACATCATTGAGTAATATAAATCTCTAGACATTCATCTGTATCCTCATTATCTCATAACTAAGTGAAACATATGAATTGAAAGCTTGCCTTCATATATGTTATTATTGATCAACTCCTTTTAGGTAATTATGCCATGTCAATCATCATATGATTGTCTCTACATGCATACCTTACCAACAACTCATTGTCTTAGGACATGTACAAGTCTAACAGGATGATCACTTCTAACATGCCTACAGTATCATCTAGGCCACCAACATGAGGTTCTTGAGGCAAATAGTATGATCTTTTCTTGAGATGACAGTTGAAAAAAATCTTCCCTTCCCCAAATTTCACAAATTGCACCCTAGATTTGAATTTATGCAGCTTTAACACTTTTTCATCACATACTTGGATTGGTTGGTGGATGTTTGAACTATTTGTCAATTTAGTATAGTTATTTTTTGTTAATAAAACACTTCATAATCTTGTATGGATGATATCTTATTAATTGATTTTGATAATAAGTATGAGGATGTTTCCCTAGTTTGGTAAATAATCACACTTTTTATCATTCTCAAAAAACTTATATGTAGGAATAATGAACGACACTAAACACATGCTTAGTACTTGATGAGCACATGATTGCATATTTAACAAGTGCAGCAACACATCATGTCATAGCGACAATGTATTACAATCTTAGATTAGGTGTGCATAATAATGGCGATGAAACACCACCTTCACACCCAAGGTCAATTAGCATTAGAATAGGACATCAAAATGTTATTGAACTAGTTTGAGACAATCTAGATAGAGCGTACAATATATTTTGTATGAGAACTCCATCTATCATGGCCCTTATTTACAAGTTAAAAAAAAGCTAATATTACAAAGCACATGCTATGTATCATACACAGAAGTGATATGTTACTTCCTTTAATGAGTGGGACATGATCATACTACCTAAAATATGACAAAATACTATATCCACTCTAGTGAGTCTACTAGACATAAATTTCATGAAGTGTTAGAAGGACTATCTGGTTGATGAAGAATATATAGCCCTCCCCATGTTTCCCTTCACAACTTACCACACAATTAGGGAACATCCACGATTTCATGCTCGCTTCAAGGTAAGAGATTTTATTACAATCTCGATTTTTACATATGTTACACTCTCATCACTTGTCTTCTTAATGTTTGATGCATTAGGCACAACTGATGGGATGCACATTCCATTACTAGCTAGTATAGACAAACAAAATTTCTACCACAAGAAAAATGATTTTTTGTCAGCTAATGTTGTGCCATGGTCAGTTTTGATATGAAATTCACTTTTCTCGTGTGTACAATGGGAGGATTCTTCCTTTGACATGCATATATTGCATGAAATCTTGGATATTAGCTACTTTACTAACCCATGGGATAACTACTTAGTTGATTCAGGAAATGCCAACACAACTGACTTGCTCACACTATTATACAATACATCATATTATTAATGTGCGCACAAGGGCCTCAATGTATATGCAATAAAAACACGAGATTTTCAACCATAGAAGTATCATTCTGAATCTTGGGGTATATTTTTAGTTTTGTCCCTTTTCAATACTTTTCCTATCTTTTCTATCCTTTTTGTCCTTAATGTTGAAATTGTGGAAATATTAGTGGTTTGGAGTAAATTGGATCAATATTCATGTCAATATATGGGTTTGTGCACAAATACCTCAGTTAGTATTTGAATCAAGATCTAAAATGTAAAATGACCACTAAAGTGAGATAATGATTAAGTAATATTAACCTAGAGTGTTCTATGACCTTTTTTGAGAAAAATAAATAAATAATAACCCCCTAAACAAGACAATGTGTTATTGAAATTATTAATGAGTGAATATGATCCTCTTTTCTTTTCTCTCTCCTCCATAGTGGAAATAAGACATAAAAGGGAATAATGTGGTGTTTTATAGCTCTTGGATAAGTTACTAAAGTATATCTCAAATTTTTATTCAAGGATTTAACTAGAAAAATCTTTTCATATTAACCCACTCTTTAAATGTATTAATATTTATATTAATGACCAATATTAGAATTAAGGGCAAAATATGTACAAAACCAAAATATAAGTGTATAGAAATATTCTAGACCATAAAGTTAGTTTATGTTCTAAATTTGGAGTCATTATGACTTTATTTGACCCTCCAAATGAATTAAATGAGTTTGAATATAGTATAACTAAGATTTTGTTTTCAATTTCATTAATGTGATGCATTTAATCTAAGTTCCATTATTCATCCTCTGTCATGTGTTGCATGTATTGATTTTACTCTTCCATGCATCATCCAATGACTGTTATTAGATTGAGATTCAATCACATGATGATCGGACGACCCAAAATTCGTCATCCAACTCACGACGTTTTCCCAGTCAGAAAGTAGACCCAATGTTTCCTTCTCCGGTCTTTTTCTCCACCATCAATGCACCTTCTCACAAAACCTCTTCACCACCAAATTCATCTTCCTCTTCCAAACCAGATGACCCCTCACTCACCTCTATCTCTCCCTATATAGAAAATGCCCAACTAGGGCTCATACCTCCACTCCACCACCATGGCACAACCACTATCTCAAAGCCCCTCTTTCCCTTTTTATGAACCCTAAAGCACCGTCCGCCCTATGGCTTCTTTCCTCCACCACCAATTGGACTCTTGGTGCCTTTGAACCTCCTGACCTACTTGTTTGGATCTCTGACAACCTTGGTCTCACCAATGCTCAAAATGCTACCTCTTCTACAAATTGACCGCCTCATAAGCATCCTTAAAACCCCTCCTTCTTTTTATTATCATTGGTTTATCATGCATGTTTCCCTACTGATGGGTCCTATAACTCACTATTTTAGCCTTCAAAAACTCTCATCGCCATGCCAGTTTAATGCCCCTCTAGCCTCGTAAATTCCTCCAATAGATTCACCTTACCTCCAAGATTGTTTTCTGAAGACCACTTATGTGTTGTGGACTGTGTTCCTTTGGTGGTGGATTCCCGAATCCCTCCCTAGTTTAGCGTAGTTCTCTAACAACCCAATGCTTCACTAGTCCATCATTTCACTCAAGGACTTCCTCGACTTTTCTTTGTGCTTGTGGATTGGTTCTTCTGGTCTTTGTACTACCTTCATGGATCTTCTATGGTTCCCATTCCTTCTCTTGCTGTGCAGTCATGATGGAGGAGCTTCTCAAGCTCAAGGTTGCCTCTGGACCTAAGTTTTTAGCTTAATGGCCTTGGCTTGGCATAAGGAAGCTACATAGAGCCTCATTCTCTGAGAATGATGGTCATCCACCCACCAGATCTGGGGTTAGATCCCTTAGCTTCGCTGCTTGAGCCATGGCTCATGGTGGGAAGAAACCAGGCCATTAAATGACCTTGGTACCCCCACAACATTAATCAGATCATTATTTCTATAAGGGAAGTTAGGGGATTTATTGCCCCATTTTCTTTGACCATTGTGGCAAGTATCCATGCTTAGTTGGCCAATCCTGATTGGTCCAACTCAGAAGTCAGCCCACCGGATTGGATTTATACACATGGCTGTTCTTCAAATTTTCATTGGTTAGTTCTTTGGAAATTCATAGTAAATCGATGCTTTATCAGAAGAATACATATAAATAGTCATTGGAAATGATTTTTCACAAGGAATCTGATTTTAAGGTTTTCAAGTCATATTTTGCCACCCTATTCTGATGTTTATTAGAAACACCAATTTATTTATATAAAAGCACTAAAATTTGTAATTAACTCATTTTAACTCCAAATTATGTAATCAAATATGTTTTATTGATTATAAAAATCTAACTGATCAATTGGTCTAAGTTTTGAGTCCAAAATCTGAGGTTTTCTTAGAAGGTCCAAAATTAGGGTTTCTTACACTTTATGCTTTATAAAACCCTAATACATGTGTATAAATTACGATTAGGTTAAAGTGGACTTGGAAACAACTAAGTTGGTGAAGGTGATTACTAGGACTCTAAATCGAGGTATGTGCATATGTGCATCTTGCTCCTTGTATGTGCATTCTTACCCTTCAGTTGGGAATTTTTGTTATCCAACCCTAATATTCCCAATGATGCATAAACTTATCCTTTACTCTTATCATTGCCCTTTTGGCACATTTACTTCAATTAATTCTTGGGTTTTGAACCCCTCTATAATATTTCAATTAATTTAATCTACCATATGAATCTTTTTCTAGCATGATGAATTATTAACTATATAGCTAATGTAGTGTACTTATGTACAACCACCCATAGATGGGCATGTGTTATTTCGCCCATAGGAATGTATTTACTCTCCGTACTTATATATATATATATATATATATATATATATATATACGTATATATATATACATATATATATATATATATTTATACATATATATATGGGCTCATCTTTAATACCCGCACGGGTAGCTTGATCTTTCGCTACCCGCCCATCCAAAAGAGTAATTATATGGTACACAAGAGTAACTCTGAGATCAACAGAGTAACTATGTGGTACCCAAGATTAACTCTAAGACCAAAAAAGTAAATGTGTAGAAAATATACAGTCAATAAATATATGGATGGGTTTTTTGATTTCGGGGGGGGGGGGGAATGATATTATTTTTGGATGAAATTTTTTGGGGAGCTAGATAAAATGCTCCTCTACAATTGTGAAAAATATGAAAAAAATATCAGGAAGGGTGCGCGGGTAGCTATCCGCACGAGTATTAAATAAATCCCCTATATATATATATATATTAGGTGTTTGGGAATGTGTTACTCTCCCTCACCTATTGGTTGGGATTAGGTAGGTGCCTCAACCCTACTTTAGTTAATGTAGTCATAATATTAATCATTCATGTAATTTTATTATTATTTGTCATGGCAGAATTCTTATTTCTTGTATGTGCCTCATACTCTTGAAACTCTTTGGTATAGGTGAATATTTATCACATAACATTTATTTCTACCTAGTGCTTATTCCCTTTTTGACACATACCTTATTTCTCCTTTTGCTGGGTGACCCCAACCATCTAGGTCTAGGATCAGAGTGTGTAGTAGATGCATGGAGATCCAACCTAGCTATAGGATGAGAAATACATGTCTTCTAACATGAACCTAACTCGTGAAGATGTTGCTTGGAGATATATTTGGTGTAGTTTAGATTTCCCTCTACTAGATCCTTTTGATGAAATATTCATGTAAACCCTTTAAGGGAAATGATGATGTTCTTTTACAAAATTGATGATAGTCATTATTTTTTATTACACTGCTACACTTTGGTTGTTTTGAATGCCACTATTGAAGATTTGAAAATTTTACACCTATTCCATCATACCTTTGAGTATGCTTGGAATGGATATTTTATTCTACAAATTTTAAGTAAAGGGGTGATTTAGCCTCTTTACAGTAGACACACACAAATATGAGACATGGTTAGGAGAACATTCAACATATTGAAGAGGAGGTTTTATATACTTAGACAACAACCAATGTTTGAAATATTAAACAGTCACACATTGGTTTCATGTTATGTAAAACAAAATTTTCATAAAGAGTTATCGAGTACTAGATGAAAATATAGATAAAGAAGACATAATTGGCAATCTAAGACAACAAGCAAATGATTCACCATCACATAACCATGAAACTCAAGGGTGGGTCCACAAACATTCTATATGAAGATACAACCACCAAACTCTGGGATCATGCTTTGATTTTTCTGAGGTGGATATGAGAATAGTATGTTCCTTTTTTGGATGACATATTTTATAGTGTGTTTATATGCATAAGCTTATCTTAAATGTTTGTATATCGTGGACTTTATAAATGCTATAGTATGTAACAATATCATCATATGAATAATCTGAGGTGATGACCAATGGAATTCCAATATGTTATTACTGAATACCGTGCACAATTTGAGTATACATGGACTAAGCAAATGCAAGAAATGGTAGGTTTGAAGGTCAAAATACTCATTTACCATATTACACCTATAGAAAGGGAATGGTTCACAACACATATAGAATGAGAATAATGATGCATGTATATAAACACAACATTTGAATATTGTTGAGGAAGGCATTAACGAATTAGCTATTGTACACACTGAGATTTAGGTCGCATTTGGTCAACATTTTTTTTATCACATTATACATATAAAAACAAACACATAATAGTGCAAGGTAATATAAATGATTTACATATCAGGCGTGATTTTCCTCCATAAAAAACTAAGATGTACTAGTGATAGTGCAAACTTCAGTGATGAGACATATGGAATAGCTCCTACATTCTAATATTGCAATGTACCAACAAATTTACCGACATTTCGTGTCTCAATGTTGTATTCAACAAGTTTGCAACATATTTTATTATTTATTATGGATTTCACCCAATTATCCTTTGGCTATATCAAAATTTCCAATTATTTTAGTAAAATGTATCAACCTAATGTTAGAAACACTCCAATATGATATCACATGGTAAATAATGCAATTGTGGAAGTTTTTCTAAACTCATGATGAAGATCAAAGATGCAACTAGTTTTCAATTTGGTGTTCTAAGTGAGAGGTCCAACATGTATTGTATCTATATGGTAAAACATGTTTAAGTAGTAGTTAAATTGTAACTTGTATAAACAAATAACAAATGTGATATATGTAGGTAGCCAAGAGATATTCTTTTTTCCAATGTGAAACTAATATTATGTGGGCTCTATGATAGGAAAATCTTTGGAGATAGTAGATACCATGATGAGAAGCAAAGTCAATATAACTTTCTTGTAGGAAACCAAGTGGACAGGGAAACATTATTGAGAGATTGGAGACACATGTTACAAAATCTGGTATACATGTATTGATAAACATAGAAATGAAATTGGTATTATTGTTGTTAAGATGTTAAGGGATGATGTTGTAAAGAGCACAAGGATGGGCGATAGAATCATATCTGTCAAGGTTGTTCTTGGGGAAAATATTTTTAACATTATTAGTTCTTATGCCCCCAAGTTTTCCCTAGAGAGGAGGCTAACAAGGATGTTTGGGATGACATGGATGAATTGATGCACGAAATACTGGCATAGGAGAAAATTATTATTGGGAGTGATTTAAATGGCCATGTGGGAAGTAGCAATGCTGGATACAAGAGAGTTCATGGTGGTTTTGGATATGGTAGTAGAAATGGAGAAGGAGAGAGAATTTTAGATTTTGTAGTTGCATATGATATGATTTTGGCAAACACCTATTTCAAGAAAAGAGAATCTCATAAGATTACTTTCAAGAGTGGGCACAATTGTAGCCAAATTGATTATCTCCTTACGAGGTGAGTGGATTGTAAAATATGCAAGGATTGTAAAGTGATTCCTGGCAAAAAACTCATGACCCGACATAGGTTGGTGGTTTTGGATATTAAAATGAAGATCAATAAAGGAAAGCATAACATAAACCAAGATAGCAGGATCAAGTGGTGGAATCTTAGAGGATAAAAGAAATTGGCTTTTAATGATAAACTCAGCAAGCAGGGAACATGGAACTTGGAATCTAATGTTAATAGTATGTGGCATAACATGAGCTCCTATATAAGTTTTTTTTCCAAAGAGGTTTTGGGGGAGTCCAAAGGTTGTGGGCCTCCACAAAAAGAGACTTGGTGGTGGAATGATGAACTATAGAAGGCTATTAAACTAAAAAGGGAAATCTATAGGAGCTTGCCCAAATCTCGAGATGATGCAAAATTTCAAAGATACAAGCAAGCAGAGAAAGAAGCTAAAAAGGTTGTTCAAGAGGCAAGGTCTATATACTTTGATGATATTTATAAGAAGCTAGATACAAGAAAAGGGGGAAAAGGTATATATATATATATATATATATATATATATATATATATATATATATATATAATGGCTCATATAAGAGAAAGGAAAGGAAGAGACTTAAGTCAAGTGAAATACATCAAGAATGAAGATGACAAGGTGTTGGTGAAGGATGATGATATTGAGAACTAGTGGAGAAATTACTTCCATAAGCTTTTCAATGGAGATGCTACAAATAATGTTAGAGACTCGTGTGACATGAATACAAGAGATATCATTTACACATGACGAGTTTCACCATTGGAGGTCAAGAATGCTTTGAAGAAGATGAAAATGATAAAGGCATGCGGACCAGATGGTATTCCCATTGATGTATGGAAGATCATGGGGGATGAAGGAGTTATGTGGTTAACAAAGATATTTAACAAGATCATGAAGACCAAGAAGATGCCAGATGAGTGGAGAAATAGTAGTATAGTCCCCCTCTACAAGAAAAAGGTGATGTCCAGAGCTTCACAAACTACAGAGGTATCAAGTTGATCAGTCACACAATGAAGCTTTGGGAGAGGATTATTAAGCAGAGGCTAAGATCTATAACACATATATCAAATAACCAATTTGGTTTCATGCCTGGAAGATCAACAACAGATGTGATTTTTATGATAAGGAGACTTATGGAGAAGTATAAAGAAAGCAAAAGAGATCTCCATATGGTGTTTATTAATTTGGAAAAGTCTTATGATAGAGTACCTAGAGAAGTGTTGTGGATGGTTTTGAAGAAAAAGGGTGTGCCAATCCAATACATTGACTTGATCAAAGACATGTATTATAGCTCTACTGCGAGCGTGAAGACTCGTAGAGGAGAGACACTAACTTTTCCTATCACAGTTTGGGTACACCAAGGATCCACACTCAACCCATATATGTCCGTTCTTGTTATGGATGAGCTGAGAGAAAATGTTCAAGTTGATATTCCTTGGTGTATGTTATTTTTTGATGATATTGTTTTGATTGACAAAACTAAAGATGGATTAAATGATAAAGTTGAATGGTGGAGAGAGGCATTGGAATCAAATAGATTGATTATTAGAAGGAGCAAAACTGAGTATATGTATTGTAATTTCAACCAGTCCCGCAGTGTGAATGATGGAGCCAAGCGGGACGAAGTAGATATACCAAAATGTGATAGATTTTGTTACTTGGGTTCCATTATTCAAATAGATGGATATGTCTAAAATGATGTTTGTCACAAGATCACTACAAGATGGTTGAAATGGAGGAGTGAAACTGGAGTATCATGTGATCGGAAGATCCCTCTTAGGTTAAAAAGTAATTTTTATAGAACAGATATATGGCCAACCATGCTCTATGGGAGTGAATGTTGGGCGGTGAAGAAAGAAGGTCTCAACAAGATGAATGTGGATGAAATGCGTATGCTGAGATGGATGTGTGGGAGACAAGAAAAGATCGCTTGAGAAATGATTATATCAGGAATAAAGTGGGGATGGTGAGCACTGAGGACAAGTTGTACGAGGGTCGGCTCAAATGATACATACATGTGCAACGCAGGCTGAAAAATGTGCTTAAATGAAGCAATGCTATTGAGTCAAGCACAATAGATAGAAGAACAGGAAAACCTAAATTAACATGGGATGAGATTATAAAGAGAGATTTTGAATCTCTACATGTTATGACCCGTTTCAAAGTTTATTGGTAAGCTTTATAATTTGAGCCTAATTAAAGTTATTTGAGCTAACATATGTGCTTATGAGGTAGTTAGTGAATCATTAACTTGATTTAGTTGAATTAAGCACATAAGATCAATTAGTGCATAATTAAGATGATTAATTTGAGTAAAGTAATAATTGGATGCAATTGGAATGTTGAATCAGTAAAACAATGTGATTAGCATGTTTTCATGCCTTGGCTTTGTAGTGGGCCTCATTCTTGAAGTTTCGCAAAATAAATCATCCAAATCGGACCCCCGAGGCCATAATTATGGCATTTTTGAGAATATTGGACTTGAGATGTAATTTTTCACATTTATTACCCCTTTAAGTAGGTCGGTCACTTTGTTTCCTTATCTCCTTCCTCACGCGATCGATGGAACAGGGCCCGTAAGCGGCGCCCAACCTAGCTCCCAAGCAGGTCGATCATTTGCAGCGAAGCAGGGCGATTTTTGGGAGAAAAAGCTAGCGATCTAGCTTCCTCCATTTCCGTCCTCCCTTCTCCTACCCCCCCCCTCAACCTATTCTTACCCTAGCAGCGCCCTAGTGCTACCCAACCAGCAGGGCGCCGGCCGCCCTACAGATCCACGCCAGCGGGCAAGCTGCAGTGCGGGGCAACAGCTGGTTAGGGCTTAGGAAGGGCCGATCCAGCGGCGCCTTGCTTCTCCGCCATCTTTTCATCTTCAACCGCGTTCCATCCATCAGCTAGGGCAGAGCTCCGTGTAGTTGCGACCAGCAGCAGCAGCTGCGGCTGCGCACGGCAGCAGCCAAGGGGCTGCTTTGGGCGCTTGGTGGCAGCAATAGGAGCTACCTTGAGCTCCGATTCTAAAGCTAGAGCTCGAAGCTGCAGTTCCTAGACAAATTCTAGTCTTGGATTCAAGTCTTCCTTCCGCCAATCTGCTGTAGCATGAAGCTCTGGTTCCGTGAATAGAAACAGTGAAGGATTTACTCAAAGGAAGAAGACGATCCAATTTTCCCGGAATCAGGCCCTGGACGCATCTCCGGACGAATCCGGACAGTCCAAATCGTTGTGAGTAGGATTTCATTTATTTATCATTAATAAACTCAGGTGTTTGAATATTTTTTGTTTTGTGCGCGAATTACGCTGATAACAGGCGTTATCAGGCGTCGGGCAGCGTTTGGCGTCGCCCGACTTTTTATTTCATAAATTGCTTCTAGACGCTGTTATATGATTAAATTTAGCAATTGATCAGTGTGGATTGAATCGGTAGATTTATATGGTTCATTGGAACCTAAATTGCTCATTTGAATGTTGAAATTAGAAATTCATGTCTGAAAATGGTATAATTTGGGTTAGAACCCAAACAATGAAGATTTCTGATAAATTATCAGATGTACGATTTCAAAGTAGATATGAATAAATAAAATATGCATGAAAACCCTAATTGCATATATCTTTTGACGTTAATATGTGTAAATTGATATTTACATGAAATGGCACATTTCTCTGAAATATTACCAGAAATTCTCAAGTATTGTTATTAAATTATATTGTGAAATGTAATTAACTCTTAATTGAGTTAAGTGATGCACAAACCAAGATTTGGGTTAATGTGCACATTTTTCGAGAATTTTAGAGAATTGACAAATGTTAAGTATGATTCTCGTATGTGAAGTAAATTTCTTTAATTTGTGCAATAAGATGTTCAATTGCGTAAATTCGCTATGTATGTGCCAAATTGAAATAAGTTGGGTTATTTATGCATTTCTAATTTGTCTGAATGCATGGTATGAGAATTTCTCAGAAATTACAATGATTTGAAATATATTGCTCTGTCAGTTTAGAATGACAGTGTATTGTGATCTGATATGAAATCAGTAAACGTGATATTCCTATTTAAATGGTTATATGTTAATCAGTTAATAGACTTAGGTGCCCTAACACCGTAGAACCCCTTTGACAGATCTGCTTCTTAGGGGTGAAACTCGTGTTGCAACATTATCCGTGCGATGTCATGGAGACACGAGGATAGAGAGGCAGTGTCCAACAATAACGCGTGCGATGTCACGGTGGCACTGGAGAAAATTGAGGGTTATTGCAACAAGATCCGTGCGATGTCATGGAGGTAACCCCGTGAGACTCTCCGCTTGTGTACTCAGGTTAGAGGAGGAGTCTAGAGCACTCGATGTAGTGCAGTGAGGCCGATGAGCCGGAAGGCCGATGAGCCTGGGGTCCTGTGGCAGAGCAGGGCTGGCGTCAGACTTAGCATTTCCCGAGTGTGTCGCTAAGTCTTGTACGGTGGGATCGTAGTTCGCTACGGATCTTCATATACAGGGTACACTGTATATGATTAGGGCTTAATAATAATATAAATGGGTACTCATATAGGATCACAGTAAATTAAAGTATTTGAACTTTTGTGCTATTTCTTTATATTTGTTTATCTGTTCAAATTATCTGTTAATGCATGGAAATGTGATTATATTCTGCAAATCTGTTATGTTAATAGTACTACCCTGCTTAGTACTGCACTTATGTTTAATTTCAATTTATAAACCTGATGAGTTGTTTAGTGATAGCTAAATGAAATGCTATTCACTGAGCGAGTAGGCTCATACCTCTACTCAAAACATTTTCAGGTCATCATCAGCAGCAGGAATCTGAAGGATCCTTTCATCCTAACACTTAGTTTGTAGAAGGTATATGTAGTTAGTAGTTAGAGGTCTCTTAGTCCTTTCCCCTCGATCCTTGGGACAGGGTGTGGGTGAGAGAGAGTATGTTTGTGGAATGTGTATAAAGATGTAAATTAACTGTTATGTTTACTTTCTGTTAAACAATGTTACATGTTGTAAACTTTGTTTATGTTCTCTAGCCAGGTTAATTGAAATGCTTCCGCAATAGTTTATTGTGTTTTAGTTTACAGCAATAATCCAGATATCATTACGAGGTTTTAAAAAGAAAAAGTTTTCAGCGATTTGTTTATGTGATAATCCCTCCGTCGCGCCCTAATCTTGTGATTAGTGGTTAGTGTGAGATCGGGGTGTGACAACTTGGTATCAGAGCCTAGGTTGAGTACATAGTTACTCAGAGTCCAGGTCAGGGGACGATAAGAGACCAATAGGATTAAGGTTTAGGTGTCTTTCTTCTATCTGTAGTTTTCTAACAGGAAATATTCTGTTATATCATTGCAGATGGCAGGAAGAGGCTTTGATCGTGATGATCATGCCGAGAGTCATGTTGGCCCTGATCCTCTGTACTTGGGTCCAGGTGGTGGCGACCACGTGGATGAAGCATCCCGGATGTATAGGATGTTTCTGGAGACCAAAGAGAGGTACAAGGCTGATAGGCGAGCTTCTACTTCTACCAGCAGTAAGGATCTGATGCGATCATATGAGCTTGTAAAGAAGCTTGGCGGCACAGAGTTTAGTGGCACTACAGATCCAACAGAGGCTGATGAGTGGTTGAGACATATAGAGAAGGTCTTTCGCCTGATGGAGCTTTCAGAAGAGAAAAAGATTAATCACGCAGTTTATCTTTTGACAGGCGATGCAGAGCTGTGGTGGCATAGTGTGGAGGAAAAGAGGAGAGGTACAGAGCTTTCTTGGCAGGATTTTTCTGAAGAGTTTCATCTTAAGTTTTATCCACCTACCTTCATTAATGAGAAAATCAGGCAGTTACAGAACATTAAGCAGGGGAACATGTCAGTTACTGAGTATGAAGCACTTTTCACACGATTAGCAAACTTCTGTCCGCAGCTTGTTCCTGACAACTTAGAAAGATGCAGAAGGTTTCAGGAAGGGCTAAGGCCAGAAATTCGGCATACAGTTTCTGCTATTAGTAAAAGGAACAGGGAGAACTTTGGTGAGTTTGTTGAGGCTGCTAGATAGGTTGAGGAATCTGTGAACGCTGACAAGGTGCCTGAGTCTAAGAAAAGATCTGCAGATTTCAGTAGAGGACAATCCAGTAGTGGATATAGAGGTGGAGGTAGAGGTTTCTTTTCTAAACTCGGGCGTGGCTTTAGCTGTTTCGGCAGACAGAGATCTGAGGATGTTGCTCCTTCTAGAGGCAGAGGGGGATACAACCCAGGGAGATGGGGCAGTGCGTCTAGTGGACGGTCTTCTGGGTCGTCAACGTCAGTGACAGGTCCCCAGGGACAAGGGATACCGCCATGTGACAAATGTGGAAAACCACATACTAGTCCGTGTTGGGGTGCAAGTTGTTTTGTCTGCGGACAAGTAGGACATTTTAGAAAGGAATGTCCTCAGCTTCGTCAAGCAGCATCACAAGCTTTCCAGCCTCAGTACCATGATGTTCCGAGTTCTTCTATGGCTTCTGGTTCCAGAGGTGGTGGAGTGCCCAGTGGCAGAAGTGGTCAGAGAAGACAGTGTGTCAGAGGGAGAGCTTCAACACGTTTCTTCTCTTTGACACCTCAGGAAGGTATAATCTCTTCACAAGTCGTTACAGGAGAAATGCTTTTGTTTAATAGTATACCAGTTTCAGTTTTGATAGATCCGAGTGCTACTCACTCTTTCATACGACGCTCTTTAGTTGGTGAACTTAATATGTTAACTCAAGAGTTGATAGATGAGTTAGTGTTGAGGGTTCCACTAGGTGGACCAACAGTTTTATCTGAGTTCTGTCCCGGATGCTTGTTATCTTTTGGAGGTTACACCTTTGCTGCTAATCTCATACCCTTGGATGTCAATACTTTTCAAGTCATCTTGGGTATGGATTGTCTTGAGACATATCGAGTGCAACTCGATTGTTGGAAGAAGGAAGCTACCTTTCAACAAGGTGAGTTTTCTTGTGTCTTTACTGGAGACAGGAAAGTTCTGCCTACGTGCATTGTATCAGCTGCAGTAGCTGATAAGATGCTACAGAAAGGATGTGAAGCATTCCTTGCTCATGTGGTTGACACTAGAGCAGAAAAGAGCACCGCCAGTGTTTATGATATACCTGTGGTTCGTGAGTTTTCTGATGTTTTTCCAGAAGAGTTGCCAGGCTTACCTCCTGTCAGAGACATTGCTTTTGAGATTCAGGTATATCCAGGTAGTCATCCAGTGGCACTGCCAGCTTATAGAATGGCACCTACAGAGTTGAAGGAACTCAAGGTGCAGCTGCAAGAGTTGCTGGATAAGGGTTTCATCAGACCCAGTTCTTCTCCGTGGGGTGCTCCAATCCTGTTTGTTAAGAAAAAGGATGGTACCATGCGTCTCTGTATAGATTACAGGCAATTGAACAAGATCACTATTAAGAACAAGTACCCATTGCCGAGAATAGACGATCTATTTGATCAGTTGCGTGGAGCGACGATCTTCTCTAAGATAGATTTGAGATATGGATATCATAAGCTCAGAATAAAGGCTTTGGATATTCCCAAAATAGCTTTCATAACCAGGTATGGGCATTATGAGTTTTTGGTCATGTCGTTTGGGCTGACCAATGCCCCAGCAGCCTTTATGGATATGATGAATCAGATTTTTAAACCATTCCTAGATCAGTTTATTGTAGTCTTTATAGATGATATACTGATCTACTCCAGAGACGATGTACAGCATGAGCAACACCTGAGAGTAGTGTTGCAGTTGTTGAGGCAACACCAACTGTATGCTAAATTTAGCAAGTGTGAGTTCTGGTTGGCTGAGGTAGCATTTCTTGGACATGTTATCTCGAGAGATGGAGTTAGCGTTGATCCTAAGAAAGTTGATTCTGTGCTTCAGTGGGAACAACCTAAGACTCCTACTGAGATCAGAAGTTTCTTGGGATTAGCAGGTTATTACAGAAGGTTTATACAGAACTTTAGTGTGTTAGCATCACCTTTGACACGCCTGACAAGGAAGAATGCACCGTTTGTTTGGTCTGATAACTGCGAGAAGAGTTTTCAGATTTTGAAGAGGAAGTTGACCACAACGCCAGTGTTAGTGTTGCCTGAGGCAGATAAAGGTTATACAATGTTCTGCGATGCTTCCAGGAGAGGTTTGGGCTGTGTGCTGATGCAGGAAGGCAAAGTTGTGGCTTATGCATCTAGACAGCTTAAGAAGAATGAAGAGAACTATCCTACTCATGATCTCGAATTAGCTGCTATAGTTCATGCTCTTAAGACATGGCGTCACTATTTGTATGGTGAGACATGTCAGGTGTTTACGGATCATAAGAGCCTGAAGTATATCTTTACTCAGAAGGATTTGAATCTGAGACAGCGCAGATGGATTGAGCTAATTAAAGATTATGATGTGACAATCGATTACCATCCTGGTAAAGCGAATGTTGTAGCAGATGCCTTGAGTAGAAAGTCAAGTTCAACTGTAGATGCATTTTCTATGGCATGTTTCAAGAGAGACTTGCTTGTAGATATGCAAAAGTTGAATTTAGACTTGAATGTGATTGGACAGAGTGGGTTGATTGCTCAGATGCAAGTCAAACCTATTTTCTATGATCAGATTAAGGAATTGCAACAGAGTGATAATGAGTTGAGGCAGATTATGCAGGATATGTCGGAAGGTAAAAGGTCAGAATTCAGGTTTTCTGATGAAGGCATGTTGTATCTTCATGATAGGTTGTGTGTACCTGGGAACAGTGAGCTGAAAGCATAGATTCTTGAAGAAGCGCATGCTTCTATGTATGCTATGCATCCAGGTAACACAAAGATGTACAGGAACCTCAAAGAGATGTACTGGTGGTCTGGTATGAAGAAGGATGTGGCTGAATACGTGGCTAGATGTGGAGTGTGTCAGCAGGTTAAAGCTGAGCATCAGAAACCTGCTGGTACCTTGCAGTCGTTTCCTATACCTGAATGGAAATGGGAACACATCATGATGGACTTGTGGTAGGGTTACCCAGGACGTCTAGAGGTTCAGACTCGATATGGGTGATTGTGGATAGACTAACTAAGTCTGCTCACTTTCTTCCTGTCAAGTCAACCTTTGATGTTCCAAAGTTGGCCAAGGTTTATGTGGACGAGGTAATCAGATTACATGGAATTCCAATTTCCATTATTTCTGACAGAGATCCTAAGTTTACATCTAGGTTCTGGAATCAGCTACATCGTGCGTTGGGCACAAAGCTGAGGTTTAGTACAGCGTTTCACCCGCAGACAGATGGTCAATCTGAGAGGACCATTCAGACCCTTGAAGACATGCTGAGAGCATGCGTTCTGCAGTTCAGAGGTAACTGGGAAGAACACTTAAGCCTGATAGAGTTTGCATATAACAACAGCTACCATTCTAGTCTTGGAATGGCCCCATATGAAGCTCTATATGGCAGGAAGTGTAGATCACCAGTTTGTTGGTACGAGGTTGGCGAGAAAGAAATTCTTGGACCTGAGATAGTTGATATAACTACAGAGAAGATATCTGTGATCAGGGATCAGTTGAAAGCTGCTCAGGACAGACAGAAAAGTTATGCAGAGAGACGACGTCGACCTCTTGAGTTTGAGGTTGGTGACGAGGTTTATCTGAAAGTTTCACCGTGGAAGGGAGTGTTGAGGTTTGGTAAGAGAGGCAAATTGACTCCTAGGTTTATGGGCCCATATCCTATCATTGAGAGGATTGGACCTGTAGCCTATAAGTTGGATTTGCCATCTAAGTTAGCAATCTTCAGGATGTGTTTCATGTGTCTATGCTTAAGAAATGTTACCCTGGTACGGAAAAGATAGTTGACCCAGAACCTGCACAGCTTAGATCAGATGTGTCCTATGTTGAGGGACCAATCCAGATAGTTGATCAGAGGATCAAGAAGCTTAAGAACTGTGAGATACCATTGGTGAAAGTTTTGTGGAGGAATCATAACCTAGAGGAAGCTACGTGGGAGCTTGAGTCAGAGATGCGTAACAAGTTTCCTTTTCTCTTTTAGGAATTTCGGGACGAAATTCTTATAAGGGAGGGAGATTGTTATGACCCGTTTCAAAGTTTATTGATAAGCTTTATAATTTGAGCCTAATTAAAGTTATTTGAGCTAACATATGTTCTTATGAGGTAGTTAGTGAATCATTAACTTGATTTAGTTGAATTAAGCACATAAGATCAATTAGTGCATAATTAAGATGATTAATTTGAGTAAAGTAATAATTGGATGCAATTGGAATGTTGAATCAGTAAAACAATGTGATTAGCATGTTTTCATGCCTTGGCTTTGTAGTGGGCCTCATTCTTGAAGTTTCGCAAAAGAAATCATCCAAATCGGACCCCGAGGCCATAATTATGGCATTTTTGAGAATATTGGACTTGAGATGTAATTTTTCACATTTATTACCCCTTTAAGTAGGTCGGTCACTTTGTTTCCTTATCTCCTTCCTCACGCGATCGATGGAACAGGGCCCGTAAGCGGCGCCCAACCTAGCTCCCAAGCAGGTCGATCATTTGCAGCGAAGCAGGGCGATTTTTGGGAGAAAAAGCTAGCGATCTAGCTTCCTCCATTTCCGTCCTCCCTTCTCCTACCCCCCCTCAACCTATTCTTACCCTAGCAGCGCCCTAGTGCTACCCAACTAGCAAGGCGCCGACCGCCCTACAGATCCACGCCAGCGGGCAAGCTGCAGTGCGGGGCAATGGCTGGTTAGGGCTTAGGAAGGGCCGATCCAGCGGCGCCTTGCTTCTCCGCCATCTTTTCATCTTCAACCGCATTCCATCCATCAGCTAGGGCAGAGCTCCGTGTAGTTGCGACCAGCAGCAGCAGCTGTGGCTGCGCACGGCAGCAGCCAAGGGGCTGCTTTGGGCGCTTGGTGGCAGCAATAGGAGCTACCTTGAGCTCCGATTCTAAAGCTAGAGCTCGAAGCTGCAGTTCCTAGACAAATTCTAGTCTTGGATTCAAGTCTTCCTTCCGCCAATCTGCTGTAGTGTGAAGCTCTGGTTCCGTGAATAGAAACAGTGAAGGATTTACTCAAAGGAAGAAGACGATCCAATTTGCCCAGAATCAGGCCCTGGACGTATCTCCGGACGAATCCGGACAGTCCAAATCGTTGTGAGTAGGATTTCATTTATTTATCATTAATAAACTCAGGTGTTTGAATATTTTCTGTTTTGTGCGTGAATTACGCTGATAACAGGCGTTATCAGGCGTCGGGCAGCGTTTGGCGTCGCCTGACTTTTTATTTCATAAATTGCTTCTAGACACTGTTATATGATTAAATTTAGCAATTGATCAGTGTGGATTGAATCGGTAGATTTATATGGTTCATTGGAACCTAAATTGCTCATTTGAATGTTGAAATTAGAAATTCATGTCTGAAAATGGTATAATTTGGGTATGAACCCAAACAATGAAGATTTCTGATAAATTATCAGATGTACGATTTCAAAGTAGATATGAATAAATAAAATATGCATGAAAACCCTAATTGCATATATCTTTTGACGTTAATATGTGTAAATTGATATTTACATGAAATGGCACATTTCTCTGAAATATTACCAGAAATTCTCAAGTATTGTTATTAAATTATATTGTGAAATGTAATTAACTCTTAATTGAGTTAAGTGATGCACAAACCAAGATATGGGTTAATGTGCACGTTTTTCGAGAATTTTAGAGAATTGACAAATGTTGAGTATGATTCTCGTATGTGAAGTAAATTTCTTTAATTTGTGCAATAAGATGTTCAATTGCGTAAATTCGCTATGTATGTGCCAAATTGAAATAAGTTGGGTTATTTATGCATTTCTAATTTGTATGAATGCATGGTATGAGAATTTCTCAGAAATTACAATGATTTGAAATATATTGCTCTGTTAGTTTAGAATGACAGTGTATTGTGATCTGATATGAAATCAGTAAACGTGATATTCCTGTTTAAATGGTTATATGTTAATCAGTTAATAGACTTAGGTGCCCTAACACCGTAGAACCCCTTTGACAGATATGCTTCTTAGGGGTGAAACTCGTGTTGCAACATTATCCGTGCGATGTCATGGAGACACGAGGATAGAGAGGAAGTGTCCAACAATAACGCGTGCGATGTCACGGTGGCACTGGAGAAAATTGAGGGTTATTGCAACAAGATCCGTGCGATGTCATGGAGGTAACCCCGTGAGACTCTCCGCTTGTGTACTCAGGTTAGAGGAGGAGTCTAGAGCACTCGATGTAGTGCAGTGAGGCCGATGAGCCTGAAGGACGATGAGCCTGGGGTCATGTGGCAGAGCAGGGCTGGCGTCAGACTTAGCATTTCCCGGGTGTGTCGCTAAGTCTTGTACGGTGGGATCGTAGTTCGCTATGGATCTTCATATACAGGGTACATTGTATATGATTAGGGCTTAATAATAATATAAATGGGTACTCATATAGGATCACAGTAAATTAAAGTATTCAAACTTTTGTGCTATTTCTTTATATTTGTTTATCTGTTCAAATTATCTGTTAATGCATGGAAATGTGATTATATTCTGCAAATCTGTTATGTTAATAGTACTACCCTGCTTAGTACTGCACTTATGTTTAATTTCAATGTATAAACCTGATGAGTTGTTTAGTGATAGCTAAATGAAATGCTATTCACTGAGCGAGTAGGCTCATACCTCTACTCAAAACATTTTCAGGTCATCATCAACAGTAGGAATCTGAAGGATCCTTTCATCCTAACACTTAGTTTGTAGAAGGTATATGTAGTTAGTAGTTAGAGGTCTCTTAGTCCTTTCCCCTCGATCCTTGGGACAGGGTGTGGGTGAGAGAGAGTATGTTTGTGGAATGTGTATAAAGATGTAAATTAACTGTTATGTTTACTTTCTGTTAAACAATGTTACATGTTGTAAACTTTGTTTATGTTCTCTAGCCAGGTTAATTGAAATGCTTCCGCAATAGTTTATTGTGTTTTAGTTTACAACAATAATCCAGATATCATTACGAGGTTTTAAAAATAAAAAGTTTTCAGCGATTTGTTTATGTGATAATCCCTCCGTCGCGCCCTAATCTCGTGATTAGTGGTTAGTGTGAGATCGGGGTGTGACACTACATCTCAACCAGAATATGGCTCGTGATAGAGATGAATGGAAATGAAGGATCCATATAGCTGGCTCCATCATAGCTGGGACAGAGGCTTAGATGATGATGATGAAATCAATATTATGTCTAGAATTTTTTTTATAGACAGAGAATAAATTGATTTCTAAAGAGTGCAATGTTTTATGATGTCAAGCGATGAATTTTTATGACATCATTGACATGGAAATTGAAGTTAAAGCGGAGTATAATGCATAAATGGACATGCAATCATTCCTTTCTAATGAAGTTAGCGAACTAGAAATGCTAAACCTCTATACTCTTCCACCAACTCCATCACCAAGTCTAAGATATCTATTATTGTACTTCTCAATGTATGTACAAATTTTATGCTTTTAGCAACGTTTCGATGTACTATAAAAGTTTATGTACTAATACAACATGAACAATTCCATAGTATGTACAATGTATTTTGGAAATCATTTATATTGTGCTTGATTGTTTGTGTTTTGTGTTTCTTTATTGTTTGGTGACAATAATGTTGGTTGTATGCCCTAAGAACCATCATGTGATGATTGTTGTAGGGTATATTATATATGGTTTGATTTTTAGTAAATTCAATTCCACTTATTATATTTGTTTTAGTATTGAGATAACAAATAATTGTAATAATGTCCTAATAATGTTTTGACTCGATGACATATGTCTTGGGTTGGGGACCTAGACATGAGATCATATGTATACTTAAGTGTATTCAGTTTTATGTCCATAGTTAGTTAATATTGTGGATATTATAGGAAAACAATAATATATAAAACTAGTGTGTATGTTGAGTGATGAATATGTCTCTTTAGTCATGATATTGTATGCCAACTCAGATACATGGGTGCTCGTTAGAGAAAAAGTTGCACTATACGTAACCAAATTGATAATGAAACGTGAAAGGCATGTCATGGAAATTCACTATCATATCTCAATGTGATAGTGGTGAGCATGATCCTTAGACTTGAAGTCACTACAATACTCTCATGTTTTTATGTGTAATTTAGCACCAGGCCACCGTGAGTCAAAATGAGGGTTTCCATATACGTGGTGATTTGGTGCATCAATGACACTTGTAGATTACTATAAGTGATGCCGATAGAATTTGTCCCTTGTTGGATTGATATCCTAGCCACTTGATAAGCGTAACTATGAAATTCATGTCGATGCTCATGTAAGTAAATATAGATGATATTGATATCACAAAATCTCAATAGAATGCTCTATTTC
This sequence comes from Alisma plantago-aquatica, assembly GCA_963693085.1. NCBI lineage: Eukaryota > Viridiplantae > Streptophyta > Magnoliopsida > Alismatales > Alismataceae > Alisma > Alisma plantago-aquatica. The sequence continues at coordinate 568,204,134 of OY856410.1, forward strand.
AAGGAATACAAATTGAATGCTAACAGTATGAAAACTCCATGCCTTTGTTTTAATCTTGATCTTTATGAAAAAGGGATTATACGATCATGGTACATTGGTCAATTCATAGGTTAATGTTGTTCTCAACTTATTCTTCTTACTTGGGTAGCAATGATGTGTTTCTAGACACAAATATTTGTTGGTGAGGTTATGAAAATCACTAACAATGTAATCTAAAACCTACGAGATCACACACGTAAGGATACATAATGTAATTGAAGTTCACAATCAGCACGTGATTAGAATGGTTTTGAATCATGAAAATGATGATTTCTATTCCAGTCGGGATACTATGTAATTTGGTTTAATGAAGTGATTGATTGCCATCTGATTGACAATCATCCTTTTGAAAAAGTGACAATCCATGCGACTTGAAAAGTGAGTCAAGCAACTTGGCCACGTCAAGAAAAGGATATAAATTTGCCTTGTTTGATTTGGTGTCAAATTAGCAAACTGAATTGGACCAAACTAATGAGTTTGGTGGCTCGCAAGCAATCTGGGAAGCTCAAAGTCCAAATTGATCCCAGTTAGGTGACTCACTAAGTGAGTCATGTGACATGGATTACCATCTAAGTTTTCCTTGTTTGAGTCTTTTTTTGAGTTGCAATTAGGAACATGATAAGAATTTGGAAATTCTAATGCCAGGACTCTTCTATATAACAAGGTGTATGTCCATGGGGTTCTACAATTGAGATACATCACGAGATAAGTTGTATATGAGTTAATCCTCTCCAAGAGATAAAAACTCACTGAAGGACACCAACCCACAACCGGAGGAGAAGGAGAGAAAGACACACATGTACATCAACAACTCTGGGATCCTCTTCATTTTGGCAACCAAGGTGGTGCACCAAGACCTCCCACATCTGCGTGCATGACATAGAGGTAGAGTCCCTTGGATAGAGACTTGAGACAAGAATCTTCTTCAAGAAGATGACAAGGTGTTGATGTGATGAAAAGGTGGTAAGAATAGTAACCACTTTCAATGTGGATCCATATGTGCATGTTCTACATTGATATAAAATGTGTCTAGTTGTTGGACAACTAGTTTGTGCCAAGTTATATTTGGTTTCCCTTCTATGTATTCAGTATAATAAAGTAGTAAGGATATGAAGGATATGTTGGCTTCAGTTTTATCAGGAGAAAAAATTGTATTCCTATCACACCCATCTCGTGAAAACCATACAATGGCATCAGAGCCTCTTAAGACTTTATTGCGGCGTGGTTTTTTGAACTACAAAATGATTGTTTGGACAAATATTGTGCAACATGTATCCATATTGATTGCAAATTGCCATATATGATATGATATATCTATATTAGATAAACCAATGCGACACCTTTGAAACCATTTTGTTTGGTGGATGTGGATTTGGCAATTAAATTATTTTGGTGAATGATTATGATCTGAAACATGTAATATGTGGTTTTTGATTGAGATAAAAAGCATTACGTGTATATGATTTTTCCATGCCACACCTCTTTACCTACATTTTCCATGTAAAAATAGATTCTTACAATTAGAATTAGGTGATGTGTTGACATCACCGATGGACAATGGTGGAGAGGAGAAGAAGACCAGAAGCCCACCCCAAAAAAAAGGAGGTATTTGGAAGTTTCATGATGAAGACGAAGTGATGATTCCATCAAAAATTGAAGGACTACCCAATATGGAGGTTAACCAGGGAACTGGCTTGCCAGTCAACCAACTAGAATTCCCTATAAAGGAAGAATTAGGGTTCATCAAATGTGAATATCTTGGTTTATTTTCTACAATCTAGTTGGCTCAAAATGTTATACTACTTTCCATATCATGTTTTATCACTTGTGCAGATTGTTGTAGTACATGATATGTACATTAATATATACGTAATCGTGTAGTGGATACATAGATACCTCAAAATAATATCAGTGTTTACGCATTCCATGGTAAAATACACATGAAAACCTAGATCAACTAACCGTGGGAATACAAAAGTGTGGTGCACCATCTATCTTCAGGATGTGTGATAATAAGTATATGTGTATGGCAAAGAAGGTTTCATTACTTATTGTATTGGTCTTTGGGTTGGACTTGACTAGGTGATCTTAATAGGTTAAGAATCGAGACACATAAAGATGGAATATTCTTCATAAGATGAATTATTGACAAGGAGTTCTACAACTATCTCTCCAAGAGTTGTATTGGATGCAATTAGTAATTGTTACCTACCTAAATAGTTAAGTTGTGAGCGGTCAACAAAAATTGATTCATAACTTAATGTGTTATAGATCTAGATTCACTAGAAGATTTATCATCGTATTCTTTTGAAGTAAGAATGAGGGTTATTGGTTTGGTCAAGTTTGTGGGAATGTTATGAATAAAAAAGACCAAATTAATATTGTCAAATAAAATTAATTCGTAAATCAAACTATTGCCTCATGCAAATATTTTCTTCGTAGATCTAGTGGAAAACACAAAAACAACTTCTTATTGTGATTGATCCTTGAAAAAGATTTTTTCAAAGGAAAACACTTTCATGACTAGTATATGGCATTGAGAATTGTTCTCACCCATGAGTGTAATACATATGTCCTTGAAATATTAGAACTAGAGGAACCAACTCCAAATGCTCCTAGAGTGGATAGGGAAGATTATCATAAGAATACTGGTGATGCTATTGATCTCAAGTTCCTCAGGATATCCTCCATGAATAATGAGCTTCAAAAGAAATATGAGAACATGGGAGTTCTAGAGATGTCCGGACATCTCAGGAATATGTTCCAAGAACAAACAAAGCAAGATAGGTTTGATGTCTCAAAGGCCATGTTTAAGTGCAACATGGATGAAGGAGATCCAATAGGGCCACATGTATTCAAGTTGATTGGGCACGTGGAAGGCCTTGAAAGACTAAGATTCCCCTTAGGTAAGAGTTGGCCACTAATTTAATCTTATGTAATTGTTGGAATTGTACAATCAATTTTACATGACCTACACCATGAATAATTTTGTTTTATTGTTTTCATAATTTCTTGCATGTTGAGAACTACTGAGACTCAGACCTTGATCATTAATAATTTTGTTTGACCGTTGTGATAATTTCTTGGCATGTTGAGAACTACTGAGACTCAGATGAAGAAAGACAAGCCAAAGTTTGTGTTGATGGTCAACAAAGGAAAGTGCAAGTTAAAGGGAAACTGCAACAGTAAGAATAATTCTAAAGATATCCAAAATCCCAATTCTTTTGCACTTAAAGTTAAAGAAGGAGTAGGCAAGGAAGGAAACTGTCACCATTTTCATCAATCTAGATATTGGGAAAAAATGCCCTCTCTTTTTTAAGGAACTAGATAAGAAGGATCGGATAGACATCTCAACTAAGTATATATGTTATAAAGATAAATTTATCTACTTCATTATCTTGGGTATTGGATACCATAATGTGGATATCATGTGTGCTCTAATATGCGTGATTTAAAAAAGAAGTAAACCCTTACTAAAGGGTGAGGTGTATCTTTAAGTAGATAATGGAGTAAGAGTTTCTACAAAACTATAGGGAGCTATAGTTTATCTCTTCCCAATGTGCTTGTAATAAAGTTAGAGAATGAATATTATGTACCTTCCACAAATTGAAATATTATTTCTATATCTTGTTTGGAAAAGAACAGTTTTGAATTTCTAATAAAGAATGGTCAAATTTCTATTTCAAGTAATGGGATATTCTATGACAGTTCCCCAATGTCTTATGGTCTCTATTGAATATAACTTGAGACACATGAATATGATATAGATACCAAAAAGTTAAATCTTAATGACTCAAACAAAACTTGTGTGTATAGAACATAACTAAGAAATACATCTCTAGACTCATAACGATGGCTATCTAGAATCCATTGATTCTGAATCAATGGAGACATGTGAATATTGTTTATGGACAAGATGTAAAAATCACCCTATACTGGTAACAGTGACATGGCAAGGGGATTATAAGTACTCATACATACGGCTGTGTGTAGACCTTTTAGCTTAAGTTCTAGAGGCGTATATCATTACTTCATTAAATTTATTAATGAATTCAGCAAATATGGATATGTGTATCTTTTGAAGCACAAAAGGAATTCATGAACGAAGTACAAAACCAACTTGGCAAGAATATTAAAGAACTACAATCTGATCATGGTGGAGATATCTAATCTAAGAGTTTGAGGCCCTTCTAAGAGACAGTAGTATTGTATCACAATTGACTTCATCTAGAACACCACAACAAATTGCATGTAGAAAGAAGGAATCACACCCTATTGGACATAGTACAATCAATGATGAGTTTAGCTAATATTATGACTTCCTTACGAGGACATGCTCTTGAAACCACCACATTTACACTTAACCAAGTAAGTTCTAATCCACTCAAAAGACACCATATGCGATATGAAATGTGAAGTGTCCCAATATGTCATTTATGAAGTTTGGGGATGTGAAGCTTATGTCAAGAAACAATTATGTGAAAATCTTCGACCCAAGTTAGATAAATGTTTCTTTGTTGGATACACTAAGGAACTCTGGGTTGATTATTCCATCCCATAACAAAGTTTTTGTTTCCAAAACAGACATATTCCTTGAAAAGGAGTTCATTTCCAGAGGAACCTATGGGAGAAAATAGATGTCAAAGAAGTTCAAGACCAACAAGATAAAATTGAGCCTGTGGATGTATATGAGGAATAAAGAGAATAAAAAAATATCATGGAACTCAAACTCCTCATGAACCATAAGAACCTTGAAGGTCTGGTAGGAGATGTCACGAGCTAGAGAGATTTGGATTTCTAATAACTGAATTAGACAATTTGGTGGTCATATATCATAAGTCGACAACCTACAAATGAGGTGATACAAGGAACAAAGTCTAGTAGAAAGATTTAGACCCTGAGGTTGAGATGGATTCCATGTATGGGTGTACATCTATGGATGCACCTGAAGGGATAAAATCCATACAGTGCAAATGGGTCTTCATGAAGAAGACTGACATGGATGGTAATGTGCAAACCAATAAATGAGAATTTGTTGCCAAGGTATTTATAAAACTTCAAGGTGTCAACAATGATGAAACCTTTTCACCATCGAATATGGTTAAATACATCTTGATCATGCCTACATTGCTGCTTATCATGATCATTAGAATTAGCCAATGTATGTTAACATAGCTTTTCTTAATTTGAATCTTATAGAGGACATGAACATGACACAACTTGAAGGTTTTATCACTCCAAATGAAGCCAATAAAGTATGTAAGATACAAGGATCAATCTATGGAAAAGCTCAAATCTTGGTTTTGATGAGTTAGTCAAAGAGTTTGGCTTTATATAAAAAAATAGATGAACCTTGTGTGTACAAGAAGGTTAGTGGGAGCATAATAGTATATCTCATATTATATGAGGATGGTATATTCTTGATGGAAAATGTCATACCTACTCTACAATTGATTAATACTTGGTTGGAAAATACCTTCTTCATGAAGAGCTAAGTGAACCATCCTATATTCTAGGTATTAAGATCAATATAAATAGATATGGATGATTCTTGGCCTAATTTAGAGCACATACATACACAAGGTTCTGCTGAAACAACATGTAAGATTCTAAGAGAAGAAACTTCACCATGTGTCATGGAGTATGTCTCTCTAAATCAAGCTATCCCATCTCTTTGGAAGAGTGAACACACATGATTAAGATTCGATATGCATATAGAATTAGATATATCATGTATACAATGTTATATACACACCCAAATGTATCCTATGCTTTGAGCATGACAAGAAGGTACTAGTCAGATCTAGGTGATAGTCACTGGATTTTCATAACTAAGGATCAATTCTTAATACATGAAGGTGGGGGAGAGCTAGTTGTAGAGGTTTACCCTAATGCAAGATTCCAAACTGACAAGGATGAGTAATGGTTCAAATCACAATTAGTGTTTTTCCTAAATGACAAAGTAGTGACTTAGACGAGTTCCAAGCAAGAGATTATGGCTGATTCTAAAACTATCTGAGTGTTGCATCCAATGGAACTAAGGAGTCAATATGGATTAAGAAGTTCATTAATCAACATGGGGTTGTTAAAACCATTAAGGATGGAATATAGAATTATTGTGATAAGAGTGGATCCATTGCATATGCTAATGAACCTTGATTACATCAATGTTCTAAGAACATACTAAAATGATACCATCTCATATGAGAGATTGTACAAAGAGGATAAATAAAGATATGTAGATTACTAATTGAAAGAAACTTTGCTAATCATGTAACAAAAGACACTTTCACAACATAAACATGATGGTCATGTTAGATCACTTGGAATTTGATTAATGAGTGATCAGCTCTAGTAGAAGTGGGAGAGTGTTGGTTGTATGCACTAAGAGGCATTATGTGATGATTGTAATAGGGTACACTGTATATGGTTTGATTATTGATAAATAAAATTCCATTTGTTATGTTTATTTTAGTATTTAGATAATTAATAAATGAAATGATGTCTGAAAATGTTATGACTCAATGACACATGGTTTGGGCTGAGTATCTGAATATGAGATCATATGTATACTTAAGATTATTCATCCTTTCTATGTCACTATTCAATTATTATTGTGTATATTATAGATTAACAATAATATATAAGATTAGTGTGTATGCTAAGTAATGATCATATCTTTTTAGTCATGATATCGGATATCGATTCAGATACATTAGTACTTGTTAGAGAACAAGTTGTACTCAACAAACCTTCTTTGAGAATGAGATATGGAAGGCATGTTATCACAAGTCAGAGTCATATCTTAATGTGACAGTGGTGTATGTGATCTTTAGACCTAAATTCACTACACTAGTCACATGTTGTTCTGTGTACTTTAACACTAGCCCAATGTGACTCTGAATACCGGTTGCTATACAAGTGGTCATTGGGTGCATCATGACACTTGTGGTTTATTGTGAGTGATGTATATGCAATTTTCCCATCCATTTGATTGATATACTAGACACTTGATAACCTATACAATGAAATGCATGGCATGCTCATGCGAGTCAAAATATATGATATTGAGATCACACAATCTCAAGAATTTGCTCTAGTTCAAGGAACATAGATTGAATGTTAATAGGTTGACAACTCCATGTCTTCGTTTCAATCTAGATATCCATAATACAATGTCTATATTGTCAATGTAACACCGATAACTTTATAAGATCTAGTTGTTGTCAACTTATTCTAATTACTTGGGTAGCAAGGATGTGCTTATAGACACCGATCTTTGTTTTTAAGGTTATAAACATCAATGCCAACATAATGCGGAGCCTACACGGTAACACTCATAAGGATGCATATATAAATTGATGTTTAGAATGAAATATATGATTAGAATAGTTCATCAATCATGTAATATTGATTTTCAGCCCAGTCAGCCAACTAGAAGGTCCACTGGGGTGTCTAGATGGTTTGGTTTAGGCTCCGATTGGTTTGTCGTAACTGGTCTGGAAAACACATGAACTGGAGTTCCTTGAGTAGTTTTTCATGATTGGTTTAAAGTAAGTGTTGGAACTTGAGTTCTATGACTTCCGGGGAGTTGCAAACTTATATACAAAATATAGTTCCTGAGTTCCCCTTAAAAAGAGCGAAAAACGAGTTCCAGGACAATTAACAACATTTCTTATATAATTATATTCTTCATTCGTTATAAATGACACATGTAAAATATTGATGACTAGAAATATTAATGGTGAGGATTAGTTCATTGCTAAAACCACAACATAATATGAAAAAATATCATACACTATAATCACACTAAGTAAAATATTTAACACTATAACCACCATTATCAATACAATCTACAAAATAAAAAATACAAATATTATGAAAAAAACACTACACCATGTGAAAACGGTGTGATTTATGTAATATATATTTATTCTTGATGTTTAAACAATATGATGTGAACAATTATAATATACTGTAACCATGCATAAATAATATAGTAAAAAATTTCTATAGAAATAATGTAAAATTTAATATTCTACATTATGTTAAACAATGATGAACCAAAATTTATATTTACAAGCACATGAAATGCATATATTATAACAATACTTTGTATAAATATAATGAAATAAAAATATTGTGAAGTGATTTTCATCATATTTTTATTAAGATTATAATTATATTATAATAAAATATTTTAAAGGAGCAACATTTGTACCATAATCACTTATTGTGGTTATTATAATTTAAGAATATTATGATTTTTTATGGATATGATTCTTTTTTATGCCTTTGCCCTCCTCAATATTTGTATTATATAATAAAAATTAATAATAGTTTTAATGAATTCCATATTTACACTTACAACAAACCAATCACATGGAAGTGAATGGAACTGAAGTTCCAAAAACTGAATTAGAGTTCCCAAAAAATGAGTTCCACGGAACTCATGACTTACACCAAACCAATAGGAGCCTTAGTGAAATGACTGCTTGTCAATCGATCAACCAATCATCAATTTTGGGAAAGTGACAAGTTCGGTGGTTCAGAATGCAAGTCAAGTGACTGGACTGGATCTGGGAAACAAAATAAAGCTGCTTTGACTGATGAGTAAATTGGCAAAGTAAATTGGACCAGGACTGATAAGTTGGGTGACTCGATAAGTGAGTCAAGATACTCAAATTCCAAATTGGTCCTAGTCAGGCGACTTGATAAGTGAGTTGGTCAGATAGGATTACTATCTAAGATTTCCTTATTTTAAAGTGTTTTTGAGTTGCGATTAGGAAAGGGATTGGATTGTGGAAATTCCAAGCCCATGACCTTTCTATATAACTGGGTGTACGTCCATGGGGTTGATACACACTTTATAATTTTTTGAGACAAATTGTCTAATAAATATTCCTCTTGGAGACATAAAACTCACACCAAGGACAATAACCCTGTATAGGAGGAGGAGGAGAAGGAGAGTGTGTGTCACTTGCAATTTGAAAACTCTGAGTTTTTCTTTCTCTTGGCAATCAAGATTATGCATCAATAGTTTCTACATCCATGTGGACATCATAGACGCTGAGTCCCTTGGAAGGAGGATATAGAACAAGCAACTTATTCAACAAGAATACAAGGTGTCATTACAATGACAAGGAATGAACAACAACAACAACCACTTTGGATCTAGATCCAAAAGTGTAAGTTCTTCACCGCTACAAGATGCGTCTAGTTGTTAATAAATAGTGTGTTCCAAAATATATTCAATATACCTTATATGTATTTAATATACCGATATTTTATGGATATTTCGTATCCATATCCTATAGGGAGAAGTTTTTGTATTTCTACTACGTCTCCTCCCACTAAAACCCTACAAATATACTAAGATTAGGATAGTTTGTGCAACCACACTAAACACATTTCTTGAATGTAGTTGGAAAGTAACACATGGATAACTACAATGACCGGACCATTTTGGCATGATTGTCTAGACATTATACAACATTGTTTTACATCATTACAACATAAAATAACAAGTTAACATGAAAAATTGCAAAGGGATAGGATGAAACTCAAGTTCACCAATAAAAAACAATTATAGAGGTCTATGGGTGGTTGGTGCAACCATTATTGTAGACCAATATTTGATTCTCAACAATAGAGATAAGATTTAGTTGAAATGAACCCTGAGATAGAGTTAATGTTATATACTAGGTGGCCATATTTTTATATCAATGAATTCTGTTGTATATGAAGATGCCACCTAATTGTAACACAATCAATCTAAGTATCTTTCTATTTCAGTTATGTATGTCTTGAATATTTAAATGGTAGGTTATCTTTGTAAGTGAAGTACAATCATGACTCAATCATGCTAATATGAGAAAATGTATTTACTACATCATATTAATACAATTAATATAATCCGCAATATGTCTATCGTGTCAAGTAACAATTAATGTAAATTTTAGTATGTCTACTATATTAATACATTTTAATATAGGATGCAATATATTTGAGTGTCAAATAATAGAGCACACCCATTAAAGACCTCTAGACCCAAGCATAATATGTCCAAATTTATACTACATCCTTTATAATCTATACAAGTCAGGATGGCATCCATACAAAATCATACCAGATTCAGAATGCATTTAAACATAATATGGTAGTTGAAACTCCAAAAGAACCATGCCCTAACTAGACTGCATCCACACAAAATACCATAATTTTGGCTACTAAGCAAATAAAATCAGACCAGAGTTTGACTACATATTGATTGAATCTTACAGTTCATATTGTTGTCTAATTAGAATTTGATTAGAACTAAACTGGGTTTCCAAACAAAATTTGTGTTCAATTCAGACTGGCTAGTATCAAACCCTACCAACTTACTCCAACTCATAATACCCCAATATGTGTCAAACATGGGCTAAGAGCTTGGTGACCAGTCCCACAAAGTGACTAGACACACCATGTGGTTTTTACCTTCTATATCAAACATATTCTAATTTTCTTCTTCTTCTGATAAACCATCCCATAATATAGTAGAACCTAAAAATTTAAGAATATCAACACATAAAGTTCTATAATGATTGTCAACTCATAAAACAATGAGATAACTAAAGGCAAACTCAAAACATATAGTGAGGAAGATCACAACGCAAAAAAAATGTATGTCATAAGGGTATGCACAGTATCTCCACCTGAGATATTACTACTGTCCTCGATGCTGCTGTTGTTCCTTCTCTGCTAAAGGTTTCCTGCCTCTTTATCCGCGTCCACCTAAAAACATTGGATCCCACGGGGGTGAGACAATTGTAAATTGCCCCAGCGGGAGATATAACTCTCTGCCAAAACATTGTATTGCAATTTAAAGATATGAAACTGAGTAGAGGTTAAGCAGTTTAAAGCACTCTCAACTTTGTAAGCATTGCAACTATTTAGGATAGAGCAATATATCATCTATTCTTTTAATAAGGAATAGGAATGACATGTATATCATTTATCTAACATGTCATACCATCATATCAAACTTCTCCTATGGCACTCAACATCTTTTTATGTCACCCATGAAACATTCTTGTTTCATTTTGTTGGCCTTAGCCAACCTGTTAAACAAATAAAGAGATATATCTACCATGTACTCATTTATCCTTAATACAAGAATTGGATTAATACCAATCCTAAATCATCATTACAGGCATTGGGTTATTACCAATCCTGTGGTATCACTACATGCATTTAGCCTCTGCCAGATATTGGACTCTTCCAAACCTGATTACACCACCAGGCATTGGACACTACCAACCCTGATTTCACATCCAGGCATTGGACTTTAACCAACCCTGATTATAGGCATTACACCTCTGCCAGGTATTGGACTTTAACCAAACCTGATTACACAGTCAGGCATTGGACTTTAACCAATCCTGATTTCACATCCAGGCATTGGACTCTAACCAATCCTGATTTCACAGCCAGGCATTGGACTCTAACCAATCCTGATTTCACAGCCAGGCATTGGACTTTAACCAATCCTGATTTCACAGCCAGGCATTGGACTCTAACCAATCCTGATTTCACAGCCAGGCATTGGACTTTAACCAATCCTGATTTCACAGTCAGGCATTGGACTCTAACCAATCCTGATTACAGGCATTACACCTCTGCCAGGTATTGGACTTTAACCAACCCTGATTACATAGCCAGGCATTAGACTTTAACCAATCCTGATTACATAGTTCATGGAATTTAATTCCTTTAACTCATCATTGATCATCACATACTACTTTAGGCTCTAAACCTTGAGGTTAGCCTATATAGCTTTACACATACTTTATTGAATACAGTTGTTACTCTTATTAAGTTTATTAAAACATTATCCTTTCTTATAATAAACTTTTATAATCATTTTGATACCTCTCACTATGCCATAATTGCTCTCATGGCTCATAAGGCCCATAAAGCATCTTGTCACCTCTCACTAGTCAACATTTAACCATATGGCTCACAAGGCCATTAAACATCTTGTCACCTCTCCCTAGGCAACGATAACATATTACTTCATGTAATACAATAGTAACACCTCTATTCCCTCAATAGGGTTAGGGCTTACTATTCATATCATATTATGATCTCTCATGTCCCATTACCCAATTTAGAGTTAAGATTTCCCATCTCACATTAGGATTTTATAGTTATCAAAGTATATCAACTTTCAGATGCTAACTGTGAAGTCTTTCATATCTTGATGTATCACTTACCTCATTACTTCCAACTTTCTTAAGTTATCAGCTTATCTTGGATTAAGGTATTTCCCATCTTAATCCTTTCATCCACTAACCTATCACTCTTACCATGAAGTGCATGGGTTACACATAAGAATGGTCCAATTATCTTTAATGATATGAACGCATCTCAGGTTAAGGCATTGCTTACAATAAGCTTGCCTATAATCAACCATTTATGATATTTCACCCTTATAAGGTTTTACCCACTATTTTATTATTAGGGTTCTGGGTTGTCATCATGTTGTTCAAGATTAAGGCTTCATGTATTATAACTTCAATCAGGGTTTCACATACCTTTACCCTTTATTAGGGCTTTGGGATTTCACATGCTATCACACTTCATTAGAGTTAGGATTGCATATAGCATCACCCTTCATTAGGCTTCCACATCTCATTGCCTATACTTAATGTTTACTATTCGTCCCAACTAGGGATTTCTCATGGCATCACCCTCAATTAGGGTTTCTCATGGAATCAACTTCAATTAGGGATTCACATTGAATCAACCTCAATTAGGGATTCACATGGAATCAACTTCAATTAGGGATTCACATTGAATCAACCTCAATTAGGGATTCACATGGAATCAACCTCAATTAGGGATTCACATTGAATCTGTGGGCTCTGATCTCCAAACCATGACATAAACACGATTAAAACTTAGCGGAAGCGATTCGATAATCAGTGGTAGACAAAAATCACGGGAAATTAAAACTTTTCGAGACAAGAGCTTGGATCCATAAAAGCTTCTTTCATTAAGAGAGATAAACTATTTACATCTCAGGATAATTACTTCTTGAGTAACTATATACATCAAGATACAAAATCTCAAGATCACATAACAAAACATTCCAAGACCTGAGAGTACAGAGGGCACATAGGACTGACTCTAACTACACTACATGGCAGGATAAATCTCCACCTGAGATTCTACTACTGCTCATGGTGCTACTGTTGCTGAGAATGGTCACCTGTAGGCTGGTTCCTTCGTCTCCGACGTCCACCTAAAAAGTTGAAGTCTACAGGGTGAGACAATTTTACATAATTGTCCCAGCGAGAGTTATAACTCTCCGCCAGAAGCTTTATCATAACATCAAAGATTATCTTAAGCAGTAAAGCCTTCAAAGTATTCAATAACAGTTGCAACTATATAACATGGGTTCAACATTTATGAGACATGAAGAAATATAAGCACTATCACAGTGTATCATCAGTTAACTAACTCGTAGTTATGTCTAGCAGATATACTACGTGGTTGATTATGTCTTACAAACAACATTATGCCCTGTGGAGATGAGGCATACCACTCATACTCCAACTGATCGCTGAGAAGTCACATCAGTATCATACATAGGTCATTAAGAGAGCCGGATTCTCATGACCTTCACCTTCCTCAGTCAGTAAGAGGATCACTTGTAGGACATCTCGTGTCTCTACTACTATAGCTCACCAGGGTAAACTGGTCCTTCGCTATTCTAGAGTCACAGTGGGGTTCTGTACTCTCTTCGTCATCAGGAGATTTCATGTTTATCTCCACTGATACGGATATCTGTGTTTTCTTTGTCATCAGGAGGTTTCATATTTACCTGCCACTGATATGGTATGGAATTATAGTGAAGTATGGATGGATTACACATCTACATCACTTTCCTACACTAGGATGTAAGGTTCTACACATCCATGTACCCCACATACTCAAAAGTATGTGCTCCAGGAGTTCCCTAAGGAAAACCTATTTCACCATCACTTGATCTCTGACAATGATGGGTCTATGATCAGGGCTCTAGATTATACTTTATTAGTTAGGTACATTCAGTATTCTTTAACAACATACATTGTTCTCCAAACAATAACAATAGCATAACAGCTATAAAGGAAGAATACTAAATGTAACATGCCTAACTCATATCAATCATAATTTCTCATCATACTCATCACAAGTCATCTCTAAAGCATGACTTTGATGGTATTCATGGCTCTTACAACACATTAACTCATGGGATGCCACTGACTGGGCATCAAGTTACTTTTCTTATTCATAAGGCTAACATCATGCCTTCAATGAATATAACATCAATATCCATACCTGGATAAGATCACCTTCATATCTGAACCTGCATGGTTAATTCAACTGATAAAGGTAATACAAAAATAAGGAATACATTTCCCATTCTTATCATAACAGTTAACTCCTCTGATTCTCATCAATTGGAGTTTAATACTCATTTGCATGCCATTACCCTTGAATTAGGGTTTACTATTCACATTACATGTGATCACCCTTGAATTAGGGTTTACTATTCTCATTACATTGAATTGAACTCATAACATCATCATGTATGAGTATCATTATCATTGATGCTCTTTGATTAGTTAAAGATTCATCATTCATCATAATTAGGGTTTCTATGACTTCACACTGGTGGATCACACCCTAATTATGCACATTCATGTGTATTGAAAGTTCTTTAATTGAGTTTCCACCTAAAAAGGGTACTCTCTCTCTATAAGTACTTTCTCTCTCTAGAAGTACTTTCTCTCTCCTCATACTAGTAGAGGGTGATAACACCACTCTAGGTTAGGTTGGGTTAAGTCATCATAGGCTAACATAGCCAAAAACATCACCACCATGTGATTAGGGTTTCATCTGATTAAGGTATTACTCAATTGACCCTTCAAGGGTATTTTGGTAATTTACCCCATTGATCATCATCATGGTCAAGTCATTAGTCAATTAATCCCTTAATGTCCTAGGTTATCATTAGGGTTTAGATTAGGGCATAATTGATCCATTTATATCTTCAAATGATTGAGTGAAGTCAACCTTGAATCACCTTGATCGATCTCAACCATCAACCTCCAATTGGTTTGAGATTATTTGAAAGAGTTAACCTTTTAGCCAATTTTGACTTCCAAGACCGCGAGGGTGTGTTGATCGTTTGCTCTA
Organism: Alisma plantago-aquatica; assembly: GCA_963693085.1. Taxonomy (NCBI): domain Eukaryota; kingdom Viridiplantae; phylum Streptophyta; class Magnoliopsida; order Alismatales; family Alismataceae; genus Alisma; species Alisma plantago-aquatica. The sequence goes on from OY856410.1 coordinate 568,219,404, forward strand.
TTTTGACTTTTCAAGACTGCGAGCCTTCAACTTGGTTTCAAGACCGCGAGGGTTATGTAGACCGTTTGCTCACCTTTGACCTCAAGACCACGAGGCCCCTCACGGTCTTGAGACCGCGAGCCCTCTCACGGTCTTGAGACTGCGAGCCCTCTCACGGTCTTGAGACCGTGAGGCTCACATGGTCTCAACCGCTTGGACCATCAACAAAGTTCAATGGTTACAACCGATGATGTCAACCGATGTCGAAGCCCTCAAAAGGTCAAAGCCATGGTGACCACTTATGGTTTAGGTCAATTAAGATTATGCTTAACCAATTGGTCATTCAATTGACCCTCAATTGTTGACCAATTAGGGTTGAAGTCGATTCAAATAAGGTCTATCAATGTTCAACCATCAACACTCAACAATGTGCATCAACACAAGGTTGACCCCTTCAATTGAGCTCCAATTGGGCCCAAACTTGGCCCAAACGGTCTTGAGATCATTTGGGTGGACCCCACATGGTCTTGAGACCGTTTGCCCAAGATTTCATCAAAATCTAATGTAATTTGATAGGGGTTGAACCATGATTGAGTCACAAAATCAGAATTTTGATTAATTGATAACTTATTGCAATTGGGTCCTTAATTGATCAAATTAGCTTAACCCTAGACCTTAAAACGGTCTTGGGTGATTGTCCTCTCGGTCTTGAGACCGTTTGGATGACCCCCAAACGGTCTTGAGACCGTTTAGGTCAATTAACGCTAAAAAAAAACCTAATTAAGTCACCATAATTTCAGCACTGATTTCATCTAGGGTTAACCCTAGTAACCACCCTTCAACTCTTATCTCGTTTGGAATTAGACCATCAAACTTGGTGAGTTGTTAATTAACATAATTTTGAACAGTAATTTCATATGGTCAAAGCTTGGTCAACGACCTTACACGGTCTTGAGACCGTCTGCCCAAAAGGCAATTTCAGACCGTTTGAAAATCAGGAATAAATTCAATTAAAGTTGTTACTTAAAAAGGCCATATCTCCTAATTCCTTTGGAGTTAACCTCTCAATTTTTTAGGGTGATTAGCCTACATAGTTAGGAACAGATTTCTTATACGGTCTACGCTCGGTCAACGGGTCCAAACGGTCGTGAGGACCATTTTCCCTCTCGCGGTCCAGAGACCGTTTGCTCACCTCGCGGTCCTGAGACCGTGAGAGCAAGTTAGGGAGACCGTTTAAGAAAGTGAAAAGCGGTGGGTTTTTCTTGGAAATCATGCCTTCATCTCCTAGCTCAAGAACAGTACAGATATCCCACGGATTTGCTTGCAAGGTAGCAAAGAAAAGTAGGGAACATGAAGAACTATCATCTAACCGCATAAAAGAGATGTATATAGTAAAGCATGGGTTTAGAGTTATAAAACCCGCCTAAAGCTTGCTCCTTGAGCTCCAAGCTTTCAAGCTCCAAGCTCTAATGGCGTCCTTGATCTCTCACAGGTTTGCCAAGGTGAAAAATCCAAGGAAAGATGAAAAGAGATGGCTAGAAAGGTAGAGTTTCGTGAGTTAGTCATGAAATTGACCTTGAATCCGAGTTCTAACCATCAATTTAGGCAAAAAGAGGGTCCCAAACCTACCTTGCTTCCCTTGGTCGTCCTCCTTAGCTCCAAGGCAGTCCTTGGTGAAATGAAACAGTAAGGGAACGAAGGGTAAGTTCCCTTGCAACTAAGGGAAGGAGAGCTTATATACATGGGGTAGGATTTTCAACATTAGTCCATATGTTTTCCATAATTCCAACTAGGTCCTTCCTTCTTTACTTGCTCGTCCCTTCCTCTTTATTCTGAGGACAAAATTTATCTTAAGGTCAAGAAAAAGAGGCAAAGAAGATCAATCTATTACTAAGGTACATTCATAAAAGGGATATTGCACATATACCCTGATTATTCAATCACAAGGTATATTTCATAACTTGTTTATTCAATTGAGGTGACCTCTTCATCATTTCTTATCTAAATGATGGAAAGAGTCTTAAAAGATACATTAGATGATATATTTTACACATGGCATCCCTTAAATTTGGGTAAATTGCATTTTACCCCAAATTAGGGTTTCAAGCACCGGGATTGCTTCCACAGTTGCACCTTGGTGCCCAAGCTTGGGAAATCCCTCAGACTTTACCAAGAAGATTCTCATGATGTCTCAACATCAGAGGAACATCCCATCATGTGCAAATTGCAAGCTAACCCTTTCAACTGGGTAAATTGCACATAGGTCCCTGTATATCAAAACAATGCTACAACTTTAAATAAAAAGGAGCAAATACTGAAATATATGTTTCTGAGAAACTTAATTACATGCTCAGAGTTAATCACAAAGATTTAATTACATATTTAGGCAGAACACCTAGGGTTAACTCATAACCCAGGTCAGGGATGTTACAGAATCAACCTCAATTAGGGATTCACATGGAATCAACCTCAATTAGGGTTTCCACTATGGTTATCCACAGCCTGGGTCTACTATTCATCTCCAATCAGGTTTTTACATCTCATTTCCCTAAATTGGAGTTTCATATATCATTACCCTAGATTAGGGTTACATCCTCACTCTGGATTAGGATTTCATTCAGAATTGCCCTCAATTAGGGTTAGAGTTCAATAGCCCTATCAATTAGGGTTTATGTTCATGATTAGGGTTTCATGATTTCTTTGCTTAAGAATCATACCCTTAATCACCTCATGAATCATATTCATGTATGAACCTCATGTTATCATCTTCTCAACTTGATTAGGTCATATCAACCCTTCAATCAAGTACATACAACTATGATTAACATAGAGTACCACCTCATTGTTCCTATAAGCAATTAGGGTTCATCCCTTAATTGTCACTAATCACTTAGGTACTATTAGGGTTTCAACCTTGTACCTTCATTGATTGTCATTACTAATCATCATTGGATCAATGGATCATTCATCATCTTAATTCTCAAGAGATTCAATTACATTGGACCTCCAATACATAAGGTATCCAATTGAATTAACCAATTGGATCTTCAATTACAATAGGTGTCCAAGTGGATTCACCAATTGAATCATCAATCAATCTTGACTACTTGAGCCCCAAATGGTCTTAGTCTTTCAAAGTTCAAACGGTTTGAAACCGTTTGCTAAAGGTGGTGCTTGAGACCGTTTGCTAAAGTAAGTACTTGAAACCGTTTGCTAAAGTACCTTTTTGAAACCGCATGGACTCAACCGGTTTGGGATCGTTTGGTCCCAAATGGTCTTGAGACCGTTTGGACTCAAACGGTCTTAAGACCATTTGGTCCAAACCTCCTCAAAACTGCATGGACCGAATATGGTCTCAACCAATCAAATTGAATTAGGGTTTCCAATGTTGGTTCCTTCAATGATTGAATTCATGTGTTTATGCCCTTTTAGCGACGGTTCTAAAGCGACGCCTATGTGGGTGCCGCTAAAGGTCAAACTCTTCGGCGTCAGTTTTATAACCGACGCCAAAAGGCTTCACGCCACCGAAAATGTTCCAGCAGGGTAACGATAGGCGTCGGTTATTTATAGTAAGCCGACGCCACAAGGCTTTGCACCAAAAACGGGTGCCATCTAGGCCACTATCTGCGTCGGTTTGCTACCAAAAAACCGACGCCATATTCCCAAATGCCATGTCCGTGCTACTATAGGTGTCGGTTTTGTACTAATAACCGACACTTTTTCCGCCACGGCCGTGCTTTCCTGCACGGTCGGGTTGTTTGTCATATTAGGCGGTGGTTTTTATCCAATAACCGACGATGTAAGCCTTAGATGACGGTGTTCTATAAATAACTGACACCTATGCTTTTTTTTTCTTATCAGTTTGTAGGCCTGCTGTGGCTGGTCAGCAGAATGAGAACCTGCAGTTCAGTTTTCTGAACTGCAGGTTTACGACATCCATTGATATCAGCCTAAAAATAGGTCACAAACATGCAAAATCAACAAATATACTTTTCACACAAGTAGATACATTCAGACATCAATTCAATTCTCACATTCACACATGTAGAAACATTCAAATACATGTAGAAACATTCAGACATGTATAAACATTTAGAAATATTCATTTACAAAATATCATTCAACATCGCTATCAGCATCCCAATTATATCTTACAATCACCACTGCTTGTATGGCTCTTGCCCATTTTCTCTTACTTCATTTAATACTTCCATCATATATGGAGCATGTACATCTTTTAAGCGTTTACCTATAGTGTGGTCAGTTTTAAACACCTGCAAAGAGAATGATGTATATATATAAGTAATAATATAAAAATAAGATTGATATACCTTCCTAACATTCACAAAACTGAGATATGTCTTTTACCTGAGCCAGGTTTCAATCTTCCCATAGAAACTCCTCCCGAGCACTCAATAGAACCAGAGGAGTACTATGAATAAGTACTCGAACAACAATCTGACTCAGAAATGGAGTACTTTAGTCCCAACATCGAAGAAACTGAGTCATCAGGAGATTCTAGCCTTCAAAACATTTTCGCATGGACTAATCCCCCCCATGAAGAACCATCATTGGAACCTCTACCATGGAATCCCATGATTTCCTCAACTGAGCAAGAGTTTGTCCCACCATTCGAATCATCTTCTAGCTACTTGGATGAATTAAGGATGTTCTACGAGGAAAATTCTGAACAAAAATTTGAAAAGAAGAATGACGCTCTTATCAATCTCAACATTGATAAAAATGAGGAAACTTCTCACAATGACCCCTCTGATGAAGAAACATCATCCCGGATACTATATCCTACACAAGAAAAGTCAGGTGACGAAATGAAGCCTGAACCGGATCTGCCACCTGATCCAGGAAAGGAGGAAGTTCAAGTGGCCGACCCCAATCAACTGCTCTAGATTTTAAAGAAAGCATTTTTACTTTGAACTTCAAGGGCGAGCTACAACTAGAGGACACAAATAGGCCTGACTTCGATTATTCACCTAGTCCCCCAATTTTGACTACATATATTCCACCTCCCCTGCTGATGGGGGAAGGCCTCAGGATTCTTCTGGACGGACAAAGAGGCGAATGAAACATGTATCCAAATCACCCAGAAAACTTGTTCGAGTTTCCACGACCACCCAGGCAACAGGTTGTTCAGGCCACTCCCTCGCTCTCGGCACCGGCTATTGTGAGACATCTTTGTCGGACCTTCTTCCAACTACGAGGATTGCCTGGTTGACACTGCACAACTCTTCCCCTCCATCTCGAACCTAGTATTTGTTCAAAATGAGCAAACTCACAAGTTCAAGGTGGAGGGTGAGTGGTATGACTCTCACTCCACCCTCCACCTTTACTGCTTTCTATTTTTCCATTTTATTTTCTTTTTTCATAATTTACCAGCCTTTTTGTAGTTTTCCAAAAATAAAGCCTTTACCTAGTCGGCTTTTGCTTTTCGAATCTTTTGTCATCACCTCTTTTCGTCGCAAATCCATGTGGAATATATGCTTAAAACTAACTGATAAATGATTTCATCTTGAATAGTCTATGAATCCTAATGTCATACCCTCAAATAGGAAAAGATGATACACTTCAATAAGACTGAGATAGATCAAGTACATTGTGCCTCTAACTGATTAATGGATCTATTGTATGGATTTCTCATTTGATATTTTATCATGTCACTTTTTGAGCAGAGTGTGATGGAGAAAAGAGACCCGTGACATGGAATCGCTAAGCAAACTGCATCATGATCCAAACTCTCTTCTACACTTCTTCCTTCATTTTTCATATCCCTCTGCTCACCAATCATGCCAAAGCTTTAAGTTCGGTGTGGTAAACCACACCTCTTCCGAACTCTAAGTTCGGTGTGGTAAACCACACCCTTTTCTAGTGTACACTAGAACTTTTCCGAACTCTAAGTTTGGTGTGGTACACCACACCCCTCTTTCCACTACCGCTTTTTCCATACCCCTAAATACTTAACAGGGGCGTATCACCTTATTTTCTTGATTCAAGAGTATACAATGATGATTGTGCACATACCGAGGTTGGTGAAAAATCTATCCTGATTCCAAAAAGAGGCTTGGCAGCCCAAATATACAAAAATCCAAAAAATACCCTTTCTCCCAAGCCAAGTGAGAATGAATAAAAGCCAGAGTGTGAATAAAAACATGAGAGATGTGCCCTGAATAAGGATAACTGATAAAGACCTCGCCCGGGTGGTACATTAGCTGCCCTCACAAAGGCAGATGTGTCATGACCGGTAGTGAGATCCTAAGGATCCAAAAATGACCATTTACCTCCTCTCGAAGAGGTAAAATAGCCAAAAGCCTTACAGCCAACCTATACACACTTCTAAGTTACCTTTAGAAAAAAATAGGGCGTAAGGCTAAGTCAACCCGAGTTGTGCGTAAAACACTCAAAGTATCTCGATGAATCAACCAATAATAAGAGTCTTGAGTTAATTAGAAGAGAGACTCTTATCTCTTGATCATACCCCCATTCTTTCCTTTTTCATTACCAGTGACAGATCACATGCATTTTGTTGATTCTGTGGGTCTTTTCAAAGTCTCATAAAACTTTTAAACATGAATGATACAGTAGAGAATGAGAAGGAAATACTTCAGCAAAATGAACTCAGAGACGAGGATATCATAAGAAGTACTCCGTGATCTAAGGAAGCCTTGAGGCTGCATCAATCTGAGCCACAAACAAAATTACGATATGACATAAGGATGAGGCAATCACGAGATGAATGATTTCATTGGCGACTGTTTTAAGTTTTTTGTTCCTCGGGATGAGTAACGCTTAAGTTCGATGTGGTGATGAATCCTCCAAATCCATCCTCAATCACCAATTCAAGGGATTTCCGACGTTTTTTTCCCTAATTTTGTTTCGCCTCATTTTTCCTTTCTCTTTTTTGTGAAAATTCTGACATTCACACAATGATGAGGAAATTACAAGACGAGCGAGCCTTTTTCCAACTGTCTTAAGTTTACCGTTCCTCGGGACAAGCAACACTTAAGTTCAGTGTGGTGATGAATCCTCCAGATTCATCATTACATTCGCCAATTCTAGGGTTTTTATACCTCATTATGACTAAATTACCCGTGCTTTGCTTTACTCAGAGTATTTCTTCATTCTCACATAAATAGTGCTTAAATAGTTCTAATTACTAGATTATTCGATGCTATTATCCCTTACACACTCTCATTTACCTCTACAGATCACTCTCAATCATCCAATCAAACATCAACAACTCACAACCATGCATTCTGTCCTCAAAGCCCCAAGCCTGTGCAATAAATGATCATGATCATGAAGTAGAACAATTTCCATGACCGTGCTAGTCATGCCACGGCCGTGGCACATCGCCAACAGTTCCAAGCCTCCATCTGCCACGACCGTGCTGCTCACGCCACGACCGTGGCGCATATCCTCCATGACCGTGTTGGTCACGCCATGACTGTGGTGCATCGCCCACAATGCCAAGTCTCACCCGCCATGCCCGTGCAAGACGGCACGGCTGTGGGACTGTAGCCTCACCACGACCGTGGTGTCACGCCACGGTCATGGAACAACGTCACCAGAGCCCAAGTTCTCACTCGCCAAGCCCGTGTAAGGCAGCACGGCCATGGGGCAGTAGCCTCACCACAACCGTGTTGCCTCAACATGGCTGTGGCGTGTCGTCCCCTACCTCCCAACACTGCTAACTTCTCAACCTACTGCTCCAAAGCTCCATGGCCCCCGACATCGCCCTCCTCACCTAGAGTATTGACGACCTGCAACGTCTCATGATCCCAGACCACTTGGATGAGCGCAAGGTTCCAGACCGTTTGGAGGAGCTCTCGATCCTAGATCATTTGGAGGAGCTCACGATCTCAGATCATTTGGAGGCTGGATGCTCGAGGTCGTTTGGACGTCGCTTAATCAAAATCACAGAGAGAGCATAGACCGTTTGGCACCATGGTCACAAGACCGTTTGGTAGCAAACGGTCTCCAGACCGTTTGGAGGAGATATTTCAAGACCGAAACCGTTTGACGCAAAAGGCCACAAAATTGTTTGGGACCAGCCATGTGCCTATAAATAGGACCAGCAGGGTCCCCAGTTTGGCATCGGTTCCCGGACACCGACAGGATGCCAATACACAGTTTCGATCCAAATCCAGTCACGTCTACGCCAGTTCCATTCCACCGACTTCCCATATTGTAATCAAGGAGACTGAGAAGAGAAGGAAGACGGAGCAAGAGAGACTATCTTGGCGTCTCCCGTTCTGTGTCCAGATCTACTCCGACATGACTTAGAAGACCGCTTCATCTTCACCGAGCTGCGACTACCTTCTGCACTGAGCCCATGGCGGATTTCTCCCTCTTTCTCATTCTTCTTGTTTCTCGCATGAGGAGTGAGTAGTTTCATCCACTGGGGTGTGGGGACTAGCCCTGCTGCCCGTGTTTTGTAATCTGTACTAAAAAGATGTTATCATTCCGATTCAATACTAAATCATTTCATACATGCTTGAATGTTCGCCGCGTTCTTGTATGCATCTATTGTCTTTCGTTGTAGTTTATCTATGACCGCTCTTGAGACTTGAATACCGATTTAGTGTTGGTTTCTGGTGTGTGTATCCACCGCGCATCCATTTCGGTATCTAGGAACGCTTTCTAAGGAGTGGAGTAAACTCACCTCCATCGTTGTGCTTTTGTACTATGAAATGGAATCAGTTGACGTACAAAAGTGCAACCTTGATAGGTCGAGGAGCACACTCTGAGGAGAGAGTGCTGCAATGTACTTGACCATTCATTCGGGAATGGCTGACATTGCAACACTCCCACGTTTCTCATATCTATATCCTCGAAAGAGGGATAGTCTATAAAGATACTAATTGATTTGGTAATTATCGCTCACTTGTTAGTTTTCCAATACACATTTCACGAGGTTGAGTAAGTTTCTCTCTTCAGAGACTACATATCTTCATTGACACGTAGATATGTACCAGATGAGGGCTACTCAACCCGTGAAGGATGTGTGCATTACTCTTGTCCTATAAGACATCGGTATTGTATAACATCGATGTATTTTGCTTACAAGTCTTGCTATGATTGGTACATGTACAATACACGTGTAGTGGTGGTGAATACCTACATCACCCCAGTGATCCATCATCATTTGCTAGATCTTAGATTTTAATCCTTAAACTAGTTTTTATTCTTTCCTTTACTTTTGCATGTTTTAGGTTATATAACTCAAATCAAACTTTTGTTCTTAGATGATTGACTTAGATCGGTACAAAACGAGAAAAAGACACTCAGATTCTTAACGTTGTCCTTTGGGCTCGATCCTAAATTTGTACTATGATAAGGCTTCCACACTCTTGTGGGGTTGGAGCATTTATCTAGAACCAATTGTAGGTAAACCTAGAGAGAACATCATCTCCCTAGGGTTTTTGGTGCATATTAGGATTTTCATTGGAAGATTAATCTTTTGGTGTAAGTTCTAGCTCCATCACACTTCAAGGCCCCATTTTTGTTAAATCACCGACTGCAGTTCATGATAGGGTATCTATTCAATAAGAGCATGTGAAGGTTTTACTACGTAGTGAAACAGTCACAGTCAATAAAGGGGCACCCACAATTCATAAGGAACAGCCACCGGTAACACCACCCATAGAGGATGTGCCTATTTCTACTCCAGGAAGTGGTGCTGAAGCAAGCTTAGGGGAGAAAGTTCATAAAGGGCCATATATTCCCCCACAGAATGAGTAGAGAAGTTACATGTGCCATACCCGGATAGTCTGAAGCTGAGGAAAAAGGAAGCATATATCAAAAAGTTTATGGACATCTTTTGAAAGCTCCAAATCAATTTTCCATTGGTGGAGGTGATAGAGAAAATTCCTTCTTATGGGAGATTTTTAAAATATATCATCAACAAAAAGTGGTGGATTAAAGACATTGATATTATACAGGTTGATGAGGTGATGAGTGAACTGATCAAAGGGAAGCTGCCAAGGAAAAGGAAGGATCCAAGATGTTTGTACATCCCATGTTCTATAGGTGGCAAACATTTCAAGTAGGCACTATGTGATTCAAGAGAAAGCATAGATCTTATGCCACTTACTACCTTCCAAAAGTTAGGATTAAAAGAACCAACAAGGACATCTATGAAAATTGAGCTGACGGACTGATCTATTGTGAGGCCATATGGGATCTGTGAGGACGTGTTGGTTAAAGTTGACAAGTTCATCTACCTGGTTGAATTTGTGGTGATGGGTATGAAGGAGATACTAGGATCTGAGATGCTTTTAGGAAGGTCGTTCCAAGCTACGGCTGATGTGATCACTGTCATTGGTAGAGGCTATTTGACACTCGGGGTAGGTGATGATAGAGTGAAGTTTATATTGCCAGATGAATCTACACCGCCATCTCTAGACAACCCGGGATGAGGAGGATCATTCATGTCGAGCCTAGAACATTAAACAAGGGCGCTTCTTGGGAGGCAACCCAATTTCATTTTAGTCATTTCCATTTTATTAGGACCTTTTGATGTGTAATTTTTGCACTTATTTTGTTAGATTTTTATTTGATGTAAAGAAGGTACCTTAATGCTCTTATTTGGTGTGCAGGCAGGGGCAAATTCGGCACTACCGAGTCCAAACTCGATACTACCGACTCCTTATCAATTAAAATTTTGCACTCTCTGCAGAAAGTCAGTACTACTGACTTTCAAAATTGATACCATTGATTGATCAGAAAACCACTTGGAACCTGACCCAAAGTCGGTACTACTGAGGACAAACTCGATATTATAAAAAAAAATTAGCAAAAAGGTGATAAAAAGTTACTCGAAGAAGCTATCGGCATCACCGATACACATGTCGATGGGCACCAATTTTTAAAGCTCAAAGAGAATGTCATATATTGATGCCAAAAAGGCACAAATTAGGATCACCAACAAGAGGGATACATGCTTACAGAACTTGATACAAAGATCCACCAATCATCCACCTTCACCACCCTTCAGAGCATCTGGTATACCCATTCCACCTCTAGGTTTGGATTTTTGACTATGTGGACATCGTCAAATTCAAGCTTAGGGGAGGTAGGTGTTGGAACAGCTTTATCTTCCCATTTTACTTGTTTTTAACTTTTATTTTTGTAATTTGTAGGATCCACAATCTATCTAGTGTAATCTGGAGCTTAAATTTTGTTTGTTCGTGGCAATTATCATGTGTGCTTTCAAGTTTGCAATAGAAATTGAAAATCTTTTTGTGGGCTTAGTTGTGAGTACTTGAGTAATCTCATTTAGAGGAAGTGTATGGGTTAGTCATCTTAAGGACATTGAATATGAATGAACATCTTAATTATTCATGAAATGTGGATGAATATGGGGTTTGAGCTTGAATTGTTCAAACAATTAATGGAACCTTAAATTGAAGTTTAAGAAAGAAACCCTAAGGTTACCATGTACACATGTCATTAGAGAGGGACATATCATAAATTCATGAAAGGCTTTGTCTCTTAGTTATGTGATTCCACCCATCCTCTCATGTGTTGACTCACCAACTTAAGATGAACAAGTACTCTAAATTATTTTCTCTTGTTGCATTACATGGCATAATAGGTGGCATGATAAGTTAGTTTGCTTTTATTGCATTCATTAAAAAAATGAAAAACAAAATATATACCAAGTTGTGTACTTCAATAATTTATGTACACATCATTCTAGTTGCATAAACAATTACATGTAGATTGCATGAACTTTTTCATCATTCATTTCTTTATCATGTGGATATTGTTTTCCTTCAAATTTTAAGTGCAGGGATATACATCCACACCATCAGAAAAAAAGGAATGATATGTAGTAAAGCCCAAGCATAATGTTCCATCATACTAGAACAATGGACCAATGAAAAAGAAAAAAGACAAAAAAAAAGAGTTTGTTTATGTTTTAAACTTAAGAGGGAGACAGGATGCCCTCAACTCTTCACAAAATGAGGGAAACATACACATGATGCATTCTTTTCTTCGATTTTTTTCGTCAAACTGACAACATCTTTTGACTCATGCATCATTCTAAAAAAAAGTAGGCATTAGGACTCATGCATTTCTCATTCTTTTCACCATATAGGTTCATCATGCTTTATTTTGCATAAATTATTTGAATGTACTTATGATTCTTCAATTGCCACCCATTTCATACCGTTCATTGCTCTAATTGGTATGCCACTCGTATGATTATTCTCCTCATTCATTTTTATATGGAGAACTGCTTCCAAGTAGATTGGTAGTTAGGAAAGAGCAATGTAGAATAGGGAATCACATAATGCACCAAGTGAATGTCTGATTGATTATGATGTTAACTTCTCTCTTGATAGTGTTCATTGATCTAAAGGTGGACATCTTTAATGGAAATGTTTGGTCTCTATAGAGTGGTTGGTTGTTTAGTGATCAGTGAAGGTCGGTTTGGGACCGCCAAGTGGGAGTAGTTGAGAAATGAAGTTCATGTTTCTTGTCCTTTTGTTGACTTGTCTTAGATATATCTAAGAGTGTGTTGCTCGAGGACGAGCAATATTTAATCTTAGGGGTGTTTGATGCACTGTATATTTTTCATTTTCACAGGATATTTTTATATTACTTTTTGTGCACTTACTAATCATTTTCATATTAATGTGTACATAATTTACCAATATTAGCATGTGTTACTCAGTTGCATCAAATAAGTATAATTTTAATGTTTTTTGAATGATTTATTACATTTCAAGTACTTTGTACATTTTTGTGTGATTTCATGACCACAAGAGTGTCATAGAGTCGGTGACTCCAAAATTTGGTACCACCGACTCCAAAAGTTGGTACCACCGATTGTGCATCAGATACGGGGCAGATTCGACTCTCAGACTCGGTACTACCGACTTACAAAGTCGGTACTACCGAGTCTGCCCGATCAGGCAGTCTGAAAATCAAGTTTTAATCTAATGTTTGAGGATTTATTTTGCCCTAAGTCACTTCTATGACTTAAGGGGAGTTCGGTCAGACCTAAGGGATCACGTTCTATTCCATTGCATGATGGCTATGACACGGGAGAGGAGAACGAGAAGGAGAAATGCACGATTCGGGAGGTTTTGGGCACGTTAGGCAGGCAAAATTGCGGATTGCGGATCTGTTCGTTGGCGTGGAGCATCCTAATCATGTTTCTCCAGGGGGTTCATCGGTTTTTCTATGTTCTCCATATTTTTTCTTCTTCCTAGCATGTTTTATCTATGGGAACCATGTGGGGCTAATCCCCATATTCTTTAGGACCCAGGAGTAGCCCGGTTGTACACTTCATATGGATCTTTTGCACTAGTATATTATTTTCTCCTTATTCTTGGGCATGTTACTATGAAATCTTATTGAATTGTCTATATTGCGCACCATATGTGATTAATTAGATCCTTAATAACTTCGAGAGGAGGATTAAGGATTGGAAATCCATAGTAACACACGTTCTATATCGCCCTTTGGGAAAAGTGGCTTATGAACGTGAGGAGATTACCCAGAGGTTTCATTAAAGCACCTAACTAATTAACCAATTACTATGGAAATGGGATTGACATTAGGATAGGTAGTGAATTACACCACGGGAGTGGGTAATTATCACTATAGGATCTTTGTCCATGATTGGGAGAGAAATATATTAATCTTAGATTAACATTGCAGTGTCAATCGCGGTGAAACCGTAGTCTTAGAGAGTTTCTTCTCATCGTGATCACAAATCATTAAATTAATTTTATATCTTGCAATAAGTTTAATTACTCTCAAACCAAAGTTTTCTTTATCTTAGCTTATCGAAAGTAGTTAGTAGTAGTTTCTTGAATAACGTTTTCCGATATTCGATATCCAGGCCTCTTTGGCTTGTATTACTTCGACACGTACGCTTGCGTTTTGCATGTACAATTTAGTCATGTCAATCACCTTTTCCATAACTGTCTATGAATGATATATGCATAAACCTAACACAATATTGGATGTTTCACATAATTTTAAGAATAATGTGTATATCTATATTAAGATTTGAATAAACATGCATGTTGTAATTTAACTGACATATGTGATGTCTTTCTAGGAGGAAAAGGTGACTTCTGTATCAAAGTAAATTGCTTGATTTAGATTATGAGCATACATGATATGTGCTTCTCACTTGAGATATTTGGGTCATCTCCCTTTCATATCCTTTTATTTTACATCCTCATTGAATGAAGCATAATCATTTGATAATTCTACAGCTGAATATTCTTTTCAAAATTCCCTTATTGTTCATAATGTTATTTTAATAATTCTTGGTGATGTTGAACCATCATTCATGTTATAATCATCTAATACAATATTGGGGTATAATACCTTGTAGTATTCTCTTGAAATTGAATTGATGATAATGAATTATTAACTACTTGTATTATACGAGCAATTGTGACATTTTCCTAGTATAGTTTAACTTACGAGTTGGGTATTAGGCCTTAGTTCCACATACTCCATGGGCTTAGTCCCTAACTAATGGCAGTTGACCTTAGTTGAACATGCTTCTTGAGCATAGTCTTTAAATAAAGGGTATTTTACCATGGTGCACATACTCCTTGGTTTTTAGTCTTTGAATAGGAGGTCTTTGGTGGTACAGCTACCGCTTCCATGACGTTAGATGTCACTAGTTGAGTTGTTCATGTTTATATTGATTGTTATATATTAATCCATTGTTTCACTATATGTTATGGAAAGATGATAATTGAATAAAATCATACCTCTTAAAATGTCTCTTACTAGTTTTACTTGTAAATCGATTATATCCTAATTCAGTATATCTTCTCTTTTATTTAGTTGTTCTCTCTTCGTCTTGACTTCTTTCCTCAATTTCACTTCATCTTGCCCAAGTAACCTTTGTAGCACATGCAAATGATTATTGGTATTTTCTAACTTCTTGTTTCTTATACCCATTTTAGGGTTATTTAGAGAATATATATCTATATATGAGTTAATACTCGTTTCCGTCCTGTATGTGTACTATCTTACCATACTAAGAGTCGATACTCGTTTCCGTCCTGTTTCTGTTTTATTAGTCAATGGACTTTTCTAACTGACAATTTCTTCCCGTCCTGTATGTGTTTTATTGGCCGATAGACTCTTCCAATAGATGACTGACGAACTCCTCTTTCTCAGTATCCGATAATACATAAACTCCTGAAAGACTAACTGATCTCCTCTTTTTACGTATCCCATAATGTATATATGCGCGCGCACTGGAAAGATAAATATGCATCAAATTCTCACCATGACTTCTACGATGAGTTGCCTGCCCACCTTACTTTCTTGGGGGAAATACCATAGTGCTTACTTTTTTGATCGAAAGCATCGTGATGCAACGACGCATCCAATTGTTGGGACAAAAGTTTCCATCTGCTGTCTCAATTTCAAGTGCCCTTGCTTCATAAACGCCTATGCGGCCTTTAATTTGGGCGAATAAAGCCAAGCAACGTCAGTAACTATTCCAGATCTTTGGGGCATCACTAGCGCTGGTCATCTCAGTTACACCAGGACATATTGTTTTTGATAGTTGAAGTACAACGATTTACACAATAAAAAGAAAGTAATTTTCTTCAGAGACTATTCAGGGTCTTTGGCGGCAGCGTTGACGTTGGTCGTCCTGTATCGCATCCGGCTATTCATAGTTGAAGCTCAATCGTTTTCTCAACATAAGGCAGACCTTCTCATATGAGTTCAGATTTGCTGTTCCTCTTTCTACGAGGAGTAGACTGCTCCTTCCGTTATCAATTTCCACGTGTCCCTACCCATCGATTTATAGGGTCCGGATTTTATTGACAGTACAGATGGTGCAATCTAACACAAGGTGTAGCGTGCTCCTTGTTAAACAAGGAACAGCAAATCCTGAGGGTTCTCATATGGGATGAGAGGCTTAAAGGGACAGCTTCACGCCTCTCGTAACATGGTTGCTGCCACTGGTTCAGATTCATATTATTTATTGTTGGTCATTATAATTCCAACAAATTTCTCTGTCGACGTGGTTTACATCGGTCATTATCTCTGAAGGCGTAAAGCCACAGCCGGTTGGCGTGGTTCTTATAATCGACATGTTGGTTTCCACTGCTAGACTTCAATCTGTGTTGGTCTCCCATGGACTGTTCTGCACGAAGCTTGCGCGCCGTAGTCTGGTTGTTCGACTTGTGCTGACTTGATGATGGTTTTGTTTCATTATTTGAAAAGGTTGACGCTGCCTGGGGGTTGTGGTTTCTCCGTTCATCACCTTGATCACTACCACGTGTTGGATAGCTGGGCAGAATCAAACTTGATGGTTCTGCTTATCTTATATATATACAAGATATTGTCCGAGAATTTGTCTCTGCTGAGATAATATAATTGATGGCACGTATGTGATCAGCCTATGATTTATCAAGATAGCATGAAAGTTCTAAATAGCCAGCCAACAATACAACACCTTCATGATAGGTATATTTAAAGGTTATGAATCAAGCTACAACAATTGGTTTCAATTTATGATTGTTGAACATAATATTGGATGCACTCCACATCGTCTATGTTCATTTATATTTTGTGTTCAAGAAAATTGCATGTATATCCTCATCAATTGAGTTATGCTAAATCACCTTATTTTTTAAGAATGTATCTTTTGTAAAATTTATTCTATATCTTGCAAGCACTTCAGCCATGAACTTTCAATGGTACATTTTTTAAGATAGTTTTATATAAGAAGGAAAAGTCTCATGCTATAAGTAATGTATCTATCTTACACAATTTTACTATATATTCTTTAAATTGTTGTTTAAATGCATATTTTCCATCTTCAAAAGTAGGTTCAAATATGATCTCCACAAAGACACCCCTTCTTATGGAATAACACAACTTAGGGGCATTGGATTTTATTTAAGTCCTCAATGTTGTCATTATAGTAGATAGGTATAAAATATGATAACTTGCATTGTCTTTGTTTGGTTCCATAGTTTCGTGGCCACCATCAAGGATTCCTTGGTTTTTCATAAGGAGAATGTCAGTGTTTTATAAACCATGGTTAAATGGATAAAAACTATTCAAGTGGGTGCATAGTGGGTTAGTTACAAATATATTTCAGAATTTCTTTCCAATTTATTGTTAAGGTTGCAATTTCACTTAGTTTTATACTAGAATATTACTAAACAAATTATATGTTTATATATATATTTCTATTCGTAATTGAAATAAACATATATTGTGGGACTAAATACTTTTGGCTTATGTGGGTGTAAGACAAGTATATGACATAATGCTATCATTTAGTATTGCAAGTGGCAATGGAAAATGGTTAGGCAATGGAATCATTGGAATTGTCTGAGATTCACATGTGGGTATTGCAATATATAATATATATCAAAAGACATTTCCCTTGAAAAATTGAACTATATATAGAGAAGGGAGCGTCAAAATTTCAGCTTTTATCAAATCCTTATAAATTGGTTATTACTTTCATATTTTGGAGTGTTAAAAATCAAATATCATCTGGTGGACTTATCATAGAAAAATGAATTGAAAAAATTGTTAGCCTAAATATTTTTTCTACCTTACAATATCAAGTTATTGTTATACTAAATACAAACACACTCTATATACATTAAAATTTTACTTATATACCACTATAACTTTTACACACAAAAAACATGCATAATATAACAAAATATTTGACTTTGGGGATAGTTAAGTACAACTTAGGATAGTGTTAGTCCATTTTGTTACAAATAAGAAATTTCTCCAGAATGTTTCAAATTATAGGTTTATGCCAATATGGTACATAATTTATACTGTATAAGCAAGTTATCAATATTATGTTCTAATAAAAATGTGAAAAAATACAACCTCAATCATTTTGAGTCAAATAAAGAAAACAAATTAAGTCACGGTATAAAACAATCAAGTCAATGAATAACCATTTATTTTCAATTAAACTTATACAATTGTGTACGTATATTAATGTTTATTAAAGAAGGTGAAGTATTGTTTTATTAAGATACATATTCTTATATAAAATGATGAATTACAGATACCACAAGTACACATTAAAACAATAATATTTCATTTTAATGGTCACCCCTTCAAAAACAACAATTTCAAACTTGTTTATGGTCAATGGTATATTATTAATATACTAAAATGCACAAACTCTAGAATTATTTTATCAACTAGAATACATGTTTTATTATTTACACAATATTTAATGATATGAAGATGAATTAAGTTAGTACATTTTTGGTTTGGTGAATATTTTTTACTCCCTTAATGAGCTATTTTTTGTGGATTCTTATTTGATATTAACAGCCAGAAGTTATGACCTGATAAGTTCACCTCTAAATTTGATAAAGAAAGATATTTTGCATTATATTTTTATATTCCTAATGAGATAGAACATCCACGTAAATTATATTAATAATAGTTTATGATTTTATATTAATGTTTATAGCATTTTTCTAGGAGTAGTTATAACTTATAGAATTATGAAACTTGTTTTGTATATGTTAGCTACTTTTTAAAATTTCGTGTGCCATCTTTAGAAAAGAAATTATAAAATATTTATTAATGATGAAAAATAGTATGATATAAAAATACAAAATGGAAAAAAATTGTATATGAATATAGATACTATCAATCTACGAAAAGAGTATCCAACTTTTCTCATAATATAATATTGGCATTGTAGATATACACATGATCTTCACAAGAACATATTTACCATATATGCATAAATCTTGAATGTGATCAAACTATTAAAGGAGTCAAACCTTAATAAATGTGATCGTGAGATATATTTTTGTTTCTAAAAATTGCAAGTCAAGTATAAGGATATTCAACTTAAGAATCAAATTAAATTCCAAATGATGACATCAAAATACTACAACAAGAAACTAGAGTGTGGATGACATGTTATTTCTAGAATAAAACCATTATGCTATGAACACAATTTTATATAAATTGTCATATTTGAGAATTTTCCTATCCATCTCCTTATCGAGAAAAGATTCCACATAACCTTTTCTTTAAAACACGAATGTCAGCTAATTAAGATATTAAGTAGGATTCATGTATTTAGAAAAAATCTTTTTAGCAAATGTAGTGTACTATTCAAATTATGTGTCAACCATGTTAAATACATGAATGTTGTCTTTAATATCTAACAAAGAGCTTTTTTCTTGAATGAAAAAAAATATGTATGTCATGGTTCAACTACATTGTAAACTATATTTAAAGAAATTTGATTGGTATCATGAAGTTATTACAAATATAGTGTTTGTTTGAAAATCAAAGATGACATGGATAAACATTTCAGCCAAAAAAGTATAAAAACCTATATGAGAAATAAAAATAGTAGTACACATCGAAATTATTCTAGATCCAATAGTTATTAAGAATACCACAATGAATGTTGTGATTTTCTATTATGTAACAGTGCTTACTAGAAAAAGTACTTAAGTTTAGGATGAGATCATGAAACAAATATGTAATATTAGCAATCATTCATGTGCATTCATTATTTGACATCAGTATTAGATGTATTCAAATATAAAAGGTTCTTTTTATATGTAATTGGGATTTTATACAATTTTTTATTCAAGCAAGATAATTTTCAAATATTTTCTTATTAGTTAATTAATCACTAAAACCATGTATTTTGGTATCTATTGATGGTTTTGTTTCTTGAGAAGATGTTCATAAACACCAATATTTAACTTTAGCCATACTACCCTTGATGTTTCTTTCCATAAAGAATAATTGTATAATAGAGGGATAGATTTTTTGTGTCCTTAGAGAACCATAATAGTGATTTCTATAAACATACTCTTGTTAATTGAAGGAAATACATGAAAAGAGATCAATATTATCTTTATTGTCTACTAATGCTTGTTATTATTTGTAACATAGTTCTTGGGGTAAAAACTCATTGGGGCACCCAAAGATGGGTTCATAGCAATAAGTAAAGGCCATGCAAAGGTAGTTTGTAATGGAGCTAGTCCTCTCCTATGTCTACCATTAAGGAAATTTCATTTTTAATACATATTTTAGCTTTAGATTTATTGGTCAAGTACTAAATATTGAATTGAAAAAATGTTAATGACACTCATATCCATATGATATGAGTACCCTTCCACTTATTTGTATCCTTTTTCCACTATGATTATTCTTTAATGCCTTTAGAATTACATAAAACTCATAAAGTTGTGGGGACATGAAAAAAAATAAAATATATTTATAGAAAAACATATTCAATGATATCAACATATTAAGAGAAATCTAATGAATAATCAATCTCTAATTTGCGGAATTGATTTGCATTCTTATTTTATGTGAAGTATGAAACATGTAATTAAATGATATTCAGGTCCTAACTGAGTAAATAATCTACAATTTAAGAATATATATTTTTTACCCATATTGTATGACCTATCAATACATAATTGTAAGTCATGTACCATCTACAAAAAAAATTGGAATACAAGGATACATAGGGAAGAACGTCAACAAAAAAGCCTCTTGGAAACAAGAAGCATCTTGAATATTGAAAGTTATAAATACCCCATACAAATTTTTTTCTCTCATAATATTAGCTTTACATGGAAAGGCCCTGATCTAGTACAATGTTGAGATGGTTAAGGTTTTTTGTTGAATCATAAACAAATGATGTTATTCCTTCACATTGACTTTTATGGCATCAATTATAATGAGTCCAACAACTACAACAAAAAAATAAACAATTACAAAAGGTATTTTTGGTTCTCTCCCTTTAGGGTATGAGAGACTTAATTAAAATCTAAAATACTAAGTGTGGATGCTTCTATGGGGGCTTCTATTCACCAAGGGTACTTGAGTGTACTCGAGTGTGTTGGGGCTCCTATACATTTCAGTTCCAATCCACTTCGATCAAGATCTGTGGTAGCTAGCCTACTAAAGCAAAAAGAAGTCATTGTCCTCACGTTAACAATATCCGATGTTCTTAGTTCACGGGTCCCAACTCCCGCTACTATATCCTTTCTCTCCCAACTTTTTGTCTCTATCCTCTCTCTCCCAACTCTGGCTCATCTCTCCTTCTTAGCCACAATAGAGGTTACTCCAGCAACATTCTAGTATACATATATATACATACATACATACATACATACATACATACATACATACATATATGTGTATTGAACCTGAGATAACTACCCGAGATAGTTTGGCTTGGATCTTACAATGAGATAGACAGGTGTTGTCCTCTGTAAGTTTTCTAAATTGTTCTAATCTGTGATTAGTAATATCATATTTTTGATACATCATATCTTGATGTTGCCAAAGCTTATTAAGAATATAATTTTTTTATTCTCTATCTTTCATTTCAATAATAAAAATATTTATATATGTAAGAAATGATCCAACTATACCTTCTTAATAGATCTTGAGATTCATTTTTTGGAGTCATAAAATATCTAAAAAGAATATTATATATAATAAGTAAATCATATATTTTGGTGTTTGGTATTATATTAGTAAGTGTTTTGACCATTATACTCTCTTGGATCCATTATATGCCTAATAGATTTATGTGACTTAAAATAAACCAAAATGGCAACTTAGATATTTATTTAAGTACTACTCAATTTAATATATCATTCTTTTTTATCCTGAATGGACTACATTTACTTCTTTATATATTTGTTTGAATTTATTATTGTAGTTCACAATATGTACATTTAACGACATCAATAATTTAACTAAATCTTGGAACATCCTTTCCCTCTCCCTCAACCCTAGCCACATGCTTTGTATGGAACATAAGTCACAGATGGGTGCTACTTATAATTTTCGATCTCTACCTCTTCTCTCTCCCCTACTTCTCCTCTTTTTCTCCTCTTCTCCACACCATGTGGCTCCCTTGCTACCTCATTTCCTTTTCCTTTTTATTTTTCTTCTTATTATTATCCTTGTCCTTCTCCTTTCCCCCTTCCTTTCCATGTGCATCTCTAAGGATAATAGACCAAGGATAACCACTGCTAATAAGAGTTTGCTACACTCCTCCCAATCTTGCCTTGGCACACTCTAGACTAAAAACCTCGACATATTACATACTTTATCCTCATTGGGTTTCCATGGTTATTGTTGGTGCCCCTATCCTATACAGTTAATGACCTTGGTCCCTTCCAACCTGCCGAGATCTATCACTACCTATATTGTAAACAAGATTTCTTACTCAAAATTAGCATATTCATATACTACCAAGATACTACACTCCACCCCTTAAAAATGTTTAACCTAATAAGTCAAACAGAACCAAAGGCACAAAGAGGAGTCTATTTAAATCACATAACATCATTTGTATCACCACTTACTCTTCATCAAGATACCAAGTTGCATGGAGCAAATAAAACATAATTATGTATTTGGGTAAACTAAAAGTATAAGCGTTATCTTCGTAATTATCTTCATAAATTCTTCCCCGTCAATGGCACTGAGATGTCCTTAAAGACTCTAATCAGGTTTTTCCTCATGTTGTCAAGGCCATCAAGGCCTGATATGATAAGACCTCCATGATTATGGAATATGATCAGACATTTGATTTAGTAGGAGATCATAGGGGGGGGTGTTTCTTCTAGCACCTAGATCATATATCACTCTCTGAATATTCACTAGAGCACTTTCTCTTGTAATATTTCTTAGCTTGATATGTTGGTTAAGCTTCTATAACATTAACCTTATCCACCATCCATGAGAAGGTAAGTGGTAGCTGAGTTGTCAACCTTCATCTATTGTTGTAGCACAAACCAAAAGGAAAAAGGCTAGTCATAATTCTTTGGTCAAACCCTTAGCATCAGGCTCAATCTGAAGAAACTTCTATGCATACTCAACCATAATCATGGCATTATAGCGTAGGTTGTAGAATTTAGAATCCTTCTTTCTTAGAGTTGTAGAAGATATGTACTTCTATCTAAAGAGAACTAAGAACTTTTCTAACTAATGGTAGAGACAATTTGTTACTTGGCCATACTGTTCTAAAATGGCGAGTTGCTCCACTAAGGATGTACATAAAAAAATGAAATTTTGATGCTTGGGTCAAGCCATGCCTTTAAAAGTTTGTTTAGTGGTAAGAATTCAATCACCAGCTTTGTCCACTATGTGTTCTTCATTCTCACCATGATAATATGTACGGTCCATTCTATGAGTGAACACTCCTTAGTATTATTAAAATCTTCAGGATATGTAATGCTCCTCATTATGGATGAGGAAAGGAGAAGTAAAATTATCTCCAAGTCAAGGCTCAAACATGGAGTAGTAGAATCTAGTGTTGAGGTACACTACATAACTATAAGTCCACTCTGAGTTGGGAGCTTCAAAGAGTGAAGACATAATAGGAGGATACATCCTTCTCATTCCTTACTTTTGAACATCCAGTTTCTCAAATCCTTATTTGTTATCCATAGTGTATTTCTCTCTAGCCATATTGATGTTCCTGCACAAGGCAAAGGTATAAGGTGTAAGAAACTTATGGGAGAGGTACAATCTAAGGGAGATAAGATTGAAATTTAGTTATTTTAATTGACTACCTTGGATATAATACCATCATTGAAAGGAGTGGGACTTGATAGGGGGGTCTCTTACTCACTCAAAAAAACAAAAGGGAATATACCCAATGCCAACACCACCATAATTTTTTGCAAAGGGTAGCAATCCAATTTATTCAATTAGTATATTCAAAGGACTACAAGTTTCTTAGTAGAGAATAAAATATATGACTAATACAGTTCTCAAATTGAATATAGTTCTTTACCACATAGGGTGTATACAAGGGAAAATGAAATCAACTAAACCCATCTCTAATGATCCATAGAGGGAAACCTTTCTACTTCAACCTTCCGACCAGACATCAGGGCAAAGGTATGAAGGCAATGCATCCCATCCTAGTCCTCTTCAAAATCCATCTCCTCTTAGGCAAGCTCATATTTGAGCTCATCTTCACTGAATTCTTATCCACCTTGGGGTTGGGAAATTCCCATAGGAAAACAACCAGCAGAAATTTTATTTGAGGGAAGTGATATGTGCATGAAATATGGATTGAACAATATATAAGTAAAGCATGTCAAAATTGAGTATAAAGGTCCCACTGTAAGGATGTAAAAAGATATATCCATTTGTATTTCAAAAGAAACTACATATAGTAATATACAAAGTTACGTGAAAACCCAATATAGGCCCAATGAGTAATTCTTTCCTTACAAAAAAGACCACAATAATGGTATATATCCAATCAACTTAATTGCATTCAAACTATATAGTAGACTACAATCATCTAAAAGTAGGCATGCAACACTTCCACATTCTTACCTAGGAAGTAGATGACAACACCTACAATCCTCTATATAATGGTATAATTTAGGTGAGAGCACTTGGATCTAGGTAAGAGAATCAATCTCCCATATAAGGGAAAAGGTTGTACATTAGGCCCATCAAAATAATGCACAACTAAAACTATATATCAATAGTCTAATAAATCATATATGCATTTAGTGAGGAGGCAAGATAAGTTAAATCCAAATTAGGTCAATATTTTAGGCTTTCCAATATAAAATGGAACAATGTATTGAAACAATACAATTAGGTGAAAATTCAATGAAGATAATCATGGTACATCAAATTAAGGATTCAATTTGCACTTAGTAATAATTCAAAGATGAAATACTATCGATTTCAATAGAGGATTCTCATTCAAGATCAATCCAATAGATCAAGGGTAGATCAATCATATCTAGGGAGAGAGAAAATAAGATCATTGTCCAATATGACTCAAGAGACATTCAAAATACCTTAACTTGAGTATCAACAAGTCCAGGTCAAATCCTATATTCAAACCATAAAATTTTCACCTTTTATTGGTTTACATATACAATCCATTCATTAATATGTATATTATAAACCCTAAGTATGGACCCTTTGTTTCAATCCAACTAATTTACAAGACCTTTACAAAATGATACATATTATTTTTTTATTTAAAACAAGTATTTATTTCTAGTTTTTTACCTATCAATGAATTAGTAAGGATTTTACAAAAGAATAGCTAAATACCAAATTTTTAAAATAAAAAATAAGGGATAATGTACAAGAATATTCCCACATCATGCATAAAACATTGACATGTGATATGGAAGTATAAATCATTCACCCAAGAACAAACATTGTACAATCAAAACATCAAATTAAAGTCAAAAATATTAAAAAGGCCATCAGTCGTGCAACAACATGAAGACAAACAAGAAGAAAACACAAAAATTACCATAGGAGATCTTCTTCTTTTTACAAACACATAATGAACCTATACAGCTTCAAAGGTATTTACTAAGAGAACAAAAAATGTCAAATCACTATCTACTAGCCGCAAAAATGTATCCCTTCAACTATGATATGTCCTACCAATCTTGGCAAGCTAAGAAAGAACCAGCGAGGTGGGTAGTAGCCATGGAAAGGACTACGTATGTGTATGGTCTAAGGGAGAACCTAGTAGATAAAAAAGTAACCAAACCAAACAAAAAATCAACCCAAATAATAAGTTCCAAATGCCCTAGAAGAGGCAAAATTGGTAGAAATTAGGAATAACAGTGACCAAACTGGGAGAATCGAAAAAGGAACTCATGCTTGCAAGGTGTCTGACAAAAAGGAGGAAATAGAGAGGAACCATGGAATCATCCAAATGATTATGTACGGGCCTCTGCAAGGGTCTATTGAAGCAAGAATGTTCAATCCTTATCATGGTATGCCAAGGCTTCAACCTCACATGGGCAGAACTCGTGCTACCACTAGGAGGTAGATGAAATAGGGATGGGTAGGAATAGAGAGTAGGAGGTTAACTACATTATTTAGAATGACAATGGAGGTTTCAAAGATGGTGACAAGATCAATGTTTATATTTGGGGTCCTCTAGGATTGATGTTATCTCATCAAAGATTTGAAAGAGAGAGTGTGAAGTTAAGTTATGCTAGGAGTGTTCAGGTGGTGAATCCCCATCAAGAAAGGGATTATCTATATCTGAAAGGTGTAAATATTGTGGAGGGAAAGAGATAGGGGAAATAGAAGGAGATAATAGATGGAGGGAAGGTATAGATGCCTCTCACTACCATTCTTAGCAAATAAGAGTCTTGATAGAGGTAGGAGAAAGTATGGGCATCGTATGATCAAATATGGGACTAGTGAGAAAACATCAAGACCATCCAAACTAATGCTCATGTGAAGGGGGATGGATAATGCTAGCATTGCATGGAAAACTATACAAAATCATGACTAAATAAAAGCTAACTATACTTCAATTCATATAATAAGTGCATATTTAAGAATTTTCTTCTATCATTAAATTAGGATATTCAACATTATATAATTAGGTTCAAACTTTGTAGTTAGACTAAATAGGAGGTGGGTATCATGATTTTGAAGTTATATTTAACTTATAGGATCATCTTTTGTGAGTTCAAATACAATTAGGGTTTCACTCTATAATTTTACTAGATATTATTATATTACAACATTATCATCAAATATTTTATATTTAGAGTCCTATTATCCTCATATTATTAAAGTAACTATATTTATCTTTCATGAAATATATATATATGACCATTATTTTAATTTTTAATTACATTGAGAACATTACTTATCCTTACTTATATACAATATCTAATTATTAATCTTTTTATGTTTGAAGCAAATTGTAAATCATATTGATCATTTATGCATTCTCATTTGCATCAAGTTGTGAATTAATCACATATCAGTAATTATGTGTGTCTTGTTGGATCAAATATGATGGGTTCTAGAGGGGGGTGAATAGATCCATAAAAACTTAAGAGAAATATATTATACCTTCAAGATATATCACAAGATAAGGTTTTTAATATGAAATTTGAGTGCAACTAAACATACATAGCAAGGATAAGAGAGATTAAATAAGATCAAGAACAAGCTATGTAGAGTGGTTCCATAATCCAAACTAGGACTAAGTCAATACATTACCTAGAGAGATTAAGCCTTAGGGTTTTACAACAATTTCACCTTCCTTACATTCCATTATAATAGATACAATATATGACCTTCCTTTTTCAGGCCAAGGTTACCCAGCCTTCCCTTCGAGTAGAAGGGAGCCAACAACCTACCAAAGGACTTACCAATCCAAGAACAAGAGTCTTCAACCTCACCAAGGACCTACCCACTTTTTCATGGAGTCTTGTGCCTTCACAAAGGATTTACCCACTCTTACAACAAGTCTTCCCCTTTGAAGGAATTACCCACTCTTCTTGGATATTCTGCCTCGGACTTCACCTTTGTCAAGGAGAAGCTTTCACCAAAGAACTTGTTTCCTTTTCCTTCTTCACCTTTGTTAGCTAAGAGAGAGAACCTTCATCTTCATGGTAGAAAGAGAGTTTGTGAGGTGGAGAAAGTGATAGCCTCACAAGATATACATGTAGGACTAGATCTCTTACAAATCTCCTACTCACTCTAATGGATGTAGCAAGTGATTAATCTTAAAGAGTGGAAGGAGGCTCTTGGAGGCACTCAATTATAATATAGGAACCTTCATATTTCTTGGATTACCATGGGATGAAGCCCAAGGGGTCCTATTTATTGTTGAGGATGCCTACTAGCTAGTAGAACACTTAACGATGAACTCTAGTCATTGGGTTGTTGCAACAGATCTATTTTTGATGTTTGCAACACTCCAACAACTAGAAACACTTTTTCTACACACTTTGAAAAGTGCAGTCAATAGAGTTTCAATAAAAGTAACTCTACCTATTGCATTATGTGACAAAGTAAATTTGAAGCATCGATCGAGTTTATCCTGGATGAAACTCAGTTGATGGCTTAAATATGTTTTGGGTGTGCAGTGTGTCGGCCGAGTTTGATTTGCGACATACTCGGCCAAAGCTAGCAAATTCCAAGATGCATCCTAGGTGTTGATTGACTTTCTAAGATGGAAACTTGGCCGAATAGATTGTGTGTGATGCATTTTGAAAATTGTCATTAAAGTGCTTAAATGTTCATTTTCAGTCCTTCTATTTTTTAAGCTTAATTATAAGTCATAAAATCATTACAAGAGATTTACAACATGATTCTAATAGAGATACATCATATTCCACAAAAGTGCACTTGCATTTATTTTGACTTGTCTTTTCTCTAAGTTAGGATGTGAAAGTTAGTGCATTTGGAGTGTGTCTATACCTAATTTGAAATCACTCAAGTAGAAGTGTTAGATACAAATAAGTGGAATGGTTAGTCATCATAAAAATAAAGATTTAGTAAATTTAGACCTTGAGTCAACCTTCTCCCCCTTTTGAAGATGACAAACTATTCCATAAATGCATTTAAAGCATGTAAGTAAAATAATACCTTTAGAGAAACCTAGGGGTTTTAATAGAATTGAGTTCATATGGTCCCCCTCAATTGATTCTCATGGAGTTCTCATACTCCCCCTGAATTGATGCCATTTCTCTTGCATGGTTAGCTTTCATAACATTTATAGAAACTATGTCTTCTACTCATGTATGTTCTACATATATGCTTCTCCCCTTAACATCTTCCCTTTAGATAAGACATGTCTTATCCCCCTTTTTCATTTGAAAAAGTGAGGGGGTGAAAAACACAATTTGTTAGTAAAAGGAGACACCAACAGTTAGAAAGGAGAGTATAAGATAAAAACTAGGGGCTTGTCCAAGCATAGTATATAAACAAAACAAAGACATGAATTAGAACAACCCTATATGTAATTATAGAAAACAATCAAGGTAAGGTTATGCAAACATGTAACTCAAGATAGTAGATATGCAAGTCAAGGAACAAGCTAGAGTATGTATGAAACAAGATACAAGCATAGCATATAGTTGAATACCACTTGTTGTGATAGAAATAAAAAGATAAACAAGGATAGAACTACATGTAGATGGACTACTACTAGATGATATCACAATTTAGGAATACTAGTAGGGTTTGATTGATATCAAAAAGATGCACAAGTTGAAGTACAAGCTATGAGTAGATGTAGAGAAATATGCAAACAAAGAGATATGCAGTTTCAGAAGCATGAAAGGATGTTACTCACTAGAAAATATGCATCATCACCAAAAAGACTATTAGCACTAATAAACTTAAGGTTGTATCAAAACTAGATATATAATTAGATAGATGTAGAAAAAAGCATAATGGAAGCAATTTAGATCACAACTAAGAGATTCAAAGAGATCGTCATCAAAACATGCATAACAACTCAAGACAAGTTATTGGAAGATATAGATATACCAATTTAAAGAAATTAGAGAGATAGAGTTATGTTCATGATAGATAATCTAAACAATGGTAATATGCACATAAGAATGTACCAAGAGAGTGCCATAGAATAAGGCTATTTGTTGAGAAAGTCTAGTTGAGAGGGGAATTCTCATCCAAAAAGCCATATGTATATTCAGTGCACAGTGTTGTCGATTGAGTTTCTAGGTTGAATTTCTCATATGACAACAGTTGTTGGCCATGCCAATTGGTGTTTGTCGGTTGATTTTCTTTCACGACAAGCTCGGTTGATAGCAACTGTTATCAAAGAGCAAAAATATTGCAGAAAAACATATCTAGAGGCATGATAAAAATATAGACAATATCCAAACATGTATAAGCAAGTTAGTAATGCATTATAAAAGCATAATGGGAAGTTTTTGAGAAAGAAATTAATGAGGATCATGATATACAAATTTTAACTCAAAAACTATATGTAAAAAGCATACTAAACTTAACAAAAACAAGCAATGATTGGATATGAGCAAGAGTACCATTGCCTTTATTCTTACCATTTCTTTTCAACTTGTTGCCACCCCCATACACATATCACCTTTCTTCTTTTATATGGATTGAGAAATCAATTTGCAAATCAATAGATCATGTCAATCAATTGCAAGTGACCTACAAGAAGAAAGATGGAACCATCCCCAATCACATTTTTGGGTCCGGAGGGGTTAGCTTAGAAACCTAAGTCCTATTGCTCTTGGTTGCTTTCCTAAAGGGGAAATATGTAGTATAATGATTACTTTCATTTCAATGATTACATGATCTCATAGCCTTGGAACTGGATGATTCTTATTGAAAATTGAAGGTACTTTATTTTTGTTGTTCCTTTGGCTACTATCAAGTCCAAAATCATTTCTACCCATTTGTTTGGTAGTATGATCTAGGATTTGAGTAAGACTCTTATTATCATCTAAGAATCTTTGCATAGAAGGCCTCAAACTATGAATATCATGGATAAGAGAAGTAATATTAGATGACAATTGATTGATATTATTTCTAGCATGCAAAAGATCAGTCTCTAAGTAAAGAGCTTTGGTCATATAAGAATATTTATCAATGTGAATAACAACAACATTATTCTCTCTACTAGTAGAGCTAGAACAAGATTAAAGGACATTGATTCTAGAAAGCAAGGAAGCAAATTCTTTTTCAAGAAAAGCAATCTTAGAAATATAAACACTGTTTTTGGATTCTATACCTTGCATAACAAAACTTTGTCCTCATTTTTAGTTTTAAGAACATCAATATCAAGAATGAGAGACTTCACAATATTACTATTCTCTTCATTAGAACTAGGCATAAGAGGTTAATCTTCAAGAAATCTAATCTTATCAAGAAAGTTAGCATTTTCAAGTTTAAGAGAGTCTAATTGACTAAGATAAGCATTGTTTTAATATAGCAAGCAAATATTAGCATTTTCAAGATCATCCTTTTCTACATGAAAATTATCAACAATTCTAGCAAGATTTTTCTTTTTCTTTTTAGAAGACTTAAGAGAGGCACGAGTAGAAAGAATAATTTCAACTAAAGATTGTTTATCTAAAGAGTTTAGATTTACGTCATTTGAGTCTTCACTTATTGAAGCCACAAGAGCAAAATGACATTCTCCATCTTCACTAGAGATAGAGCTAGATCATATACATGATTCTTCACTTGAGCTTGAGTAGGAGGAGTCACTTGAGCATTTGTGACATTTCTCATCCTTCTTGTGCTTCTCTTCTCTTCTCTTGTGATGATGGATCTTTTTTCCTTGTGGATAATCTTCCTTGAAGTGACCCTTCTTTCCACATTTGAAGCACTGGGTGGAAGAGGAAGACTTGCCTTTGTGAAGTCTACCTTTGGAGTGCATCGCACCTTCTTCAACTTGAAATAATGGATAGGGTTGATTAACAAAAGCTTCAACTTGGGCCTTGATTTCAGCCTTATTCATTCTCTTGAGCTCTTTCTCTTCTTATCTTTCTTCTTCCTCTTGCTTGTCAAGTGTAACTTCATGGGCTTGTAGATTTCCTATGAGATCTTCAATAGGATTTCACCAGGGCTCTTTATTTCTTCAATGGAATTCACCTTAGATTGCCACCTCTTGGGGAGAGTTCTAAGGATCTTTGAGTTGATATCTCATCTAGACATATGATGACCTAGGAAGGCAAGACCATTTACAATGGTGTTGAGCCTTGAGTTCATGTATACCACCCTTTCCTCCTTTACCATATTTAAGTTTTCAAGAGGCCCCTTGAGCAAGTAGACTTTACTTTCCTTCACTTGATTTATCCCCTCATAAGTGACATGTAGCTTTCTCCATGTCTCATAGGCCATTTCACATGAAGAAATTTAGTTGAACTTGACCAGGGAAATGGAGGCATAGAGAATGTTGATGTCTCTTTCATTCAAGATTGCTTTCTTCAAAGTAGCTTCATCCCATTATTCTATCTTTGTCTCTGGTAGCTTGTATGAATGATCCACATTTCTCCCGTTAAAGATTGGAATGTTGATGAGGTATCTCCCACCTTGATAATCACTCATCTTCTCCTACTTGTTGAAGTATTCTTGGAAAATACCTACTCTGATACCACTTTTTGGATCAAAGATGATAAGCTCTAGAGGAAGGTTAACAAATCTACAAAAACTTAAACCAAATTCATTAGACCTTCAAGATATATCACAAGATAAGGTTTCTAATATGAAATTTGGGTGTAACTAAACATACATAGAAAGGATGAGAGAGATTGAATGAGATCAAGAACAATCCAAGTAGAGTGGTTCCATACTCCAAACTAGGAGTAAGTCAATCCAATACCCAGAGAGGTCAATCCCTAGGATTTTGCAACCATTGCACCTTCCTTATATTCCACTATAAGAAATACAATATATGACCTTCCTTTTTTGGGCCAAGGATACACAACCTTTCCTTTGAGGAGACGGGAGCCAAAAACCTATCAAAAGACTTACCTATCCAAGACCAAGAGTCTTCAAACTCAGAAAGGACCTACCCACTTTTGCATAGAGTTTTTTGTCTTCACTAAGGACTTACCCATTCTTACAGCAAGTCTTCTGCCTTGAAGGAAGTACCAACTCTTCTTGGATCTTCCGCCTTTGACTTCACCTTCGCCGAGGAGAGTCTTTCACCAAGGGACACCTTCCCTTTTTCTCCTTATTCACCTCTCTTAGCCAAGAGAGAGAACATTTATCTTCATGGTAGAAAGAGAGTTTGGGAGATGGAGGAAGTGAGAGCCTCATAAGATATACATGTAGGACTAGCTCTCTTACAAATCTCCTACTCACTCTAATGGATGTAACAAGTGATTAATCTTATATAGTAGAAGGAGGCTCTTGGAGGCACTCAACTATATTATAGGGACCTTCATACTACTTGGCTTACCATGGGATGAAGCCCAAGGGGTCCTATTTATAGTTGGGGATGCCTACTAGCTAGTAGAAACACGTAAGGATGAATTCTAGTCCTCTAGGTGTTGCAAGTGATCTATTTTTTATGTTTCCAACACTCCAACAGCTAGAAACACTTTTTTTGCACACTATATAGTGCAGTCGGTCGAGTTTCAATAAAGGTAACTTGACCAATTGCATTATGCGACAAAGAAAATTTGAAGCATCGGTCGAGTTTATCCTTGATGAAACTTGGTCCATCGCTTAAATTTGTTTTGTCTATCTAGGGTGTCAGTTGATTTTGATTTGGGACAAACTCGACTGAACCTAACAAATTCCAAGACTCATCCTAGGTGTCAGTTGAGTTTCTAAGAGGAAAACTCGACCGAACAAACTTCATGTGATGCATTTTCAAAATTATCATTGAATTGCTTAAATATTCATGTTTAGTGCTCCTAATTTTTTCTAAGCTTTATTACTAATCATGCAATCATTACAAGTGATTTACAACATGATTCTAATAGAGATACATCATATTTCACAAAAGTGCACTTGCATTGATTCTAACTTTTCTTTTCTC
Organism: Alisma plantago-aquatica; assembly: GCA_963693085.1. Taxonomy (NCBI): domain Eukaryota; kingdom Viridiplantae; phylum Streptophyta; class Magnoliopsida; order Alismatales; family Alismataceae; genus Alisma; species Alisma plantago-aquatica. Next base: position 568,252,708 of record OY856410.1, read on the forward strand.
CAAGTTAAGATGTCCAAGTTAGGGCATTTTGAGTGTGTCTATACCTAATCTAAAATCACTCAAGTAGAAGCATTAGTCACAAGTAAGTGAAATGGTTGGTCATCATCAAAACAAGGGTTTAGTCAATCTAGACCTTGAGTCAACATGTCTTAGTGAATAATGTAACACATATGACATATTTATTTATATCGCTTACATATTAAGCCATGAATAGGTTATTAACTCAATTTGTGTGTATGAGGATATGTTATGTGATTATAAAACATAGTGTCACTAATACATCATATGTGATAGCAAGTGCATATTGTCTAGGATTTGTCAATGACAACCTATGGTTTAAGCCAATATGATTAGTATTCATTTGATACACATCATATACATGTTGAACGCTTAGCGTTAGGTTATATACATACATCTTATCATCACATTAGGGTTTATTGATCCAGATCATTGCTAGGATCACATGTATCCATAGTTAGGATTTGCATCTTAGTTACTCATTTTTTGTGAATTATATATTCATTAGGGTACAAACATGTAGATAATGCTATATTCTTAACTTTATTTGGTCATACGTAAGATCTAGGCATACTAACATCCTATCCATAGGATTAGAGTTTCTAGAGTAAAGATAGGTAGATTTTGGCATGCTACAGTCTTCTTCAGTTTTACAGACTTACATGAAACTAAATATGAAACAATTATTTAGAAAACCAACTTGCACCATCAAATTTGATAGATGACCATTTTTCAACCCAAAACGTGAAGGTGGTTTTGAATATATGCCAACTTGTTATGTGAATAAATATTTTCTTTAGAGAGTCTTTTAGATATGTTATATGGAATAAGACCATCTATGGGTTATTTTTTTGCAAAGAAAATATATAAATAACTCATAATCCAGATTTAGATCTCATGCTAAAAGGGGATCACATCCATATAATATTCTTACTATCTAGCCACAACCACTGGTTATCTAATGTGCTATTCATAGACGTGATTCAAATCACTTCTCAATCGATCAATGAGTTGAATTTATTCTAATATCTTTGAATTTTATAACTTTGAGATTGATAAATATAAAAAGTGATTAATCTTAATGGTTTTGTGTTAAATTAGGCTTCTTCAGTGCAAGACCCTATGTTTTGTTGAAATGGGAAGGGAAAAGTACCCCTAGTTGAAATTTAAGATAATTCTAAGTTCTAATTATGGGAGATGGTGGTCGCAAAAAAATTATTCAACACATTAAATCATATCCCAACCTCATATGAGTAATGTCAGGTAAATGACAAAGACTTAGACGATTGTAATGTTTCTGTTGGTGGAAACTTGGGGAACATTATTAAAATCTATTAAGTGGTTATTTATTAGGGAGTATATTCATGTTCATTATCATTTTTCATAAATATCATTTATTTTCCTCAACACAATGATAAAACCTACAATCACTCCCCCTAGATTCTCCTACTACATAGAGTATATGGAATAGATTGAAGTATACTAATGATTCAAAAATGTTGGATACCTTTTATTGAGGAATTATTCAATTATAAAACTCAAATCCAACAATTAGAATTGAATAATTATATATACAAAGTTAAACCAATTGGTTTTTGGAAACAATCACAATTTTGTAGGATCTCCACTATATGCTTTTATAATTTGGATAACATATTTTAAGAAGTGCACATTGAGATAAGTATATCCATACATTTTTTAAATGACTACTTTGGTATGGAAACCCTTGGTACCATGTTAGTTCAAGATCAATGATGACGACGCAACAAACATCAATGATGAGATTCATGTTGTTGGTTGTGTTTTGTGACCATGATGGGAGAGGGAAATAAAGTTTATGTTAACCACCAGAAAATGTTGTATTTTGAAATTTGAGAAACCGACTATACGTCAAACTATATATATCTATTAGTTCTTCTAAAAAATGCTTGTTGATGTAACATGGGAGAGGGTATGATCAAGAAATCTCTTGAGACCCTGAAGAAACATGATATCAGTTTATACATTACAAATAATATAATCAGTTTTTATCTTCCTACGTGTATTATAAGACACCATGCATTTATGTGTGCACTATACAGGTTGAGATCATTAGATTACATTGAAGGTTGTACATACAATGTTACACCAATTTGTCTAGAAAAAGGAAAAATAAGGAGATGTGATTGAAATCAATAGTCCATAGAGGTGAATAAGGAATTTAGGAAGGAAAATACATATATTGATACTTATTTCGACTAGTGTTGTTTTTAGGTCACAATGTTAAGAAGTTGAATGAAGATTGAGCTTGAATTCTACATTCCCAAAGGAGCAATGAGTACTTCCTAGAATTGATGACACAAACACATGGATCCTTCCTAGTGTCACATTAGAGCTACCATATCCTTCACCTCCTCTAACCTTGGTTCCCCACACTTTCAACCCTACCAACCACAGAAACACAATGTGATGTAGAGCAAAAACCAACAAGAGTCAGCTCCCATCGTGACTATACATACAATCTAATCAGAGTACATAAGAGCCAATTTGTAATTGAAAGATTTCAATGAAACTATTACATACAACACAACCCACGAACTTTCATATATGTAAGACAGGGGTGAATTTTTTATTTCAAAAACTAAAGGAAAAATTTGCATTTGCCCCTCAAACACACATCCTTTCATGTAGCCTTATTGATAAATTTGTCATTTGAGAAACTAAAGGAGAAATTTGCATCAAAACCCTTCATTTCTCACATGGCTACCTTATTAGAGTACAAGAATGAGTTTGTAATTCCAAAAAATAAAAGGAAAGTTTACATACAACTCCTCCCTTGCCCTTTAATATACTAGATTATCATACAAGTACAACTTTATATTCCAAAAGAAAGGAATAATTACATAGACCACCTCTCACATTCTTTCTTATATAGTACAATGATGAATATCGTAATTCAAAAAATAGCAAAAAATAGCATAGAGAACTTTTGTAACGAACTAAAACTTAAAATATTACCCTAATCCATAACTAGAAAGATGGTGATATCAATTTTCTAGATTTGATCAAAGAATGATAAAATTAAACAATCTCACGCATTTACATTATAACTTGAATATGTGCTAGTATATTACATGTATTTCTTTTGATAACTAATACTCACATAATGTCTAAATAAAAATGTATAATATGCTTTAGAGTAACAATTAGTAATTTCATGTACATAAATATTAATAATGTTCTATTACTTAAAAATATATGAAATTAATGGATTAAATATGTTAAATATGTAAAATATGGAATTTCATGCATAAAAATAATATATAACATTTTGGTGACATTGTGAAATTAAAGGGACTCTAATTTAAGGTTCGCAAAGTATGTTGATAACTTAGCTAAACCATAATGGTGATATAACCCGCAAAAGTAAATCTCAAAAATGAAATATAATGGTAAAAATATGTTCCTTGGATCCCAATTAGCTTGGGTGTCAATTATTACATTATTTGAAAAATGATGACTATCCTAATTTTATTTAGAAACGAAAATATGAGTTTTTATCCAAAATATTAAATAATATGTTTAATGGCTTCAAAATTAGAAATAAATACCAAATTCAAATTACACACACTAAAAATAGTATATGTGTAAATTTCTGCATTAATTGAATAATCTTATTTGTCCTTTTTTTAGGAGAGAGAATACAACTTAAATTCCAAAATATTAAATAAAATAGTAAACATTCCCAAAATGGATAGTTAATGAAAAAATCACACTCCTTGTGTTTAAGTTTGCTTGTAGGCCAAGTTTCATATCTTTTCAGTGTTCCATATGCCTCAAATTCCTTAAGAAAAGAAAATGAAAGATAAAGCCAAAAAGTATTAAATTTATTATTAAAAAGAAAACATCTAATATATTAAATGAGTAGAGTAAACCAACTTGTATGGATTATATGTGTATAATTATATGAAGCTATAATAAATAAATTTGTGGTAACATAAAGAGAAATAATGTTTTACATGTATGTTAAATCTATAAAAATATTATCATAAAGAAATGAAATCCGAAATTTATTTAGAAACACACTAATTAATACATATGAAAATTATAGCATTGTATTGTATGTACTAAAAAAATAGAGGCAAAATGTTAGTAGTAAGAAGTAGTAAGAGAATACAAATTTCCCCTCTTATATTATGTTTAGAGGATGTTACTAATATTATGGAAACAATTAACATGAATTAGGAAACCAAGTTACCATTATCCAAAAGAAATTAGAAATAAACATAGTTGAGGATAATTGAAGAGAGATTGAGGTATTTTAGTAAATAAAAGATATTCTTTAATTCTCTCATGAGTGGGTAATTTTGAAAGGATCATGAATACCCAATATATTAATATACACCATAAAGATATTCATTTTAACATTGCTAAAACGTCATGTATATGAAATAATCCACTACAAAATTTCTAAATAAGAAAGTGATGTCAAATTTATTTCTTATGTATTAATATTGGTCCAATTCACAAATTCCATTTTAATTGGATATTACTAGTATCCATAAACAAAATATCAAATAAATTACCAAGATAATGCTAAATGTATTCAAATAAATTAAATGACATAATGAACATTCCAAAAATGAGAATTAATGTAAATTTTGAATACTACATGAAAAAATTAATTTATGTGTCAAAATTATTTTATTTGAACCTTGTTTGGACCCTAAAATAAATTTGGAAAGAGAATATAATTGGAAACATTAATTGTTAGTTGTTTAATTTAATACATTCCATTTGATATGGTTTCTAATTTTCTTCCTATCATGTTTTATTTTCTTTTTCCTTTTCTATGTGGTACTCTCTTTTCTTACGATTCCTACTCTTTTTTCTTTATTAACCTTTCTTTTCTTTATCCTGCATCCCACCAATGATATTCATATTTTGATATATTTATTTTTCTCCCTTATCTTTTACATTTATAATATCATGTTTGTCTAGTTGATGATAGTAATATATATATCCCAAGTTATGTGCTCTCTAGATCATAGACAGTGATTACCCACCACCGCCATGCATCTACCTTAAGAAACCCATGCATGTTAACCTATATAACATTCATCCAAGGAATTGTTTGATCACCTGCTTTGTCTCCAATACACCAATTGATACCCAATTATCATCGCCCATCAACTATCCACAACGGTGGGTCTCAAACCCTCTCATCCCACAAACTCATCATCGAAGGCTCCTCCAGAGGCCCTCAATGCTTTTCCTATACCATGTTTCCTGATCACATCACAGGTAACCTACCTTCTCCATGTGGAATTGGACTCTTTCAATTTATTGACATGCTTCTTCAAAACATTCCTTATTTTGATTTTGTATCCTGAGTTTTATCTAGTTGATTTGTTTATGCAAGTACTAGATGCTACTCTAAAATCACAAGTGATTGTTATACGCTCGGTTGCTAGTGCTTTTATTTAAATTTTCATTATAGTAGTCTGCAGGAAGTGGTTCATGTTTGTCCTTCATAGTTGTATTGGCAGAAGGTTTCTCAAGAGTTTCTTATTGTCTCTATAGCCATCCTGGTTCTCTGGGATCAGAAGGACCAGTGGAGTACATTGTTCATGTTTTCCAGAGCGTTGTGTGTGAGATTGAAGAGTCCAATTTCTACCATCAATCCCAGTTCATGCATCTTTGTTTATGCATAAATGATCTTAATGAATAAATATATGTTGACAAGTTTTTCTCTTTTGGTCTATTATGATTTTTACTATGTCGCACTATGTGTTGTCTTTTATGTGTTATTCCCTCATTGTTATGATTTAAATATGTGAATTTAACGCTAGCAACTTAGTAATATGCCCATGACTTACTACATGATTTTAAATCATACGTGAAGGCATACAAGAAATTTCTCCAAGCAATTTTTTATTTAAGTAGTAAGTCATATCATCCTAAATAATTCATTATATTAATGAATTTGTCATAAAATAAAGATAACATATTTTTAGCATCATGGAATCTTCCTCTATCCAATGGTATCAGTTTCACACTTAATTTCAATATAAAATGTAATTTTAAAGGAAAACTTCAGTTGGTTGGAATTTTCAAAATCCTTATATATTACTACAAATCTAAAAAAATATGTTTTGGGATATAAATTTCAATATATCCTATGATATGGATTTAATCATGTAAGTCCTATCTAATAAATATATAATTTTATGGATTTAATTAATTGGTTGGACTTTCTAAAAAATCATAACTAGTAATCTATAAGTCTAGAAAAATAAAGTAAAATATGTTATGAACTCAGTAAAATATAATGCACAACATAATATAATTTTTAATATTAATTCACTAATAATAAAAGGATGATTTTTGGAGTTTATATTATTAATGCAAGTGTAACCTTGTTCTCATATATGACTATAATAGGGTGCTTGTGGACTGAGGTGGAATTAGTATATCTACCTTGAATATATGTAGACTCATTCTCTGATTTATCAACTCAAGTTAAGGTGTGTGCATCTTTCCTAATTATCTTGGCAATAATATGATGATTAATAAATTCCCCATATGAGGCATTACTTGGTCCAATATTGATTATCCTCGATTATATTTTGAAGTTCCTTGTTTCATCATCAATTATTGTTGATGTCATCAGTTATGGTCATATGACCTATTATGTGACTTGTTTTTTTTGGAAGTGGGGAATTTCACCCCTGTCCAAGGTAGCAGGAGAGAGAGAACACCATCAGCTACGCCGAGGGCTATAGTCCCTTCTTGTAGTGCCCCAATGAGTTTGCTGAGATTTGAACCTGCAACCTGTGCTTCACAAGCAGCAGGCTTGACCAACTGAGCTAGTTGGAAAGTGCCCTGTTATGTGACTTAGATTATCTCATTATCATTTATTTCATACTTCTTATGACCAAATTTGAATCTTTCCTTTACATTATTGTGTGTGTAAATAAACTAGGTTTTATTTATTGTAGTAGTACATTTGTACTTCCATAATAATTGGACGTGTATATTCCATCCTGAGCATGTGTATTCCTCTCATATGTTTACAGGGGAACGTGTATTCCACCCAGGGTGTGCATTTTCCACCCAAAAAAAAATTAGGCTTGATATTTATAGGTCTCGTCCCTACATAAATAAAACTGGTCTAAGTGTTTACATGCACCGTTAAGATTATTAAGTTTTATGGCAACATATCATATAATCTTATCTTTTATTTTATAATGCATCATCTCTTGCCTTGTTATATCTCTTAAAACTTATCCTCTTGAACATCCCTTATTTTGAAACCTCCACTATTTCTGTTTTTATTGCCTCAAGTATTTCCTAATTTTATTTACTGCACATACACAATTTTTGTTGATGTCCTTTTCTTTTGTTTCCCTCTCCTGGGTGTTGTTTTTTTTAACCCACCTGAGGTAGCACATCCCCAAGTGTAAGACATGGAGGTCAGTACGTGCAGACGTACACCTAGTTTATGGAGAAGACTTTAATTAATGGGATATATAATTGAGATAGTTGGATATCCCTCTACTTAGATATTGATGTAGTTGTTTTTAATGTAAATTATTTATGGAAGATGATGATGTACTTTTTTAAAAATTGAATATATTCATAAAATGTTATTTCGCTACTACACTTTGGTAACTTCGGGTATACTATTGTTTGAGAAATGAAAAAATATATACCTATTCCAGTATATCTTTTGGGGGTGTTTGGAATAGATGGTTCATTTCTCAAATTTTAGTAGGGAGTTGATCCCCTCTATAAGATCCCTAACTAGGATTTATGGTAAGCAAGCTTGATTAACCTTTTTTTATAGCAAACAGATCCATTCATTACTCAAGCCATACGACATCTACAAGTAGAGAAGTACAGCCAGAAGAAATCTAGATCAGTCAAGAACATAGATCTAACACCACTACCACTCATATTGGAACGAGATTGAAATGATTCTGCATAGAACTCTCTTCTTCGTGGCTGACCAAAGTAGCTTTTGTGAGAGATACCTTCAACTTCAGCATAAGGCAGCGACATTAAGCATGAACCCGACTGAGATTCTGTCAAATTGTTGACTCTACCATCCATGGCACGGCTCGAGCAACAAAGAACATGAGGCAAAAACAAGACCAACCAGGGATCTCATCACTCGCATGAAAGGAGAGACACCCAAACCCCGAAGGGAGAGACAAACGCCGAAGGAAAACGGCGAGAAGAAGGCAAGAAACTGCCTAGAACTAGGACCAAAACGAAAGGCAGGGAGCCGACACAGACTAAACTAAAAATAGAGCAAAAGTAGCAAAGCGAGAAATGCCTGCCCCCAGCAAATCCATGCCAAAAGCTTCATGGCGGCCACCTCCTTACCTCCACCAATCGACCAGCTTCGCCAGAGACGAAGCCATCGTCTAGGAAACCGCCGCCCCACCACCCTGAAGCCCCGATCTAAAGGCACAGAGGATGAATGTGACAGAGAGGAGAGCCAGCCAGCCACAGCCCCAGCACCGCACTATCTACGAAGAGGACAGTCGCCTGACGAATGCCTAGGGGGAGAGGGTGGCTACGTGCCGGCAACCGACCACCTCCCTCGAGCGGGAGAGTCGCGTGCACAAACCCTAGTCGCCTCCGGAGAGTCACGCACCCCTGAGTCCTGCTACTTGCAAGCTTGATTAACCTAATTGGATGCTTAATTTCCTAAAAAAACACTAATCCATAATTTAATATCATAAGATGAAGCTAGGTTTCATGTTTGGTCCAATTTGGACATTGTTTAATCAAGTTTTGCAATTTATGCACTTATAAGGGCTTTTATGCAATTTACCCAATTCTAGGGTTTTATTTGTAATGTTCATACATGAATATTGTGCTTCATAGCACCCTTCATAACGTTTGATATTTTTGCACCTATGGATACCTAGATGCGTCATTGGTTTGTTGATCTTCCCTTAATAGGTTGGAAATCTAAGGTTTTCACCTAAGTATGTTGATGATTTTTCTAAGTGTGTGAAATATTTGATGGTATCACCTAGTGAAGGAAAGATTTGAAGGGTTCTCCTTGTTGTATAGGATCCTATGACTTGTCCTTGATACCCTAAAATTGATGGATACTCTAGTTGAAGTAAATGATTAGATGTATTGTCAGTTTTGGTGAAATGGCTAAGTGTAGTGAAAAGAATCGATGTGTTCATTGATGATCCACCTCGATGAGTTCTATAAGGAAAGAACAAATGAGAAACCTGGATAAATATCTGATGGGTTAACTAGATGCATGTATAAAGACTTATTTTGACTTTTTGACGCATGGCATACATGTGTTGATACCTCAACTTATCCTCTCTCTCATCTAAAGCATATATGTACGCCTTCATTCCTTCACAAACGAACTCTTTGCACCTCCCTCTTCCTTGTGTGCTAGATAAGCTCATCCCCTAGCTTCTTGATGGCGGAAAAGGAAACCTCTTGAAGGGTGATTCTTTGGTGGAGCTTACATGCAAGTTGCTTTAGGGTTTTGATCAAGAAATCTTTGGGTTTTGAAGGTTCTTAACCTAGCTTTTGACCTAGAAAAGTCAGTTCTTCCTTTCAATCTTATTTCTTGCTATTCTCTCTCACCTTCCTTCTTCCATGGACAAAGATCTACCTTCTCTTGTTGGAATTTATACATATCTGGTTAAAGACGTCATTTTCTTCTTTCTTTACCCTAGTTTCACCTCGATCTTGAGGAAAGAAGTTGTTTTGGAGCTTGGTCGTGCAAGTTAGGATTTCATCTTTTTTCTTTGAGATATATTGTTGTTGGATATTCATAACCTACCGAGAGGTGAGTTATATAGCCTTCGTCTCATTTTCTATCTTGTTCTTATCTTGTTTCATATAGATCATATCCTTGAACATAGTTGATATAATGGAAAGATGATCTAGGTAAACTATTTCTCATACGTGCAAAGTAGTTTTTATGAGGTTATATAACTCTTGATCATGTGTATATATTTTCTTATTTCATGGATAAAAACTTTTGGTCTTGAAGAAGTGGTTTTGTATAAAAGAAATAGATCTCATTTCTATTATAATGAAGGAACTGATGGATTGTCTAGTATGTGTCTTGATGATTTCACTAAGTAAAGAAATGGTGGTGATTCCTATCACCTAATCCAATTGTCCTAGTTAGGATAAGAAAACAATGGCCTCACTTAGGGTGAAGACCAATGATCCTACTTAATGTACCAACGATTTTATTTTTATGAACCTAGGGTTAAGTAAAGAATAGATGGTCGTATATGTACCCTTTTATAAACTAATGGGCACACTTGACACAAACTAGTTTTTGGTTTAAGTCCCTAGAATGATCTGATGATCTTGCCTACATAGAATCTAATGGGTTTTATTTTAACTAATTACCCACATAATCTGATGATCCTACTATTGGTATGTATCTCCATGAATCGATGGGTATGCTAGATGCATAAACTGGTCTCTAACTAAGTATCTAAAGGATATGACGGTTTTCTTTTGGTTAAGTATAGCAAAAATTTGATGGTTCTTTTCTTGATTAAGTATCTCAAAGAACTTATGGTAGGATAAGTATAAGACTTTGAACATTTTGACTAAGTATGGAAATGGATTGATGAACTTCACTTAGGTAAAAGATCTGACGATATGTCCATGTACACTAATGAAACGATGGGTCAACTTAGTTGTTAAACTAACATCTTTTTCTAATACCATGAAAGAATTGATGGCCTCCCTAGGTCTAGGATCCAATGGCCTCACTAGGTCTAAAGATCCAGTTGTCCTATGTGTATGATTCAATGGTTATTTTTACCCTGAATCTGATGGCTTCAAGTGAAGTTCAAGATTCATTGGATTGTGCTTGAGGAACATGATCCGATGGTTGAGTTTGATGACTATTATCCAATGGGTAGTAAACCATCATCCAATGGTAATGTTGAAGTGAAGGACGTGTGATTCTCACTAAGTAACTCAATAATTCACTGGGTTGCTTAGGTGTATCAAATGAACCAATGGTTTCACTATGTGTACCAAACGAATCAAATATATGTGCTAGTTAGATAATACTAAGCCAACATACACCTTTGACCCTTTCTTGTAAATGGTTTGCCAATGATGGCTTAATACCCTAATTGATGATTGAGATAATGAATGTTACATTCATAATGTTAGGGTATTTCTCTTTTGTTACTCTTGATGATGTTATGACTCCTATAATTGATGTACACTCATTCTAAGACTGAAATGATAAGTTCATTGTAATATGATAAATATTATACAAGGCTCAGATGATAATGATGTGCTTATAGGAGAATATATGTTGTTTGGCTTTAATGGATTGTGGTCAGTGTCATGCCCTAAATGGAGGCATAATCGTCTTCATGAATTGGCAATGGACTAGTACCCAATGAGGGTTGTGATAAAGAACATGTTTCATACATGGTGCTATACACCAATACTTTTGTAGAAATTCTTTAGGGTTTATGTGTAACTTTATTGATGCAGTCTAAACTCACCTAATGGGTAATAAATAATCAAGTGAACCCCTAATCATGTAATTCCCTGTGTCATAGAGCTATTCTAGTATCATAACTTGCTGGTTAGCAAAAGGAGCATTCCATAATAGAAACTCAGAGTCATATACTGTTGAGTATATGTAGGGGAATGGAAGGTATATCCTTGTCATCTAGATTTTAAGGTTATAGACAACAGTCGAGGCCGTATCTTAGATGAATGAATATGTATATGTGATATGATTGAGAACAACTACGGTTGTACCTTGGATGATGGGGTTTTGAATACCCTAGTTTCTAGTGTCATAGCCTATATACCCAGGACATAGTAGCTGATTGCAGCTTGACTAGTAAAGTCACTACAACAGACTTGTATTAACTGAGGGGATCAGATCTTAGGATTTTGGCTCTCCTAGATGTTGTGTGGTACTGATTACACTTTACAGTGGACATTGGAAGTTTAGTGGTATTCCTTGAACTTCCCAGGGCTTAATAAAATGTATAATACATCCATTTAGCATATATGTTAAGATTATACAACGATTCACATTGGATGATCACTCTTGCCTTGTTTCTTATAATGTCTAGATTGACATATTGTGGTAAGAGAAATAAATTGTTTGAATGGTCATAGTTTTATTTGGTCCTTGCAATCATGTGATATCCTTTTAACTCTATAATACTATTTGCTTTCCTATTTAATTACATAACTTGAAGTAAGTTGAAAATGTTGTTCAGAGTTATATATCTCGTTGGGACATGAGTCTCACCTTGTCGATACCACATTTTTAGGTGATTGTCAGTAGTTTCGTCAGACCCGTGATAACAAGGAAGAGCATCCTACATATCAGTAAGGAGCAAAAGATTGGCTAGTTGTGTAGATAGTGCTAGAATCATCCATGTACACTTAAGTCCGGGCAGGGAAGTTTTGTATAAGAAATGTATCCAATCAAGTTTTGGCATTATGTCGATGTTTTTACATGATGAATCTATATGTGGATATGCTTTTTTATACAGGTTGTGGCTGTGGCCACTAGACAAATGTAAAGTTATCTGATGCTTTATAAGCCTTTATGCAAAGTGTTGGACATATATGTAAATATTTTGCTTATGTATGAGATGTTTAATTTGGTTTCAACATATTTTTTATGATGTGGTTAATTAGTGATTGATCGTGATTTGGTTTTTAGTAATATCACTTTTGTGTGGTGGTGTGCCACACCCTCTTGGGTCCCACTCCTTACAAGATGGTATCAGAGCCCATAGTGGTTGAGTTTTTGGCTATTTCAATTGTATCTCCCTAATTAGAACCCTTGCCTTACATAGTCACCCTCTAAGTGATATGTTTACCCCAAAACTTACCTAAGTTGTCTAAGAGGTGATGAATAAATAATTTAGAATCATAAGATGTACACAAGAATCTTAATGAGTAAACCCTGTGAGGGGACCCTTAAGATCACGTAGTTTGTTGTATTATATCTCTTTAAAAGTTATGAGTTCTAGATTTAGGGTGGTTTTTGGCATGAGGATGAGAAAATAGTTAATAAAGAGATGAAATATGGAATACCTTGTGACTTAGTTCTCGTTATTGATTTTGGATCCATCTTTTGTTTTATTTTGAACATATTTCATCAGCAAAAAAAATATTTTCTATTATATTGTTACATGTATAAAAGAAAGTTTTATGGACTTTATCAATGTTTTCTCAAACTGTTTCACAAGGAAGAAAGGTATAAAGTTTGATATAGAAACCCTAGAATTATTTAGAAAAGATATCCTAAACCCTAGTTTTGGTGTTTGGAGTGATGACTAGGAAGATATGTTTTGTGATAAAGGTTTAGTTAACCTACCCTTTTTACCTTATGGCTTTTTGGTTTCTCTTGTGAACCTTAGGGTTTTTAGGTTAGTAACACAATGACCTAAAATTCAACCCTATTTAGTTTTGACTCATTAGTTGGATGCACAAACTATGAACAAAATAAACCCCTAAAATATTAACAACAAAATGATCCATAATGTAACATCCCTGGATTTTATCATCTCGAGACTTAGAAGGCCCGAGAGGACAAATCCAAAAATGTTAGGCAATTGTATCAAAGTGTGTTGCGGAAGCAATTTGCGCATACATGAACATACAACTATAGTGCATACACCATAAAATTTCTAAACATTCAAGATGTTTATTTACAACATAAATTGTACAATTTACATTTACATAATTTGAAAGAAACTTTTACAAGTCTAAGAACATGTATGCTAGTCAGGATCTGTACAATAAGTACACCATGGACAACTACTCAGTTCCCTTCTTTTTCTCATGCTAGCTCTGAACCTAAAACATACATGAAATAACGAATCAACACACAAGGTGTTGTGTACATGGGTAGAAAGATACATACTAATATGCTTGCATAATTGAAATAACTTTAGAAAGAAAAAGTAAATGAAAACATTGTTTGATGTGATAATCAAGTAAACACATCTTTTAGACATATCATTGGATGTAGTTGTACTAAAATTTCTATTAGCACTTATCATACATCCAGTACGGGAAAATTACTTTATCATACATCTAGCATGGGAAATTCGTCATACATCCATGCTAGGCAATATATCATACATCCATATTGGACCATTTGTACGCTAGTAGCTACAACTCATCAACTGTTCATTTATGTTCCATTTAGATTTTGGTGAAGCATATAATACTAATACACATCCAAGAATTTATATGCAAATAAAAGCATCCAAAGTGCATCATATCATTATGTATCCATGAAAACTAGTCATATACTCAATAAAAACCCACATACCTGAGTTCATAGATTTCTATTTATATTCTGGATCATGTACATCTCTGATCATCACCTTTTTCACAAAATCATTAGCCATTGAATTTTCCAAGGCAAGCTTGGGATGGGCACCACATAGCTATCCTCTGTGGACGCACACTCAAACTAGGTTCACTGAACTGGTTGGTTCTCTAATCTCTAAACCCTACTTTCTCAGAAGTTGTCCTCCCTCTCTCACAATCTATAGGGAGCCGTCGGATGAGCGAGAAATTTGTCTCTGCCAGCATGTCACTATTGTGGAGTCTGGATCCAATGTGGTGGTAAACAAGCAATGGCCCTTTAGTCATTTTGATCCTCAATCCTCCTTGAAGCTCTGAACCACTAGTGCTCCTTGGCGATCTTAGTGACCACCCTGGGACTTTTGTTGGTGTTAGAGGACTCGAGAGTAATCGTGGATGGAATATCTGGAGAGCCAGAGGTTCATAACCCAGACTCCCTGCTCTCAACCAGTGGAGCCAAGTACCCACCTCTACCTCACAATATGTGCACCATGATCCTCGTCTCCTCTACTACTCCATCTCTTAAAAGCATGGTTTCGTTGAGGCATGGTGTTGTAGCCAGACATCAAAGGAGATCACGGCCTCCTCATCATGTGGAGATTGGATAAAACTACTTCATTGATATGCAACTACAAGCAAGATTCCTCCACTATGATGCCATTGTGGCAATGACAAGGAAAAGGATGCTAGTCCAGGTCGTGTGGTTGAAAATACACCCTGTTACAAACCCATCGTTGAAGGAAGCTCTGTACCCTATAGCTTACCTCTATGGTGGTCTTCGGGGGAAGTAGGGATGCCTGCTGACTGATCCCTAAGGTTGGCATTTGTGGCTGGTGGTGGTGACCTCAGTCTACAGTAGCCTCCATGACCCACATTTGCGAATGGAGGAGGTGGAGCTATCATCCCGGTTGGGTGGATGAGTTTCAAGAATAAAGGGTAGATAAGGGTATGGATATGTTTCTCTTTTCACTCCATAGTTGGTACAACTGAGGGGGTCATTTGTTAGATCCTACCCTCAGTGAGGTTTGGTATGCATACAGATGGAGAATCGGCAACAAGGTCAGTTGTTTCCCTACATGATGTGGATCTAGGATACGAGATCTCCATGACCAAGTTAGTAGTAGTCCCAGCATGGATTGTCCCATGCTTGCTAACCCTAGACCATGTGACATATCAATGTCACAAACGTCATTATTTCTCAACAACTATAGTCTTGATGCAAAAAAAAGTTGTTAAAACTTAAATAACTTATCATAGGGGCATCATTTATTCATCAAAATTAATAATTGGTTTATCATCACCTAGTCCACCATCTAGAAAGATTGATACCAAACTCCATTGTTTGACTGTATGATTTTGGTCCTTTAGAAAGGCTCATGTATAAGTATATCAACCTCCAACACATATTGAATGACTCCTGATACTACGAAGTGACACTTCAAGCTCCATCATTAAGTTGTTTGGACTCATATACACCATTAATTGAAAGCTTAACTTTTTAAGTACTCATATGTTCATTATTAAGTCATATTGATCATCACAATCTTAGTCAAATGCACTATTTTGTATTATACATTCAACCTTCTTTCTCAAATACAAGTAGATTAATTTTTGGTGGGTAAGTCATCTAATGTGTATCCATGAACTTCAAATACTATATCAATTATTGAAACCCTAATGTTGTGGGATATCACATTCACCCGCCTTATATGGAATTTCATCCTTGAAATTCAACCAACTTGTATTCAAAGTTATATCAAAGAGTTTTTGCTACATCCAGGCCACCACTTTTGGTGCCTAGGCTATCATAGTGTTGGATGTACCCTAAGTTGTTATCTTAGGATTTTAGAGCATCCAGGGGGTACCCAACCCACCCTATATAAGTTGAAGCATCATTTTATATCTTGGTCATAAATTGACCTTCTTCTATTTTAGGATTTACATCCCTGATTGCCCTAAGAATTAGGGTTGGTCACACATATGGGTTGAGAAGATATTATGTGAGGTCTCATCTTTCACCCCACTAACTTGTTCAAGGGGGTAGGAAGATTTTATGTCATTGTACACTAGAGTTAACAAACTAAACATTGTTGTATCATTTTATGATCACATCATACTAGAATTTCATCATTATAGAAGGGCTTGATTTTTCGTATTTACCTATTAGGGTTCCACCCTATTGTGTGAAATTTATGCTCAAACTTAGAAGCATATATTGAGAAGGACTATATTTGTGATCATGTAAGTTGTGATCCAAAGTTTTTTTTCTCATGATTGTAAAATTATATCTTTCATGCATAAAATAGAGGGAAAGAGAATATGCTAAGCCAATCCTATAATGATTTAAAACTTAGATATCACATATGTTGTAGAAGAAAGTATAATATACTAAGTAAAGCTTATATGAGTGAATCTTCATACATAATCGTCAATATAGTTCAAGTGAGGTTTTCAACATCATATATCAAGAAGGAAATAAGGAAGGAACAATCTAGATAGGAGTTAGTGTTCATGCAACCTAAGTGAAAGGGAGTGACATCAATCTAGAAGAGAAAGTAAATCTAGATTTACTCTCTCTTCTATATCATAAAATATTATACAGTTTTGCTCTAAGAAAGCAGACGTCAGAGAAAACCATCGACGCTCAAGCTGATTGGAAAACAAAACCAAATCAGCAAAATGAGTGTCCCACACATAGTAGATAGTCTACTGCCATATAACCTAGTGAAATGGTGACAACAAGGTGTAGACTACTGTAGCTACCCAATACATATGAGCTCTATATAGAAACATACACTTGTCTAAGCCTAGTTCTCAAACATCTAGGTTCTAACCTAGAGGCTAAGTCAAACATAATCCTTATTCAACAACTTGCTAAGTTTCTAGGGTTTTATGTGAAAGATGAAATTTAGTTCTATGTTTCACGGTGAGCAATAGTCAGGTGTAGCTATTGTTCATGCTCTGATACCAACTGTAACATCCCCAAATTCTATCATCTCGAGACTTAGAAGGCCTGAGAGGACAAATCCAAAAATGTTAGGTAATTGTATCAAAGTGTTTTGCGGAAGAAATTTGTGCATACATGAACATACAACTATAGTCCATACACCATAAAATTTCTCAACATTCAACATGTTTATTTACAACATAAATTGTACAATTCACATTTACATAATTTAAAAGAAACTTTTATAAGTCTAAGAATATGTATGCTAATTAGGATCTACACAATAGGTACAACATGGACAACTGCTCAGTTCCCTTTTTTTCCCACTCTAGCTTTGAACCTAAAACATAACTGAAACAACTAATCAACACACAAGGTGTTGTGTACATGGGTAGAAAGATACATACTAATATTCTTGTTGAATTGAAATAATTTTAAAAAGAAAGAGTAAAAGAAAACATTGTTTAATGTGATAATCAAGTTAACACATCTTTCAGATATATCATTGGATGCAGTTGTACTACAATTTCTATTAGCACTTATCATACATCCAGTATGGGGAAATTACTTTATCATACATCTAGCATGGGCAATTCATCATACATCCATGCTAGGCAATATATCATACACCCATATTGGGCCATTTGTGCATTGGTAGCTACAACTCATCAACAGTTCATTCATGTTCCAATTAGATTTTGACAAAGCATATAATACTAATACACATCTAAGAATTTATATGCAAATAAAAGCATCCAAAGTACATCATATCATTATTCATCCACGAAAACTAGTCATACACTTAATAAAACCCACGTACCTGAGTTCAGAGATTTCTATTTATATTATGAATCATCTACATCTCTGGTCATCACCTTTTTCACAAAATCACCAGCCGTTGGATCTTCCTAAGCAAGCTTGGGATGGGCACCACATAGCCTTCCTTTGTCGGTGCACAGTCAAACTAGGATTATTGAACCGGTCGGTTCTCTGTTCTCTGAACCCCGCTTTCTCAGTAGTTGTCATCCCTCTCTCGCAATCTGTAGGGCACCACCGGCTGTGTGAGAAATTTGTTTTTTCCAGTGTGTCTCCGTTGCGGAGTCTGGAGCCAATGTGGTGGTAAACGAGCAATAGCCCTTATACTCATTTTGATCCTCAATCCTCCTTAAAGATCTGAACCACTGGTGCTCCTTGGCGGTCTTAGTGACCACCCTTCTCTCAACCAATGGAGCCAAGTACCCACCTCTACCTCACAATCTGTGCACCATGATCCTTGTCTCCTCTACTACTCCATTTTTAAAAATCATGGTTTTGCTGAGGTATGGTGTTGCAGCCAGACATCAAAGGAGATCATGCATCCTCGTCATGTGGATATTGGATAAAACTTCTTATTTGATCTGCAACTACAAGCAAGAGTCCCCCACAACAGTGCCATTGTGGCAATGACAAGGAAAAGGATGCTAGTCTAGGTCGTGTGGTTGAAAATACACCCTATGACGAACCCATCATTGAAGGAACCTCTGCATCCTATAGCTTACCTCTATGGTGGTCTTTGGGGGAAGTAGGGATGTCTGCTGACTGGTCCCTAAGGTTGGCATCTCTGGTCGGTGGTGGTAAGCTCGGTCTGCAGCAGCCCCCGCAGCCCACATTTGTGAATGGAGGAGGTGAAGCTATCGTTCTAGTTGGGTGGATGAGTTTTGGGGATAAAGGTTAGATAAGGGGATGGATATGTTTCTCTCATCACTCCATAGTTGGTGCAATTGAGGGGGTCATTGGTTAGATCCTACCCTCACGGAGGTATGGTATGCGTACATATGGAGAATCGGCAACAAGATCGGTTGTTTCCCCGCATGATGTGGAGCTAGGAGACTAGATCTCCATGACCAAGTTGATAGTAGTCACGACCTGGATTGTCCCATGCTTGCTAACCCTAGGCCACGTGACATATCAATGTCACAACCATCATTATTTCTCAACTATAGTATTGATGCAAAGAAAAGTTATTAAAACTTAAATAACTTAGCATAGGGGCATCATTTCTTCATCAAAATTAATAATCGGTTTATCATCACCCAGTCCACCATCTAGAAAGATTAATACCAAACTCCCATGTTTGACTGTATGATTTTGGTCCTTCAGAAAGACTCATGTATAAGTATATCAACCTCCAACACATATTGAATGACTCATGTTACTACAAATTCACACTTCAAGCTCCATCATTAAGTTTTTTGGACTCATATATGCCATTAATTGAAAGCCTAACTTTGCAAGTACTCATATGTTCATTATTAAATCATATTGATCATCACAATCTTAGCCAAATGCACTATTTTGTATTAGACATTCAACCTTATTTCTCAAATACAAGTAGATTATTTTTTGGTGGGATAAGTCATATAACGTGTATCCATGAACTTCAAATACTATATCAATTATTGAAACCCTAATGTTATGGGATATCACACATAAGGACCATGATACCTTGATGTTTCCTAGTTTGGCTTATTAGGTAAAACCTTTTAAGCGGTAGAGAGTATTGGAGTATAATATATGGATGATTAGATTTCAAAGACTAAATCCTTTTAAGGGGTGGAGTTTTGTAGCGAACCAAAACTTAGAATCTTACCACATTCCATAACTAGAAAGATGGTAAGATCAGTTTCCTAGATTTGATCAAACAATGATAAAATTAAACAACCTCACACATTTACATTATAACATAAATATTTGCTAGTATGTTACATGTATTTCTTTTTCTAACTAATACTCACATAATGGCTAAATAAAAATGTATAATATGCTTTAGAGTAACAATTAATAATTCCATGTACATAATTATCAATGATGTTCTATTATTTAAGTAAATTTGAAATCAACGGATTTTTTTTGGAAAAAAAACATGGGCTAATTTTTATTCATTCCACACCCAATAATAGATAAAACAAGATGAATGTAAACTTGGTTTGCATGAGTAAACCAAGAAGGTGAAATAGAAGAAAAGGAGTCAGAATCTAAACTACTTAAAGAGTGTTTAGCTAAACAATCAGCTGCCCCATTGTAGCTCTGTGGGACGTGGTGGAGAGTGCCATGTAGCGAACCTCCTAAAAACTTCATTGCCTCCCTAGCGTATGGGATATACTTAGGAAGGGGATTTTTTTTGTTAAGGTATTGACAGCTTGGACAAAATCTGTGAGGATGTAGAAGTCATGCCAACCCTTATTGTGGCAAAGGAGCAAGGCCTGGAGGATAGCATCGATCTCAGACCCAAGCGGCGAGGAGGAGCAAGTGATCTGGTAGGTTCCAAGGATGTGAGCGCCCTGCAAGTTAACCACATGGATACCAATGGCAGCGTAAGGTTGTGCCTGTTTAAAAGCTACATCAGTGAAAATGTACATACTCCTTGCGAAGGGTTGTGAAGTAGTCATCGTACTGGTGCATGGGACTTGATTAATTGCATCTTGGATTCTAAGAATGGTGTCAGCAAGAGCTTTGATGAAAGTGGCCTTCGTGCTGGCTGGTAGGATAGTGTGTTGATGGATTTGTTTATTCTGACATGTCCAGAAGTGACAACATGTTATTGCTCACAGAGTGAGATCTCTGCAGCTTCACCCGTCGTCACCCATGCACCAGTTAATCCAATTGATATCAGATAGGGAGAAATGAGTGTCGCCTAGGACAGTGAGCAACCAGACCAAATGGCTAGTAGAACAATCCCGAAGAGCATGAACCATAGTATCTTGACTGTTCTGGCATAACGGGCATAGGTCTATAACATCCATATGCTGCCAGATTTTCTTCATGTTTGTCATAAGTGCCTCATGTTGCAAGAGCCATAGAAAAACTCTGATGCATTTTGGATACTTTAGGCTCTAGAGTTTACCCCACTTTCCTGGTGTATGTGCCTCTTTGCCCGTCTAAATCCACCTATAGCATGAACGTGATGAGAATTCCCCACTCTGCTCTAGTGGCCAGATCCAGCCATCATTGCTTGAGTCAGGTATCGGTGTTGGTATCAAAGAGATTGCAAGCCAGGATGACTCCGGCAAGTAATGGTGAATAAAGTCCCAGTCCCAGTCTCCCTCAGAGAAGGCCATAGAACTAACTCTGAGATCACAGATGTCATCGGAGATGGTCTAGGTTGGACAGAAATCCAACACTGATCGACCGGAGATCCATTTGTTGGACCAGATGTTGGTATGCATCCCATTGTTAATAGCCTTATGACAAATGTTGGTGACTCCTCCAATGTGCTTCTTGATGAAACTCTAGGCAGACGAGCAGGGGACAGAAGTGAAACAAGCCCCCCTTACATACTTCTCTTTCATCACCTGAGTCCAGATTTTAGATGGATCATTAAGATAAGTCCATACATTCTTCATCATCAACGCGTCATTCTGGTCTCGAGCATCCTGGATACCCAGCCCCCCGACGTCCTTGGAGGAGGATACCTTCTTCCATGAGATAAGGGATGATTTATTTTGAGCTCCTACACCCGACCAAATGAACTGAAGGACCATTTGGTTGATGTCGTTGCATAGTCAGGGTGATAACTTGACAGTTTGCATGATGTAAGTGGGTATCGCCTAGAGGGTAGATATAGCCAAGGTGACCCACCCAGCAAGGGAAAGGTGTTGGAGGGTCCAACTGCTCAATCTACTTTGGATGGAAGAGAGGATGTCACTGTGTGTCTCCTTGTTCACTCGATGGTGGAGGAGGGGGACACCCAAATAACGCCCGAGATCATGTGTCCAGCCAAAACCCAGTCTTTGACTGATCGACCGGATCAAGGAGTGCGGTGTGTTCTTACTGAAGTACCATTTAGATTTTGGTTTAGAAACTAGTTGTCCTGAAGCTACCGAGAACATCTCCAAAATGGAATTGATGGTTCGTGCTTAACTGATCGAGGCCTCACTCAGGAGGAGAATATCATCTGCGAAGAGCACATCAGAGAGATTTGTTCCAACCCAGGATAGGGTGATGGGCTTCCACTCACCCACAACAACTGATGAAGAGATAGCTTGGCTAAGGCGTTCCATACAAAGAACAAATACATAAGGACTAACAGGATCACCCTACCTGTTGCCCTACATGGATTTGAAAGGTGGGAGAGGATCTCCTTCCCAGAGAATGGAGGTTGAACCTTTACTAATGATTTGCATTGTGATGTTCACGAGCTTGTTCGGCATGCTAGTCCTTTGAAGGGTGTCATGAATGTAATCTCTGGTCATCGTATCAAAAGCCTTAGCAAGATCCAACGTGATGCACATTGTTGGTTTTTTCATGGCTCAGGACTTCAAGGAATGAATAATCTATTAAGTGAGCAGAATGTTATCACTAATATGTCTCTTTGAAATGAAACTAGATTGTGTGGGTGTGATCCAGTCGTTCATAAAGGGTTTCAGTCTCTCAACTATGACTTTGTTAATGATTTTGAAGCAACTATTGTTGAGTGAGATTGGCCTGAGGTCGCTGCAGCATTGCGGTGATGTAACTTTAGGGATAACTACCATATAGGAGTCTTCTAGAGCATCATCAATATACTCTGAACGAAAGACATCCTGGACAGTGCAAACAATGGAATTTCCCACCTGGTCCCAATTTGTTTGGATGAAATTGGTATACACCCTGTCCGGTCCAGGTGCTTTCAGTGGCACCATAGAGAAGGCGACCCTTTTAATTTCCAAAGCAGTAGGCAGAGCATCCAATCTGGAGAAGCCTGAAGCGTCGATGTCAGGGAAGGCACCAGGATAGAGGTGTATGCAGTCTGTGTATGTCGGGGTTGCCTGCGTCATGAGGCGCTTGAAGAAGTTGCACACGAGTGTCTTGATCACATCAAGAGACGATTCCCAATCGCCAGCTTCATTTTTCAAGCAAGTTAGCTTATTGAAGTGCCTCCGTACCTTCACGTATGATTGGAAAAACTTGGTATTCAAGTCACCAGCCTTTATCCAGTCAATGTGTGCATGTTGTTTCCAGTCCAGCTCCTCAGTGAGAAGGATCTCATGTAGGTGCTCCTGGAGGGGGATAGAAGTGTCCACAGGGGGAACGGAGAGTAGAGTTTGAAGCCATACCTGGTACTTGTTGATCTGAGTGAGGAGGCGTTGTTTATCCTATCTTTGGTTATCTGCTCGCTTTGTCTCCCACTTGATTTCCTTGTTTTCAAATGAACAGAGAGCATCCTAAAAGGACACTCCCTCAGGCCAATGGCAAAGGAGTTCCTATTTGAACTCTGAGATGGATTTCCAATAAGCCTTGGTGTGGAAAGCAAACTTCTGGGGGGTCCTGTCGCTGCAGGAAATCATGAGAGGGTGGTGGTCCAAGTACAATCGAGGCAGGACTGTGACGGTCGCATTCTCAAATTTGTCCATCCAGCCTGAGTTTACTAGGACCCGATCAAGACGTTCTAGGAGAGATTGACGCTGGAAGGTAAGGAAAGGTCTCTGTGATTTAAGCTTCGCCAGCCCAGTGTTAATGAGAGTTTCATGGAAGCACTTTCTTGCTCATGAGTCAAAGTAGTTACTTCCTCATTTTTCATTTATGTTGAGCATGGTGTTGAAGTCCCCCATCACCGCACAAGCTGACGGAGTAAAGAGGGAGATCTCTTCTAATCTTTCCCATAGAAATCTTCACTTGGTAGGGTTGGGGCTGGCATAGATGATAATTAGGAACCAACTTGAATTGATTTTATAGTGGATAAGTTGGCGATGGTTAAGCAGTATCTCCACAAAACACATATGATGATCCCAAGCAAGCCAGATGCCGCCTGAGAACCCATTTGCTTCTACTCTGTGAGAGGTGTTAAATTCCAACCTTTTTATGATAGCATCAGCAACAGAGCCACTACACCGGTTCAATGATGGAAACTATTCTGAGTTTATGATTAAATTTCATTTCTTTGATTAGCCGAATCTTCTTATCAAGGCCATCACCTTATATGTTCCAGCAGAGCACATTCATTAATAAACTAATTATTGAAGGGAAGCACACATTCCAACGGACTGTTCATCTTCATTAGTAGTCATCTGCTCAAGTTGTGTTGGATCAGCACTTTTGAGTTATTTCTGAAACTTCAGGACTCACTTCATGTGGGGCGTTGAGGTGGCTGGACAATCTCCAATTGGTTCCACAACACAACCCTTCTTACGCACTCTATCCGGACTTTGTGTGGTCTGATAGATGATTTTCTGATTCCTCAACATAACAACGCCGCTGTCATTTCTAGTATAACGAGCAATGTGTCTATTGGGAGCCATTGTACCTTCTACTTGGCTGGATTGAAACTAGAAACCGGAGTCGTCAATGGCGTTATTAACCCATCCCTGCGCAACCTCATTCTCTGAAAGACGAATTGAGGTATTATCAGGGGGACTGACTCTTTGCCTTTATCCTCGCCTTCTTGCAGAGTCTTCATCGCGACCTCCTTCTGTCTTTGTTGCTGCTTCACCTTCTTGCTCAGGACAATCTGCCAATCATCAGCATCCTTTCCATAGTTATTGGCACCAGGAGGGATCCCAGTCTTACCCCCACTGTCGCCTTAGGGGGTGAGTAGTGCTCTCACTCTTAGCATTGGCTTGTTTATGGTGTTCGGGCATTTTGGCATGTATTGCAGTGGTGTACCTAACCATTGGCACTGGAATTGGGATTGATATGGATGCCAGGTCAGTGGGAGGGGTGGTTGTATGTTTAAACTCATTGCCAATATGTCCAAGATGACCACACTTTAGATAGAGTTCAGGCAAATTCTCATACTCCAGCCTGAAGTGCTCGCCATTGATGAATATGGCAGGAAGAAGTGGCTCCTGAGTATCTACTTTGATAGTAATTGGAGAAAATTTCCCTCGATTACCCACGAGGGTGTTCGCATCCACTTTGATTGTCTTGCCAACAACATTGCCAATTTGAATAAGAACTTGGTTCTGGTATAGGAATACCGGGAGATCTACTACACGAATCCAGAGAACCAGTTTGTGAGGGATCTGTTCAGATGGCCAGAATGAAGGGGACCAGGATTGAATTGATAGATAGTTACCAAATATTGTCCATGGGCCTCCTATCATGGCATTTTCATAGTCCTCTCAGCTTCCAAGTTGCACTATATAATACTCGTTCTCAAGATGATGACCCGATAATGAGTTTTAGGCATCCACGGTAGGTTGATCTTGGTGACAAGGGCTTGAAATCCAATCGTGATGTCGATGGACTTTACAACGACCACAAACTACCAGGGTGTCAAAAGAGGTTGAATGGATGAGTTCTGGACAGAGAAGGATGGTAGGATGCCAGAGAGATCAACCTGGATGTCTGCCTCCGTGAGAATATCTAGTGATGATGGATTGATGTAAGACAGAAGTCCAATATCCTTCCCTACATACGCATCCTTATAGGAGCAACAAGGGTTGGCTTCATCGGGTGATGCTTTGTACATGTTCATGTCTGGGGGGATAGCCTCTGTGTCTTGCAGTGACGACTCTTCTTTGGCTGGGATGTTCACCTTATGTATCTCTTTGTCAGGCACAGTAGCAGTAGTGTGAATGTTTGCGTAGCCCTGACCTCAGCCACCACGGCTTCCACGTCTGCCACCGCGGCCACCTCCGTGGCTCCCGAACCCTAGGGACATCTCGCATTATTTTATTGGTTTGAAATCAATGGATTAAATATGTGAAATGTGTAAAATGTGGAATTTCACGCATCCTAATAATATACTTTTTTGCTGACATTGTGAAATTTAAAGGGACTTTAATTTCATATTTGTCAAAAAATATGTAGATTATTGTGACGACCCCAATTTCCATATACGTTCCTTAGTGACATGCACAGATATGTGTGCACTCATATCTATGAATGTCAAAAGGGAAAATATAGGAAATCAAGATAGTCATCTAAAATCAGAGATAAGCCAAGGTTTTGTCCACATCATCAGTAATAGCAACACAACAATGCATTCATTGATAAAAGTTAAAGTCATACATATTAATACTTGAGAAAAGGAGAAGAATAAGTCTATGAAAAGGAAATGCAATTATTACATAGGATCTATATTATCCTATTACAACTTCTAGAAAATAAAACTATCTAAATGAAATGACTAAGGTGAGAAGTAGAGATCTATCTATTATCCTCCAGGCTCATTATTTAGTGGCTTCTGATACTTTGAAGTGCTTCAACATTTGCTTGTACCTAGAAAATACGAGAAACAAATACATCAACAAAGTTGGTACGTGGAAGTAAAGGCTATACTATGTTGATATATAAAATACTCAAAATTGGAGATAGAGAATGAAAACATTACTTAAAGGCGTAAAATCAGGTAATCCCAAGTTATTAGCCCCATTTATAATGAAATTGCATTACTATGGTGGACTTAGCACAAACATAAATATTGGGCCCTATCACTGTGTACCTTGTGCCATTAGGGATCTCCCTGCGTACCTTGTACCATTAGGGAGGTACTAGTCAACATTAATACTTTCCCTCTCTAATAGGGATATTAATGAGCACCACTAGTAACTACATTTCACTTATATTCAATTATGTTCTCTCATGTTCAAGGCGGTAAATCATCAATTAATCATATATCCACATCCATCAATGTATATCAATTTCATGCAAACAATTACATATACTTAACATCCAGCAAAAACTAGTCATATAATTATATCCATGTACCTTTAATTCTCAGATCTGAATTCCATAAGTCCTAAGTTAGGAGAAAGATAGTAGATCACCCTGAAATATAGTAAAACCCTAAAGTCGCCATGGTTTCTCATCAAACAACATTAATTATTATTATAGTTAGGGTTTAGGTTATCTGGGATGTCACTTTAGGATACATAGGTTTCAGAGTTGGGGTATGAGATCAGGGTCATCCAGGTTATTCAAGGACATTTTCTTTATTAGGGTTTTTCATAAATTGTACATAGTATTCATGATAAGGTGAGAAAAGAACTAGAAATTAGGGTTCTTCTCAATTATTGAATCAACTATTTTTCCTTAGATAGGTTTTCGAGTAACATGATGACCAAGATCATAATTAGGGTTTAAAATGTTCCCAAGGCAGAATTAAAATCAGTTATAACCATTATTTCACAAAACAATGTATTAAAAGGTCATTAGTGAGTGTAGGCCATATTTTTCAAAAAGCGCTCCGATCCAAGTCATAAATATATTTTATTTAGATATATTGGATTTTTCTGATGAAAATGGTATATTTATTCGATAGTTTCTGATAATCTTACCATTTTCTAGGGTTTTCACAAGTTCTGACCAATCGGGAAATTTTAAAGAATAAAACGAAAATAAAAAAAAGATTTGTGAGCTCTGCCTTGCGGATCATGCGAGGGATCCGATCAACCGGACCCTCTCACTGACCCGCAAGAAAGTGCTCATCCAAAGAGGGTCAGGCTGGGGTAAAAGGACGTGGATGCCCTTCGGGTTGAGTTCTTTGCGCGTGACCACGCTTGGACAGAGTGGGGTTTTCGTTGGTTCGATTCATCTGTGACTCGTGCCATGGCAGCAGCTAGCTGAGGCGAGGAACGGTGAAGGAGTGGGGTAGCTAGGTGGGTGCTGAGTGTGTGAGCATGAGCAGGTTGTGTTCGCGGGATCTTCCTAAGTTCAACGAGCCCAAGAAGCTCGCCGGAGGTTAACTACAGCTATGGTTGCGATGGCAGGAGGCTCTGTGAAATCGAGATTGGGTTTTAAGAATTTACCTGCCCTCCGGCTGGATTGAGGGGTCATGAAGCTCTGTGTGAGGTTCGTGAGACTCTAGATCCACTCCCAGCTGCTCAACGTGCCCTGGACCTCTCTGGAGATGGCATATTTGAGCTCAACTGCGGTGGCTAGTCGACCTGAGGCTCTGGGCCTCTGCGACACCCACTGAAGGCGCTCCTCGACTCGTCGGGGTTCCTAGATGGTGTAGCCGCATTCGATTGAGCGGAGAAAACCACTGGAGGGAGGGAGAAGTCAGAGTCAGGCGAGCTAGAGGTGCTCAAGTTCAGGGATATAGAGGTGATCACCGTTGAAATTGAGAAGTTTGAGTGACGAAATGGGAGGTGGCGGAGCTACTGGGATCCTTAAATAGGTGTGGGGGGTGCTAGAAAGGGGAGCCCTAAATTTGGTTGTCGCCACCACTGAGAGGTGCGGAATTGCGGGGGATCGTTCTCCCTAATCTGGGGGAGTTAGGTGACATGGTCACCACCGTTGGGCTCACCCGAGTGAGAGGGAGTCTTCCTCCAAAAATCTCGCAAGGAGGAGGTGGGGTTCAGGCGCGAGGGCCGTTGAAGGAGTCGCAGGTTTAGCTACCAGCTGGGACTGAGTCTTTCGGAGGTAAAAGATGAGGCCTCTACCCTTGGATTCGGAGTGGATCAGTGTGCACTAATCGGGCGGCTAGGATTAAATCCCAGTGAGTGGACCGCGCCCAAAGCAG
Organism: Alisma plantago-aquatica; assembly: GCA_963693085.1. Lineage (NCBI taxonomy): Eukaryota > Viridiplantae > Streptophyta > Magnoliopsida > Alismatales > Alismataceae > Alisma > Alisma plantago-aquatica. The sequence goes on from OY856410.1 coordinate 568,281,468, forward strand.
TCCAAATGACCGCGTGACAAAATAAAAGGCTAAAAAAATCGCAAACCTAGATCCTAGACTGGATTAGGTGACACAATACACCAAATTTCAAATGTGAATAACTCTAATTTGGTAATTCCGATTGTAATGAGATTTTAGGCATAGTTTTATAATGCTATGATTTAGCTATGGTGCAATATTGGAGTCAAAATTCGATTATTGACTATGTCAATTGACTAAATGTCATAATACTTGTATTATTGACTTTGTGTACCATTATGGATGGTCTTAAGTGAAATTGATAATCCATTTAATCAAATTAGTGAGAGAGATGATTGAGGGAATAATTGGAACAATTAAAATTGTAAGAGAGAGGAACTAAATAATACATATGTAAAAAAAACTCACTCTGTCACATTCTCTCCTCCTTTTAAGAATTTTGTCCCCAAAATTCAAGCAGCCTGAAAAAGATATGGATACTTCTTCTCGACCTCGCTCTTTAGCTCCCAGGTGGCATCTGTCTCATCATGGTGACTCCGAATAACTTTCACCATTTCAATATGACGATTACTGCGGAGTTCCTTTGACTTGAAGTCGAGAATTCTAACTGGAGACTCAGCATATGACAGATCATCCTTCAATTCGAGAGGCTCATGATTCAAGATATGACTAGAATCCTTGACATAGGGCTTCAGATTAGATACATGAAACACATTATGCATGGCACTATACTGAGGTGGCAAAGCAAGATGATAGGCACATTTACCAACCCTTTCTAGAATCTCAAAGGGTCCAACATAATGAGGATTGAGCTTTCCTTTGTTCTTGGCCAAAGCTTGAATAGGTCGGATCTTTAGAAATACATGGTCACCTTCCTTGAACTGACGTTCTTGACGGTGAACATCTGCATAAGACTTCTGTCTATCATGTGCCTGCTTCATCCTCTGTCGAATTAGAGCAACCTTATCAGTATACAACTGCATCTCCTCGGACTTCATCAGGGTACGTTCTCTGACATCGTCCCAGTGTAAAGGTGATCTGCATGGTCGGCCATAAAGAGCTTCATAGGGAGGCATCTCAATGCTTTCCTGATAGCTATTATTATAGGCAAACTCAGCTAAAGGCAAGTAATAGTCCCACAAGCCTTCCCAATCGAGAACACAAGCTCACAGAAGATCCTCTAGAATCTGTATTGTATGCTCTGACTGCCCGTCTGTTTGCGGATGGTAGGATGTCCTAAAGTTCAACTTGGTGCCCAATTCCTCTTGGACCTGCTTCCACAGCTTTGATGTGAACTTTGGGTCCCTGTCTGAGACAATAGATGTTGGGACTCCATGTAGACGTACTATCTCTCGTATGTAGAGGTCTTCCAACTCAGAAACCATTGCAGTAGTCTTCACAAGAAGAAAATGAGCTGACTTGGTGAGACGATCCACTATGACCCATGCAGCATCGTATCCCTTCCTGGTCCTGGGTAACCCCACCACGAAATCCATGGTGATGTGTTCCCATTTCCATTTCGGAATATCAAGGGGTTGTAGTAGACCGCCTGGTCTCTGATGTTCGTCCTTGATCCTTTGGCATGTCAAACACCTAGACACGAAATCAGTAATATCACGCTTCATGCCTCTCCACCAAAACTGACATTGTAGGACTTTGTACATCTTCGTCGTGCCTGGATGAACTGTGTACTTGGACCCATGTGCTTCATTTAGAATTGATGTCTTTACAGTTGACTTCTCAGGAACCCACATACGATTCTTGTAATGGAGACCACCATCAAGACCCACGGACAGATGTGTTTGCGGCTTCGACAGGAGAGAAGAGAGCTCTGCAAGATCGGGACTAGCCTTTTGTGCCTCAAGAAGTTCGAGATGCAAGTTGGACGTGATGGAAATGTTATTAACATGCACACGATCAGACAGAAACTGCGGTTTCCAGCCCACTAGATCCTCCATGTTCCTCCATTCAGGGACAGAAAGAGATGCACACACTGCCCTTTTTATGGTAAGGGCATCAGCGACTACATTTACCTTACCCAGATGATAGGCAATAGTGAAATCGTAGTCCTTTAGGTATTCGATCCATCAGCGTTGATGCAGATTAAAGTCCTTCTGAGTCAGGATGTACTTTAGGCTCTTGTGGTCAGTGAAGATGTCGAATGTTACCCCGTACAGGTAGTGCCTCCAGATTTTGAGGGCATGAATGATTGCAGCTAATTCCAAGTCGTGAGTGGGATAATTCAGTTCATTGGGTTTTAGCTGTCTAGACGCAAAGACCACTACCTTACCATTCTGTTGCAGGACACACCCTAACCCATTCCTCGAAGCATCAGTGAATATCACAAACCCTTCATTACAAGAGGGTAGAACAAGAACAGGAGCCGACGTCAACTTCTGCTTTAACTGCTGGAAATTGGACTCACAAGTGGCTGACCAGATGAAGTGCTCATCCTTCCGAGTAAGCTTGGTTAGAGGAAGTGCAACTTTGGAGAAATTTGGAATAAAACGACGATAGTATCTGGCCAGACCCAGGAAACTCTGAATTTCAGAAGGATTACGAGGAGGTTGCCAATCAAGTACATCAGAGACTTTGGCGGGATCAACAGATATACTACCTCCAGAAATGACATGTCCAAGAAACATAACCTTATCAATCCAGAATTCACATTTTGAAAGTTTGCCATAAAACTTCTGGGTTCGAAGAATGTCAAGAACTGCTCGCAAGTGTTCACGATGTTTTTCCATAGAATCAGAATAGATCAAGATATCATCAATGAAGATGACCACGAACTCATCAAGATAAGGTTGGAAGACTTTGTTCATCAGATTCATAAATACACATGGTGCGTTGGTCAACCCGAATGGCATCACCAGAAATTCGTAATGCCCATAATGAGTTCGAAAAGCAATTTTAGAAATATCAGAATCCTTGATTTTAAGTTGATGGTATCCAGAACGGAGATCAATCTTTGAGAAAACTTTAGCAGTACGAAGCTGATCAAAGAGGTCATCAATACGAGGAAAAGGATATTTGTTTTTAATAGTAGCTTGGTTCAACATGCGGTAGTCAATACACATACGCATAGAACCATCTTTCTTTTTAACAAAGAGAACAGGAGCTCCCCAGGGGGAAACACTAGGACAAATGAAACCTTTGTCAAGAAGTTCTTGTAACTGTTTCTTCAACTCCATAAGCTCAGCAGGAGCCATCCTATACGGTGCCCTAGAAATCGGAGTGGTTCCAGGAAGAAGTTCTATGGAGAACTCAATGTCTCTATTTGGAGGTAGCCCAGGAAGCTCCTCCGGGAAAATGTCAGGGAAGTCACGTACCACCTCCAAACTTTCTATAGGCCCGCTACTAGGACTGGTCTCTGAGACTAATGTGAGGAAGACTTTACATCCTTTAGAAATGAGCTTTTTAACTTTAAGAGAGGAGATTATAATATTATTATAGAATCTGCTTCCCCTAGGAATTTTCACAGGATAAGAATGAGGTTGAGAGAGGACCACCATCTTGTTTCTACAATCAATGTGAGCATGGTATGTGTAAAGCCAGTCCATACCAAGTATGACATCAAAATCTTCCATAGTTAAGAGAATGAATTCGAAGGGCATATCATGATTTTTGTATTTAAGAGAAAGTTCATTGGTTTTCTACAGAGTTGTGAGTATTTTGCCACTCGGAGTAGACACGTCCAGAATATATCCCAAATCCCTTATGTGGAGATTTAATATGGATGCCAGAGTTCGAGAAATAAAAGTATTTGTAGATCCAGAGTCAAATAAAGCCTTAACAGGATCACCATTTAATAATACAGTGCCTACATAAGGTAATCAAATTATGAATAATTGCATACTTGAATAAGATATTGAATTATAAAGAAATTAGGTTACCTTCACAGAGTTGGTTTGGATTTGCCTTGGCCTCTTCCGCATTTACTGCAAATACCTTGCCATTGCAGTGTCCCTGAGGCTGCGGAGCACCACCCACAGGATTGCCAAAGATGGAGGGAGTGGGGCACTTGGCGACAAAATGGCCCTCCTTTTTGCGGTTATAGCAGACTGGCTTGGTGTGGAGGCATACTCCACCATGGAAATGTCCACAAGTCTTGCACTTGGGATGATTCGTCCTCGGCTGATTCTGGTAGCTTTTTTGTCCTCCCTTTCCTGAACCTCCTCGTTTCCCTGATCCCTTATTGTTATGTCTAGGATGGAACTTTCTAGACTTGTCCTCTTCAGTTGTGGTTAACCCTAAGTATCCCATGCTAGAAGGTTTTTGCATGCCTTGCTCTCTCTCCTGCTTGAGGGCCATGTCTAGGGCTTCATCTATGCTTCTGGGATGAGAGGCTATGACTAGGGTTTTTAGGTGGGCGGAAAGGCAGTCAACATAGTGCTCAGTAAGACGGTCTTAAGTCCTGATGGGTGCATAATGCTCCAGAAGCCTAAACTTCCGGGTGTAATCAGCTACTGAAAGACTACCCTGCCTTAACTCCTGGTACATCTTCTCCTTCCTCTTCCTCTCAGCTATGGGCATAAAACGATCTGTGAAGAGGTTTTTGAAGGCTTCACACTCCATGTTGTCTATTTACTCACCCCTATTCCTGCCATAGTTCTCCCACCAGATTTTTGCCCCTCCCTTAAGCATATGGGTGGCGAACTTGACCTTCTTCTCATTGGGTACTTCTAGGGTATGAAAACCATTCTCTATGGTTAAAATCCAGGCTTCAGCCTTGTCCATGACTTCTGGCTGGTCTTCCCCCCAAAAGGAATCAAGGTTTAGCTTAATAAAATCTATCACCGTCACTTCTTTCTTCCTAGATGAGCTAGGTTCAGGGGTTCCTTTTGTGGCGAGGGTTTCCATAAAATCTAGAAGGATTTTCTTCTGTTCCTCCCACCTTTCCTTGGCCACAGCATCGGGATCAGGTACTTCAGAGTTTTCAGGCTCTTTTCTTTTCTTAGAGGACGATTCCCCTGAGCTGCGAGTCTTAGGAGGCATCCTAAAATTAATTGGGATATATTAGATTTATTACTCAACAATTATATTTGTCATTATCACTATGTCATTTCATTTTTCTCTTATATCATTTATTGACGTTCTTGATGTTACAATTTATGGAGGATACTTTAAAAGTCCTTATTGGTCGGTCCTTAAGACTTTCTAAATAGAGAGACTCTTTCCTAATCTTATATCATAAAGATGAAGGGAAGAACAATTTTTAAAATTTTGAGATAAGAGGGAAAATATTCCTATAGAAAAGATGAGAGTGAATTTCTATAGATGAGAAAGATCCTAATTTTAAGGTATGCCCAAAAGGTAAGGGACATTTAGGATATCGGCCGGGTAGACTCACACTGCCTTATAGGTAGCCTCGTGATTGCCAAGCAAAGTGGCTCAGAGACTTTAGCCAGACCTTAGGCAGATGCTATCCTAGTCACCTCAACCCTTCACATCCCTAACTCAAGGACTACCCTAGACTCATAATAGGGTGAATGAAAGTCATGTGACTATGATGTGTGAACATTGGCTCTAATACCAACTGTGACGACCCCAATTTCCATATACGTTCCTTAGTGACATGCACATATATGCGTGCACTCATATCTATGAATGTCAAAAGGGAAAATATAGGAAATCAAGATAGTCATCTAAAATCAGAGATAAGCCAAGGTTTTGTCCACATCATCAGTAATATCCACACAAAAATACATTCATTGATAAAAGATAAAGTCATACATATTAATACTTGAGAAAAGGAGAAGAATAAGTCTATGAAAAGGAAATGCGATTATTACATAGGATCTATATTATCCTATTACAACATCTAGAAAAGAAAACTATCTAACTGAAATGACCAAGGTGAGAAGTAGAGATCTATCTATTATCCTCCAGGCTCATTATTTAGTGGCTTCTGATACTTTGAAGTGCTTCAACATTTGCTTGTACCTTGAAAATACGAGAAATAAATACATCAACAAAGTTGGTATGTGGAAGTAAAGGCTATACTATGCTGATATATAAAATACTCAAAATTGGATATAGAGAATGAAAACTTTACTTAAAGGTGGAAAATCAGGTAATCCCAAGTTATTAGCCTTATTTAGAATGAAATTGTATTACTATGGTGGACTTAGCACAAACATAAATATTGGGCCCTATCCCTGCGTACCTTGTACCATTAGGGATCTCCCCGCGTACCTTGTACCATTAGGGAGGTGCTAGTCAACATTAATATTTTCCCTCTCTAATAGGGAGATTAATGAGCACCACTAGTAACTACATTTCACTTATATTCAATTATGTTCTCTCGTGTTCAAGGCGGTAAATCATCAATTAATCATATATCCACATCCATCAATGTATATCAATTTCATGCAAACAATTACATATACTTAACATCCAGCAAAAACTAGTCATATAATTATATCCACGTACCTTTAATTCTCAGATCTGAATTCCACAAGTCCTAAGTTAGGAGAAAGATAGTAGATCACCCTGAAATATAGTAAAACCCTAAAGTCGCCATGGTTTCTCATCAAACAACATTAATTATTATTATAGTTAGGGTTTAGGTTATTTGGGATGTCACTTTAGGATACATAGGTTTTAGAGTTGGGGTCTGAGATCAGGGTCGTCCAGGTTATTCAAGGACATTTTCTTGATTAGGGTTTTTCATAAATTGTACATAGTATTCATGATAAGGTGAGAAAAGAACTAGAAATTAGGGTTCTTCTCAATTATTGAATAAACTATTTTTCCTTAGATAGGTTTTCAAGTAACATGATGACCAAGATCATAATTAGGGTTTAAAATGTTCCCAAGGCAGAATTAAAATCAGTTATAACCATTATTTCACAAAACAATGTATCAAAAGGTCATTAGTGAGTACGGGATGGCTTTCATGATTCAGATGATCAGGTAGTCTGTTACCATGGTAGAATGGTAGTACCTGATACCAATAACTTAAGGAAGTTAGTCCTGGAAGAAGCTCATTCTTCGATGTATGCCATGCATCCAGGGAGCACCAAGATGTATCACAATTTAAAGGATATGTATTGGTGGCCTGGATTGAAGAAAGATGTAGCTGAGTTTGTTATGTAGTGTCCAGTGTGTCAGCAGGTTAAAGCTAAACATCAAAAGCCCACAGGAACAATGCAACCTCTGCCTATACCGCAGTGGAAATGGGATCATGTAACCATGGATTTTGTGGTTGGTTTGCCTAGAACAACCAAAGGTCATTATTCCATTTGGGTAATACTTGATAGGTTGACTAAGACATCACATTTTCTTCCTATCAAAACAACCTACACTACTAAGAAGCTTGCACAGATATACATAGATGAGATTGTGCGTTTACATGGGGTTCCAGCTACTATTGTTTCTGATAGAGGTCCCCAGTTCACGAGTCATTTTTGGGAGCGACTCCATAAATCTTTGGGTATGCAATTAAGGTTTAGTACAACCTTTCATCCATATATAGATGGACAATCTGAGAGGACCATACAAACTTTGGAGGACTTTCTTAGGGCATGTGTCCTTCAGTTTGTTGGGAGTTGGTATCTACACCTGAGCTTGATAGAATTTGCTTATAATAATAGCTATCATCACAGTATTGAGATGAAACCATATGAGGCTTTATATGGTAGACTTTGTAGATCTCCCTTATGTTGGTATGAAACAGGAGAATATCAACTTTTGGGTCCTGAGCTGGTTCAGCAGACAACTGAGAAGATTAAAGTAATACAACAACAGTTGAAAGCTGCCCAGGATAGACATAAATCTTATGCTGACAAGCGTTGTAGGCCTTTAGAATTCCAAGTTGGAGACAAAGTGTATCTCAATTTCTCACCTTAGAAAGGTATCCTTAGATTTGGAAAGAAGGGAAAGTTAGCTCCTAGATTTATGGGGTCTTATCCAATCATTGAAAGGATGGGAAAGGTAGCCTATAAGCTAGAGTCACCACCTGAGCTGCATAGATTACATCTGGTGTTCCATATTTCCATGTTGAGGAAGTGTCATCCTGACACTGAGTTAGTTCTGCAACCTGTGGAGGTAGAACTAAATGATGATATATCATATGTAGAAGGACCTGTGTTGGTTCTTGACAGAAGAATTAAAAAGCTGAAAAAGAAAGACATATGTCTTGTAAAATTTCTCTGGCATCACCGTGGCATTGAAGAAGCTACGTGGGAGTTAGAGGAAGAGATGAGGAAGAAGCATCCTTCTCTTTTCTCTTAGTGATTTCGGGGACGAAATCCTTGTAAGGGGTGGATAATTTGTAACATCCCTGACCTAGGTTATGCTTTAACCCTAGGTGTTTTGTTTAATTAAAGTGATTATATGCTTTCTCTTATCTTTTGAAAAGTAATTAAGGATCAAGAGAAACTTATATTGCAATTTCAGTCCTTTTTGAATAATGTTGAAATCAATGTTTTGCTTGATTTGGACTAAAGTGCAATTTACCCAAGCTGAGGGGTTAATTAGCAAATGTTGCATGATAAAATGTTCCTCATGTGTTGAAGAATCATGAGAGTGAATATTATGAAGAGGTATTGCTTTTGATAGCCTGAATACCAAGAAAGAGCTGATAAAGCAATGTTTGTGCATTAAAACCTAGTTTTTGTGTAATGTGCAATTTACCCAAACCCTAGGGTTCAATATGCAAATTACCACTTCAAAATGGTCCCTACTATTTCTTGGGATTATTTGGAGCAAATAAAATGATAGGGGCATCTCATTTGTATCTCTTTGAAGGAGAGAGAATCTTGATATTAAAATAATCAAGATTTATGCATAATTGAAACCCTAATTCAATTTAATGAAAAAATAAATATATTAATTGAAATGCCCTTAAACCAAAATTGAAATGGTTGAATTCAGATATGTGTGGAAGTATTTGTGCCTTGAAATGACACGGAAATATCCTAAGGAGGGGAAAACTCCACTCACATTATTATAAGAAAAAGAAATATCCACTAAAAATGGGATATTAGTATTATATGATTTAAGGTGCTAAATTTGCTTTTCTTTAAATTGTGGATAATTTAGTAGAATAAGAGGCAAAGAAGATAGCCTCGTCCCTAAGTAAGAGAAGGGGGCTAGTGGCAAAGGAATGGGGGAGATAATTCCTACTTTCTCTCTCTTAATTGAATTTTTAATAGAAATAGCGTATAAGCTCATTTATCCATAGAGTAAAAGGGGAATTTTGAATTCACTACCACTCTTTTCTTACAAAAAGACCTTGGGAGCTTAGGACGAATAGGAGGACGAACCCCAACCTATTGGTAAGCTTCTTGACCTTCTTTCATCTTGATTTCATGGTGGAAATCACAAATCAAGCATTGATTTCTTCTTTTCTTCACTCCATCTTCAATCCTAGCCAATCTTTTCACTCCAAAACTTGAGGAAGAGCCTTGGGGGAGTTGCAAAAGCTACTTCCACCATTTTTTGATGTGAAGCTCTAAAATTTGAATCTCAATTGAAGGCGAGTTATATAACTTGAACCCTTATTCATTGTTATTCAACTCAATTTCTCAATTCAATTGATGCAATTGTTCTTCTTGCAATACCTTTGATTAATTTATGCAACTTCTATGGGTATGGCAGTAGATTTCGTGGGTTTGAAGGTTGATGATGATGACATCATCTCAAGCACACACCTTAACCAAGTAAGTGGGCAAACGGTTTTCAAAACCAAATGGGTTATTCGGTTTCAAAACCGAATGGGTCATTCGGTTTCAAAACTGAATGGGTCATTCGGTTTCAAAACCGAATGGTCAATCAAGTTCAAGACCGAATGGGTAATTCAATTCAAGACCGAATGGGTTCCATTCAAGACTGAATGGTAATTGTACCCAAGATTGATTGGATAAATCACTTCAAAACTGAATAGGTGATTCGATTTCAAAACTGAATCATTGGAATCGTTTTCAAGGTCGAATGGATTGATTCGGTTTCAAAACCGAATGGATTGATTAAGTTTCAAAACCAAATGAAGGTCAATCACCTCAAGACCGTTTGGATGGTCAAGGGTGGTGATTGAAGGATTAAAAATACAAGGGCCAATAATTGTTGAACTTCAATAACTCAATCGATTGAAGGCTTCAATGTAACAAATCATGTTCAATTGATTGACGATTTGATCTAAGGAACCCTTGCAGTTTTGAGACTGATTAGGCCCAAATGGTCTTGACACCATTTGAGCCCAAATGGTCTTGAAACTGTTTGAGCCCAAATGGTCTTGAAACCGTTTGGGGTCAAACGATTTCAAAACCGTTTGGAGACCATACTATTTCAAAACCGTTTGGTGTTGAAATCCCAAAAACAAATGGAGGTCTATTGTGTTTCAATCATTTAGAAATGGAAGGTGATGATTGTTCCATTGATCCAATGATTGATAGTAATGATAATCAATGATAAGTACAAAGATTGAATCCCTAAAAGTACTTAGTTGAATAGTACCTTTGAAAAGATAAACCCTGATTGCTTATGAAAGTAGTAATTCAGTACACTATGTCAATCATAATTGTATGTACTTGATTGGATGGTTGATGTAATTTAAATCAAGTGGAGAGAATGACAGAAAGGAACTCATAGATGAGTATGATTCATGAGGTGATTAAGGGTATGATCCTTAGTAAAGATATCATGAAACCCTAATTCTGAGCACAAACCCTAATTGAGAAGGTCATTGAACTCTAACCCTAATTTAGGACAAATCTGAGTGAAACCCTAATCTAGGGTAATAGTGTAACCCTAACTTAAGGGTGATGTCATGAGAAACCCTAATTGTGGGAAATTAAAGTGGAAACCCTAATCGGGGTGAATAGTAAACCCTAATTATGGGTAATTGAGTAGAAACCCTAATTGGGATGAATAGTAAACCCTAATTGGGGATAATTGAATGTCAACCCTATTTATGGGTAATGAAATGTGAAACCATAATTTGGATGAATAGTAAACCTTAATTATGGATAATAGAAGGTGAAATCCTAATTGGGATGAATAATAAACCCTAATTGTGGGTTATTGAATGTGAACCCTTATCTAGGGTGATATCATGTGAAACCCTAATTTAGGGTGATGTAATGTGAAACCCTCATGTTTTGATGTGATGTGGGACTCAAACTTAGGGTGATGCTATAAAATGACATATGAAACCCTAATCTTTGGCAATATGGTAATAAACCACAACCCTAATCTGGGTGAAGGGATGAGTATTCCCAATTAACATGAAATGGGAAACCCTAACCCTGGTAAGGGAATCATGGTGTTGACCTTGAACAGTGATGTTATACTTGATTTGCATGGTACTGATATCTAATTGATGTAATTTTTATCATCTGTACTAACCATGCAGGTATAACGAGATGATGAACATATCCAGGTATGAGCTATGTTGCTTTGTTATTGAAATTATTTATTAAGGCCTTGTGTTCCATAATATGCCTTGTTGCCTAGTGAGAGGTAACAAGAGAGTTAATGGGCCTCAAGTGCCATGTGAGAAGCTGGTGTAGCAAGTATCATGTTTACCTTGGTCAGATGACCTAAAGGTGATAGTTACCTAAAAGAGTGGTAACAATGCTCAGTGATGAGCTAAGGGTTTGAATACCCAGAATCATTTGATTATGATATTTAGGTGTGGAGGAATGAGAATTCCCAGTATTAAAATGAGGAATTGAGATCCCAATGTCTTATCAGTACTGATAAGTGATTGATGTAAATAGTACATGTTTCTTTGTAGCATTTGTCTTAATAAGTTATGTTTGAAAACTTGGTTGATGCTAAAAGAATATGATAATGTACTTAATTAATTAAGTGAAATCTATTCATGTAGTGCTCTGACCATAGATCCATCATCGTCAGAAGTTTGGTGATGGTGAAATAGGTTTTCCTAAGGGAACTCCTGGAGGGCATACTGTTGAGTATGTGGGGGTCGATGGGCGAAAATATCCTTACGTCATGATGAGGAGATTGATGGAAGGTAAACATTAAACCTCTCAATCCTTCATTAAATGTTCCGGGATGGATGTATCATTAAACTCCTGATGTTTTTAATTCTGGATCGATGGAGGTAAACTTGAAATCTCTCAATTGCGAAGAGATTGCAGCTGCGGCTGTATCTCTAATAGTGAAGTGCCAGAATACCCTGGAAAGCAATTTTAGCAGAGACACTAGATGTCCTGCATTTTGTCCTCACACTGACTGAGGAGGATGAGGTCATGGAAATCCGGTTCTTCTTTTGACCTATGTATGGTACCGATTTCGACTTCGCAATGGTCAATTGGAGTACGAGCGGCATACCTCATCTCCTCAGAGCTTAAGTTATGCTTGTAAAATGTAATCAGTCGTGTAGCATATTTGCTTAAGGTTGAAATACGAGATTCATTGGCTGATGTTATCTTACTTAACATATCCTAGATGGATAAATTTTGTACACGTTCTTTAATTCCTTATTAGATATTAGACATGTTGCTTATTCAATTTATAGTTGATAAGCCTAAGATAGAATGTTTCTCTAATCTGCATAAATATTGAATTACCTGTTGTCGAATATATGATTCCACTGCTCAGTTTATTTCTATTAAACTACAATAATCATGTTTACAACGGAGAGTTATATCTCTCATTGGGGCAATTATATAATTGTCTCACCCCTGTGGGATCTAACATTTTTAGGTAGACCAGACAAAGAAGAAGAAACCCTATAGCAGGGGAAGAGAAGCAACATCAACAGGGACAATAGTAATACTCGAGGTGGAAATACTAGCTGTCATGTTTTGTATATAGAGAGACCATTGTGTCATCTCTGTACTCTCAGGTCCTAGGAGTCAGTAAATAGTGTTTTTTTATAATCGATCTGAGATTTTGTCTTGAATGCCTCGAGGATGTTGCTAATTGAGCTTTTGATTAAGCAATTTTTGTATATATATTCCTTGAGAGGAAATGGTACATGGAATGTACAATGTGAACCAGTATGTAATGTAATACATTAGTTCCTATTGAAAAAGTTTCTTTGAGAATGGATCTCTCTGCAAATGGTTTAAAAATTTAGTGATTTTCGTTAATCCTCTGTTGATGTTTGGTTTCGTATGTTTTATTATTGTGATGACGTTATGTCGTTACAATATATGTATCTTTCTACCCCGTACTCAGCACCTCGTGTGTTGACCCTTTTCTCGTATGTTGTTTTTAGGTTCAAAATGGCTAGAAAGATGATGGGCTTGGTGAGCTATGTTAGGTGTACTTATTGTAAGATCCAAATATAGTATACATGAGCAGACTTGTACAAAGTGACTCTTGAACATGTAATTCAAATCATGTAATATAATAATGTTGTTTAATATATCTTGTTGATTGTTGAGATTATGTTGGTACCTTTATCTTATTATTTGTTCATGTGTGCTAAGCTTTACGCTTCCGCATATCACCTTTGATATCTGTTTAGTTCATGGGACTGGGATTCCGATTCCGTGACAAGTTCCTTACTTCTACTAGATGCTTTCTATGCTACAACTTACATTATAAATAGGTGTCAAGCAAAAGTCTAAATACAATGATTAGAGTTGATGTTCACATTGATAACCGAACTAATTATGTTTATCCGAGGGTGTTTTCTGTCATGTTGTACAACAGAGTACATGCCTACTCTACAAGAAGACTTAATCCATTCTCAATTAGTCAATCCCCTATGTATTCTTATGGTTAAATGAACAATACAACTCCTTACACATACCAAATGATAGTGTGTGACTTAAAGCATGTAGTATATAGCGAACAAATGAGTCTTCAAAGCTTAGTTCAGTTCTTCCATCAATTATCTCCTGTCAACCCTGCATGAAGCTAGTTAGAAGTAATTATTCTTTGAAACAAGGTCTGTCTGATGGTTTCGTCATCCGAAAATGACTGGAGGTGCAACTTGTTACCTATTTGCCTTCTATTTATTTGTAATTATTCTAATTAATGTATATTTCTTATCTATTTGTAATAGTATTTTAGGTTTAGGAGCCATATTTGGGTCAATAGATCCTTAGATCTTTAGTCACTTGTTTGACACTCTCATAATATAAGTAGTTGGAATTTACTGTGATCCAATCTGAAGCAATTCACTCAAAGTAACTAGTTGGCTCCTATTGCATCCAAACTAACTACATGTTGGATAATTAGACAAAAGTTAAATAGATTCCAGGCACACAATGACTATCAAAAATGCAACAACAACAATAATAATGGATTCAATGAAAACCAACGATCAATTAGATGATGCAAACTCTAGAGCCAGAGATGAAGGTATGTGAAACACTGTCTTCAAGATAGAATCTGTCTCTCCTTGAATGAGATTTTTTGGCAGTCCATCTCCAAGATTCAACCACCCCAACTTTGTTGTAGGCGCTTGGTGCAAGCAAGTGTAATATGTCGAACTTATTCCTTTAGCCATTTGTCGCCAAAAATTAGCGGACATTGCAAAGCATTGTCGATGCAAGAACAACTAGTATTAGGAAAATTGGTGCAGAGAATAAAGAAGACAAAAGGGGGTGAATAGAATGCTGGAGCATTCTAGTTATGAAAACTAGAATACATGTTTTTCTCTATATGTGTTTTCAAAGGAGAGTGAATGTCAACTTCTAAGGAGAACAACCTTAAGAGAGCTCTGCGGTATCAACCAACACAAGTTTCACATGTCACTACTGTTGGTCTTTCTTAACCTACGTCTTTAACATCGTGTTTAATATGTTGTTTAAAGATATTCATGAGAGGATATTTATTGTTATCATTAATGTTGTTCTCAATTTTATAAAGATACTCAAGAGTGGATATTTCCTATTATTTTAATGTTGTCAATGGCTCCAAAGTGACGCAAATGAAAAACCAAAAGTCTTTTCAAAAAACAAAAACAAATAAAATAAATCATTTCGTAAAAAGATAAATAACATGCACACACTGAACCATTCTAAAAGCTGAAAAACAGATTTTTTGAAGCACAAAATGCAACATTCCCCTACATATTTCAAAAAATCTCAGAAATCAAGAAATAACAAAATTTGCAACATTACTATGTTTTTCAATATTGGTAACTTGTGATTTTGAACCATTATCTAGAATGACTTACTTCCATCCTGAGAGATGTGGTGAATTACATCTTGACTGAGACTCTCCTATTCAAATTTCACTCAATCACACAATCATAGTGTGGGCACAAGAATAGGTTCCTATCAGTGTACCCATAAATGACCTTTGCAAGAATCTTATTTCATGATCACTCTAGAAAGTATGCCTAACTTACATAAACCCTGGATCTTGGGTTACACTCATATAGTAGGGATCTATAAGAGTGTCTTGTCAGTATACGCCCTACCATTAAATGGCCTTGAACTCATTTAGAGAAAATCTCTTCCTTAGAGAGAATGAAACACTAATGCCATAAGAGATTTAGGAGTGATACTCCAAGTGTGTGTTTCCATATAACACTTTAGTTTATTCGTCCCTTTGAACCAATTCTTATGAGATCTCTAGTTTTAGAATGGTAGGGTTCCCATTCCAATGTTTAGCCTATGGACAGAAGACACCTCCCCCTCAACAAACTGAGTACTAGCTTTCTAGATTGGCCTTTAGTAAGTACTACATTTCACATACTCAATAGATATGACCCCACATGTGATGTGATATCCCACATCTTCATATCTTAATCTCATAAAGTGCTTTCTCAGGTTACCTTAGATTGTTTAGCTTTGTCTACCATTATTTTATCATCATATAATATAGAAAAGGGTAACATGGCTTTAAAATGATTGGCAGATCAAGAAGTAAACTTCTAAGCCATTATGCCTAGAAGCAAGCTAAATCTAAAGCAATAAAGTCAACCTCCATGGTGGATCTAGCTCTTAGCGTTTTCTTGAATGATTTTCAAGAAACTTCTTCTCCTCTACATCAAACACATACCCATTGGTAGACTTGATTTCATCTGAATCAACTATCCAATTTGCATATACTATAACCCTCCATTATTGTGGGAAACTAGTGTAATGTAGAATATACATAGTACCTTTAAGGTACCTAAACAATCTAACCAAAAACTTCTAGTGGTTTGTATTAGAAGAACTAGTATACCTACTCAGCCTATATATATCATAGGAAATATCTAGTCTAGTGCAATTAGCTAGGTACATCGAGCTTCCTATGACTTGATCATATTTATTTTGATCCACTAGAGTACCCTTATGTACCTTAATATTTATTTTGATCCACTAGAGTACCCTTATGTACCTTAATAGTCTTGCATCGAGGAGGAAGATCAGTAAGAAACCAAGTATTGTTTCTCATAATTGACTCTATTTTATTATTGATAGATTCCTTCCGAAAATTAGAGTCTATAGATTTTATGGCATCTTCATAAGTAGAATTCAGACCATAGTTCTTGTCAGATTTATTCCTTATACCTCTACCTAGGATACTAGGAGGATCATAAATAAGGAGTTCATGTTCTACTTCATATAAAGTTGCAACAGAGATGGGTTTTTTATGAGAAGAGGAAGAAGGTTCTTCACTAACCTATCTAGGATCATTATCCTTAAGAGGAAATATAGTTTCATAATAGACACCTTCTATAGGTCTAAACTCAATAATATAGTTGACTGTAATGTCTGAGCTATCATATTTTATTGGTAGGAATCTATTAGCATTACTATTTTCAACATATCCAATAAAGAAAATATGAAATTTTTTATGTCCTAGCTTTCTCTTTTTATTATCTGGAACTTTAACCTTAGCCAAGAACCTCAACACTTTGAGGTATTCCAAATAAGACTTTTTATTAAGTCAAAGTTCAAAGGGTGTTTTATGAACATGTCTAAAAGATATACATTTTAGAATGTATTTCACAGTTTGAAAAGCTTCCCCCATAGTCGGTGACTAGGTCTAGACTCAACTAGAATTGAATTAACCATGTCAATCAATATTCTATTTTTTTCTCAACTACTCCATTGGATTGAGGCTTATATTAGGTAGTGGTTTCATGTATAAGGTCTTAGTCCTTATAGAACTTGTTAAGGTCATTAGAGGTATATTCACCATATATATTGGACCTTACTCTCTTAATGTTCTTTTCTAATTATTTCTTCATTTGGGTTTTATAGATTCTAAATCTTTCTAATTTTTCATCTTTAGTTTTTAGCTAGTAAATAGAACAATATTTAAAAAATTTAGTTATGAACGTTACAAAATTTATCATATCATCACGAGTAAGAACACTATTTAAATCATAAACATGAGTATGAATTAATTCAAGAAGAGATGTATTGTGATCTACTAATTGAAATGGCTTCTTAGGAAGCTTAGCTTGAACAAAAATTTAGCATATATATTAGAAATATCAATGCGTCTTGAGAAACAAATCTAAATTTATCATGTGTTTCATCATATTTCTATTTACATGAACAAGACATGCATGTCAAACATTACTAGTTTCATAAATGAAAATAGTAGAAGATATTTAATTAAAAGAAGACCTATTACATAACATAAAAGATAACTTAATAAGACCACCACATACATAACCCAGACCAATATAAGAACCATTCTTAGAAATAATAATACGGTTGTCTTAGCATAATAAGGTATAACCAAAATGCAACTTGACTAATTAAGTTTCTATCAAAAGAAGGAACATGTTGAACATCATTCATTCTAAGAGTATTTCCATGTGTAATTTTTATGTCATCATGTCCACAACCTACAATCGGGATAGTGGATGAATGATCTCCCCACTTGATCATTTTTCCAAATTTAGCCTGATAGGAAGAAAAGATAGATTGGTCAAAAGAAATATAGCAGGTGGCACCCGAGTCCAAATACCAGTCAAAAGATAAGTCAATAAATAGAATAGTTGGATTTTTTAACC
Organism: Alisma plantago-aquatica; assembly: GCA_963693085.1. Taxonomy (NCBI): domain Eukaryota; kingdom Viridiplantae; phylum Streptophyta; class Magnoliopsida; order Alismatales; family Alismataceae; genus Alisma; species Alisma plantago-aquatica. Next base: position 568,299,343 of record OY856410.1, read on the forward strand.
TATATATAGAAGAGGAAGGGACCACTCCCACAATGATCATATTTGCTTCATGATTTTTAGGAGCTTGGATATATTGACTTCTCTAACCTTTATAAAATCTACACACTTTTGCTAAGTGTCCGTATTTATCACACACAAAGAAAATACATTTTTCTCTTTGATCACTATTATTATTGTTACTCTGATCTTGGTTGTGCTTGTGGCCTTTAAAAGAAGGTTTATATTTCTTATTCAGATGGGAGTGGTTAAACTTCTTCTTGGTTTTATCACCTAAAACCATATTAACGGTAGGGTAAAAAACTTCATGTCTTGTTTCTTATGTCTATTCTCGGTTTGTAGAGATTTGACTAAGGATGCCATGGACATAATTTTGTGTCTGTCTGAAGGTCCTGACAAAATCCTTCCAAGTAGGTGGGAGTTTCTCTATTAGGGTTGCTACTTGAACCTTTGACCATAGACTTAGAAACTAAGTTTTTTTATTCTAGAACTTGATCCAAAATAAGTTTATCATCAACCATGTTGTACCATGTAGTAACAACATGCACACATTGTGAATGTCACAACTGTTGGTCTTTTCTAATGTACGTCTTTAACATCGCGTTTAAGGGTCGGTTTTAAGGATAATCAAGAGAGAATATTTATTGTTATCTTTAATGTTACAATGTTTTTTAAAAGATGGTCACAGAGAGGATATTTATAGCTCTTTTTAATGTTGTAAATGGCTCCAAATGATGCAAAAGAAAAATCAAAATCCTTTCTAAGAAATCAAAACAAACAAAATAAATTGTTCCATAAAAAAGATAACTCATACGCATGCACTGAACCAAACTGAAGGCTGAAAAATGATTTTTTTTTAAATATGAAATGCAACACTACATTCACATATAATGTCATACACTGATGAATGGAGAGCGTAGTGACACATATATGCATTTAAATAGAGATGTTTGTGTATTTTTATTGTTTCTAAAAACATCATGTAGAATGGAAGGTAGAGAAGTCAGACGTGCATGAGTGACAACATAATCAACTATGGTTATCATTTTATTTGGTAGGGAATAGAGTCATCATGAAGAAGAAGAAAATACATCTTTCACCTTTGTTTAGCATGAGTCGCAACATATATCCAAATAGTCTAATTTGTCTTCTCACTTAACATGTTCTCCCTATGTATTAAACAAGAACAATGGTTGAGATGGGTGCAACCCATTATGCGTATTGCATGCTTTACCATCCCATTTCCTTTCAAAAAGGATGGAATAATAATTTGCATCACTTACAATTTTTCCCAATTGCAGCCTTGGATCATTATTGGCCAACGTTTATTTGTCCTGCCTCATTGTTCGGCAAACCAACAACAAGATAGGTCTTCCTTAAATAAAAGAAAAAAAAATATTTGGATAGTAGGTTTTGTCGGATAAAGTAAGTCATCATATTTATCGAAATGTTAGGCTGACGCGTTTCGACGCTCACTCGTCTTTGATACGGGCCGTAAAACTATTTTCCATTGGGCTGGGGTGGTTTTCCCCGACCGACACCCTTTTTACCTTTTTTTTTCCACGTGACATAGGTGTAGAAAAAAGAGCAAAAAATAGAAAAACATAAAAGAAAAGAATTATTTTGCTAATAACTTTTAATCCATAATGAATCTCTTGACAAAATAAAAACTACTGGACTCATTATAAAAAATACAATCTAACAACACTAATGTTGATATACTTTAAAAAAATATGCATCGTCAAAATGAGTACATAACAATACAAAAAAGAAGAGAGAGAAAATCATTTTACTTATAGCTTTTAATTTGTGATGTATTTTTTTCCGAAACAAAAACTCTAGATTATTTATGAAAAAAGCTATCCAACAAGACCAATGTCAATATATTTTGAGAGAAATAATTTGATAAACAAAATTAATGTGTGTGTATAATCATGACGATGATGACAACGATGATGATGATTATGAGGAAGATTACACATACTCTAAGATTTGTCCTAACTTACTATTTATACACATACCCCAAAAATTATGTACATTAGCACCAAAATTGGGCACTTTTCTATAAATATTGGGCGCATTATGTTAAGGACTTGTGCGAATTTTCTATTTATATGCATAATCTAAGAACTAGGCGCATGGACACCATAATTAGGTATATTAGCACCATAAGTGGATATTTTTCTACGAATATTAGGCACATTATGTTAAGATTTGTGTTAACTTACCATTTATGCACATACCCCAAGAATTGGGCATATTCACACCAGAATAGGGTACATTAGAACCATAATTGCGTGTTTTTATACAAATTTTGGCCGAACAGTGTAAAGATTTGTGCTAATTTGCTATTTATTCACATACTCTATAAAGTTGGCACATTACACTATAATTGGGCACATTAGCACCATAATGAGGCGCTTCTCTACAAATATTTGGCACATTATGTTAAGATTTGTGCTAATTTACCATTTATGTACATACCTAATAATTGGGCACATTCACACCATAATTGGGCACATTAGCACTATAATTAAACACTTTTTTACAAATATCAAGATGCATTGTGTTAAGATTTATGGTAATTTATCATTTATGCGCATACCCCAAGAATTGGGCACATTTGCACCATAATTGGGCACATTAGCACCATAATTGGGTGCTTTTCTACAAATATTGGGCACATTATGCTATGATTTGTGCTAATTTGTTATTTATACACATACCCTAAGAATTGAGCGCATTCATACTATAATTGGACGCATTACCATAATTTGGGTTCTTTTTGCCAAATATTGGATGTATTATGTTATAATTTGTGCTAATTTACCATTTACGCACATACCCAAGAATTGGTACAGTCACACTGTAGTCAGGCGCCTTTCTATATAATTACTAATATTTTTTCATTACATCCCTGCTCTTATGACATTACTTCCCTCCTCTTTCCTTTTAGTTTCTCCTTATACTTTTTTATTTTATTATTCTAAAAAATGTGCAAATAGTTCTTATTTGTTATTTGATATTATTTTTTTCAAAAATATGTCAATATTAGTCTGGGTCAAATATAATTTTATAAGGAATTTAATAATTTTTGTTTCATCTAAAATTTCATTATGGACTAAAATAATATATTTTTCTCAAAAAATCAAAAGAATTTTTTAAAAGAAGTACAACTGGGCTCGGTGCTAGGAGGGATGGTTTTACAACGTGTAAATTATGCTCTTATATTTTGCGTCTTCAATTTGACAACAATAATCAATACCACTACGGAGAGGATCTAAAAATCCAAGTGGAGAGGCAAAATTGTCAAAAAAAGAGGTTATTTCGTAGCTAAGCAAACACAACAACTACTAATTATTTAGTGGAAGAACTATTAATCTTTTTCTTAAACCGGTAATTTATTGTACATGTATGTATTTATCAAGTATTCTTTATGGTACGTATCAATTTTTCTTTATGATATCTCTGATGTAGGGTCTGGAGGGCGAGATTGTCCGACACATTTTCACATCTGTCTTCACAAACAAATGCTTTACGGCAATTGTGCTGCTGACGAGCTCAGATTTGTTACTCCCAGTATGAACACGAAATATGCTACACCTTTAATTATCTTCTGACATGTGTTATTGGATATTCACTCCAGCGGACTTACATTCAGTGGCGGAGCCACATTCACACAAGGGTAAGCCAGTGCCCTACCTTGAAATTACGTCTTACGTTAACATTGCTCTATCTGAGTCCAAAAACCGTGAAAAACTCCATTGTGCCCTACCTGATTTTGACTTTGCCCATACATTTCTACTGCTCTTTAGACGGTGCCCTCCCACTTAGAAATTCCTAGCTCCGCTACTACCTACACTCACCATGCATCATTGGCAGCTAGCTAGTCTACTACTTAGTGCTTGCTTACTTTGCTTGTTGTGAAGAAGATGATTTTTGTATAGCGTTGGTGTCGGCAGGTGTACGCACCAGCGTGGCCAACATCCATTTTGAAATATAAGCATCTAGACGTATTTACTTGGGAACCCTATAGAACACAATGACGAATCATGCATGCAACTGCAAGCTGGCCCGCTGTTTGTCCGGTAATTGTTCGGACTTAGATCAGCCGGTACAGATTCTGTTGGATCGATGGCACATTACTCAAATCACATTCATCTCTTATTTGAGTCAATTGGAGATTTTCAACAGCCAGCCGGTATGCACAAGCCATTTATTATGATACAACGTCTTTTTTTTTTTGGAAATAGGTAAATAGTATTGCAAAAAATAGAATAGCAAGCTATACACTTACAAAACAGGCTAAAGGCCATCAAAACTTACCGCGGGTATTATCTATAAAATCCCCAATACAATTTAGATCTTGTATTTAGTTCTTATTTCAGGTCTAGCAACAAAAGCCCAGTAAATGTCCCTGCTAATACATTTCAACAAGCACTTGTAGTCCATAGCACCATTGTTATGCACCCTTCTATTCCTCTCCCTCCAGATGTGATAGCAGACGCAATCAACGATCAAGCCCCCAAAGCTGACCTCCTTCGCCTTGTTGCAGAACCGGCTAAGAATCCAGTTGGTAGCGTCCGCTAAGTTGTTAGGAGTCTGATTCCCCCATTCATTTCTCAAGCATGTGATTTGTCATATGTTCTTAGTGAACTGGCACTCAAAAAATAGGTGATCGTTCGTTTTAACCCATGTGTGGCAGAGACAGCATTGAGCAGTGGCGGAGCCAGAATTTGTGAGTGGGTGAGGCACACTTTAAAAGACTGATATATAAAGATAATGTTCTTCAATATATAAATTATAATTATTTCACAATATATAGTATAAGGAAATGAACAATAAAAATAATCATTTTTGTTTCATATAATGAAACTATTAGCTAATAACATACCTCTCAAGATTGATGGAAATATCTCTTTGAACTTAGAGCACCAAAAAGCATTGAGATACATGTCCTATTCAAGAAATTATATCCTAAAATTCTTGTTGTAAAAAATGGTGCATATGCTAGCAAACTATATTACATCCTACTACAAAGCCAGTCTATTATTAAGATTCATCCCTTAGATTAAAAGTTTGTTCAAGAAAACTTATGACAACATAATTGACAAAGAGATGTTAAGTGTGTCTTTCCAATGACATGTTGGATACAACACATATGGATGAAACAAATTCATACTGTTAAGTGTGTCTTTCCAATGACACATTGGATACAACACATATGGATGGAACAAATTCATACTAAAAAAATGTAATAGTGATCAGCAATCCAATATGTCGTGAAAAGGTAAAACAGTAAGAGATATACCTGCTTCAGCATTTTAGGCACTCCGGCTACCATGTCTACTTAGCAGCCACCACCGGCCACCCACCCACCAAAAACGTGTTGAGAAACATGTTACGAGAAACCTACGACACAGATGTGAATTACCCTTTTATATGTGTAAGGATCCAGGGTTAAATAATGATTACAATTGAGATATTTATAATCCTGATTACGTCTGATTTGTGACCCCTTATCTTATATTATTCATTAACATTTGGGAGTATTTTTTCTGTGGTTTTTTTCCCGATGGTTAGGTAGTGACTGCTTATCAGGGCAACCCAAACCGTGGAGAGAATGATTTGCTACAGATCAGATTATTGACCGTTTCACTTTTCCATTATCCATGTAGTCATCACGATGGACACTATACGCACCGACTTTTCATATCACTTGGAGAAAAATGCGACAGTGACTTTCGAGCGTCAGGAAATAATATTTTGTGGAACAAACAATCAATCAATATCTTAACAGCTACTATATACCATACGTTTTATTTCTAGCGCTTGGGTGAGGCCCATGCCTCACCCGGCCTAAACGTGGCTCCGCCACTAGCATTGAGTATCCATCGGAATACCCCAACCAGCAAGCCTCTCCTTGATACAACGTCTTCATTTACAATATAGAGAGTGTACATCTGTCCATAATCAGATGGATCCGGCCCAAAATCAAACATAAAAACAAAGTTAGGTCATGGACCACTACAGACAGGAACCGGTCTATTAGACTATACTGAATATATACAGACTGAAAAATTAAAAGTCTTAAATATTAATAGGTATAGCAGAATTATCAACTTATAGCTTACTTTGGGACAAAAACAACAGTTTGTATTGTGTTTTATGATAAGTAACATAGATTCATTGGGACTTTCTGTCTGGGCTCATTCAAACTGTCAAATTAGCTGACGCTTTTTATAATCTACCAAAATAATGAGTGTTTTTTATAATACGCCAAGTTTAACTGGTGATTTTAATATTTAGATGTGGAGGAAGACATGCGGAAGACCATATAAATATGGATGTACTCTGAAAAAGAGGAATGGGCACAGTTGAGGTAGATCACCAGTTTGAGAAGATGCCCAAACGGGGGGTGTTTTATGTAGAGTTGTAGACATAGTAGGGTTAGAAATGGACACAGTTGGAAGTGGTACTTATTTACTATGTTCAGAAAAAAAAAAAGATTATCTCCAAACAAGGTGATGTCTTCACTGACATACAAACAACATGCCTAGAATATTTATATCCCTTTGGAGTAAGAGGGTAACCAAGAAAACAACAAAGCAAAGTACAAGGTAATAGTTTATCACTCCCGTGTTGGTGATTATGAACAAAGCATATGCATCCAAAAACTTTTGGTGGTAGAAAAAAGATTGGTTCATGGGGATAGAGAAGGTGATAAGTAATCTTATTTTGGAGAATAAAAATGGGAATCTGACTGAGGAGATAATTAGCTAAGAGCATGGCATATTCCCAATCATACATAGGGACTTCCATTTCAATTAGGGGAGTTTGAGATACATCAAGGAGATGAATGTTTTTTTCCTTTCAAAAACTCCATTTTGTTGTGGGCTATAAGGACAAGAACTTTGGTGAGTAATTCCCTTGAAGATGCAAAATTTTGAAAACTATATTGCACATATTTAGGAGCATTATCAAGGCGGGAAAATTTAGGAGTGGTAGAAAATTGTGTCTTTATTTCATTCAAGAATTCATAGAAAACATCTAAAACTTTAGAAAGGTTTTTAACAAATAGATACAATTAGCACAAGATCAATCATCAATAAAAGTTACAAAATACCGTATACCAGTATGGTTACCAATACGGCATGGTCCCCAAACACCAAAGTTAACTAAATTAAACTAACTCGTACTCCTATTGGTACAACAAGGAGGGAACGCCGTCTGATAATATTTCAAGATGACAAGACGAACATGAAATGTTTTTGAGAGATAGAGTTGGAGATAAAGACTAGAATTTTGAAGCATAAGGATGATCAAGCCTCAAGCATCATTGATGAAGAGAGCTATATTGGGCCACAAGAGAAATAGTAGGAGGGTTTGATAAAGTTTGTAGGGAGCGCATACCATCTCCACCTTCATATCCTCGACCGATCATCTTCTTCCTCCTGAGATCATGCATGGAGACAGTGTATGGAAAAAAGGTTACATTGTAGCTTAAAGATTTGATAGATTTACTAACAAACATCGATTTTAACAGAATTTCGTCACAAACAAAATAGATTTAAGAAGAATGAATTCTCATATCCTCCCCCAATAAGTAGAGAAGTGGATTCATCTACTAGACGAAACATACAATGAAAAGTAGATTTCTCCAAGTAAGTAAACAATTTCTTAATACCAATCACATGCACTAGGGCACTCAAATCAATAACAAAATCATGTTTTGGTGATAAGTGCATTTAAGACATGAAGGGTTACCTCAGTGTTGGGCAATATTTGCTTGAGACATAACAGTAGCAGTGGAAGAAGCCTTGATTAGTTTGCAAAGGTCATAGGAACTCAGTGTTACCATCTGATGATGAGTACCACTAGGGACAAAAGTAAATTCTTAACATTGGTATTTGAAGACAATGTATTGTCCTATTGTAGATTCCCATGCTTTATCCAACATTTTTGTTCATTCTGATAAGTATGCTTGCAAAAATTGTAGAATTTTGATTTGGAAGAGGATGAAAAAACGGATCCTCTTCCACTATTATTTAGACTTTTTCCCTAACCACGACCATGATTACTTGTCCTACAACAACAATGGAAACATGCTCCTCGATAGTAGTAATAGAAGACAAAGATGAGATAGTCAAAGGTAGACATCATCTAATATTGTCAAGGGTTCAGATACAAGGAATTGTTGGCAAATAACTTCATAACTGGAGGTAGAGATGCAAAAAAATTATAGAAATGTACCTACTCTTTCTACTTCTACTTCTTGGAAAGATCATATGAAAATGGGTGATGAAACTTGAGGTTGCCCCAAATTCCTTTAAATTTTTTGAAATGTGAAGTGAAAAATGAGTTATCTTCAAGTGTGAGAGAATGCACATGTTTGTATAGATCAAATGCTTTGGATGCATTTCCATTGATAGAGTACACTTGAGAAAGGTGAACCCATGCCTCCTTGGCTGTGTCAATGATGAGTAGGTTATCCAAGATATGTGATTCATAAATATTCAGAATCCAGGAGAGAACTAGAGAGTAATGTTTAGACCACTTTTTATAGTTTGTCTTCCTTTTGTCAGATGCTTCTTCATTTCCTTCATTTCGTCAGATGTATCTTCTTGTAGTGGAGGTAGCTCTATAAGAGTCACTAATTTTCTCGAAGAATGTCCATATATCTGAAGAACATGCCCATAGGACATAGTTGGAGCCATTAAACTTCACAAAAGTTACACACATGGGGTGTGTCTTGGGGATCCTAATAGAGGAAGAAGATGAGCCCATAATATACAAACACAATGTATAATTGAAAAGCAGATTTAAAGAAGAAACATGGTCAAATAATCATTGATACGTTGTTTCAGGATGTTGACACGTCGTGTCGAGTGTAGTAGAATTCAGAACAATAGATTTGCACAACAACAGATGACAACACATCGTGTCAAACCAGTGACACACCATGTAATGCGGAAAAACAACATATCTAGGCCAAAAAAAGACTTAGAATAGGTGGTGAACCTTAAGGGACCCCAAGAGAAATAGAAATATGTTAGAGATATATAATCATATTAGATAATATGTAGATAAAGCCCTTTAAAAGATGGTCATACATTACTACAAAAAGGATGTCGTAGACTTTCAAAACAACCACTCTTTAGGTTATAAGACAATGGAAAGGTCGTATGCAATGCCCTTAGATCCTTTTGTTGGGGAAGACATGACTATAAAGGAGACTAGATTTCCCTAGCTATGAGCAACGTGGTGGAGAAGAAAGAAGATGATGGACAGGGAGGGGAGGAGAGATGACAACAACATCTTGGAAAGGAGTGGTCTCAAGATGGCTATACATCCTGCCCTGATACCATGTTGAAGGTATCCTCTTTCTATTTCTTGGAAAGAGTAAAATCCTCTGCTATAAATAGGAGGTCACAAAGCAAGGAAGAAAAAGTGAACCCTAATGAGCTTATTATACTTAGGCCCATATTACATATGACTTAAGTAAAGAGGAAATAGAAATAAAGAGCATACGTCACCTGAAATTAAATTTATCTCAATATGATTTACAACCTCACTCAAGAATGACTTGTTTAGGAGGGGTTGTCCCTTAACTTCTCTACGGTGTGGAGGCCTTTATTGTGGGGTTAACCCAATTTCTTTGAATACGGGTACTAATCCCAATATATCTCATGACAATGGAATTCGTCATCAGACATGGCTGCTACGAAAGGGGGTGTCTCCGACCCTTTAAACATCTGACATAACAATGTGATGATACCTTTTATAACACCCCAACACCTCATAGTGGAGATCCAACACAAGAGTTGGCACCCGTACTGTAGACGCTTGGTTTTTTCATGTGTGTAGGGTGCAAGTGTTTGGATTTTACTTTTCTAAAGAAAGCCCAGGACAAATAATAAAGGAAATTCAAAGAAAGTGAGAACACCCATGAAGAGAAGCAATCTTTAACCCTTCCCAAAAACACATCAACCATGTAAACAAACCTGTAATTGATAGACAAAATCTCTCTCATAATAGAACAGATCTCTCATCCTTCTCTCATTTATATTTTTTTATGTTAAAAATAAAACTAAAAAATAAGGGAACCGAATAAGAAACACTAAGGAAGTAGGAAAGAAACTCTAGAAAGGGATTAGGATGAGAAACCATACAAAACTAAAAGCCAAAGATTGAGACCGGTTTGAGTATTCAATATTTAGCAAAATGATGGCTTCACTGGATTGTATAGGGCTAGCTAAACATCTGATTCCACTACCCTAACACTGACCTCTATTTCCCACAAAAAGAAGAGAACAAAAATGGAAGAATATAAAGGAGACAAAACAACCTAAAAATAATAGAAACCTTGAGAAAAATGGCATGGTAAATCAAACTAACATCATTTAGAACCCAAGTGGAGTCACCATACTGCTTTATCCAAGTGAAAAATACCCTCCGAAGATGTTTGATGATTACTTAAAACATGATAAAATGATTAAAAAATGATAAATATTGGAGTTCCCACACAATTTTATTCTTAAAATAATGAAACGGGGTCATGTGTTTAAGTCAATAAAAAAAACAAAAAACCCGAATTCGAATCCACCTAAAGTTGGATAAGGTAAAAATTGGAAAGTATGGAGAAATAATAAATTTGGAAATCTTTTTTTAGTTGGGGAAGGTGTTGGAACCCCTACATCACATGATAATCGATGATGAACCATTTTTTTGTGATCTTGAGTTAAGCAAGTTTAAGGTTTAATTAAAGAAGAAAAAATGGTGAAAATGATAAAAAGGGGTTTCTTTGTTCAAGAATCTTTGGGGCTAGATACGGTCTTGGATTTCCCATAATTTCCCTAAAAACATAATTTTTAGGTTTCACTTCCTAATTGCATCAAGATCTCCCACGGTGGAGATCCTTCCAGGGGAGTTAGGATCGATGTGTAGGGAAGAAAGAGGACATGATAAAGTAAAACAAATTTGATTACAAGCAAGATTCATATTTGATGTAATAAATCAAGTAATGTATTTGAAGTAGATAATATTAGAGCAGGTCTGAATTATATGCATATTAAATAGGTATATAAGTATATATGAACATATATGCATATTGGAGCAATGATTATTAGATATCGGATAAGTTATGAGAAGTTATAATTACCTTCATGCATATTAACATTGCAAAGAAAAAATCATTCTAGATGAAGGATCATCACATATATGAACATATATTCATATTGGAGAAGTGATCGTCAATTATCAAATAAGTTATGATAAGTTATAATTACCTTCCTGCGTATTAGCATTGCAAAGAAACAATCATGCTAGATGAAGGATCCTCCAGTCACTCAAAATTTTGTAAGTAAAGGAGGGAGATTGTTCACTCTTTGGCTCTCTGAGAGTGGAAGGGGGCCAAAATATGTGGATATTGGATGGGAGTGTATATAGGATGGAATTAGGATTTGGGGTTGTTTGCGGGAGATTCCAGATAGGCCAGTAGAATTATAACATACCCAAGCTTAGGTAAAAATTACATTTTACCTCTTTATCACATAACTTCCTATTTTAGAACCCTTTTCTTAATTTGGTTTGAACTAGGATCCTCATAATCTTCAATTATAAGATTTATAGCCAATAAAAAATCTATTTGAGGTTTCAATAGAAGAAGTAGGAGTAATATGCTCTTTTAGGGGTAGTTGTGCAAATTTATCAAATTGAAAGATTTAGGTACAAACAAACCCCTCAGATCTTTTCCTATGGATAGGGTTAGGCATGAGAGAGTCACAAACGAAATATGATCAATAAATGATATGGAATACATTAAAAGGTTAAAAGAAAGTTTTCACTCAAGTTGTGGGTTTTGGGTATTAAACATTTCTAAAAAAGTAAAACTGACTTCAAATTCGAATTCTTTGGGTCCATGTTAGTCTACATGCCAAATTTCACTTTAATTGAACATTTTTGTCACTTCCAATTTGAGGGAAAGAAAAGGAAATCATTTAATGATCACTTTGTTCCAAATCTAATTTGGCAATATGTGTCACACTTTGTTGTTGAACTTTAGTGGATGAGTGGTCTGCTCATGACTACCAGATGTGGATTGGATGATCGATGCTTCATCTCGTAGATGCCATCTAGTAAAGGAAATGGGACACCAGGTTTTGGGTATATTAAAATCATAATTACTCCCTCTACACTTGATCATTGCTTGATATTTCTTCGCCTCTAGCTTCCTTGTTTGAATCAACCCCCATTAATACCCAATCTGAGTTCTATCTTAGAAAATATGAGAAACACACAAACTTGAGGCCTATGCTTATCCAAACCATAAGCATGGAAGCCCTAACCACCCATACTATATATATCCTATATTAGGGTTCCATTGCATCCTAAACCATTGTTCCCTATGGTTAATTTCCCTTTATATCGTGTTCTTTGCACCACCAAGCTGAGTTCTACATCTGGGATTGTGGCCCTCTGCCTTGAATCTTTGCTTCGTTGGGGCATGATTGACCTTTGGGTAAGACAACAAGGTCCTTGTTCTTTATTTTAATCAAGATGAATTCCTGAACAATTAACAGTCGGATGTTTCCCCAAATCTTGCCTTCACTGTTGCTTCTAGCTCATGACCATGGTGTGGTCAAGCTTGGAAGAAGATGACCATTTTCAATTTTTTTCACCCCCACGGTTCCTTATTTGTTTCACATGGGCATTTTAGTAAATCGTTGTGAATCTATATTAAGTTGGCACACCATGATATGAATGAAATGGGGACTATAATACCAAGTCACACACTAAAGTCTAGATTTCTCATTGAAGCATACTTTGGACCTTTACAAATTTAATTTCATTAGTAAGTCAGTAAATGATGTAGATGCTATAAAAATCATAATTTTTTATTAGAAGCTCCAAAAATTATTAAATTGTATGTTTCAAAATTGGGAGATGTTTTTCTATCTTTTGGTATGGTATTTATTTCTTGAATCCATTAAATACATGATTTGTATGGTTTTGATGTCCCTTATCGTCTTATTAATAATTGAGGAAACCTTATAATTAACAAACTAAGTTTTTAAGTCAGCTAACCAATAACCTTGAGCCCAATGTTAGATTAATATCAAGAGTCAATCTATGGTTTTGCGGAAGATTAGATTTCTAGGGTTTCATCTTATATAGAATAAACTGAACCCAAATTGATGTACACAATAATATATGCAGGTCTGAGGTGACTTTAAACATGAAGGGTAGAATTTGATCTTTGACTTTAATCCTCAAGTAAACGTATGTACATCTTTCCTTATTATCTAGGTGATACTATAATTACCAACATGACTATGTTCATGCTATCATTCCATTTAATAAAATATTGTGCACCCCATTTATTTGAATGGTTGAATGTGAATGGATGGAGTATCATGAAATTACTTTCTTAAATTAACTAAGGAGTGGACCCCTCGCCTTATAAGAATGATATCAGGTCGTGCTTGTTCTCAGTAATCTGATTATCTCATAATTTTTCCTTAGTGTGTTTACCTTATTCTTTATACCTTTATTTCAGGAGACCCAATTTTTTTGGCAACCCATGTGTCACCCCCTAGTCCAATGTTTCAGACAGGTTCTCCACATTGGTAAACCCTTATTTCAGCATGGATCCCCTCCTAGGAACTTCTCACACTCTTATGCTACACCCATTTCCCATGGGTTTGGTGACATCATCACCTCTACTTTGACTGATTTCACTCTAGAGCAGTAGTTAGCTTTCCTATGTCAATTTTTCACCAAAGATATGGTGGGAAAGTTGAATAACCCTCCTGTGTCTAATAAGCCGAAGGAGTACACATTGACTAATTTCATGAAGATGAAACCACCATACTTCAAGGGTGAAGGGGAACTAGAGATGATCGATAAGGCCGACGACTTGGTTTTAGCGATAAATCAGAAATTTGAGGGCATGGTGTGCCATCCTCACTTGAAGGTCATATTTTCCTTTTATGTGCTAGATGAACCAACACGTGTTTGGTGGAATTGGATTGCACAGACTAATGACACATCTTCTTTGACCTGGGAACCATTATTGGAACTATTCTATGAGAATTACATATGCAATGCTGCTCTTATGAAGAAGGAAGTAGAATTCTATAGTCTAAATTGAGGTTCCCTATTTTTTCTCGCTTATGCACAAATATTCTTATTTCTTGAGTGTTATCTCAATGGGTTGAGTGAGGGATGTAGGGTTTATATGTTCTTTCAAGGACTCAACTATCATGTGGTTGTACTCTTTTCCCTAAGCTTCTTCTTACTTTCCAGCAAATGGTGGATAAGTCCTTAGCTGTTGAATCATATCATGGTTTCCAAGCCCCCTCACAAAACAACAAGAGAAAGATTTTTGACTATGAACAACATCAGGATAGGTGCAAGAATTTCTCTCTACATCATCTTGTGGGGTAGTTCTTTGGTAAGAACATGACACCACAAAGAGATGGTAGACATTTAATATGTCATGAGCGTGGTCAGGGTTGACATTTCATACCACAGTGCCCTCAGCTGCAACAATGTTCTATCCCTTCCCATCAACCTACCCAACAACTTACCAATCAACCACATTCTTGTCTTAACCCACCTTCGGGGGAAAATAACCACAATTCTTCGGGCCAATGTCCTCCAGTAGAGTGACATCTTGCACATGTCTTTTCTATGGATATTGTGGATGTTGTGGATGATAATAAAGTGATTGAAGGCATTTTACACCTTGATCTACATTCTATAAAGGTTATGTTAGATTATGGGTCTTCAAATACCTTTATGTCTTCTAATCTTGTTGAGATTTTAGATCTATAACCTACATATATGGAATATATTTTGATGTCCAAACCCCGACTGGTAGGATATGATCTTAATATCTAAAGACCCCACCCATTGATCCATGTATATCTGGAAAGCCATTTATAACTGAGTTTGTTGTCTTAGACATGTCGACTTTTGACATCATTCTAAGCATGGATTAATTGAAGAGGTTTGATGCGGCTTTATTTTGTTGAGAGAAGAAGGTTAGTTTGATTCACCTAGATGGTGATTGGTTTTGTATAAAGGGTAGAAATGTGAGGATAGGCAATTCACTACCTCAACTATAAGAGATGAAAATCTTATTGCTCATGGATGTCTAGATCACTTGGCATCCATTGTCTTTGACCCCTCACCGCTTCAGCTGGAAAATATTGATGTGGTTCAAGATTTCCCTTACATTCTTCTTAAGGAGCTACTTAGTATCCCCCCTTGTCGAGAGGTTAATCGTTCTATTGTATTTGTAAACAAGAAAGATGGTTCTCTAAGGATGTGCATGGATTATAGAATGTTAAATCAAGTGACAATGAAGAACCACTATCCTCTACCACATATTGATGATTTATTTGATTAGTTGAAATCAGCTCCACATTTCTTTAATATGGATTTGTAAAGTGGATACTATCAAATCCAAGTGAAAGATGAGGATATACGGAAGAATACCTTCCATGCTCATTATGGGAATTATGAGTTCTTAGTGATGCCTTTCGGTTTGACTAACACCCCTTCCACTTTCATAGACATGATGAATCAAGTTTTCCACCCATATCTGAATGACTTTGTGGCAATGTTCACTGACAACATTCCCATCTAGTCTAGGTGAATGGACAAACACTGGGAACATCTACAGATTTTTCTTCAAACTCTTTGTGATAGCCTACTTTGGTCTAGTTTTCCAAGTGTGAATTTTGGATAAAGGAAGTAATACTCTTAGGATATGTAATATCAACATTTCACATAGTTTGGATCTGAAAAAAGTTGAAGTTGGGACCAACGGGAAACCTCCAAAGAATCATGTCTAGATATGAAGTTTCTTGGGTCTGGTGGGTTATTACATATGGTTTATTAAGAATTTTTTTGAACTATTTCATCCTCTAATTAAGTTGACTCGCAAAGACCCCCAGTGTATCTGGAACCCAGAATGTGAAAACATTTTCCTAGAACTGAAGTGTTGTTTGACATCTATCCATGTTTTGGCCTGACCTTTCAAAGTAAGACCTAATGTCATCTACACCAATGCATCTAGACACGGTTTAGGTTGTGTTCTTATGCATAAAGGATGGTTAATAGTCTATGCCTCCTTCCAGTTGAAGCCGAATGAAGAAAACTAGCTGACCCATGACCTTGAGCTTATACATATTGTTCATTATCTCAAGATTTAAAGGCATTATTTGTATGCTTTGCAATTCAAGGTTTTTTCTGATCATAAGAGTCTTTTCTATCTTATGATGTAAAAGGACTTGAATTTGAGACAAACTCAATGGACGGAGTATCTGAAGGGTTATGATTTCATAATCACTTATCATCTGGAAAACCAAATGTAGTTGTCGATGCCCATTGTCGCCAGAAAGATTTTGTTTGTGCATCTGTACGTTGTTTTTTGTGGAGAAGTAAGCAACATATTTCTAGCTGGAGTCATGAGTTGGAAGGATTGTGTGCACATGGATAGTCTCTTAGTTTCTCCATCTTGGATCTCTGAGGTAATTACAGCTTAACTAGCCAGTCTTGACCTTAATGAGATGAAATCCATAACAGAAAAATCACAATCTGATTTCTCTATTGGTGTTGATGGTGTAATTCATTTGCCATTGTTTATGGATACCATATGTGGGTGACTTGAGAAAGAAACTATTGAGTGAGGTTCATGAATTAAAATATATAATTCACCATGCCACCACAAACATTTGCAAAGAATTTTAGATGGAAAAATATGAAGAAGGACATTGCTAATTTTGTTGCGAAATGTTTGACCTATGAGCAAGTAAAAATTGACCATCAAATACTTGGTGGACTTCTATATCCCCTCAAAATACCAGAGTAGAAGTAGGAAAATATTACGATGGATTTTGTGATAGGATTTTTAAAATCTATAACTGGTTATGATGTTGTCTGGGTTTTGGTAGATCAATTTACCAGGTCTTCTCATTTCTTACCTTTTAAGACCACATATAAGGTTCCATACATGGTATAGATATATGTGGATTGGATAGTTCATCTGCATGATGTGCCCAAACTATTGTATCTAGTTTACTTCCCACATGTGGAGGAAGAAACAAGAGGAGATGGGATTAGATCTACAAATATGTACATATTACCACCCTCAGACGGATGGTCAGTATGAGAGGACAATTTTGATTCAAGAAAATCTTTTACGAGCTTGTGTTATAGACTGGGGAGATGTTTGGGACAAATATCTCATGTCAGATGAGTTTTCTAATAATAATATCTACCAAGTGAGTATAGGCATGCCACCCTTTCAATCTCTATATGATAGACCCAGTTGTTCTCCCTTGCACTGGGATGGTGTGGGTGAGCATAGTTTAGTTAAAACTGATGACATGCAGCTAATGAAAGACAATATTTTTTGATTAACAAACGGATGAAAGCAACTCTGGATCGCCAAAAATATATACTGATAAAAGTAGGATGGATGTGAATTTTCTGGATGGTGACAATGTTTTCTTAAAAATAAAACTAACCTAGTCAGTTGCAAGATCCAAGGTGAAGGGAAAGCTTAGTCCTTGTTATGTGGGATCATTTGAAGTTGTGGATAATGTTGGAGAGTGTACTTATTGTTTGGTGTTACACCTTTCTTATGAAAAGATCCAGAATGTTCTTCTTTTTTAAATTTAATCCACAATGTTTTTCATGTGTCAGTGCTAAATAAATACATGAAAAATCCATCCCATGTGCTACCTATATAAACATAGAAATTCATGAAGATCTAGATACAAGTAGCATCCTATGAAGATCCACGACTCCCGAGTGAAACAACTAAAGCATAAAGATATTGAATGAGTATAAGTTTTATGGAAACATCATGGACTGGAGGAAATAACTTGGGATCTCAAAAACGAAATGCTGTAAACTCTACTCCACCTCTTTATTTGAGATCTAATTTCAAAATCCTTTTAAGGGGAGGAGAGTTGTAAAATACCCAAACTTATATGAATACTACCTTTTACCCCTTTTTCACATAAAATTATATTTTATAACCATCTTCTTAATTTGGTTAGAACTAGGATGTTAATAATCTTCAATTATAAGAGTGTTATCCAATAACAAGTTTATTTGATGTTTTAATACAAGAAATAGGATTAATATGCTAATTTGGGGGTAGTTGTGTTAATTTATCAAATTGAATTATTTAGGTCCAAATTAATCTTCAAGATCTTTTCCTTAGATAAGATTATGCACGAGAGAGTTACACACGAAATTTGGTGAATAAATTATAATGGAAAACATTAAAATGTTATAATAAAGATTTCCCTCAAGTTATGGGTTTTGGGTATTAAACTTTTCTAGTAAAGCAAAATTGACTTTAAATTTGAATTCTTTGGGTCCCTCAGTCTACATGTCACATTTCACTTTGATTGGACATTTTTGCACTTCCAATATTAGTGGGAAAGAAAAGGAAATCATTTAATTATCACTTTATTCCAAATCAGATTTGGCAATATGTGTCACACTCAAGTGCCCTACTTTAGTAAATGAGTGAACCACTTGTATCATCAGATGTGGATCAGATAATCGAATCATTGCCTCCTAGTTTGTACCTAGAAAGGAAACATGATCCCGACTTTTGGGTTGATTAAAATCGTAAATTCTCAGTTTACATTGATCATTTCTTGAGATTTCTTTACTTCTAGCTTCCTTGTTTGCATCCACACCCAGTAATACCCTGGATTTATCTTGTAAAACTTGAGAAACGCCCAAACTTGGGGCCTAAGCTTATCCAGGACATAAGCATAGAAGCCCCAATTAACCATGCTCTATATAACCTATTCTAGGTTTTTGTCCCGTCACAACCATCGTTCCCTATGGTCAATTTCCCTTTGTATCATGTTCTTTATGCCGTCAAGATTGATTCTTCATTTGGGATTGTCTCCCTCTGCCTCAATGCTCTTCTTTGCTAGATATGACAATGAGGTTCATGTTCTTTGTGTTCATCGAGATGAATTTGTGAACCATTAATAGTCAGGTGTCTTCCCAAACCCAGATGTTGCAGCTACTTCAAGCTCGTGATAATGGTGCGATCAAGCGAGGAAGAAGATGACAATTTTCCATTTTTTTTATTTCACCTCCATCGGTGCCTTGTGTGTTATTTTATTTGCATGGACATTTTAGTAAACCGTCATGATTGCATATTAAGTTGGCGCACCATGATATGAATGAAATTAGGACTATAATACCATGTCACACAATAAAGT
This sequence comes from Alisma plantago-aquatica, assembly GCA_963693085.1. NCBI lineage: Eukaryota > Viridiplantae > Streptophyta > Magnoliopsida > Alismatales > Alismataceae > Alisma > Alisma plantago-aquatica. The sequence continues at coordinate 568,318,611 of OY856410.1, forward strand.
CTGAATTTCTCATTGAAGCGTAATTGGGACTTTTGCAAATTTAATTTCATGAATAAGTCAATAAATGATTTACATATTATAAAAATCATAATTTTTTCATGGAAGCTCCAAAAATTATAAAAAAATATGTTTTAGAATTTGGAGATTTTTCTCAATCTTTTGGTATAGTTTTCATTGCCTGAATCCAAGAATCTAAAGGTTTAAAGACATAATCTTTAGGATTTTGAAGTCCCCTATCCTCTTATTAATATATGAGGAAACATTATAATTAACAAAATTAAGATTTTGATTCAGAATTATAATTTTTAACACTGAACCCTATGATAGTTACTTAAGAGTCAATATTGGGTTATGCGAAAATTAGATTTCTAGGATTTCATCTTATGTAGCATAAATTGAACCCTAATGATGTACAAAGTACTATAAATGTATGTTTGACGTGATTTTAGACTTAAAGGGTAGAATATGATCTCTTAATTTAATGCCAAAGTAAAGGTATGCGCATCTTTTTTATTATCTAGGCAATCCTATAATGACCAAAAAGATTATGTTCCTATTATCATTCTGTTTAGGAATAAATTGTACACCCAATTTATTTAAATGGTTTTATTTATGGATATGAATGTTTAAGGTGTCATATAATTATTTTATTAAATTAACTAAGGAGTGGACCCCTCTCTGACCCCACTCTTTACAAGAATGCTAGGATTCTCTGGGCCAACTAGAAATAGAACAAAGGATTCCAGCACATGGCACACCATGGTGGCTTGTGCCATTCCACTTGGTGTTCTCGAGAATGATAAAGCATGAATGCATAGATGATATTTTTGGTCTAGTATGGAAAATTCTTGGGATTTTAAGATAGAATCCATTCAAATCACGCAATTGAGTCATCTATGGGATAAAACTCAATAAAAATGGAAGAAGATAATAAGATGTTTCTTCGGGATAAATAGTTCTCATTATCCAACAAAATATGAATTTTGTGAAGATAATGGCATTGGAAATCCATAAGATTTAAAAAAGAATATTTTGTTTTGGATAGTCCTATTGGACAATTATGAAAAGGGGTTTATAAAATTTAGAATAAAAGGTAAAATGGTGCTTAAGTCTAGAGAAATATAGCTTTTGTACAAAGCCCCCGAACTGTTGCAAATGGGAAAAATTGGGTAAACTAAATAGGCAGATAACATGAGAAAATGTGGGGAAATGGGAATAAACTCCATTTTTATCCATAGGCTGAATAAAATAATGATCATTTAATGAATGACCAAAAATGAAGTGTCAATACTATAATTCTGAAGCCATTATATTCTTTTTCTGGAAAGAAAGAATTCTTTATTCCTTCTAAAGAAAATTTGTTTATAGTTTACTTGGATGTCAACTTATATGGCATTTAGTGATGTCTTCTAATAATGGAATGTTTATTACATACCAAATGGCTTAAAGTACATAAATAAAAAATGATGTGCATTTGGCATTTTTCTTGCACCATATAAATAAGATGTGTATTTCTAAGATTCATAATGATATCCTAGACTCTTTTTTTGATCTCTCGAGGCATGCATATTAGTTTGTTGGATAAGATTGCTAATGTCCCTTTTACCAGAAGAAGTGTTAGGGTAGTAGAACTTTCAAAACTAATACTTCATCTGATTGTTGGATGGATTTAGTAGATATGGATTTGTGTGAGATACAAAGTACAACTTCTTGAAATGTTCAAGGAATCAAAGAATGAAGTTTAGAACAAAGTTTGCAAGGATATTAAGATTCTTTAATTAGAATGAGGTGATTAGTATTTGTGCTAAGAGTTTGATGACCTTCCCAAGAAGTGTGGTATTGTATCTCAATTGACTCAACCTAGAACACAATAGCATAATGGCATTTTAGAGAGAAGAAATTACAAATTGTTAGACATAGTGCAGTCCATGATGAGACTAGAAAGTTCTACTTCCTTCTAGTGACATGCTATAGAAAATGTTATGTTTACACTTAGCTGTGTTCCTTCTAAATTGGTTCAAAAAACAACATAAGAAATATTATATGGGAAGCATCCCAATATGTCTTTCTCAAATATTTGGGGTAGTGAGGCTTAGAAGATCCTTTCATTTGTTGAGAAATTAGGACCCAAATCTAACTAGTATTATTCTATGGGGCTTCCTAGGGAAACCAAAGGATATTTTTTTCTATATTCAATCAAAGAATAAAGTATATGTTGCTAAAACTAGTACCTTTTTGGAGAAGGAATTCATCTCTAGAAATATTAGTGGGAGGAAAATAAAACTTGAAGAAGGTAGAGATACACAAAATGATAATAAACCTACAGAGGAAAATGAGGAGGCACCACAAGTTGTTGTGGCACAGCTACCCCATCAACAAACATAGGAACCTCATAGATCCAATAAGACTCTCCACGATATGGAGTATTTGAATTTCTTGTGACTCAAGATGGTGACGTGTTGGTCTTGTATCGAGATGAGCCTAATGCCTACAATGAAGCTATGGAGGGACTAGAATAGAGTAAATGGTATGAGTCCATAAGATCTAAAATGGAATCCTTGTATGCTAAAAAATGTGTGCACCTTGGTGGGGCCACTTTAAGGGGTAAAATTTATTGGGTGTAAGAGGTTATTCATGATGAATACTAAAATGGATAAAAATGTACATACCTGCAAAGAGAGACTTTATACAAAATGTTTCAAAAACGTATAAGGTGTTGACTATGATGAAACTTACTCACTAATCGCCATGGTCAAGTCCATTAGGATCATGCTAGTCATTGTAGCATGCCATGACTATGAGACCTAGTATATGGATGTTGAAACCATGTTACTTAATGGGAATCTACTTGAGGATGTGTACATAACACAACATAAGGGTTTTGAACATCCAAAGGATGTTGGAAAGGACTGTAAGATGCAAAGGTCAATGTATGGAGTAAAGTAAGCATCCAAAATATGCAATATTTGTTATGATGAACCTTATATTTACTAGAAGGTTAGTGGGATCCTTTTAGTATTCTCATATTGTATGTGGATGATATACTACTCATGGGAAATAGAATTCCAAATTTGAAAAAGGTAACATTATCATTGGAAAATAGTTTATGATTGAATGCCTTAGCTGAATCCTCCTATATTATAAGTTTTAACATATATATAGATAGATCTCAAAGGCTATAGGTTTCAGCCAAAGTACACTGACAAGGTGATGAAGTGATTCAACATGCATGAGTAAGACAAAGGAAACTTACCCATGACCATGTATAAGTACTGCTAAGGTCAATTGTCACAGATATTTGGATGAGAGGGACCACATGAGTGATATTCCATATGCCCAAGCAACTAGATATTTTATATCATGCAGTGTAATGTACTATTGGTATGTATGCCCAGAGAGCCAATCATAGGATGATTGGATTGGCATATGTTCTGATTGATTTGATATATATCAAAGGCAAGATTCCAATTTATTCTAGCTCAAATAATTATGAGATAAATGATGGAGTAGAATGAATGTCTAAAGAATGACAATAATCAATGACATATGTCTTTCGGTTGAGGATATGAACAATGAGATCATACAGATGCTAAGAGTATGTACATTCTTGTTATGTCCCTAGTTAGATGTCATTGTGTAAGGTTGATAGACAATAATGAAACATCAAGACAAGGGTGTGTGTTGGTTGATGACAGTGTCTCATTAGTCATAATATATGATATCAAACTAAGAACACAGATACAAGTTGGAGAATAGTGTAACGGACATACCCACCATGCGAGTGACACATGGAACCATGACATCGTAGTAAAAATCGTCTCTCATAGTGATGTTGGTGATTGTGATTCTTAGACCTAAAATCACCGCACTCGTCAAATGTGATTGGGTACACTTTGACATCATCAAATGCAATCTTGAAACATGGGTAGTTATAAAGGTGATGATTGGGTGGCTTTGACGCATGAGATAGACTTTGAGTGATATATATGGGATTTGTCCCTCCTAAGGGAGTATGATGTCCAGGCCACTTGATAAGCGATACTGAGAAAGGCATGCACATGTACATGTGAATCAATATATGATATTGATGACACACATATATCAGACAGTCTTCTCTAGTTCAAGAAACATGAACAAACATTAAAAGGATGACAAACCCTTGCCTTGAGTCCATTCAGGATATCAGAGACAAAGGAATTATACATTCAATGACACCAATCATAGACTATAGGATTGACACTTGTTCTCTAACTTTCCTTTTCACTTGGGTTTCACTAATGTGAGACTAGATATCACTCTTTGCTTGTGATATCATAAGCTTGTTATGGACATTCACTGTTGACGTGAAATGGGACCTATAGGGTCACACACAAAGGATTAACCTGGAAGAGGAGTTTATCCATAAATGATGTTTGGATTGATTACTAAAGTGTTTAGGTAGTCAATAAAACATTCAATTAATAAACTTGACTCAGAATCATCATGTTCAAGTGTTGAACCAACTGATTAGGGTGTCATATTGATTAAGAACTAAATTGACTGTGTTCTACACAATCTGGACCACCAACTGACTGGTTCACTGGGTGAACCAATCGGCTCATGGTCAGTGAGATGACCGATTCACTGTAGTGAACCGATCGATTCAATTGGACCAAACGAGCAGTGTTGAGTTGTCCTGGTTTGTGAGAAAAGTTTTTTGCTTCACTTGTTCAATTTGATTGGGACAAGAATTAATCATTGCGTTAATTAGAAACGAATAAGGAAAGTTAATTGTAGGCATGTTTGGGAAGTGAAACAGTTAGTTCACAGGGTGAACCGATTGGCTCACCTTGCCAAACGACCGGTCTAGTTACGAGAGCCCAAGCAAGTTCTACCCGTCTAGGGAGGAACAAAGAGGGAAAAACAACTATATAAAAGTGATTGGTGGTGGGAGAGTGTGTCGGTGACTAGTACACCGATAAAAGGGGACAACTCCTTCCAGTCCGTTCTTCAGGATGACTAGAGTTCCCTGCAGTCCGTGTGGACTATCTATAAAGGCGGGAAACTTCTTCCATTAAGAGGATGACAGTCAACCGCAGTCCGAATCAAGACCAAGAGCTGCACATACATCATCGAAGACAGGTGGTTGAAGACCGTACTTGCTATGAGGTATAGTCACTAAGCAAGCCTCAACACCAAGTATAACTCACTAAAAACCATCACTCCCATTATATATATGTTGATACAATCTACTGGTTATGGGTTTATGGTCAAGTAAAGTTTTTATTTCCACTGCCTACTCCAACCATGTAAAACCCAATGTGGTATCATATCCACGCCAATACTCTATGTTTTGGGATAATTGATATGGTCAGATTTTAGTTTTATCATCTTTTATTTATTGAATATGATATGAATATTTAAATGACTAATATATATATCCAATTAATACCACATGATCCCAAACTAATATATACATATATGATATGGTATATATACAATCGATACAAGTCACCCTAAAACAATTTTGATGGTAGATGTGTAGCATGGTTATGGCCTATAAAACCTATGTGCATGTGTGTGGTTGGTTATGGTTGTTTGCATCTCGGTCTGTGAACTGAGCCCTCTTCTTCTATTCTAAATGTAACTCAAGATAACTCAATATTCTCTTCTACCTTTTCTCCCCTCGAATGTAACTCAAGGTTTCACAAAGATTATGTAAAATAGGATTTGCTTTATTTCATGTTGTGACGAAGATTTAAGTTGACCTCTTGATGAATCAAGATGACTAACTGAGGAGAAGTTGGTGGACCGACGAGAAGTCCAGATGACCAGATGAGTCAACCATCTGGAGGAGCCAGACGACCAGTTGGAGAAGACCATCCGATCATCCAAGAGGTGAAACGATCTTGAACTAGTAAACCCAGATTGGAAAGCACAGATCTTCATCAATAATAGGTTTCATGATGTAGACCTTAGATGACCATAGTTCCTTGTGGCTCCAAGGAACTACAATAGGATGGCCATAATCATCGCTTTATCGTTATTGCATATTTTCATTGTGGAATGTAGCATGTATATGATACATACTATATATGTGGTGATTGGATAGATATATGCATATATAAGCATATTAAAACCCCTCAACAAACATATTAAGTTGAAGATGTCTTGCAAAAGTAGCATGCATGAAAAGCTTGATTGACTAAGTGTGGGCATGCCTTTGCGTGGTGTACTATCTATCTCATAGAAATGTGATGGTGAATATGTGGGTCTCCCTTCGCAGGCTGCATATTCATTGTGTTGGATTTTGGGTTGGACTTAACAAGGTGACCCTGATAAGATCAAGCACCTTGAGACATAAAGATGAATATGGCAAGGAGTTTCACATGACATCTATCAAGAGTTTCATATGATGCAATTGGAAAAAGTCACCTACCTAAAAGATTCTAGTTGTGGGTGACATTTCTAGATGGTCCATGGCTTAGATGAAATCAAGATCTTGCTCACTATAAGGTTGTACGCTACAATCTTCTAAATTGATAATGAGGGTTATCAATTTGAGATAAAATAGTGAGAAGTGAACATGAATAAAAAACCTAATTAAATATCATCAATTTTCAAATCAAATCCAATCAAAAGAGTTTTGAAGTAAAATTGCAAATTTCCTTTTTGTAGAATAAATGGCTACCTACAACAATCACTTTTCATTGCGATCGGTTCTTGAGAAGGACCTGCTAAATGGGAACAACTTCCACAAATGGTTTAGGATGTTGAGAATTTTTCTCACTCAAGAGCCAAAGCTCTATGTCTTAGATACACCGGAGCCAGAAGAACTCACTCCCAACGCACCAAAGGATGAAAGAGATGATTACAAGAATCATATTGAGGATACCATTGATGTGAAGTCCTTGATGTTGTGTTCAATGAACTATGAGTTGCAGAGACAACATGAGAACATGGACGTCATTGAGATGGTTCAACATCTCAAGAACATGTATTAACACCAGGCACAACAAGAGAGATATGATGTCTCTAAGGCACTATTCAAGTGTGTCATGACAGAAGGAGATCCAGTATGCCCTCATACACTCAAGATGATTGGGTATGTGGAAAACCTAACTCGATAGGGATTCCCTCTGAGCCAAGAGTTGTCTACTGATGTGATACTGCAATTGTTGACAGAATCCTAGAGTCAGTTTGTGATGAACTACAATGTGAACAACTTTGAAAAGACACTAATAGAGTTGTTGGGCATGTTGAGGATATTCGAGGCACAAATGAATAAATACAAACCCAAATCTATGATGATGATCAGTAGAAAGAAGGGAAAGTATAAATGTAAGGGCAAGGGAAAAGAAAAGAAAGGTTCTGATGCTAGCCAGCAACCCAAGTCATCTTCAACTCTCAAAGCCAAGAGAGGGGTGAACACGGGAGGCAAATGTCACCACTGTCATGAGCCAGGATATTGGAAGAGAAATTTCCCTCTCTACATAGATGAACTAAAGGAGGGGATGGAAGTCTCCACCTCAGGTATCATGAAATAAACTTAAAATGCTTCTTTATCTTAGGTATATGATACCAATATATAGATCTGACATATATGATGTGTAGGATCAGAAAAGAAGTGATGGCCTTTATGAAAGGACCAAGAAGGAACACTCATCAACATTAAAGCAAGTGTTGATGGTATAGATAGAAGTACCTTTTAGTTTATTTCATCCCATAGGGCATGTAATAGAGTTATGAACTACTATTTCATTTTTCCAATAAATAGAAACATTTTATTTCTACATCTTGTAATGACAAGGATGTCTATCAATAAAGTTCATGTTTCAATTTCAAAGATATGATCTTTTATGGAAATGCCTTATTTGTATTATGGTACTTGGTATGCATGAGATAAAATAATAATACCTAAAAGTTATTTATGACTCAAACAATAAATTAGCATTATCATATAAACAAATGAATGGGAAATTCATCTCTAGGTTCCATGTTGATGGATAAAGTAGAGTCTCTTGGTTAATGAACCATTAAGAGATATGAATGTCTTGTTTATTGGGCATGATGACAAGTCAATATTCACTAGATTTAGTGGGAGAATTAGTATTCTATTAGGTATAGTACATATTGATGTATATACATGCCTATTGAAGTAGATGCTAATACTACAGATATGGTATTTAATGAAATACCCATATGAATATCTTGAAATGTTCAAGAATATCATAAATGAAGAGCAAACTTGGTAAAAGTATTTATTCTTTGATATGATCAATGAGCGAGATACTTAAACCAATTGTTTGAGGACCTTGTGAGTAACTATGATAGTGTATCATACATAACTCATGGTTAAGGCATAATGATTTCTAATCAAAGAAGGAATCATACTCTGAATAGTAAGATCATGATCATCAAACAAATAACTAAGCTTCTATAATTCTTCTAAATAACATGATTTACACTAAATAAATGTACAAAAGGAGATTAAGAATCACAAGTGTTGTGGGTTCTCAAATTCCTTATGTAACATATACACTTCATATATCTAGTAGAAAACATCTTGAGCTTGATGGATAATGATATCTTACAAACTCAAAGGTGATTAATTGGTCATATGATTATGAGTCAATAATATATCTAGATTATGTTGAGGAACCACATTTTGAGTTATGGCTTGAAGACATAAGATCCAAAATGACTTCCATGTGAGCCAAATAAGGTATGACCTTAATGGTAGCACTTATAGGGATAAAACCCATTAGTGAAATCGGGTCTTAAGAGTTAAGACTGACATGGATGACATTTGAATAGCCGATTGGTTGAAATGAGTTCAAGTGAGTTAAAAGTGTTTTCAAATTAGGATTTTTCTAGGTTAGCTAATCTTAAACTCTCTCCTTGGAATTTCAGTAGCTATGGCAACTTGACCGTTGGGTTCCTTTATTGAGTGGGATGTTGCTTAACCTTGCAGATGGCCCATATATAAAGATGTTGCTCATTGGTTGCTTTTGCATGCTAATTAAATTTGTGATATTAGATCTAATATGCTGGTCCTATATTTTCTAACCCTTCTTGGATTCTATCTCAATGTTCTTTTTATCTATTTGTCTGTTGGTTGTATGACTGTATTGAAACTACTGTTTGTTTAAAAGGATGGGATGTGGCATATACTACATTTTTTATTTAGATACTGACTCAATTTTGTTATTTCTAACTAGGTATTATATTTATGATGTTACACCTTGAAGGAAAATCAAACACTTATTTTGTAAGAACACTATTACAAATATTAACAGAACGATTTGCAATACCTCACTAGTGGAATCACACTCTCATTTTGTAGGAGAGGAGTAACATTACACGGGTCATTGTGTGAAGCCCAATTAAATTATTAAGACACAATATACTAATAACGTAACACTCCCACCCAAACTAGAGAGTATACATCATATAGTTTTAGCTTGTTATTCATGTACTCGAATAGATAAGGAGAAAATGGTTTGGTGAGGATACCCTCCATCTGTTTACCAATATTCACGTTGTTGGCTAAATTGGACATTAATAAACCCTTTGTTTTGATAATGAAAAACATTTCACTCTTGTGGATCTAATGTTCTACTTGAGTATTTTAGGGTTCAAGAAAATAAGGAGATCATACTAAGTGGGAAGATGAAGATCAATGTAAATTGAAGATAAAATGTGCTAAATTGTATAAATGTTTATGATTGTACTCAAATGTAAATGCTTGTATAAAAATATAAAGTAAAACTACTTAGACATCATGTAAAGCAAGTGTTAGATCTTCCCTACCCACTTATAATCCTTAGATAGGGTTTCCCCTAAAGTTAGAGTCACCAACACACATTGAAACACACACTTAGTAGGTGATTCAAAAGTCTAAAATTGGGACACCCTCAGTCGAAGAACTTGTCGACCGAGACACACTCGATCAAAGTTCTTGTCAACCGTGAACCACCTCGGTCAAACTTGAGAGATCTGTTCAACAACTTACACAATTGTTCTCTAAAATAATCTTCGGTTAAAATTAATCTCAATTGAGTAAGCTTCGGTCAAGAGATTGTGACCATTAGACTAAGTGGTTGGTAGTTGGGAGTTGGAAATAGACATTGCAATATTTTCCCTTAAATCTAGAATCGATTAAAGAAAATCTTGACCGAGACATAGTTCGATCAACCAAATTATCGACTGAGTAGGGTTCTGGATTGTTCTTTTCAAGCACGAACATATTAACAATTGCTAGCCAACTTATGTATACCTAATGGCTAGTTAATCACTAAGAACACTCTAGACACTCCATAGAACGTCCCTAGACACTTGCAAACCATTCTGATAAGTAGGAAAGGGCTTAGGACACCTAAAGAATCGAAGATACACTTGAGTATTCACAATTGAGAGCAAAAAATCTAGAATTCACTTTCCATCTTCTTCCTTGTGCTCTAGAGTTGTATCCTATTGTTACAATCTCCTCGCCACCACATATAGCCACGTCCATCTTAAGTGGATAGGAGATCTAAATGCTTGATATAGGATCAAAGCATTGTGCTTCATTGGATAAGTATTTTCTTTCTTTCAAGCTATTTCTTCTATATTGTAATTTGTTCTTCTTGACTACTAGGGTTGGAGGTTGTTGAAAGGAGGTTGGTTGGTGCTACTTCAACAATGTGAAGGATTCTCCAAGGTGTTCTTGAGATTAATTCAAGAATTTTGCTTCAAAGGAGGTTGGAGCTACTTCTAGGTGAAGGCTATCTCAAGGTGGTGGACCTACTTCTAGGTGGTGAAGGCTGCTCCAAGGATTACTCGTAGTTACTTCAAGAAGGATGCTTCAAGGGGGTAAGTTAATAGAATGATAATCAACTCGTCAATCGCCACTAAATGGAGGTATGCGAAAACAAAATTCTGGAATTTATTTACTGGTTTAATGGTTGAACAGAGCATTCAAGGTTAAGCGATAATCTTATCCTAGGACACTTATACACACACTCCACCATGTGTACTGGGTACATTCAGTAAGTATATTTCCCAAGATTACAAATAAATGGTACACCTAAATAAACCTTATTATTAATTCGATAAAAGTCAAGATATTGGTATAAATAAAAAGTTACTTAGAGGGTTTTATCCCTTTAAAATCTCTCTTGGATGTCGCATTTTTTAAGCAACAAGTACCATGCAATACTATAAACATTTCTTAGAAAGGCTACATTAAGATAATAGCAGTTAATAATTATATGAAAATTGTATTCCAAATGCCTACAAATGCTATAAAAGCAAGAGAGAATGATAATGATAGCCAAGCCACCTATTTGTGAACCATAGTCTCAACTTCTATGAATAGGGTGAGGAAGGCCTAGTTGAAGAACTATGATTCCTATAACACACAAGAGAAATCATTTATAAGCTTTCATTTATTTAGGAAAAGTGTACACACACATGAAAATTACTGCAAAAAGAAAACTATATAGCTAGAAACACCATCAAACTTTTATGATACTTAATGAAACACCCATAGTTGTATCTCATGCAACACCCTGGTAGAGGTGTAATTCTTAAGTTCCTCTAGTGTTAGATGCATGTCACCCTATTAGTTGGCCATGCCATGCCACATGTAATTACATATGGCTATCATGATTATAAAAAGAGAACTAAACTATGGAATTATCTATCTAACATTACAGTCTGGCCTTGATTTCACTACCTCAAAGAGTGAAAAATCTCTTAATGATAATGTTTTATCAAATTATGGGCCTAATGACATGGGGGATTACTCTACATTTTACAATGATTATAAAATAACAAGAAATACTTGGAATATTGTTAATAGAAGAAGGAACATATATTTCCATATTGTAAACTCTGGGTTGAACATTGAGATTTCATGAAGATAGTAATTGAAGTTTGGAAAGTACATTAAACCCATAGGCTAACCTTTTTTGGAGTCAAAATGAATATGAATCACCTAGAGGTACATCAGAAATAAATTTGAAAAACTTCCATTCATATCTCAGGTGGCATTCTCATGCAAGTCTAAGAAGCCCAAAATACTGAATTGCTACATAATGGAATGATTAATAGCTTGGGGTGATAAAAGTTGCATAAACTAATATCACAATTCCATATAGTTCCAAATAATTACTTTCTAAGGAAAAGAATTTAGATTTACAAAGTGAATCGTAAGATCTCTTGATGAAACTTTGGGCTCTCCTAAAATTAGCACCATATTCCTCTACAAGCTTAGGCAACATAATGTCTTAAATGGAAACAGTCAACATCAATTTACTAAGAAAAAGGAAATGGATGTACAAAAAGAAGTTCTAAAATAAATTAGCCTCACTATTATCAAGTTCAAGATAAACATGGACAATGATGTATGACTAGCATAATCAACCATATTACCATGTTAGTTGTAGTCTCCACATACCTTGTACCATTGAGAGGAGAAACTTAAATCCACATATTGTTTGTTGCTTGCTACAGTCCTATCATGAGGTGACACGGTAGGGCCTAATGCACTGAAGGGATTGATGGTGCATCGTTAACAATGAATGTTCCTGGAGCATCATCTTTAGATGAGTTTCAATAGTGGACATTTCATCAATAAGAAGATAAAATCACTTCTCCATCCAATCTCTAATATCTTACCTTTCAACAATTTGACCACTGAAAATATTCCCTTATGTAACTACAAACTTTTTGGGCATTCTCACTAATAATATTATGATGCCTAGTTGTATCAAGAATAAAACAAGGATGAGAGACATCAATAGTATGAATGACTATAGCTCCTCAAATTTGATGAAAACATTATGAAAATCTCACTGGAGAATGTAAACATGAAGGAAACCATTGTAAAATTCTCTTATACTTGAGGAATTTTTCAGCTAGTTGCAAATCAGGTGTTTTCACATTTGACTTCTCCATATGTATTCTCCCATATTAATCTAGGTAACACACACTTTTTAAGACAACATCCTAATTTTCATCGATCTTCATATCAGCCACTGCATCAACTTTCATGAAAATATTCTTGTTGTATGCATTGTTGAACCATATATGATAAACATCCCTACACTCATATATGTGATTGTTGATGGTTAAGGCATCACCTTTATTTTCCGTTGATTGTAAATACTCCCACAACCAATTTCAACATTGATGTAGTTGTGATCAAGATTCAAGAGTATACAATATCAAGGGGCAATAAAAAGTCCATGCCCTCTTGGAATCAATTTATTGAAAGATTTATAGTTCATATGGATTCATTTGATGAATGATGATAAATATAAATCATCACCATGATAGACTATAAAGACAAGATTTTCCAACTAAAATGCTGATCTTGATAGTTACAAAAACTGATATTATACCTAATTTTGCAACAACAAAAAAAACTTTTCATTCTTCCTTGTAAGTAACATCAAATGCTTGATGCAATGAGTTGACAAGTGTTTCAACCTATAAAGAATCCATTGGATAACAATAAATACTAAAAGGGTTTTTAGATAGAGATATACCATGAATCCTTACAAAAGAAATACATAATATATAATATCTTTTAATAAAGTTGACCTTATAATTATAGAAAATGAAATAGGGCAATTTTCATTGCTAGTGATAATACATTAAAGAAGGTATGATCATATTTGGTTTATAAAATATGTAATCAAATGTTAATACTATAATTTTTCAAGCATCCTCTTGTCCTTTCTAACAAGGAGTTTAACGTCTAGGGGAGTTGATGATTGCATAAGGTAAACGTGGTGGCTAAGAGTGGGTATGGCTAAGGTCATAATACCCTATATTGTAGCATTCCTTCTTGTCACACTATTGTGTCATGTTACTACAACATATTGTAGCCTCTACATTTTATATCTTCAAAACAAAACAAATCCTTTGGAATTAGATGTATGCATAGAATCTTTGAACATATTGTTTTAAAACCCTAAACAATGTCAAGAACAAAGGTTGCCAAACTCCATTGTTGCTAAAAGGTTTGTCGTAATCCATGCTTGTAAGTTGAATAGAAATAAATAAAAATTATAGTAAATTGAATTTTAATATTAACTAAATACAAATTGGTAGTTCAATGTACAACACCTATTAATTTCATGTGCAATTGATATACAAACAAGGTTCCTCTTTTATGCTCAACTTTCAGTAACCCTTTGATATAATGCATTGCAAATTCATAAGAACCACAAGAAACAATATGGCATGTATATAACAAAAAAGGTGAGAAATTTTTTGTTCAATCAACAAATTTCTATGAAACACAAGAAATTGCTTCACAAATCTGCAACTATGTTGTGACCATCTTCAGTTACGGGTGTGATGTGATTCCGCTAGTGATGCTAACACACTAATCAATTGAATAGATGCGCCCCACGAGGTCGGAATGCACGGTGAATGAGGGTTTTCTTTCAAACTTTATAAACCTAAACTAGCTACCTACGTCTACTAAAACAACTACACCCTCAAGCGCACGGGGTCGTGTCGTAGTATAGGAAGGTGGCAAGTATAGGGTCGATCCACAGGGAAAAGAGGGGGTGCTAGAGCTAGGTTAATTTGGCTAGTTCCTACTGCGGAGACTAGGGTTAAGGGTTTAAAGGTTGATTTGATTTTTAAACTACTATGAACAAGTGAGGAATTAAAGGCAAGAATGAAATCTATGTTAACCCTAGGTTAGATTAAGACTAAGCAAGCAAGGAAAGACTAAGCTAGGTATGAAAAGGAAAATTACACTAAGGCAAGAAAGAGATAAGAAAAAGAGCAATTAAAGAACTAAACTAGCATAAACAAGGCAAGAGCAAGGCAAGGAGCTAACTAAGCAAGAAAAGAACTAACTAAGCTAAGCAAGCACAAAACTAGGGTTTTAAGCAGTAAAGAGATGTGTGGGTTGTTTAGGGGTATGAACTTATCACTTAAGTTGGGGGGTGACATATGAACATTATGATTCCATTTAGATTATCCAAACCAAACAACAAGTTAGATTCTAATGAATTAACCTAAGCTACTAACTGGCCATGGATATGCTAGGTTGTGTATAGGGGAACTAGTCCCTAACACCACCCACTACCCTTACGAGGCTCAATTGGGTTAGGGATTATGTTCAATTCAATTAGAGTCTAATCAAGTCTAGGTTTCTAGATTAGGCATTCCTAGGGCAATTAGGGGCCGAGGGTAGTAATGGGGAGGTGAGATTAGGGTTTTGGACCCCAATTCTCCCACATTCTATCCTTGAGAATGCTCCATGCTAATTGCAATAGAATTACCTAATCCGGCTACTTAGATCTCTCACTTAGGTTTAGGAAGATTGATTAGGATGTAGGAAGAAGGGAGGCAACCTAGGGATCCAAGAATTGGACCTAGGGGCAAATCCCAAAATTCACACATATAAGCAATTTGCCTAAATTCCTAAGTGATTTCACACACAAACCAACAAGCAATCCATGGAGAATGAGATAGAAATAGAATATAATCATTAACAAATGAAATTACAAAGTTTACATGTCATTTTCCCCAAACATGGTATCAAAGTAACATATTTTCCCCCAAACAGCCCACCCACACGGGCCTAGCTACTCATAGAAATGGAAAATACAAAAAGAGAGAAGAAAGAGGTATAAGAAGCCATGGAGCTCAGTGTAAATGAAGAAGTCCTCCTCTCCAGAAGTTGCAGGGTGTCCTCTTCCCTCCTCCAAGGTGCAAGGGTGTGAAATGAAGGGGATTATGGGTAGGAACTAGTATAAACTAGTGATTTGGTGGTGGAAATGGTGAAATGGAGTGGATTTGAGGTGGATATGGAGTGGAATGGAGTGGATGGTGATTTGGGGAGCTAGGAGGCGGTGGAAGGTAGCTAGCCTCGTGCCCCATCCGCCACCTAGGTATATATAGGAGTCTAGGGGGTCTAGGGTTAAGTTAGGGGCAAAATGGGGAAAGCAGTGGAAAAGTGGTTGGATTCTGTGAGTAGCACGGCCGTGGTGGGGTACCACGGCCGTGGTGGGTAGGGTAGGCCACGGCCGTGGTGGATGGGCACAGTCGTGGGAATTAAAATGGAAAAGTTACAGAGTTTTTGTCAAAACGGCCACGACCGTGGGGGGTCACCACGGCCGTGGTGGAGGTGGTGTGCCACGGCCGTTTTGTAGTGCACGGCTGTGGTGTCTGTCACTAGCACGGCCATTTTGTACTGCACGGTCATGCTGCCTTCTGCTTGATTCCTGTCGATTTCTAAGTGACCTAGCACGGCCGTTCTGTTGTACCACGGCCGTGCTGGGTCCTGGATCAGCACTTTAACTTGGATCTTTGGCTTTTCTTGGACTTCTTTGCTTCAATTGATCTTTGGCGACTAGGGGTAGGTCGAGGGAGCATCGGACTTCACTTTGGGCCTCTCCAAGTGCAAAGGAACCCTAGGATCGCCGCTTCTCTCTCTCTCTTCCATCAAGCGTGGTCCAAATGCCTGAAAAACATGCAAATAATGTCCATAAGTGCATTTTATACAAATAAGCATATTAGGGGGAATTACATGCAATCTAACAAGTATAGATGTGATTGAAGAGCAAAAAGACACAAGATTAAGCCCTGAAATAGGGCTGAATCACCACCCCAAACTTGAAACATACTTGTCCTCAAGTATGCTTCAACTCAATCTCTCTACAAACTTTCACAAAAAGAAATGACAAATGCAATGTAAAAGACGATTGTTGCTAAATGGGATCAAAGATGACTAAGTACATGCATTTCACCTCTCTCCTCTCCTTCTTTCACAATCCAATCATGAAAAGAGCACAAAGCATATGAACTTCAAATATAGCGCATAGAATACACAAGTTATCCATATTTCTTTCATTAAGTTCCGGGTAAACCGTTTCATGGTGGCGTCAATCAAGAATGACTAGGAGTATTGTTTCACATTCATGCATTCAATCTTATATCTCAAATCACACCAAATGACCCACATGGCTGCGGAAAAGGGTAAAATGAGCTAAATTTGATGTTTCCTAGCTCAATGGGTATGAAAGTGGAAGAAAGGGTTGCGGTAAGATTTTTGGAGTGTTTTTACACACTCATCTTTTCTTTATTTGAATGCTCTTAAACAGGAGCATCCTTTTATTTTATTTTTCTTTTCTTTTCTTTTTCTTGCCCTTGGTGTAGATAGGGCATATGGTGGATAGAGTGAAGCGGGGAGACAGAGATGTGGCCACCCCAAACTTTTGGAGGTGGCCACGGCTAATATGTGCACTTTGGCATCCTTTCATGAGGCGGAGGGGTAAGAAGATGGTGAGAGAAAGGTCGAGTCAAAGAGGGGTCATTGGTATGATTTTCCACATAAGACATCCTGCATGAAAGTTAATCCAATACTTCATCCTAGATATCACACCACATGAATGAACAAGATGAAATTGATATATCAAACAAGTGATTCTACAAACACTAAGAGTTCAAAGCTTGCTCAAATTCACAATTCAACCAATTCAATCATAATCCTAAGAGAGGTGATGCACATGTAAAAAGTCAAACATTGATACCACTTAGCAACAAACAATGATAATTCACTTGCATTTGTCAAAGGTCATCATTTTTACTCAAAATAGTAGAGATTGGGTCAAAACACACTTTTTAGACAAGAAATCTCAAATTTGGGCAAAATTGGCCAAAATGGTGCCAAGTTGCCTCCAATCACATCTAAGCCTATATTATTGAACTTAAAACCAAAAACAAGCAAATCCTAGCTAAAACATGCAGAAATTACCAAAAATCTACATGATATGCAATGCATGGCAAAAAGGGAATTTTTTTTTGAAAATTACGCAAAAAAATGAAAATAAGGTAAACTACATGGAATGCAGGTGTGCAAAGCAGTAAAATTCTAGACTAAATAGCAGGACAAGCAAAAGAAATGAAAAGCAACACACAAAAAGTAAAATAGCAGATGAGATGCAAAAATGAGTGAAAGAAGAATGAGGGCATACCACCCTACCACCCCAAACTTTTGAACCATGTTGTCCTCAGCATGACACTAAAGTCTAGGGTGATAGGGTAGATGATCACTGCGGAGGTGGTGGAGGTGATCCTCCCTGCCTGTAGTAGGCACCCCAGTAGTCAGATTGTGGAGGCAGATAGTTGTCCTGGAATGCTTACAAAGACCCCCACCAATCTTCACCCCACTGTGGGTTCCTCTGGGCCTGTGCATTTTGGAACTAATAAAGGTGGTTGACCTGATAATGCATCTGCTGGTGGTCCAACCACATGGCGTCCTGTGTCCTTTGGAATCCCTCATGGGCCTCTAGAATCCTCTCCTGCGTCGCCTGAATACCCTCCAGTTGTGCATGAATGGTACCCATATCATATGCATTCACTGAAGGCTGTTGTGGCTCTGACGCTCCCATTCTTTCTTCTCTGTGCCTCACCCGTCTTTCCGCTCTCTCCTCTGCCGTCCGCCTCTACTCTGCCGCCTGTGAAGGCTCTCCTGGACTCCCTACAAACCTCACCTCAGGCATTGCCTCTCCTTTGGGGTTCTCCTCCTTGTACCTCCTCAACTTTTCTAGAAAATCTGGCGTTGGTCCAAACTGTGCCATGAGGGGAGGAGTATGGTAAGGCAGCTCCAATGTGATTCCTGGGTAGGGTGGGTTGATTTGGTAAATGATCTTCTGATCCATAACCGTAATCATGGATGAGCGAGCCATGTAGTGCAAATCAACCAACTTGCCACCCTCTACCTTTGTATATCCTGTCATGTCATGCCCCAAGGCTGTGGCAATAGATGTTACAATCCCTCCCATTACAAATGGATTTGTGCTCTTGGACGGGATTGTCCTCATGTGATCGATCAATAACGCCCCCAGGTTCACATGTCTCACTTTTGTCATCCAACCAAGCACAAAAAGATCTTTGTTGGTGCAGCTGCCTTGATTTTCGTACATGCCAAAGATGGTGTTTGCCAACACCTTCTGAACATAGCGGAGAAATGGGCTATGAATACCACTTGTCTTTGATTTCCCTGCTACAAACGTACTTTGTCCGGTGAAGCACTTCCACGTGGCTGGATACGTGGAACTAGAGTCATTTTCTGTCCTTCCTCCATCTAGGAGGGAAGCCATCTCTCCACTTGGGGCAAAAATCTGATTTAGCATCTCTGAGGTTATCTTCCACCTCTTATCCCCAATCGTTACCTTAATTGCATTCTCACCATCATTTGTTGATTTCTCTAGCGTGGCGAAGAACTACTACGTTAACTCGATGTATGATTCCTACTGTAGTGTCAATATCTCAAATAGCCCCAATTTTTCCATCAATTCTTGAAAATAGACAAAGAACCCCATTGCCTCCATTGACGCTTGGCATGCGTATTGAGTAGCTAGCACTCTACGTGTCAGGCATCTAGGGTGCTTGGGCTCCTTTGCCCTGCCTGTAGTAACCTCTGGCTGTGAAAATGGGCATTGTGGTGGGCTTGGTTGCTGCTCAACTTCAGGCATCTCAATATCATCTTCATCAGCTAGCACGAGTCTTCGACGTGGTCGTGGCCGCAGCTCGGGCTGTGGCGGTGTTGCGGAGGAGACAGACGGCCGTGCGGCTGAAACTGACGGTCGCGCAGCTGAGGAAGGTCTCTCAGATGAGACGGAGTGTCGGGAGGCAGACGGCGGTGGCTACGACGAAGATGGTGCCCCTCGGTTTGGTTGTTCGAAGGCTTCTTCAAGGATAGGATCCACTATGGCATCCAAATCGGCCTCCGTCAACCGGGGGTGGTTGTTCCTTGGTTTCCTTTGATAAGCAATGACGCCCCTGGTCTTCTCTACTACTCTCTTTGCAAACTTCTTCATTTTTGCTCGAAAATGGAAGTGGAATTAGAAAATTTTGGATTTCTCCGAAGAACGGGGCTGTTGGGGTAGAATGGAGAAAGAGTGGTGCGTTTGTGGATGGAAAATGGTGGAATCTGGAGATCAAGGTAGTGGAAATGGTAGAGGAGTGATTGGGAATGGTTTGGGGGTGAGTTGGTGGGGATTCGATGGCTGGAGAAGGCGGGCGGAGTGTTGCACGGGCGCTAGGGCACGGAGCACGACCGTTCTGTTCTTCGGAGAAATGAGCAAGTGAAAAGAAGTTTTGCAAATTCTGACTTAAATCTACTAGAATCGGGCTGCTACATGGCCGTGCTGCACGGCACGACCGTGGTGGCTTCATGTACCACGGTCGTACTGCCTTGCACGACCGTGCTGCCCTGGTTCAATACTTAACCGATTTTTCTCAATTTTCTGATCATTTCCTTGTTGAATGTGAGTGCACCACCACGGCCGTGTTGATGTACCACGTCCGTGTTGGGAACTATAACAGCAGTAGGATACTCGAATCTTGTTCAAACATCAAACATTGATCTCAAGCTGATATTCTATTGATTCTTTGTCAAATTTTCATCTATTCTTCTTCATTTCACTCTGTTCTCACCTGCACATATCAAAACTATACAAAAACTATCAAATACGAGTGTGTGTGTGTGTGTGCTTTCTTGGAAAAATGTAAAAACAAAGCAAAAGTATCAGAAATGTAGATTGGGTCAAAAATTCCCAAACCTAGGTGGGTTGCCTCCCACAAGCGTTGAGTTTCTTGCCTTCAGCTAGGCTTCTTGGTGATTCTTCAAAATTCATCTGTTTGGCATTCTCATGTGTCCATTCTTGCAAAACATGCATCCTTCCTTTGCACTCAATCTGTTTTCCTCATCCCTTTGATCACAATAATCATCATTAACTTCTTCACCTTGATGTCCTTCTCTCAAATGCCCATTTGGACTTGTGAAGTGACCATGTCCAACATCCCTATCTCGGACTCACCGGGTTGGGGTCTTGTACATGTTAATGTTGATCTTCATGTCCATGAATGAGACTGTCATAGTTCCACTGCGTACATGAATGTCGGCATCAACTTTAGATAAGAACGGCCTCCCCAAGATGATGGGAATCTTCATATCCTCCGGCTCCATATCAAGTACAATGAAATCTACCGGGAACACCACGCCTTTTTCTTTGTCTATCATCACCAAGACATCATCCACTCTACCCCTAGGAACTTTTATGGATCTATCCGCCAACTGGAGAGTGCAATGTGTCAGCTTCAACTTGCCTAAACCCAGCTCAACATAGACATGATATGGCATCAAATTCACACTAGATCCCAAATCAAGTAAGGACCTGTCTATGCGATGTCCCCCTATGTCACTAGGTATGAGTGGGGCTCCTGGGTCCTTTCTCTTTATGGGAAGTGAGTGTTGTATGATGGAGCTCACTTGTTCAGTCAATCTCACCTTCTTTGGAATCCTCCCCGTTGACCTTCTTTTCACAGTGCATAGGTTCTTGAGGAACTTGGAATATGATGGGATTTGCTTGATAGCATCCAAAAGTGGAATGTTCACCTTTACTTGGTGAAACACCTCAAGAATATCAACATTGTGCTTTTGCCTCCTTTTCAATTCTGGTGGCTCATCTAGTGCTTCTACAAACGGAGGATCACTAGTTTTTTCCGCACTTACATGAACATGAGGCGGAATACTAGGGATGGTAGGACCTGCAAAAAGGATATATGGTGGATCACATGGAATGCCAAACTCAACATGCGGTATCACAACATCATCTTCAGCAATATCAATCATAGTATCACCACTTGGATGCCTTTTCTTTGCTTTATCAACCTTTCTTTGACTTGCGGGCTGCTCAAGAGTTTTCCCACTCCTTAGAACTGTCACAGCACTACCTTGCTCATGAAGGGGAGAGGGAGCATGTTGTGGCTGTGGAGGAGGTAGGGGTGACACTTGGGGTTGAAATTGAGGTGGAGAAGAGAATTGAGGGGGGGGGAGAGAATTGGGGTTGGAAAGTGAAGTTTTGGGAAAATTGAGGTGGTGAAGGTGGTGGAGGAGTGTAAGGCTGGGGATAGCCTGGGAAGGAGTGAATGGGATGCACTTGCATTGGGGGTGGATTGTAGAAAACTTGTGAAGAGGGCATGGGTCCACTTGCTTCATGGTGGCTCACGATGGGTCTTGAAGACAACTTTTCTTCTTGGAGAGCATTTATGGAAGATAGCTGCTCTATTCTCTCTTCTAACCTTGCAACATCCCTTTGAACATCATCAAATACTTTCAATCTAGAGAGAACCTCTTCCTCAAACCTTGAGATGTATGTGGGACTTTGTGGTTCCTGGTAGCTATAGGAGTGAGGTGTCTTCACTTCTCCTTCAAAAGAACCAATGTAGTTGACCGGATGACAAGGACCATTTCCTCCTTGACTTTTCATGAGTTTCATCATTTCTCCCATAACCTTCATCACTTGTGCATTGGGATCATTAGAAACCGAAGGCTCACTAAAGTCCCGATCCCCATCACAGTTCATTCTAGAAGCTTCATTCCTTGAATTTTCTACCAATTGCTCAAACAACGGCCATGACTCCTCTGGTGGCTTTGTCATGAAAACACCTCCACAAGAAGAGTCCACTGTAGCTTGATCCCTTGATGACAAACCGGAGTAGAACGCTTGTACAAGCTGCCACAAAGGTATTTCATGATGCGGACACTCTCTCAATAGCTTTTGCAACCTATCCCAAGCATCATGGAACTTTTCATTATCCATTTGGCTGAAACTCACTATTGACCACCTCATTTGTGTCATCCTTGCAATAGAGTAGAACTTCCTTAAGAATGCCATCTTCATCTCACCCCAACTCATGATGTCTCTTCTTGAATCATACCATTCCTTGTCCCTATCCTTGAGTGAAAAGGGGAACAATGTGAGCCGAATTGAGTCATCATTTGCCGTTGACGTTCTGAAGGTGGCACACATCTCTAGGAAGGCATCCACATGCTTGTAGGGGTTTTCACTCTCCGAGCCGTAGAAGGTGGGTAGGAGCCCAAGAAGACTTGGAGGAATAGAAAATTGCTCCCCTTGCATTTGGATGACTCTAGATGCAATAGGTGACTGGTAGTTGCTCGGCATGAAGTAATCTTGCAAGGACTTGCGAGGTGCATTTTGGTCTTCCATCTCGTTTCCTCCTGAATGGCTTGTCACATGCACAAAGCACAACCAAACAAAAGAAAGCAAGTTAGTAAACCAATATACACAAAGAATGCAAAGAAAAATGAATAAAGAATAGCAATGATGAGGACAGTAGAAAAAGTCAAAGCAAAACTAACTAGCTAGGCCGAGTGCCTCTAATCCCCGGCAACGGTGCCAGAAAGCTTGATGTGATTCCGCTAGTGGTGCTAACACACTACTCAATTGAATAGATGCGCCCCACGAGGTCGGAATGCACGGTGGATGGGGGTTTGCTTTCAAAATTTATAAACCTAAACTAGCTACCTACGTCTACTAAAACAACTACACCTGCAAGCGCACGGGGTCGTGTCGTAGTATAGGAAGGTGGCAAGTATAGGGTCGATCCACAGGGAAAAGAGGGGGCGCTAGAGCTAGGTTAGTTTGGCTAGGTTCCTACTGCGGAGACTAGGGTTAAGGGTTTAAAGGTTGATTTGATTGTTAAACTACTATGAACAAGCGAGGAATTAAAGGCAAGAATGAAATCTATGTTAACCCTAGGTTAGATTAAGACTAAGCAAGCAAGGAAAGACTAAGCTAGGTATGAAAAGGAAAATTACACTAAGGCAAGAAAGAGAGAAGAAAAAGAGCAATTAAAGAACTAAACTAGCATAAACAAGCAAGAGCAAGGCAAAGAGCTAACTAAGCAAGAAAAGAACTAACTAAGCTAAGCAAGCACAAAACTAGGGTTTAAAGCAGTAAAGAGATGTGTGGGTTGTTTAGGGGTATGAACTTATCACTTAAGTTGGGGGTGACATATGAACATTATGATTCCATTTAGATTATCCAAACCAAACAACAAGTTAGAGTCTAATGAATTAACCTAAGCTACTAACTGGACATGGATATGCTAGGTTGTGTATAGGGGAACTAGTCCCTAACACCACCCACTACCCTTACGAGGCTTAATTGGGTTAGGGATTAGGTTCAATTCAATTAGAGTCTAATCAAGTCTAGGTTTCTAGATTAGGCATTCCTAGGGCAATTAGAGGCCGAGGGTAGTAATGGGGAGGTGAGATTAGGGTTTTGGACCCCAATTCTCCCATATTCTAGCCTTGAGAAGGCTCCATGCTAATTGCAATAGAATTACCTAATCCAGCTACTTAGATCTCTCACTTAGGTTTAGGGAGATTGATTAGGATGTAGGAAGATGGGAGGCAACCTAGGGATCCAAGAATTGGACTTAGGGGCAAATCCCAAAATTCACACATATAAGCAATTTGCCTAAATTCTTAAGTGATTTCACACACAAACCAACAACCAATCCATGGAGAATGAGATAGAAATAGAATATAATCATTAACAAATGAAATTACAAAGTTTACATGTCATTTTCCCCCAACATGGTATCAAAGTAACATATTTTCCCCCAAACAGCCCACCCACAGGGGCCTAGCTACTCATAGAAATGGAAAATACAAAAAGAGAGAAGAAAGAGGTAGAAGAAGCCATGAAGCTCGGTGTAGATGAAGAAGTCCTCCTCTCCAGTAGCTGTAGGGTGTCCTCCTCCCTCCTCCAAGGTGCAACGGTGTGAAATGAAGGGGATTATGGGTAGGAACTAGTATAAACTAGTGATTTGGTGGTGGAAATGGTGAAATGGAGTGGATTTGAGGTGGATATGGAGTGGAATGGAGTGGATGGTGATTTGGGGAGCTAGGAGGCGGTGGAAGGTAGCTAGCCTCGTGCCCCAGCCGCCACCTAGGTATATATAGGAGTCTAGGGGGTCTAGGGTTAAGTCATGGGCAAAATGGGGAAAGCAGTGGAAAAGTGGTTGGATTCTGTGAGTAGCACGGCCGTGGTGGGGTACCACGGCCGTGGTGGGTAGGGTAGGCCACAGCCGTGGTGGATGGGCATGGTCATGGGAATTAAAATGGCAAAATTATAGAGTTTTTGTCAAAATGGCCACGACCGTGGGGGGTCACCACGGCCGTGGTGGAGGTGGTGTGCCACGACCGTGGTGGCTGGCACGGCCGTGGTGCTCTGCTGTGCCACGGCCGTTTTGTAGTGCACGGTCGTGGTGTCTGTCTGGCACGGACGTTTTGTGTTGCACGGCCGTGCTGCCTTCTGCTTGATTCCTGTCGATTTCTAAGTGACCTAGCACGGCCGTTCTGTTGTACCACGGCCGTGCTGGGTCCTGGATCAGCACTTTAACTTGGATCTTTGGCTTTTCTTGTACTTCTTTGCTTCAATTGATCTTTTGCCACTAGGGGTAGGTCGAGGGAGCATCGGACTTCACT
Source organism: Alisma plantago-aquatica (assembly GCA_963693085.1). NCBI lineage: Eukaryota > Viridiplantae > Streptophyta > Magnoliopsida > Alismatales > Alismataceae > Alisma > Alisma plantago-aquatica. Next base: position 568,343,911 of record OY856410.1, read on the forward strand.
TTGGGCCTCTCCAAGTGCAGAGGAACCCTAGGATCGCCCCTTCTCTCTCTCTTCCATCAAGTGTGGTCCAAATGCCTGAAAAACATGAAAATAATGTCCATAAGTGCATTTTATACATAAGCATATTAGGGGGAATGACATGCAATCTAACAGGTATAGATGTGATTGAAGAGCAAAAAGACACAAGATTAAGCCCTGAAATAGGGCTGAATGAGGGTGCATCTTCAGTTTGAAGCCATGAATCAAAATATGATAAAGCCCTTAATTCCTAAAACTATGTGAGTTGTAGTCAATTAGGATTCTTAAGTAGATCTAGGTTACCCATGTTCCTTCTCGGTGTTAGCATCCTTCTTTAGACCAACATCTACATAAAGATTGTTGATTCTCTCAATATGAACTTGCTGGACGGAGATTAACCTCTTCATGGTTGGCGTTGTACATCTCAAATCATTAGACATTTATAGACACCAAAATAAAATACAATCCAGTGAACTACTTTATTTTGTGATCTACTACACATTCAAATATAGAAAGAGGAATAACTCACTACTAGTAGGTCCTTACAATAATATATTATCTAAATTGTGTATGTAGATCTTTCAAAAGAGTGCATCCACAGACATATCACGAACATATAGAGTTTGTTGATACATCCTTCTTCCACTTTTTTGGGATGAGGAATAAAGATGGATCCTAGGGTGGTAGAGCTTAAAAGTAACTAGAACAATGGTGAATTGTAAGATTTGATTTGAGTCTAGGAGCAATATATAATTATTTATTAAAGGAGTTAATTATATAGAGATGGGATTCAAATGGAATTTTGTTAATAGATACCAATGAAAATGTTGTAGAGTTTACTTTTAGTTTTGGGCTTTTAGCACAGAGACTTTCTAAAATTATCTTTTCTAGTAGCTCATTGAGGACAGGAAGGGTCAAAGACCCTATTGAATTAATCTTGCATATACCACCTACTATTTTGATGCATGGCATGCCTACGTGCTCATAATCACCCTGCTTTGCATAACTGACAATTATTTGTAGCAAGATTTCACATCAGCACACTTTGTAGAGTTATCAATCGTGATAGGTAATTCATTTGTATCCCCAAATTTCAACTCATATTAAGATGATTGGAGGATCAGAGGAAAAGTAAACTGTGATGGAATAGATCAAAAGGGTATAGTAGAAACACTATTGTAGTTAACATAGTAGCACATCTATTGATGGAATTCCCTAACCAAATGTGAAGGACAAAATTTTATCAGAAGAAATTAATTTTCCATCCACAGGTAGAGATAGTGTTGTAGCAAGGAGAGAGTATCCTGTGGAAACTCCAATCTTGATTGTGTTTTTAGCATTTATTAAAGTATGAGGCTTGGTAATGACCCTTCATCATGATTAAGCACAATATGGCTCTGCATTTATGTTTTGGTACATCAAGGGATCATTTTAGATTTAAAAGACTTCAAATTAACACACTAACCTACTGGTCTAAACTAAGTTTTAATTCCAATGATGAGACATGAATGGTGGATATCAATTACAGAGAATATGCACTCGTCTAAAGTTGAGTACATTTCACCCCTAAAAGTACTATGTTAGAACACCATACAAATCTTTTAATAGGTTCTTATCTTGACAAACTACATGCTCTTTGTGAAAGAGAATTGGTATGGTTCTAATTATTATCTTGATCTAGTTGGCAGACACTCAAGCATTCATTTGTAACCAAATGGCTTTATAATTGGCCTCCTCATGCACATAGTTGCCCTACAATGAATATCTTGTGTCTTTGCATGGACATGACCACTCTAGTCATTCTTCTTGATTATTGGCTGCCTCATGCAACAATGGAGAAGGGTGGTTCCATAAATGGTATTATATTAATCCTTGTAGTGGCTCAAACTGAACATGAGGTGACAAAATAGTCATTACCCCACTAATAATGAAAACTCCATAATCAACAAAGATATGAGAACTACATAGATTCCAAATCTATAAAAATATTAAACATCAAAATATTAATATAAATATATGCCTCATGTAGAAATTTAGAATAGATGCACATTTAATATCTTAATACCACACGATAATCTATCTTTACCTTCAAGATTTGCAATCATGAATCCTGCAGCTCCATACCTTCTGGATGTCCCCTGTCGAGATCGCCTCACTTATGCATCATTTGAAAATATAATTTCCTTTGTCGAAACCATGATAACCCATCACAAGAAGCTTGTGTGATGGAAACTATAGTGAGATAAGAAATTTTGATCATTCAGGTATGAAGAGATAATACTATATGACACAATGATTATTCATCATCATTTCATAGAGGGAAATTACATGTCCATAAGCACCCCTACTCCTCATCTATTTTTTCTAGCACAATGCTAATGTGTAGTTCTTTTTTCCACTGGAGACTGGAGAAAATTTAAAGGAACACGTGTAAAAACTTTACACCTAAAAAACTACATTTAAAGATCCCAACAAAATTTCTACCCCAATTGTAAATCTAATCTTACCGTTGGTAGATAGTTTGTCATCTTTCCAGTGATAGTGCTTGGCACCCCAAAACAACAATAGTTTTTTTAATATATCCTGACTTAGTGGTTGACTAATTCTCTTTACTCACCACAAGAAAAGAAAGACTATATTGACCATACCAGATTTATGTTGCGGTAGTTTGTCACTGTTGCTGCTAGATCCCACCGATTTGGGAACCATTATTAGTGCACAAAAGAGACTATATTCATAAATTCTTGTTCAAATATTCTACCATACTAGACACTCTGTTCTTCCTTAAAGATTGGGTGATGCCTTGGCCTCAGCAACCCGCATACAACTCTATCACCAGAAGGAGAAAAAGGTGAGAGTGTGATTGTGTTAGGGGCTATGAGGGAGAGAGAGGGAAAGAAGGAGAGAGAATGATCGTAGGGATGAAGGGGGATATTAGGGTGGATGGGGCAGAGAAGAGTAATGTCGTTGGATGTGATTAGGGAGAGGGAAAGGGAGTATTGGACGCGCTAATGGGGAAAATAAGGGATTAAGCACAGACAACTTGAAATATTTCAATGTGGTAATTTGAAGTGGGAGATGGTGGATTCCTATTCAATTAGATATGTAGGTAGATTGTAATGATTAATACTAACTACATTTATTTTATTTACATATTTAAAATTTGTAAAGAATGTAGTTTTTAGCTATTTATATATAATATTTAACTATAATAATTGTAGCTAAATCACCTTTTTTCATAGTGACTGATATAGTCACTGGTCGTAAAGGTCACCTTAAATCTAGAAACTTATCTAATACACAACATATCCATCTTGAGTATTCTTGTAGACCCTAGAGAAGCTGAGACTATACTTTCGAAAGGTCCTAACAAGGAATATAGAACTTTTTGAATGACATGATGATGCTATGTTGATTTCAAAATTTGGTAGGAGCTTTCAAATGATTAAGTATACTTTCATTTCCATATCTATTGGTCATTTTCTAAGACTTTAACTAGAGACTTATATATTGAAATCTACTCAGACTCGATATCACATTGAGAACGAACAATTCCTAGTGGGTTGTAGTTTAAAGTAGGTTTGATCCAATCAAGTGAGAACTAGAGGGTTGGGGATAATCTCTTGTTGACACACTAGGGGACGGATGGTACACCAGTGGAGGAACATGTCATGGAGACCCCTTAATGTTGGATGATCACTTGATGCCAAATCTTAACTTTTTTAGTACTCTTCCCACAAACTTTATCCTACATGAATTCTAAATACTCTAAGTAACAAATGATTAACATGCTACAGTCACTGGTTGTAAAGGCCACCTAAAAATTAGGATATTTCATAATTCCCAATCTTATACATCTTGAGCACATTTCAAGAACTAAAATAATTAAGACAATGTTTTTGAAGCTTCTCACAAGAAACCTGGAACTCTTTGAACGAATAGATGATTATCTAAGGATGAGACAATTGACAGATACAATCACTAGTCATGAAGGCTACCTTAAATTAAGAAATGTTTCTAATTTCCATCCTTATTTATATTGAGAAATTTAAACTAAAAAATGTTCTAAATCTAAAAACGTTTCATACACAACTCAGCTAATTATGTCTTCATTCACAAATCAATCTATGGTCTCAGATCATGACCTAAAATTGAACCAAGCATACGCTCATATTTCTATGTCCTACTAAACCAATACCACACTTGTATTTCTAAATCTTTTAATATTCAAGATGATGACTTAAGACTACACCAATCATGTACCAAGCATATATTAAGATTTTTTATCCCTACATCTAGTAAGAGCTTTTAGATGATGACATGTGCTTTCATTTCCATATTGGATTATCCTTTCTCAACGGAGATGTAGCTCAAAAGAAATTTGATCAAATCAAGTGAGAAACAAAGAGTCGAGGATAATTTCCCGTCGATAATCTAGGGGACAAATGATGGACCAATGGAGCAGCAAATAATGGGACCACTTTATCAGTGGAGGACTACTTGATTTCATGATCACAACTTTTTAGCACTCTTCTATGAACTTTTTCCTATGATATTGCACACCCTCTAGGGACAAGACAATTAATCAACACAGTCGCTATACATAAAGGGCTACTTATAACTAGGATCTTAAATGATTCTCCAATCTTGAATCTTGAGCAGTCAAAGCCCTATTGTAGATAGTTGAACTCACTCGATTTTATCTTTTAGGGTCATAGTCCTAACCCAAATCATTTATGCCCAATATTTTCCTCATTAATTCATCCTTATAAGGAATCAACAACACTTATGATTTGCACCCTCGATAAGGTATTTCAGAACACATTTGCTGTGTTTAACATTTTTGGCCTTTCATGACCAAAAATGCGGGTCAGACTTGGTTCGAGGTTGCGGTTCTCAGTTTTACCTTGAAACTTTCCTTTAGAGGGGCAAACAAACTTTTAGCACCACATTTTTTCTCACCCAACAAAAAATCCATGATTAATGTTAGTTCTCTGGCTAATGAAGGAATTCATTTTATTTTCCACGTTTTACCCATTTTTCATATTTTACCACATTTAGCCTTTTTCACATTTTCCCATTTTTTCACTTGATTCATCCATCCATTTTAACCTAGTCTAAGGCTTTCTATAAAAGAAATCTTTTACCTATGTATAAGTGTAATTTTCTCATCAATTCTGCTTTTTATAAGACTTTTGTACATAAATTACACAGTTGAATTGTCCCAAATAAAATACTCCCTTTTTCAACTAGATATAATTCAGTTGTCTTGATCCACAAGGAAAGCACATATCTTTTGGATAATAATGAAGGATAATCTTGAGTTAATGTTTAATCTCTCTCCTTCATTATATTATTGACTTTTATTTGAAATTATCCTTATCTAAGATTTTCTTCTAAACATTCCTAAAAATATCTAAAAATTTGCAAAATTGATATTTTTCATGCCTCCATCACCCGACATACCATAGCAATATGTTGGTGCCATGCGGATGATGGCTCAATATGCAAGCTCCTCCTTGTGTCACATTGACGTGACCCACCACTACTTCCAAAATCTTCTCGTTGGAAATTTGAACCCTAAAATCCACCCATAAATAGATCCCCACACCCTCCATATTTTAGGCCCCTTTCATCTCTCTTGAAGCCAAAGAACAAATTTCTCCCTCTTTTATTTTCTAAATGTGATCGGAGGATCCTTCTTCTAACACCAAGTGGTCTACTATAGCATGTAGGTTGTCCAATAACTACTTCCTCCATTATATCCATATCAATAAATGATGTTTCCCAAGATCTGTTATATTCATGACTATTCATATTTGCACACCATTTCAAATATCTAAGACCTCACTCTACTAAGCATGTCTTTGCTCTCTCTCTTTCTCTTTCTACACATTAATGCTAACCACCAATGATAGATCCCCATTGTGGGAGGTCTTGAGGCAATTGGGACCACAACACACCTAAAAACTAGGACCATTAGGGATATAATGGGAAAGCTACAACCATCTCCAACCCTAGAGGTCCATAAGCATAAAAATCATTTTTCATCATTTTTTCATTTTCATTAACAATAACCTTGATCATTGTTGTATTTTATCTAAGATAACTAAGAAGATTGCAATACCATTATCAGGTGATATGAGGGTGCTAACACCTACCCCACTTGTAATAGGATATCCAAGCCTAATCTCTGAATTAATACATACTTTTCTTATGCATCCTTTAGTGGAGTCAAAGTTGGACTTTTTGTGGTTCCTCCTGATTTAAACATTGAACTCCATTTCTTAGTTTACAAAAAATTAAGTGGTGATTCCAACCTTTATCAAAAATTTTTCTTTTTTGTTGTTTACATGACCACAGGATCCATAGGACTTTTCAAACTAAGTACAACACTAGGGTTCTTTATGAGTGTTAAGAATCTTTTCAAATACTTCTAGGTATAATGCCATCCACTGAAGAGGTAGTGCCAAAGAATAAGTAAATAGAAAATTTAGATTAGAATGTCCATGTACTCAATCTTTCCCAGGATGGGTTGTAGTCCAAATTTTTTTATTTCATATTTTTGTAATTTATTGTATATAAAAGTACATATAAGTAAAAATATTTTATTTAGCTTTAATAATGTTTAATGAGATTTATGATAATTGAGCATGTGGATATTTTGATGCAGAATTTATTTTCTCAATTTTTATGAAGAAAAGGGAAAAAAGTTAATTACATGTGTTTCTCATATACTATGTTAATAGTCTTTGTCGAGATTCAACTATTTTGTTTTTTAGTCTGGGTTTAGGTTTAGGGTTTCTAATGGTTGGAATTTGAGTTGATCAGAAGAGAGGTATATACATTTAGTACTGGAGATAGTGGTGAGGAAGTATTTCTAAAAAGTAAAATTGTAAACAATGATATGAGTAGTTGTGTCTTGTGATCTTATTAAGTTGGACAGTTTGACCATATCTTGTGGTAGGTAAACTAGTGTGATGGAAGGCAACGCTAGCGCTTGGAGTGAAAGTATTCCTTTTGTAATAATTCTAGATTTTTTATTACTTGAGGACACTAAATGTTTTAGTTCCATGTTATTTAATGAATGCATATTCATCATAGTTTTAACCACATTTTCTGGCTGTCTTTTTCATTTTGATCACCTACTTTGATTCAAAATTATATACCATTAAGTTTTCATTAGTTTTATGCTACTTTATTAGGATATTGGCATAATTCATCAATTTTCATGTTAGGGTTTGAATTCAATCTCAGCACATATGCTGGTACTACAGACTGGTCAATGGGCCCAAAGAAAATTATGATCAAGCTTAGTTTTGTCAATCTAATGTCCCATCGATCCATTCCAAATTTGCATCATTTGAAATGCAAGCCTAAAGAGACACGCCATTCCCATCTATGTTGCATTCCCATCAAATGAAGCCCCACCAATAATCCTCCCCCATAGTGTCACGAAACTGGAATCCCAGTCCCATGAACCAAACAAATACCAAAGACAACATGTGGAAGTGTGAGATGCTTAGCATACATTAATAGATAACAAGATAAAGGCACCAACATAATCTCAACATTCAACAATATTATTAAGAAACATCCTTTTACTTCACAATTTCAGCTACAATTTGAGAGTGCAATTTACACAAGTTTGTTCATGTACACTAGGGATCTTACAACAAGAACACCTGACATAGCTCACCAATCCCATTAGCTTCTAGCCATCTCTGAACCTATAAAATACGTGAAACAAGGCGAGTTAAGAACATGAGGTACAGAGTACAGGGCTAAAAGATACGTATAATAAGCTTTGCATAATTTGAAAAGGTTTTCATAAGTAAACGAGCAAGAAAAATATCATGTTAAGTGCTTAGAAAAACGAGAGCCCATGTTTTATGTCATTTAACTCCAATTATACCATGATATCATGTATTCATAAGGCCTTTGATCAACTTTCCATTGGAAGGATCTATAATGGTGCTCAAGACTAGCTAACCCTTCTATACGTGAGGGGCCTTGAGGCCATTGCCAAGAGCTAACCCTGTTGCAACATTTTATAATGGAGTTTCTTTATTATGTTTGCAAGTTATAAAACCACGATATGAGACAAACATCGAGTACATAGTATAATACTACATGGCAATATTTGAGCAAGTAATTAAGCATACATATGTATCACATTTCAAGCAAGCAATACATAATCATATAATTATTTAAATCATGTACCTGATTCAGAGATTCTTAATCTATCCTTGACCATCTAGATCTCAAGCAACACCTGATTAAGCACAAGATTACATAAATGCATTAGATTCTCATAATTAACCCTAATTCGATTCATTTTAGGTTTTCGAATAAGTTACATTCAAGGTTGCTTATTGATACATTATATGATCTTTTATTGATCTAGCGGTCATCAAAAAGGTGTGGTTCAAGTTTTCTGTCATTTGGAGGTTCCATGCATTTTATATGACCACTACAAGATCTATTTTCCTCATGTACATTTATGGGTCAAAAGACTCATAATAGAGAAATCATGATCATAGTTCATCAAGACAAGATTTGGGACAAGACATGAGTTTGGATCAACAAGTTAGGGTATAAGAATTCACTTTCAAAGTAGGGTGGGTGTTCTCAAGTCTAGGCATCACAGGATTCCACATTAGTATCAACACATCAACATACATTTAATAATCAACATGGGTTACATATGCATCAAGATTCAACATGTGACCTAGGTAGGACATCCACACCCAAGTTACCAAAAGGGATGGATTATTCCCTAATTGAGAGGGGAAGACAAGAGAAAAAGATCCACATAAGAATTAAGGTGCAAGAATCACAATTCAAGGCACCAATGTCACGTTAGGAAAATTAGGATTTCAAACATAACAATAGAGAAAGATGGTGGACCATAGTCATCAAAAGTCACAACACATAATAGTGTTACTGATTTAAATGATATAAACGAGTTTCATGCACAAGATAGGTCAAACATAACACTTGAATCAAGAGTATAACATGCATTCCCAAAAAAGGGAATAACCATGCCTTTAGAGCCATATAAGTAAACATAGCAAAAAGGGGTACTTAAGGGTGATATTATTGTCAAAAAGGGACATATATAATTGATATTTGAGGCTGATTAAGAATTAGTCCATATTGAGGAGCATGATTAGCAATCTAGGACAAAGTTCATCATTTACATTCAAAATATGTCACATGAGTGCATTAGAGTTAATCATTGAGCAAGAAGGGTGGTTAGGATTCTCAATTAGTTCAGAAGTACATAAAAATTAGTAATTTGATGATCAATGATGTAAGGTTGCACTCTTGTTTCAATATTTATCATAATATTGCATTTGATGTGGTCAACATAGTCAAAAATTACATTTTAAGCAAAAAGGAGAATTAGAAGAAGATCTAGGATCTACAAGTATTCCATTGTGTAGGTTTCATCGATTTTATCAATTTGGTATATTTGTTTGTCCACTTTGACCAAGGGAGAAGAGAGATATGATTTTTATAAGAATCACTTTGAAAACTATATGATATTGAGGGTAGTGTTACAATTATTTATCGGATGATTTGGACCCTTCGTTTGGGACCAAGCAGCTTGCCCTCAGCACTCACGCATGTGGTTGGTCTGCACTGTCACCCTATGGTATTGTGCTGCCCTCACTCTGATCCTCTAGCTACCAGCGATCATGGGACTCCTGGCATCACTATGCCCATCACCCAGTAGTGTGTAGGCGTTGACTGACACTCCCCATCACATTTGCACACCCTCTCACCTAGGATTTAGAACTCTGCTTGGATTAGAGGAAGAACAGGGGAACCCATCATCGGCCCTCCAATGCTCCCTAGCAGCCACACTAGATGGGGAAAGACAAAGGTGGAGGGGTCAGATCAGGTGGTGTCTTGGTGGTTGTTCTCTAGTCATAGGGAGGCCTGAGGCTAGCTGGGTGAGCCTGTGCCCCAGCGTCGTCCAGACTATCAGCCTACTTCTTCGCTTCTTCAGTAGGTACCCCAGTACCAAAGGAAGGAGGGCGGGCCACAGAGAAGTGTGGCTCACCGTGGTGGCACTGGCCATTGAGTGAGATGAGAGAGGACGGGCGTCCTACGCCTTGTGGTTGCCACAGGTAGTGGTGCCACTAAGTTACAGAACAAGGGCGTACAGGGGAGATTGGCAACCAAGAATGAGAGGAGGAAACTAAGGAAGAGGAAAAGGAAGGGAAGAGGAATGAGGGATGAGAAATTGGGGTTTATAAGGTAGTATGGAGGGTAGGGTTTAGATCCCAACTATAGCCATTGTATTTCCTAATTTAGATGGAGGTCGAAGAAGACCTCCCCAGCCCCAGGATTCTTCCCTGAAGAGGAAAGAGGAAGGGAGAAAGCAAGCCATTCGACTGGGTCGTGAGCTGGCTGGGCGCATGGATGGGTCGGCCCACCAGTAAGAAAAAAATGGATGAAAAAGGTCAAAACATGATTCAAATAAGGGGTTTTCAAAATGTCACAACTTAGGTTATGATTGTCCGTTTGAGATGATTCTTGCACCGTTGGGTTCATATTTGAACCATTTGCAACTTGGTACATTATGAAACAAGGAAAATAAATTGTATAAGTCCAACATTGGTTTCGAGATGGAAACTCACTAAAGCATGCATTATATTCGATATTCTTAGTTAATGTCGCACCTTGCAAAATTGATTGTCCATGTGATAAAAAAGGAGGTTATCAAAAATACTTTGATTATAATATTGACATCAAGTTTAGTAAGAAGGTCATTTGATGAAAGAGAGAGTATATAATAGACAAGAGAGAAATCAAGGTTGTCACATCCTTCCCTCCTTAAAAGAAATTTTTTCCTCAAAATTAGTTCAAGATCATAGGTAAGAGGCAAGTCAACATCCAACATATTGCATAAACCATCCCATAAGTTGTTAACTCATCCCCCATTATGGGTTACAGACTTAGGTTATTATCATCAAGGGTGTATGGTTATTATCATCAAGGGTGTACTCATCCCAAAAATACATGTCACTTGGTGTTCAATTGAGTTATGGCATCATATTGACATAAGGGTTCCACAATCTTATCTCCACTACATTAGGGTATTGTTCATGTATTTATACAAGCTCATGATTCTCTATCATAATCCTTGTCATCAATTTCTCAAAGGTGCATGTTCCTCGTCATAACTTTTAAACAAGGTTATCATTGAACGTGTATTTAATAATCATACTAAATCTCAAGCATGTTTCAGTGTCCCCAAGTTATGCTACTCATTAATAATTAAGTTCTTTACACTCATTAAGTTTGAAATTGAGAAATTTATTCATCATGTTTATTTGAGTTATGACCCCAAGAGCATCATCATATCAAGTTGATCATTTTTCATTTGAGTATGAGTTTAGGCATGTTACCCCTAATTATTCAAGCTAAGAGATCTAGGCATCATCGTATCAATTTCATGATTTCAAATTTACATCGTTCATGTAAGATGTGGTTTCATATCAGGTCTACCTTACGAGTAATTATCATATATGTATCAAGTTTTAAGCTTTAATGAGATTATTGCATGCAGCATGCATTATAACATTGACTACCTTATCATCAACATCGAGGTTTTTTACATATCTCACTTGTATCGGAAATGAGCTCCACAAGCTCAAGCCACTCAATCTATGACCTATCTATGTCAAACAAGACATGTTAACCACAACCTTCTACCCATGACAAATTTCTACCCAACTATCAAAAACAAGGGAAACCACTAGATCCTTTACATACAACCACTAACCCGAGTATGAGGCCCATCATGGTTATCACATGTCATGTACATCATTTTAGGGTCTTGGGACATCTCCCTCCCTATATAGAAAACATCATGTATTTCATTGCCTCTTTCTCTAGGGTTAGATCTTCTCATAGGAAATATAGGGTTCAACATTTTCAAGGAAACCACACAATAGGTAACTCAACTCATATACTTAGAAGTAGTGTAGCGATGGACTCATCGTCATGTATTTCATCGTGCATATATTTCAACATTTCACATATTTTGGAGTTTAGGCACTCTGACCTTCTCCCATGACGGGTCGACTCATATCAAGGGTCACCCTTTTCATATTGTCCCATGCTAGAGGTCCTCTTTTGTAAAGAGTTTGAGTCTCGTGTCAGTCTCAAACCATATGTCACTTATCACATCTCAACATGTACAAGATTAGGAACAAGCAATCATGCCAACCCACTAGCCATGTTTGGAATATCAATCAAAACATAAACATCAAACATGGTGCTATATTAGCTAGGGTTGCATAGTCAAACTCATCTCATATAGTCAAATATACTTGACCCTCTCAAAATGAACTTGGGCCATATCAACATCATCATCATCATCATCATCATCATCTTAGGTCATCTAGGATTCTTACTAACCTAACCTTTATCATGGCTCTAGAAAACTCTAGAGACTACATCTATCATCTAGACTTCATGTTACATCTCATTCTCTTAGGCTACATGGACACACATTGCCTTTCTGCGTGTGATAACATTTTTCATATATATGCATATACTTATACTTGAAATAGTTTTCTCCAACGTTGAAATAGGAGATGAAAATTACCGTACTCCATTCGAATAAAATAAAAACTAAAAACAAGTTACAACACACATTATGCAGTATAATATCATGACACCAGAGAACTAGCAAGAACATGGTGCAAACCTATCTAGCTATGCTAAGTACATGTCGTGAACATATGTCTAGGGTGGTAGTAAGAACTCCCTTTTTGTCACGGGTTAACAACCTAACCCCACTGTACACCTCAGGCACCAACATAAGGTGTACAATAGAGTTAAAGTTGCCCGTCCCTGAGTGGATCAAACACATGAATATATAAATGCACCGAATAAAAAGCTTCCATACATAAACCAAATTGTTCATTACATAGGGGCCCGAAGGCATAGGAGTTCTACAGAAGAAAACTTAATACCTGAGAAACTACTACAGAAGAAAAAGAACATAATCTAAGAGTCCCATTTAGCTTTAGCATCCCCATGATAGATCAAATTTTTGTGAGCCAGCGTATAGAGTAGCAACATCATCTTTCTCTCGACATGAGCATCATAAGCAGAAGGTACCTATAAAACATATGCAAATGGTATGCGTCAGCACAATATATAAATATATTGTACTGAGTACACCTCCGCGTCATTCAATTTACCTCTTTTCATACTTGGCAATAAGGATAAAAGTAAGCTTGGCAGTTATAAGTAATTACAGCAATATATCAAATATTAAGCAAAAAGTTTGTTAACAACAAGAAACATGTATCTTTTAAGCATATTTTCCATCATATTTCTCATACATCCGCCACTAATGGCTTTGATATTTTCAGGCCATTATGATCTACTACCAAAGAGTTTGAGATCATTATATGTGTGATCTACTACCAAAGAGTTTGAGATCATTACACTCGTGATCTACTACCAAAGAGTTTGAGATCTCTTCCATGCACTAGACTACCAAGTGCTTATATGATGGACACTATATATTATGTTTGCATGTATTCGAAATTATACATATAGAAATTCAGTCATCATATCAAATCATGCATAGCATCATACAAGACATTAGTTTCATTCAATATCTTATGCCAAGTGTTCTACTACTCATATATCTCAAGCATAAAGTATAGTAAGCAAACAAGAGGTAATGGCGTACCTTCTATTCAGAAGTGGGGAGTCCAGAGATGCTCCTCAATGGTACCTTTGATTTCCTGAAATTATTGGAGATTTGGTATCTATTAGATATATTGTTCAAATTACCCTTATTCTAAAGAGTATATAAAAAGGCCCTTTTATAGCTTTGGAGTCATGAGAGTTGAGTACGGATCTCAGAGTATGGGTTTGAGTCCAAGATTATTATTGTCACATCAGAGTAGGTTTATAAGGTCAGGTTCATGGTCTGAAGATCATAAACGTTAATTATGCACATATTGATCAGTCCAAATAGGGAAAAGATTGATAAATAGGTTTTATTGATAATTGAGCCATAATAAAAGGATCTGATCATTCCATAATAATATAGATGCAAAAAGATGATGATCACAGGTTTTTGGTGATTTAAACAGGTTTGAGTATTTTCCAAATAATTAATCATGATATGAACATATTTAGGCATGAGCATTTACTAGAGTCAGATTTAGGGTCAACAGATGTCAAAATCCTGATCCTCGTATTTTTCTAATCAAAATAGAGTACTTATTCATATTTTTCTGACACTCCTACTATTTTTAACGAATTTCCCAATATTAGGTTATTTACTGAATTTTGAGTTAATAAAAACGAAATCTAGATACAGGAAGGACCGTTGGATGCTTAGATCCAACGGTCGATATCTCACTCGCGTATAATAGAAAAGATCTACATTGCTGAGGTGGGTTTACCTCACTGGTCCAGCTGGACGCGGTGGGTCCCGCTCTCCCTTGTCTTCAGCTAGACTGGGTTTGCTCTGCCTTCAACTCCGGCGAGCTCAGGTGATGGTTGTGCTTGTTCTTGCGCGAGAATGAGGCTGGATTCACCTTCTCTAGGGAGGTCCAAGCTCAGGCAGCTAGCTTGCAGGTCGTAGCTCCCCGCGAGACGCTGGGTCGGCTAGAAGTCCGGCGAGCAGCACAGCTCGCGGCGGGTGGAGGGAAAAGCAAGAGCAGCGGGCGAGAAAGCTTGGTTTTGAGGTGCCGTCGAGGTGACTTGAGATCTCTCGGGGCTCGGTGGAGACCCAATTTGGGACGAGCAGGCCGGGAGGAGTCTAGCCTAGCAGCTCGGCGGCGGCAGAGTGGAAAGAAGGAGATGAGTTTGAGGGCGGAGCTCTCAGGGGTTGCTTTGGGCGAATTGGAGGGTGAGGCGAATCAAAGGGGTTTCGACGAAGTTGTTAGTGTGCTTATATAGGAGTGGGGGCAGGTGATTTACAAATGACCAATTGGTCTCAGCGCCAGTTGGAGAAGGTTGCTCGTCGGTGAGATCGTGCGAGGGGCTGTGGTCTCTTTTGGAGGTTGTGCGAGAGATCAGTGAGTTCGTGGAGGCGAGGGGAGTCCATTCCCTCGGTCAGTTTCGCGCTAAGTGGATTTGAATGAGGAGGAGTGGTCGGGGTAGTGGGCTCGTGGCTGTGGCCACGACATCCCGGGTCAGGCAGAGGTAGAGGATGACCGGATGGCCGTCCGATCCGTCCTGGATCCGTGGACGCGCCATCGGGTGGTCGGGGTGGCTCGCGGGGAGAGTGCTACAGATTGCTGACGTCAGCACCGTGAACCAAGAAGGAAATAAAGCAAAACTATAGCTTAAATGATTGAAATCGTGACATGTAATGATCAAACTATTAATAGAACTTGTAAAAATCGTAGAGGGAGCTAGGAATGTCCAAATGACCTGAGATTTGGACCATAGCTTCACCATAACATACCCCACATGTTGGTAAAGTTTGGGCTCGAAATATCAATCTTTGAGTGGTCAATTAATCTTTAGGAGAGTTAGGGTTTTGAAAAAGATAGAAGATTAAAGGAGCAAAGCATAAAAGAATTAGAAAACTCACTTTATCACATCCTACTAACCTTAAAAGAAATTTTGTCCTCAAAATTAAACTGGATGAAAGAGGTGAGGAAAACGTTGCTCCATGTCTGCTCGTAGCTCCCAGGTAGCATCTTCTGCACTGTGATGGTTCCACTGTACCTTCACCATCGGGATCTGCTTGTTCCTGAGCTCCTTGACCCTAGAGTCGAGAATCTTTGTAGGTTGTTCTGGATAAGAGAGATTCTCCCGCAACTCAAGTGGCTCGTGATTCAGTACATGACTATCATCCTTCACATATAGCTTTAAGTTGGATACATGAAAGACATTATGCATCATGTTGTACTGCTGAGGAAGAGCAAGTCGATAAGCACATTCGCCAATGCGCTCCAGAACTTCAAAAGGACCCACATATCTCGGAATAAGCTTCCCCTTGTTCTTGGCTATGGCACGGATAGGTCTGATCTTCAAGAATACATAGTCACCATCATTAAACTGTATGTCCGACCTGTGAGCATCTGCATATGACTTCTGACGATCCTGGGCCCGTTTCAACCTCTGCTTGATCAAGGACACCTTATCAGCATAAAGTTGTAACTCCTCGGACTTTAGCATCTTCCTTCTCCGACTTCATCCCAATGGAGAGGGGATCTACATGGCCTACCATATAGAGCTTCATAGGGTGTCATATCAATACTAGATTGATAGCTATTATTGTAAGCGAACTCTGCTAATGGAAGGTAGTAATCCCAAGATCCTCCCCAATCTAAAACACATGCTCTGAGAAGATCCTCCAAGATTTGGATAGTGCGTTCTGACTGGCCATCGGTTTGGGGGTGATATGCTGTGCTGAAATTCAACTGTGTACCCAGCTCATTCTGCACCTACTTCCATAAGTGTGATGTGAACTTTGGATCTCGATCTGAAATGATAGAAACTGGCACTCCATGCAGCCGTACAATCTCCTTTATATACAACTCAGCAAGCTCAGGAACCTTGGTCGTAGTCCGCATAGGTAAGAAATGTACATACTTGGTCAACCGGTCTACTATAACCCAAACCGCATCATAACCCTTCCTGGTCCTGGGTAGTCCCACCACGAAATCCATGGTGATGTTTTCCCATTTCCACTCGGGAATTGGTAAGGGTTGTAATAGACCACCGGGACGTTGGTGCTCGGCCTTAATCTGCTGGCAAGTGAGACACTTAGAGGTAAACTCAGCGATATCGTTCTTCATACCTCTCCACCAAAAGTGTCTCTGCAGGTCCTTATACATCTTAGTAGATCCAGGATGTATGGAATACTTAGACCCGTGTGCCTCTTGCAGGATACGCTTCTTAATCTCTGACTCTTCAGGTACCCACATCCTATGCTTGTACCTTAGTCCACCGTCCATACCAACAGATAGATGTGTATGGGGCTTTGCCACAAGAGCTGTTATCTCCTCCAAGCTAGGGCTGTTCTTTTGGGATATCAGGAGTTCAGAAAGAAGACTAGGAATAATGTTGATATTCGCCAAAATAATAGATCTAGATTCTGCTTGAGATGACCCAGAAGATGAAAGTTCCAGATGCATTGATGCACAAATCGACTTCTTACGACTAAGAGCATCAGCTACAACATTGGCTTTGCCTGGATGATATGCAATTGTGAAATCATAATCTTTGAGATACTCCAACCATCTCCGTTGTCGAAGATTGAGGTCCTTATGAGTCAAGAGGTATTTGAGACTTTTGTGGTCTGTGAATATATCAAAAGTAGCACCATATAGATAATGTCTCCAGATTTTGAGAGCATAGACAATGGCAGCTAATTCCAAATCGTGAGTTGGATAATTGACCTCATTAGGTTTCAACTGTCTAGAGGCATAGGTAACAACTTTACCATTTTGCATAAGGACACAACCCAGACCCATCTTAGAAGCATCAGAGAATATTACAAATCCATCATTACCAGAAGGTAGGGTTAAAACTGGGGCGGAAGTCAAGAGAGATTTCAATTCTTGGAAACTAGCTTCACACTCAGGAGTCCAAACGAATTTGACATCTTTTCTCGTAAGTTTAGTCATGGGTAGGGCTATTTTACTGAAATTAAGGATGAAACGACGGTAATAGCCTGCTAGGCCAAGGAAGCTACGAATTTCAGAAGCATTGGTAGGGGCTTTCCAATCAAGGACAGCTAAAACTTTGGCAGGGTCAACAGAAATTTTTCCACCCGAAATGACATGGCCAAGAAACATGACTTGGTCAATCCAAAACTCACATTTAGATAATTTAGCATACAATTTCTGGGCTCTCAAAACATCAAGGACTTTCTGGAGATGTTCACGATGTTGATCAACAGAATTTGAATATACAAGAATATCATCAATGAAGACCACAACGAAGCTGTCAAGGAATGACTGGAAGACAGTGTTCATCATATTCATAAACACTCCAGGAGCATTAGTCAAGCCAAAAGGCATCACCACAAATTCATAATGTCCATATCGAGTTCTGAAAGCTGTCTTTGGAATATCACAATCTTTTACTCGTAATTGATGATAACCTGATCTAAGGTCAATCTTGGAGAACACAGTGGCAGTACGAAGCTGGTCAAACAAATCGTCAATTCTTGGGAGGGGATATTTGTTTTTAATAGTGGCTTGGTTGATCATGCAATAATCAATACACATTCGCATTGACCCATCTTTCTTTTTAACAAAAAGGACAGGAGCACCCCAAGGAGAAGTACTAGGATGGATGAAGCCTTTATCAAGAAGTTCCTCTAATTGTTTCTTGAGCTCTGCAAGCTCGACAGGTGCCATCCTATAAGGTGCCTTCGAGACTGGTGCGGTGCCCGGTGCTAACTCAATTGAGAACTCAATCTCACGAACTGGAGGCAGCCCTGGAAGCTCCTCAGGAAAAATGTCTGGGTAATCTCTCACCACATCCAAGCTCTCTAAAGGTCTCACCTTAGGATCAGGCATGGATACAACATCAAGATAGGCTTTACATCCTTTGGCTATCAAAGTTTCGGCTTTAAGAGAAGAAATAATCATATTTCGGTTTCTTTCTTTTCTCCCGGAAATAGTCAAAGGTTTAGAATAGGGTGCACAAAAGACTACTTTCTTGCCTCGGCAATCAAGCATAGCAAAGTTGGAAAAGAGCCAATCCATCCCCAAAATTAGGTCAAAATCTTCCATATCAAGAAGAATGAAAGCAGATTGAAATTTATGGCCACCAAAAGAAAAAGGCAAGGTTTTGGTTTTCTGAAGAGAAGTATACATTCTGCCACTGGGAGTTGTCACATCGAAGATATAACCTAGATCATTAATCTCTAACTTGAGCATAGAAGCAAGATTTCTAGATATGAAGGTATGTGTTGATCCTGAATCGAATAGGGCCACAACAGGATGATCTTGGAGACATATCATGCCTACATTATGATTTTTGTATAAGATCATGGTTCCAATAGTTTGATATAATAAAGAATTATTAACATTATTACCTTCAATCAGACGGTTGTCATTGGCCTTAGCTTCCTCTGCATCAATTGCAAAGACTCGGCCCTGACGATGTTCTAGCTGAGCCTGAGCTATAGGGACAGCTGGCTGAACAGGTGGAGCTCCAGGCTGAGGTAATGGGGCAGGACGATTCTGAGGTGCCCCCTGAACCAGATTTGGGCAATTGTACCTCATATGCCCTTCATTCTTGCAGTAGTAGCATACAGGTTTCTCAAACTTGCATTTTCCTGGGTGTGAACCTCCACAGTTTTTACACCTGACGTGCTCATATGCCTGTCCACGGTGTGATCCACCTCGGCCTCGGCCTCCCCGATTTGGTCCTCCTCGATGTGATTGACCTCGATGGTGATTTCCTCCTCCTCTGCCCATGCCATGGCTGTTAGGCTTCTTCTTATAATTCTCCTTCTCCTTGCCCTTGGTGACAGATGCATCAGTTAGACCTAGGTATCCCAAGCTTGGTGTTTTGCTCTTCCCTAAGGTTCTTTCTTGGGTAAGGGCATTGTTGATGGCAGCTTCAAAGGTAGGATGAGTGGAGGTGCAAAGGTGAACTTTGATTTCTTGGTTGAGGTCATCTATGAAGTGTTCAATCTTTTCATCTTCATCAAGGTTGCGAGCATGACGCTCTAGGAGTCTAAAGGCCCTAACATAGTCAGCAACAGATAGGTTTCCTTGGGTTAGGTTATTGAATTGTTTCTTCTTCTCCTTCCTAGCTGATATGGGCATGAAACGGTTGGTGAAGATCCCCTTAAACTCCTCCCAACCTATGGGGGCATCTGGAAGTGCTCGTGTATGGTAATAATTTTCCCACCACAACTTCGCGGACCCCCTAAGTTGGTAGGTAGCAAAGGTGAACTTATCTTCCTCAGGACACTTAAGGGCTCTAAAGGCATTTTCAACAGATATGATCCATGCATCAACTTTATCTAGGACTTCACCTAAGTCTTCTCCGTGAAAGGTTTCGCGTTTGAGTTTAAGGAAGTCACTAATGGTGGTTTCATGGTTGGTCCTAGAGGATGAGGCACTATTGCTAGTTTCTTTTAGGGCTAGGGCATGCATGCATTCCAACATCACCTTCTTTTGTTCTTTCCAATTGCCTACAACCTTGGTCTTATTAGGGCGTGATTGAGATTCATCACCAGAGTCATCACTGGACCTTGTTCTCTTGGACCTAGTTTTTGGAGGCATCTGCAAGTTTGTATAAAAGATAGTTTAGAGATTGATTTGAGATAGATCATAAAACAAGTATTAAAGATTTAGCAATCATGGCATATAATGTCCAATTTTTCATGTCTTTTAGTTGTTCCCATTTTCCTAATCTACCCACATAATAGGGAGAGTATATCATTGATCCTGGTCATGAGAGAGAAAGTAGATGAGAAGCCTAGTGTGTATTATTCACTAAATAGGTTGGTTGGGGGTAGTCCTTAATTGAGAAAAGATGAGAGGAAAGATTTTTCTAAGGTAAGGGTGCCCACTTTAACAATAATTGTGTTAGCCAGGCAGATAGCTTGTGGCGGGAACCCTCGCACCGTGAAAACGGATGGGGAGAGTGATTATGTCAGAACCTTCCGCAAGGTACCCTTCTAGACACCTCGGCAATTTACTGTTAAATGTGGGTTACCCTAGGTCTAGGTAAGGTTACTAATTATTTGATACATCTATATTGATTCATGTGCCTGCTCTGATACCATCTGTCACGGGTTAACAACCTAACCCCACTGTACACCTCAGGCGCCAACATAAGGTGTACAATAGAGTTAAAGTTGCCCGTCCCTGATTGGATCAAACACATGAATATATAAATGCACCGAATAAAAAGCTTCCATACATAAACCAAATTGTTCATTACATAGGGGCCCGAAGGCATAGGAGTTCTACAGAAGAAAACTTAATACATGAGAAACTACTACAGAAGAAAAAGAACATAATCTAAGAGTCCCATTTAGCTTTAGCATCCCCATGATAGATCTAATTTTTGTGAGCCAGCGTATAGAGTAGCAACATCATCTTTCTCTCGACATGAGCATCATAAGCAGAAGGTACCTATAAAACATATGCAAATGGTACGCGTCAGCACAATATATAAATATATTGTACTGAGTACGCCTCCACGTCATTCAATTTAGCTCTTTTCATACTTGGCAATAAGGATAAAAGTAAACTTGGCAGTTATAAGTAATTACAGCAATATATCAAATATTAAGCAAAAAGTTTGTTAACAACAAGGAACATGTATCTTTTAAGCATATTTTCCATCATATTTCTCATACATCCGCCACTAATGGCTTTGATGTTTTTAGGCCTTTATGATCTACTACCAAAGAGTTTGAGATCATTATATGTGTGATCTACTACCAAAGAGTTTGAGATCATTACAATCGTGATCTACTACCAAAGAGTTTGAGATCACTTCCATGCACTAGACTACCAAGTGCTTATATGATGGACACTATATATTATGTTTGCATGTATTCGAAATTATACATATAGAAATTCAATCATCATATCAAATCATGCATAGCATCATACAAGACATTAGTTTCATTCAATATCTTATGCCAAGTGTTCTACTACTCATATATCTCAAGCATAAAGTATAGTAAGCCAACAAGAGGTAATGGCGTACCTTCTATTCAGAAGTGGGGAGTCCAGAGATGCTCCTCACTGGTACCTTTGATTTCCTGAAAGTATTGGAGATTTGGTATCTATTAGATATATTGTTCAAATTACCCTTATTCTAAAGAGTATATAAAAAGGCCCTTTTTATAGCTTTGGAGTCATGAGAGTTGAGTACGGATCTCAGAGTATGGGTTTGAGTCCAAGATTATTATTGTCACATCAGAGTAGGTTTATAAGGTCAGGTTCATGGTCTAAAGATCATAAACGTTAATTATGCACATATTGATAAGTCCAAATAGGGAAAAGAGTGATAAATAGGTTTTATTGATAATTGAGCCATAATAAAAGGATCTGATCATTCCATAATAATATAGATGCAAAAAGATGATGATCACAGGTTTTTGGTGATTTAAACAGGTTTGAGTATTTTCCAAATAATTAATCATGATATGAACATATTTAGGCATGAGCATTTACTAGAGTCAGATTTAGTGTCAACAGATGTCAAAATCATGATCCTCGTATTTTTCTGATCAAAATAGAGTACTTATTCGTATTTTTCTGACACTCCTACTATTTTTAACGAATTTCCCAATATTAGGTTATTTACTGAATTTTGAGTTAATAAAAACGAAATCTAGATACAGGAAGGACCGTTGGATGCTTAGATCCAACGGTCGAGATCTCACTCGCGTATAATAGAAAAGATCTACATTGTTGAGGTGGGTTTACCTCACTGGTCCAACTGAACGCGGTGGGTCCCGCTCTCCCTTGTCTTTAGCTAGACTGGGTTTGCTCTGCCTTCAACTCTGACGAGCTCGGGCGATGGTTGTGCTTGTTCTTGCGCGAGAATGAGGCTGGATTCACCTTCTCTAGGGAGGTCCAAGCTCAGGCGGCTAGCTTGCAGGTCGTAGCTCCCCGCGAGACGCTGGGTCAGCTAGAAGTCCGGCGAGCAGCACAGCTCGCGGCGGGTGGAGGGAAAAGCAAGAGCAGCGGGCGAGAAAGCTTGGTTTTGAGGTGCCGTCGAGGTGACTTGAGATCTCTCGGGGCTCGGTGGAGACCCAATTTGGGACGAGCAGGCCGGGAGGAGTCTAGCCTAGCAGCTCGGCGGCGGCAGAGTGGAAAGAAGGAGATGAGTTTGAGGGCGGAGCTCTCAGGGGTTGCTTTGGGCGAATTGGAGGGTGAGGCGAATCAAAGGGGTGTCGACGAAGCTGTTAGTGTGCTTATATAGGAGTGGGGGCAGGTGATTTACAAATGACCAATTGGTCTCAGCGCCAGTTGGAGAAGGTTGCTCGTCGGCAAGATCGTGCGAGGGGTTGTGGTCGCTTTTGGAGGTCGTGCGAGAGATCAGTGAGTTCGTGGAGGCAAGGGGAGTCCATTCCCTCGGTCAGTTTCGCGCTAAGTGGATCTGAATGTGGAGGAATGGTCGGGGTAGTGGGCTCGTGGTTGTGGCCACGACATCCCGGGTCAGGCGGAGGTAGAGGATGACCGGATGGCCGTCCGATCCGTCCTGGATCCGTGGACGCGCCATCGGGTGGTCAGGGTGGCTCGCGGGGAGAGTGCTACAGATTGCTGACGTCAGCGCCGCGAACCAAGAAGGAAATAAAGCAAAACTATAGCTTAAATGATTGAAATCGTGACATGTAATGATCAAACTATTAATAGAACTTGTAAAAATCGTAGAGGGAGCTAGGAATGTCCAAATGACCTGAGATTTGGACCATAGATTCACCATAACATACCCCACATGTTGGTAAAGTTTGGGCTCGAAATACCAATCTTTGAGTGGTCAATTAATCTTTAGGAGAGTTAGGGTTTTGAAAAAGATAGAAGATTAAAGGAGCAAAGCATAAAAGAATTAGAAAACTCACTTTATCACACTTTTCTCACCCTCCTAAACCTACAACCCATACTACAGGATAAAAGGAGGATAAGAGAAAGGTTCTATGGATTACACAAGTCTACACCTAGTTCTAGGACATCTAGGTTCTAACCTAGAGGATAAGTCAACATAGTCCACAAAGGACATCTTATTAAATTTCTAGTTTTGAGATGTAAGGTTTTATTTAGTTTGTGTTCATGTGAGAAATGTTTGGTGTAGTTATTGTTCATGCTCTGATACCATCTGTCACGAAACTGGAATCCCAATCCCATGAACCAAACAAATACCAAAGACAACATGCAAAAGTGTGAGATGCTTAGCATACATGAACAGATAACAAGATAAATGCACCAACATAATCTCAAAATTCAACAATATTATAAAGAAATATCCTTTTACTTCACAATTTCAGTTACAATTTGAGAGTGCAATTTACACAAGTCTGCTCATGTACACTAGGGATCTTACAACAAGAACACCTGACATATCTCACCAAGCCCATCGACTTCTAGCCATCTCTGAATCTATAAATTACATGAAACAAGGCAGGTCAAGCACACGAGGTATCGAGTACATGGCTAAAAGATACATATAAATAAGCTTTTCATAATTTGAAAAGATTTGTAGAAGTAAACGAGCAAGAAAAATATCATGTAAAGTGCTTAGCAAAATGAGAGCCCATGTTTTATGTAATTTCACTCTGATTATACCATCATATCATGTATTCATAAGGCCTTTGATCAACTTTCCATTGGAAGGATCCATAAGGGTGCTCAAGATTAGCTAACCCTTCTATATGTAAGGGACCTCGAAGCCATTGCCAAGAGTTAACCCTGTTTCAACATTGTATAATGGAGTTTCTATATTATGTTTGCAAGTTACAAAACCACGACACGAGACAAACATCGAGTACATACTAGAATGCTACATGGCAATATTTGAGAAAGTAAACAAGCATACATATGTATCACATTTCAATCAAGCAAGCCATAATCATATAATTATTTAAAGCTCGTACCTGATTCAGAGATTCTTAATCTATCCTTGACCATCTAGATCTCAAGAAACACATGGTTAAGTACAAGATTACATACATGTAATAGATTCTCATCATTAACCCTAATCAGATTCATTTTAGGGTTTTGGACAAGTTAGGTTCAAGGTTACTTATTGATACATTATATGATCTTTTATCGATTTAGGGGTCGCAATAAGGTGTGGTTCAAGTTTTATGTCATTTGCAGGTTCCATGCATTTTATATGACCACTACAAGATTTATGTTCCTCATGTACATTTAGGGGTCAAAAGACTCATAATAGAGCAACCATGATCATAGTTCACCAAGACAAGATTTGGGACAAGACATGAGTTTATATAAACAAGTTAGGGTATAAGAATTCACTTTCAAAGTAGGGTGGATGTTCTCAAGTCTAGGCATCATAGGATTCCACATTAGTATGAACACATCAACATACATTCAATAATCAACATGGGTTACATATTCCATCAAGATTCAACATGTGACCTAGGTAGGACATCCACACCCAAGTTGCCAAAAGGGATGGATTATTCCCTAATTGAGAGAGGAAGACAAGAGAGAACGATCCACATAAGCATTAAGGTGCAAGAATCACAATTCAAGGAACCAATGTCACGTTAGGAAAATTAGGATTTCAACCATAGCAATAGAGAAAGATGGCGGACCATAATCATCAAAAGTCACAACACATAATAGTGTTACTGATTTCAATGATATAAATGAGTTTCATGCACAAGATGGGTCAAACATAACACTTGAAGCAAGAGTATAACATGCATTCCCAAAAAAGGGCATAACCATGCCTTTAGAGTCATATGCGTAAACATAGCAAAAATGGGCACTTAAGGATGATATTATTGTCAAGAAGGGACATAGATAACTGATATCTGAGGCTGATTAAGCATTAGTCCATATTAAGGAGCATGATTAGCAATCTAGGACAAAGTTCATCATTTACATTCAAAACATGTCACGTGAGTGCATTAGAGTTCATCATTGAGCAAGAAGGGTGGTTAGGATTCTCACTTAGTTCAGAAGTACATAAAATTACTAATTTATTAGTGGTATAAGGGTGGACTTTTGTTTCAAGATTTATCATAATATTGCATTCAATGTGGTCAACATAGTCAAAGATTACATTTTAAGAAAAAAAGATAATTATAAGAAGATCCAGGATCTACAAGTATGTCTATTGTGTAGGTCTGGTCGATCTGATCAATTTGGTATATTGTTTTATCCACTTTGGCCAAGGGAGAAGAGAGATATGATTTTTAGAAGAATCGCATTGAAAACTATATGATATCGAGGGTAGCGTTACCATTATTTATCGGATGATCTGGGCCCTTCGCTTGGGATCAAGCGGCTCGCCCTTAGCACGCACGCCTGCGGTTGGTCCACACTGTCACCCCGCAGTGTTGTGCCGCCTCACTCTGCTCCTCCGTCTTCCAGCGATCCTGGGCCTCCTGCCATCGCTACGCCCCACACCCATCCGTGTGTAGTCGCTGACCAACGCTACTCCCCGTCGCGTTCGCACTCCCCCTCGCCCAGGATCCGGAACTCTGCTTGGAGCAGGGGAAGACAGGGGCGCCCATCGTCGGCGCTCCCTAGCAGCCACACTGAACTGGGAAAGACAAAGGTGGTGGGGGGTCAGATCAGGCGGCGTCTTGGTGGTTGTTCTCCAGCCGTAGGGAAGCTTGAGGCTAGCTGGGCGAGCCTGTGCCCCAGCGCCGTCCAGATTGCCAGCCTGCTTCTTCGCTTCTTTAGCAGGTACCCCAGTACCAAAGGACAGAGGGCGGACCATGGAGAAGTGTGGGTCGTCGTGGTGGCGCTGGCCATTGAGGGAGATGAAAGAGGACGGGTGGCATGTGCCTTGTTGTCGCCACAAGTGGTGGCGCCACTCAGTTACAGAACAAGGGCGTACAGGGGAGGTTGGCAACCAAGAACGAGAGGGGGAAACCAGGGAAGAGGAAAAGGAAGGGAAGAGGAACGAGGGATGAGAAATTGGGGTTTATAAGGTAGTATGGAGGCTAGGGTTAAGATCCCAGGCTCCCAGCTATAGCCATTGCATTTCCTGATTTGGATGGAGGTCAAAGAAGACCTCCCCGGCCCCAGGATTCTTCCCCAAAGAGGAAGGAGGGAGGCGGAAAGCAAGCCAGTCGGCTGGGCTGTGAGCTGGCTGGGCCCATGGATGGGTCGGCCCACCAGTAAGAAAAAATGGATGAAAAATGTCAAAACATGTTTAAAATAAGGGGTTGTCAAAATGTCACGACTTAGGTTATGATTGTCCGTTTGAGATGATTCTTGCGCCGCTAGGTTCATATTTGAATCATCTGCAACTTGGTACACATTATGAAACTAGGAAAATAAATTGTATAAGTCCAACATTGGTTTCAAGATGGCAACAGTTTAAAGCACACATTACATTCGATATTCTTATTTAATGTCACACCTTGCAAAATTGATCGTCCATGTGATCAAAAAGGAGGGTATCAAAAATAATTTGATTATCATATTGATATCAAGTTGAGTAAGAAGGTCATTTGATCAGAGAGAGTATATAATAGATGAGAGAGATTCAAGGTTGTCATACATAGACTGCAATGTCATCACCCAAACTGATGAGCCATTTCCCAACGTGTGGTTGATATGCCTCTACCTAACAAGGCTCCTGCGGCCCAATGGACCTACAAACAAATGAGCCACATGGGTCAATGACTTTGCACACTAATCCGTCACATGATGCCCAAAGAGACTTAACATGATTAGGTTCTTGATCGATAACATCGTTGGTCGATGGAGCCCCCTCCCAGAAGAGAGCTCAAGACCTATGATACACATACCCCCAATAAATATAATGTCTGGCATGGATCCAAGACCAATGACTCCTATGACAAACAAGGACCACACGCCGATGGGGATGCTTCAACCGATGAGCCCCCCAAGAGACAAATATCTTGAAATTATCATGGCTCATCTTCTGTCCACCTCTTGAAGAATTCATGGCCACTGTTGTAATGACTAATGTGGTTGAGGAGTTCTAAACCCTAATCTAGGCCAATAAATACCAACCCTTGCCTTCATGATGGGGTATAATCTTCACGATGCTGCCAAGCTACCAAATTCCATCCTCATGCACCACTTCCAGTTCCTATTGATTAATTCCCATTGATGGGTAGACCCCTTCGATCAGTGCTACCCTGACTGGACCTCAAAGAAGGCATGTCCTGTGCGACCTCCACATCCAAGGTTCCAAGGTACATACTAACCTCAAAAGAGGATGGACTGACAATGCCTACCACCAATGAACATTTGAACCTCCATTGATGAATGCCTACATCCATTCATTGCTTATCTATTGTGCTCTCATCAGGCCTAATTTAGGCTAAAGGAGGCAGATGATGATCACCTGAGTCACCGTGGCAAATATCTATGAGAACCTTGTTGCTCCATCAACCCGCCCTCGATTGAAGACACACAACCACACACCATGGTTATACTCTTGTTTTTTCTACTAGAGGACAACTTTTTCTCTCTTCCTCTCCTTCTCTATTAATCTTGTTACCACAATGACAAATAAGTAGTACTCTTTCTAGGGTGTGTGGAGTAGTCTCACTATCTAGTTTTTCTAATTTTACTACATATGAACCATGTTATGTTTTGAATCAATCGTTTACTGCCTTGCTTATGTGTTTGGTCGACATATTTTAATGCTTACTAGAACTTGGGTGTAGAAAACTTTAAAACTAATATTGAGTGGATAAAATTTTATTCATGTTAAACCCTTGATGGTAACTTCAAACTGATGTTCTCCGAGGAAATTAGTATGTGATCTCTAAGTAATGCAACAATGAGCTTAGGGTGATATCGATCTGAGATAGATCCTAATTACAAATGGGTTGGATCTACCTACCTCAATGGACTTATTCATTCTTGTGTATGATGCTTTTAGTGAGAGAACATAGGTATACCAGGTGAAACCCATGCACCATGGTGTTTTCATTTGTTTGATAACTAAACTTCTATTCATCACTCTTTTTGTTGTAACCTTAGCATTATCAACCAATAGTCAACTTTTTGTGACAAAAAATAGCTCTTCCTTGGTTATGTTTATTAGATAATTCATAAATATAATGTCTTTTGGGTTCAATCATAAACTATATCGTAAGAAGATGTGAGTTGTAGTGGTTGGAACTATTGTACACTTGGTTTAGGTAAAATATCGAGATTTCATCCCTAGAGAAAATGATGTATGAAAAAAATCCTACAAAAGGGGTCCAATTTGATAGCCAATCTATCAAGGTCCTCCTAGATAAGCCATCAAATCTGAGCAAGGTTGGAACCATCGAGGTTCAAGGGGTGTGGGTAATCAAACCTCACCCATCTAGCCATTATGCCCAATTATGTTTAGAGATAATATCCAAGATCAAAACTCTAATCAAAGCTTCAAAATTATCCAAAGATCTACCAATTAAGAAAGGTTGTGAAGAAATATAGGTGATCAGATATTTTTTCCTCAGTTTGTGAGTAGATAGACAATTAATGGTGAAATTTGCACACAATTCCCCAAACCTACATGAAATTACAAAATCATGGAAAACATAGTGCAATTGAATTCAAATTAAAGTCATCTCTTAATCATTTTATTTCAAGGTCTAATCAATCAAGAAAATCATAAATTTATTTGGTTTGCACATGACTTGTAGTTAATCCCTTGTATTATGGTAAATATATAGTTTAGTCCATAAATTGTGAGGAAATTTTCAATTAGGACAACTAAGTGCAAACAGATGCAAATAAGTGATTTCACTTAATGAATTGGTATTAAAAATTAATTAAACATTCACTTATTTAAGAAAATTAAAGTGAAACTAGAGTTAAGCTAAGTACAAGGTGTTATATATTTGACCAGTTTAAGTTATATTCAACACTTTCTTTTGACTAGTTAAAATTATATCTCAATCGTGTATTTGACCAGTTGAAAACATATTCAAGAAGTTCCATTATGTATTCGATCAGGCTAAAACTGTGATAGAATATAGAGTGTATCTGCTCAAATGTGAACCTAGTAAATGTTGGAATTAAGGTCATCGACATTTTTGGAGTAGAAAAATGTTATCGTGTGTGAGAGACAACACGGACTACTTAGAAATGTTTATGATGTGACTAGGATAGCATACATGTTTCATGAACCTTCTTTTCACTGTGTGGTGGCAAAAACTGGAATTTGAGTGAACTTCCTTCTTCCTTCTCTTGTCATTATGATTGACATTTGTCGTCCTCATTGATTTACTCTAGGAAACCCAGACAATAGAGAAGTTCGTCCGAGATAAGGTATGTGTCTTGAATGTGACAACATTATATCATGGGAGAGAAAGCACATGAGTTTTCCATTTTCTTGTAGCATTGACGTGGCTCTATTTTTTCTAATACAATTCCTTTATCGACGGATTGTTCCAAGATAAGTTCACGACCACTATTTTTTCTTTGTAGGTCTTTATACTTCTTAGTGTAGTGTTTCTATTGGGCCTAGCATTCAATTCAGCTGCTTGATAATTGTCATCATTGTAATATTTCAGATCTTAGATGCTACACGATTAATATTTCCAATCAATAAAAGCATATCGAGTCAAGGTACTAGCAATGGTGTAGCCAGATTATGCCTTGAGAGGGCAGATGCCCAACTAGGCTTTGTAAATTATATACAATTTATCATACATTTTGACCTTAAGTTTAAATTGAAACACTAGTAGTTCCCTACCTGATATCACCCATCAAAGTTTACCCCTCTAAATAGATCTCCAAACTTTGCTCATGGTTGCTAGTAAGAGGGATATGATGTTAAACACGAGATCCTTGGCTAGAAGATTCTCTTTAAGAATAGAGTTGTGTGAAAAAATTTCTTGACCGTAGCACGGACCAGGGTTATCTTTGCATTGGGCATTTCCCAAGATGTACAAATGACCTGAAAGGACATGTTCTCTCATGATGAACAAAAGTAAGAATAATATAGAATTAGGTCACAAAGAGAAGTATAACAATTCTGCTCTGAAACCCTCTTTGCCACCATTCTATGGCTCATATGGAAGCACGAACACACTGGAGAAGATGCCGACCTCAAGGACGTGTTGTTCGTCGTGAGACTGAAAAGGAGAAGAATCTGTGGTGGGTTAAATTTCATCCTCAGTGCCTTAGTTTTTAAGAGAACGCTCAATAAAAACTGATAGAAAATTCCTATTAATGGGATGAGATCTCAAGTTGAAGTTTAGTACAACTTTCCATCCTCAGACAGATGGGCAATCTAAAAGAACTATATAGACTTTGGAAGACTTTCTTAGAGAATGTGTTCTTCAATTTGTAGGAAGTTGGGACATACACTTGAGCTTTATAGAGTTTGCCTACAACAACAGTTACTAGACTAGTATTGATATGGCACTATATGAAGCATTATATGGTAGACGGTGTAGATCTCCATTATGCTGGTATGAAACAAGAGAATACCAACTTCTGGGTCCTGAGTTAGTGAAAAAGAAAATTGAGAAGATTAATGTAATACAACAACAGTTGAAAGCTGCACAGGATAGACATAAGTCTTATGTTGATAAGCATCATAGACCTTTAGAATTCCAAGTTGGAGACAAGGTGTATCTCAAAGTCTCTCCTTGGAAAGGTGTTTTCATATTTGGGAAAAAGGGTAAGTTAGCTCCTAGATTTATGGGACCTTACCCAATGACAACACATATTGGAAAGGTAGCTTATAGGTGGGAGTTGCCACCTGAGCTACATAGACTACATTCAATGTTCCATGTATCTATGCTGAGAAAGTGTCATCCTAATACAGAGTTGGTGTTGCAACCTGTAGAGGTATAATTAAATTAGGATACATCCTATGTGGAAGGTCCAATGATGATTCTTGACAGAAGAATCAGGAAGTTGAAAAAGAAAGACACAGTTCTTGTGAAAGTTCTATGGCATCACTGATGCGATGATTTTGAGTCGCATTTATAGACCTGTTTGATATGTGTTTTGTGCTTTTATTAGTCATTTTTATGGTTAATATTGCATAATTCACCCATTTTGGTCTTTGCCATCATTTTATGTCAAATTCTCTTAGTTTCATCATTTTGAGCATTCATTATCACATTATTATTATTATTTGTGTGGATTTATTTGATCTTGTCTTCAAATTTCAGGAAAAACAAGTATTTGCTTCCGTCGATACCATCGACATGGTCCCAGGTTGCCAGCCGAAAGGAGCAGCAAAGAGTCGATACCATCGACGCTGATGTCGATGGTATTGAGACACCTTCAGGTTGCTGGCGAAGAAGCATTCGATAGTATCGATACCAAGTCGATACCATCGACACATGGAGGCTACAGCGTCGCAAAACGACAAAACCGACGCCTAAAGGAAGTCGATACCATCGACCCGAGTCGATGGTATCGAGATGATGAAGGGCGCGACAAAGGAAGGGTTTGCAGCCAGCCGCTACTGTAGTGGGTCGATACCATCAACCCGAGTCGATGGTATCGACGCCGTCAGATATGCATTGGATTCAGATTGATCTCAATCGGACGGCTGGAGTTAATTAACGACCTAATTAGGGACTTATACCTAATGACGGCCGCCCAGACGAGGGAGGAGCGGATTTTGCCATTGCACAAGTGCCGAGGAGGGAGAGAAAGGAGAACGGAGGCCAGAAGTTCATACCTGTCGATCTGGACGCTACCGAAGATGGATTTCACCACCGAGAGGCGTGAAAGCACGTGTTCTATGCAAAGGATCAATCGGTTCTTCTCCGTTCAGGGGTTTTCCCATTCAATTCACGGTTTTCATATGATTTCCCCTATGTCTACCATGTACTTGTGTGATATGAACATGCGGGGCTAATCCCCTCCATCTTTAGGACCGGGAGTAGCCCGAGAATTCATTGTATGACAGTTTTATATTAGTAATTCATATTTTCTCTCTTAAATCCGTGGTATAGTTTCGTTTTCTCCATTTATTGTTATGCTTGATCACCATGATAATAACCTAATGCCCTTAATCACTTCGACAGACGGATTAACGGTTGAAAAGAGACAGAACCTACATTAATCGATAAATCCCTTGACAAAGGTGGTGTAAAATTAATGGTGGAAACTGAGAGACCGTTCGTAATGCACTTAGTTTAGGGAATAGGTTACTACGACGGTGGAACCGACCTAAACCTAAGTAGTGAATTACACCACGACAGTGGGTAATTTTGTTTTTAGGCCACTACCCGGATAGAGAGAGAAGATTGAGGCATTATATAAAATCTAATACAATGAATACCCGCGGTGAAACTGCAATCCTAAAGATACCTTTTTGAATTGATTAAATTAACCTTTAATCGATTGTTTGCTTTGTTTCATTTTTATTTTCTTTTAATTTTGACAACAAACCCCAATTTGTTATTCGTCTTAGCTGATCGCAAATAGTTAGTAGGACTCTCCGACAATTCCGAGTATCCCTGTGTTCGACTCGGGCCTCACAAGGCCTGTACTACTCGACGCGTATACTTGCATTTTTAGCGCGTAGTAAAATACACGTCAATCACCGTGGCATTGAAGAAGCCTCATAGGATCTAGAGGAAGAGATGAATAGGAAGTACCCTTCTCTTTTCTCTTGAGATTTTGGGGACAAAATCCCTGTTAGGGGTTGATAATTGTAACATCATTGGCCTGGGTTATGGCTTAACCCTAGAATTTTTGCTTAAGTAAGTTATTTACAAACTTGTTTCAATCTTTTGAAAAGTAATTAAGACTCTTGTAGAGTTTAATTTTCAAGTTTGAGCTTATTTGCAAACTGTTTGTGCATTACATGATAGTTTGGGCATAAAGTGCTATTTACCCAAGATAAGGGGCTATATTGCAAAATGTCACATGTTAAATGTACCTCATGTGTTTTAGAATCATAATATAGAGAATTATGATAAGGGGCGGCTTGTGGAAAGACTAAATTTCAAGTTGAAACTTGTTTGAATAATGTTAGTACCTTGCACACCAATTTTGGTACAAATTGTAATTTACCCAAAATATAGGGTTGATATGCAAATTACTGCATCTAGAGTGTCCCTACTCCCTTATTGTATCATCTAGAGGAGATATAAATAAGGATACACCATGTTTGAATCATGTTTGACTGATGGTACTCTTGGTGATGAAAAGACCAAGAAAGGGGTTGAATGTGAAACCCTAACTTGAGTTGTATCAAGTTGTAGACTTTATATGGGAGTGCCTATCGACCAAGGAGCCAAAGAAAAGATCCCATATCGATTTGTGGACTCTTGTAAAAGGCCATGATGGGTAAAATCACCTCAAGGAGGTGAAGTGCATCGGTTTACAACTTCCTTAGAAAAGTTGTATTGGGTTGTGAATAAAGTGGTGATTGAGTTGATATATCTTATCCAAAGAGGTAAGTAATGGATGAAATTTCATCTTTAGATTATCCTCACGTTTTTTGCATGTCAAGATAAATATAAATTCATGCATGTACATGTGTCAACTGTAACGACCCCGGCTCCCGATAACCCCCACTTAAGGGAGACTAGAAGGTCAGAGATGTTATCCCAATATTTCAGGATCGGTGGTTTGACATTTAAGCATTAATAATTATCAAATTCTACTATGAATAAATTGGAAAGTTGGAATAAAATAGATCTCTTTCATACCTTGTAAAAATATCAAATTTCTAGACTTCTATCCATAGATGGAGTCTATCTATCTAATCCTCCCATAACTGATTATTCGTATCTTCACAATGTTTCAATTTACTATTTGTCCTTTTCAATTATCATACCTAAAACATCAAAAATCAAAATGTCAGTCAGTATATTTCTATACCGATATGTGGGGAACAATTTAAACTTCCACAAATAGTTTCTAACAACCAAATTATCACAAATAAGTGATTAACAATCCAAATTACATTTTCAATGTGACATTCTCAACCTCTTTTTCCCTAAACCCTAGATTACCCTCTCTTAGGGTTTTGTACTTGAAAGGGACATAAGGCTACCTTCTCCATCCTGAGCTTGGTGCCTGGGGTCACCTCTTGGTGCCCAATGGTCTTCCCTCCAGGGCTTGACCGAATAGACCTTCCCTTTGGGGCTTGGTCATGCATCATACATCAGGGTGGCATGTAGGTTCGAGAATGCATATATATGCTTAATTGTGATAATCATAGTGACTTTATAGGATTGCATAAATAAACACTCAATAGTTTAGGTTGCATCCAATAGATCAAATGTTCGAGAAAACTTTGTGAAACTAGATTGATTATTCATAAATAACCACATACCTATTCAGCCGAATCAAGATAGCAATATTCCAAGAAAGCATGAAATCCAAGAAAGAAAGCAATTCACACAACAAGGACCCTCAAATAACCATATTATTTCCTTCACTACTCATGTTATCAAGATCTATTCAATTTAACTTGCTTCCTAGGGTTTCTACTTTCTTTTAGGGTTTCACTTGTTATTAGGATTTCGTTATTACTTTTGTCACTACAAACCCTAAATAAGTAAAACTACTTATAAACCCTAATTATCATGTCCTATCTCTTCTAATAGGCATAGGATCAACAATTACCAGCATATTCCCAAATATTTCAAATTAAATATATCAATCTCATCCTTTACCCTAAATTAGGGTTTCTACATGCATTAACATGGATTCTTGGTTTAAAACCCTAAAACATGCAATTTCTCATCTAGATCAGATTCAAGTCTTTCATTATTATCCAATAGGTTATTAGTACTCAAATTAACCCATTAAACATCATAGATTCAATCTTTAATCATAATTAGGGTTTCTAACCTAAGTTTAATGCACTTTTCATCAACTTAATATAATTTTGCAATTAGGAAACAAATCAGGTTCTCAAACTATTTTTATCAGGTTCCTCATATTTTTCTGATCAATTTTCATATATTAAGTTTATCCATCGGATCTTCCTAGCAATTTCTACGATTTTTGTAAGTTTATCACTTAATTGACCAATTAGAAACTCACACGTCAGCATTAAATCTTTACCAAAATTCGGTGAAGAAAAAGGAGCACTAATACATAACTGACCTTTAGTGTCAGTTATTTAAGGCCTTTGGCGTCAGTTTCAAAGTGACACCTAAGTGGGCGCCGCTAAAAGTCAAAACCTTCAACGTCAGTTTTAACACCGCCGCCATAACCCTTCCCGCGCCACCAAAAACGTGCCAGAAAGGGCTCTATAGGCATTGATTATTTAATAAAACTGACACTATATCCAGTTCAGAGCCGTCAGCATTGTCATAAAAACCAACGCCATAACACTTCTCGCCATCAATAAAAATCGCCAGTAAGGGCACCATAGGCGTCGATTTTTATATATAACCGACACTATAAATCTTTGTTGTTGGTTTTTACAAATAATCGACGCCTATGTTCTGATTTTTTTTTTCTTATCAGTTTGTAGGCCTACTGTATGGCTGGTCAGTAGGTTGCAGAACCTACAGTTCAGTTCTGAACTGCAAGTTTACAACATCCATTGATATCAGCCAACAACAGGCCACAAACCTGCAAAATTAACAAGATGGACAATATGATATATGGATAATGTGATTCACACACATGTATAAGCACATTTATTTCATATTACTTTTCATCACACACATGTAGAAACCAGTATTTCCATTTCAAATTTTCTCCATTTTCACACACATTCAGCAACCTGCAGTTCCATTCATTTCATCTCTTTTCACATTGAGACACATGTATAAACATTCATGTATTGATCATCTTCACATTCACACATATGACAATTCAGAAAAATGCATTCACATTCACACAAAAATAATTATGAGAACAAATTTTAGAAATATCATTCTTTATTCATCATCATCATTATCTCCATCACTATGCCAATCATATTTAAAAATTTCCACTACTTGTAGGGATTTTGTCCGTTGTTCTCTTACATCATTTAAGTCTTCCATCGTATAGGGAGTATGTACATCTAATAACTTTTGACCTATAGTGAAGTCAGTTTTAAACACCTGCAAAGATAATGATGTATATATATAATTAATAATATATAATAAGATTGATATATTTCATATTATCTAATGAGACTATATATAATACCTGATGTATGGTATCGATTTCCATTACGACATGTTCGATAATTAGGTTCATAAATCACATCACATAGTATGCACATGCCCAGTCATTGTCTTGTGTAGCACACTATAAATTGAAACATACAAAATATTCAAAAATAGTAAAATACAAATAAGCATAGTTCACATAAATAATATATACATTGGAGTCGGGAAATTACTTTCACATTCTCCCAAATTAGTGGTTGGTTCTTTTTCTTGGGGACCTTTCCTCCAGCTTTTTTGAACTTATGTAAAGCCCTACATGTTAATGTAACACATTAAATTGCATAATTAAATAGTGATGTAATAACAAATGTTAACAGATATAAAAATATGAAACATTTCTCACGGGAATAATGGCCTTTTCATTGCGTGTCCATATAATGTATTCAATTCCTTCCCCGTAGGATTTAGATAATAGACAGTGAACGTCTTGGGGACAATAACTAGTAATTCCCAATGCCTACCACTAGAGGTAAGAAAGTTAAAAATTAATAACTCAAAATCCACAATAAAAATGTAATTTTCTTAAGTCCAAATTATAAGAAAAGTAAACTTACTCAACATTGAATGGAGCTATTATCACCGTCTTCTTATTTTTACCAAAATATTTAAAAGCAGCACAACAATATGAAGTAACTGATGAAGGGTCTTTAACTACAAGACTAATCAAAGATGGAACCAAAAATCCCACATGGAAAAATGAAAAGTATGTACATATCGTGTGTAAGTGTCACATACTCAATTTTGACTACTATTATTAATGTTGAGCTATTTTTCCCCTAAGTTGAATTTATTGACAATATTGCCCTTCACTCCAACTTACACTTATTTATTTGATTCAATTATCATGGTCCTTAATAGGAATAGGCTACAATTGAATTCCCTTGTGTCCTAATGAATTAATTATCCTCACTTGAGAAACAATTGCAATCCAATCCCTCATTTGAGCATCATCTTCATGGTTGAAATCATTTAGTCAAAATTGATTTATTTGTACCTAAATACCTTGATTTCCTCTCGAACCCACATATTGCCCTCAATTTGACCAATATTGTCTTGGAATCAAGGGGATGCATTAATCACCTTCAAAGAAAGAAATACTAGAATTAATTATGGGGACAAATAAGTTAAATCTGTAAAGTGTTGGTACCA
Organism: Alisma plantago-aquatica; assembly: GCA_963693085.1. NCBI lineage: Eukaryota > Viridiplantae > Streptophyta > Magnoliopsida > Alismatales > Alismataceae > Alisma > Alisma plantago-aquatica. Next base: position 568,381,856 of record OY856410.1, read on the forward strand.
ATATTTTTCTAAATTTAGTTGAACGGAAATGAAACCATGGTCAAAATCTCATAACTATTGGCCTTTTCGTATACTAGATATAATGGAATTAGTAACTATGGTCTTAACTATAGCCATCAACTAAATATTGTTGTAAATAGGGTAGCACCCACTTTAACCCTCTCTCACGTGAACAATGCCTGTTACGAAGAACTCAGAGATTGACCCCGACGCGATGGATTTGCAGACCCTCCTCTCACTCAGAGAAGCAATGTTGTGGAACGCCAAAGTAAACAACCATTTTCTCCTTGCCCTTCTTCTTAACCACCTGTTTAATCAGCCTTTCCCGATCCTCTCTCTTGTCTCCCCCTTCGTAATAATACTACAAAACCCTAGAAGATTGGGCGTCGCTAGGAGGCTACTCGACAGATCGAAAGAAATGGCCGCAATTACTTGCATTCAAAACCTGACCTCCGCCCTCCATGTAACGCCAGGTAGGGTTGGCATCTACAGAGCTCTCGACAGTGACTCCTCCCCCACCTTGAACGAAAACGCTTCGAAAGACCTCCTAAAAGCCCTAGCATCGTCCCCCTCCTATATATATGCAACCATATACAGACCTGCACTCTCACCTTTTTGCAACATCTGCTCCTTCGTGGATCAACAAACCGTCACCTGCAAGTGTTACCATGATCAACAATGCCTCATTAGAACCTATCACCACCATCCTCCTCCAAGTCTGTGGTACCATCAACATACACTAGACCTCGCCATACACCACGACGCCCTACCGACACCAAGCCCAGCAACACCCTGCAGCTGCTGCCTCCTAGTCCTGCTCTTCCTGACCTACAACGCAGCACGCTGACACCACTACTCATGACGTCACTGCCCAGAAGACCCCATGACGGCCTACATCAGCGCCGCCGGTCTCGGCAGGACCACAGATCGACAACCACTGTTTGCTTTCTGACCTATTTGACTGACAAGCCAGTTTCAGACTTCAGCCACCGCCGCCACACCGCTGCCACCACTTCAGCCTGACGGTGGTGGACGTCAGAGCGGCCACGGTTCCTGTCCATCGAGCCTGCCCCTAGAGGCACGACTAAAACCCTGTGCGCCAGGCCGTACCCGACCTGCTTGGCTTTCGGCAAGTTATAGACAGAGAGCCGCCGCCTACCTTTCTCAGATCACTGTGCCTCTTCCACCCATCTTCAACCTTGGCACCATCCGCAGATCTATAGATCGTCGGTAACAGCAATGGCTGAAAGATCGTCAGCCTCGATGCCCCCTGTATCTTGCAACATGTACCACCACCCTACTGCCCTTCCCCGTTGTGCGTCGAGCTGACAGGAAGAGAAAACTGTCACGACCGGCAGATGTCAACACCAACCACGTTGGAATACCATGAAAATGAACACCGGCGGCGCACTACATCATAGATCCATCACCGAGCACCACCTACAACCCGGTCGCTTCCCTCATCAACAAGAAACAGACCCACGACCACCATCGCTGCAACGCCCATGGACGACACCCAGACCGGCGCACCACCCTGCGCCATCCACCAAAAGTGCAATAGAACCAGCACCTACGACACCACATGCACCTCACAACCTGCAAATAGCCTTGCCATGATGCACGACCACCTCCCTGCTCCTCCAGACCCTGACCATCTCATCTGCAAGATATCTTTCAAACCTATGCGGCGGATAGCAATGTGGCACACTACTGAATCAATATGACCTCCGCATGCATCTGAATCACACAGAGTCATCTGCAAATGTCTCAAGCAAGCAATGAAGCCAGAACTAAACCGATTCCATGCTCCATCTATAAGTCTTCTGTAACATCCCTGACCTGGGTTATGAGTTAACCCTAGGTGTTTTGCCTAAATATGTAATTAAATCTTTGTGATTAACTCTGAGCATGTAATTAAGCTTCTCAGAAACATATATTTCAGTATTTGCTTCTTTTTATTTAAAGTTGTAGCATTGTTTTGATATACAGGGACCTATGTGCAATTTACCCAGTTGAAAGGGTTAGCTTGCAATTTGCACATGATGAGATGTTCCTCTGATTTTGAGACATCATGAGAATCTTTTTGGTAAAAGTTTGAGGGATTTCCCAAGCTTGGGCACCAAGGTGCAGCTGTGGAAGCAATCCCGGTGCTTGAAACCCTAATTTGGGGTAAAATGCAATTTACCCAAATTAAGGGATACAAATTGTAAAAATATATCATCTAATGTATCTTTTAAGACTTTTGCCATCATTTAGAGAAGAAATTATGAGGAAGTCACCTCAATTGAATTATTAAGTTATGATATATACCTTGTGATTGAATAATCAGGGTATATGTGCAATATCTCTTTATGTATGTACCTTAGTATTAGATTGATCTTCTTTGCCTCTTTTTCTAGACCTTAAGAGAAGGTTTGTCCTTAGAATAAAGAGGAAGGGACGAGCAAGTAATGAATGAAGGACCTAGTTGGAATTATGGGAAACTTATGGGCCTTTAATGAAACCCCACCCAAGTATATATACACTTTACCTCTCAAGCAAAGGAACATTTCCTTCGTGCATATCACTGTTTTCCCTTGCTTGGCCGACTAAGGAATGTCTTGGAGCTCAAGAGGAACGACCAAGGGTGCAAGGTAGGTTTGGGACCTTCTTTTGCCTAAATTCCATGGTCAGAACTCGGATTCAAGGTCAATTTCATGACTAACTCACGAAACCCTATCTTTCTAGCCATCTTTTCTTGAATTTTCCTGAAGGTTTCACCTTGGAAAACCTATGAGAGCTCAAGGACGCCATTATAGATTGGAGATTGAAATCTTGGAGCTCAAGGAGCAAGCTTTAGGCGGGTTTTATAACTCTAAACCCATGCTTTACTATATACATCTCTTTTATGCGGTTAGATGATAGTTCTTCATGTTCCCTACTTTTCTTTGCTACCTTGCAAGCAAATCCGTGGGATATACGTACTGTTCTTGATCTAGGAGATGAAGGCGTGATTTCCAAGAAAAACCCACCGCTTTTCACTTTCTTAAACGGTCCCCCTAACTTGCTCTCACGGTCTCAGGACCGCGAGGTGAACAAACGGTCTCTAAACCGCGACAGGGAAAACGGTTCTCACGACCGTTTTTACCCGTTGACCGAGCGTGGACCGTATAAGAAATCTGTTTATAATTATGTAGTCTAATCACCCTCAAAATTTGAGAGGTTAACTCCAGAGGAATTAGGAGATATGGCCTTTTTAAGTAACAACTTTAATTGAATTTATTCCTGATTTTCAAACGGTCTGAAACCCCCTTTTTGGGCAAACGGTCTCAAGACCGTGTAAGGTCGTTGACCAAGCTTTGACCATATGAAATTACTGTTTAAAATTATGTTAATTAACAACTCACCAAGTTTGATGGTATAATTACAAACGAGCTAAGAGTTGAAGGGTGATTACTAGGGCTAACCCTAGATGAAATCATTACTGAAATTATGGTGACTTAATTAGGGTTTTTAGGGTTGATTGACCCAAACGGTCTCAAGACCGTTTGGGGGTCATCCAAACGGTCTTAAGACCGAGAGGACAATCACCCAAGACCATTTTAAGGTCTAGGGTTAAGCTAATTTGATCAATTAAGGACCCAATTGCAATAAGTTATCAATTAATCAAAATTCTGATTTTGTGACTCAATCATGGTTCAAACCCTATCAAATCACATTAGAGTTCGATGAAATCTTGGGCAAACGGTCTCAAGACCATGTGGGGTCCACCCACATGATCTCAAGACCGTTTGGGCCAAGTTTTGGCCCAATTGGAGCTCAATTGAAGGGTTCAACCTTGTGTTGATACACATTGTTGAGTGTTGATGGGTGAACATTGATAGACCCTAATTGAATCGATTTCAACACTAATTGGTCAACAATTGAGGGTCAATTGAATGACCAATTGGTTAAGCATAATCTTAATTGACCTAATCCATAAGTGGTCACCATGGCTTTGACCTTTTGAGGGCTTCAACATTGGTTGACATCATCGGTTGTAACCATTGAACCTTGTTGATGGTCCAAGCGGTTGAGACCATGTGAGCCTCGCGGTCTCAAGACCGTGAGAGGGCCCGTGGTCTCAAGACCGTGAGGGGCCTCGCGGTCTTGAGGTCAAATGTGGCTAAACGGTCAACACACCCTCACGGTCTTGGAAGTCAAAATTGGCTAAACGGTCAACACACCCTCGCGGTCTTGGAAGTCAAAATTGGCTAAACGGTCAACACACCCTCGCGGTCTTGGAAGTCAAAATTGGCTAAACGGTCAACACACCCTCGCGGTCTTGGAAGTCAAAATTGGCTAAACGGTCAACACACCCTCGTGGTCTTGGAAGTCAAAATTGGCTAAACGGTCAACTCTTTCAAACGATCTCAAACCAATTGGAGGTTGATGGTTGAGATCGATCAAGGTGATTCAAGGTTGACTTCACTCAATCATTTGAAGATATAAATGGATCATTTATGCCCTAATATAAACCCTAATGATAGCCTAGGACATTAAGGGATTAATTGACTAATGACTTGACCATGATGATGATCAATGGGGTAAATTACCAAAATACCCTTGAAGAGTCAATTGAGTAATACCTTGATCAGATCAAACCTTAATCACATGGTGGTGATATTTTTGGCCATGTCAGCCATGATGACTTAATTAAACCTGACCTGGAGTGGTGTTATCACCCTCTACTAGTATGAGGAGAGAAAAAGTACTTCTAGAGAGAGAAAGTACTTCTAGAGAGAGAAAGTACCCTTTTTAGGGGGAAACTCAATTAAAGAACCTTCAATACACATGAATGTGCATAATTAGGGTATGATCCACCTGTGTGAAGTCATAGAAACCCTAATTATGATGAATGATGAATCTTTAACTAATCTGAGAGCATCAATGATAATGATACTCATACATGATGATGTTATGAGTTCAGTTCAATGTAATGTGAATAGTAAACCCTAATTCAAGGGTGATGACATGTAATGTGAATAGTAAACCCTAATTCAAGGGTGATGACATGTAATGTGAATAGTAAACCCTAATTCAAGGGTAATGACATGCAAATGAGTATTAAACTCCAATTGATGAGAATCAGAGGAGTTAACTGTTATGATAAGAGTGGGAAATGTATTCCTTATTTTTTGTATTACCTTTATCAGTTGAATTAACCATGCAAGTTCAGATATGAAGGTGATCTTATCCAGGTATGGATATTGATGTTATATTCATTAAAGGCATGTTGTTAGCCTTATGAATAAGAAAAGTAACTTGATGCCCAGTCAGTGGCATCCCATGAGTTAATGTGCTGTAAGATCCATGAATACCATCAAAGTCATGCTTTAGAGATGACTTGTGATGAGTATGATGAGAAATAATGATTGATATGAGTTAGGCATGTTACATTTAGTATCCTTCCTTTATAGCTGTTATGCTACTATTATTGTTTGGAGAACAATGTATGATGTTAAAGAATACTGAATGTACCTAACTAATCAAGTATAATGTAGAACCCTGATCATAGATCCATCATTGTCAGAGATCAAGTGATGGTGAAACAGGTTTTCCTCAGGGAATTCCTGGAGCACATACTTTTGAGTATGTGGGGTACATGGATGTGTAGAACCTTACATCCTAGTGTAGGAAAGTGATGTAGATGTGTAATCCATCCATCCTTCACTATAATTCCATACCATCTCAGTGGTAGGTAAACATGAAACCTCCTGATGACAAAGAAAACACAGATATCCATATCAGTGGAGATAAACATGAAATCTCCTGATGACGAAGAGAGTACAGAACGCCACTGTGACTCTAGAATAGCGAAGGACCAGTTTACCCTGGTGAGCTATAGTAGTAGAGACACGAGATGTCCTACAAGTGATCCTCTCACTGACCGAGGAAGGTGAAGGTCATGAGAATTCGGCTCTCTTGATGACCTATGTATGATACTGATGTGACTTCTCAGCAATCAGTTGGAGTATGAGTGGTATACCTCATCTCCACAGGGCATAATATTGTTTGTAAAACATAATCAACCACGTAATATACTTGTTAGAGATAACTCCAAGTTATTTGATTAATGTTACACTATAATAGTGCTTATATTTCTTCATACCTCATAAATGTTGAGTTCTTGGTTATAGCTACAACTGTTATCTAATACCTTGAAGGCTTTACTGCTTAAGATATTCTTTGATGTTATTATAAAGCTTCTGGTGGAGAGTTATAACTCTCGCTGGGACGATTATGTAAAATTGTCTCACCCCGTAGACTTCAACTTTTAGGTGGACGTCGGAGACGAAGGAACCAGCCTACAGGTGATCACTCTCAGCAGCAGCAGCACCAGGAGCAGTAGTAAAATCTCAGGTGGAGATTATCCTGCCATATGGTGTAGTTAGAGTCAGTCCTATGTGCCCTCTATACTCTCAGGTCTTGGAGTCTTTTGTTGTGTGATCTTGAGATTTTGTATCTTGATGTATATAATTACTCAAGAAGTAATTATCTTGAGATGTAAACAGTTTATCTCCTTTTTTATGAAAGAAGTTTTTATGGATTCAAGATCTTGTCTTAAAAGTTTTAATTTCCCATGATTTTATCTTCCGCTGATTATCGAATCGCTTTCGTTGAGTTTTAATCGTGTTTATGTCATGGTTTGGAGATCAGAGCCCACAATTAGTGGTATCAGAGCTCTAGGTCAGTTGAGTCTACAGAGGCATATGACTTAGGATGTCGAGTCTATCTTTAGTACTCCTTCCTTATCTAATAGAATCTTCTGCTCCTCAGGAGAAGAAGATACATAAGAATGGCTGAGCCACATGATGAGTACGTGGCGGAGAGTAGTGCTAGTGCACCTCGAGGCGGTGCAAGGGTTCCAGAAATAGAACAGCCTGCACCTGAGTCACCAAGAGAGCCACCCCAGTTTGACCCATCCAACATGGGTAACCCAGCTATACAGACGATGTTCGGGCAGTTTATGACTTCCATGACACACATAACCGACAGGATTCCCATGCCTGCACCTAGGGCACCTGTCCATCCTGAAGCACAAGGTATCGGTAAGACGTTCGAACGACTTCATCGTGTCGGAGCTATCGAGTACTTCGGGATTGCCGACCCCGCCGATGCTGACCTTTGGTTGACAGAGTTGGAGAAGGCTTTTAGGATTCTTATCATCCTGGAAGCTGAGAAGGTTAGACATGCTGTCTATCTTCTCAAAGGCAGTGCTGGTCACTGGTGGAACATGGAAGAGCAGAAGAGACCTGGAGTAGAGTGCTCATGGGAAGAGTTTCGTCGGGAATTGATCAATAGATATTTTCCAAAGACCTTCCTAGATGAGAAGATCTCTCAGTTTGAGAGGCTAAGGCAGGGTATGATGAACATTAGCGAGTATGAAGCTAAGTTCATGGAGTTGCTGCGGTTCTGTCCGCACATGGCTGCCACAGAGGAGGAAAGAATCAGAAGATTTGAGAAGGGTTTGAATGCTGATATGTCAACCCCCGTGTCTGCCTTAGAAAACCGAGAGAGATTCTCTACCTTCGTTGAGTCAGTCCGAAGGATAGAGAGATCTGTGGTTGAGAAGAGACAAACTCAGAAAAGATATCCACAGTTCCAGGGTTCTTCATCTAGGGATTCCAAGAAACCTAGATTCTCTGCACCTAACCCTCCACCACCCAGATCGAGTTTTCAAACTCAATGGACACCGATCAGAGGTAGAGGACGGAGTCAACCGCTTCAAGGAACTCACAATTCTGCATCAGTGTCAGTTACTGGACCACCCCGACCACAGCAACAGGAGAGGAGTTGCTACAACTGTGGTAAGGTGGGACACTTGATGAAGGATTGTCGTTCTAGGCCTGTAAGTGTGACACAGCTTCCGAGACAGAATCAACAGGGATCTCAGAATAGACAACATCAAGGAGCATCTCGAGGACGTGGACAAGCGTCTCAAGCTGGATCATCAACACCACCTCAACACCAGGCGACTGCGAGGTTCTATGCTATGAACCCACCTGAAGCAGTGGTCAATCCACGGGTAGTGGCAGGTCAGATGGAACTTTTATATTCTGATATGTCTACATCATGTGTTGTATCTGTTCTGATTAATCCGGGTGCTACGCACTCTTTCATCACTCGTAAAGTGATTCGTAACTGCAATGTGACTGTTAGTCATAGGACATAGAGGTTGTTGTTGGAGACTCCGTTGAGTGGGTCTGCCGTTTTGCAGGAGGTATGTTCTCCCTGCATCCTCTTCTTTTCTGACCATCGCATTCAAGTGGATCTTATACCACTTGATATGCAGGGATTTGATATAATCCTCGGGATGGATACCTTGGAAAGGTATAGAGTTGTCTTGGATTGTGAGTCCAAGTTGGCTGTGTTTGTTGATGAAAGAAACACATGGATCTTTCAAGGTGAGAGAAAGATTCTGCCCACCTGCCTTGTGTCAGCTATGGTTGCTAATAAGTTGTTGAGACAAGGATGTTATGCATTCTTAGCCCATGTGGTAGATGTTACCAAGGGAAGTTCCAATCCTGTTGAAGTTCCTATAGTCAGGGAATTCGAAGATGTGTTTCCTGAAGAACTTCCTAGTATACCACCACCTCGGGAGATTGATTTTGAAATCAATTTGATCCCAGATACGAAACCCATAGCTCAGACTCCGTATAGAATGGCACCTGCCGAGATGGCAGAACTCAAGAAACAACTTCAAGAGTTACTTGAGAGAGGTTTTATCCGACCGAGTACTTCACCTTGGGGTGCTCCGGTCTTGTTTGTTAAAAAGAAAGATGGGTCAATGCGGTTGTGCATCGACTACAGACAACTCAATAAAGTAATAATAAAGAATAAGTACCCTCTACTGAGGATTGATGATCTCTTTGACCAGTTGCGTGGTGCAACAGTCTTTTCAAAGATAGACCTGAGGTCTGGATATCATCAACTTCGTATTAAGGATAGTGACATATCCAAGTCTGCCTTTAGGACAAGGTATGGTCACTATGAGTTCACAATTATGTCGTTTGGACTAACCAATGCACCAGCTGCATTTATGGAACTCATGAATAGAGTTTTTCGACCTTTCCTTGATCAGTGTGTTGTCGTCTTCATAGATGACATTCTGATCTATAGTAAGGATGCTCAGCAGCATGAGCAGCATCTTCGCCAAGCTTTGACCTTGCTAAGAGAACATAAGCTGTATGCTAAGTTTAGCAAGTGTGAGTTTTGGCTACCGAAGGTATCTTTTCTTGGTCATGTGATATCCGCCTCGGGAATTTGTGTTGACCCTACGAAAGTAGAATCTGTTCTATAGTGGGAACAACTGAAGACACCGACGGAGATTCGAAGTTTCTTGGGGTTAGCTGGCTATTATCGAAGGTTCATTAAGAACTTTAGTTCTATAGCCTTACCTTTGACCAAGTTGACCCGGAAGGATGTTCCTTTTTCTTGGAATGATAAGTGTCAACAGTCTTTCCAGTTGTTGAAGGAGAGGTTGACAAGTGCACCTGTGCTAGTGCTACCTGAACAAGGAAAAGGATATGTAGTTTTCTGTGATGCTTCCAAGAATGGACTAGGATGTGTGTTGATGCAGAATAAACAAGTGATTTCTTTTGCTTCCCGACAGCTTAAGAAACACGAGGAGAATTATCTGACACACGATCTGGAGTTAGCTGCTTTGGTTCATGCTTTGAAGATCTGGAGACATTATCTCTACGGAGAGACATTCCAGATTTTCACAGACCACAAAAACCTTAAGTATATATTCTCTCAGCATGAGCTCAACATGAGGCAACATCGCTGGATGGAGTTAATCAAGGACTATGACTGTACAATTGATTATCATCCAGGCAAGGCCAATGTTGTTGCAGATGCCTTGAGTAGGAAATCAGCAACATCAGCCATGAATAGAGCACAACTAAACTCTTTAGTATGCTCTAGGAGAGATATGCTTATCTCTTTAAGGCAAGACAATGTACAGTTGAAAGTGTCATTGTTAACCGGTTTGTTAGCTGAGATGCATATTAAACCTACCCTAAGAGAGCAGATTAAGGAAGCACAACTAGGTGATGCTGCAATTCAATAGATTAGATCTGAGTATGGAGATGAAAAGCGAGATGGTTTCCATGACTCAGAGGATCAAGTAGCTTGTTATAAGGAAAGGATGATAGTGCTGGATGTGGACAACTTGAGGAAGTTAATCCTGGAAGAAGCTCATTCTTCCATGTATGCTATGCATCCAGGGAACACCAAGATGTATCGGAATTTGAAAGATTTGTATTGGTGGCCTGGAATGAAGAAGGATGTTGTAGAATTTGTTCTGAGGTGTCCTGTGTGTCAGCAAGTTAAAGTTGAACACCAGAAGCCTGCAGGGACAATGCAACCGTTACCCATACCACAGTGGAAGTGGGACCATGTGACCATGGACTTTGTTGTTGGCCTACCCAGGACAAGCAAAGGACATGATTCCATTTGGGTAATTGTTGATAGGTTGACTAAGACAGCACATTTCTTACCTGTCAAAATAACCTATTCTGCTGAAAGGTTATCAGAGTTATATGTTCAAGAGATAATGCGTTTGCACGGAATTCCTATCACAATAGTTTCTGACAGAGGTCCTCAGTTTACGAGTCATTTTTGGGAACAGTTACACCAAGCCTTAGGCACCAAGCTGAGGTTTAGTACGGCCTTTCATCCGCAGACTGATGGACAGTCGGAAAGGACCATACAGACCTTAGAAGACCTGTTGAGAGCATGTGTTCTCCAGTTTACCGGAAATTGGGATCTACACCTAAGCTTAATAGAGTTTGCCTATAAAAATAGCTACCAACATAGTATTGATATGGCACCTTATGAAGCCTTGTATGGTAGACGTTGTAGATCACCTCTGTGTTGGTTTGAGACTGGTGAACATCAGTTGTTAGGTCCTGATCTTGTGCAGCAGACCACAGAAAAGATTAAAATAATACAACAAAAGATTAAGACTGCACAGGATAGGCAGAAATCTTATGCTGACAAACGTCGTAGACCCTTAGAGTTCCAGGTTGGAGACAGAGTATATCTCAAGGTCTCGGCTTGGAAAGGAGTCCTTAGTTTTGGAAGGAAAGGGAAGTTAGCTCCTAGATTTATGGGGCCTTATCCAATCATTGAACGGATTGGAAAGGTAGCATATAGACTAGAGCTGCCCCCTGAGTTACAGAGGTTACACCCTGTATTTCACATTTCTATGTTGAAGAAATGTCACCCAGACACCGAGTCAGTTCTACAACCCATGGAAGTAGAATTGAATGATGATATATCCTATGAGGAAGGACCAATGTCAATCCTTGATAAAAGAATTAAAAAGTTAAAGAAGAAAGATATTAGTCTTGTAAAAGTCCTCTGGAACCATCGTGGTGTTGAAGAAGCCACTTGGGAATTAGAGGATGAGATGAGAAGGAAGTATCCTGCCCTTTTCTCTTGATATGTCTTATCGATTTCGGGGACGAAATCCTTGTAAGGGGTGGATAATTTGTAACATCCCTGACCTGGGTTATGAGTTAACCCTAGGTGTTTTGCCTAAATATGTAATTAAATCTTTGTGATTAACTCTGAGCATGTAATTAAGCTTCTCAGAAACATATATTTCAGTATTTGCTTCTTTTTATTTAAAGTTGTAGCATTGTTTTGATATACAGGGACCTATGTGCAATTTACCCAGTTGAAAGGGTTAGCTTGCAATTTGCACATGATGAGATGTTCCTCTGATGTTGAGACATCATGAGAATCTTTTTGGTAAAAGTTTGAGGGATTTCCCAAGCTTGGGCACCAAGGTGCAGCTGTGGAAGCAATCCCGGTGCTTGAAACCCTAATTTGGGGTAAAATGCAATTTACCCAAATTAAGGGATACAAATTGTAAAAATATATCATCTAATGTATCTTTTAAGACTTTTGCCATCATTTAGAGAAGAAATTATGAGGAAGTCACCTCAATTGAATTATTAAGTTATGATATATACCTTGTGATTGAATAATCAGAGTATATGTGCAATAGCTCTTTATGTATGTACCTTAGTATTAGATTGATCTTCTTTGCCTCTTTTTCTAGACCTTAAGAGAAGGTTTGTCCTTAGAATAAATAGGAAGGGACGAGCAAGTAATGAAGGAAGGACCTAGTTGGAATTATGGGAAACTTATGGGCCTTTAATGAAACCCCACCCAAGTATATATACACTTTACCTCTCAAGCAAAGGAACTTTTCCTTCGTGCATATCACTGTTTTCCCTTGCTTGGCCGACTAAGGACTGTCTTGGAGCTCAAGAGGAACGACCAAGGGTGCAAGGTAGGTTTGGGACCTTCTTTTGCCTAAATTCCATGGTCAGAACTCAGATTCAAGGTCAATTTCATGACTAACTCACGAAACCCTATCTTTCTAGCCATCTTTTCTTGAATTTTCCTGGAGGTTTCACCTTGGCCAACCTATGAGAGCTCAAGGACGCCATTAGAGCTTGGATCTTGAAAGCTTGTAGCTCAAGGAGCAAGCTTTAGGCGGGTTTTATAACTCTAAACCCATGCTTTACTATATACATCTCTTTTATGCGGTTAGATGATAGTTCTTCATGTTCCCTACTTTTCTTTGCTACCTTGCAAGCAAATCCGTGGGATATCCATACTGTTCTTGAGATAGGAGATGAAGGCGTTATTTCCAAGAAAAACCCACCACTTTTCACTTTCTTAAACGGTCCCCCTAACTTTCTCTCACGGTCTCAGGACCGCGAGGTGAACAAACGGTCTCTAGACCACGAGAGGGAAAACGGTTCTCACGACCGTTTGGACCAGTTGACCGAGCGTGGACCGTATAAGAAATCTGTTCCTAATTATGTAGGATAATCACCCTAAAAATTTGAGAGGTTAAATCCAGAGGAATTAGGAGATATGGCCTTTTTAAGTAACAACTTTAATTGAATTTATTCCTGATTTTCAAACGGTCTGAAACCCCCTTTTTGGGAAAACGGTCTCAAGACCGTGTAAGGTCGTTGACCAAGCTTTGAACATATGAAATTACTGTTTAACATTATGTTAATTAACAGCTCACCAAGTTTGATGGTCTAATTCCAAACGAGCTAAGAGTTGAAGGGTGATTACTAGGGCTAACCCTAGATGAAATCAGTACTGAAATTATGGTGACTTAATTAGGGTTTTTAGGGTTGATTGACCCAAACGGTCTCAAGACCGTTTGGGGGTCATCCAAACGGTCTTAAGACCGAGAGGACAATCACCCAAGACCATTTGAAGGTCTAGGGTTAAGCTAATTTGATCAATTAAGGACCCAATTGCAATAAGTTATCAATTAATCAAAATTCTGATTTTGTGACTCAATCATGGTTCAAACCCTATCAAATCACATTATATTTTGATGAAATATTTGGCAAACGGTCTCAAGACCATGTGGGGTCCACCCAAATGATCTCAAGACCGTTTGGGCCAAGTTTGGGCCCAATTGGAGCTCAATTGAAGGGTTCAACCTTGTGTTGATACACATTGTTGAGTGTTGATGGGTGAACATTGATAGACCCTAATTGAATCGATTTCAACCCTAATTGGTCAACAATTGAGGGTCAATTGAATTACCAATTGGTTAAGCATAATCTTAATTGACCTAATCCATAAGTGGTCACCATGGCTTTGACCTTTTGAGGGCTTCAACATTGGTTGACATCATCGGTTGTAACCATTGAACCTTGTTGATGGTCCAAGCGGTTGAGACCATGTGAGCCTCGCGGTCTCAAGACCGTGAGAGGGCTCGCGGTCTCAAGACCGTGAGGGGCCTCACGGTCTTGAGGTCAAAGGTGGCTAAACGGTAAACACACCCTCGCGGTCTTGGAAGTCAAAATTGGCTAAACGGTCAACACACCCTCGCGGTCTTGGAAGTCAAAATTGGCTAAACGGTCAACACACCCTCGCAGTCTTGGAAGTCAAAATTGGCTAAACGGTCAACACACCCTCGCGGTCTTGGAAGTCAAAATTGGCTAAACGGTCAACTCTTTCAAACGATCTCAAACCAATTGGAGGTTGATGGTTGAGATCGATCAAGGTGATTCAAGGTTGACTTCACTCAATCATTTGAAGATATAAATGGATCATTTATGCCCTAATCTAAACCCTAATGATAGCCTAGGACATTAAGGGATTAATTGACTAATGACTTGACCATGATGATGATCAATGGGGTAAATTACCAAAATACCCTTGAAGAGTCAATTGAGTAATACCTTGATCAGATCAAACCTTAATCACATGGTGGTGATATTTTTGGCCATGTCAGCCATGATGACTTAATCCAACCTGACCTGGAGTGGTGTTATCACCCTCTACTAGTATGAGGAGAGAAAAAGTACTTCTAGAGAGAGAAAGTACTTCTAGAGAGAGAAAGTACCCTTTTTAGGTGGAAACTCAATTAAAGAACCTTCAATACACATGAATGTGCATAATTAGGGTATGATCCACCTGTGTGAAGTCATAGAAACCCTAATTATGATGAATGATGAATCTTTAACTAATCTGAGAGCATCAATGATAATGATACTCATACATGATGATGTTATGAGTTCAATTCAATGTAATGTGAATAGTAAACCCTAATTCAAGGGTGATGACATGTAATGTGAATAGTAAACCCTAATTCAAGGGTGATGACATGTAATGTGAATAGTAAACCCTAATTCAAGGGTAATGGCATGCAAATGAGTATTAAACTCCAATTGATGAGAATCAGAGGAGTTAACTGTTATGATAAGAGTGGGAAATGTATTCCTTATTTTTTGTATTACCTTTATCAGTTGAATTAACCATGCAGGTTCAGATATGAAGGTGATCTTATCCAGGTATGGATATTGATGTTATATTCATTAAAGGCATGTTGTTAGCCTTATGAATAAGAAAAGTAACTTGATGCCCAGTCAGTGGCATCCCATGAGTTAATGTGCTGTAAGAGCCATGAATACCATCAAAGTCATGCTTTAGAGATGACTTGTGATGAGTATGATGAGAAATTATGATTGATATGAGTTAGGCATGTTACATTTAGTATCCTTCCTTTATAGCTGTTATGTTACTATTATTGTTTGGAGAACAATGTATGTTGTTAAAGAATACTGAATGTACCTAACTAATCAAGTATAATGTAGAACCCTGATCATAGATCCATCATTGTTAGAGATCAAGTGATGGTGAAACAGGTTTTCCTCAGGGAATTCCTAGAGCACATACTTTTGAGTATGTGGGGTACATGGATGTGTAGAACCTTACATCCTAGTGTAGGAAAGTGATGTAGATGTGTAATCCATCCATCCTTCACTATAATTCCATACCATCTCAGTGGTAGGTAAACATGAAACCTCCTGATGACAAAGAAAACACAGATATCCGTATCAGTGGAGATAAACATGAAATCTCCTGATGACGAAGAGAGTACAGAACGCCACTGTTACTCTAGAATAGCGAAGGACCAGTTTACCCTGGTGAGCTATAGTAGTAGAGACACGAGATGTCCTACAAGTGATCCTCTTACTGACTGAGGAAGGTGAAGGTCATGAGAATCCGGCTCTCTTGATGACCTATGTATGATACTGATGTGACTTCTCAGCAATCAATTGGAGTATGAGTGGTATACCTCATCTCCACAGGGCATAATATTGTTTGTAAAACATAATCAACCACGTAATATACTTGTTAGAGATAACTCCAAGTTAGTTGATTAATGTTACACTATAATAGTGCTTATATTTCTTCATACCTCATAAATGTTGAGTTCTTGGTTATAGCTACAACTGTTATCTAATACCTTGAAGGCTTTACTGCTTAAGATATTCTTTGATGTTATTATAAAGCTTCTGGAGGAGAGTTATAACTCTCGCTGGGACAATTATGTAAAATTGTCTCACCCCGTAGACTTCAACTTTTAGGTGGACGTCGGAGACGAAGGAACCAGCCTACAGGTGATCAGTCTCAGCAGCAGCACCACCAGGAACAGTAGTAAAATCTCAGGTGGAGATTATCCTGCCATATGGTGTAGTTAGAGTCAGTCCTATGTGTCCTCTGTACTCTCAGGTCTTGGAGTCTTTTGTTGTGTGATCTTGAGATTTTGTATCTTGATGTATATAATTACTCAAGAAGTAATTATCTTGAGATGTAAACAGTTTATCTCCTTTTTTATGAAAGAAGTTTTTATGGATTCAAGCTCTTGTCTTAAAAGTTTTAATTTCCCGTGATTTTGTCTTCCGCTGATTATCGAATCGCTTCTATTGAGTTTTAATCGTGTTTATGTCATGGTTTGGAGACCAGAGCCCACATCTTCGATCTGTATGGTAAGATCTGTAAGTTGTGCCTGGAAAGATCAGCAAAGTTCAATAGATCGCAAGGTACTTTCTTTGTTCTAACTTGTGTTTCCAGAACTTTAGAATTGGTGACAAAAATGATGATTCTAAATCAGATAGACATCGTAGGGATAATCACATTACGTATATAGGTAAATCAATCGTTTAACACCATGGAATATATAGGATATATATATACGGATAGAACATGTTAATAACATTCCATCGTAAGTCAATTTGAACTGGTTAGTAATAATTAAATAGACAATAGAGTAGATGATAATATAATCATTTTAGATTTGAAAGAATTTGGTACTGATATACGAGAGTAGTCTATTCATTTCAGCTAATGGTACCACATTGCAAAATACATATGTGCCTATAGAAATAGAGGTAGTGTAGTAACAAACAGAAATATAAAATTTCTATAGACTGGATTCATATACTAACATATTAAACGATAACATATATCAAGAATGGGATAATTAGGATGTATCCAATACATCAAAATGGTATAGTTGTACATATTTATTTGGTCAGCACATACAAATATATATGGGTATTAGTAGATAGGAAATTCTGGAAATTTAAGTAGTTCGAAAATAAAGTAGAAAGTTCACTACGCTAGTATCTTGTAATCATGTAGTTATATATAATCTAGATGATTAGGATTTCAATCTTATTAATGTTGATACATGATGTAAGTCAAGCTATTATAAATAGTCATATCTTAATAATTCTAATTTTGAGACACAAACACTTTTAGACCTGAAATAGAGGAAATAACTATATACTTGAGTATGAAACCTAGATGAAAATATAGAAATCATAATGAAGGATAGGATATGAAATAGTAATACAATATGAAAAAAAACTAATCATAAATAAGAAAAATTGAACAACATTTTCTTCCAAGTCAAATGGTGACAATATTATTATTCTTTGTAGCTACTTCATAAATTTTTGGAGACACATTATGATTATGAAATCCTTGGAGCCCTGAATAATTGAGGTACTGGATCTTGTATTTAAATTTTTGAACTATTTTCCCTTTTGATAGACACACACATATATCTTGATTTGTGGTGAATTCCATATAGTTTTGAAACCTCTACTTGTTCTTGAAAGTTCACCACTCTCATTTTGTAATTGATAAATTATTGTTTAATTATTTTGGCACTAGACTTGATCTATTTGGAGTTTTGATTCCCTGTGGACTTTGGTCCCTTGGGCTTTGGCCCTATAGAGCTTTGGCTCACTTGAGTGGGCCAAGTACCCCACAATCCTACGCAGTGGATAGGGATTAGTTGTCCCCCAGTTAACTAGAATAGCTAATAAGGCACTAGCTAGTGTCATTCTCTCCTAGAGTGTGAGAACACAAGGAACTTAGCCCTAGAAAAGATATGATAGAAAGGTGCCAAAGCTTGTTAAATTGAATATCTTGAAATTGATATATTTCGTGAATAGCTTGGATAAATTTTGCATACTTGAATTATTGAATCTTGCTTCCCTCTGGGAACTAATGGGTAGGTAATAGATGGAAGAGCTTGAAGAGACATGTACTGGGTAGTTCTCCATTGAAGATTAGAGAAGCATGAATTTTATTTTTTTTAAACTCGTAATTATATTTGTAAGCTTCCGCGACTCTGATGTACAAGCATGATTGTAATAAAGATTGTTTATATTTTTGATATCATTTTGTAAATATTTGACCGTAAAGATTGGGTCTTTACAAGATGGTATCAGAGCCATAAACGGTCAGTACTCATGCATGTTTAGTGGAAATTAGGGTTAAGTAGGAACACAAATGTAGTAGTAGAACATAGAAAAAAATAGTTAGACCATGAATCCTGGTATCATTGACCTTGTTATTAGGAAGTACATGGGATACAAGTAGAAAACACACTAGCCTAGGATGTGAGACATGTACCCTAAACTAAAAATTTATGAGACGTACCTAGTTAAACTACTAGATTTTGAACTTCTATAGGCATGGATTTACATGAAGATATTGTTGAGAAAGAAGTGTTTGTGATACATGTGTGTAATTTTACATTTAGATTATTAAGACGTAAAAAGAAATAATATAGGTATACGAATGGTTTCTCTTTAGATTCTAACACTCACAAATATTAAAAAAAATAGAAATATATAATGGATATATGATATAACCCTAAAATCATATGAACATATGAAAATTTCAACCTAAATCATGAACATGATTAAAATTTGATAAAAAGAAAAAAATCTACCTAATAAATTGTAATAATTCATCACCATGTAAATGGAACGAGCTGAGGTGTCTAAGGAAGGATGTATAGTGAAGGTTCTGGCATAAGTACTCGCAATCCATTTAGGTGGTGGTGGGGTTTCCTCACTATACATACCGACCTGGCCAAAGTGAATTTCATTACTTGGGAAAACCCTAATGTTGAATAAAGGCACTAACAAAAAAAATTTATATATAATCACCTTAAATAGAGAGAAAATAAAATATAATATGCTTAGAGTTATGGAAAAAAAATCTCACGCAAAAAAAAAATCAAAAGGAAGAAAGAAAAATATAAATATGTTTACTTAAAAGAATGTGAATGTTTACTTGACCATACATTTGACTTGTATGCCCTCATTATAAATACTCAAGTGAATGAAAAATGTTGATAATACAAAATATGAAACATATATTTCCCTTCAAATATGCGATCACATCTATTGAGAAAAGAAATGACTAGGAAAGCTATAGAAATGGAAATAAAAATAACAGTATACTCATATAAGTAGAAAATTGAGAATAAGAAATAATTGGATAAGACATAGTGAATATTATGTAGAATTAGGATAAAAATGATGAACTCATTATATATTTTTTTTGAACTTCTAACATCTATGTACATATAATAGATAATTAATACAACCTAGACATCTTACAAAAATAAAACTCTACCTTGAAATTGAAAAAAACAGAAGTATGTCAAAAAAATTAACTCTATAGATCATCACAAAAATATATTTGACAAAAATATATAGAAAAAAAATAAATAATGAAAAAAAATGCTTTAATCAAATTATGGTCATGACCTTGGAAATTTTGTTAATTAGAGATAAAAGGTCACATACATACACATACGAAATAGAAGGTAAAAAAAAGATCATAATTTGAACCTAGTTGAGGTTAAGTTGTAATTAGTAAACATTGAAATAAAAAAAATATTAGGATAGGTACATTATTTGACCCTCAACTATACATATGATTCTTGGAAATAATATGGTTGAAACATTAAAAAAAATACACACAACATAAACATCATTGTAACATTAGTGACAAATATGTGAGATTAATAGTATTGATAACCATATATTGACCAATAAGCTTGGGTTTTGACTCAAACTTTTGATAATGATGGCCAAGACAAACAAATTGAATATTTAAACTCTCATATTGGAATATGATGTTAGAAGACTCATGGGTATATTTTCAAAGTAGAAATCAAACCTAAACCGATATAGTGACCCTATAAGATAGTAAGAGGATTGTTGGATCGTCATAAATAGGACCTACAATAGTATAAGAAAAATTGAGATTGCATTTTGTTTAAGTTGATACTTCAGCTAGCAAAATTATTGTGCTGGAATATTTTGTGGATTAAACTATAGTAGGAATATCACCACTAAGAAATATTTGATTTCGGGGACGAAATCATTTTGAAGGGAGGTAGTGTTGTAACATACTCAATTTTGACTACTATTATTAATGTTGAGCTATTTTTCCCCTAAGTTGAATTTATTGACAATATTGCCCTTCACTCCAACTTACACTTATTTATTTGATTCAATTATCATGGTCCTTAATAGGAATAGGCTACAATTGAATTCCCTTGTATCCTAATGAATTAATTATCCTCACTTGAGAAACAATTGCAATCCAATCCCTCATTTGAGCATCATCTTCATGGTTGAAATCATTTAGTCAAAATTGATTTATTTGTACCTAAATACCTTGATTTCCTCTCGAACCCACATATTGCTCTCAATTTGACCAATATTGGCTTGGAATCAAGGGGATGCATTAATCACCTTCAAAGAAAGAAATAATAGAATTAATTATGGGGACAAATAAGTAAAATCTGTAAAGTGTTGGTACAAATATTTTTCTAAATTTAGTTGAACGGAAATGAAACCACGGTCAAAATCTCATAACTATTGGCCTTTTCGTATACTAGTTATAATGGAATTAGTAACTATGGTCTTAACTATAACCATCAACTAAATATCGTTGTAAATAGGGTAGCACCCACTTTAACCCTCTCTCACGTGAACAATGCATGTTACGAAGAACTCAGAGATTGACCCCGACGCGATTGATTTGCAGACCCTCCTCTCACATAGAGAAGCAATGTTGTGGAACGCTAAAGTACACAACAGTTTTCTCCTTGCCCTTCTTCTTAACCACCTGTTTAATCAGACTTTCCCGGTCCTCTCTCTTGTCTCCCCCTTCATAATAATACTACAAAACCCTAGAAGATTGGGCGTCGCTAGGAGGCTACTCATCGAAAGAAACGGCCGCAATTACTTGCATTCAAAACCTGACCTCCGCCCTCCATGTAACGCCAGGTAGGGTTGGCCTCTACAGAGCTCTCGACAGTGACTCCTCCCCCACCTTGAAGGGAAACACTTCGAAAGACCTCCTAAAAGCCCTAGCATCATCCCCTCCTATATATATGCAACCATATACAGACCTGCACTCTCACCTTTTTGCAACATCTGCTCCTTCGTGGATCAACAAACCGTCGCCTGCAAGTGTTACCATGATCAACAATGCCTCATTAGAACCTATCACTGCCATCCTCCTCCAAGTCTGTGGTGCCATCGACTTGCACTAGACCTCGCCATACACCACGACGCCCTACAGACACCAAGCCCAGCAACACCCTGCAGCTGCTGCTTCCTAGTCCTGCTCTTCCTGACCTGCAATGCAGCACGCCGGCACCACTACTCCCGACGTCGCTGCCCAGAAGACCCCATGATGGCCTACATCAGCGCCGCCAGTCTAGGCAGGACCGCAGATCGACAACCACTGTTTGCTTTATGACCTATTTGACTGACAAGCCAGTTTCAGACTTCAGCCACCGCCGCCACACCGCTGCCACCACTTCAGCCCGACGGTGGTGGACGTCAGAGCGGCCACGGCGCCTGTCCATCGAGCCTGCCCCTAGAGGCACCCGACCTGCTTAGCTTTCGGCAAGTTATAGATAGAGAGCCGCCGCCTACCTTTCTCAGATCAATGTGCCTCTTCCACCCATCTTCAACCTCGGCACCGTCCGCAGATCTATAGATCGTCGGTAACAACAATGGCTGAAAGATCGTCAGCCTTGATGCCCCTTGTATCTTGCAACATGTACCGCCGCCCTGCTGCCCTTCCCCGTTGTGCGCCGAGCTGACAGGAAGAGAAAACCTTCGCGACCGGCAGATGTCAGCACCAACCACATTGGAATACCATGAAAACGAACACCGGCGGCGCACTACATCACAGATCCATCACCGAGCACCACCTACAACCTGGTCGCTTCCCTCGTCAGCAAGAAACAGACCCGTGACCACCATCTCTGCAACGCCCATGGACGACACCCAGACCGGCACACCACCCTGTGCCATCCACCAAAACTGCAACAGAACCAGCACCTACGACACCACATGCACCTCGCAACCTGCAAACAGCCTTGCCATGATGCAAGGCCACCTCCCTGCTCCTCCAGACCCTGACCATCTCATCTGCAAGATATCTTTCAAACCTATGCGGCAGATAGCAATGTGGCACACTATTGAATCAATATGACCTCCGCATGCATCTGAATCACACGGAGTCATCTGCAAATGTCTCAAGCAAGCAATGAAGCCAGAACTAAACCGATTCCATGCTCCATCTATAAGTCTTCGATCTGTATGGAAAGATCTGTAAGTTGTGCCTGGAAAGATCAGCAAAGTTCAATAGATCGCAAGGTACTTTCTCTGTTCTTACTTTTTTTTTTATCGGAAATTTTTTTTTTGATCGGTTCTGTTCTTGTGTTTCCAGAACTTTAGAATTGGTGACAAAAATGATGATTCTAAATCAGATAGACATCGTAGGGATAATCACATTACGTATATAGGTAAATCAATCGTTTAACACCATGGAATATATAGGATATATATATACGGATAGAACATGTTAATAACATTCCATCGCAAGTCAATTTGAACTGGTTAGTAATAATTAAATAGACAATATAGTAGATGATAATATAAACATTTTAGATTTAAAAGAATTTGGTACTGATATACGAGAGTAGTCTATTCATTTCAGCTAATGGTACAACATTGCAAAATACGATCACTACTACAAAATAGAGCATAGGTGACGTTCAAGCTTATAACCTATCAGCAAAAAGATTACACAGCTCCCCATCATCTATACAATGAACATCACCTATTAAGAGTAACCTATGTGATGTGTAGCTTATATGGATTGAACGTCACCTATTAGTCATTTTCGAATTCCAAAAAGTGGAAACAGGTGACACTAAACACCATCACCCACATAGGAAGAATTACATATAATGGTGTCACCTATTTCGTACAGATTGATGGCAAGCAGCCAATAGATGACAAGAATGCTAGACACAAATACATGTACTGGACAGCAAAAAAATGTGCTATGCCCATAACATTATCAAAACATTGTTATTGTCATACATTTTTTGAACAAAATTAGAAACTATTTCAACTGAAACAAGCTGGAACAACCCAAAATGAACAATTGTACTTTGTATTTCTGTAAAATATTCATAAGAAGATTTTGTACAATTTGGGAGAACAAACTCTCTCCAAATTAGATATGTTTATGGTCCCTATCAAATCAAAAACAAATTTATCATATTTATCCACATTAAAGGCTCACTATAAACCTAGCATCAATCATCATACAGGAGATACAAATTACATGTTTGTAGTCAAATTATTCAATTTTTTTGCAGTTTCTTGCACCATGGCAGTCCGAGTAACCCATCAGGATGATGTCTTCTTCCAGAGTCCAAGGCCATTTCTTGATCCTGACCTTGTCGCAGCAAGGAGACCTCACCATGGCTGCTGGCAGGGGTCTCTCCAGGAATGAGTTGCTACTGCTGCGGCCACAGACAGATCCCCTCCGACCCTTTTCTTTCCTCTTCCTTGTGGTGGTCCAAGATATCTCCCCCCACTAGCTTCCTCCCGTCAGGTTCACAACAATAAAACTTGACTTGAACCCACAACCCCCTGGCCTGAATTGCGAACAATCTAAAATGAGCATTGTAGTGATAAGAGCAAGGGGACGGAGGAATCGTCTTGTATCTGCAAATGCCAAAAGCTCTCATAATAAGCATGAAGGGAATTGATATAAGTAGAATGTTAGTTTAGGTTGCCGTTGATACCTTAATAGGATTGAACAAACATAGAAAGTAGGTTCAAGAAACAGCCAAGCAAAATAGTAAAACACTTACCTTGGGTATTACTATATAATGATAATGAAATTGTGCAGCAAACATAGACAAAAATACCTAATTAGAACAATATGACACATGTATTGACCAATTTATAGAGCTAAGGTTCCATAAAACTAGACATGAACCCGTGCGATGCACGGTCTTCAAAACAATAGATGTATTAAAGACATATATTGTACATAGGATAACAACAATAGATATTATGAGACTACACATCTCATATAATTCTTTACTAAAATGGAAGGGCGTCACTATCTGGCAATAGGGCTATTAGAGTCATGCTAATATACAGTTAGCATTTACAGAAAACATTTTGTATATATTATGTCCCACCGTAACCCTTTTAGCTCAGGTAAATCTATATTTCATGGTCTAGAAAGGAATATTCAATACAAAGGACTAACTCTTGTTGATTGGAACTGTTAATCGAATCTAACATTTTTCGAAATACATGTAGTTTGACCTATATCCAGAACCAAAAACTCCAGAATTATGTGCTGAACCAACACTTGCATTGTATGTATATGAGCCATGCACTTGATATGAATTGTATCCTTAATCAGGGGGTGCGCTTTGTCCCAATGGGTTAGCCTCAGCCATGAAATTCTATATCAACTACTGAGGAGCTTGAGCTTGTGAAGCAGTCCCATGGATCACAATGATCATTTCTTCAAGAGCACCCCTCCATTCATATATTGTTATAGAAGATTGCTGGAACGACCTATGTGACTAATGCTAGTACCAAAATTCCTAATCACAACATCAACGTGGGGGTCAACATGTTCAGTCTCCTGATACTTTCCATCATCAGATTATAGATTTTCTGCACATGCACAATAGTTAGTTACATCTATTACATTTGATGACTTGATCATTTAGGCCTACATAAATATGATTAAATTTTAGTCATTAACAAAATCTAATAAACTTGAGATAAACACATGATCATATATGACCGCTCGTTATCAGTTATTACATTAAAGTTGTAACTGTTGAAAATGTCCAAAGAGACATGTGGGAGCAAACTATGTGATTGCTGGATACCCAGAGTAGAGGTTGAACAATAAGAGAAACAAAGAGGGCCACATAATATAAATGCAAATTTATTCTATATTTATATGATATAGTTGTTGGATATCCTGCACATGCACGATAAGTTTGTTACATCTATTACATTTGATGACTTGATCATTTAGGCCACATAAGAATCATAAAATTTTAGTCATTAACATAATCTAATGAACTTGAGATAAACACATGATCAAATAAGCCCGACTCGTTGTCACATAAAAGTTGCAACTGTGGAAGATGTCCAAAGAGACATATGGGAGGAAACTATGTAGTTGTTGGATACCCAGAGCAGGGGCTGAACAATAAGAGAAACAAAGAGGGACACCCAATATAATGGAATTTATTCTATATTTATAAGTAATAGGTTCTGAAAAATCCCTCTTTCTTCTACCATTATGCGCTAGAAGCCTTTGGGATAGCCATTCAATAGATATGTTATTATTCCAGTGAGACTCACCATGTAGCAGATAATTATCATCAAATATTTTCTTAAACATTGAACGTTCACGCAAAGGTCGTTTGGAATCATCCACATTCTCCATTATGGACTTATATACACCGAGTAACGTTGTGGTCTTCCTATCCATATCTGCATACCGGATAGTTTTAGGTATTAAAACATATTTATACAATGGAGAGGAACACTGTCACATAAGAAAATAAATGGACCTCAGCTGGTACGTAACAAAATATAGAACAACATGGATAGAAGTAGCCTTACTGGCATGTGTATCATCACATAGCAGTCTATAAATCATTTCTTCATCCCACATGGCCTAACCTGAGCATCTAAAAGGCCAAGGTGCAGGTATACAAAACACTGTTACACCTTGGAGAACCCCTGGAGTAGTGGCAACAAAAAGAAAATGGAACTAGGGAAGATAGTTTATATACACACAAGATAATTTATAAGCAACCCTATGTTATAGATCTTAAAGAATCATTTAGAATGAGAAAAGGATGGTACTTTTCTTCGAGGAAGGGTTTACCTTTCATGGAGGCAAATGTGTCAAGGCATCTTTCAAAAAATCCCATTTAAGATCATTAGAGATACTGTGTGAACAGTCGGTTCAAAGTGGTTTCACCGTAGTAAAGAATGTTTTAAGGAAAATTCAGCATTTACCCATATAATGTACCATGTTGTTTTCAACTACAGTGTCAATAGAACATAAGTGAATGTCAAATAGACAAGAGAGAAGCTATCTAGGTTGGCAGCCAAGAGCAACCCCCAACCAACCGTATCATGTGTCTATGGCATGTGACTTGCAAACAAATAGCCAACCATGGGTATGATAGAGTGAGGCTTTAAACATTCCAAAATGTAAATAATAGCTATGTTTGACAAGTGAACGCCAGTGGTTATTGAAAATAGCATATTAACACAAGACAAATCTAATAGCACTAGTCGGAAATGTGATGTTTTCTCTGTAAGACTCTCGTTCATCTTTGTTTGGACTGCTGAGGGTCAACACGTCAGAGAGGTCATGGAGTGGCAGAGTCATAGCCATTCGAGTACAATTTTCGTGACTAACTGGACGAATAGGTTAGTCCTTGTAGGCGAATTCAATGAAGAGTGTGGCGAGCCCCTTAGTTTTAGATAAAGAGGGTGGACAGGGTGATACATAGTGAAATCAAATTATGAATCCATAACTACTAAAGGGTGTGGGTTCAATCAATGTGTCAGTTTTGTTACTTTACCTTGTGTGTAAGATCTTGCACATTTCTTGAGGGGCACCCTTCTAGTGTCCTGCTTTACACCTCCACCATCGGCCAGCCTCCAGCTCTCCTAGATTGAATGGTCATTGCAATGGATGGTCAGAGCTGGACTATACATTTGGTGATCTGATCAGCTGCCCATCACCACCTCCAAAATGCATCAACGGGTTGTTAAAGACTATTTTGAAACAAAAAGGCTTGTCGAAGGGGGCACTGATCATCTCTGTGATGCAAGGGCACATAAGCACCAAAAGACATATCATCGAGCATGTGTTCTTCATCGGCAACACCACAGGGTAACACAGAAACTAATGGATTATAGTGTACAAAAATAGGGGGGAAAGGAAGGATTCAAGATACTGTGATGGGTAAGAACAAAGAAAATCGTGATAGATTACCCGGGGGATGTCCCACCAGTGGCGGTTTCAAGTTGCAGAGATGATGGTGGTTTCTGGCACTCCTAAATACCAAAACAAAATCAGCCGCTGCCACTGAAGTTCCTTTTGAGAAACTCTATTCGTTCACCTTCAGTCTGCTCTCCAACAACTGCATTTATATATTGTTTCGGAGACATAGAAGGTGTATTAACTGTTGAATAGATGATGTTAGAGATAATTATAGAAGCATATACTACATCTATGAAGGGTGATGAAGTTAGAAAGAACCTGAATCCTATCAAAGATGAGTTGTTTAATTGGGATGGAACCTAAAACAATGAAAGAAAACCATGATAACAAAAGTGCAGACTGCTTGGCTTCTCTAAAAACCTATGCTAGATATAATGATAATCTATTTCAGTACAATACAAGCATATTTACCTCTTTCTTGAAATTATGATCAAAGGAAGAGAAGATAAAGGACGATATATTTGGTATTGGTATGCTTTTTGTGGCGAGTCTCACTGTTGCAAGCAAAATAAAACACAAATAGGACACAAACACACAATAACATTTCTGTCGATCACAAATATATTGTTTCATCTAGCTCATGTACATCATCTAAAGGAAGTATGGATATCACATTCTAGAAAGATACACATTCAACAATCTGGAAACATGCCTACAACCAAGTATAGTAATAATTGTGTGATGACAGTTCTGAAAACTATCTATTCATTAGCTAAATCACTAACAATATAATGTAGGATTGTCTAAGCAACATACAACCATATGTTTAAATATGCAAATGTCTAACTAATAAGTCGTTCAAATATATGAACTAAGTGTAAAACTTGACATAAAAGGATGCCAAATAGATCATGAAGTTTCTAAAAATCAAGATGAATCTTTATTTTGTGATGGAGGTGAAGCATACAACATGCGCGAAGACCGACCCTACAAATTAAAAAGTGGATATATATGTAAGTTGTACTCTAATATTTACTCTTGAATATGATTTCTTATATGAATATATGAAAATACTTCATTTACCGATCTGTTGAGCATATTTTGACACAACACCTCCCTTCTTTCCGTCACATACCTCTTGCCAAGTTTTCTCTCCTGGTAATATATAAATAAAAATTGAGGTTGTATAAGTTGAAGCAATATCATGCAAGGTGTAAAATTATACCAATGTTACTATTTTAGCTTTAGCATCAACAAGTTCTTCGCTCATATCCTCTAGTTCTTTGTTCTTATCTTCTAGTTGTTGTTGAAGATCAGTGACAGCTGAATGTAGAGCTTGTTTGGCTTTACGATTCCGCATATCTCTATGAGACACTCCAGCACCGTATCCCCTTTCATACCCTCCACGATGTGGGCCATAAACACCATCCGTAACAGATCCAAACACCAATGGGTCTTGTGTTTTGTCAACACCTTTTTCCACACAAGTTTGAGCAACTTGTCTCTAATATACATTAAAAAAAGAACAATATATCAAAATAAGTGAGAAAGTAATTTAGCAAAAAAGGCCATTTTACAACTTACAAAGTAAAACTTCTGTCCTCTCATTTGGAAAGTTATTATTCCAGTCTAAATGAGCACCAAAATATGCCTTGCATTATGTAAACTCTTCTCCTTCTTCTTGTTTCTAAACAATTTGTGGGAAACAATTAGAATACTATATAGAATCCTTGTGAAAGACGAAAACAAATGATCATGAATACTAACTAGGCATACCAAATTGTATCGTAGGGTTGCAATTGAAATAGGTCTGCCAGTATATGTGGGCCCTGTAACACATCTGCTAGCCTTGTTTCTTGTCGCTAGAAGCTGAAATGGTTGAAATAGTAATAAAAAATATATATGCAATGGCGTTTGAATATATTGTAGTGCATCATTACCTTAGTTTCTGGTTTATCCCAGTACTGCAACAGTTCTTCCCATTGATTATCAGAAATCTTGTTATCCATGCTCGATTGAGGTTGTTCCTCTATGGACTTGTTTGCTTCATTATATTTCTTCTTCAATTTGTGCCTCCATGTTCTAATGTCACGTTGAACTCTTGACTTACACCATGAAACAACTCCATCCACGGGAGCTTTGCTATGCCCGTCCTCCATTACAAAGTCAAAATCATCCTACTAAAAAATTGAATAATAATATATATGTGACATCAATTCACACTAAAATCATTATGGAATATTGACATTGTATATGTCGCATACCTTCAGAGCATCCATCACACCTGCAAAACTTGTTTTGTGTCTTTGTCCCCATTTATCTACAATGGGAAAATATTTTATCTGCCGAGCATGTATGCCTAGCCATTCTGATAGCTTTGAAGCTTAACGTGCAACGGGAACTCCCAACTCACGATCAACTATGCATTTCCATTTTTTTCCTTTTGGGGGTGGAACGACTTTGTATGTCATGCATCCCCTTGTTTTTTTCTTAGCATTTTCTGAATCATTCACAATTTCAATTGTAAATATCAAGTTTACCAATGTACATTTTAGTGGAATTACGTACTTGCTTCACGCCTTGGTTCTTGTTGATTTACTTCTTCATCTCTCAATTGTTCTTCAGTATGTAAATTATCTTCAAGATTACCACCATCTTCTATTATTATGTACAATTTAGACATTGTATAAATGGGTAAGATGCAAGATGTCCGAAAATAACCTAGGAAAATAACTACGATAGATGAACTAGCCACCTAGGAATCATCCCCACCTCATGAAAGACTAGTCACCCAGAGGTGTGTGTGCCATGATAATAATATTTTAAGATCATTACCTACAAGATGAACATTTGAAGCTCCACGAATAGGTAGTTGATCTTCATTTTCTTCAAATTCTGCCATAAATCCATGGTTATAGGGATCGATTACATAACAAAAAATTGTTCTTCTAAAGATAATACCTGGAACACATATTTTTGAAGTTCCTTGAATATATAAATCATCTTCAACATACAAACAAGTATTAAAAATTGCAATAATGGATGCAATTAGAAGTGATCAAGTAAACGATTACATATAAATTGACACAACTCACCTAGCTCCTCATGGTAGTGAGGTTCACCAATATCATCATCATTCCTGTGAAAACGTAAGGGAGATTCACACATATCTCCATATTCTTCAATCTCTTCCGGAGTGATAGACACCCTCTTGTTGCATTGCATATTTCCTATTCCAATGTATGATGAAAAATAATAAACAATAGAATTATAAGTCTATAAAACACATATGGTTCAAATTCCAAAAAAATATTTACATATATGTGTGTTTCATGGAGTGTAGGTGGTTGGGTGTAATTACAATTAACATACCCAAAACATCACTCCTTGATGATGCCCCAAGATGTGAAGAATCTGAATTACATTGAATAGACATTATCCTTTGTTTTAGATGTGTATTTGTCTTCATGGTGTTTGAGATAGACTTTCCATGCACAAAGCTCCCTTTACATTAAATAAAGTATTTGAAGAAATGGGAATCACTTCTGCAAAACACAAAATATAATGGGTAGGATAGTGTATTGATAATCAAACTACCTAAAACTTCATTCCTTGAGGATGTGCCATGACCCCCAGCATCAAAATCAGAATTGAAAGGCTTTGTTTTTTTTTTCAAATGAACCTTTTTCTTGGTAGTATCTGATGCAGATTTTTCTTTAATGGATTTACCTAATCATATTCAAAAATTCATAACAGAATTAGTTCTAGAAAATACAAATTAGAACCTGTGTGTGTATTTATAATAAAAATACCTAACAATGCAGTCCTTGATGTTGGGTCACGGGAATCAGAATCAAATTGAATATGTTTTTTCTTGTCATTTAGATGAATGTTGGCACTATTTGAGGCAGACTTCCTAAGCACAGAGTTGTCTAAAGACATTAATTGACACATATTAGAAGGAAATCAATTCTATAAAGCAAAATAAGATGAAGGTGGGTGTATTTTTCATAAAAAATACCCAAAACTTCATTTCTTGTAGATGCACCATGACCTGAGGCATCATAAATAGACTTCGCTTTTGATCTAAATGCATCTTTGACTTTGCAGCATTGGGGGAAGATTTTGTCTTCCCATTTACACAATTGTCTGTCTTGGCACTATTTAAGAAAGATTTCCCAAGAACAGACTTACCTAAACACATTAAACAATGCACAATAATAGCAAGAAATCATATCTACAAAACATACATTAGAATGGGAGGGTGGATGAATTTATAATAAATATACCTAAACCTTCGGTCCTTCGAGATGAATGATGAAACAGTGCATCAAATTCACCAGGAGTAGACTTCATTTTGTGATTAAGGTTCACATTTATCTTAGGATTAGTTGATGATGGCTTCTCATGCATGGACTTACCTAAACACATTAAATGATGCACATTAATTAGGAAATAATATCTACAAAACATACACTAGAATGGGAGGGTGGGTGAATTTATAATAAATATACCTAAACCTTTAGTCCTTTGAGATGAACCATGAACCAATGCATCAGATTCACCTAGAATAGACTTCATTTTCTGATTAAGGCTCACATTTGTCTTGGGATTAGTTGAGGTTGGCTTCTCATACATGGACTTACCTAAACACATTAAATGATGCACAATAATAGCAGGAAATCATATATATAAAACATACATTAGAATGGTAGGGTGGCTGAATTTATAATGAACATACCTAAACCTTCAGTCCTTTTAGATGAACCATGAACCGATGGATCAGATTCACTTGTAACAGACTTCATTTTCTGATTAAGGTTCACATTTGTCTTAAGATTAGTTGAGACTGGCTTCTCATACATGAAATCACCTAAACATATTCAATAATACACAATGATAGAACGAAATGAATTATAGAAACCATGAAATAGATTACAGTAAATCATCAAAATACCAAAATCTTGAATTCTTTTTAATCCATCAGCGATTGGCATTTCTTCATCCAGAATATTAGAGCATGTTGTCCTTTTTGTTCCTAATAATTATACCAATAATTAGATGTAATGATTAGACAAGATTAATACATATATTTTTAATAAGAATATGCATATCTTACTTGACTTCAACTCGATCAAGCGCTGCTCAAATGGATCCTGATTGAAGGTTGCAGATGTCATTTTTGCTTTTAGAATTCCATTTGTAGTTTTGAGAAATGATGAGAGTGTCTCTGTTGCATATGGTAAATATGATTTCTACAGATCTCAAAAGTTACACCATTTCTTTATTTAATTTGGTACATCTGGAATATGATTTATACCTGTATTTGATTCAATAGACATATCAAGTGATATTTTCCTTTTGCTTCCAGTAGCCTTCTCAAGATCCAAAGCTAATAACAATAATGACAAAGGTTAAACAGTGTATGGAAAAATAAAAAGTGAAAAGTGTAATCATATAAAATATAAAACATAACAAACTTTGTTTCCTTATTTAAACTTCATCTCCATGATTTTCCTCTTCTATAATTTTATTAACAGACTTATACATCGGCTTAGGAGGCATGTCCCTACAAAGAATGTATGAAGCAATCAATTTGCATATAAATATGAGATAAAAATTAACAATCTGTATAAAAAATTAAAAAAAGCAAAATCCTTCAAATAATAATACCTCTGATCTCTTCCTCTTATTAGGTTGTCGAATTTCTTTGAATACATTTTCAGAAACTTTTACTGTGCTAGGTATATCAAACCTAGTCCATGTGACATCGTGGGCATCATCCAACCCACAATGAAAAAATGGCTCATAACTTCTACCTACATATTCATCTCTTTGTTCAATAGTGTGCTCATGGTCACTATAAACATTTCTAGGTTTCCAATGACACACAACACTCCAATTCCCATTTATGGGATCAATCGAGTAAAACACTTGTTCTGCTTGTTCTGGGTAAATAAACGGCTCGTCGTTAAAGCTCCGCTTACTTGTCTCAACATATGCAATGTTAAAATCATCAACTAAAAATCCATCCTCATCATTACTATACCATGAGCACTTAAAAAGATAATAAGGATTCATTCTACGGTAGTGGATCTCAAAAATGTTTTCTAAAAATCCATAATATAATTCACCATCGGGGCCATATGTGGCTATGCCACTATTCTGTGCGGAACAATTTATTTCTACATCTTGACAATCAAACTTGTAACCATTCACAAAATAACTTTTTTATGAATAAACACCTATCTTCGGTGGTCGAGACAAATATTGGACAGATTTAGGAAGTGCATCAAAATTTTGTAGAGAAGAAACCTGGAAGAAGAAGGGGATAAAGAAAATTACAAATAATGCTAGAAATTTTTTTATGTTGAACAAGCTAATGCATTGTCTTACATGATCTTCAAACCATCTTACAAATGTCTCATGATGATGCATTTGTAGTGTGAAATCATCCCAATCAGGGTGTTGCCACCTCAAATAATTTTTATGTGTCCTATTCAAATACGTGAAATTAGATTTGTTTTTTTTAAAAGTAGCATTTAATTGAAATTAGTTAAGCTAATACTTACTTTATGTAAGGTTGAACTTCTTCCGTATTAAGCAAGATGAAACTTTGAGCTTGATGCAATTCTTCAGGAGTAATGCTTGCCAGAGAAGATGCTCCAAGTGGACCATCTGGGTACCTTACAGGTTTGTGTAGCTTGGTTTCTACATCATGCAAGTACCTATCATAGAATATGCGCGCTTCCTCGATCAGGTACCCCTCAGCAATAGAACCTTCTGGTCTACTCTTATTACGAATGTAGTTTTTTAATGTGTAGAGATATCTTTCAATTGGATACATCCATCTAAATTGGACTGGTCCTGCAAGCTTTGCTTCAGTTGCAAGATGTACATCCAAATGGACCATAACGTCAAAAAATGCAGGAGGAAAAATCTTTTCCAGTTTGCACATTATCACAGGAACCTTTTTTCTAACTCCTCCATCCTCTTGATAGTTATGACCCTTGCACATAACTCCTTGAAGAAAACACAGAATTCAGTTATCACCTTTATAACAGGATTTGGAAATGCTTTTATTATAGGTATAGGAAGAATGTGATGTAGCAGTATGTGGTGATCATGACTCTTCATGCCCACTAACTTTCTTTCCTCAAGTTGAACCATACGAGAGAAATTTGAGGAAAATCCTTCTGGAAGTTTAATAACCTTCAAAACAGACAATAGGTTTTCCTTTTTTTCATTGGACAGGCTATAAATTGCATGAGGAAGCTCCCTAATATTATGAGATTTTGAAATTCTAGGCCATAATGATTTTCTTATCTTCATGTGTTGCAAATCTAAATGAGCTTTGACATTGTCCTTGCTACTACCATCTTTTTGTAATAACCATCCTAAAATATTTTCACTAATGTTTTTTATAATATGCATAACATCCAAATTGTGTCTTACTAGCAATGAGCTCCAGTAAGGAAGCTAAAAAAAGATACTTTGCTTTTTCCACCCTTCAAGTAATTTAGGCCAGCTTCGGGGATCATTACTTGAAAACTTTCCAAAGACAACGTTATCATAATCCTTCCATAGATGTTGGATTTGTTCACCATCTAACTGTTGTGGAGGATGTCCATTTTGCTCATGTCCGTTAAAGATCCTTTCATCAACACGCCATGGGTGATCCATAGGTAGAAAGCGACGATGCCTTAGATACACACACTTTCGACTGTATGGGAGGTAAAGGGAGCCGTGATCACCATGGAAATAAGGACATGCCTTGTAACCTTTAGTACTCCAACCAGACAACATACTATATGCTGGAAATCACTAATGGTCCACAAAAGCATTGCTTTCATACAAAATACTTCTCCTTTATTAGCATCAAAAGTGTTGACACCATCCCACAACATATTCAATTCATCAATTAATGGTTGGAGGTACACATCGATATCATTTCCAGGGGATTTCGGCCCATCAATAAGAAGAGACAACATCAAAAATAATTGATGCATAGCAAGCCATGGGGGAAGATTATAGAAAATTAAGATTACAAGCCATATGCTTCTACTACTTCCCATTGAAATATTAAAAGGACTAAATCCATCAGTTGCTAAGCCAAGTCTAACATTGCGTGGGTCATTGCTAAATAATGGGTGATTAATATCAAAATTCTTCCAAGCCTCAGAATCTCTAGGATGTGCCATTTCACCTGCCTTACCAGGCGAACTAGTAGAATGCCAAATCATTAGAGGAGCAGTCTTTGTTGAATTAAATAATCTTTTAAGTCTTGGAATTAAAGGAAAGTACCTAAGAACTTTTCGTGGAGTCCTTTTCTTGACCTTTATCCTTCTCCCCATATAACTATCATTCCACCTAGAAGTATTACACTTCGGGCACCTATCCAAGTCTAAGTGATCACCCCTAAATAATACACAATCATTGGGGCAGGCGTGGATGGTCTGATAATCCAAACCCAATGAAGACATGAGCTTTCTACATTCGTACCATGTTGTTGGCAGCTTGTGTCCCTTAGGTAGCACTTTATTAAGAATTTCTAGATAATCAAACATTGCCTTATTACTTATTTTATTCAAACACTTGTGTCTAAATAGGTGAACGATAAATGATAGTTTTGAGTAGTTATCACAACCCGGATATAATAGTTCACAAGCTTCTTTAAATAGTTCATCAAATTTGCTATCATCTAGTAGAGGGTGTTCACTATCATTCCCAACATCATCTCCACTCATTTCTACATGATCATAGAAAGCATCATTAATCAAGCCGTCTATATCATCAAATGGTTCATCAACATGTTCTTTATCCAAATGATGTTGTCTGTCATCATGATACACCCAACTAGTGTAGGTCGGTAAAATCCATATTTGATAACATGCCATTGTACTGTTTTTCTATCATGGAAAAATTTATTCTCACATTTGACACATGGGCAATTCACCTTAATGTGATTCCTAAAAGCAAAGTCCAAGAAAGAAGTAAATCTTGTCATGAATGTACTTTTGCAACGGTCATGTTTAGAGTTTCCTCTACTAATCCAAGTTTTATCCATGTTTCCTGAAATAAATCATGTAACTTTATTTTTAAAAAGTAACACATGTACAATTATTTTTTATAAAATAAGAAATGAAGATACGATAAAGAGTGAAAGAAAACAATTCCATTTGTTGATTTATGGCTGACATTTATCAACCATGTAAAATCTATTATCTAACAAGACAACCAATCAATAAGTAATATCATCATATGGTTTGTGGTCACTTTTAAGAAATTCCAAAATTTATATAGCCAACTATTTTAGATTGCAAAGCCCACACAACAACTTTCCTGCTATCAATTTTTCTTACCATACATCATAATATATATATATATATATATATATATATATATATATAGAGAGAGAGAGAGAGAGATGGATAGATTACACTAAAATTAAACTGATTACACTAAACTTTAAAGATCAACTAATTGATAAAATGTATACAAAGTTCAGAACAATCACCTGATGCATTGATTGCAACAGAAATAGTAGGTAATAAGAATATATAAACAAAAATCTAGCTTGATAAATGGTCATAGAATCGATAAAGATGACCATGTTGAAGCCTGAGGTAGATGAAGAATATTCACAACCTATACAGTCTATGTTACGAAAGATTAAATCATTTGCACACTACCCCATCAAGCTACTGAAGGTTCATTTGTCCAGTGAAGCCGTCCAGGTTCCTAGAACTCTGGTAAATTATCATCTTAAAAACCCTTATCCTCCTCGCATTCATGTGAGGCAGATGGACCCATCGCCCACCATAAGCTCTGTTAAGAGATGTAATGGTACTAATAATGCTAGTAGATTTATGATGCCCCCAAGAATGCCCTCCAGAAATAAAGCAATCAGAGGCTTCATGAAGGTGACCTAGATATTGAAGGGGATCCGCCACTTTGGACAACTAGGCCATTTAGACCCTTCTTAAGTCCTTTTGAGTGCACAATTACTGATTTGGTATTTAATGAGATAAACTTAGTTATTTTTCATTCAAATAGGCTTGTTTAGTACTATTTAGATCTTTATGGGTCAAATTAGGTTTGAATTAGGTTCTATTGGGATTTATTAGATCCTTTTTACCCCCATTACACACAAACCTTGTTCGTGACAAACATGCATTCATAAAAAATTGGGTTTTGCTCCACACTTTAGCAGCCAACCCAATAAAATGTAGGAAGTAGATGAGATTGATGGAAGGATCAGATTGAATGGGAAATAATGTTTTTAAGGATATCAACTTTTCTTACCATACATCATTATATATATATATTTATATATATAGAGAGAGAGACAGAGAGAGAGATAGATTACACTAAAATTAAACTGATTACACTAAACTTTAAAGATCAACTAATTGATAAATGTATACAAAATTCATGTGAGGCAGATGATCCCAGCATCCACCATAAGCTCTGTTAAGAGCTGTAATGGTACTAATAATGCCATGTTTACCATTTCCAATTTAGGTCTCTTTTGTACATTCATTCTGATTGTATAGATGGTTTTAGAAGTCTTTAAAAATTGTTAAATGGCTTATTTTTTGAGATAGAATTTTTAGAAATACAATATTTGGGTCAATTTGTAATTTTATATAAAATATAAGAAAAACTAAGGGTGAAATGTTTTTTAACATAGAATTTTATTTATTAGGGATAACAATTAGTAACAAAAACTAATGATGTTAACTCTCATTTTCATCAGCAAACTCCTGCAGCTTGGAATAGGCTAGTAGATTTATGATGCCCCCAAGAATGCCCTCCAGAAATAAACCATTCAGAGGCTTCATGAAGGTGACCTAGATATTGAAGGGGATCCCCCACTTTGGACAACTAGGCCGTTTAGACCCTTCTTAAGTCCTTTTGAGTGCATAATTACTGATTTGGTATTTAATGAGATAAACTTAGTTATTTTTCATTCAAATAGGCTTGTTTAGTACTATTTAGATCTTTATGGGTCAAATTAGGTTTGAATTAGGTTCTATTGGGATTTATTAGATCCCTTTTACCCCCATTACACACAAACCTTGTTTGTGACAAACATGCATTCATAAAAAAGTGGGTTTTGCTCCACACTTTAGCAGCCAACCCAATAAAATGTAGGAAGTAGATGAGATTGATGGAAGGATCAGATTGAATGGGAAATAATGTTTGTAAGGATATCAACTTTTCTTACCATACATCATTATATATATATATATATAGAGAGAGAGAGAGATAGAGAGAGAGATAGATTACACTAATATTAAACTGATTACACTAAACTTTAAAGATCAACTAATTGATAAATGTATACAAAATTAATGTGAGGCAGATGATCCCACCATCCACCATAAGCTCTGTTAAGAGCTGTAATGGTACTAATAATGCCATGTTTACCATTTCCAATTTAGGTCTCTTTTGTACATTCATTCTGATTGTATAGATGGTTTTAGAAGTCTTTAAAAATGGTTAAATGGCTTATTTTTTGAGATAGAATTTTTAGAAATACAATATTTGGGTCAAATTGTATTTTTATATAAAATATAAGAAAAACTAAGGGTGAAATGTTTTTTAACATAGAATTTTATTTAGTAGGGCTAACAATTAGTACCAAAAACTAATGATGTTAACTCTCATTTTCATCAGCAAACTCTTGCAGCTTGGAATAGGCTAGTAGATTTCTGATGCCCCCAAGAATGCCCTCTAGAAATAAAGCAATCAGAGGCTTCATGATGGTGACCTAGATATTAAAGGGGATCCCCCACTTTTCAGGAGTGTATACTGTTGTTACACGAACAAGATATTTTTCTCAAGTGGCCTTTTGAAAAGAAAACTCTTAAGCCTTCCAGTAAGTGCCCATACTATAATAAATAAATTCATACACGATACAAAAAATGGCAAAACCAAATCAGGTAATTCTTAGAAAGTTATTACTATAGCAAAGCACCTTACAGATCTACACTAAAAGAAAGATTGAGAATAACATGTAGAACTTAAAAGTAGTTAAATAATAATAATAATAATAATAATAATAATGTTCTTAGAAAATATTTTTAGAATTCTTAGCAACTATTTCTAGAGGTAGACCATTCCACATATGTATGGCAAATTTGTAACATAGACCAATAAGATAAGACAAAACATCCTGCAAGCTATCAATTTGCTTTGAATCAATTCAAATAGTTGATAAATTATATTGATCATAGGTTATCACATAAAAATATATGTGTACACACACAGACATATATAAAGACCAATGTAGGTCACCAAACCTATAACCTCCCATATAATGAGCTAAGTATCTTAATTACCAAGGACAATAGATCTTGTAACAGTAACATATTTGTTTCTGAATGACCAGTAAGTGAAGTAACATTTTCTTTGTAAATGCCATTTGAGTTTATATATATACCCTAGGATTTGTGTCTCCTACAAATGGTTGAAGATATGTCTAGCTTGAGGAGGTTGAGTATGTTTGGGTAAATTAAGAATAATTTGGGGAAAAGATGTCTGGCTTGAGGAGGTTGAGTATGTTTGGGTAAATTGTCTCATTTAAGTTAATATATGCTATATTAGGGGATCTAAGGTCCAATTGGGTCATTTAATGCAAAAATTAGGTCTGATTTATAGGTAAAAAAAGGTCCAACTTGGGCAAATTCAGTTTCATTTGTGCAAGACATATTTCAAGTTGTTCGTTGGGATTTAGGCCAAGTTATATAACACCTACACCTACAAACTCCAAGCTCCCACATAGGCATCCCTTGGGAGGAAAGGTGTGTAAGACAAAAATGTTGAATTGTTCCAAATTAGCCTTTAATAGCCTTAAAAATACCTATCTTGAATCTGCAAGTGGAGAGAAAAGTGACGGGATCACATTCTAATTTCCCTGAAAAAGGCCTAGAATTACCCTAGCTTCTGCCAAGGCTCCTGGGGATGCCTAGCCTATATAACCTTCATATACATAACAATTTGATAGAAAAAAGATTGAATGTGGTGACATAAACAATAACATCAGATAGGACCAATATGATATTTTTTTAAACGAGATAACATGGCACATCTATTTGTATATGCACATTAAATCGAAATGGTAGGGCACATTGAACATAGGGATAGAAGGAAGAAGATTTACTAACATAACAATTTGTGCTTATTATACTAACATAGTGCATACATGTATAAATATAGTTTTTCATTGTGATGATAAAGAATCAGTTGTAGTTCTAGACGGTAGTTGGATGTTGTCAAGCATATATCAATTTGATTTGTAGCGAGAGTAATATTCTAATTGATTTGAATTTTTATTTTGGGTTCTGTAGCTATTTATATACTCGGAGAGGTTGTACATCTCAACTGTATGACCGTTTTGATTCTAGTATATTAATATATACAAATAATCTAATAATAAGAAATATATAGAAAGCACTACTAATATTTTTTATAACAAAACAAGATAACTCCTAAGCATACCAAATCACATACAAAATAAGATGGAAAAAGTGCTTACTTGTTCTCTTTTTGAAAATTTAGCCCCTAACCTTTAGTTCTTTCTCTTTCTTGACCCAATCCTGCAAAGTATGAGAGAAAATAAATATTGTTGTTTAGAATAAATATACAAATTAAAGCATATCATTGTATATGTGATAATCAGAATCTGGCACATAAATACATTACCTTCAAGTTATCAAGTGTATTCGATATTGTCTTAGCACCAAAAATGTCAGATATTCAGGAGTTCCTACACAATATATCAAAATTGTCATATGATATAAGAGAAGGTCACCTAAATTTATACATAGAGGATAGAGATAAAATACACATTTGATGAAATATATTACAAATGAAAATTTATAATGAACTCCTGATATATAAGAAACTAGTTATCACACTCTAAATTTAGACTCATTTATAGAAACCACATGAGTTCAAAAATAAATTATCAAGCAGTACTTAACTTTCAACATATGACATTGCTATAAAATTTGAGTGATGAATCAAAATTGAAATATAACAGAATACTAATGATAATGTTCTGGATATACTCTGCAGCTCAAGGGAAAGAGGGTTGGCCCCGTGATGGAAGAAAAGTTAGGTTCAAGAATAGGACGTAGAGAAATATGAAAGAATTCATATTTTTAGTACGGATCAGATTTCTTGATGCAACCCAGTAGTATTCTTCACCCTAGCTAGAGTTTGCTAGAAGTAGTCAGATCACAGATCACTTGGAATGAAGGAGAACGTGACAGAACTAACATAGCACACAACTTACTTGGAATATAGCAAAACTCGTAGCCACAACAGAAAGCGAGTTGTATTCTTCCTCCCTAGCCCGATTTTGCTTATGATCTTACACAGACGCCAGCGCCACAATTGTCAAACTAAGTATAACATTGTGAGAAGACGAAGGAAATGATATCGGTGGAAATGGGTGGTCACGCGTATTAACGAAATTGTGAACCAAATAGGTATACCATATAGAGAGATGTTTGAGGAAGGTGCTGAACAAATTGGGAAGAGGGGCGATACGGAGCAGGGGTGACAAAGCGAGATGGGAGGGCGACGTGGAGGAAATTGGGAGAGAGGGGTGACAGGGGGGAGGTGGCTCCGAGAAGGATAGGAGGGAACCGAGCACAAATTTGGGGAAGAGGACGACCGGGGGTGGGGAGGACGTGGAGGAAATTGGGAGAGAGGGATGACAGGTGAGGTGGCTCTGAACGGGATGGGAAGCGATGGGGTCGGATAGGGTTGCCTCGCGAAACATGAGGAAATAAGCAGCGAGAGATCAGCATGGACAAAGTTGACCAAGAGGGAACAGAGCGCAAATTTTGGGAAGAGGATGACCGGGGGTGGGGAGGATGCGGAGGAAATTGGGAGAGAGGGATGATGGGTGAGGTGGCTCCGAACGGGATGGGAAGTGATGGGGTTAGGCAGGGTTGCCGCGCGAGACAAGAGGAAGGAACCATGGAGAGATTGGCATGGACAAAGCTGACCAAGACAAAAAGGAGCGTAAATTTGGGGAAGAGAATGACCGGGGTGGGGAGGCGGGCAGAAGATTGATCGCGGGAGGCGGGGGTAGTGGGAGACCTAGAGTAAAGTGGAATGAGCGCAAATTTGGGGAAGAGGATGACCGGGGTGGGGAGGCGGGCAGAAGATTGATCACGGGAGGTGGGGGTAGTGGGAGACCTAGAGTAAAGTGGAATGAAATGACGCAATGAGTCAATGACACACTGATTTCGGAAAATCAATATGGAAACTGAGTGTCGTGTATACTCACTGCTAGATTTCTCACAATGAGAAATCAGGACCGTTCGTTCAAACTATGATTGAAAAATGAAGTAATGGATAATCTCACAACTGCGCAATATCGATCTTGCATTCCGAAAGTTTGGTGACATGTATGTATGTCACATTTTTAGATAGGAACCACAAAACAAATAATTTTCAGGACTTAACTTACTAGACGTGCGGGGGGCAGACGCGTCCCATACGCGGCTGGTATACCGCTTGGCTGGGTGGTTTCCCAGACCGGGACCCCCCGTCCCCTTTTTTTTTGCTTTTTTGTTGCCACGTGGCATTCTGCACACAAAAGAGTACAAAAATAAAAATTACAAATAACTTTTAATCCATAATGAATTTTTTAATGAAATAAAAACCAATGGACTCATTATGAAAAATCCAATCTAATAAGACCAATATTGACATATTTTAAAAAAATAATATGCACGCTATTTTACCAATAGTGTGCACATTATATTAAGATTTATATTAATTTATATTTATGCACAACATCTAAAAAGTAGATACATTCGCACTATAATTGATACATTAATTAACACCGTAATTGGGTATTTTTCTACAAATACTAGGTGTATTGTGTTAAGATTTGTGCTAGTTTGTTATTTATGCACATACTCTATTTTAGATTTGTGATAAGTAGGCGCATTTGCCATACAAGTAGACGCATTTTCCATACAAGTAGACGCATTTGCCATAAGTGGGCACATTCAATCTAAAGTTATACATTCAATTAAAAGTAGGCGCATTTACCATAAATGGGCTTCTATTACAAATGTAGGGCGCATTCACACCATAAGTGGGCACATTCACACCATAACTGGGCGCTTTCACACCATAAATGGGCGTTTACTACTAATATTTGGCACGTTAAGTAGGAACATGGACACCATAAGTGCGTGCACTCACACCATAAGTGGGCACATTCACATCATAACTAGGCACATTCACACATTCACAACATAAGTGAGCGCAATCACAACATAAGTGGGTGAATTCACATCATAAGTGGACACATTCACACATTCACACCATAAGTGGGCACATTCACACCATAAGTGGACGCATTCACACATTCACACCATAAGTGGGCACACTCGCACCATAAGTGGGTGCACACACTTTTGTTGTGAATGCGCCCACTTATGGTGTTAATGTGTGAATGCGCCTACTTATGCTGTGAATGTGCCCACTTATGCTGTGAATGCGCCCACTTATGGTGTGAATGTGACCACTTATGTTGTGAATGCGTCCACTTATGGTGTAAATGTGTGAATGAACCCATTTATGGTGTAAATGCGCCCACTTATGTTGTGAATGCACCCACTTTTGATGTGAATGTGCCCACTTATGTTGTGAATGCGCCCACTTTCGAGCGCACTCACACCATAAGTGGGAACACTCACACCATAAGTGGGCACACTCGCACCATAAGTGGGCGCACACACACCATAAGTGTGAATGCGCCTACTTTTACTGTGAATGCGCCCACTTATGGTGTGAATGTGAGAATGCGCCCACTTATGCTGTGAATGCGCCCACTTATGCTGTGAATACGCCAACTTATGCTGTGAATGTGCCCAATTATGGTGTGAATGTGCCCACTTATGCTTTGCATGCGTCCACTTATGGTGTAAATGTGTGAATGCACCCACTTATGGTGTAAATGCGCCCACTTATGTTGTGAATGCGCCCACTTTTGATGTGAATGCGCCCACTTATGTTGTGAATGCGCCCACTTTCGATCACACTCACACCATAAGTGGGCACACTCGCACCATAAGTGGGCACACGCACACCATAAGTGGGCGCACACACACCATAAGTGTGAATGCACCTACTTTTGCTGTGAATGTGCCCACTTATGGTGTGAATGTGTGAATGCACCCACTTATGCTATGAATGTGCCCACTTATACTGTGAATGCGCCCACTTATGCTGTGAATGCACCCACTTATGGTGTGAATGTGCCCACTTATGCTGTGAATGCGTCCACTTATGGTGTAAATGTGTGAATGCACCCACTTATGGTGTAAATGCGCCCACGTATGTTGTGAATGCGCCCACTTATGGTGTGAATGTGCCTACTTATGGTGTAAGTGCGCTCACTTATGGTATGTATGTGTGAATGCACCTACTATGGTTTGAATGTGTGAATGCGCCAACTTATGGTGTGAATGCGCACACTTATGCTGTGAATGTGTGAATGAGCCTAGTTATGGTGTGAATGCGCCCACTTATGGTGTGAGTGCGCCCACTTATGGTGTCAATATTTCTACTTAACGCGCCAAATATTAGTAGTAAACACCCATTTATGGT
The DNA here is from genome assembly GCA_963693085.1 of Alisma plantago-aquatica. Taxonomy (NCBI): domain Eukaryota; kingdom Viridiplantae; phylum Streptophyta; class Magnoliopsida; order Alismatales; family Alismataceae; genus Alisma; species Alisma plantago-aquatica. Next base: position 568,426,514 of record OY856410.1, read on the forward strand.
GTGAATGCGCCCAATTATGGTGTGAATGCGCCCACTTATGGTATGAATGCGCCCTATATTTGTAATAATAGTTCATTTATGACAAATATGCCTACTTTTGATTGAATGTATGTTTTTGATTGAATGCACCCACTTATGGCAAATGCGCCTACTTGTATGGCAAATGCGCCTACTTATCACAATTCTTAAACAGAGTATGTGCATAAATAGCAAATTAACACAAATCTTAACACAATGCGCCTACTTTTTAGATGTTGTGCATAAATATAAATTAACATAATCTTAATATAATGTGCACACATTTGTAAAATAGCGTGCATATCATTTTTTTCAAAATATATCGATATTGGTCTTGTTAGATTGCATTTTTTGTAACGAGTCTAGTGGTTTTTATTTCGTTAATATCCTCTCACAACAAGTCGGACTCACAGTGATGGTGGTGAGTGTGATTCTTTGACCTGAAATCACTACACTCAACACATGTCGTTGGGCACACTTTGACATCATCAAACGCAGTCCTGAAACATTAGTTGTTATAAAGGTGATGATTGGGTGGCATTGACACATGGGGCATTTGAGGGGTGAGTGATAGATATGGGATTTGTCCCTCCTGAGGGAGTTTGATATCCATGGCCACTTGATGAGTAGGATTGAAATAGGCGTGTGCACGCATGTGTGAATCGGTATGTGATATTGATGTCATACATATCTCTTCCAATCTATTCTGAGATCAAGAAAGTGAATGAACGTTGACAGGATGACTGTTCCATGCCTCGAGTTCATTCGGGATATCAGTGAAAAAGGAATTATACATTCACTATAACACCATTCACAGATTGTAGGATTGAAAGTTGTTCTCCAACTTTGTATTTCACTTGGGTAGCACTGATGTGTGACTAGGCACCGCTCTTTGCTTGTGAAGTCATAAGTGTTATGGACTTTTACTGCCAACGTGAAATTGACCTATAGGGTCACACACATAGGATTTAACCTGGAAGAGGAGTTTTGTCCACAAACAATGTTTAGATTGATTACTAAAGGAGTTTAGTAGTTCAATTAAACACTCAATCAATTGATAGCTCAATGTCATAATGTTCAAGGTGTTGGACACATTGATCGGAGTATCAGATTGATTGAAATCGCAATTGACTGATTTTGCACAATATGTACTCCCAACCGATCGGCTCATGTGATGAACCGATCGGCTGAGCTTGGTGAACCGGTCGACTCAAGTGTTGAGTCGATCGGCTCATGGTCAGGGTGAAATGATTGCTTCAAGTGTTGAAACGATCGATTCAACTGGTGCAACCGAGCAAGTTGGGAAAGTAGGATTGGTGAGAATTTTCTTTTCGTTTCAACCGGAGGTGAAGACCGCGCAAGCCAACACAGCTAGATGTGGTTAGTTGCCTTTGCCCATGTCACGATAGTGTCCTTTCACAACATGTCCCTCTAAATACTTTTGGGAGATGTCAGGGACCATTTCAAGACAAATGTCGTCTCACGCCAAGTCTTTCAAAATACATTTGGGAGGTGTCATCGCACATATAATGACAATGCCATCTCACAATAAGTCCTTAAAAAATGCATTTGGGTGGTATCAGGTCTCATTTCATGACAACCTCCTCCCATAACAAGTCCATCAAATTGCATTTGGGAGGTGCCAGGACCCATATCATGACAAATGTCATGACCTTTCACAACATGTCCCTTCAAATGCATTATGGAGGATACATGGCCCATATATTGGCAACGTCCTCTCATGATAATTCCCTAAAAATGCATTTTAGTAAAGTTTGGGCCATATCATGACAATGCCCTCTCACGCCAAGTCCTTGAAAATACATTTGGGAGGTGCCATCACACATATGATGACAATGTCATCTCACAATAAGTCCTTAAAAATGCATTTGGGTGGTTTTAGGTCCCATATAAGTGGGGGGAAATGTTTTTACATGTGAATTCATAGTGAGAGGGTGATTTTATTAATTTGTTTTGTTTAATCAAATAATAGTTGAAAAATAAATGTATTTTATGTATATCTTTATAACTATAATTTATTATACGAGGCATTTTTTTAAAAATATACTTGTAAGAAGCCATGGCCCATATCATGAGAGTATCATCTCACAGCAAATCTCTGGAAATACATTTGTGCGTAGCCATCAGCCATATTGTAACACTATCCTCTCACAGTAAGTCCTTAGAAATGTATTTTTAAGGTGTCATGGCTCATGTCATGACAATGTTCTCTCACATTAAGTCCCTCATAATGCATTTGGAGCAATATATTGATAGTGTTCTCTCAGAAAAAGTCCCTGGAAATGCATATGGAAGGAGCCAAGGTCAAATCATGAGAGTATACTCTCATAGAAGGTCCTCAAAAATACTTTTGGAAGCAATCATGGCTTATATCATGACAATGCCCTCTCACAACAAGTCCCTTGAAATGTATTTGTGGGAAATTGGGGCCCATATAATGACAATGTCCTCTCATAACAAGTCCCTAGAAATGCACTTGTGAGTGAGTCGATGCTGGTATTGTGAGAATTTTCTCTCATAGATAATTCCTAAAAATGCATTTGTGAGTAGGTATGGGTTGTATCGTGACATTGTCCTCTGACATCAATTTCCTAAAAATACATTTGTGAGGTCTTATATCCTTTATCATGACAATGTTCTCTCACAATAAGTTTCTAAAAATAATTTAGCAGGAGTATCATGATAGTGTACTCTCATAGAAAGTCTTTGAAATGCATGTGGAAGGAGCTATGTCCAATATCATGACACTGCTCTCTAATACAAAGTCTCCAAATATGTATTTTGGGAGGTCCATGGTCCATATTGAGACATTGTCCTCTCATAGACAGTCCTTTAAAATGCATTTGTGAGGAGTTGGGACCATATCACAACAGTGCACTCTCATAGCAAATCCCTAAAAGTGCATTTATGAGGATTTTGTGACTATACTTCTTGTAAACCCTAAAATCCTTGTACCCAATTTGGAATTTTGAAAGAATGAGTGATGATCTCTTGTTCTTTATTTATGGAACTATTTTGTTTAGTTTATGATGTGTTCATTTAATATAAATGATAGTCTTAATGATAGTTGCATGTGTGAGAAGACATATTTCCACACCCTTAAGAATGATCCTTAAGATGATAATCTATGATCATGTTTTAGGGTTTGAAGTACATGGCCCATATCATGAAAATCTCCTCTCACATCAAGTCCCTCAAAATGTATTGGGAGTTTCCACGGACCATTTCATGACAATTTCCTTCCACAATATGTCCTTGAAAATGAATTTGTGAGGAGTTAGGGCCCATATCATGACGGTGTACTCTCACAGGAAGACCCTAAAAATGCATTTCAGAGGAGCCACATCACATATCTTGACAATGTTTCCTCACAACAAGTCCCTGAAAATATATTTAGGAGGATCCATGACCAATATCATGACAGTGTCCTCTTATGGCATGTCCCTAGAATTGATTTTGTGAGGAGACATGCCCATATCATGATGGTGTCCACTCATAGCAAGTACCTGAAAATGAATTTGAGGAGATCTACATCCCATATCATGAGAATGTCCTCTCACAACATGTCGCTGGAATTGAATTTGGGAGGATATGTGACCAATATCATGATAGTGTTGTCTCACTGTAAGTCCCTCAAAATAAATTTGTGAGGATCCATGGCCCATATCATGATGGTGTCATCTCACAACATGTCACTGAATATGCTTTTGGGAGGTACCAGGGCCCATATCATGATGGCATCCTCTCACATCAAGGCTTTGAAAATGAATTTGAGAGGAGCCACATCCCATGTCATGACAATGTCCTCTCCCAATAAATAACTGGAAATGTATTTAGGAGGAGCTGCATTCCATATCATGAAAATGTCCTCTCATAACAAGTCCATAGAAATATATTTGGGAGGAGTCCTGACTCATATCATGACAATGTCTTCTCAAAACCTATCCCTCAAAACAAATTTGTGAGTATCCATGGCCCACATAATGATGATGTCCTTTCACAACAAGTCCTTGAAAATGCATTTAGGGGTAACCATATCCCATATCATGACAATGCCCTCTCACAACAAGTACCTGGAAATACATTTGGGAGGAGCCACAACTAATTTCATGACAATATCTTCTCACAGCAAGTCCCTAAAAATAAATTTGTGAGGAACTGAAGCCCATATCATGATGGTGTGCTCTCACAACAAGTGCCTGAATATACTTTTGGGAGGAGATAGGGACCATATCATGGCAATATCCTCTGACAATAAGTCCCTCAAAATATATTGGGAGGTTCTAAGGCCCATATAATGACAAATTTCATCCATAGTAATCCCATAAAAGAATATTTGAGAGGATTCACGACCCATGTCATGATAGTGTCCTCTCAAAACAAGTCCCTAGAAATGTACTAGGGAGGATCCATGGCCCATATCTTGATAATGTCCTCTCATTGAAAGTCCCTAAAAATGCATTTGTATAGAGTTGGGGCCTATATCATGACAATGTCCTCTCATAGCAAGTATCTAAAAATACTTTTAGGAACTAAGGCCCATAACATGACAGTGTTCGGTGACAAAAAGTCTCCAAAAATGTATTTGGTAGGTGTCAAGTCATACATCATGACAATGTCCTCTCATAAAAAGTCTCTAGAAATGCTTTGATCAGAGACGTGTATGTATGTATTGTCCTCATAGTTGTTCATAAATGATATGTGTATGAGTTTGGGGATGATTGAAGAACGGTCAGTTGGGTGCTTGCGGGAGCCACCTCCCATTTGTAGCAATTGATGTTGGGGGTGGTGGTCTACACAATCTTTTTCCAAGGAGAAATTTTCCTAACAAGACAAAGACCTCTTGGCCTTATAATTTCCATAAAAGAGACTTGTATGAGTCTAGTGACAATTGTCATGTCAATATCCATTCATGAATGACTTCGATCGAATTATAATGACTCCTAGCAACAATTTCACGGACACATGTCCTTTTGAAATTGTCAAATAAATGTGTTGATATATCCCTACAAAAATGCACTTGGGAGGAGCTATGACCCATTTCTTCTCACAACAAGTCTCTTTCAATGCATTTCTTAGGAACTGGGGCCCATATAATGACAATGTCCACTCACAACAATTATCTAAAAATGCATATGTGAGGGTCGGGGCCTATGTCACGAGAATTTTCTCTTACAACAAGTACCAGTAATGCATTTACGAGGTTCCACGACCCATATCAAGACATTGTCCTCTCATAGTAAGTTTATAAAAATTCTTTTGGGGAGGAGCTAGGGCCGATATCACGAATCATGATATTATCCTCTCACAATAAGTCCCTGTAAATACTTTGATCTGAGATGTCTATATATGCGTTGTCTTCTTAATTTTTCACAAAGGAGACCTTTATGAGCTTAAGGACGATTAGAGAATGGTTGATCGGGTGCTTGCGGTAGCCACCTATCATTTGCAACAATTGTTGTTGGGGGTGGGCGGTCTACACAAGATGTAGCCAAGGAGCATTTTTCCTCAACAGACAAAGGCTCGTTAGCCTTAGAATTTTACAAAGAGATGTATAAGAGTTTGGGGACAATCATCATGCTAGTATCTCTTTGTGAATGACAATCAAATAAATTAGAATGATTATCAACAAAAAAATTTCTCAGGATTCTCATTTTTGAGTTGTAAAATAAATGTGTTGATATATTCCCATGAAACTGCATTGAGCAAATTGTTGATTCTTATTATTAGTTGGAAGATGTTTTATGACTGACATGTCTGTCACCTATGGTTAGGTGACAAGAATGTATGTCATCTAAAACTTTGGTGACAAACATACATGTCACCTGAAAGATATGTCTCCTAAATGGTAAACCCCCATTAGAACATAGGTGATTCGAATGTATGTCACCTATAGTGTGTCACCCTTTCAAGTATGATAAAATGTATGTCACCTATGTCGCACAGACTACATGCGACATACATACATGTCACCTAAAGTATGTAACCCTTTTAAATATGCTAAAATGTATGTCATCTATTTTACGTAGGTCTACACAGATTATAAGTAATGTGCAAACATGTCACCTAAAGTGTGTGACCTTTTACATGACTGTCACCTATACTATGTTTTTTGGTAGTGTACATATGTGCCTATAGAAATAGAGGTAGTGTAGTAACAAACATAAATCTAAAATTTCTGTAGACTGGATTCGTATACTAACGTATTAAACGATAACATATATCAAGATTGGGATAATTAGGATGTATCCAATACATCAAAATGGTATAGTTGTACATATTTATTTGGTCAGCACATACACATATATATGGGTATTAGTAGATAGGAAATTCTGGAAATTTAAGTAGTTCGAAAATAAATTAGAAAGTTCACTACGCTAGTTACTTGTAATCATGTAGTTATATATAATCTAGATGATTAGGATGGCAATCTTATTAATGTTGATACATGATGTAAGTCAAGATATTATAAATAGTCATATCTTAATAATTCTAATTTTGAGACACAAACACTTTTAGACCTGAAATAGAGGAAATAACTATATACTCGAGTATGAAACCTAGATGAAAATATAGAAATCATAATGAAGGATAGGATATGAAATAGTAATCCAATATGAAAAAAAAACTAACCATAAATAAGAAAAATTGAACAACATTTTCTTCCAAGTCAAATGGTGACAATATTATTATTCTTTGTAGCTACTTCATAAATTTTTGGAGACACATTATGATTATGAAATCCTTGGAGCCCTGAATAATTGAGGTACTGGATCTTCTATTTAAATTTTTGAACTATTTTCCCTTTTGATAGACACACACATATATCTTGATTTTTGGTGAATTCCATATAGTTTTGAAACCTCTACTTGTTCTTGAAAGTTCACCACTCTCATTTTGTAATTGATAAATTATTGTTGATAATTATTTTGGCACTAGACTTGATCTATTTGGAGTTTTGACTCCCTGTGGACTTTGGTCCCTTGGGCTTTGGCCCTATAGAGCTTTGGCTCACTTGAGTGGGCCAAGTACCCCACAACCCTGCGTAGTGGATAGGGATTAGTTGTCCCCCAGTTAACTGGAATAGCTAATAAGGAACTAGTGTCGTTCTCTCCTAGATTGTGAGAACACAAGGCACTTAGCCCTAGAAAAGATATGATAGAAAGGTGCCAAGGCTTGTTAAATTGAATATCTTGAAATTGATATATTTCGTGAATAGCTTGGATAAATTTTGCATACTTGAATTATTGAATCTTGCTTAATGATATTCTTGTGAAAGATTTGATATCTTGAAGTTGATAATGGAATTTATTTTTTTTAGCCTTTAGTCCACCAAATAGTCCTTTCCAAACTTTTATTATACATCTAAACCTATTTTGTACATAGTTCAATAATTGGATTTAGTACCAGCATTGCTGACCCTTATTTTCCCTTCAATGGGGTCCATGTGTGGTTTCGTTCCCTCTGGGAAGTCATGGGTAGGTAATAGATGGAAGAGCTTGAAGATACATGTACTGGGTAGTCCTCCGTTGAAGACTAGAGAAGCATGAATTTTATTTTTTTAAACTTGTAATTATATTTGTAAGCTTCCGCGACTCTGATGTACAAGCATGATTGTAATAAAGATTGTTTATATTTTGTCTATCATTTTGTAAATATTTGACTGTAAATATCGGGTCTTTACAGTAAGTTTCTGCAAAACATGTATTACGTATGCATTAATATATAAGAAATCAGATCACCGTATATAAAACAAGGTATATGGATGTATAAATACTATATCACCATATCCATAGCTCTATCATAGTTGTATTCAGACAATCATAATGAAACAACTCCAAAATATCTTGTATAAATAGATTGTTATCATATGATTGACCTGCATCATCCTCTGGAATAGAAACATTTATAGGGTAATTTGGATCATGTTTTCCTATGCATACTGCCATACCCATACAATTAGGACCTAACGAGGTGTGTAGGTCCCTTGGAAGCCAACTTGGTACTTCAAGAGGTGGAGGTGCAGGCCGAGATGTAGCGAGTGTCTTCCTTTTAACCTGTATATATAATTTCAGATCAATTGACTCATATATACACACTAACAAATTAACGTAATGTAAATTTACCATACAATATTAGTATAGACGACATCCACTTTGGACCACAATATCACTCTGCCTTCTGCCTCACCAAGCATTTCAGAATCTAGGTGGGCATAAGGCAATGGAAGATCTGTCCAATTGGGGAGTACATGTATTGGGCTCACACAAACCACACCATATGGTACTGGAGTCCCATGAAACATTTCCCCTGGAAGGGGTGGGTAAGCTAACACCTCTGCAATGACATATTCTTGACTTTTTAGACGGCATGGCTTCAACCCCTACAAATTTACATAAAGAATGTTATATATATATATATATATATATATATATATATATATATATATATATATATATATATATATAAACATATCATCTTGAAAAGACTAGCTACTATGTCATAAAAATATTTATAGCGGATGTGCTAGGTGGTGGGTCTACAGGATTACTCCCAACCTCTGTAGTAGGAGAAGAGTGGCCCACCACAAGTACTATCTGAGTGGTAGTCTGAGACGCCTGCCACTTCACCATTGCTTCTTGGATTCTCCTATCAATTAACTTATCTACCTATACATGGATAAAAGAAACACTAGCTTCTGATTATTGAATTCCCTTTCACAATAACATTTTAAAAAAAGAATAGGTTACCTCATCTTGTGAAAGTCCCACTTTTGGGACAGGTTTGCACTGGGATGGCCTAAAGAATGCTTTGATGCCCACACCAACGCATGCACCCCAAACACGTCTAGGATGCTCTGGGTTACCCAGAGCAACTGTCAATTCATCTCTTGTGCCCTTAGGGATGAACTTGCCTTCCTTCCTCTGCTCGTGCAGCTCCCGCTAATCACCATCAATAGAAATTGGTAAGTAAACATAACAATAATCAATATCGATCGATTGTTCTAAGAGTTGAATTTTACCATTTTTGTATCCGCCTCAGTAAGTACGGGCTTCATTATATCTCCCTTCTTGTTTTGCCTCCCAGCTATCCACACAGCATGGTGAGTTAGAGGTGCAGGACCAATAGTAGAGGACTCTGCAATCTCTTGAATAGCAGTAGACTCATCCTGTAGTCTTTGGCGAACGCCTGCATAGCCTCTTGGACCCATTGTGTGGTCATGCACATTCAGTGCACGCCTTGCTCTTTGAGCATCACTGATAGCCTTGTTAGTAAGCACATTGATTTGGTTAGTAACACTAAAGGTTAATCTTGAATAGGTGAATACATAAGAACGTATATTAATTAAATTGGGAGTGGCACTTAATACCTTGAATTCATCAGTTTATCTTTTAGAAACAAACTCCTCCTAGTCATTGGGGTCCAGGTAGTTCCATTGCTCAGTGGCTTTCTTCTTCCTCTTCTCAACATCTCGTATGTAATCTCGGGTGAGATTTGTCCTATAGTTCCTTGGGACCCTCCCACAGTGTTGCATCACGCATTTACGATGCAGCTTTTCATCAAGTTCAAATATACTCTGCAAAATAAAATTTCTATTAACTAGTATCCAAAAAATTAGTAATCTACAAAATAGAATTGCAAATAATAATAACTCACACATAGTTCCTTCCATACTAAGTCTTTCTTCCCCTTAGGAACTTTATGCCGAGATTCTACATTAGGACTACAATGGCTACGAGTAAGAACCCCAGGATATGAAATAAAAGAGTTGTGGTTCACTCCAGCTGGATTTCCTGCATGATCAAAATCCACAACCAATTTGGGTCCATTGCCCCTTTGTTGTAGTAACTTGTTCATCATAGTGATGTCCCTCACTTTTTCAATTTTTTTTTACTGCTCATCAAGTGCCCCAAGTTCTTCATGGGTTACATCATCAACCTAAAATTTGACAAGATAAACACACTTACATGATATAACTATAAATGGACATATAGATAGAAATATAGGATATATTTTTAAAACTTACATTGTGAGGCGGCGCATTGATATCCTCACCCTCATAGTAATCATCATCAGGTCATCATGCTCATGCTCAGCCATATGAAAGTGTCATTAAAAAATCAAACATTTAGCATTTGACATAACTAGAAGATAATAAAACATTGTAAAGTTCACATTTAGAAAAAATAAAACATATAAAAATATAAACATACATGCCTCTAATATAGTGATCTTTTGTCAATTAACAATCCTTCATTGTGATCTCTGTGCACATACAAGTCATCATTAGCTGCAATATTTGGTGGTGTTGGCAACCCAACTGAGAATGGACTGGAGTCATCATACTTATCATAGTACTCTTCTTCATCTATAGGATCTACAATGAACTGTCTTTTACCATGAAGAATAACCGACCATTTATCATTTGTAGGATCATCGATATAAAATACTTGTTTCACCTGTGATGCCAATATGAATGGTTCACCCTTCTCACCAATCTTTTCAAAGTTCACTAATGTGAAACCCAATTCATCCACTATAACTCCTTTGGTGTTATCAACCCAATTATATTTAAAGAGTAGAATTCTGAAATCTACGTAGTCAAACTCCCATATGTCTTCAATGACACCGTAATATGACATTTTAGCTTCACATGGACTCTTATCCTTTACACTTGCAAAAAATAATGAAGACGCTTGAAGGGTGACGCCACTGTTTTGGATGACACTCTTATCATCTTGACGCTTTGTGTAATATGAGAATCCATTTATGTCAAACCCTTCATATGACATAACATTCAATTTTGGTTTAAAGGCAAGGCATTTGATAGTTTCAGTAAGATTATCTGGTGTTTGAGATAGTTGATGTAAGACTTTATCTTCAAAACACTTAATAAATGTGTTGTTATACTCTCTAGCAAGCCACATTGAATTGGCTCGAGGATATTGTCTCTTGATGAAATTGGTATGTTCTTCAATATAAACACTCACTTCGTCGATGTTGTGTAAAATATACAAGTGACCTTGTTCCAGCTGCTCACGGCTGATTACTTTCATCCGTGATCCCAAAATTCCTTTTCCAAAATGCTCCTCAATATTCTTTTCATTAACAGGATCGTCATTACCACTCAGAAAGTCATTGCAAAAATCCATAACCTCTCTTGTCACATAATCCTCAATAATACTCCCTTCATGCTGATAATGGTTTCGAACATCACCTTTAAAAATGCGCATGTATCGTTCAAAGGGATACATCCAATGCAAGAAAACTATTCCCAACATTTTCACTTCCCTAGTCAAGTGGACAACAAGATGTACCATGATATCAAAGAATGAAGGAGGAAAATACATCTCAAGCTGACATAGGGTAACAACCACTTCTCTTTGCAATTTATCAAGAGTATCAGGGTCAATAACTTTGTTGCACAGAATATTGAAAAAGAAACAAAGTCTGGTGATTGCAAACCTTACATGCTTCGACAATATAGATCGAATTTCCACGGGTAATATTTGTTGCATTCGAGTGTGACAATCATGAGATTTAAGACCTATCAACTTCATATCTTTCATTGATACCAATCTACGGATGTTGGATGAGTAACTCCGTGGCACCTTAACATTTACCAAGCATTCACAAAAAGCTTTCTTCTCCTTTCTAGACAACGTGTAACAAGCGGGAGGTAAGTATGTTCTCCTATCGCTACTAACTACTTCTATTAATTCTGTCCTTATTCCCATTTCACGTAGGTCCATTCTGTATTTTATCCAATCTTTAGTCTTACTTGGTATATTCAACAGAGTACCAATGACGCTATCATAGACATTTTTCTCAATGTGCATGACATCGATACAATGCCTGACTGCCAAAGAACTCCAATAAGGAAGATCCCAAAATATTGACTTCTTCTTCAATAAAGGATTTGTCACTCAGTGTGGCCATGGTACATTATGACCTCTTACCAAATTAATTGGCAAAGTCTTTTACTCTTTCATAAACAACCTCCCCTAGTATAGGTTTAGGTGCACTCCGTTCCTCATTTCGTCCATTGAATGCTTTGCGCAACCTACAATACGGATGGAATTTTGGAAGAAACCTTCGATGACCAAGATATACAGTCTTGCCGTCATGTTTTATTTGTATTGAATCAGTGTTCTCTTCACATATAGGACACACTTTAGATCCTTTGACACTATATCTAAACAAATTCCCATATGCTGGAAAGTCATTAATAGTGCAAAACAACATAGCATGCAAACGAAATGTCTCTCTTTGTGAAGCATCATAGGTCATCACACCTTCACCCCAGAGTTTTTTTAAGTCATCAATTAGAGGTTCAAGATAAACGTCGATATCATTTCCAGGTTGTTTAGGGCCCGATATCAACAACAACAGCATAATGTACTTATTTTTCATACACAGCCAGGGAGGAAAATTGTATATAACAAGCATAACTGGCAAAGTGATATGTTTGCTGCTTAATGTCCCGTACGGATTCATCCCATCTGTACAAAGCCCAAGTCTTAGATTCCTAATTTCTTCACCAAATTTAGGGTACAATAAATCAATCTTCTTCCACTATGGGGAATCAGACGCATGTCGTAGGATCCCATTATTATTTTTCTTAACATTTGCATGCCACCTCAAATTCTTCGCATCTATCAGATTGGCAAACAAGCATTGAAACCATGATATTATAGGTAGATACCGCATCACCTTGGCAGGAGAACCCATTTTGGACTCCCCCGAAGTCGTTAATTTATACCTTGATGCACCACATTTTGGACAATCTTTCAAATTCACATAGTCCTTTTGAAATAATACACATTCATTCAGGCATGCGTGTATTTTCTTGGCCTCCATTCCCATTGGGCACAACAATTTCTTTAATTGGTATGTTGAGATTGGCAGCTCGTTCCCTTCAGGAAGAATTTCTTTCAACAAAGACAACAATGACATGAAACTTTTGTCGCTCCATCTATTGTTAGCTTTCAGCTTATACAATCTCAACACAATACTAAGCTTCGTAAACTTAGTACAGCCTATGTATAACAGTATATCAACATCATGCACAATGTTTCTAAACATGGGAGGTGGATCGGTGTACTCTACCCCACAACTATCCAGCATCGCATCAACGATGTCTACTGGAACTGGTTCGTTCACATCTACATCATCAGAGGCAATTTCTTCTTCCACTAAATCACTACTATCGACATCCACTGATTTCAGGTTTGAAATCTCTCCATGCTAGTGCCATTTTGTATAGCCTTGTACAATCCCATTGCACATGACATGACTTTTGATTTCGTCACCATTGCTGACTTTCAAGTTGTTACCGCAATGCCTACATGGACAGTAGAACCTATCTCCAGGTTGTTTCCTATGTTCCTCGACAAATCTAATAAATTGATCAAGACCAGAAATAAAATCTGGGGTGCAGTGATTTGGAATGGACATCCATGATCTATCCATTCTATGATCAAAGAGAAAACAAGTATATATTAGGGTTTAGGGTTAAAATATTAGGGTCTAGGGTTAAACGATTAGGGTTTATGGTTAAAAGTTTAGGGTTTAAGGTCTTATATATAATAAATGTGTACCACCTATCCCATTCTTGAACATCTAATCTCACTAGTAAGTGTATAATGTGTATTGGGTTTTCAAGAAAATTTTGACAACATTTCCCCGTTGTTCTCAAAGTACATATGTACTTAGAAACAAACGGGGAAATGCTACTGAAATTTTCTTGAAAACCCAATACACATTATACACTTACATCCTAAGTGAGATTAAGTGTTCAAGAACAGTCCCAAACCACGGACTATCCAAGATTTACTCCTAATGAGTAAATCTTGGATGGGTTTCTAGGCCAACAAATACATGTCTGTTGTCATTCTTATACCTACAATCTTAGTTTAATCATTCATATCCTAAGTTTTGTGTAAAATCATTTAATCATGCTTGTCAGTAAATACTAAACAGTAAATAAACCATGATTCCATATATCAAAGATATGAATCAAAATGAAGCTTAATGGCACATTGGGAGAGCGAGAATATTATAGGGGTCAATCTTGAAGTTTTAACTAGAGCTTCATATATCAACATACATACTAGGTCATATTTCAAGTCAAGATTTAGGAATTTAATCACCTTAGGGTGCATACATGATTCATAAGCTATTTGGGTGCACAAATAATAATATATGTTGCTGATTTTGGAGTTCACATAATGATTTTAGAAATAGAAGACCCAAAGTTTAGCTTTGGGCATGGCCATTACGTCACAAACCATCACATTACTATTGATTTCAAGTATAAAAGGGGTTTGATATAATAGAAGACCAAGGTTCCCCAATTGACTTAAGGTATGACCATGCCTCACCATAAGGGGGTCATAATCACGCATATAAAGTCATATAGACAAACTATCAATAAGGGGGATGAGGGGCTGATAAGAGTGTCATGTATGACCACAAAGTTACTGTTCTTCGAGTTAGGGTGATTATTGATGTCTTTAGAAGCATGATTGGAAATCTAGGGCAAAGTTTATCATTTACATTCCAAGAATGTCACATGAGTGCATTAGAGTTCATCATTAAGCAAGAAGGGTGATTAGGATTCTCAATATACTCAACAAGGAAACAAGTTACCAATTTGATAGTTAGGAGGGTAGAGATACCCTAAGATCTAGATCTAATGGTTCATAATGAGCCTGTGATAAAATATTGAGCTTGACACACTACCTAAGGATGGAACTTAGTCCAATATGATTTAGATATACTACATCATCATCTAATTAGGTTTATTTGTCTATGCTTATTCACTCTTTTCCCTGCTATATTACATATAGCTAGGGTTAACCTGATTTACTTCAAATTTGGTAGATTTGCTAATTGGACTATGAAGAACCCAAAATTATAATTAGATTCTATATTTGAGCTAGGGGATTATGTGATTCATAATATTAGATACCTAGGGTGATTAATGAATTAATAATTATTCGAGAGGAGTTAGATTACCAACATATAGAAACCACAACAAATTGTGTATAGGCATAACAAATAGTTTCATTTCTTACCCTTTCCTACACCTACCACGATGTTATGCACTCCATCTATATGCAACAAATAATATAACACCAACCCCTTGTTCACAACCCCATTCAACACGACCCACAATTTTCTTATAAAAACACTTGTGGACAGTCATAACAACATATCAATGCTTGCTAAATTAGTCAATGCCTTATTTATAACACAAACCATGGTGGGTATAACATAGCAAACAACTCAACATGTCATAACATCAATGTACTATTCTCAATCACTGTCAAGCGGAGGAAGAAGAGGAGGAAGAAGGGTACCTGTCGAGCGGCGGTGGTGGCAGGCATGGCAGTGGTGGTGCAGCAGGCGAGCAAGGCAGCACGTGCACGGCAGGTGAACAGGTGGAGCAGTAGGTGGTAGGCGAGCATGCGGAGCAGTAGGCGGCAGAAATCAGGCCAGCAGGCAGAGCGACAGCGAGCAGGCAAGCAGACAGAGCAGTAGGTGGCAGTTGTGGGCGGCAGTGGCGGCGGAGCAGTAGGCGAGAAGTAGAGAGATCGGTTGTAGAATTGCCAGACCCTAAACTAATCGAGAATGAAATAGAGAAATGGGAAGAGTCTGGTTCCCGCGGGCACTATTAAGTTAACAATAGATGTCGGTTATTACAAAAAAAATCAATGCTTAACACAATAGGGGCCAGTTACTATAAAAAACCAACGCCAAAGGTGGGTAAAAAATTTCACGGGGACAACGCACGAAAACACGTCGACGTCACTTATTTCAAGAAAACTGACAAAAAAGTGGGCCCGATTTTTATCTCACGAAAAATCTTTGGTCGTTGGTTATTTGGTAAACAAACGACGCCGTATGTGAAATTTTGGAGGTAATTTTTTTGCACCGGAAAAATTGGATTTGGCGAGCGATTTTAGGCATCAGTTTCTTATTTTGATAATGACGCTAAATAGAAAACGATACCCGTATCTGACCAGTCTCCACATATAAATGTCAGTTTGTGTCTTCAGCCGACGTTGTGGAGTTTAGGCGTCAGTTTTTTGGACACAACTGACACCTCTAAATGTGACGTTATAAGCTATTTATGTAGTAGTGGAGAAAAAGTCTCATCCGCCCTTGGGTCATGTACATGCAAATAGGGGTACAAGAGTCATTTGACTCTATTTCCTTTCTCCTTCCTCGTGACGTGCTCTTGCTACAGTGACATATTTTGCACACGGGCCTCTGTCCTCCGGACACTGGTGACGCGAGGCAATAAGGGGAGGGTAGCTGCACCTCCGCAGACCCATGCTAGACCCAGTCCGACCCTCGGTGGTGGGGTTCTTGAATGGAGGTGGGGTGAGACAGCCTCCATTGTCTATGTGACTGTAACATGGCCAACGGCCTAGGGAAAGGCTCTAGCGGCCCACTTGGGACATGGATGATCGCACAGGGTCCGTTCCACTACTGCAAACATCCTCACTACAACCTCAGGTGACCTCAGCCACCAAACCAGACCTCTACGTCATCGGGGAACGGCTGAAGGAGGAGGAGGAGGGCATCAAGGTCTTAGTTAGGGGTGCATGTTTGCATTGGGTCTGGGATCACATCGTATGCTAAGCTACACAACGCAACCCATCTAACCCCCCTTTTATAGCCTGGGAAATCGACCTTCTCCCAAAATACCTCTCGTACAAGTAGGAGTCCACTGGTCTTCGATCACCATCAGGAAATAAGAAGGAAAGTTTACTTTTTCCTTTTGATTAAACCCCAAAATAGAAAAATTAATATATCTTTTCTTCCATAGCCACTTTTCACACCAAAGATTAGGAGAAGTCAAATCATGGTGCTTCCTTTCATTGGAACCAAAAATTAACTCAAAATACCCCCATTGTCTTTATGATTCTTGATTTCCAAAATAAAACTAATTTTTTATCAAATAAGTTACTTAAGCCACAAGGTATCTTGGAACCACCTGGATTTTCTCCCACCATCTTAAATTGGGATTATCTCTTATGTAAAAGTGTTTAGAACATTAATCTTGGGCACGTAATTCCCTTTTTCCTATTTTGATTCTCAAGGACTTATATGTAAACTTTTAATTAAATGACACATATCCTTTTCTTCTTTTATCATTTTTATTCCAAACTTTAAGAGAAAGTCCATAATGACTTAAACTTATTATGTGTCAACTTTGGGACTCAAACTCGAAAGTATGAGGGAATTTTCTTCATATGCAAGTTACCTCTGACTAAAGTATATTTTAAGCATATTTTCTTTCTCTTAATCTTTTATTTTCTTTATATTGATTCCTTTTTCCATTAGAAACCATGTGGACTCGAAATATCATCCGTGATGAATCCATTATCCATATTTCCATATATTTCTCATATTTTTATCATTATCTTAATTTTATTCTTAATAATGCGTTATTTGATTTTATCTCTTTTTCTTTTAATCATATTGTACTCATCCACGAAATCACATGCAAAAAGGAAATATTGCAAAGGGAATCCATTCAATACATATAATTCACATAATTCCCATAATCATACATTTATTGGGGAAATTGCATTTCCAAACAAAAGAACCCAAAAATTGGGGTTGTAACATCCTTCCCCTCTTATAGGAATTTTGCCCTCAAAATTCCACCAAACATACAAACAAACAGGATAAGACTTTCTCATGTCCATCATCAGCCCCCATGTGGCTACATCCTCTCCATAATGCTTCTAAAGAACCTTTATCATCTTATATTCTTACATCTGAGTTCTCTCTCACCTTGGTATCTCATACCCTCATAGGTGACTCAGGATATTTTAGCCTCCCCTAAAGCTCAATAGGTTCATGGCTCAACACATGGTTCAGGTACATCACATAGCACTCTAGATCAGACTCATGGAACACATCATACATTATGTTATTTTGAGGGGTACGGCTAAACATAAGCGTCTCCACCAATCCATCTCAAATGGACCCATGTATCGAGGACTCATCTTCCTCTGCTATAGCTCAGAGGGGTCATGTTTTCATAACACATATTCTCCCACAGTGAACTGCATGTCATTCTGCTTTGCATCAGCTCACAACTCATATCGCCCCTGGGCTTTCTCAGCCATCGCATGATCAAAGCGACTTCATCTGCACACATTGTGGTTTCTCTAACCTTCACAAGGTCCTTTCACCAACATCATCCTAATGAAGAAGGGACCGACACAACCTCCCTTACAGAGCTTCTTACATCCTTATACTATCTATGGTGGCTATCATCATGAGAAAACTCTTCTAGGGAAAGAACTGCTCCCACATATCACCCTAAATGAGCACACATGCTCTCATCAGACCCTATAAAGTTTGGATCATACTCTCTTGACTGCCCATCAGTCAGAGATGATAAGTTGTACTCAAATTCAATCTCGCATCGAGTTCTTCATGTAACCATTCTCACCGCATGGAAGTGAACTTGAGGTCATGCTCCAAATATTGAACTCGGTAGTGGTATAGTTGAACTATCTCTCTCATGCATAGTTCAACCAGCTCTATCAGTCTGACAATGCTCTCTCTTAGGCAAGGGATTATGTCATCTTGTCAAGGTGATCTACTATTTCC
The DNA here is from genome assembly GCA_963693085.1 of Alisma plantago-aquatica. Classification (NCBI taxonomy): domain Eukaryota; kingdom Viridiplantae; phylum Streptophyta; class Magnoliopsida; order Alismatales; family Alismataceae; genus Alisma; species Alisma plantago-aquatica. Next base: position 568,445,195 of record OY856410.1, read on the forward strand.
CATTTTGCATCTTGACCTCTCTCGGTCCGGGGAGACCCAATGCGACGTCTATGGTGATTTACTCCCTTCCCCTCTCGGGGACTCCTCATTCTCTATAGCAACTCCATGGGTTAGTGGTGTTCGACCTTCACCTCCTGGCATGCTTGGCGACAAGCCACATGCACCCGATATAAATCTTCATATTTGGTATGCTAAGTACTACTACAACCTTTTACTATCTTAGTAATACCAGGGTGTATGGTGAACTTAAAAAAATCATGATCTCCTGCATGTCACGATTCCTCAAGGTTGACTCCTCAGAAACCCTAAAACATTATAGTAGTGGGTTTCACCACCTTCTCTTCCAGAGAGGTATATCTGAGGTTCTTACAATCATCCTTCTATCTCATCAAGCACTAGGCTGGCTAACCAGACAATCCCCACTTGACCAACATGTTGGGTTGTATTAGAGGATTAGCCCTATATGTCTCATGAACTTAGGGTTCACCTAACAACCTATTCTAGCCCCTCTATTGGCTAAACAGATTACTGTGTCTCAACTAAGAGCATCTAGTACCACCTTATATCCTTATGTGCTAGGTAATGGTGAAGACATAAACCTTCATATATTCCACTAATCATTCTCATCTCGGTTTTAGGTCTAACTAAGTTAAGAAAACTTCGAGATCATCACCTCGATTACCATACACAAGATGCCACTCTTAGGATCCAAACTACTCTTGACAAGAACGTCCTCATATGATAATTACCTTTGTTCTCTTCATGTTTCCAAACCACATATCCAACATACTCTCAAAAGGTGTGGTACTTCCTCTATCCTCAAACATAGTAAAAAGGTTTCCACTCATATGGCCTTTATCCTCTCTATGGCACACATTTTGTCCTATGTCTCAAACCCATAACAAGATGAAATATGCATTTGGCTACAGTCCAAATACAAAGTTCAACCTGTTCCAAGAGTAGAGATGGTGCATCACACATCGCCATCACACTTTCCAATCTAAGTTGAAATGTAGATCACATGTCTTCACACCATGAACATCTACATTATGGGTCTACACCCATGGGAAGACTATTCCCATCACCTCTGGATCTTAACATATCTATTATGTACAATCCTTAGTCATCACCTCAAGGTCTCTAGGGTGTCGGAACTTTTGGGGTTATCTGCCCCTTATGCATCTAGGGAGTTCCTCTCACTTTTACCCCTTAGGCCCCATGAACTCATGAAGGTGTCCAATCTCCTAACCCATGGTCCTTGGGAAAAGGTAACTGTTACCTCCCGACCCTATGGTCTCGTGCATCCAGGGAACAAACAACTCCTACTTACATCGGTCTTATCCCTTCATGACCTTAGCATTGACTTAGGATTCCATCATATCACATCTCATTCTTGAATCTTTACCCAAAACTCCATCATCCCTCTAGGCACTCATAGTCAAACTTACATCATTTCATAGGGATCATGGCGGCCTACCTAACTTGGTCAGGCCCCATAAAGGTTACCTCCATGGAAACATATCTCCATGCCCCTTAGAGATGGTCACACAAGTGTCTATGGATTCATGCTCATACCATGTGTTCTCCACTTAGCTCATCAAGATCCTATGAAAGACCTCTTTAGGTTACCTCAAACCTACACAAAAATTGCACCTTACAGAAGGGTCCCTCCCCAAGATGGGAGAAAACTATCTCTTGATAGCAACAAAGGTCACAAATGTCCCTACGTCCATGGTCTACATCATCACGTGCATTCTTAGCCCTATCAAGCTACTAAGGCACGTAGCTAACAAGAAGACCACCTACTAAACCATGCTAGGTCTCCTTGGTATGTCATACTTGTTCCTTATTCCTCAACATTGGACCAACATCATACATGCATATGTCACCAATCTATGCGTGAGGGGTTCATCAAACATATATCTTAGTATAAGTGGTTTCCTTCTCCTTTACACATGAGGGGGTTCTATACTTGAATACTATCAACTCAATCAGTCTTGTGAACATCATGTGCACTAGGTACTGGTGCTCCCCCTTTTTGATCCAGGAACCAAGGCTTACCTCATATGCATCAGCTATCTAGCTGCATGCTCAGTTGTTCCGACATGAATCAGTCTTATGCCAGGTATAGCATACACTTCGTAACACTCTTCCACGTGAAAAACCTTTAGAGTCAACTGAGTATGATGCCTCACAGCTTATTATCATACCTTTTTAGGGTCTAAGGAACTGTTCATCACGCTCCTAAAGGGTAGGTACTCATCAAATCTGTACATTCATTCACGAAGCCTCTTCCTCATCCTAAGATTTGGTTCCTCTAAAACATCCAAGGTACAACAAGCCTCCAAGGAGCATGTGTAAAGAAGTGAAACCACTTCTCTACTAAAAATTTCAACAATAAAACCTCCAGTCCAAACACAATCAGAAAGTATGATGGAGTGGGTGTACAATTTTCAAATCTTTATAATGGTAATCAAAAGACCAAAGTAGAGAAGCGGAATAAAACATGACTATATTCAATTATAAAACAAAGAGTTACAAACTTACATCACAAGAATCCATGTAGAGGAAATCTAAACCACTTCAAGATTGTTTCCAAGCTTTAACTTCACAATCTAAGTCTGGGTCCACGTGTCAAGCCACCCATGTCCTCCACCTAGGGTTGGAAGCATACCCCAGCAAAAGAGAAGCAACATGAGACATCAACAAAGGCTGGTATGTGTATACTAAAAGGAAACTATAAGCAATATAAGGAAATAAAGGACGTCAAATGTAAAGGCTTCCCATGCAAGAGATAAGGACTACCCAATTAGGCATAAAAGAAAAGAAGCATCATCAACATGAAAGAAGATACTTGCCATAATCAAAACAATAAAGAATGTGCAATACTGTCACATAAAGAGAGTAGGGAACACACCCCACAATCATCACCAATAACCTGCATGCATGTGAGATAAACATAGCCCTAGAAAAATATAAACACAATTGGCAGCCAACCCTCATAAAGTTGAAACATGATAGAGAAAGGAATACTTCCAATCTCCCAAATATAAATAAAATGGGTCAAGACACACATCTTGCCCAGGGTATGAGGTTCCTTTCCGTCCCAAAAAGATCAGGAAATATCACATTTGCTATAAACAAAACCAATGCAATTACACTACTCTAGTGCTACTGAATCACATAGCATGCCTTAATGTAGAGGCAAGTAAAAAACATAGTCAGAATTGTATAATGTTTCCATCGCACAATGGACAACACATACATCCACATGTAAGTGGGAAAAAGATATCAAACATCCACATCACAGTGGCCATATATCAACAAGTAAACTTCCACATCACAGTGGGCATATAATATCAAAAGCCTAACTTGTACCAAGGCAACAAGATAAGATTCCAAGAGAATATCCATGATCACAAGATCGATAATAAAATAAGATACTTCACATGAAGCATGATTTAAAAAGAACAAGACAATGTGTAGGCTAATGTCCATAGGACCAAGAAAGACAAAATAGGCTAATTTCTCAAAAAGAATAATTGGGGATGCAAACATACCTCAATATCAGAGTCAAATGATCCAAAGTCACCTCTAGATCCAAGCCTAGGCATCCAAAGAACCTATTAAACATATAGGTAGATTTGTATCAATTTCATGTACATTATCGAAACCCTAAAAACCACCATTTTACCATTATGTGAATTAGGTTTCCAAAACCACTCCATATTTTATATTATACTTTTCTGAGTTCAAAACATATTTTATTATATTTTTATGACTTATAGATAATTTGTTATGATTTTTACAAGTTAATATCCAATTGGATTAATTCCAAGAAAATCATATATTTTTATCATAGGCTTTATGTTATCAAACTAGTACCATTGGATAGCTTACCAGTTTCTTATTCCAATGCATATTTTACTTTATTTTTATGAGTTATGGATTAATTAGTATGAATTTTACAAAAGTGAACCAATCAGATAATAAAAATAATCCAAGTCATCAAAAAGTCCCAGTCAGCGGGTCAACCAGGATGAGTTGGACCAATCATAGGTGACCAACCAGTTGGGGACCAATACCAACAGGGCACATGAGCACAACGTGAGAAAATAACTCGGTATGATGTGAAAATACCATTTTACCCCTGAGGGGAAAACAAAAGCGTGATAGAAAATGAAGGGCACACTGGACTATGGCTCATCAATCCTTCGATATGAACACAAGAGACCTGTGAGAACAAGGAACAACAGAGAGACAAACACCAGATCAGATCCTGTTACTCACACATCTTCTGCCCAAGAGTCCATGCCTAGTGACCTCAGGGGAGAAAACCAAAGTCATAGAGCCAAGAAGCTGAGGAGGCGACGAACCAAACTGAGAAAATGATCAAAATGACAAGTTCATATGATCAAAAGGGGGAAATGAGAACTACTTTGAATGGGGTCAAATTGGGACAGGGAGAAGCTTCTTCGATCCACACAGAGCCTGCTCGCACCGAATCCTTGTCTGGAAATGACCCAAATCATCATCTCAGCCTCCCCACCTTCTCCAAAGGCAGTCTGAGTAGGGGAGCCATGCCCAAAGCCTGATGGGGCCAAACCGAGGCAAGAAAGATGGAGCTGGGACCCCAACGGAGGTGAGGGAACTGATCCTTCGCTGTCTGATGGTCCAAGGCGACGAGGAGATGAGAAGAAGTGGGAAACAGGGGGAAAACAGAGCACAAGGGTGGTGCCAACAGTTGTGAGGAAAGGGGGTGACAAACCCTACTTTTATAGGGTCATCGAGTGCAAATGAGAGAGAGGACGGTGAGGGCAAAGAAATCAGGAAGGATGGTGAAGAGGGAAGAGAGGAATCAGAGAAGGAAACCGGGGAGAGAAGCTCCCATCGTTGCGTGTGAAAATGGAAATAGGAAAGGAAGAAGAGAATCCAGCTACCGTTGGATCAAAATCCAAGGGTCAGGATTGAACCCGAGAAAACTGAAACAGGAAACCAAGAGTGACATATCAAATACGATTAAAACTAAAGTGAGATTAATTTAATGTACATATTTTCTCTTTCCTCTTTTAAGGGTTCTATTCTTATCCAAATTAGACAAAACTTGACACGCAAGTTAAGTTAAACATGTAGATTCTGAATCTATAATTAGATTTCACTTTTGGAAACTTTAGATGTATTACTTAACATATTCTTTTTTTCTCTTTCCTGATGCATTAATGATACATGGATTATCCAAATCAGGTGAAACTTCATCCACAAGTTAACTTAAGTGTCTTGAATACGAATTTTCTATCAATTTTACATTTTGGAGTTGTTTGAGCATTTATTTAATAGTTTGAAGGTTCTATACACTTTCTCTCTCCTGATTTAATTTTTTAAGCAAACTTTCTCCAAATTGGATGAAAATTCACCAAAAGGCTATATTTATTATGAAAATTACGAATCTAAAATTATTTTCTTCCTTTGGAGTCATGAATTACATTTATTTATTAATTACTCCATTTAGGCAGTTTCTCTCTCCTAACATATCATATTATTTCAAGGTTGTCCAAATTAAATACAAATTGACATGTAAACTCATTTTTATGTATATATTACGAATTTGGAGTTTATTTACACTTTTAGGACTCTCTTTCATGGGCTTTTATCATCTAGCCCATTAGAGGCCCATTCACTTCATTATGCATCCAATTAAGTTATTTATCATCTTATTATCACCAAATGAGTTGTATGACGTATTATATTACATTATTCACACATTAGATTATTAGGATCACTCTAACCTTAAACTTGTTTGGTCAAACCCAAAAGGTCACAGTTCTAGGGTAGGGTCCAAGATCTGGTACGTTACAACATGCATGAGGCTACCATAACTATCCGTTATGGGTCGTCTAAACCAGGGCATATCATATCCAACATGGTTCCTTATGTCTCAGAATCAAGGTCTCCAACCTCATTCATCGGGTTCTACCCTTTCTATAACCCTATAATGGGTCATAACACTGGAGGTTCTCTCTCTAAAGATGGTTCATGTTATTAAGGTTACATGTCTACACTTACTTGGGTGAAAGGTATGATCCAAAACCTATGTCCGACCAAGATTACCCAAAGCTATACATGCTCATCTCAGGAACATCAGGCATAACCCCTTGGGTCTAGGTCTAAAACCTATTGTCAACCTTGCTTCTGTCCTCTTCTATGTAGACGCATGCCTCTTTTCTACTCATATATAGCAGTTAGGGTTCTTATATGGTTACCACTAACCTCCTCAACGAGAGAGTTATCCCTCACCCTAACATGCACGACCCCTCTAAGGTCAGTTTGCCACAAGGCACTAGGGTCAACCAACTACATAGTTCATGCTTCTTATGGATACTCAAAACCTCTATACAACATGCATGTCTATCCCATGTACATGCATGCATGGTCGACTATGATATCCAACTCATCATATCTTCTCTTTATCCATCCATGTTTAGGTTTAGGGTCAGCATCATCCTTAGAGGATGCACCATGTCTCTTCCTCTTCATGGAGGCTTCTTTCTCCAAGTCTAACTCTCTCCTCCTATTCCTATAAGATGGTTTAACCTCATCATTCTCTTAAGGGGTAACCAAGAGCATGGAAACACGAGCCATGTCACCTAAGCATGTAACTATTTTTTAGTTTACGCTTAAACTATTAAACTTATATCCATGCCATCTTGTTTACATGATTTTCATTAATTTGATGGAGGATCCCTTAATCTTATCATACATACCCTAACCTCAAGAGGGTGGGGAAGAGAGAGAAATACCCTAAACCTTAGAATCCTTAATTGAATTAGGTTTGAGAAGGGATGAAATAGATGAGAGAGTCCTAAATGTATCTTATTTTGAGTCAGAACCTCAGACATTGGCCAGGCAATCACACTGCATCTGGGAGTCCTCGTGACCGACTAGTGGGTTAGAGGAAAATATTTCCAGCCCCCATACCGTGATCCTGTTCTAGACACCTCCATTTTTGGAAAATCCTCTAATAACTCCCTCGGTTCTATAGAGTTTGTAAATTTTAATAATTACTAAGGATTAAATGAGAAACCACGACTCTAATACCAAATGTAACGACCCTGCCTACTGGTAACCCCCACTTAAGGGAGACCAGAAGGTCATAGATGTTATTTCAATATTTCAGGATCAGTGGTTCGACATTTAAGCAATAATAATTATCAAATTCTACTATTACTAAACTGGAAAATTGGAATAAAATAGATCTCTTGCATACCTTGTAAAAATCTCAAATTTCTAGACTTCTATCCACATATGGAGTCTATCTATCTAATCCTCCCAGAACTGATTATTTGTATCTTCACAATGTTTCAATTTATTATTTGTCCTTTTTAATGATCACACGTAAAATGCCGACAATCAAAACTTCGGTCAGTATATTTCTATACTGATATGTGGGGAACAATAAAAACTTCCACAAATAGTTTCTAACAACCTAATTATCACAAATAAGTTATTAACAATCCTAATTACATTTTCAATGTGGCATTCTCAACTGCTTTTGCCCCAAACCCTAGATTACCCTCTCTTAGGGTTTGGTCCTTGCAAGGGACATAAGGCCACATTCTCCATCCGGAGCTTGGTGCTTGGGCTCACCTCTCGAAGCCCAATGGTCTTCCCTCCAGGGTTTGACCAAATAGACCTACCCTCCGGGACTTGGTCATGCATCATACATCAGGGAGGCATGTAGGTTCGAGAATGCACACATATGCTTAATTGTGATAATCATAGTGACTTTATAGGATTTCATAAATGAACAATCAACAGTTTAGGTTGCATCCAACAGATCAAACGTTCGAGAAAACTTCATAAAACTAGATCGATTATTCATAAATAACCACACACCTATTCAGCCGAATCAAGATAGAAATATTCCAAGCAAGCATGAAATCCAGGCAAGCAAGCAATTCACACAACAAGGACCCTGAAATAACCATATAATTTCCTTCACTACTCATGTTATCAAAATCTATTCAATTTAACTTGCTTCCTAGAGTTTCTACTTTCTTTTAGGGTTTCACTTGCTATTAGGGTTTCGTTATTACTTTTATCACTACAAACCCTAAATAAGTAAAACTACTTATAAACCCTAATTATATTGTCCTATCTCTCCTAATAGGCTTAGGATCAACAATTATCAGCATATTTCCTAATATTTTGAATTAAACATATCAATCTCATCCTTTACCCTAAATTAGGGTTTCTACAAGCATTAACATGAATTCTTGGTTTCAAACCCTAAAACATGCAATTTCTCATCTAGATCAGATTTGAATCTTTCATTATCATCCAACAGGTTATTAGTACTCAAATTAACCCATTAAACATCATAGATTCAATCTTTAATCACAATTAGGGTTTCTAACCTAAGTTTAATGCACTTTTCATCAACTCAATATACTTTTGTAATTAGGAAATAAATCAGGTTCCTCATATTTTTCTGATCAATTTTCATACATTATGTTTATCCATCAGAGCTTCGTAGCCATTTATATGATTTTTGTAAGTTTATCACTTAATTGACCAATTAGAAACTGACACGTCAGCATTAAATCTTTACCAGAACTCAGTGCAGAAAAAGGAGGAAAAGTCTCGGCCGCCATTGGGTCATGTACGTGTGAATAGGGGTACAAGAGTCATTTGACTCTATTTCCTTTCACCTTCCTCATGACGAGCTCCTACTACAGCGATGTCCGTCGCGCGTGGGCCTCCGTCCTCCGGGCACTGGCGATGTGAGACAGTAAGGGGAGGGTAGATGCACCTCCGTAGACCCATGTCGGACCCAGTTCGACCCTCGGTAGTGGGGTTCTTGACCGGAGGTGGGGTGAGACAACCTCCATTGTCTCTGCGGCTGTAACAGGGCCAACAACCTAGGGCAAGTCTCCGACGGCCCACCTGGGACATGGATGATCGCACATGGTCCGTCCCACAACTGCAAACTTCCTCGCTACAACCTCAGCTGACCTCAACCACCAAACCAGACCTCTACGTCATCGTGGAACGACTGAAGAAGGAGGAGGAGGAGGGCATCGAGGTCTTAGTTAGGGGTGCAGGTTTGCATTGGGTCTGGGATCACATCGTACGCTGTGCAACACAACCCATCTAACCCCCCTTTTATAGCCTGGGCAATCGACCTTCTCCCAAAACACCTCCCGTACAAGCAGGAGTCCACTGGTCTTCGATCACCAACATGAAAAAAAGAAGGAAAGTTTCCTTTTTCCTTTTGATTAAACCCCATAATAGAAAATTTAATATATCTTTTCCTCCATAGCCTCTTTTCACACCAAACATTAGGATAAGTCGAATTATGGTGTTTCCTTTCATTGGAACAAAAAATTAAATCAAAATACCCCATTATCTTTATGATTCTTGATTTCCAAAATAAAACTAATTTTTTATCAAATAAGTTACTTAAGCCACAAGGTATCTTGGAACCACCTGGCTTTTCTCGCACCATCTTAAATTGGGATTATCTCTAATCTAAAATTATTTAGAACATTAATCTTGGGCACGAAATTCCCTTTTTCCTATTTTGATTCTCAAGGACTTACATGTAAACTTTTAATTAAATGTCACATATCCTTTTATTCTTTTATCATTTTAGTTCCAAACTTTAAGCGAAAGTCCATAATGGCTTAAACGTATTATGTGTCAACTTTGGGACTCAAACTCGAAAGTATGAGGGTCTTTTCTTCATATGCAAGTTACCTCTTATTAAGGTATATTTTAAGCATATTCTTTCTCTTAATCTTTTATTTTCTTTATTTTGATTCCTTTTTCCATTAGAAACCATGTGGACTCTAAATATCATCCGTGATGAATCCATTATCCATATTTCCACATATTTCTCATATTTTTCTTATTATCTTAAATTTTTTTCTTAATAATGCATTATTTTATTTTATCTCTTTTTCTTTTAATCATGTTGGACTCATCCACAATCACATGCAAAAAGGAAATATTGCAAAGGGAATTCGTTCAATACATACAATTCACATAATTCCCATAATCATACATTTATTGGGGTAATTGCATTTGCAACCAAAAGAACACAAAAATTGGGGTTGTAACATGCATGAACACATGGCACCTAGTAGCTTAAAATGATGACACCTCATATACACACTATTTCATGAACCTCAAGTATATATACCCTTCTTTTCACCCACTAGTGAAAATTTTCGAATCTTACCACCCTCTTACTCTAAGATATCACGCATAGAGTCTTGGTATAGTGCATAGGTGAAGTGGTATCGTGCATAGGGCTTGGGTATCGGCCATAGGAAGTTGATATCGGCCTAGCAAGGTGGTATCGGCCATAGTGGGGTGATATTGGCCACAAGTGAAGGGGATATCGGCCACAAGTGAGGGCCTATCATGCATAAGTAGTGAGGTATCGTGCAAGGTGCTAAGGAGCAAGAAGGAGCTCAAGTCTTAAACCTAAGGTGAGGCCATGATCATCTTCAACCTTGGATTGAAGCATGGATCTAGGGTTATGATCTTCCTTTCTTTTCTTTTTCACCAATTGCTTATCCATGGTAATGCCTTGCATATAGAGGAGTTGTGAAGTTCATCTTCAACCTTAGGAATGTGAAGCTTTGGAGATTGGAGCTTTGAAGTTGTTCTTGAGGTGGGTTATATAACTTGAACTCAATTATATTATTATGCACCTTCAATTTTGTCATACTTGTTGATCTACTAGCAATTTCGATTTCTCTTGAATAATTGATGATCCTTTGAGTTCTAAAAGTTTCATGGTAGTAATTTCCATGACTTAGAATGGTAAGAACAAGAGTCTAGAGGTTGATGGTGATGGAATCATCAAGGGTAATTCGATATCAGGTTGAAGCACACACCTCTAACCCGATATGGTGATAGAACCTTATATGATATGAAAACTGATATACCTTGGAACCCCACACCCCTATTAGTTTTTACAATGGGTTGTAAAAGGTTTAACCAGTTTTCTAGCCTGTCATTTAACCCATGATGAAGGGTAGGTCGATACCATGAAGGTTTGAAGAGGCATGAGCATAAGAGTCTAACCCGATATGCTGTGAAGCACACACCTCTTTGCCCAATATTGTGTGAAGAACACACACACCTCTTTTCCCAATATGGTGTGAAGCACATGCACACCTCTTTGCCCAATATGGTGTGAAGCACACATACACCTATAAAGTGATATGGTAACCAAGCATACACCTCTTACTCTATATGGTAAGTAAGCATACACCTCTTACCCGATATGGTAGGTACACATACACCTCTAAAGTGATATGGTGAGTAAGCATACACCTCTTACCCGATATGGTAAACAAGCATACACCTCTTGCTCAATATGGTAAGCACACATATACCTATAAAGTGATATGGTAAGCAAGCATACACCTCTTTCCCATATGGTAAGAACACATACACCTCTTGGGCGATATGGGTAGCAAGCATACACCTCTTTCCCGATATGGTGGAAGCACCTCAAAACTCATATGAAGGAAAGAACCTTATATATGCAATGTACTTGATGGAGTAACACATGAAGAGTCTTACATCAAGTCATATATTAAGAGGTAAGGAGTTTAATGAATATTGATTAAGTAGTCCAATGTAACTTGAAGGAAAGGTTGACCAACTTAATAAAGTATGAAGTAATCAACATCCTAGTAAGGATGAGAGAGAAACTCATAATTATGTGATAATCATGTAATGAGCATACTATAATACTCCTAATATGTGTAGGGTATGAATTAGGGTTTGATCCTTGATAATATGATCTTGAAACCCTAAATGGTTAATAATGGGAAACCCTAACCCTAATGAAGGGTGATGGTATGACTTTGAAACCCTAATCGATAAGAAATGGAAACCCTAACCCTAATGATGGAATAGTGGTATTACCCTTGTATTTCATGGTGTTGATATGTATTTGATATGGTTGTTATCATGAAATACTAACCATGCAGGTATCATGAGATGATGAGAATAGCCAGGTATGAGCTATGATGTTTTATATGATAAAGATTTAAATGGGCCTTGTCATCCATGTGAGATGCTTGTGCAACAAGTATCATGTATACCTTGGTCTGAGGGCCTAGAGGTAATAGTTACCTGATAAGTGGTAACAGTTTTCAGTGATGAATTAAGGGTTTGAATACCTAGATCTAGTAATCATGATGATGATAATGCTAAGGGATGATAATTCCCAGTAATAAGATAAGGGATTGAGATCCTAAATGTTATATGTGTTCCGAAGATTAGAAAAGTATTTGATAGATGTATTACACCTTTCATTGTAGCATATGTTATAATAATTCATGTTTGAAACTTGGTTGATGCTAAAATATACTATAATGCACCTAATTAATCAAGTGGGATCTCATCATGCAGTGCCCTGACCATAGACCCATCAACGCCAGTGGTTGCTAAATGGTGAAATGGGTTTTCCCACGAGATTTCCTGGAGGGCATATTTTTGAATATGTGGGGGCGATGGGCGCCAATATCCTTACGTCCTAATGAGGGATTGATGAGAGATCTCCTTCATTATAATCTGAGATGGATGTATAATCTCTCGATGAAGATAAATACCAAGGATGGATAACTAAAATCTCCCTGAAGAGAGTACATGTTGCGACTGTAGCTCTATAGCGAAGATACCAGTATACCCTGGTAAGCTAATTGTAGTTGACACGAGATGTCTTGTCTGTGGTCTAGCACTGACTGAGACATGTGAGGTCATGACAGCTGGCTCTTCCATTGACCTTGTATGATACCGATGCTTTACGTAGCCATGGTCGGTTGGAGCATGAGCGGTATACCTCATATCCTTAGGGCATAACCGTGATTGTAAATATGTAACCAATCATGTAGCGTATTTTCTTAAGGATTGAATACAAAAAATATTAGTTGATGTTACATTTCTTTTATGCATCTTATATGGATAGATGTTATACATGTTCTTCATATTCCTTATAAATGAATAGATGATTTACTGCTTTATCATATATAGTTGCATTGCTTCAGAAGATGATATTGCTCTACTCTGCTTAAACAGTGATTAAATCTTGCTTATTAATGTAAAAGAATCCTCTAATCATATTTATACTATTTATCTGTGATAATAATATTGTTGGTGGAGAGTTATATCTCTCGCTGGGACATGGGTCTCACCTCATTGGTCACCAATATTTTTAGGTGGATGCGGACGAAGAGGTAGAGACCATACAATAGAGGGAAGACAATAACATCAGGGACAACAATAACATCTCAGGTTGAATGTACAGTCTGTCGTGTCTTGTAAATAGAAGTCATATATGTCATCTCTGTACTCTCAGGTCCTTAGAGTCAGTACATAACAGTTTTATGAACGACATGAGATTTTGCCTTGTATGCCTCGAGATTTATGTTGTTTATGTATAGTTTTGGCAAAGCAACTGATATATGTTATCCTCGAGATGAGATGGTACAGTCTATGTACAATCTGAACCATGATGTATATAGTACTTTGGTTCTCTTCTTAAGAGTTTCCTATAAATGGATCTCTTTGCAAAATAGTTTTAATTTTTAGTGATTTTGTTAATTTGCTGCTTATGGTTATTCCACAATTATATCACTTGTGATGGCTTGATTTGTTGGCAGGTCATCACAGTTATATATTTGACCAGTTTAAATTATATTCAACACTTTCTTTTTACTAGTTAAAATTATACCTCAATCGTGTATTTGACCAGTTGAAAATGCATTCAAGAAGTTGCATTATTTATTCAATCTAGCAGAAATTGTGATAGAATATAGAGTGTATCTGCTCAAATATGAACCTAGTAAATGTTGGAATTAAGGTCATCGACATTTTTGGTGTAGAAAAATGTTGTCGTGTGTGAGAGACAACACAGACTACTTAGAAATGTTTATGATGTGACTAGGATAACATACATATTTCATGAACCTTCTTTTCACTGTGCGGTGGCAGAAACTGGAATTTGAGTGAACTGCCTTCTTCCTTCTCTTGTCATTATGATCGACGGTTGTCGTCATCATTGATCTACTCTAGGAAACCTAGGCAATCGAGAAGTTCGTCCGAGACAAGGTATGTGTCTTGAATGTGACAACATTCTATCATGGGAGAGAAAACACATGAATTTTCTATTTTCTTGTAGCATTGACGTGGATCTATTTTTTCTAATACAAATCCTTTGTAGACGGATTGTTCCAAGATAAGTTCACGACCACTATTTTTTTCTTTTTCGGTCTTTCTACTTCTTAGTGTAGTGTTTCTATTGGGTCTAGCATTCAATTCAGCTACTTGATAACTGTCATCGTTGTAATATTTCAGATCTTGCATGCTACACGATTAATATTTGCAATCAATAAAAGCATGCTGAGTCAAGGTACTAGAAATGGTGTAGCCAGATTATGCCTTGAGAGGGCAGATGCCCAACCAGGCTTTGTAAATTATACACAATTTATCATACATTTTGACCTTAAGTTTAAATTGAAAACACTGGTAGTTCCCTACCTGATATCACCCATCAAAGTTTACCCCTCTGAATAGATCTCCGAACTTTGCTCGTGGTTGCTAGTAAGAGGGATCTGATGTTAAACATGAGATCCTTGGCTAGAAAATTCTCTTTAAGAACAGAGTTGTGTGAAAAAAATTCTTGATCGTAGCACGGACCATGGTTAGCTTTGCATTGGGCATTTCCCAAGATGTACAAAGGACTTGAAAGGACGTGTTCTCTCATGATGAACAAAAGTAAGAATAATATAGAATCAGCTCACAAAGGCAAGTATAACAATTCTGCTCTCCAAACCCTCATTGCTACCACTCTATGGCTCATATGGAAGCACGGACGTGCTGAAGAAGATGCCGACCTCAAGGCCGCGTTGTTCATCGCAAGACTGAAAAGGGGAAGAATCTGTGGTGGGTTAAATTTCATCCTCGGCGCCTTAGTTTTTGAGAGCCCGCTCAACAAAAACCGATAGCAAATTCCTATTAATGGGCTGAGATCTCAAGCCCATAGCAAGCAACTTTGAAGGCCAGTAGCTATTTGTTGGGCTTGTAGCCACAGGCGGGTGCTATTAAAGTATGCACATAGTTCATTGTTCACGTACATAGGCCCGATGCAACTCACAACCCACAACTTATCACAAGCCAAGAAGGGGCACAAAACCCTCATGAATCTGCGGGACACGAGTGGGTGGTAACATGTACACGCACGAGGACATGCGTCGGTCGGCGACGACGGCGAGATCTCTGATAGCTGCTCATGTTCCGTCCTGTAGGCTGTAGTCCACCATGACCAGCTCACCGCAAAGAATTTGTTGCAACCAATTAACACTTCGCAAAGCTTTTCTATAATCCACCACTCTGTATCCACACCTTTTGAAAAGTATTATATCCTCTCCACATAAAACAACCCGATCACATAATCATTTAGAGATATTGAAATCAAAAGAGGGGTCAAAAATTTGGGGGTTGACGATTCCCCAGGACCATATGGTTTTAGCCTAGATTTCTACCAAAGTATGTGGGCCCATATCAAGACAAACTTTCATACCCTTTTCAACTACATCCACTTTAAAGACGATATATCTTACCAAATTGAAGTCTTGAACCAAAAATATATAGAATTGGTCAAGAAAGTTGAGCACCCAACATGGTCCAACAATTGAGATCTATCAGTCTCATCAACACATAATATAAAATCATAACATATACTCTCACATCTCGAATGAAGCCAACTTTAGAAGATATTATCAGCCGATATCATGTACCTTCCTTTAGAATTGTAACATACATGATGCATGTATCATGGTGATCGAAACCATATATACATGTCATATTCACAACATCCCCCTTTGCCTATTGAACTCGATTTTTAAAAATATATTGACAATATCAACAAAAGTTTTCTCATCAACTATACAAGAGCATATGGTTTCCCGTTAGTTGGTACATTGGCCACATCATGCATTTGTTCCTGTCACTTCTAGACCCCATCAATGATGCACCATTTGGATACTTCAAAAGTATCAATCGACTGAAGCAAGGTGATTCCTATCAACTTACCTTTTCATTCTAGCCACATCCATCCTCACTAGGATGATCAAACTTGGGAAGAAAATGGACTAGTCTCATTACCCACCTATTTCTATGGAAAACATTGTACAATATGTGCACAATACTATCATTTTCATGTTCCCTGGTGATTATAGTGTTATGGCAATATTGTTTGTATGCTTGGTCCGGTTTCCTACCTATATGGTCTCAAGATTAACCTTCAAAATCATCAATCATTGGCACGCATATTGCCTTGCATGAGATGCATATATCTCAACGGTCGCTGGCTTTGGAAGATTTTCTGGCACACACCATCGTCCGCTGGTGTTGGGTGTCCATCAGCCACTAGGCGTTCTAGGTTAATGGATATTGGGTTGTAAGACCATCAATTGCTGAAGGTGCAAGCTCAATGGTCATTGATCTTTTAAAGCTCCCTCATGTAGTATTCTTCACAAATAAAGATAAAGAGACAAAATTAGGTGGTTATTCCAAAACTTGTCAAAATAAATGGGTTTATCTAAATATAACATTGCTAAAACGATAATATGAGGGTAAAATAGAAATTCAAATATCCACAAAATTGGATGTTATCAACCCCCCCCCCCCCCCAAAGAAAACGTAGGATATAGCATGTCCTCAGGGTAACAAATAGAATTAAGGCGTCGAATGACTTCACATGACTTTACTAGATTAATATTTATGGAGCGTGAAGAATATCAATACGACAACCTTAAGTCAATATGTATGTATAATGGCTATGTCGGGACCCACTCTTTTGATTAGCATAAAAACCAATCATTAGAGATAATCCCAAAATCTAAACCAATATTATGAAATGAAAAAATGAATTGTCAACAAAGGCGATTAAACAATATACAAAAAACACAGATAAATTTTTCCTTTTTCTTTCTTCACAAATTCATAAATCAATGTCACATCAAGGACATCACATTTAGATATCAAAAATCTTATTCAACTCCATTAACTTGTTCTCATATGTGGTTCAATTTACATTAGATACATGTACATTGATGAACAAACTTAGTCTACAACCCATCCTAGGAAAGAGAGAGTATAAGGACATTCTAATCTATCTAGATTATGCTATTTATATCTTCTTTGCCATGACCTCTCCGCTGAATAGAATTATACCTAAAAACATTTGAAACAACCTCATGAGACTCATATAGAGACCCAGTGAGTGGATACCTCCCACTCAAGCTAGGTACATGCATCAACATCAGATTAAGTATAATAAACTTAACAGTAACATGTAGATATTGAAAAGTCTAGCATATAGTTCTATCATAAGTCAAATCTATCTTGCAATGGTAATCTAATCCAACTATTAAGGTAATCACTTAAATCAACTATAAATTTGAAATATCTTTTAGAGTGTGTCTATGAGCAAATCAGTAGACACTTCTTAGTTCAGATTAAGAATCCTATTGAATGAGCAATAAGTCAAGTTCTAAGCAATTTGAATCAATACATAACAATAACATTATCTTTGTGACACTCCACCACCCGAACCAGGAACACTCCTGTCGTCCTAAAGCTAAATCACACATAATACATATCTACCAAATAATACTATCAAATAACATGAAATCCAACTCATAATCAGAATGGATATAAATCCCATCATTTTTAACTTGTCAACATGACATATCATAATATGAAATAGAAAATGTCCATAGCAACATGATTAATTTCCACAACAAGAAGCATAATCAACAATGACAAATCATCAAGTAGCAGTACAAGGAATGTAACAACCATTCAAATCATATTCTACACGACTTATCATCTTTTATTCATTTTCCCTAAAACTACTTGGCTTGTACCTTACCAAGTAGACGTCGCCAAACTTGATTCTCGTGTCAACAACTAACTATCTTAGGGTTTAGTCGGCCACCCTAAGATATCAACAATAGACTTTGGCCACCTTAGGGTTTCCTAAAGAGGCTCACATCCTCATCTTGGGTACACGAGATAGGAACCAACAAAATAGTATATCACATATCACAAAATTTCACATATTTTCACATTTCACATATTTCATTTCATTAGAGTCCATTACATCTGGACATAGACTTTCATAGAAAGGATTTAGGGCCGGAGCCACTCCAGATGACTCACTCCTAAATCCTAGTGGTCTAACCTTTAAGGTCTCGATCCACACTCTAAAAATCCTTCTCATAATTCATCGATTACTACAAGGATATCCATTTTGTTTCCCATGTGTGGTCCTCAGGGGAAACTCTCAATGTTTAGAGCACCTAACTAGATGTTCCATTATTTCACTTGTTATTAATCTCTTTTACTCATCTTAAAAGAATTCAAAACATCATATATAATATCTGTGTATTCTCGCATAACTATAATAACATGAAACAGATTAAGTTTATCAATGACAATGATCAAAGCAAGAAGCACAATAAATATGTATATTGCAACACGTATGATTATTTCTATCTTCTACACCATCTCATAGGAATCATCAACTGTGGGCCTTCAGACCGAGACATAATCTTATTGTCAATCATTTACCCCATCAGGGATATACATTTACCCCATCAGGGTTTTATAATCATCAGTGGGATTTCATCCCTAGATATAATCTCATTATGCAACATTTACCCTTATCAGGGTTTCTCAAATGTATGTAGTGCATATTAAATTCAATTTCAACATAAATCTTATCAGTTCATTGTATATCACAGTTCTTAACAAATATTAGCAGAGGCATTAGACCTAGAAACAATAAAAGCATATAGATATCATGTGTCATTCATCATACAACATATGCTTGTTCCATCCAATCTAAATAGATGCAAATAAATTTCATGCATATACATGCATAACAAACTTAGTTCTCTTCTTCTAATATTTTACATTCTTCAGATGGGGTTACTAATCAACTCATGTTGATTATCATTTGATGTTAGTACTATTAGTCCATTCTCAGATTACAAGTCACAATTCAAGAACAAATTCTTGTAAATCAATTCAAATACTTGAATTTCATCTTTTAATTGAATTCAACTATAGTTATCTGCATCCCTTAATCCATCATTTGAGATTGTTATTCACTAGCATCATAAAACTCATCATTTTAGGGTAAGAGTTACATTCTTAGAATCATCTACTAATTCCCATCTTTTTCCTTCATTTTATATTCAGTAGCCTCAACTTCTTTCATTTCATGTTCATTACATTATTCAGACCAATCTTTCTTGATTCACTTTACATACAATGCTTCCCTTCTACTTAGCATTTATCAAAATCCAATTCTTAGTATATTTCATTTAATTTGGGTTAATTCACATGTAAGTAAAATAAAAGATAAAATACTTCATCATACTAACTTCATTAGTTTCATCTTTAACTTGCAATCACCATTAAGTACATCTTGTTCATATTATCTATAATATTTAGATAAGTGTATCATGTCATGACTACTGATGTCAGTTCCATAATCAATAGTGATCATTTTTTATTATACTAATCCCTTTAGCTTAATGAATGGTTTAGGTTACATCTTCTTACATCATAATTTCTGATCATCCTTCACAAATCATTATTATGTAACTTGTATAAAAGGAACCACATTCATATGAGGGTTGCTCATTATTCCATAAATTGTACTAAAACAGATGCATTAGGTTTCGATCATAATAGTAAGACTCATCATCTTTAATTGAAGTATTAATACTTGCATTCAGCATTTCATCACATTTATAACATCATATACAAGTTCTAGCTTCATCACTCATACTCATCTTAATACTACACATCTAGGGTTTTCAAGAAGTCATCCTTAGTTCAACACATCATAAGAGCCATATCAATAATAATTTCATAATGATGCATAGAGGTTCGTTAGGGCTATTCACACACATGGAAACCCTTGTTTCCATTTTTACATATTCCATTCATCAATCATAAGTATACATTGATTAATTTGCTCATTTGATTCTCTTCCTCAAAACAAACCCTAATCAGGATATGTAGTCACCTCAAACTGATCCTTATATGCATATTATATTCAATTCCACTAACATTCAACAATACACTTGTATAATACAATCTAGTACAATTCAAATATGATTGTATACATGTCAATTCAATTCCAAGCATATCGGCCATTAGGCTGATTTTTAGGCCAAATTCACATGAAATAGCATAGTCATCTACCCATAAGATTACCCA
This sequence comes from Alisma plantago-aquatica, assembly GCA_963693085.1. Classification (NCBI taxonomy): domain Eukaryota; kingdom Viridiplantae; phylum Streptophyta; class Magnoliopsida; order Alismatales; family Alismataceae; genus Alisma; species Alisma plantago-aquatica. The sequence goes on from OY856410.1 coordinate 568,465,517, forward strand.
TGGATGCTCAATCAATATATCAAAAATTAATCATGTTACAGTCAGTGAAAAATAATCAAAATCGGTTGAATTGCATCCCCCTAATATTTTTTCCAAATCAATATCCAATCACATACATATACAAGCAAGGTTTCTGACTATTTTAGCCAGATAGAATTAGGATTTCAATATGAATACATAGCTTAGAAGGGAGTAAAAACACTCACTTGAGGTTCCAAGCACCTAAAAAATGTAGGGCAACCTTTGAATTTTTAAAAACCCAATCAAACTCTAGCAAATGAATCCAATTCTTTCTCCTCTCAACTCAAAAACCCTAGAAATGGGGATTAGAAGAGAAAGAGTGAGAAAAGGGGGAAATTTGATGTGATTTCAAATAAAATCAGAGGAGGGATGGAATGTTTATATGTAAGAGAATATTCTCCATGAAATTCTATGCAAAGAAGTTAAACTTACTTGATTTCATCATATCTTGGATACAGAAACCCTAGGTCAACATCTCCACCACTTTCTCTTCTCAAAACCCTAGCTCTCCTCTCTCTCTATAATTTCATTTCTTTGATAGGAATGACGAGTAATGAGATCTCCTTGTGTGTTAGGCTAGTGATATAGATGCTTAGAACAATTGCAAACAAGCCCTTCATTGTATTTTTATTTTGCTCAGACTGGTTGGTTGGATGAGTTATAAACTCTACCGACACCACACTTTTTAGAACTTAAACATCATCCAAAAATTATGAAAATTTAACATGATGTCTAAAATTGAGTTAGTCAGCAACAATAAAACATTTAGATCATTTGTAGTTACAAATAAATAACTAAAAATCAAATACTATACTACTATAATGCAGTCTGTAGCATGGTCGATCGAGTTTGTCCTGCACAGAACTCGACCTACACCCCTCTCTATAGAGATAAAACATCATCCAAAAATTCCACATATTTAATAGTATATCTATAACAGAGTTTCCCAACTACAATTAAAATTTGATATTAATTAGATATACTAATAAAAAGGTAAAATTCAATTACCATACTGCTATTTCAATCTAAAAATATGGTTGGTCGAGTTTGAAACTCGACCGACAAATGGGTCAGAACATTCTTTAAAAATTCTTATATTTTTTAGTAGTGCTCAAATTTGAGATATAAAAATTATATACAAACTGAAATTAAATCAGAGTTACACATAAAATACTAAAAATAATTTAGTGAGACATTATATTTATCAAATTTTGTATTCATATGACATCAAAACCCTAATTTGGGTCGATTAGGGGTTTCCAAATCTTAACCCTAATTATGTGAATCAAAGTATTATTAAATATTCTCATTATATTTAAAATATTAAAACTTAAATACCATGATTAATCAAACTTTAAACAATGATCAACTTAGTTAATCATACAATCATCCAAGTAAACCCTAATTAGATGAATAATTTGAAAATGAGTCATTACATGCTAGGTGTTGTTAATCTCAAGATTTTCCCTCTCAAATTGGAAGTTGTGTTACTCGTATTTCCTACAACAACTGTAAGGACCCTGGCCTCCATTTTGGGCTTACCCTGTTTGCTTTTCCTAATACTTGTACTTAGATGTTTGCTAATCACCTGAGTTGTGATTAGGGTTCTGTTTGTGCTTTGTTGGGAGGTTGAGGTACAACTTGCAATTTACCCAAGTTTTAGGGTTTGTGTGCAAGTTTTCCACCTTGAGTGATTTCTTTCTCTCTCCTTGCATCCTCTAGGGTTGATAGGATGAGTTGGGCACCTTGCTTGAGTTGTTTTTGGGCCTCGTTTAAGCTTGTGAAGCTTGGACTTGTTGTTGGGCTTTCTTGAGCCTTGTCTGCTTGATGTATCAGCCAAGAGTGTATCGTCCAGGGTTGTATCAGTCAAGTGGTGTATCAGCCATGGCACCATGTTGGGCGATACACACCCTCTTGACCTAGCCTCATTTGTGTCACCATTCTTTGGACAAGTGGCAGTTGCTTTGCTAGTTGGTGGCAAGTCATGACCAAGTGGTTTGGGGTGCTAGCAAGGTGGCATAGTGTGGACAAGTGGTGGTTTGGGCGAGCACATGTGGAGAAATTCCCTAGTGGACGCCCACTTAACCCCCTAGCGTATATACCCCCTTCTTTTCTAGCTTGGGATCCCTTTAGCTCCTTAGTGCTTCGCTTCTTTCTTGGTGGCCGATATCTCCCCTTGGTAGAGCTTGGTGGCTGATCTCCTTGGTGGAATCTTCTTCTTCCTCTAGTGGTGTCTTAAACTCTAGATGTTCCTTGCTCCTTCTCCTCTTGTGGTGAGTATCTCTCCCTATCCTTGGCACCTTCTTCTTCTCTCTTTCTTTTTGGACATGGTGGTTATGGAGTTCTCTTCTCTTCTAGTGTTGGCTGAAGGTGGTGCCTTGGAGCTTGAAGCTTGGTGCTTGGAGCTTTGGAGCTTGAGGAGCGTGCTTGAGGCGGGTTACATAACTCCTATACCTAGCTATACTACCTTCTTTATATACTGCTTGTTTACATGTTATCTTGATCAGACATGCATACCTTGTTAGTAATGTTCTTGCTCTAGTATGCGCCCTTGATCTTATTGGATGTGGTGACATGGTTATGTCATATAGATGTGTTCTTGGACCTTGTTGGCCGAACCATTGGATTAGGGTTCTTTGGTAAAAACCCCTCTCTCTTAGTTGTTGAGAGGTGAGCCTAGGGTTCCTAATTCCATGGTGCTTGTGGTGTGTTCTTGGGGCAAAACCCCTTTCTCTCTTTGGTCTTGAGAGGTGAGCTTAAGATCTAGTTGTGTGGGCAAAACCCCTCTCTCACTTGGTTGTTGAGAGGTGAGTCTATACTCTAGTTGCTTGGGGAATAACCCTCTCTTACCATGGATTTGAGAGGTGAGCCAACTCTCTTGACCTATTAGGGTTTGTTGATGGCAGTCTTGAGGTTGAAGGTGACCAACCCGTCATGACCTTTGGGTCCTTACCCAAGATGTGTTGTTGGACGATATGCTTTTGACCGACAGGGATGTGCCTTGGGCGTTAGGTGTTCTGTGTTGGGCATCATGACATGTTGGTTCCTTGCACGACATCCCCTTGGATGGTGATGCCCGACACCTTATTGGAGGATGCCTTGCCCAATATGGATCCTAGCCCAAGATGTTGTTGGACGACAGGGGTGTTGTTTAGGCGTTGCACGTTATGGTTCTGCCTGGTAGGATGTTGAGTAATCCATTAGATCCTACCTTGGGAGATATAGTGGCTTGTTCCCTTGACCAATATGAGTATGGTAGGTAGATCTTGTGTTGGGTGATATGGCTTGTACCTTGCATGACACTCCCCTAGTTGTGTTTCCCAACATGGTGCCCTAGTGGCTATGTTGCCTTGAGTGATATGCAACTTGGGCATTAGGGTTTTCTACTTTGGGCGATATGGGGTTTATCCGTCATGCCCAATACCCTCTTATACCTAGATGTCTAGTGCTTCCCGATATGTCCGTTGACCGATATGATGGTTGACTTATATAATGGGTGGTGCTTAGGGTCTGGTTGTGCCTGATACCAAGGTGATAGTGGTTGCCCGACATGGTTGTTAACCCTAGATGGGTGTAGACCGATACCGTGTTGACCGATACAGTAAGTGATGGTTAGTTGCATGTTAAATGATACAGTGTTGGGCGTCACACTCTTTGATGAGGCATGTCTTACCTTTAGTGAGGTTTATGGCATCTTTAGTGAGGGTTGTCCCTTGCCCGTTATACCTTTGGTGAGGGTTGTCCCTTACCTGATATATCTATAGTGAGGTTTGTACCTTGTAATCGGTTGGAAACCCTAATCCCTGATCTAAAAGTCATATAAGATAATGTCTTGCATAGATATGCTCATACAATTGTGTAATTATATCTCTCTTGGTATATGCAATAAGTTTAAGATGTTCCTTGTATGAGTACAATTGTACCTCTATGCTCATGCTAACCATGCATGTACCAGTTGTATGATGAGGCTATGATGATGCCATGACAATGATTTGATGTGGAACATCAAGGATTATGATGAACCCAGTGATATATGATGGGTGTTACCCATGGAATGAGAATGTGTGCCTTGATGATGGGATTGAATCCCTGTGATGGTAATCCTTGTGATGAATCTAGAGGATTGGCAAGAGGCCAAGTGGTAACATGTGATGTTGGATTCTTGTGATGGATCAGGATAGTATTGATTGCACTGAAGGCCTTAGTGACAATGTAACACAAGATAATGTGTTTTATGTTTATTCATTCTTGTTATAGTTGCATGTTACATAACTTGGTTGAATCTTGCAATCCATTTAAAATGCATTAATTAAATATAGAGGAACTTTTCATGTAGTTTGCCCTGGCCATAGATCCATCATCATCAGGAGTTTGGTGATGGTGAAATAGGTTCTCCTAAGGGTTAACTTGGAACGCATATTGTTGGATTTGCGGGGTGTGCCTACTCCCTAAGTAGTAGTGCATGTTTAGAGCATGGTTTTAGGCCCATGGCTCAGTGTGGTTAGAGCATTTTGAATAGGCCCACGGTTCAGGATATGTGATAGAGCATGGTGAACAGGCCCATGACTCAATGATGATGGAGCATGGTGAATAGGCCCGTGGTTCGGTTTTCTAGCACCGATACATGTACCAAGGTGGGCTAGGCAGAGGGTAGCCTGACCCTGCATGGCTGAGGATACTTAAGCAAGAGAGTGCGGTCCTGCTTTGGTTCTCGTGCACTGACCACGAGAAGGTGAGGTCGTGGAATCCGGCACTTCCATTGAACTTGTATGGCACCGACTTTGGGTTTCACAACCGAAGGTTGAATTTGAGTGGTACAACTCACTTCCTCAGGGCATAATAAATCATAATCCTGCCTTATAGTATATCTGCTTAGGGAAAACATGAAACATTGATTGAGGACTTGTTTGTATAGTTTACCTAGTTATATCTTGCAACTACTTACATGTTCCTCAGATGTTATGATAAGCTCTTATTAGACTTGTGTTGTCAATCATGTTCTATATTATTATCGGTGCATATTCTTCCTAAATATCTCGATAAGAAGTTATAGCAATTTAGCTTTGCTCAGTATGCTGCTCACATACGATCTTCTTAAACTAGTTACCTATTTTATTTGTTCTAGCTCTCCTTTGAGGTTTTATAGTTTCGGAGGGGGTTAGGTTTCTCGCTGGGACTGTGTGTCTATCCCCCTTGGTTTAAAACACTTTTTAGGTGATCGAGCTAGATGTGGTGGTGATCGTGGTGTTGCAGTTGAGCAGCAAGAAGAACAATAGAAGGAAAGAGGTGGTTATCCTGCTGTTGTCCTGACATGGCCTGTTCTGTATATAAACAGGTGGTAAACTCTTTGTGCCTATGGGATAGTTAGGTCCTATGAGCTGTGGACATATATCAAGGTTTATGTATATTTATATAACATGTTTTCTTTCAGGATAAGGATCTGGATGTAATAGTTTCTTTATTATCTTCTTTTCGCAATTAGTTTTAATTAACCCGTGTTTTTGGTAATACGATGTTTATGACGGTTCCACACATTTTTGCATGTCATTTCGTTGTCTATGTGATAGAGGGATGTCACATATTAGGTTGGTATCAGATCTCTAGGTTCACTGAGTCTACAAGGATATAGGACTAGGTTTTGTGTCTGTTCTTCACTGAGTCTACAAGGATCTAGGACTAGGTTTTGTGTCTGTTCTTGTGATTTTCCAGATTTTCTCATAATAACCTTCTGCCCCCAACAAAAGATAAAGATAAAAGATGTCTGGAAGTCACGAAGAACATTCTGCCGAGAGCAGTGCCACTACATCAATTGATGGAGCGAGTGTCCAGGAACATAAAGATCGGGTGCCTGGGGTCCCCCAAATCGACCCAACCATTCTTGAGAATCCTGTCTACCAGCACCTTATGGGACATGTAATGGCAACAATGAATATCATGGTGGAGAGATTACATGTGCTTCCGCCAAGAGAACTGGTTCCTCGTGAAGAATCATAGGGTATTGGGAAGACCTTTGAGTGGCTTCACCGAGTCGGAGCTTCGGATTATGCTGGAACGGATGATCTAGCGGATGCAGATATGTGGCTGACAGGTCTTGAGAAGGCCTTCTGGATTCTTGACATCCCTGAAGCAGACAAATTCAAGCATGTTGTCTACCTTCTGAAAGGTAGTGCTGGCCACTGGTGGGCCATCAAGGAAGAGAAGTGACCCGGTGAGGTGATCTGTTGGGACATCTTCCGACAGGAGTTCGTAAGTCGATACTTCCTGAAGACATATCTGGATGAGAAGATCATCCAGTTCAAGCATCTACGCCAAGGTTCTCTGAGCATCACCGAGTATGAAGCCACGTTTATGGAGTTGCTGAGGTTTTGTCCTCACATGGAGGCAACGGGTGATGAGAGGATCATATGGTTTGAGAAAGGTTTGAGTGTCGAGTTGTCAACACCTGATGCTTCTTTAGAGAATCGAGAGCGGTTTTCCACATTTGTGGATTCTGTCCAAAGGATTGAATGGTTAGTCAAGGAGAAGAGAGAGACCATGTCCAAGAAAAGGCCTGCTCAGTTTTAGAAACAAAGGTTTGACAGTCACAAGAAGCCAAGGTTTTCTACACCTTCTGTGATGCAAGGATCTAGTGCACCATCTCAATGGTCACCAAGTAAAGGAAGAGGGCATGGTTTTTCACCATCCAGAGCCTACAGTACAAGTTTAGTGGTAGTGACAGGACCATCTAGGCCACAACCGAGAGACCCGTCATGCTTTCTCTGTGGATAGGTTGGGCATATCAGGTGGAATTGCCCAAGGAGAGACGTCAAAGTGACGCAACAACTGAAATAGAGTCAATAAGGGTCAGATAGACAATAGTTTAGTGGCGCCAGAGGATGAGGATGTAACCAAGCGTCACAAGATTGATCATCTGCTCAAGGAAGCTGAGGATGTGGACAACAAGCAAAGGCTCGATTCTATGGTATGAGTCAGCCGGAGGCGATAGTCAACCCACGAGTGGTGGCAGGTCAGATGGAGTTATTTAATTCTGATATGTCTTCTTCTTTCTTTGTATCTATTCTGGTTGACCCGGGTGCTACACACTCTTTTATTGCTCGTAGTATGCTTGATAGCTGTCTTTTACCTGTTAGTTGTAAAAAAGATAGCTTGATGTTATAAACCCCTCTTGATGGTTCCTCGATGCTTCGAGAAGTGTGTCCATCTTGTGTTCTATCCTTTTCGGGACACAACATACAAGTGGATCTCCTACCACTTGATATGCATGGATTCGATGTAATCCTTGGGATGGATACCCTAGAGAGGTATAAGGTTGTGCTGGACTGTGGTTCCAAGCAAGCAATGTTTTCTGATGATGGTAAGAAGTGGATCTTCCAGGGAGATAGGAAGATTCTTCCGACGTGTTTGGTATCAGCTATGGTGGCAGAAAAGTTGTTGTGGTAAGGTTGTAGAGCGTTTTTGTGTCATTTTGTGGATACTGCGGTATAAGGTTCTATCCTTGAGGATGTGTTTTTTGTCAGAGAGTTTGAGGATGTGTTTCCCGATGAGTTTCTCGGTGTTCCCCCACCTCGAGAGATTGATTTTGAAATCAATCTAGTACCAGGGACACATCTAGTTGCTCAGACACCGTACAGGATGGCTCCAACTAAGATAGAAGAACTAAAGAAGTTGTTACAAGAGTTGCTGGATAAATGTTTCATCAGACCGAGCACATTGTTGTGGGGTGTTCCAGTTCTGTTCATGAAGAAGAAGGACATATCGATGCATCTGTGCACAGATTACCGACAGTTGAACAAAGTTACGATAAAAAACAAGTATCCTTTACCGAGGATAGACGACCTATTTGATCAGTTGCGTGGTGCTATAGTTTTCTCGAAGATCGATTTACGGTCTGGATATCATCAACTCATAATTAAGGAGGATGACATACCAAAGTCAGCTTTTAGGACGAGGTATGGTCACTTTGAGTTTGTGGTTATGCCGTTCGGGTTAACCAATGCAACTGCTTCTTTCATGGATCTGATGAATAGGGTGTTTTGTCCATTTTTAGATCAATTTGTTGTGGTTTTCGCAGATGACATCTTGATCTATAGTCGGGATAGTCAACAACAAGAACAACATCTTCGACAAGCGTTGACTCTCCTTCACCAACACCAGTTGTATGCCAAGTTTAGTAAGTGTGGATTCTGGTTGAAAGAAGTGACTTTCTTGGGTCATGTGATATCTGCAGAAGGAGTCAGAGTGGACCCCAAGAATGTGGAGTCAGTTGCAGAATGGGAGCAACCGAAGATGCTGACTGAAGTTCATAGTTTTCTAGGTTTAGCAGGATATTACCAGAGGTTTATAAGGAACTTCATTGTAATCGCATTTCCGTTGACAAAGTTGACCAGGAAGGATGTACCTTTTGATTGGGATGATCGTTGTCAGCAAGCTTTCTAAAGTATAAAGGAGAAGCTAACTACTGCTCCAGTGTTAGTGTTTCCAGAGCCTAGAAAAGGCTATGTTGTTTTCTACGATACTTCCAAGAAAGTCTTAGGTTGCGTGCTGATGCAGGAGTATCATGTGGTTTCTTTTCTTCGCGACAACTTATGAAAAATGAGGAGAGCTATCAGACACATGATTTGGAGCTGGTAGTGGTGGTCCATGCATTAAAGATTTGGAGACACTATCTTTATGGGGAAGTGTGTCAGATCTTTACGGATCATAAGAACTTGAAGTATATCTTCTCGCAGAGTGAGTTGAATATGCGACAACATCACTGGATGGAGCTGATCATTGATTATGATTGCACCATTGAGTATCCTCCTAGTAACGCAAATGTGGTAGCTGATGTGCTTAGTAGGAAGTCTTCTTCTCTTCCTACGAAGAAGGCATAGTTGAGTCCTTTGATATGCCATAGGCGGGATATGTTCGTCTCTTTGCGGCTGATGAATGTACAGTTGGAAGTATCTTTGTTGGCAATATTATTGGCACAAATGCAAGTGAAGCCTACATTGAGGAAGTAGATCAAAGAAGTACAGCAAGCAGATGCAACAGTCCAGTTGATCAGATCAAAGTTTGGCAATGAGAAGCATGATGGCTTCCCTGAGTCCGAGGATGGACTAGTTTGTTATCATAACAGGATGATGGTTCACGATGTGGATGATCTAAGGAATTTAGTGCTCGAGGAAGCGCAAACATCGATGTATGATATGCATCCAGGTGTCACCAAGATGTATCACAATCTAAAGGATCTATATTGGTGGCATGGCTTGAAGAGAGATGTGGTTGAATTTGTGGCTAGGTGTGTGGTATGCCAGCAGGTTAAGGCTGAGCATCAGAAGCTGGAAGGTATGTTGCAACCCATGCCAATACCACAGTGGAAATGGGATCATGTAACCATGGATTTCATAGTTGGCCTCCTGAGGATAGCTAGGAATCACGATTCCATCTGGGTGATAGTGGACAGATTGATGAAGTCTGCTCATTTCATACTTGTGAAGACAACATATACAATAGAGAAGCTTGCTCAAGTGTATGTGGATGAGATAGTGTGTTTGCATGGTGTACCGGTAACGATAGTCTCTAACATAGGTCCCTAGTTCATGAGTGATTTTTTAGAACAGTTGCAGAGAGCGTTGGGAACACAGTTGAGGTTCAGTACCACTTTCCACCCACAGACAGATGGACAGTCTGAAAGGACTATTCAGACTTTGGAGGATCTTCTCCGAGCTTGTGTTTTGTAGTTCCTAGGTAGTTGGGATGTGCACCTCAGTTTGATAGAGTTCACCTACAACAACAGTTACCAATGGAGTATCGACATGACACCTTATGAGGCTTTATATGGTAGGAAGTGCAAATCTACTTTATGTTGGTATGAGTCTTGCGAGTATCAACTTTTGGGTCCTGAGTTAGTACAATAGATGACATAGAAGATCAAGGTGATACAGCAACAGTTGAAAGTGGCACAGGATAGGCAGAAGTCATATGTAGATAATCATCAATGACCTCTAGAGTTCCAGGTGGGAGACAAGGTGTATCTCAAGGTCTCTCCATGGAAAGGCATGCTGAGGTTTGGCTGAAAAGGCAAGTTGGCTCCCAGGTATATGGGGCCATATCCTATGATAGCACGAGTTGGAAAAGTGGCTTACAAGTTAAAGCTACCACCAGAGTTGCACATGTTGCATCCTGTGTTCCATGTTAGTATGCTGAAGAAAAGTCATCCAAGCACAGAGACAGTAATACAATCATTTGAGTTTGAGCTTGATGAAGATGTGACCTATGAGGAAGGTCCGGTGTTGATCCTCGACAGAGGAGTGAAGAAGCTTGTAATGACCTTGACCTAGGTTATGAGGTAACCCTATTTGTTTTGGCTAAGTAAGTTGCTTAGAAATTTAATATAATCCTCTAAGGTATTTTTTTATCATGTGACACACTTATGTTCCAAGTTTGGTTCTGATTGAATGTTGTTTGAGCAATGTTCCTTTGTTTTGGACCGAAGTGAAATTTACCCAAGATGAGGGACTATATTGCAAAATTTCACATGTTGAACATGACTCATGTCTTTTAGAATCATTATAGAGAGAATTATGCAAGGTGGTTTCTTGTGGATAGCCTAAATTCCAAGTTTGAACTTGTTTGAATAATGTTGGTGACTTGTGCACCAATTTTGGTACAAATTGTAACTTACCAAATATGTGGGGTTGATATGCAAATTACCACCTCTAGAGTGTCCCTACTCCCTCCTATTATCATTTAGAGGAGATATAAATAAGGATACACCATTTTTGATTCCATTATGAATGATGGTTATCTTGGTGATGAAATGACCAAGAAAAGGGTTGAATATGAAAGCTTAACTTGAGTTGTATCAAGTTGAAAAGGTTATATATGAGTGCCTATTAGCCAAGGAGCCATAGGAGGAGCCTAATATCATTTTTCAAACTCTTAGAAAAGTCCATATCATGTAAAGAACCTCAAAGAGGTGAGTTTTTTCAGGTTACAACTTCCTTAGTAAAGTTGTGATGGGTTGCGAATAAAGAGATGAATTAATTGATATATCATTTTCAAAAGGATATGTAATGGATGAATCTTCATCCCTAAATGATCCTCAACCATTTTTCATGAAAAGATAAATGTTTATGCATGCATGGAAACATTTCATCCATTCATGGACACGTGCCACCTACTAGCTCAGATTGATGACACCTCATTTTTACCTTCCTTCATGAGCAACAAGTATATATACCCCGAGTTTCACCCCTTAATGGAATTTTTCGACTCTTACCACCCTCCTACCGAATGGTATCATGCATAGAGCTCTTGTATCGTGCAGGAATGCAAATATATCATGCATAGGCCCTTGGATATCGCCCATAGCAAAAGCATATCGGCCAAGTAGGTGATATCGACTATATAGGGTGATATCGGCCATAGAGTGAAGTGTTGAGTGGCATATCGTGCAAGAGGGGTGGCATATCGTGCAAGAGCACAAGGTTATCATTCAAGGGTGATAATGAGCAAGAGGGAGCTCATACTTAACCCTAATGTGAGGCCATGATCATCTTCAACCTTGGATTGAAGTATGATTTTAGGGTTTTGATCTTCTTTTCTTTTCTTCTTCACCAATTACTTATCCATGGTGATTCCTTGTATATGAAGGAGTTGTGAACGAGCCTTGGAATTTTTATAAGTCATCTTCAACCTTAGGAATGTGGAGCTTTGGATCTTGGAGCTTTGAAGTTGTTCTTAAGGCGGGTTATATAACTTGAACTCAACCATGTTATTATTCATCACATAAATTGCTATATTTAATGATCTAATTTTAATTCCGAAATTTCCTGAAATAGTTGATGAAATTATAAGTTCTAGTAGTTTCTTTGACCTGTTTCCATGAACTATAATAGTTAGAACTAAGGTCTAGAGCTTGAATATGATGGTATCACTTTATAAAAGTGATATCGGGTGCAAGCACACAAGCAAGTACCTCTAACCCGATATTATAATGCACCTACTTCACTAAAACGATATGGATATGATTGTATATCTTCTTGAACAATATGGGGGTGTAGTATACACCTCTTGCCCGATAGGGAGTCAAGTATAGACTCCATGCACGATAAAAGGTTAATTGAATACTTATAAGTTGACATGAAACCCTAATTTGGGTAACCCGTTATGAGTAAAGAATAGCAAATGTTATTGCACGATATGGTAGCCCGATACACAACCCTATTTCATGTCTAGCCCGACATGGTGATGTATTAATACCTCATGCACGACATGTGTAACACATACAAACACCTCTAGCCCGATATGAATGGTGTGTATATACTTCTAGCCCAATATGGTGAGTGCTCATATACTTACAACCTGATATGGTGAACATATGCACACTTCTAACCCGAGATACCTTGTAAAGGTGAGGGCAAGACACTCTTAGGAGTGATGAGTGTAACACCAAGTAATGGTGTGGCTAATACCTTGATAGGTGACACACCTCTAGTAGTTGATAATGGACAACCTTATATCAACAATGCCTTAACCCGAGATGAGTCCATATCATTGATGATAGTTGGGTAATTCAAGTGTGTGACTTATGGCCAATACTTTACAAGATTAATATGATGGGATAGTGGATAAAGTATTAGGATGGGAAATACCCTAATACAATATAAGTTGATGAACTTAAGTAAGTTAAAAGTGATGAGGGAAGTGATAAACCAAGGCATGGTAAATATCACATACATCACTTTAAGGCTGCTACACCTTGATGCACCTTAAATCCAATATGTATGGATGAGTAACATAGGGAGTGTGTCATGACAATTGTTATAGTGTAGGCTAACATACCTTGAGAAAGGGTTAAGCCAACTTAATAAAGTATGATGTATTCATACTCTGGTAAGGATAAGAGAGAAACTCATACTTTGTATTGATAATCATTTAATGATAAATGATGAGAATAAATAAGTATGATTGAATACTTATGATATTAATGTATGCTACTAGATGTGTGGAGCAATGAATTAGTGTTTGGATTGATAATATGAACTTGAAACCCTATTCGGCTATAAAGGGAAACCCTAACCCTAATAGTTGTTGCCTAGTGAGAGGTGACAAGATGTTTAATGGCCTTGTGAGCCATGTGAATAGTTGTTACCTAGTGAGAGATGACAAGATGTTTAATGGGCCTTGTGAGCCATTTTGTTAGTTGTTTCCTAGTGAGAGATTACAAGATGTTTAATGGGCCTTGTGAGACATGTGGTTAGTTGTTTCCTAGTGAGATGTGACAAGATGTTTATAAAAGTGTCATGTAAGAAATGATAATGTTCAAATAAACTAGGAAATGGAAACTTAGTAACATAATAATAATAATAAATGGATACAATAATAATAATAATGAAATCTTAATCATACATGCTTTATGATTATAGCCAAATAAGGGCTATAGTGTTTTGAATAAGCTTAAAGGAGATAATAGGAATACTTGAATTACATAAAGGATGTGAATAAGTATGATGGCTTGGCCAATGTTTAATACCTAGTAAAGGTGATGTGGTATTTAGTGATGAGATGGACATGATTGGTAATAACCCAATGCCTGGAATAATGTCACAGGATTGGTCATAATCCAATACCTGGAATAATTGCATAGGATTGATAATAACCCAATGCCTGAAATAATGTCACATGATTGCTCGTAACCCAATACATGGAATAATTGCACATGATTGGTAATAACCCAATGCCTGGAATAATGTCACATGATTGGTCATAACCCAATACCTGGAATAATTGCACATGATTGGTAATAACCCAATGCCTGGAATAATGTCATAGGATTGGTCATAACCCAATACCTGGAATAATTGCACAGGATTGGTAATAACCCAATGCTTGGAATAATGTCAAAGGATTGGTCATAACCCAATACTTGGAAAAATTGAACAGGATTGGTAATAACCCAATGCCTAGAATAATGTCACAGGATTGGCATAGTCCAATGCCTGGAATGGTTGCATAGGATTGACATAGTCCATTGCCTGGATAGCATATGATGATGTATACTCGCATGACTAGTACAATTCAATATCTGGTTAGCCGATTGGCTGAGGCCAACAGATAGAAATGAGAATGATTCATGAATTTCATACCATGATAATGAGTATCACAGGATAAGTTTGAGATATTGATATAGTATGATGGGTAAATGACATACATGTTCTTCATATTCCTCATAAAATGAATAGATGATTTACTACTCTATCATAGATAGTTGCAATGCTTCAAAATATGAGAATGTTCTAAACTGCTTATCCTCTGCTCAGTTTAATACTATTTAATTGTGATAATAACATTGTTGGCAGAGAGTTATATCTCTTGTTGGGACAATTGTCTCACCCCGTGGGATCCACATTTTTTTTAGGTGGACTTGCACAAGGGGGTTGAGACCGTACTACAAAGAAAGAACAACATCATCAGGGACAGTACTGATAACTCAGGTTGAGTGTACAGTTTGTCGTGTCTTGTAGATAGAAGTCCTATGTGTCATCTCTATACTCTTATGTCCTTGGAGTTGGTTCGTACTGGTTTCATGAATGATATGAGATTTTGTCTTGAATGCCTCAAGGTTTTATATTGCTCCAGTATGTGTTTTGATTGAGCAACTATTATATGTTGTCCTCGAGATGAGATGAAGCAATGTTGTATAATGTGAATCATGATATGTATGAGTTTTGGATCTTTTAGTAAAAGTTTTCTAGACAAGGATCTCCTTGCAAAATGGTTTTAAATTTTAGTGATTTTTGTTAATCCGTTGTTTATGTTTATTCCGCTTAATTAGTAATGATTTGTTTGTCGGTTTGGTGACAGTCGTTACAAGTTTGGTATCAGAGCTTAATGTTCGCTGAGTCTATAGAGACATAGGACTAAGGTGTTGAGTCTGTGTTAGTGTCCTTCGGTATACCCTATAGTGACTTCCGCTTATGCAGAAGAAAGGGAAAAGCTTATAAATGACTGGGGAACATGAGGAACACATTGCTGAGAGAAATGTTGTTACACCAGGAGAGGGTGCAAGGGATCATGCAAGAGAAGAACGAGTGCCTAAGAATTCCCATCTTGACCCAATCAGGATAGAGAATCCTTCTTTTTATGCTCTTGTGAGGCAAGTTAGGACAACAATGATGCATATAATAGACTGGATACTAGCATTACAACCGAGGTTACCAGTCCTCAATATAGAAACTTTGGGTTTTGAAAAGGTTCCTAAATTACATAGTCATGTTGAAACAATAGAAAATGTGGGAAGGACTAACATATGACAAGAAAATAGACTTTGCCATAAGTATAGATAGATAGTACATCTATGATAACAATGCCCAAGAAGGGGCAATAAGTTGAGAATTAAGGTAAGGTCTCTATAATTTTAGAGACATTTTCCTAGTTGTCTAAAAAGCCAAAGTTTTTAGTGCCATTAGTGCAATAAATGCCTAGTGCACCAGGGCAGTAGTCATTATGTGAGGGAAAAAGTCCTAAATTTCCACCTATAAGAACTCCTGACTTAGCTTCTACATTGGTAATGAGACCTATAAGACTATGGTATGAGGATAAGACATGCTATAGATATGGACATGTTAATCATACTAAACCCTTTTATTCAAAAAGAAGGGAGGATATGACCCACCAAATAAGGAAGACTCGGTAGGGCTTATGAAAGTTACAACCCAATAGTGTAAAAATGCAAAAGTAACAACATGAAACATCTAGACTCTATGATTGAGTCAACCTAAAGTGATAGATGACTGTGAGAGGTGACAGTCAGATAGAGCTTTTTCAATCTGATATGTCTTCTCTTGATTTTATCTGATAATCATAAGAAGGTAGTAGTTGTTGAGCTTCCTTTAATTATTCCTATGAGGATACGAGGAAGAGATAAGAGGGATGAGAACCTATATTCGGTCCAATATTCTCGTATATGTGTTTTGAAACTTCCCTCTTTATGTAGAAAGGGAAGAAATGTAAAAGAAATACCAGAGAAAATTAGAGATATTAAGTAGTAAAAACTTAAAGAGATGAAACATAATATAAAACAAATGCATACTACCTAATTTCAGTCCTTGAATACCCTGGCTAGGTACATCTATTGAAAGCAAGGAAAGTATGGAACTCTTAGATTGCTATCTTTCTGATTACTCTGATCAAGTAGTCATTTTGAGACAATCTAAAGAGCATAATGAATTAAAAGATGTGGCATGGATATTTCTACCACATCCTAATTGATATATGGAGAAATTTGAGTTAATCATAGATTAACTTATAAAAAAAAAGATGTTTAGTATAATGTATACCTTGGTCTGAGGACCTAGAGGTAAAAATGTTGAGTGATGAACTAAGGGTTGGAATACCCAGATCTAGTAATCATGATGATGATAATACTGAGAGGTGGTGATATGTAATCATCTCTATAATTTCTATGATGAAGGCAAGTAACTTAAGAGGAAATAAGATTGAATGACACATGAACAATTGAAAGTTCATGCAATAATTGGAGGAGATGATAATCTATTCTCTTTGATAAACAACCCTGAGTAATGATGGGGTGATAAAAGGAATATGTTCCTTTGTGTTCTTTCCCTTCAGGGACATGGCAATCAAGTGGGTCTTATGACACTTGATGTGCATAAGTTAAAAATCTTCAATTATTGGATACTTAGAAAAGTATCAATTTGTCTTAGACTTTGGTTCCAAGATAAATATATGTGTAAAAAATAATGTCCCAAGATGAAAGAAAGATGATTTATGTTGGTTACCTAGAATGGCCAACTGTGAAATCAGACTAGTTATATAAAATACTATTGACATCATATGTTAGGGGTTTATGCTCTGCATAAACATAACATCAATAAGGATGTACTATTTGAAGGAACAATTGTAGAATCATTGTGGGAAAAACTTATCAAGCTAAAAATAATTCCTTAGAAAGTGTTACCTGACACAGAGTTGACTCTACAGTCAATAATGAAAAGGACAGTGGAGTACGTGTCCTGTATGAAAGATTCTATGATAACCCTGTGTGAAAGGACTTTGTGTTGGTCAAAGTTCTATGGCATCTCCATGACATTAAGATGTTATGTGGATACTTGATGATATGATGGATGAATAATATCTGTCTCCCTTTACCTGGGATTTCGGGGACAAAATCCTTGTTAGGGGTTTATAACTTGTAATGACCTTGACCTGGGTTATGAGTTAACCCTATTTGTTTTGGCTAAGTAAGTTTCTTAGAAATTTAATATAATCCTCTAAGGTGTTTGTTTATCATGTGACACACTTATGTTCCAAGTTTGGTCCTGATTGAATGTTGTTTGAGAAATGTTCCTTTGTTTTGGACCAAAGTGCAATTTACCCAATATGAGGGACTATATTGCAAAATGTCACATTTTGAACATGTCTCATGTGTTTTAGCATCATTATAGAGATAATTATGCAAGGTGGTGTCTTGTGGAAACCCTAAATTCCAAGTTTGAACTTGTTTGAATAATGCTGGTGACTTGTACACCAATTTTGGTACAAATTGTAATTTACCAAAAATGTGGGGTTGATATGCAAATTACCACCTATAGAGTGTCCCTACTCCTTCCTATTATCATGTAGAGGAGATATAAATAAGGATACACCATGTTTGATTCCATTATGAATCATGGTTATCTTGGTGATGAAATGACCAAGAAAATGGTTGAATATGAAAGCTTAACTTGAGTTGTATCAAGTTGAAAAGCTTATATATGAGTGCCTATCGGCCAAGGAGCCATAGGAGGATCCTCATATCATTTTGTGAACTCTTGGAAAAGGTCATATCATGCAAATAACCTCAAGGAGGTGAGTTGTTTTGGGTTACAACTTCCTTAGTAAAGTTGTGACGGGTTGTGAATAAAGTGATGAATTAATTGATATATCTTATTCAAAAGGATATGTAATGGACGAATCTTCATCCCTAAATGATCCTAAACCATTTTTCATGACAAGATAAATGTTTATGCATGTATGAACACGTGTCATCCATGCATGAACATGTGGCACCTACTAGCTCAAATTGATGACACCTCATTTTTACCTTCCACTACATCAAACATACTCATTAGCGGCCTTTTAGAAAAGCCACTAAAAAAAATAAAAGCCAGTAAACAGGTTTAGTGGCATTTGTTGACATTTAAAAAAATGCCTCTAGCGCCAATGCCACTAGGAAGATAGTGGCTTAAGTTGTAAAAGCCACTAAAGGTTTGTCTTTAGTGGCTTCGAATAAATGCCACATAAAGGCCACTAAACCATCATTTGGTATTTATAAAAAAGACACTATCCATCAATTGGATTTTATACAAATGCCACTATTTTGTATTATGTTGGTGTATGAAAATTTTCTTATTGAGTTTAATGGCGTATAAAAAAAAGCCACTAATGACTACTAGTTCTGTATTACTACATTTTCGTGGCTTTTAGTCATTCAATTTTCAATTTATTATCAGGTTTTCTAATTGAATGCCAATTGCAACCAAACTTAGTTTTTTGAAAGTATGAATATTTTTTATTTATAAACAACTGACAATTACATGGGGAGGAGATTTTACCTTGCCCCTTATATTGAATACAACACCAATGACATACTTTCATACAACAATTTTCTATACAGTACAATAACTTCTGATTGAAGGAACTTGTCTTCAATAGAACAAATAGAATATGCCACCATACTTGCAGCCTACATGACATATTCCATGTCTTCAAATGTATCTTTCTAGTGGATTCCCCTCAACCACCCAGCCTCCACCTGTAAGCCAACTTGTCATTTTGGGCATCATGTTACCTTCTTCCCGACCAATTCTGCCTCAAGGGTTGTCGTCTACTTTGCATAGTTCAAATGTACAAGGAGTAGTGGCTAACGACAATCAACAACAATTACATGGATTGAGTATAGCACAGTTGATTCAACAGCCCATTCAGCAAGCACCTTCTCATTCTAGATTAAGTAGACCTACCAAAGGACTGAATCAATTTTCTCAATGGCCTCCCTTCATAATGCACCTCTACAAAATACAAAGCCAACATTAACAAAAAGAAGTATCAACCACTTCATTTTACCATCAAAATAATGCCATACATGCTATGGCGCCTATGATAAGCACACTACCTTCAATTTCAAATGTAGAAGGATCTATATTGCTCTACTTTCGGTTAAAGCTAGAAGATGTGAAGTACCGTACCAGAGTAGGAATTCCAACATTAACTTTGGCTGCTAGTAGAAGATAATATAGATTAATTAGTAAAAAGCAACTACAAACTATAAATTATAGAATAAAGACTTGTTGAGATTGTTTTAAACAAAATGTAGTGATAAAAGGCTTATGGCCATCCTACAGAAATGAAATGGGAATATCAACTGACAAAATTGTTTTACCGTACTTGTTGTCAATAAGAGATTAACACTAACATTATGTGCCAAATGGTAGATTGACAAACTGATGGTATCAACTTCACCTATAGAACTTCGGGTTTATTATTGCATATCTCTGTTGTCTGTGTGGTCTGTAAGTTGGAAGCCTCTCTAAAGCCCATGACCAACTTTCCTTCAGGATCTATCTGGTTAAAGGTCACTGAAGAGTGGAAATTATAAGCATCAGCTGGAACATTCAAATCTGAATAACAAATTGATCGATGTATAGCCACTTGACTTAGAAAAATAAATAACAAATCAGCTGGAAACCAACAACTAGAATAACAAATAAACTAGAAAACCAGCAACTAGAAATGCAGCAAAAAAGAAGGGATCTAGCACATGAAGATACCTCTGCTGATTGGAATAACTTTTGCTTATCAGGGAGCTCAATAGTAGTTAGCCCCCCATATTTCATTCTTACATGGCAGCAAAGGGTAGATTACAGATAAACAAGTAGCCATTCTCAAGAACTTGCTCATTTTCATCCTACAAATCCATTAGAGCCTACAACATCAAACTGCCACTATCAATTTCAAGATTATCACATTTAGCACCATGTATAGGAAATAAACAAAAGAAATCCATACCTATAGATCAAAATATTGGGCTCGGCCATCCCCCATTCTCATTCTTGAATTTCATTCACATCATCAAGAGGTATTTTCACTCGCTACAGCCATCCTTGAACAGTAAAAATCTATTGATAATCACACCACTAACATAAAAATATACCACATATGCTCAATTAATAGATGTGTAGAAACAAATGTGATGATCCTTGTAGAAGCAAATAATTTACCTACTGACTCATCTCAAAAATGCCACCTGCATTATCAATAATAGGTCCAAACATGTCCATAGTCAATACATATGCAGCAGTACTCAACATCCAGGTTGAATCCACCAAGTGGCCTAATACAGAGCAGCTGCAACATCCATGTCGAATCCACCAACAGACTAACTGACAGTACATTGGTTCATCAAATTAAAAAGAAATTTACATTCCATCTCTATAAAAGCAATGTTCATGTTTCCTTATTCATCACATTAAAAAGAAATTTACATTCCATCTCTATCAAAGCAATAAGAGAACAAACTTCGATAATTATGAGTGATGTTTGCTTATTCAACAGAGAACAATATAAAAACTCCCCAATAGATGAAATTCCCTTGGCAATATGTATGAAGGCATGTGAAGAATGAGACATAATAACAAGGTAAATAATGATTCCTGCTCTACAAAAAATGTGTGGAATATGCAATGGTAAATTCATGAGTGAATTATTAAACAGAGATGTAGAAAAGATGTGCACCAAACATGCTTGTCCTACAGGGAACCTGAGCATACTCCTCAGAAGCAAGTAGTTATTAGAAAAAGATGTGGCTGCCACAACTCATTGTACAAAGTGCTATGCTTCCCTCAATGCATAAGGAAATTCCACCATCTGACCTATAAACCAGTGATTATCTCACATATTTGACAAGGCTGCAACTGGGTTGTCTTGGATTGTATTCAGCCACTATAGTCCTCCCTATAGCTAAAAACTAGTTTGGTCTTGGTTGGCTCCACTTCTAACCTGATCATGTCCAGTTCAAGAACATGAAAGTAACTATACATAAAAAGGCCTGGAAAGTTTGTATTTTCCTCAATCCACCACTTTGGGTGCACCTTTGGAGTTATGTGTGTTAATCGGAAAGAGATCAGGGATAGGAATGCAGAACTGCAGGGCTTTTGGCCGTATTTGGCTTAAAGTAGATGCAAAACAGAGCATGCACAATTCATATTATATATAGAGGAAGCCTTGTCACCCCTAATGGTGCAAGCCTCATAGACAGATGGACCTCCAACAAAATCTAGCATATGCAAAAACACATATGATTGTTCAACTATCACAACAACTCGAGTGGTCACTTGAAGGCAATTTATAAAAAATTACAATTACACTTACAAAGTGACATGTTGAATAACCTTCCCTCTTCAGCTCATCCTTCTCTTCTAATTGAGCACTCAACACATTTTTCTCCACTCTAAGATTCTCCAATGGAAACTGAAATGATATGTAAATAAGTTTGGTATCTTTAAAAATCAAATGATGGGCATAGAAGCACTAAAGCATGGGAAGAAATAATGATTGTAACTTCTAGTTCACTTGTATGATATGTATCATTATAAGTTAGTAGCATACCATCTTTGTGCACACTTAGCATCAATAGAATGTCTGTCATGCCCATGGAAAGCTTCAGACATGCATTCAACAAAAGGAGTCTTTGAAATTAAATGCAACTCGATCGTCACAAAAATGTACATGTATACATGTCCCTTTCCAGCATCAAGATAGAACTGTAACACAAAGGGGTAAAGATCAACCTCCAATTCCAAAGTGGATTACATAAAAACAACTATAGCTCTCCTCTCTTTAGATAGTATCCAAGAATGCATACTATAACATGATGATTTCGTGTTAGCTTAATGACACTGAAGGACACCAAAATAAAATAACTTTATGAATGACAAAGGAAAAAGTGAAAAATGTACCTAACTCTTAAATTATGGTTAGGTTTTAGTTAACTTGTATCTCTTAAGCATTCAAAAACCCATACATATGCTAAGTATTCAAAATTCAAAACTTACATCAGCTATTGATGTCTTGTCCGACTGCCCAGGGCTCCCATGGGACACATCCATTCCTAGTATAATAGTTGGCTCTTAGGAGATCTTTGGCATGGATGGAGGATGCTCAGCTGTGGTGAACTTCTCTACAGGCTTATTCAGGATCTCATTCGTTGTGGAAACATGAAGTGCATTGTCAGTAAATTTTTTTTATGTATTTCGTTTAACTAATTTAAATGAAATACATTAAAAGATTTTACTTACAACGCCCTTCATGTTTCCACAGCGAATGAGATCCTGAATATGCCTACGGGTGTCACATTGCACAGAGAAATTCACCACAACAATCCTCCATCCATGCCAAAGATCTCCCAAGTGCCAACTATTATATTAGGAATGGATGTGTCCCATGGGAGCCATGGGAAGTTGGACAAGACATCAATACAGAGGTTGTCAACTCTCGAGATTGACCTTTAATTAATCTCCAAGTATAGAGTTGGAGTTAGTAGAGGATCATTACCATAGTTATTGGCTTTTAGGGCCTGCATCACAACCACATGTTACAGATAGGGTATTATTTTAGATGGAGGGGGTAAAGGAAAAAAGACAAATATACAAATGTTGTTTTAACAATTAAGGGAACAAGGAGGAACCCACATTACTAAGAACACCCATTCTTTCTTGAGGCTTCTGCCTAGACTTCTCAACCAGAGCAGACCTCTGAAATGTTGACAATGACTTAGTGTGCCTCTGCAAAATGCAAAAACACCAAGCTATATTATACTTAGTACCAAAAACAAAACATTCAAAAACAACACAGTGAGAAAATAGAATAGCACTCGTACAAGTAACACACCTCATCCGTACCCATAAACAAGAATCTAAAACACTGCTCATAGCTTAAAACCACAAACCAATCATAATGTGTGTATCATCCATAATACTAAGATTCTCCATAACAAAATTAAAAGTAGGACAAAACAAAATAGCAACATTGTCTACGACAATGGACATGAAACACCATTACTTTGGATTAGCATGTACAAATAACAAAGTGGATTACATAAAAACAACTATAGCTCTCCTCTCTTTATATAGTATCCAAGAATGTAATTAAATTTAAACTTCATGTCCTGCAAAAAATGGAAACGACTTTAGATACTACTTTTGTTTTCAATTATGTAACAGTATAAGCAATACTTTATGCTCACCTTGGCAACGTATGTGTTTTTGGCCATGCTATGATGTTGCCAACATCATCATCAACAAATTGATATTGATCATAAGGTCTAACTAGAGGATTGTTGCCCAACAAAGCAACCTCTACAAAAATAGCAACAAATGATGAGCCTAAAATTGCACCTCCCACCCTTTTCATGGGGTCAACCTCAGAGACTCGACTGAATGCAATTCTAGCATCTGGATCTGTAAAACTCAACATATACACATCCTACAAAAAAAATACAGTTGACATAACAAATTTATATAAACGTAAAATGAAGTGCAATTCACAGTAATACAAACATACTTGTCCTTTCTTAAATGATGAATGTCTTATATGGAGTGGAGTTTGCATTGATAAGTTTGTCTGCACAATTATTTTATTTTTGTCATAAGTCCATAAAAGTCAACATGGAAAATAATTGATACCACACATCTTGTATAAAATGTATTCATACTTGGCCAGTGCCAACATGTTGTGCTTGACTGTTTCCTGCTCTAGTTAAGGCAAGTAACTCCTCTAATTTTTGGTTGAATTCATCCTTTTGTTGTTGAAGTTTTGCATCAAATTCCAACCGTTGTTCTTCAAGCTTATCCTGGAACTGCTTTTTTTGTGCTTCTTCAGCTTCTCGGGATTTACGGTTCTTACCCCAGATATCAGAAGGTGATGGTCCAAGTCCATAACCACAAACATATCCTGGTCTCTCTTCTCCCATAACATTCCTATAAATTTCATCTGAAGTAACATCAGGTTGTTTTCTTTGCAGATCTTCTCCTACCTCAGAAAAGTTTTCCTACATACAACAAATCATACGAGATGCAATTTATACCAAATATATACCTCTATAAAATTAGTAAATGTAACATAATACTATAGGATATTATGTGTTGTACCAAAAGTTTGGCGGATTCAACATCAACTATGCTCCCATCTTTTTTACGACGAGTTTTCTCAAAAAAGATTATGGGATCCACTTCTCCGCCTATTTCCTTCTCCATCTTTATCATTCAAACAAGGTTATTGTAAACATCAAATTAACAGATGCCATCAAATTATCTAAATGGATCACAAAAATTACTAACTTACATCATATTTCAGACATGCAAATGACTTGGTTCCTGTTGTGTGGCTAACCTTTTGAAATTTTCTGCTTGTCTTGTTAGTTATAGACTTCCTCTGTGGAAAACATTGCAGTATTGTGCATAGTAATTATCTGTGTGGTACTATAAGTATCAACAAATAAAAAAAATAATATTACCTTTCCTTTATTACTCCTCCAATAATCGACAAGAAATTTCCAATGCGACTTGTCCACGCGGGGAACAACTTGTTCAAGTTGTTGTTCGTATGGACTATCTTCTACGAAGTATAGTCTCCTTAACTCGCACTTGTGGTCCTTCAATTTCTTTCCTAGTCTCTTCATTGTCCACTCCTTCAGATCTGAATCCATTGTGAATTTACTCTATCGACATAAAGGATATCAATTAGATGCTTCATTTAACCATTTAAAAATAAAATTTAATGATATACCTTCACAAAATTCCATATAGAATCTTTTTTATTTGCTGGAAATTGTCTCCAATCCTCATATTTTAGTGGACAAAGATTGGGATCTCTTGCAATGGTTGTCAGAAAACTTGATAAGTGACTTTGGTTTTCACCTACTGGTTGTCCAAATTGATTTTTCTCAATGGGAATTGGATCATCGGGATTTCTTTTCAAACTTTCAAACATTGTGTTCGGCCACGTGCTCGATGTTTTTAACCTAAGCATTCATTCAGAAAGGATAATATATATATATATATATGCATAATTATATATGATTAAATTCAGCACTATAAATACAATGAATGAAATGATTACCTAGCCCATCAGAAGGTGTTGTTGTAACATTCAATGACTCAACATGGTGATCAAAGATGTTATTTTGGTCCATATTATCAGGAAATACATTGCTATTTTGGTTACTGGCAGCTCTATTCTCTAAAATTCTTGAATGAATAGACACGGAAGCATTGACATTAGGCACACGGGGTAGCTGTGAAATTCTTGATCTTGTAACTTTATCGCCACTTTCTTTATTTTGCTGATTTTGGAACCTTGTTCCCATCTCCTTTTCAGTAGTGCATGTTTGAGAGTCCTAGGGAGACGTGGCTGATTGGGCATTTTTGGCAGAGCTAGCAGCAGTTTTATTGAATTTGTTTGCTCGATGTTTTTGACCTAAGCATTCATTCATAAAGGATAAAATAAATATATGCATAATTATATATGATTAAATGCAGCACTATAAATACAATGATATGAATGAAATGATTACCTAGCCCATCATAAGGTTGGGCATTTTTTGCCATATTAGAGTCTTGGGGAGACGTGGCTGATTGGGCATTTTTTGCAGAGCTAGCAGCAGCTTTATTGAATTTGTTTTCTCTATCATTATGAATTTCAGTTGGAAGGGAAGCTAAAATTTTTTTGGAGCGATTTGAGGTTGACATGTTCAAAGATTGCCAACAAGCATGTTGAGTAATGCTAGGCAAATGACTCGCCGTACAGGAGTCATTGTTTTTGTTCTTATCATTGCTTGCGACTGTCATGTTATGGCAGCTGTCACTGTACTGTTCTCTCATCTTGAGTATATCAAGTCACATAAAAATGGTCACATTTAGAAAAATATTGAACAACATAATAACAATTTTATTAATAATATTTGAAAATGAAACTCAGATATTTAAGAAAATATAATTATAAACAACAGTAGAGACAAGGATAAATATGAATAAGAATAATGTCAGACATGCAAAATTGATACACCTAGCTCGAGCACAATTTGAGACAGAAAATTAAAGAGATACATTGAGCCAAAAAAAGGCTTATTTAAGTCAATTATTAATGACAAACAAAAAGAAACATTGGCTGCTATTTTGTAATCTTCTCATTCAAAATAGTCATCATCATCACTTTGAGATACACTTTCATCATCCTGCTAAATTCGGGATATGTCTTTTTCCGTTGTTGAACTAGCAACAGTAATTCCTTCCATATCCAATCTAACTATGTCACAATCAGTATCTCCATCCTCTGATGTCATTGATGGCCCATCTCCAGTTTCACCTTGCACATAAGCTTCAACATTCTCAATACAAGATTGTTCTTCCATGTTGAACATATCCCGTGGGGCAATCTTTACAGCAAAATGCCACCCTTTTGCAGTGACATCTTCTACATAAAATACTTGTCCAACTTGAGATGCCACTACAAATGGTTCTCCTGTAGTTTGAAGGCATCTCAAATTAACAAGAGTCAACCCATGTTCATCATGCTTTATTCCCCTCGTTGAGTAGATGTCCACCCAATCACACTTAAATAATGTCACCTTAAAGTGTTCATAATAATTGAGCACAATAACATCCTTCAAAACACCATAGTAGGTTACATCTCTAGTAATTGAATTGCGGTCAGTGGTTTTAAAATAACAATCAGTCTTAGCTACCAGAAAGACTCCACTATTTTGTGTTGTTCGATTTGCATCTTTTGCCTTGGTATGAAATCTGTGACCATTGACAACATAGCCCTTGTACTTAATGGCCAGTTGATGTGGACCTTGAGAAAGAAACTTGATTTTATCATCTACCATATCTGTTCTTAGGAGTGTCTCAATCTAACAAAAGAAAAGTTTGTTAGACTTTATTCATGAAGCATAACTAATTTAATTACCACAACTAAACTTACATGTTCCTTAAACCATCCATCAAATGAGTTACTATGTATTCTCTGAACCTCTTTGAAGGACTTTTGATGATGTTTTTGCCTAATGATATCATAGTGCATCCTGAATACAAAATATGTGCAATATGTTATTGGAATATGTTATAGACTTATAGCATTTTATTAATAGAAGACAGTTGACACTAACTTACTTAATGTAGGGTTCAATTGCTTCACAATTGAATAGTACACGATAACATGTGAATAATTGCCAAAAGTTAGGGTCACTTCACCAGGCATGTAGTGTCTTCCTTTTAGAAAACGCCAATGTTTGGGTATGACCAATTGGTTTAAGGAACGATCATCTAGGATGATGTCCAATCGTTCTTCAATAGGGAACGTTAACATTGCCACAGAGGCCCAGTTCATAGTGACTGTTGTGGGTGGACAGAGACTGCATAATATTAGTATTAACAAAGTGTAAGTACATATAACGATGTTATATATTTTCAGAAAAAGTTGTATAACATCAATTAACCTTTTATTGCTTGTCATAACCAACTTTATTGTGGTAGACATGATAGCTTGAAAAGAAATCTAATAGAGGAGATCATGTCCTATATCTTTGCAATCAGTCCAATGTTCACTAATCCTTCTTTGAGAATTTCAAGGAAGTAACTAGTATTTTCTATAATTTGATGTATCTTTTTTTTTGTTGAACCATGCGTGCCTCCTCCTTTATTAAAAACAACACCAAAACAGAGTTTAACTCTTTACAAGCTAAGAAGCTAACAACTATATAGAAAGGAAAACTATAACTATCTATTTATGCTATTGAAATCACGTATACACAGGGTCCAAACCCCTTTGGGATCACAGACATGAAGGAGCACGACCGTACTTAAGCTTGAAGAAGGACCAAAGCTCAGTGCAATAGAAATAGTCAAAGAAGAGGTGTTGTCCATCTTCTTCATGCTTCCAACATAGATAGCAAACAGAAGGGAGATGGAAGTTAAAATTCTATAATGTGTCCTGAGAAGGTAAGTGTTGAAGGTAACATTTCCATAAGAAAATAGAGATATTCCTAAGAATCAAGGACACCCACACATCAGCAGTCCAGTTCAGAACTTGAGCCTTGGACCTGCATAAGTCCCAACACTCTTTCAGCGACAAGGACACCTTACCATTAACAAGAATACAATCTTCAGTATTTGCATTGGGAAGAGCCAGATTTTGAAGGATCCGGAGAACATCATCTCCTCCACAAATATTACCAGGGATTGCCCAATTACCATTACTCAAGCATGCATCCACCCGACAATCATCACCTTTTCCTAATCTGTGCCTGAACTGCACATAAACATGATCGGATAGGAAGGTACCATTACCACACCACAGATCCTTCCAAAGGAAAAAATGGGAACCATTTCCTAGCTTAAAATGAGCATGAAGAAGCAAAGTATCCATGTGTCTAAGAAATTTTTACCAGAGCCAGGAATCATAGGATTTAGGCTTGATAGAATTTCATGTATCTTGGTATTTCATAAAATGAGGTGACACTTATTATCTATTTGTTTAATCAACACTCATATTTTAGATTATCAAAGAGGTTAATGGTGTTTGTCTTATTTTGTATAGGTGTGAGACCTATTTAACTGGAAATGCACACTACATATTTTAGCACGATTGTGTATGAATGCAAAACAATATTGAACTGAATTAGGATAAATCATAGGGATTGGTTAACTAAATTATCATTGACATCTACTTGTTTAAAAAATAGGTTAAGCCAAGGTCAACACACATTAACAACCACAGTAAAGCCTCATCATGATTTACAGACCAGTTGCAAACTCCTAACACATGTATCAATGACTGCAAAGTATGTCATGCAACTTGTTTTACACATGAAAAAGAGCCATGTTCAACTACATTGGCTCAAATGGAAACCAAACCCTATTAAAGGTAGGTCTAAATCCTACTGATGGCCAGAATTTGGCAAACAACTTAGCTAAAAATGAACTAAGCATACAAAATGTGTTCTGGCCTGAATAATATGACCCAAATTGAGGAAAATGTGGCATGAAACAAAGTGGTGGTTCATATCCATGGAAAAAATCATATCAATCAAATCCATATAATAAAACACAACTAAATCTAAGCATGGGAAAAAATCAGTAAATCTTAAGTTAAAATCTCTATTGAAATCCTGTATAATTTTCCTTAGGAAAATATTTTGTGCCCAATCAATAAATTGTGCATGGGCTTGTTTGTCGTGGCCATCAGGGTTCTGTCTAATTCCTTGTAATTGCCTCCTCTCCTAAACATAGGACATGGGTGTACATATCAATACACAACAACGATTACAATGTCCCACACACTTGTTAACAGTAACCAAGAAGCTCTAGAAGGATAAAGATGAACTCAACTGAGTCT
The DNA here is from genome assembly GCA_963693085.1 of Alisma plantago-aquatica. Lineage (NCBI taxonomy): Eukaryota > Viridiplantae > Streptophyta > Magnoliopsida > Alismatales > Alismataceae > Alisma > Alisma plantago-aquatica. The sequence continues at coordinate 568,494,977 of OY856410.1, forward strand.
GAGAAATAAGCAAGAACCAAAAAGTAGGGAAATATCGTATGTGCTTCACCGAGCTCTCTCCTCCTTTTATATTCCTCACAACTCGTCCTTCCAATGCCTCCTCTTTGGTGATCTAGACTGGAGGTTGGCTTCTCCTAGAGGGGACGAGATGGGGGTGGGAGGCGGAGAAGATGGTGAGAGTGTCACCAAATTGGGAGGTAGAGAAGAGGTGAGAATAGGGTGTGAGAAACAGAGTTTGACCATGGGTGGGATTTGTGGGGGTGAATGGGGCTAGAGGAGTGAATGAGGGAAAAGGAGAGAAACCTGACAAGCTCATTAAGTTATTGCGGGGAGGAGAGGGGTATCGCCAACATACCTCTTTAGAAAGTTGCAAAGCTTTGGATGATTGGAGTCCCTCGAGCTCGCCAACACCTAAGGCGGTGCTTCAGGTTGGCTAGGTCCAAATCCCAATTGACGCGCACGGCCGGCAACTCTCCACCACTCACAAATGCTGGTTCCAGGTTGGGACTCACCGTCAGCGTTGGCAACTCTGTGGCCGACAGCTTCTCTGGAGCTTCTCTGCGCTGGAAAATGTCAGTTCCTTGCTAGGGCTCATCGCAAGGAGAGACTGGAGAGGGAGGAAGTCACAAGCTTGTGAGAGAGCGGTAGATGTCAGTCTGAATTAGGGAGAGAGTTGCTATTTGGAGTGCGAGTCCTGAAATTTGGAGCGGGAAAGTCAATATTGCCTTAGCAAATTTGGGTATGGCAATTTAGGATTGCCGCTAATTAAAAATACAAATGCCTTTAATGTTAAGTCCTTTTTAGAAACTCAATAATAGGAGCTTTAGAGGCATTTTAATTAAAAATGCATGTATATTAGAAAGATAGTGGCTTTTTTTTATAAATGCCACTAGAATAAATGTCGCTAATGGGCAATTTTGTCGTAGTGTTCCTTCATGAGCAACAAGTATATATACCCCTAGTTTGACCCCTTAATGGAATTGTTTGACCCTTACCACCCTCGTACCCTATGGTATAGTGCATGTAGATCTTGTATCATGCAGGAATGCAAAGATATCGTGCATAGGTCCTTGGATATCACCCATAGCAAAAGCATATCGGCCAAGTAGGTGATATCGTGCATATAGGGTGATATCGGCCATAGAGTGAAGTGTTGAGTGGCATATCGTGCAAGTGAGTGTCATATTGTGCAAGAGGGGTGGCATATCGTGCAAGAGCACAAGGGTATCATGCAAGGGTGCTAAGGAGCAAGAGGGAGATCATACTTAACCCTAAGGTGAGGCCATTATCATCTTCAACCTTGGATTGAATATGATTTTAGGGTTTTGATCTTCTTTTCTTTTCTCTTTCACCAATTACTTATCCATGGTGATTCCTTGTATATGAAGGAGTTTTGAACGAGCCTTGGACTTTTTATAAGTCATCTTCAACCTTAGGAACGTGGAGCTTTGGAGCTTGGACCTTTGAAGTTGTTCTTAAGGCGGGTTATATAACTTGAAATCAACCATGTTATTATTCATCACCTAAATTGCTATATTTAATTATCTACTTTTAATTATGAAATTTCCTGAAATAGTTGATGAAATTATGAGTTCTAGTAGTTTCTTATACCTGTTTCAATTAACTATAACAGTTAGAACTAAGGTCTAGAGCTTGAAGATGATGGTATCACTTTATAAAAGTGATATCAGGTGCAAGCACACAAGCAAGCACCTCTAACCCGATATAATAATGCACCTACTTCACTAAAATGATATGGATATGATTGTATATCTTCTTGAATGATATGGGAGTGTATTATACACCTCTTGCATGATAGGGAGTCAAGTATAGACTCCATGCAGGATACAAGGTTAATTGAATACTTGTAAGTTGACATGAAACCCTAATTTGGGTAACCCGTTATGAGTAAAGAATAGCAAATGCTATTGCACGATATGGTAGCCCAATACACAACCCTAGTTGATGTCTAGCCTGATATGGTGATGGCTTAATACCTCATTCATGACATGGGTAACACATACAAACACCTATAGCCCGATATGAATGGTGTGTATATACTTCTAGCCCGATATGATGAGTGCTCATATACTTACAACCCGAAATGGTGAACATATGCACACTTCTAACCCGAGATACCTTGTAAAGATGAGGGAAAGACACTCTTAGGAGTGATGAGTGTAACACCAAGTAATGGTGTGTCTAATACCTTGATAGGTGAAACACCTAAAGTAGTTGATAATGGACAACGTTATATCAACAATGCCTTAACCCGAGATGAGTCCATATCATTGATGATAGTTGGGTAATTCAAGTGTGTGACTTATGGCCAATACTTTACAAGATTAGTATGATGGGATAGTGGATAAAGTATTAGGATGGGAAATACCCTAATACAAGATAAGTTGATGAACTTAAGTAAGGTAAAAGTGATGAGAGAAGTGATACACCAAGGCATGGTAAATATCACATCCATCACTTTAAGGTTGCTACACCTTGATGCACCTTAAATCCAATATGTACGGATGAGTAACACAGGGAGTGTGTCATGCCAATTGTTATAGTGTAGTGACGTGTATTTTACTACGCGCTAAAATGCAAGTATACGCATCGAGTAATATAGGCCTTTGTGAGGCCCGAGTCGAACACAGGGATACGTGAATTATTGGAGACTCCTACTAACTAATTGCAATCAGCTAGGTCGGATGACGAAGTAAGGTTTGTTGTCAAAATTAAAAGAAAATAAAATGAAACAAAGAAAACAATCGATTAAAGGTTAATTTAATCAATTCAAAAGGGTATCTTTAGGATTGCGGTTTCACCGCGGGTCAACGTTGTATTAGGTTTTATATAATTCCTCACTCTTCTCTCTCTATCCGGGTAGTGGCCTGAAAACATAATTACCCACTGTCGTGGTGTAATTCACTACTTAGGTTTAGGTTGATTCCACCGTCGTAGTAATCATTCCCCTAAACTAAGCACATTACGAACGATCTCTCAGTTTCCACCATTAATTTTACACCTCCTTTGTCAAGGGATTTATCGATTAATGTAGGTTTCGTCTCTTTTCAACCGTTAATCCTTCTGTCGAAGTGATTAAGGGCATTAAGTTATTATTATGGTGATCAGGCATAACAATATATATGGAGAAAACGAAACTATACCATGGATTTAAGAGAGAAAATATGAATTATTAATATAAAACTGTCATACAATGCATTCCCGGGCTACTCCCGGTCCTAAAGATGGAGGGTTTTAGCCTCGCATGTTCATCTTGCAAAAATACATGGTAGAAATTGGGGAATTCATAAGAAAAACGTGAATTAAGTGGGAAAACCCCTGAACGGAGAAGAACGGGTAGATCCTTTGCGTAGAACACGAGCTTTCCCGCCTCTCGGTGGTGAAATTCATCTTCGGCAGTGTCCGGATCGACAGGGATGAGCTTCTGGCCTCCGTTCTCCTTTCTCTCCTTCCTCGGAACTTGTGCAATGACAAAAATTAGATCCCCCCGTCTGTCGGCGGCCGTCATTAGGTATAAGTCCCTAATTAGGTCGTCAAATAACTCCAGCCGTCCGATTGAGATCAAAACGAATCCAACGCATATCTGCCGGCGTCGATACCATCGACGCGGGTCGATGGTATCAACCCAGCGTATTAGCGGCAGCCTTCTTTTCTTTTCGTTTGGGTGCCTGTGTCATCTCGATACCATCGACTAAGGTCGATGGTATCGACTCTCTTTAGCGTCGGTTGTTGTCGTTTAGCGACGCTGTAGCCTCCATGCATCGATGGCATCGACTTGGGTCGATGGTATCGACGGATTCCTCGCCAGCAACCTGAAGGGATCTCGATGCCATCGACTTTTGTGTCGATGGTATCGACTCTGTGATGCTCCTCTCGGCTGGCAACCTATGGCTTGGTCGATGGTATCGACGGAAGCAGATACTTGTTTTTCCTGAAATTCCAAAACAAGACCAATTAAATCCACACAAATTATGATAATATGATAAATAATGCTCAAAATGATACAACTATGGGGATTTGACATAAAATGATGGCAAAGACCGAAATGAGTGAATTATGCAATATTATCCATAAAAATGACTAATTAGAGCATAAAACACATATGAAAAAGGTCTATAAATGCGACTCAAAATCATCGCATCAAACTCCCCTAAGCTTAAACATTGCTCGCCCTCGAGCAACTAATCCTTAGAATAGAATTGCAGATGTCAACTAAAAATCAACACACCAACCCAACATCCCATGTGACTCCCACTGAACGTTCTCAAACTGGCCTTCTCTAACCACAGAACAGTAATTACCCTAAAGGCGACAATAATCATCCATAAGAGAAATTATCCTTAAAACCGATGAACACTATCACATAAGGCAGTTAACATAATAAAACTTGCCGATTCAGCATTGGTGCATCTTGTGATCGCCTACACTACATTGCTCGCCCTAACTACCATCTACATGGAAGAAGTTCTCCTGATAATCATTAGTGAGGAAAAATTCACGGTGGCCTACCAATCCGAGCAACAGGTGGATGGAAATGGGTGGTTCATGGAAGAACTTGGAAGTATTGTACAAATTCAATCATGCATAAAACAAAAATGTCCTAAATGATGCAAATGCACATTAGAAATGCCCTAATGCCTAAAATTGGGTGAAATGATGCGTGCACTAACCTTCCACCCCAAAATGAGATTGAAATCTAAATAAGCCACATCATGTACTCAATTTTCCTGTAATGCGAGTGATATCATGTTCCTCTCTCCCTCTTATTCCACTTTCTTTTAAATTCTCTCTTTTTTTTTCTTTTTCTAATTTTTTTTTAGAATTTTGTTTTCTTCACTTTAGCCAACGTATCCATAATTGCTTAGAGATAAGTGTATTGAGCTATTTACTTCATGCTTGGAAATCTTTGCAAAATTTCGAAGGTATGGAACAGTTTAGATCACTTTTGAGGAAAAATTGAGATACATGGTGTACTTTATGCATGAAAATCATGAGTGCAACTACATGACATGCACTTAAAAGTAATGTGCATGAATCCCTATATATTTTTTTCTTTATGCAAACGTATGGAAAATATCAATGCAAGTCCTATCTAAATGCTATGCACACAAGAAGGAATTGAAACTGCACTTTACTTCCAATTCTTAGGTGGATTATGGAAAAATGACGTGGAATGATCACAAGATTAAATGACTGAACCTTAGAAAGATATTATGTGTCCCTCCTTATTGACCTGTGTAGTGGTTTGGAGGGTTCTCTCTCTTACATCCAATTAAGGTCTCATTACCATTTGGTTAGGTTAGGCTCAAACAACCGTTACTATCCACTTTTCATGAGTCAAAAGGAGTATAGGTGTGAAATGTTGTTTTAAAGTTGACATAATCAATCATTTTCGTAGGATAAGTTCCCCAAGGACAACCAAGTCAAGCTATCCAAAGACACAAAAAAATTTTAAATTTCCCTTAAATTTCCCATGAATTAACAACAAGATGACAAACTTTTACGACATCCACAGTTACACTAGATAGCACGTGGATCCTACCAAAACTAAAAATGCAAGAAACAAATAACACTGCTAAAAACTAAAAACAATAAAAGAAAAGATAGAGCTGTTCCAACTACCCCCCTAAGCTTGAATTCGACTATGACCTCATATTCAAAAACAATCTTAAGAGTGGAACAGAGATACCCTGATCATTCTTGTGGAGGTGGAGGCGGGTACTGTGGGGCCATAGGATCCCAAGAAGGATACTCCCCCTGGAAGCTCGGATCGTAATGGGTCCTCGGCGGAGGCTGTGGATAGCCTCCAAAGTAGCTCTGACTCCAGTAGTGGTCATAAAAGGGCTCCTGTTGCATCTCCATCCGTTGCAACCGGTTGTGTATCTGCTGTTGGTTGTCGAGGAGGAGACGTTCATTCTCGAACATCGCCCTTTGGTTGTCAAGTAACCGGTTCGTAGTATCCTGAATACCGGTATACATTTCTAGATGCTGCTGCTGTGTCTGATGTATGTCCTGTAGCATCGTGTACATTCCCTGCATTGAGTAGGCATCCTCGCCTAGCTGCGAGGGCTGTGGTGATGGCGGCGGGGGCTGTGATGATGAAGACGCACCTAGATGCATCCTAGGACGCTTCCGTGGTGCTACTCATGCGCGAAGAGGTGTGAAATCCTCCTCTTCCTCCTCAGCCTCGCCTTCTTGTCCATCGTTGCCGCCTTCTTCTTCATCGGACTCGATGGCTATGATCGGCCACCGGATGTGCTGTGCGCCCGCGATGTTGAAGACGTCATCCAGCAGTGCGCACTCCTGATAAGCATGGTTGACGTGGCAGTGTGCGTACGCCAACCCATCCCAGAGAAGGATAAGGTTTGAACGGTGCAGATGTTGCACGTTCACCTTACTCCTCGTAGAAATCGGAGTCATGGACTAGAAATTCAGCCCCAAGTACAACACCAATCTGGTGATGAGCCCACCAAAATGGATCAGAGCCTTCCTTGTACTCCTCTTCACCGCCAGAACGCGCTGCAGAAAGAACGCACCCCAGTTGCATTCTTGTCGCTTCAGGAGCATGTAGAGGAAGAAAAGATCGCTCTCCTGAAACTTGCTCAATGCTAAATCGCTCCGAGCAAAGAACGTAAGGCTCAACATCCGGTGTAAGACCCAGACGAAGGGATGCTCGAAGTCCGCTACCGCAGCATTGTGGTAGCTCACTGTCTTTCCCGCCGGCACTGTGACTAGCTCGGCGAAGATCTTGTCGTAGTCGGTGCGGGAATATGGGCGCCGGTGATCATGTTGGGAGTGGTTCCAGTTAAAGATGTTGTTGAACTGCTTAAGAGTGATGTTGTAGTTGATGTTGAACAGCCGGAATGATACTCGGCCCTTGATCCACTCACGGTCCGATGCAACCACGTCGTTGGGCACGACGCAGACGTCAAGGGACGCCATGAACTCCGCCACCAATTCCTTGTAGGTGGGCCATTCGCCGAAGAACGGCTACCCATCCGCATGACGCTCCAGCTCGTCTGGCCTTCTGCTGGTGTGGCGTGCTTGACCCTTCAGCACATAGGCCAAGTTGGCCTCGAATCCAAGTTCCTGGATCATTCCCCGGTCCACATACCGGGTCGGCTCGATCTTCCACTTCATGATTTCCTCATAGACCTTCCTCACCTCCGCGGATGGGTGAATCAGGCGCGGACGTGAGACTGAAGCAGTAGGGGGTGGAACGAACTTCGCGATCTCCATGGGATTCGCGTGCGAGGACGATGATCCGACGGCGTGCACCATTGTTTCAAGAAAGATGGGATTAGAAGAAGAGAGCTCAGGGAAGATGGAGAACTGATTCTCCGCTCGGTGAAGATCCTTGCTTGATGTTGCTGCTCTTCAGTCTTGGAGGGCTCGGGGGAGTGCTTGGCACAAAGAAGGAAGTTTGCTCTGAAGGTGTGACGTCAAATGACGTTGCAATTCTCCTTATATAGACTTGGCCGGCGCTACTGTCGACCCGTCGATACCATCGACGCGGGTCAATGGTATCGACACGTCTCGATGCTATCCGCCTCCCTCGCAAGTATCGACGGCTGACGATTGCTGGATCGTGAAACCCGGATTGCTGACCTGTCGATACCATCGACACAAGTCGATAGTATCGACGCAGCACCCGGATCGCTGACGTGGACTTCGCGATCGCCGTCGATGTCTTTGCGCGGATCGGTGACATGGATGTCGATACCATCGACGGATGTCGATGGTATCAACTTGACTTCATTGCGACACCGCCACTTTTTCACTTCAACCTGTGACCATGTCGATACCATCGACGAGGCCGTCAATGGTATCGAGTTGACTGAGACAAATCGTTCTGAACTTCTTCAGAGATCTCGATGGTATCGACTTGCATGTCGATACCATCGACATTTATTGCGCAACCTGCCTGTAGGTATGTCGATACCATCGACGGGACCGTCGATAGTATCGACTCAGAGCAATTTTTGCAGCTGTCAACCTGAACCTATGTCGATACCATCGACCAGTGTGTCGATGGTATCGACCCTGCCTGTGCCTGCACATTAAACAAACGGATCAAGGTATCTTCTTTACACTATAATTTGAACGAAATGAAAGCAATCTATGACTAGAATTAAACTATCCTAATGTACCAATGGTTGGGTTGCCTCCCAACAAGCGCCCTTCTTTAACGTCTTAGGCTAGACGTCTTCCCAGCATCTCATTCATCCACAAGTGTAATGAGTTTGACCTCATTCACTTTTCTCTTGTAATTTTCACCAAAATACAACTTCAACCGCTGTCCGTTCACCAAGAACGTGGCATCTCCATTACGCACAAGAATCGTACCATGCGGTCTCACCTCTTCCACTACGAATGGTCCACTCCACCGGGATTTCAGCTTCCCGGGATGCAACTTGAGGCGGGAGTTAAACAATAGAACACTATCTCCCTTTTTGAACGTGCGCAGCTCGATATGGCGATCGTGGATCTGCTTTGTGCGCTCCTTGTATATGCGGGCATTCTCATATGCCATCATGCGTAACTCATCTAGTTCATTCAACTCGAACATCCTCTTTCTCCCGGCTTCATCATAACTCAAATTCAGCCTTCGAAGCGCCCAATGGGCCTTGTGCTCTAACTCCACCGGAAGGTGACAAGCCCGGCCATACGCCAACCTAAAAGGCGTGGTGCCTATAGGTGTTTTGTATGCCGTTCTATACGCCCAAAGTGCGTCCGGTAGTAAGGCACTCCAATTTTTCCTTGTGGATGCCACTGTCCGTTCTAGAATCTTCTTGATTTCCCGATTTGAGACCTCCACTTGGCCTTGCGTCTGTGGATGATATGGGGTGCCGATGTTGTGTTTGACCCCATATTTCTTCAAAAGTGTCGAAAATTTCTGATTCCGGAAGTGTGTGCCCCCATCACTTATTATCATTCGGGGTATCCCGAACCTACAGAAAATATTTTCCTTCACAAATCTGCACTCTACATTAGAATCATTAGTCCTTGTGGGGATTGCTTCCACCCACTTCGACACATAGTCAACAGCAAGCAAGATATAAAAATTTGAATTCGAGGACACAAAGGGTCCCATGAAGTCTATGCCCCACAAGTCAAATACCTCAACTTCCTGAAATACATTCAGGGGCATCTCTTGTCTCTTCGAAATGTTACCTGCTCGCTGGCATGGGTCACATTGCCTTACAAAATCGTAGGCATCCCGAAACAAAGTTGGCCAATAAAGGCCGCTTTCTAACACTTTGGCTGCTGTCCGTGAACTGGCATGGTGTCCTCCCGTAGGCGACGCATGACAATGGTGGAGAACACTCTCGTACTCCACCTCCGGCACACACCTGCGTAGATTACCATCCCTGCACTGCTTCAAAAGAATTGGGTCATCCCAAAAATAGTATCTCAAAGAATGAAAGAACTTCTTTTTCTCTTGATAAGACCAGTCTTCCGGGATGATCCCGCAAGCCAAATAGTTAACAATTTCAGCAAACCACGGTTCTTTAGAATTAATTTTTAAAAGTTGTTCATCGGGAAACATCTCGGTTATGGGTATGTGTAAATCTTTTTCATCTACCCTGTCTAACCTAGACAAATGATCAGCCACCACATTTTCAATTCCGGACTTGTCCTTGATTTCAATATCAAATTCTTGTAAAAGAAAAATCCACCTAATGAGTCTAGGCTTTGCATCCTTTTTCTCCATCAAATATTTTATCGCAGCATGATCGGTCCATACAACTACTTTGGATCCCACTAAATACTGCCGAAATTTTTCAAAAGCAAACACAACGGCAAGTAATTATTTTTCTGTAGTTGTATAGTTCAATTGAGCATCATTAAGCATTTTGGAAGTGTAGAAAATCACAGCGGGCTTATTATCTACCCTTTGCCCCAAAACGGCTCCTACTGCATAATCTGAAGCGTCACACATCAATTCGAATGGTTTTGTCCAATCCGGCGTTTGAACAACCGGAGCCGAAATCAATTTTTCTTTCAAAACTTCGAATGCGTGAAGACACTTATCGTTGAAATCAAAAACCGCATTTTTCTCCAACAACTCGGATAAAGGTTTTGCAATTTTAGAAAAATCTTTAATGAATCGCCGATAAAACCCGGCGTGTCCCAAAAAGCTTCTCACCCCTTTTACAGAATTTGGTGGGGTAGCTTGGAAATCACTTCAATTTTCACTGGGTCCACCTCAAGACCTTTGCTAGACACCTTGTGTCCTAGCACTATTCCCTCTATCACCATCATGTGACATTTCTCCCAATTGAGGACCAAGTGTGTGTCCTCACAACGCTGCAGCACCTTATCCAGATTATATAGACACTCATCAAAAGACGCACCGTAAACCGAGAAGTCGTCCATGAAAACCTCAAGACAACGCTCCACCATGTCAGAGAATATGGCGAGCATGCAGCGTTGAAACGTCGTCGGTGCATTACATAATCCAAACGGCATACGTCGGTAAGCAAAAGTCCCATAGGGACAGGTGAACGTAGACTTCTCTTGATCCAAAGGATCAATCAAAATCTGGTAATACCCCGAATACCCATTCAGAAAACAAAAATGCGACCGACCGGCAAGACGTTCCAAAATTTGATCGATAAATGGCAAAGGAAAATGATCTTTCAGAGTGGCGGCATTCAGTCGGCGGTAGTCAATGCAAACTCGCCACCCGGTTACCAATCGGGTGGTGACAGGTTCATTCAACAGATTTGTAGTAACAGTAATTCCCCCCTTCTTAGGGACTACCTGTGTGGGACTCACCCACGTCGAGTCTGATATGGCATATATGATCCCTGCAGCAAGAAGTTTTATGACTTCTTTCTTCACAACCTCCATCATGCTCGGATTTAGACGTCTTTGAGGCTGAATGACTGGCTTGGCTCCCTCACCGAGCCGAATCTTATGCTGGCAAAGCGTAGGGGAGATCCCCTTGATGTCTGCAACAGACCACCCAAAAGCTCCTCGGTGGTTCTTGAGCACTATCAGTAGTTGCTCCTCCTCATCCGCACTCAAGTAAGCAGATACAATCACCGGTAACTTGTCCTTCTCAGCTAGAAAGATGTACTTAAGGTGCGGGGGCAGCGGCTTCAACTCCAACTCAGGCGGGCAAATGAGAGATGATTGCAGCGGTGGGGGAAGTGTACCTAAATCTTCATAGTGCCTCGTGTAGAAACATGGAAGCATCTGAAGCATTTTGGCACACTCCTTGAGTGATTTACTCTGCATCCAATCATAGGTGACATTCAACAGACACGCCTCCAACGGCAATTCTGGATATGCCTCAACAACTGAAGTAGTAATCGCATCATCCTCCCAAGAAGGTGGAATGTCCTCATTCTCGTCATTCGGAAATCCAACAGCTTTGCATAAAGAGACAACTTTAGTTTGCTCCATGATGTCCACAGCTAAGGTTCCATTATCCATTTTTCTCATCACATGAGCCATGTCCAAGAATGGTTTTCCAAGGCAGAGTGAAATATTGTGATCCACATGCTTAACCATGTTACAATGTGCTTTTGCTTTAGTAGACGCAGTGCTAGTGGGCATGACCATCTCAAAGTGATCATCCGCTATGCCCAAGGTTAAGTGGCCTCTTCCCATTTCCAAGATCATATCGGTTGTAGCTTGGAAAGGACGTCCAAGTAGAAGCTCATTGCCATGCTCATCCTGCATTTCCATAACCACAAAATCAGCCGGAAAAACAAATCGGTCCACCTTTACCAAGACATCTTCGCAGATTCCATAAGGTTTCACCACAGAATTATCGGCCAATTGGATAGTCATATTGCTCGGCTGGACTCCTTTAATCCCAGCTTTTTGAATGTAGAAAGGGGCATCAAATTGATGCTTGCCCCAGAATCACATAGTGCCTCTCCAAATTTGAACTTCCCTATAAAACAAGAAATGTTGAAACATCCGGGATCCTGTCTCTTAGGCGGTAAAGTGCCCATAATGAAAGCACTCACTTGCTCCTTCAACACCACGACCTCCGTGTTCGGTATTTTCCTCTTCTTGGTGATGACATCTTTTAGGAACTTCCCGTATGACAGGATTTGCTCAATCGCTTCCAACAACGGAATATTGACCGAAAGTTTCCTAAAGCTGTCCAAAAATTTCTTGAATTGTGCATCTACCTTTCTTGCCTTTGCACTATTCGGATAGGGGACCGGAACGGTATGTGCCCTTTGATGGGGTGGCACATAGGGTGTCAACTTCTGCGGTTCCTCCTCAGTAGCTTGTTCTTCATCACCATCCACAGCTATGTCTTCAGCTTGCCCTGTGACAGGTGTGGGATGCTCCTTAGTGGTTGCATCTTCAACTTTATCATGAGGTGTGCTTGTGTCATCCGTCCTTGGATTCAACACCTTCTTGCCGCTTCTCAGTATGATGGCCTTGGCCTGCTGGTTTCCCCCGGGAACATTGGTGTTCCCCGGAAAACCCGGATGTGTTGGCTTCTTCAGACTTGCAATTTCTGCTGCCATCTGCGCCATGGAGGTCTCTATAGTCCTCATTTGAGCCCCGTGGCTCTGCAACGTCTGCCCAAATTGGTTCATATATTCACCCTGTTGCTTGATTTGTTGCCCGAATGTGTTCATTAACTCCTGATTTTGCTTGATGACCTGATTGAGCAACTCCGTGCTCTTGTCCTCTGTGGCTGCTGCAGGCTTGGCGTCCAAATCCTGTAGAAAATTGTTTGGATCCTTCCATGAGAACTTTTTGTCCTTTCGCCATGAATAGTCATTGTTCCTATACCCTTGTTGTTGCCTCATGTACTTGACTTGAGCCTCATCTTCGGACTCATTGCCCTCCTTTTGCAGTAACTTCTTTGTGAGAAGATCCATCTTCTCATTAAGCTCTTTTATTGCCTTTGATTCATTGGTGACTCTAGCTTGCTCAAATGGGCCTCTCTCTCTTTCTCCCCAGGATTGCTTTCGTGCCATGTTCTTCAGTATTTCCCAACATCTCGTGTCAGTGTTATTCAGGAAAAATCCTGAACCGGCTGAGTCCAAATTACTCCTATCATGCTCGGAGAGAGCAAAATAGAAGATCTTCACCTGTGTCTCCTTGTCCAACTCATGATGCGGACATCTCCTTAACATGACCTGAAATCGCTCCCAGGTCTCAGAATATGTTTCACCTGCCTGTTGGGTGAAATTGTGAATCTTCCTAATCATGTCGTTGGTCTTCTCAGGAGGGAAAAACCTCTCGAAGAAAACCTCCATCATATGATCCCATGATTCAACGAACTCATCATCGAGGTTATGAAGCCACTCTCTTTCCGCTCCTGCCAAGGAACTTGGGAATAGCTTGAGGTACAAAGCATCTTGTGGGAATCGGTCGATCTTCACCATGTCACAGTTCTCCACGAACTGGCTGATGTGTGCAACTGGGTCCTCATTCTTTAGCCCTTGAAATGCATTTGATTTTACCAAGTTGATCAATGCCGGATCGATCTTATATGTTGGTATGTTGACCGCCTGCTTCTTTATAGGCCCCTTTGAAGCTGATGAAGAAGAGGCTTTGATCTTCTCCCATATGGTCTGTGGCTCGGCCATTTCTTCTGCTTCAGATTCAGAATTTATTTCCTCTTGGTGCTCTTTCTCGTAGTGCTCCTCGTCCTCAGGTCCCGGAGGTGGAACCTCGGGTGTGCGATTGTCGTAGTCTGTACTACGTGTATGCACCATACACAGTACCTGAAATGAGGAAATTCAAGTTCAGTACTATGCTTGAACGAGTAAATACAATTATAAAGAAATTTAGGAATATTTAAAGTTGTTTCAAAATAAAATAAAATAAAATGTGGCCTAGAGTGGCCGCTCTTAGCACTCGAAGTGCCAAAAATTTGCCGTAATCCCCGGCAGCGGCGCCAAAAACTTGACGTGTATTTTACTACGCGCTAAAACACAAGTATACGCGTCGAGTAATATAGGCCTTTGTGAGGCCCGAGTCGAACACAGGGATACGTGAATTATTGGAGACTCCTACTAACTAATTGCAATCAGCTAGGTCGGATGACGAAGTAAGGTTTGTTGTCGAAATTAAAAGAAAATAAAATGAAACAAAGAAAACAATCGATTAAAGGTTAATTTAATCAATTCAAAAGGGTATCTTTAGGATTGCGGTTTCACCGCGGGTCAACGTTGTATTAGGTTGTATATAATTCCTCACTCTTCTCTCTCTATCCGGGTAGTGGCCTGAAAACAGAATTACCCACTGTCGTGGTGTAATTCACTACTTAGGTTTAGGTTGATTCCACCGTCGTAGTAATCATTCCCCTAAACGAAGCGCATTACGAACGATCTCTCAGTTTCCACCATTAATTTTACACCTCCTTTGTCAAGGGATTTATCGATTAATGTAGGTTTCGTCTCTTTTCAACCGTTAATCCTTCTGTCGAAGTGATTAAGGGCATTAAGTTATTATTATGGTGATCAGGCATAACAATATATATGGAGAAAACGAAACTATACCACGGATTTAAGAGAAAATATGAATTATTAATATAAAACTGTCATACAATGCATTCCAGGGCTACTCCCGGTCCTAAAGATGGAGGGTTTTAGCCTCGCATGTTAATCTTGCACAAATACATGGTAGAAATTGGGGAATTCATAAGAAAAACGTGAATTAAGTGGGAAAACCCCTGAACGGAGAAGAACCGGTAGATCCTTTGCGTAGAACACGAGCTTTCTCGCCTCTCGGTGGTGAAATTCGTCTTCGGCAGCATCCAGATCGATAGGGATGAGCTTCTGGCCTCCGTTCTCCTTTCTCTCCTTCCTCGGAACTTGTGCAATGACAAAAATTAGATCCCCCCGTCTGTCGGCGGCCGTCATTAGGTATAAGTCCCTAATTAGGTCGTCAAATAACTCTAGCCGTCCGATTGAGATCAAAACGAATCCAACGCATATCTGCCGGCGTCGATATCATCGACGCGGGTCGATGGTATCGACCCAGCGTATTAGCGGCATCCTTCTTTTCTTTTCGTCTGGGTGCCTGTGTCATCTCGATACCATCGACTAAGGTCGATGGTATCGACTCTCTTTAGCGTCGATTGTTGTCGTTTAGCGACGCTGTAGCCTCCATGCGTCGATGGCATCGACTTGGGTCGATGGTATCGACGGATTCCTCGCCAGCAACCTGAAGGGATCTCGATGCCATTGACTTTTGTGTTGATGGTATCGACTCTGTGCTGCTCCTCTCGGCTGGCAACCTGTGGCTTGGTCGATGGTATCGACTTCCGTCGATGGTATCGACGGAAGCAGATACTTGTTTTTCCTGAAATTCCAAAACAAGACCAATTAAATCCACACAAATTATGATAATATGATAAATAATGCTCAAAATGATACAACTAAGGGGATTTGACATAACATGATGGCAAAGACCGAAATGAGTGAATTATGCAATATTATCCATAAAAATGACTAATTAGAGCATAAAACACATATGAAAAAGGTCTATAAATGTGACTCAAAATCATCACATCATGTAGGCTAACATACCTTGAGAGAGGGTTAAGCCAAGTTAATAAAGTATGATGTATTCATATTCTGGTAAGGATAAGAGAGAAACTCATACTTTGTGTTGATAATCATTTAATGATAAATGATGAGAATAAATATGTATAATTGAATACTTATGATATTAATGTTTGCTCCTAGATGTGTGGAGCAATGAATTAGGGTTTGGATTGATAATATAAACTTGAAACCCTATTCGTCTATAAAGGGAAACCCTAACCCTAATAGTTGTTGCCTAGTTAGAGGTGACACGATGTTTAATGGCCTTGTGAGCCATGTGAATAGTTGTTGTCTAGTGAGAGGTGACAAGATGTTTAATGGTCCTTGTGAGGCATGTGGTTAGTTGTTTCCTAGTGAGAGATGACAAGATGTTTAATGGGCCTTGTGAGCCATGTGGTTAGTTATTGCCTAGTGAGAGGTGACAAGATGTTTATAAAAGTGTCATGTAAGAAATGATAATGTTCAAATAAACTAGGAAATGGAAACTTAGTAACATAATAATAATAATAAATCGATACAATAATAATAATGAAATCTTAATCATACATGCTTTATGCTTATAGCCAAATAAGGGCTATAGTGTTTTGAATAAGCTTAAAGGAGATAAGAGGAATACTTGAATTACATTAAGGATGTGAATAAGTATGATGGCTTGGCCAAGGTTTAATACCTAGTAAAGGTGATGTGGTATTCAGCGATGAGATGCATAGGATTGGTAATAACCCAATGCCTAGAATAATGTCATAGGATTGGTCATAACCCAATACCTAGAATAATTGCACATGATTGGTAATAACCCAATACCTGGCATAATGTCACAGGATTGGTCATAAGCCAATACCTAGAATAATTGCACAGGATTGGTAATAACCCAATGCCTGGAATAATGTCATAGGATTGGTCATAACCCAATACCTGGAATAATTGCATAGGATTGGTAATAACCCAATGCCTGGAATAATGTCACAAGATTGGTCATAACCCAATACCTGGAATAATTGCACATGATTGGTAATAACCCAATGCCTGGAATAATGTCACAAGATTGATCATAACCCAACACCTGGAATAATTGCATAGGATTAGTAATAACCTAATGTCTGGAATAATGTCACAGGATTGGTCATAACCCAATACCTGGAATAATTACACATGATTGGTAATAACCCAATGCCTAGAATAACGTCACACGATTGGCATAGTCCAATGCCTGGAATGGTTGCACATGATTGCATAGTCCATTGTCTGGACAACATATGATGATGTATACTCGCATGACTAGTACAATTCAATATCTAGTTAGCCGATTGGCTGAGGCCAACAGATAGAAATGAGAATGATACATGAATGTCATACCATGATAATGAGTATCATAGGATAAGTTTGAGATATTGATATAGTATGATGGGTAAATGACATACATGTTCTTCATATTCCTTATAAAATGAATAGATGATTTACTGCTCTATCATAGATAGTTGTAAAGCTTTAAAATATGAGAACGTTCTAAATTGCTTATCCTCTGCTCAGTTTAATACTATTTAACTGTGATAATAACATTGTTGGCAGAGAGTTATATCTCTCCCTAGGACAATTGTCTGACCCCGTGGGATCCACATTTTTTAGGTGGACGTGCACAAGGGGGTTGAGACCGTATTTCAAAGAAAGAACAATAACAATAGGGACAACTCAGGTTGAGTGTATTTTCTATAATGTCTTGTAGATAGAAGTCATATGTGTCGTCTCTATACTCTCAGGTCCTTCGAGTTGCTTCGTACTGGTTTCATGAATGATATGAGATTTTAGCTTGAATGCCTCGGGGTTTTATATTGCTCCAGTATGTGTTTTGATAGAGCAACTATTATATGTTGTCCTCGAGATGAGATGAAGCAATGTTGTATAGTGTGAATCATGATATGTATGAGTTTTGGATCTTTCAGTAAAAGTTTTCTAGACAAGGATCTCCTTGCAAAATGGTTTTAAATTTTAGTGATTTTTGTTAATCCGTTGTTTATGTTTATTCTGCTTAATTAGTAATGATTTGTTTGTCAGTTTGGTGACTGTCGTTACAAAGCTGAAGAGGTAGGACCTAGTTGTTGTGAAGGTTCTTTGGCATCAACGTGGCGTTGAGGAAGCCATGTGGGAGCTTGAGGAAGATATGAGGAGGAAGTATCCCTCACTTTTCTCCTCAGATTTCGGGGGAAAAATCCTTTTATAGAGATTTGTGGTTTATAAGGACCTTGACCTCCATTTTGGGCTTACCCTGTTTGCTTTGCGTAAACCTTGTGCTTAGATGTTTTTCTAATCACCTGAGTTGTGATTAGGGTTCTGTTTGTGCTTTGTTGGGAGGTTGAGGTGCAACTTGCAATTTATCTAAGTTTTAGGGTTTGTGTGCAAGTTTGCCACCTTGACATATGTCTTTCTCTCTCCTTGCATCCTCTAGGGTTGAGAGGATGACTTGGGCGCCTAGCTTGAGTTGTTTTTGGGCCCTGTTTAAGCTTGTGAAGCTTGGGCTTATTGTTAGGCTTTCTTGAGCCTTGTTTGCTTGGTGTGTCGGCCAAGAGTGTATCGACCAGGGTTGTATTAGCCAAGTGGTGTATTGGACATGGCACCATGTTGGGCGATACACACCCTCTTGACCTAGCCTCGTTTGTGTCACCATTCTTTGTACAAGTGGCCGTTGCTTTGCTAGTTGGTGGGAAATCATGAGCAAGTGGTTTGGGGTGCTAGCAAGGTGGCATAGTTTGGACAAGTGGTGGTTTGGGCGACCACATGTAGAGCAATTCCCTAGTGGACCCCCACTTAACCCCCTCGCATATATACATCTTCTTTGCTAGCTTGCGATCCCTTTAGCTCCTTAGTGCTTCCCTTCTTTCTTGGTGGCCGATATCTCCTCTTGGTAGATCTTGGTGGCCAATCTCCTTGGTGGAGTCTTCTTCTTCCTCTAGTGGTGGCTGAAACCCTAGATGTACCTTGCTCATTCTCCACTTGTGGTGAGTATCTCTCCCTATCCTTGGCACCTTCTTATTCTTCTCTCTTTCTTTTCGGCCATGGTGGTTATGGAGTTCTCTTATCTCCAAGTGTTGGCTGAAGGTGGTGCCTTGGAGCTTGAAGCTTGGTGCTTGGAGCTTTGGAGCTTGAGGAGTGTGCTTAAGGCGGGTTACATAACTCCTATCCCTAGCTATACTACCTTCTTTATATACTGCTTGTTTACATGTTATCTTGATCGGCCATGCATACCTTGTTAGTAATGCTCTTTCTCTAGGATGCACCCTTGATCTTGTTGGATGTGGTGACATGGTTATGTCGTTTAGATGTGTTCTTGGACCTTGTTAGCCGAACTGTTGGATTAGGGTTCTTTAGGAAAAACCCCTCTCTCTTAGTTGTTGAGAGGTGATCCTAGGGTTCCTAATTCCATGGTGTGTGTGGTGTGTTCTTGGGGTGAAACCCCTTTCTCTCTTTGGTCTTGAGATGTGAGCTTAATCTCTAGTTTTGTGGGAAAAACCCCTCTCTCACATGGTTGTTGAGAGGTGAGTCTATACTCTAGTTGCTTGGGCAATACCCCTCTCTTACCATGGATTTGAGAGGTGAGCCAACTCTCTTGACCTATTAGGGTTTCTTGGTGGCAGTCTTGAGGTTGAAAGTGACCAACCCGTCATGACCTTTGGGTCCTTTCCCAAGATGTGTTATTGGACAATATGCTTTTGGCCAACATGGATGTTCCTTGGGTGTTAGGTGGTCTGTGTTAGGCATCATGGCATGTTGGTGCCTTGCACGACATCCCCTTGGATGGTGTTGCCCGACACCTTGTTGGTGGATGCCTTGCACGATATGGATCCTAGCCCAAGATGTTTTTGGGTGATAGGGGTTTTTTTAGGCGTTGCACGTTATGGTTCTGCCCGATAGGATGTTGAGTAATCTAATAGATCCTACCTTGGGCGATATAGTGGTTTGTTCCCTTGACCGATATGAGTATGGTAGGAAGATCTTGTGTTGGGGGATATGGCTTGTACCTTACACAACACTCCCCTAGTTGTGCTGCCCGACATGGTGCCCTAGTGGCTATGTTGCCTTGAGCGATATGCAGCTTGGGCGTTAGGGTTTTCTACTTTGGGCGATATAGAGTTTATCCTTCATGCCTGATACCCTCTTATACCTAGATGTCTAGTGCTACCCGCTATGGCCGTTGACCGATATGATGGTTGACTTATGTGATGGGTGGTGCTTAGGGTCTGGTTGTGCTCGACACCAAGGTGATAGTGGTCGACATGGTTGTTAACCCTAGATGGGTGTTGACCAATACAATGTTGACTGATACAGTAAGTGATGGTTAGTTGCATGTTAACCGATACAGTGCTGGGTGTCACACTCTTTGATGAGGCATGTCTTACCTTTAGTGAGGTTTATGGCACCTTTGGTGAGGGTTGTCCCTTTCTTGTTATACCTTTGGTGAGGGTTGTCCCTTACCCGATATATCTATAGTGAGGGTTGTAACTTGTGATCGGTTGGAATCCCTAATGCTTGATCAAAAAGTCATATAAGATAATGTCATGCATAGATATGGTGATCCAATTGTGTAATTATATCTCTCTTGGTACATGCAATAAGTTTAAGATGTTCCTTGTATGAGTACAGTTGTACCTCTATGCTCATGCTAACCATGCAAGAACCAGTTGTATGATGAGGCTATGATGATGGCATGACAATGATTTGATGTGGAACATCAAGGGTTATGATGAAACCAATGATATATGATGGGTATTACCCATGGAATGACAATGTGTTCCTTGATGATGGGATTAAATCCTTGTGATGTTAATCCTTGTGATGAATCTAGATGATTGGCAAGAGGCCAAGTGGTAACATGTGATGTTGGATCCTTATGATGGATCAGGATGATGTTGATGGCACTGAAGGCCTTAGTGACAATGTAACACAAGATAATGTGTTTTATGTTTATTCATTCTTGTTATAGTTGCATGTTTCATAAATTGGTTGAATCTTCCGTTCTAGATAAAATGCATTAATTAATTACAGAGGATCTTTTCATGTAGTTTTCCCTGGCCATAGATCCATCATTGTCAGGAGTTTGGTGATGGTGAAACAAGTTCTACTAAGTATTAACTTGGAATGCATATTGTTCAATATGTGGGGTGCGCCTATGCCCTAAGTAGTAGTGCATGTTTAGAGAACAGTTTCAGGCCTGTGGCTCAGTGTGGTTAAATCATGGTGAACAGGCCCATGGCTCAAGATATGTGAAAGAGCATGGTGAATAGGCCCATGGCTCAATGATGATGGAGCACGGTGAACATGCATGTGGCTCAGTTTTCTAGTGCTGATACCTGTACCAAGGTGGCCTAGGAAGAGGGTAGCCTGACCCTGTGTGGCTGAGGCCACTTAAGCAAGAGACTGCGGTCTTGCTTTGGTTCTTGTGCACTGACCACAAGGAGGTGAGGTTGTGGAGTTCGACTCATCCATTGACCTTGTATTGCACCGACTTTGGGTTTTGCAACCGATGGTTGGATTTGAGCGGTACAGCTCACTTTCTCAAGGCATAATAAATTGTAATCCTGCCGTATAGTATATCTTCTTAGGGCAAACACAAAACATTAGTTGAGGCCTTGTTTGTATAGTTGTCCTAGTTATATCTTGCAGCTAATTACATGTTTCTCAGATGTTATGATAAGTTCTTATTAGACTTGTCTTATCAATCATGTTCCATGTAATTATCGGTACATATGCTTCCTAAATATCTCGGTAAAAAGTTATAGCAAGTTAGATCTACTCAGTATGTTGCTCATATACAATCTGCTTATATCAGTTACCTGTTTTATCTGTTCTAGCTCTCCTTTGAGGTTTTATAGTTTTGGCGAGGGTTATATTTCTCATTGGGACTGTGTGTCTCACCCCGTTGGTTTAAAACCCTTTTTAGGTGATCGAGCTAGATGTGGTGGTGATCACGGTGTTGCAGCTGAGCAGCAAGAAGAACAGTAGAAGGAAAGAGGTGGTTATCCATACGTTTTCACATGGCATTTCATTTTCTGTGTGATAGAGAGATGTCACATATTAGTTTGGTATCAGAGCTCTATGTTCGCTGAGTCTACATGGACTAGGACTAGGTTTTGTATATGTTCTTGTAATTTTTCTAGATTTTCTCATAATAACCTTATGCCCCCAGTAGAAGATAAAGCTAAAAGATGTCTAGAAGTCACGAAGAACATGCTGCCGAGAGAATCCTGTCTACCAGCACCTTATGAGACAAGTAATGGCAACGATGAATCTCTTAACACCAAATTTTGTAATATTTTTGGCCCTTATTTTGTTGTCAAATCTGCCCTTTTAAATTGTTTTCCTCTCCTTTTTGTCATGTTTTTGAATAAACAGGCCTCGCTATGCTCTTAACTCAATTTTATCATCTTTTGCAGACTTTTCCTCATTTTTTGACTCTTTTATCAGCAAAAAGGCCCGTCCCTACCCATGAACTACCTGAATCAACCTTCCTACCAGTCGACCGACACACTCACTGCCTGACACAGGGCAGCATGACACGCCTACCGAGCAACACGGGGGCAACGCGCTAGGAGGATCTGATGGGCGATACGCCACTTACCCGACAGAGAGTTGTACTCTCCACGAGAACTGAACCGTGTCGTGCGATAACAAGCCACCCACCAACAAGCACCACTCATCACGATGACTGATACGCTTACAGCCTGACATCCTTGTGCCGCCCGACACGCATATCGGGCATCCCTGAATCCGTGATGAGTTGATGAAGGACACGTGGCATCCAGAGAACCACAACTTCCCCCAACCGCTGCCTATAAATAGCAGCTACAGGAATCTGATGGGATGGGTCGGAACCTTTCGAAAGAAAACTTGGGAAAGAATCTGGAGCTAGCGTGTAGTGCCTCAGAGGTGTACCGGGCGATACTAGGTGACCACTTGCCCGACTCGAGAGGGAGGGAATGGTTCACTTAGGATCGGTCCTGAGCACCACAGCAGACTGATATCGGCCAACGAGGACACCCGATATGAGTACCCGATACTCTAAGAAAAACTCTGGCCCGACACGATACCAAGATCGATACGCATCACCAGTCACGACGTGTCGCCCGAGAGGGTGTGTCGCCCGACACGACCGTATCGAGCATGAGTGCCTCGCACGATACGTCCGCCCGTCATGAGCGTGTCACCTGAGAGGGTGTGCTGCCTGACACGGGTGTATCAGGCAAGTCTCCCACCTAGTATCAGGTTGGAGGGATCTTGGGGATCTACTACTGCCTGTCACCCTTCTAAATCAAGAAGGCAATATTTATCTTTATTTGTTTCAGTCATTTACTTTCTTTACTTATGCAATGTAACCAAATCCTTTTATATAATGCTTATGCTAATGGAATTAGAAGAGTTTTAATTATCTATTGCATTATGTTTGGCCCCCTTCGTTGGATGAATGCTTTGTTTAGCATCGGAACTCTAGCTTGTACGCCTGGATCACGCTTCGACTAGCTACCGAATCATGTTTTCCCATTGTAGCAACCTCGAGAGAGGTGTTGTGGCTCTAGTGTTTGGTCTGATATGGGAGTACGAGAGTTCCCAGGATCAGAGTTGTTTTAGTGACCTTTCCACTCTAACTTAAGCCTAGCAACCTTGAGAGAGGTGTTGATGCTTAGTTAGAGGTACCCGCTTTCAGAGAAGGGGTACGGGATGTTTCTGCTGCCGCTTGTTTTACCGAAGATTTCTCCTTCGTTCCTTACTAAAACAATAGTGTTATCCTCTCTGTTTCCGTTGCGCAAAAAGCCTAAAAACTGATAAACCTTTAAAACATTAATTTTTCTCGTAGCTTTAGTTGGAGATAGTTTTCTTTTATCGATCTTCGCCTGTTGTTCCCCTTGGGGAACTTTATCATCTCCTTACCCATACCGGAGTGTAACGTGTCGATTCCGCGTTCTCAACACTACCACCCTTGTCCCTGTATTCGAACCCATATATCTACTTCGACCCCGTAATAAAGTTGCGTGGGACTAGAAGGTTTCAGGTTATAAATTTAAAAGTTCGATTACTTCAAATCTGCTCCCTTTTTGGACACACGATTTAGGCCGGTCAACTTTTTCTTGCCATTGCCGGGGACAAGGCAAAATGGTACTATTGATGAACCTAAATCCACTAACTACACTCCAGTGCCTCAAACTTAGAAATGAGCTTGACAACACTCTCATTTATATATATATATATATATATATATATATATATATATATATTTTAACCTGAAATGAGTAGTTCATATTATTAATACAGGTTTTCTAACTTGATTTTATGTGCTATTCAGGTACTCAGAAGGAAGGTGTTCTTCTCAATTCAGTATTGACATCACCATACATGCCACCTCGCATTTAACCACCTCTTTCAGATGGTGAGCGACACACGAGGGCTAGACCTCACTCACCTCCTCCTGAAGACAATGACCATTATGACGGCAACCCTCAACAAGACGATCCTGAAACAGAGCAATTTGAGGATGACCATCATCATGAGAGACGTCGTAATCACTGGATACGTAGAAGAAATCAAAATAACTAGGATCAGAACCAGGGAGATAGTGACAATGACGATTCCAACGAAGAAGAAAAGACCCTTAGGGAGTTAGCTGCCACAAAGGCTAATAATTCAAGATGTCATGTTGTCATCCTGAGGTTCAATGCAACCAACTTTGAGCTAAAACCATCTATCATCTCTATGATCCAGAACAAAAGCTTCAGAGGGAGTTCAAAGAATGATAACCCCTACCATCATCTATATGCTTTTAAAAACATTTGTGACACCATCAAAATGTGGGGAGTCCCACAAGAGGTGATTTATTGCAAGAGTTTCATCTTTTCTTTATAAGATAAGGCTCTATCCTGGTACCTTGGGCTACCACACCAAGCTCTTAATGGATGGAATGCGCTGGAAGATACCTTTGTAAATAAGTTTTATCCTACAGAGAAAACTGTCTGGAATAGATAGAGGATCACTTCTTTCATGAAAAAAGCCAAATGATAATCTACATGATGCCTGGGAACGGTATCAAGAATATCAGAGGGACTGCCCTCATCACAACTATAAGAAGGGTTTCTTGATAACTACCTTCTAAAACGGTCTAACCCCTAAGCAAAGGGTTTCGCTAAATGTAGCAGCATGTAGTGACTTTCTGGGGAAGAAGTCTAGCAGATCCAAAAAGATCATTGAGAACATGGCCAAGTTGCAAGCTAACACTGACTACGACAGATCTGACAGAGGACATGCTTAGAAGGCTAATGAAGGACCTTCAATTGAATCCAAGGCTCTGGAAACTATCACCTCTTAGATCCAGAAGATAGCCACTGATGTCAAACAGCTGAAAGAATCAAGTGGAAAGGGGAAGAAATAAGTTGAAAAAGTCATGAAGTGTGTCACCTGCGGAGAAGGCAGACACAGGGTAGATAATTGTATCTACACCCGACCTAACGAGTCAACTGAAAGTGAATCTGAGACTAAGGAAGCTGAGAATGTCTCTTTTGTTAATTTCAAGAGGCCAAATCATCCTGGTTTTAATTATGGCAAAAACGATGCGGCCGAAAACTCGCATCAGCTGCATTACCCCACCAAGAAACCCCAAAGTTTCGAGAAAAGAGGGGGGAAAAGTCCGTTCACCAGAACTACTTCTTTCTAGTCGAACAAGGAAAATTTCCAAGGACAAGGAAAATACCAAGGTCGCCAAGCGGCAAACACTAGTCAAGGTCAAAGTCAAGCCAAGGAGCAAGGTCAATATAAGATTTCGAACCAACCAGACTTGGTTGGCCAGTTGTTCGATTTTGTAAAAAGACAAGATGCTATCAATAACCAGCTGGCACAAAGTGCGCTTTTAAATTCAGGAGTTCTGAACACAATGCAGGTCCAGATGGCGGACATGGAGACACACCAATGCCAAATCGATCAATAGTTGGCCCAGATGGCCGAATTGATAAAGAATCCCTCAGGTAAGATACCCTCCAACACTGAATCTGCCAAAATGGCAGTGCTGAGATCAGGAAAGACAGTAGAATGTCATGAAGAAGCTAGACCAGAGGAACCTGTATCGAGGACAGTGGCTGATAATCCCGCAGAAGAAGACAATCAACAAGCTCATGATAGAGAACCTGAAACAAGATCCTTTGAAGAGTTGTCTGGTAAGAGAAGCCCTTACTCTCCCAAGTTGCCTTTTCCTTATAAGATGATAAAGGCACACCTTAATAAGTGTCACGAGAAGTTCATGGAATCAGTAAAGAAACTTCATCTCGAAGTACCTTTTCTGGATGCTTTAGAAGAATTTCCGACTTATGCTAAGTTTTTCAAAGATTTGATTACCAAGAAGAAAATAGGAGGAAGAATTGAGACCGTGCATCTAGCAAGTATGTCCTCTACTTTTATCAAATTAGATTTTCCCAACAAAAAGAAAGATCTATGAGCTTTCACCATTCCTTTCACCATTGGAGATAATGTCGAACGAAAAGGTCTTGCCGATTTAGGGGCTAGCATCAGCCTTATGCCCATAAGCTTCGCGCAGTGATTAGGTTTGATTGATATGGTCAAGACCAATATGAGGATTGAATTATTAGATCATACCTTTAAAAGGCCTGTTGGTGTTGTTGAAGATGTACCTATCCGGGTAGGAAGTTTCTTCATTCCTTGTGATATCATTGTGATTGATACTGTGGAGGACCCTAGCTGTCCTATCATCTTTGGACGTCCTTTCTTAGCAACAGGACGGGCGTTGATTGATGTCGCTGAGGGAATAATCACTCTAAGGTCGGAAACGACCACTTAGACTTCAAAGTAAAGGATGCGATGAAATGACCATCCTTGTTAGAATCGGCTTGCTTTGCGGAAAGCTACAACTAGTTCTACGAAGAGGTAGAACAAGATATCTTAATGGTAGACCATCTTGTAAGAGCGATAAGCAATCAAGATTCTGATTCTGAAAACCCAGAAGTGGTCAAGTTTCTCAACTATCTTAACCAGTCTAATGAAGACCTGAGCGACGAGGAAGAGGTAGTGGAAATAGTTAAGTTTGCCTCTCTTGAGGAGGCGCTGGAAGAAAAGTCACCCAAGGCTAAACCTGAGTTGAAGTAGTTACCTGAAAGGTTGAAGTGTGAATTTCTAGATCGAGAGGAGAGGAATCATGTCATCGTCAATGCCCATCTCACGAAAGATCAATTGGACAAAATGCTTGGGGAGTTAAGACTCTACAGGCAGGCTATAGGATACTCAGTAGAGGATATCAAAGGCCTTAGCCCTGCATTGTGTATGCATCGCATCAATTTGGAGGAATCCGCCAAACCTCTGGCTCAACCCCAGAGAAAATTGAATCAGATGCTAAAAGAAGTTGTAAAGAAATAAGTAATAAAACTGACGGATGCTGGGATCATTTACCCGATCAGTGACAGTAACTGGGTGAGACTGATCCACGTAGTACCCAAGAAAGGTGGTATAATAGTAGTTAAAGGAGATGAAGGTGATGAAGTGGCGGTTCAGACCGTCACAGGATGGAGAATGTGTATTGACTACCGAAAGCTGAACCAAGCCACTAAAAAGGATCATTATCCGCTTCCTTTCATTGATCAAGTTCTTGAAAGATTAGCACATCATTACTATTTCTGTTTCTTGGATGGTTTTTCAGGGTTTTATCAAGTCCCCATCCTACCAGATGACCAATAGAAAACAACTTTTACCTATCTCTATGGAACCTAGGCCTTCAGGAGGATGCCTTTCAGCCTGTGCAATGCTCCCGCAATGTTTCAGCGCTGCATGATATCAATGTTCTCGAATTTTCTAGAGGATATCGTGGAAGTTTTCATGGATGACTTTTCTGCCTATGGAAAAGACTTCGATGCCTGCCTGAAAAACCTCTCTCTGGTTTTGCAACGATGCGAGCAAAAGAGTTTGGTTTTGAACTAGATGAAATGCCATTTTATGGTACGAGAAGGCATCGTACTAGGACATAAAGTCTCGAGGAGTGGCATCGAGGTAGAAGTTAGTAAGGTTGAAGCCATATCCAAACTTCCTCCACCAAAGTCTGTGACGGGAGTGAGGAGTTTCCTCAGGCACGCCGGCTACTATCGAAGATTTATAAAAGACTTCTCAAAGATCTCAAAACCGTTGTCCAACCTTCTGGTAAAAGATGTTGAATTCAATTTCTCTGACGATTGTCTAATCGCTTTTCAGGCCTTAAAGGATGCTCTTGTCTCACCACCTATCCTCCAAGCTCCAGACTGGGAGTTACCTTTCAAGCTTATGTGTGACACCAACGACTATGCTGTAGGAGCAGTCCTGGGGTAGAAAAAGGACAAAAAGTACCATGTAATCTTCTACGCTAGTCGTACCCTGGATGAAGCTCAGGTAAATTATACAACTACATAGAAAGAGATGCTTGCGATAGTCTTCACTTTCGATAAGTTCAGATCTTACCTCATTAGAGCAAAGGTTAAAGTCTACATAGATCATGGGGCTATAAGATATCTCATGCAAAAGAAAGATACAAAGCCCAGGCTGTTGAGGTGGGCTTTGTTACTACAAGAGTTCGACCACGAGATAATTGATAAGAAGGGTGCAGAGAATGTGGTCATCGACCACTTATCAAGGATCGTTGTGGAAGGGCAGAAGGAACCACCTATTAATGACAATTATGCTGATGAAGCTTTGATGATGATTGGAACCAAGGAAGAGAGTTTACCTTGGTTTGTAGATATCTATAATTATCTTGCCTACAGAGAACTGCCCCTTAACATAACCTATAACAAAAAGAAGAATCTCTTCACAGATGTGAAGAACTACTACCGGGACGATCCTCTCCTTTTTAGAAGATGCGCAGATAACCTGTACCGAAGATGTATTCCCAAAGAAGAGATCTCGAACATTCTGAAAGAGTGTCATGCCTCTCCTTATGGAGGACACCTGGGTAGCGAAAGGACCACCGCCAAAGTACTACAATCAGGTTTTTACTGGCCCTCTTTGTTCAAGGACACTGTAAAGTATGTAAAAGTATGTAAAGAGTGCCAATTGACGGGAAACATTGGGCAACGAAACGAGATGCCTATGGCAAATTGGGTTGAAGTGGAGATCTTTGATGTATGGGGGATTGACTATATGGGACCGTTTCCCCCATCAAAAGGATATCAGTACATTCTAGTGGCAGTGGATTATGTATCCAAATGGGTAGAAGTTGTTGCAACTCAAACGAGCGACTGTAAGTCAGTGGTCAAGTTGTTCGAAAAGACTATTTTCCCTCATTTCGGAGTACCTCGTACTATAATAAGCGACGGTGGATTGCATTTCGGAGAAAGATAGTTTGAAGCACTTCTGCGAAAGTATGGAGTTAAACACAAGGTCTCTACACCCTACCACCCACAAACTTCTGGGCAGGTAGAGGTTTCGAATAGACAGATCAAGCAGATCCTAGAGAAGTGTGTCAACCGCACAAAGAAATATTGGTCAATAAAGCTTGAGGATGCACTTTGGGCCTACAGAACTGCCTATAAAGCACCCATTGGATGGACTCCTTACAAGTTGATCCATGGGAAATCCTATCATCTACCCCTAGAGCTTGAACACAAGGCCCTTTGGGTGATTAAGTTCTTGAATATGGATCTGGAGAAGGCAAGAGAGAAGAGATATCTACATTTGCAAGAACTCGAAGAATTGAGAATGCATGCTTACAAGAACGCAAAGATCTATAAATAGAGGACGAAGGTGTGACATGATGCCCACCTGAGGAGGAAGGATTTAAGTGAAGGTGACAAAGTTTTATTATTTAAATCTTCCATTCATCTTTTTCTAGGTAAGTTACACATGAGGTGGTCTGGACCTTTCACCGTATCAAAGATATACCCGTCTGGAATGATGGAGCTATATGATAAAGATGATCCATCCAAGGTCTTTCAAGTAAACGGGCAGAGGGTAAAAAGTTTCTATGAAGACAAAGCGTTCATGAGAAGGACAAAGATCAATTTGTAAGATATGGAAATAGCTGAAGGTGAAAAGTGAAAGATCTGGAGCTATCGAGCTGACGACACAAACTACAGCGCTCCTCGGGAGGCAGCCCAAGCTTTTACTTTTCCTATAATAGGATGTTATTTACTTTCTTGTAAGAAAAACACTATGAATATTTGGACTGTAATAAGGCCCGAGTCAGTACATGCGTCACGTGCGCTGACTCTTCTATTTTATGGGCCACCGCTCTATTTTACGAGCATTGATTAGTAATACTATATGAGGCCGGGAACTTAACCTTAGGCCAATGATGTTTTACCCATCAATCGCTTTTTCCTTCGCTTTGTTTTTAGGTTTTTCATTTAGAATTCTGTTCTGAAGACCTTGTATCGGGCAAGTATACCCTTTTTTCTGGGCAAAAACTCAGCCGGTGTGCAGAACACGCTCGTATCGAGCGATAACATATCGCTCATCACATCTAGCCATTAGCCGTGTCAGAAGACACGCCCAGGCGGCGAGCACCCATGTCGGGAAAAATGAGTAATTACCCTTGATTAGACGGATGGGACTGCTCGTCTCAGGAATGACTTGTCTCAACGGCCGACACGCATCCCGGATGTACCTATTTTACCCCCGGCTGGGATTGCTATATATAGTACGAATGATTAACTATGTTGGGCTACTGCTTTTACCTTTCTTGCTACCTGTATCATGCAGTAGTTTCTCCCTTTTTCTCATGTGTCGTCCAGCCAACTTTTGCTCTCGTGTCGCATAAGATAGCTTCAGATAGTGAAGGTATAGCCCGACAGCCGTATCGGTTGGCTTGCCCGACACGACCTTCATATCGCGCACAGCGTATCAGGCTGACGACTTTAGTTGATTTCCTCGTATCGCCCGACACATGTGTCGCGCGACACGTCTTTAACATGCGCTTGCCCGATACCCTATATCGGGCAAAAACCATATCGCCCGACATAGCATATCGAGCAACGGGTATGACACGTAGATTTTCTCCGTATCGTCCATTTTTGTATCGTCTATATGTTCTTTCAATGGATGACACCCGGACCTCGTATCGGGCATGAGCCTACGGTGATTTCTTTGAAAGCTTTGTATTTCCCGACACTGGCATATCGGCCAAGCATCATATCACTCAGTTGTGAAGCCCGATACGGTGGTATCGGGTAGCTTTTGTATCGGGCCGAATTTTGATCCTACAATCAGCTTTTCTCTTAAATGTCGGTATCAATTTTAAGTTTTGCCTACCTAATATCAAAACATTTAAATGATCAATGAACTTGTTTAATGATAATAGAGATGGCCCATACAAATCAAACCATAGTTCGAGTTGATGAACACGGTTGGAGGATCGACACCGAGGCCACAACTAAAGCAACAACAGTCGGGAAAAAACACCCGAATCCTGAGGCAGTTGGGCCATCAATAGCTAAGAAGAGAGCAAGGACGTGCTAAGAGATAACAAGAACGGGCACCGGTACTCAGAACTGGCAACAAAAATTTACAGGCCGAGCAGATTCTGCCACCAGTCGTCCTTCCTTCAACTAGGTATCTTCGAAAGACTAGAGAATGTCCTAGCCCTAGTAGGACTGAGGAAGATCTGCCTCAGCCGCTCCACCTCCTACACCAAACTCACCAGGGAGTTCATGTCGTCTCTCTGCCAAGTGAAGAATACAGCTGAGGATGTTGAAGAATATGGCGGAGCAAACAGACTGCAAGGGCGACTATACAACTCGGAGCACGTCATCTCTGAAAAGCTGCTCAATGAGATCTTCTCTTCCAGCGAGGAGGAGAATAAACTGCTGAATAACGGTGTGAGGATCACCGAAGGAGACAGGTTCAACCCCATGTAGCTCTAGAGGAGGCTGACCGGCGAGTCATCATTCAAGCCGGGAAGCAAGGTGGCGGCGGTGCACTTATGTTTCTGGAGAATAGTGAAAAAGCTGGTGGTATGCCTGCTCTTCAGCAAGAATGAGTCCAAAAATATCTACACCGAAGAACTCCACCTCATGTGGCACGTGATGGAGGGAAAGGTGATCAATCTGGGGTGCTTCTTGCTGAATAGGCTGCGCCCGATAAAGGATACTACCAAGGAATACCGAATGGGTGACATCATCAATCTGATCGTGGTTTGGTTAGGGTACCTAAGGGAACCGCACATTCTATCGAGGACAAGGGGCAACGAGATGATTGACCTCAAGTTCCTTATGAGGGCCAACATCATAAAGAAGGAGGGGTGAATCTACTTCTACAAGTTCGAAAGGAAAAACACTCTCCTTCCACTCCCTCACTGTGCCGCCTACGAAAAGCTGGTATTCACAACAGCAAAAATCAAAGTTGTGGCAGTAGAAGCAGCTTATGCCGCCACCACCAGTATTCAAGAGAGGGCGGCTGCGAGAGGAGAATCAATTCCTTTCAACCCAAGGCAGGACAAAACTTCAACGACCCCTGCCGAGCCAGCCGCCACTTCAGAGCCACCAACGACAGCAGTTGATAGAGTTGTCGTCGCTCCTACTATATCAGTCACAATCACGACAACTCCTGCCGTGGCTAAGGAAGTACCGGCGATTGTTGAGGTCGCCGAGACAACTGGGGAAAAGACAACAACATTAGTCCCAACGAGAGCTGCCGCAGAAGAGACAGCCGCAGCCCTCGAAACTTTTGTGGTGCCCGTGGTGGCAGAAGAAGTGCAGCCGAACACCAGTAACGAGATGTTTGTCGACATCCTGGAGATGGAGCTCGGGGATGCACGACTTACGCCAACGCCTCTGCTGGTGTCTCCTGCGATAGCTACAGAAGAGGTCGCTGAAAGCAGAGAGGTGGAGCAGAGCCCACCCACATCGCGTCCTTCTCCACCACCACAAGAAGGCGAGGTAGAGACAGCCGTACAACATCCACCTCACGGTCGATCGAAATAGGTTCTACCTCATCGGGTAGACTCTCGCACGAGAGGAGTATCACAAGGATAAGAGGGAGATCTACAGGAGCCCCTCTGTCGCTCGGGAAAATGCTGGGGCACGAACTCGACTACTTGCGGGAGGTAACAGAAAGCCACTCAGCTACATTTACTTCTATAACTCGCAAGTTTTCTATTTTCCAGTAGAGGCTGAATAGCCAGGAACGGGAACTGCTGAC
The DNA here is from genome assembly GCA_963693085.1 of Alisma plantago-aquatica. Classification (NCBI taxonomy): domain Eukaryota; kingdom Viridiplantae; phylum Streptophyta; class Magnoliopsida; order Alismatales; family Alismataceae; genus Alisma; species Alisma plantago-aquatica. The sequence goes on from OY856410.1 coordinate 568,527,679, forward strand.
TCTAGTTGGCCTTCTTGGTCAACTAGAGGCACTCAACGCCATGCTTCAACAGGCCCTCCAGTGCCTTGACATGACCGAGGAGAGGCTGAACAGAGGAAATGACCATCCACGCCTAAGGCAGCCGAAAAGGTCTCTGTCACCTCCTAGCTCAGGCTCTCAATCTTACTCGTCAGCAGACTCATCAAGATCATCATCCTCTTCCTCCTCCAGTGGGCCGTCCCCAACACCTGAGGAAGGGACGCCACAAAGATCGGCCAACGGAGCCACAATAGGACAGGAGAGCTCACACGGTCTGGAAGAAGCAGCTCCCTTAGTCCCCCTAGACAAAGTTGAGGATGACAACGAAGCATTCAACGTCGGGGGGGGGGGCTTTTTTGATGAATCTGAGGGAGAATGGGGGGATATCTGCACCGCTAATGAAACACACCCCCAAGAGGAAGAAGCTCGAGGGCAGATAAATTTTCTGCACCGTCAGAGATAACTTCCTTCGAGATGGTCGACTTCGATAGAAGGGTCATCGACTACCTGTCGATCAGATATCAGAAACTTCTAAACAAGGTTCTGAGGTCACAGGCAGATGAAGAAAATGTCGTCTGGAGCGACGACTACTTCTCCGTATGACGGGGAGCACTTAGAAGCATATTCCGCTTGCCAGTCGTCGTCAGAAAAAAAATTGTTCAGGGTCCTAGAAGGTGCAATAATAGAGAATATCAACACTGGGACAGGTCGGAGAACAATATACAACACCACCCCGACCTTGGAAAAAAGATTGATGATGGGAGTACCAGACTCCATCGCGGTGACCAACATGATACGACACATCGAAGATCACAACATGAACATCGTGTTGGCCCCGTACAAGCACCACAACATATAGTTCCTCTGTGTGGCAGACCTCCGAAACCACGACGTCCGGCTCCTCAGCTGCTGCAACAAGGAAGTGCCACGCTCATGACTTATCTTCAGTCGCCCGGAAGATAAGCATCTCAGGCTTCTACCGCTGCGTCTTCTCCGAGCCATCAAGCAAGGAGTCTAACGTCATAGCGGCGTTTGGAACTTCTTCTCTATCGGAGACTTCCCCGTCCAAGCAGAAGAGGGAAGTGGAAATAGTGCTTTTATCATCTTGCGCGCCATGAAGTTGCTCAACATATTCGGTTACATAAGGCGTCTTCAGGGCCAAAACTTCTACCAGCTCAGAATCATATATGCACTGCTGCTAATCAAAGATAGGTGCTATTTCCAAGACGCATGGGTACCACAGAGGCTGCTGGACAGTGACCTAAAAGGTGAATCTTTGCAACCCAACATCACTCCAGAGAAAGACGCTGAGATAGAAGCAGAAGTCTATGGGGCAGGCAAGCAGTTGGAGATCTTGAGGGAAGTACACGGGATCGAAGACCCTGCTTCGCCTGAAACATTAGAAGAATTGATCAACAATTTCGATTGTTTCTCAAGCTCTACACTCACGCAGGAGCAGGTCAATGAAGTTCTTCTAAAGTTAGCGGACTCTACCCCGGCAAACATAATCTACGAGAAAGGCAATGTCATAGTCCCAGTTGATGACTTGAGGGACATGGTAAAAGAAGGAGGATGTTTGGCGATATCTGTGGCGGCCGCCTATATCCAGACTCTACAAAAGAAGTTTGAATACGCATGCATAGATCATCCAATGTTGTTCAACGACATATGCCTTGTCGATGAATCATGAGCGAAGCAATCTTTTCTGGAAGAGTTGCAGTGCAGAGTCTCACTCACCATTTTCCTTCCCATCCTGCATTACAACCACTGGACGCTCCTGACGATGTACACATGCCAATGAGTAGGAATCTTCTACAACAGCTCGGACAGAAACAAAAATCATCCAATGCAGTGTACATCAACAACGTTGACACCCCTCGAGTGCTTAGTACGAAAATACAATGAGGACGTGGCAACACTGATACAACCATTCCTTGACACAACAACTAGAAAATGGCACGAGCTCCAGTTCTGCCACCGCAGTCCAGAACAAATTCCTCTATCCAACGACTGTGGCATCTTTGTCCTGGAATGGAAATCAAATAAAGAGACGCCCGACCAACTCCACCACATCGACTACCACAGCAAACGAGAAGAATATGTGTAGAAGCTTCTATCTGTCACAGGCACTCTCACCAGCTAACCCTCACTGGGTTAACATTACCTTACCGTATCTACTTCACAACTCTGGGATAGAGTGTGGAGTAAGTTTAGGGGGGTACCATGTACTAGTCAGGGAGGTAATTTTTTTTTTCTTCTTCAGACTCCACCCTTTTTGTTCTTTTTGTTCTTTTTCTATAACATGTGTACATATACATATACATGCCTCATACAAAATAAAAAAGAATTTTGCTTATTTTGTCTCCACATATATGTACAAAGACATTATATAGTAAAAACCCGATACGACTTCTTGCCAGTTTATTTTCTATGTGTCCAAGGATATGCAAGTTTTGTTATGTCTTTCTAATAATGCAACCTCAAACAACAAAATATTACGAATTTCCACGCCAAAAATTTTGAAAAATAATCTCACAACAGCTAAGAGACGTGTATGTAGAAGGAAAAAGCTGCCGAAATAGCAAAAATTCCTCTTGTTTTACCTTACCCGACAAAATCCCAAAAATAGAGAATAGCCTTATGAGAGTGAATAAAAGCATGAGAGTTGTGGAAAATAAAAATAAAAAAAATACACACACTTGTTTTCCAAAAGTACCCATCTTTAGACATGGTAGATCTGGGGCAGTGGTAAGTAGGATGTGAAATAACTGCTCTAAAGCCAACTGGCTTGGACTGTAGGAACCACTCGCTCGGTAACGGACCCATACCTGGATGGACTGATGGGAAACAAGAAAAAATCAAAAAGCCTTAAGCCTACCCAAACACACAACTTGTTGTTCCCAAATACTGTTTGGTGTGAAAGCTAACTTCGAAATCATGCACCCAAGTCTCTTCGAAGCTGTGGAGAAAAAATTTTCTTAAAAAAAAGGCAGGAGAAGTAAAGTCTGTTGTTCGTGGTCCGGTCGTATTCTCTGTAAGACATCTCAATGCTCACTCAAACCCATGGTCTGAAAACTATACCGCTCAAGAAGGAGCGTCACAAACAAAGTTTAAAGATTGATTGAGGACAATCAAAATGCTAAGTTTGGGGGAGTTGATAACACCAAATTTTGTGATATTTTTGGCCCTTATTTTGTTGTCAAATCTACCCTTTTAAACTGTTTTCCTCTCCTTTTTGTCATGTTTTTTGAATAAACAGGCTTCACTATGCTCTTAACTCAATTTTATCATCTTTTGCAGAGTTTTCCTCATTTTTTGACTCTTTTATCAGCAAAAAGGCCTATCCCGGCCCATGAACGTGTTCTACCTGCATCGTCCTTCCTACTAGTCAACCGAAACACTCGCTGCCCGACACAGGGTAGAACAACATGCCTACCGAGCGACACGGGAGTGCCACACTAGGAGGATCTGACGGGCGATATGCCACTTACCCAACAGGGAGATGTACTCACCACGACAACTGAAGCATGTCACGATGACCGACACGCTTACAGCCCGACATCCTTGTGTCGCCCGACACGCATATCGGGCATCCCTGAAACACAACTTCCCCCAACCACTACCTATAAATAGAAGCTACATGACTCCAATGGGACGAGTCGGAACCTTTCGAAATCCAACTTGGGAAAGCATCTGGAGCTAGCATGTTGTGCCTCAAAGGTGTACCGGGCGATACTAGGTGAGCACTTCCCCAACCCGAGAGGGGGGAATGGTTCACTTAAGATCGGCCCCGGGGACCACAGCAGACCAATATCGGCCAACGAGGACACCCGATATGAGTACCTGATACTCTAAGCAAAACTCTAGCCTGACACGATACCAAGACCGATATGCATCACCAGTCATGGTGTGTCTCCTAAGAGGGTGCCACCCGACACGACCGTATCGGGCATGAGTGCCCTGCACGATATGTCCACCCATCATGAGCGTGTCACCCGAGATGGTGTGCCGCCCGACACGGGTGTATCGGGCAAGGCTCCCGCCTAGTATCAGGCTGGAGGGATCTTGCGGATTTGCTACTACATGTCAACCTTCTAAATCAATAAGGCGATATTTATCTTTACTTGTTTCAGTCATTTACTTTCTTTACTTATGCAATGTAACCAAACTCTTTTATATAATGCTTATGCTAATGGAATTAGAAGAGTTTTAATTATCTGCTACATTATGTTTGGCCCCCTTTATTGGATGAATGCTTTGTTTAGCATCCAAACTCTAGCTTGTATGCCTGGATCACATTTCGACTAGCTACCAAATCGTGTTTTCCCGTTACAGTAGCCTCAAGAGAGGTGTTTTGGCTCTAGTGTGTGGTCCGATACGGGAGTATGAGAGTGCCTAGGATCAAAGTTGCTTTAGTGACTGTTCCACTCTAACTTAAGCCCAACAACCTTGATAGAGGTGTTGATGCTTAGTTAGAGGTACCCGCTTTGAGAGAAGGGGTACTAGATGTTTCTGTTGCCACTTGTTTTACCGAAGCTTTTTCCTTCGTTCCTTACTAAAACAATAATGTTATCCTCTATGTTTCTGTTGCGCAAAAACCCTAAAATTTGATAAAACCTTTAAAACATTAATTTTCCTCGTAGCTCTAGTTGGAGATAGTTTTCTTTTATCGATTTTGCCTGTTGTTCCCCTTAAGGAACTTTATCATCTCCTTACCCATACCAGAGTGTAATGTGTCGATTCTGCATTCTCAACACTACCACCCATGTCCCTGTGTTCGACCCCGTATATCTACTTTGACCCCGTAATAAAGTTGCAGGGGCCTAGAAGTTTTCAGATTATAAATTGAAAAGTCTGACTACTTCAAATCCGCTCCCTTTTTGGACACGCGATTTAGGCCGGTCAGCCTCCGCCAAGAGCACTGATTCCCCGTGAAGAATCATTGGGTATTGGGAAAACCTTTGAATAGCTCCGCCGAGTCAGAACTTCAGATTATGCTGGAACGGCTATTCCAGCAGATGCAGATCTATGGCTGACAGGTCTTGAGAAGTCCTTCCAGATCCTTGACATCCCTGAAGCAGACAAAGTCAAGCACACTGTCTACCTTCTGAAAGGTGGTGCTGGCCATTTTTGGCCATCGAGGAAGAGAAGCAACCTAGTGAGGTGATCTGCTGGGACGTCTTCCAGCGGGAGTTTGTGGGTCAATACTTCCCAAAGACATATCTGGATGAGAAGATCATCTAGTTCGAGCATCTACGCCAAGGTTCTCTGAGAATCGCTAAGTATGAGGCCAAGTTTATGGAGCTGCTGAGGTATTGTCCTCACATGGCGGCAACAGATGATGAGAGGATCAGACGGTTTGAGAAAGGTTTGAGTGTCGAGTTGTCGACACCTGCTGCTTCTTTAGAGAACTGAGTGTAGTTTGCCACATTTGTGGAGTCTGTCTGAAGGATTGAACGGTAAGTTAAGGAGAAGAGAGAGACCATGTTCAAGAAATGGGCTGCTCAGTTTTAGAAACAGAGGTTTGACAGCCATAAGAAGTCGATGTTTTCTACACCTTCTGTGATGCAAAGCTCTAGTGCACCATCTCAATGGTCACCTAGTAAAGGAAGAGGGTGTGGTTTTTCGCCATCTAGAGCCTATAGTAAAACTTCAGTGGCAGTTATAGGACTGTCTAGGCCATAGCCGAGAGACCCGTCGTACTTTCTCTATGGAAAAGTCAGGCATATAAGGTGGAATTTCCCAAGGAGAGACGTCGAAGTGACGCAACAACCAAAACAGAGTCAATAAGGGTCAGATAGACAACATTTTAGTAGCGCTAGAGGATGAGGACGTGACCAAGCGTCACAAGATGGATCGTCTGCTCAAGGAAGCCGAGGACGTGGACAACACGCAATGACTCGATTCTATGCTATGAGTCAGCCGGAGGCAATAGTCAACCCGCGAGTGGTGGCAGGTCAGATGGAGTTATTTCATTATGATTTGTCTTCTTCTTGATTTATATATGTTCTAGTTGACCCGGGTGCTACGCACTATTTTATCGCTCGTAGTATGCTTGATAGATGTCTTTACCTGTTAGTTGTAAGAAAGATAGCTTGTTGTTAGAAACCCCTCTTGATGGTTCCTCGATGCTTCGAGAAGTGTGTCCATCGTGTGTTCTATCCTTTTTGAGACACAACATACAAGTGGATCTCCTACCACTTGATATGCATGGATTCGATTTAATCCTTAGGATGGATACCTTAGAGAGGTATAAGGTTGTGTCGGACTGTGGTTCCAAGTAAGCAGTGTTTGCTGATGATGGTAAGAAGTTGATCTTCCAGGGAGATAGAAAGATTCTTCCGACGTGTTTGGTACGTCGGTACCATATATGGTGACAGAAAAGTTGTTGCGGCAAGGTTGTAGAGCATTTTTGGCTCATGTTATGGATACTGAGGTAGAAGGTTCTAGCCTTGAGGATGTGCCTATTGTCAAAGAGTTTGAGGATTGTTTCCCGATGATTTTCCTGGTGTTTCCCCACCTCGAGAGATTGATTTTGAAATCAATCTAGTACCAAGGACACAGTCAGTTGCTCAGACACCGTACAGGATGGCTCCTACTGAGATGGCAGAACTGAAGAAATAGTTACATGAGTTGTTGGATAAAGGTTTCATCAGACTGAGCACATCGCCATGGGGTGTTCCAGTTCTGTTTGTGAAGAAGAAGGACTGATTGGTGCGTCTGTGCATAGATTACCGACAGTTGAACAAAGTTATGATAAAAAAGTATCCTTTTCCGAGGATAGATGACTTGTTTGATCAGTTGTGTGGTGCTACAATATTCTCAAAGATCGATTTGTGGTTTGGATATCATCAACTCAGAATCAAGGAGGATGACATACAAAAGTCAGCTTTTAAGATGAGGTATGGTCACTTTGAGTTTGTGGTTATGCCGTTCGGGCTAACCAATGCACCTACTTTCATGGATCTGATGAACATGGTGTTCTGTCCGTTTTTAGATTAGTTTGTTGTGGTTTTCATAGATGACATCTTGATATATAGTCGGGACAGTCAACAACATGTACAACATCTTCAACAAGCGTTGACTCTCCTTTGCCAACACCAGTTGTATGCCAAGTTTAGTAAGTGTGAATTCTGGTTGAAAGAAATGACTTTCTTGGGTCATGTGATATCTGCAGAAGGGGTCAGAGTGGACCCCAAGAAAGTGGAGTTAGTTGCAAAATGTGAGCAACCGAAAATGCCGACTGAAGTTTGTAATTTTCTAGGTTTAACAGGATATTACCGAAGGTTTATAAGGAACTTCAGTGTAATCGCGTTGCCGTTGACAAAGTTGACCAGAAAGGATGTACCTTTTGATTGGGATTATCGTTGTCAGCAAGCTTTCCAAAGTTTAAAGGAGAAGCTAACTAGTGCTCCAGTGTTAGTATTGCCAGATCCTGGGAAAGGTTGTGGTGTTTTCTGCGATGCTTCCAAGAAAGGCTTAGGTTTCGTGCTGATGCAGGAGGATCATGTGGTTTCTTTTGCTTCACGATAGCTTAAGAAACATGAGGAGAGCTATCCAACACATGATTTGGAGCTGGCAGCGGTGTCCCATGCATTAAATATTTGGAGATACTATCTTTATGGGGAAGTATGTCAGATCTTTACGGATCATAAGAACTTGAAGTATATATTCTCGTAAAGTGAGCTGAACATGTGACAACGTCCCTGGATGGAGCTGATTAGTGTCTATGATTGCACCATTCAGTATCATCCCGGTAAGGCGAATGTGGTAGCTGATGCGCTTAGCAGGAAGTCTTCTTCTCTTCCTACAAAGAAGGCATAGTTGAGTTCTTTGATATGCCATAGGCGGGATATGTTTGTCTCTTTGCGGTAAATGAATGTACAGTTAGAAGTATCTTTGTTGGCAGGACTATTGGCACAGATGCAAGTGAATCCTATGTTGAGGCAACAAATCAAAGAAGCACAACAAGCAGATGCTAAATTTCAGTTGATCATATCAGAGTTTGGCAGTGAGAAGCGTGATGGCTTCCATGAGTTTGAGGATGGACTAGTTTGTTATCATAACAGGATGATGGTTCCCGATGTGGATGATATGAGGAAGTTAGTGCTCGAGGAAGCACACACATCGATGTATGCTATGCATACAGGTGTCACCAAGATGTATGACAATCTGAAGGACCTGTATTGGTGGCTTGGCTTGAAGAGAGATGTGGCTAAATTTGTGGCTAGGTGTGCGGTATGCCAGTAGGTTAAGGATGAGCATCAAAAGCTGGCAAGTATGTTGCAACCCATGCCAATACCGTAGTGGAAATGGGATCAAGTAACCATGGATTTCATAGTTGGCCCCACGAGGACAGCTAGGAATCAAGATGTCATCTGGGTGATAGTGGACAGATTGACGAAGTCTACTCATTTCATACCTGTGAAGACAACATATACAGTAGAAAAGCTTGCTCAAGTGTATGTGGATGAAATAGTGCATTTGCACGGTGTACCAGTAACGATAGTCTCTAAAAGAGGTCCCTAGTTCATGAGTCATTTTTGGGAATAGTTGCATTGAGCGTTGGGAATACAGTTGAGGTTCAGTACCTCTTTCCACCCACAGACAGATGGACAATCTGATAGGACTATTCAGACTTTGGAGGATCTTCTCTGAGCTTGTGTTTTGCAGTTCCTAGGCAGTTGGGACATGCACCTCAGTTTGATAGAGTTCGCCTACAACAATAGTTACTAACGAAGTATCGACATGGCACCATATGAGGCTTTATATGGTAGGAAGTATAGATCTCCTTTATGTTGGTATGAGTCTGACGAGTATCAGCTTCTGGGTCCTGAGTTAGTATAACAGACGACAGATAAGATCAAGGTGATGCAGCAACAGTTGAAAGAAGCACCGAATAGACAAAAGTCGTATGCATATAATTGTCGACAACCTCTAGAGTTCTAGGTGGGTGACAAGGTGTATCTCAAGGTCTCTCTATGGAAAGGTGTGTTGAGGTTTGGCCGAAAAGGCAAGTTGACTCCCAGGTATATGGGGCCATATCTAGTGATAGCACGAGTTGGAAAAGTGGCTTACAAGTTAAAGCTTCCACCAGAGTTGCATAGATTGCATCCCATGTTCCATGTCAGTATGCTGAAGAAAAGTCATCCAGGCACAAAGATAGTAATACAACCAGTTGAGGTTGAGCTTGATGAAGATGTGACCTACGAGGAAGGTCTGGTGTTGATCCTCAACAGAATAGTGAAGAAGCTGAAGAGGAAGTACCTGGTTCTTGTAAAGGTTCTTTGGCATCACAGTGGCGTTGAGGAAGCCACATGGGAGCTCGAGGAAGTGATGAGGATGAAGTATCCCTCACTTTTCTTCTCAGATTTTAGGGACAAAATCTTTTTGTTGATGTTTATGGTTTGTAAGGACCTTGACCTACGTTTTGGGCTTACCTTATTTGCTTTGCCTAAACCTTGTGCTTAGATGTTTTCCAATCACCTGAGTTGTGATTAGGGTTTAGTTTGTGTTTTGTTGGGAGGTTGAGGTGCAACTTGAAATTTACCCAAGTTTTAGGATTTGTGTGCAAGTTTGCCACCTTGAGAGATGTCTTTCTCTCTCCTTTCATCCTCTAGGGTTGAGAGGATGAGTTGGGCGCCTTGCCTGAGTTGTTTTTGGGCCTCGTTTAAGCTTGTGAAGCTTGGGCTTGTTGTTGGGCTTTCTTGAGCCTTGTTTGCTTGGTGTATCGGCCAAGAGTGTATCAGCCAGGGTTGTATCGGCCAAGTGGTGTATCGGTCATGGCACCATGTTGGGTGATACACACCCTCTTGACCTAGCCTTGTTTGTGTCACCATTCTTTGGACAAGTGGTCGTTGCTTTGCTAGTTGGTGGCAAGTCATGAGCAAGTGGTTTGGGGTGCTAGCATGGTGGCATAGTTTGGACAAGTGGTGGTTTGGGCGAGCACATGTGGAGCAATTCCCTAGTGTATGCACACTTAACCCCCTTGCATATATACATCTTCTTTGCTAGTTTGGGATCCCTTTAGCTCCTTAGTGCTTCCCTTCTTTCTTGGTGGCCGATATCTTCCCTTGGTAGATCTTGGTGGCCGATCTCCTTGGTGGAGTCTTCTTCTTCCTCTAGTGGTGGCAGAAACCCTAGATGTGCCTTGCCCCTTCTCCTCTTGTGGTGAGTATCTCTCCCTTTCCTAGGCACATTCTTCTTCTTCTCTCTTTCTTTTCAGACATGGTGGTTATGGAGTTCTCTTCTCTCCTAGTTTTGGCCAAAGGTGGTGCCTTGGAGCTTGAAGCTTAGTGCTTGGAGCTTTGGAGCTTGAGGAGTGTGCTTGAGGTGGGTTACATAACTCCTATCCCTAGCTATACTACCTTCTTTATATACTGCTTGTTTACATGTTATCTTGATCGGCCATGCATACCTTGTTAGTAATGTTCTTGGTCTAGTATGTGCCCTTGAACTTGTTGGATGTGGTGACATGGTTATGTCGTTTAGATGTGTTCTTGGACCTTGTTGGCTGAACCATTGGATTAGGGTTCTTTAGGAAAAAACCCTCTCCCTTAGTTGTTGAGAGGTGAGCCTAGGGTTCCTAATTCCATGGTGTGTGTGGTGTGTTCTTGGGGAAAAAACCCTTTCTCTCTTTGGTCTTGAGAGGTGAGCTTAAGCTCTAGTTGTATGGGAAAAACCCCTCTCTCTCTTAGTTGTTGAGAGGTGAGTCTATACTCTAGTTGGTTGGACAATACCCCTCTCTTACCATGGATTTGAGAGGTGAGCCAACTCTCTTGACCTATTAGGGTTTCTTGGTGGCAGTCTTGAGGTTGAAGGTGACCAACCCGTCATGACCTTTGGGTCCTTACCGAAGATGTGTTGTTGAATGATATGCTTTTGGCCGACAGGGATGTGCCTTGGGCATTAGGTGGCCTGTGTTGGGCGTCATGGCATGTTGGTGCCTTGCACGACATCCCCTTGGATGGTCCTACTCGACACTTTGTTGGAGGATGCCTTGCCTAATATGGATCCTAGCCGAAGATGATGTTGGGTGACATGGGTGTTGTTTAGGCGTTGCACGTTATGGTTCTGCCCAGTAGGATGTTGAGTAATCCAGTAGATCCAACCTTGGGCGATATAGTGGCTTGTTCCCTTGACCAATATGAGTATGGTAGGCAGATCTTGTGTTGGGCGATATGGCTTGTACCTTGCACGACATTCCCCTAGTTCTGTTGCCTGACATGGTGCCCTACTGGCTATGTTTCCTTGAGCGATATGCAGCTTGGGTGTATGGGTTTGCTGCTTTGGGCGATATGGGGTTCATCGTTCATGCCTGATACCCTCTTATACCTAGATGTCTAGTACTGCCCGATATGGTCGTTGACCTATATGAAGGTTGACTTATATGATGGGGGGTGCTTAGGGTTTGGTTGTGCCTAATACCAAGGTGATAGTGGTTTCCCAACATGGTTGTTAACCCTAGATGGGTGTTGACCGATACAATAAGTGATGGTTAGTTGCATGTTAACCGATACAGTGTTGTGTGTCACACTCTTTGATGAGGCATTTCTTACCTTTAGTGAGGTTTATGGCACCTTTGGTGAGGGTTGTCCCTTGCCCGTTATATCTTTGGTGAGGGTTGTCCCTTACCCGATATATCTATAGTTAGGGTTGAACCCTGTGATCGGTTGGAAACCCTAATGCTTGATTGAAAAGTCATATAAGATAATGTCATGCATAGATATGCTCATCCAATTGTGTAATTATATCTCTCTTGGTATATGAAATAAGTTTAAGATGTTCCTTGTATGAGTACAGTTGTACCTCTATGCTCATGCTAACCATTCACGTAACAGTTGTATGATGAGGCTATGATGATGGCATGATAATGATTTGATGTGGAACATCAAGGGTTATGATGAACCTAGTGATATATGATGGGTGTTACCCATGGAATGGCAATGTGTGCCTTGATGATGGGATTGAATCCATGTGATATTAATCCTTGTGATGAACCTAGATGATTGGCAACAGGCCAAGTGGTAACATGTGATGTTGGATCCTTGTGATGGACCGGGATGATGTTGATGGCACTGAAGGCCTTAGTGACAATGTAACACAACATAATGTGTTTTATGTTTATTCATTCTTATTATAGTTGCATGTTACATAACTTGGTTGAATCTTGCAATCCATTTAAAATGCATTAATTAATTACAGAGGAACTTTTCATGTAGTTTGCCCTGGCCATAGATCCATCATCGTCAGGAGTTTGGTGATGGTGAAACAGGTTCTCCTAAGGGTTAACCTAGAACACATATTGTTGAATATGCGGGGTGCGCCTACGCCCTAAGTAGTAGTGTATGTTTAGAGAACGGCTTCAGGCCCGTGGCTCAGTGTGGTTAGAGCATGGTGAACAGGCCCATGGCTCAGGATATGTGATAGAGCATGATGAACAGGTCCATGGCTCAATGATGATGCAGTATGGTGAATTGGCGCGTGGCTTGGTTTTCTAGCACCGATACCTGTACCAAGTTGAGCTAGGAAGATGGTAGCCTGACCCTAAGTGGCTGAGGCCACTTAAGCAGGAGACTGCGGTCCTACTTTGGTTCTCGTGCACTGACTACGAGGAGGTGAGGTCGTGGACTCCGGCTCTTCCATTGACCTTGTATGGCACCAGCTTTGGGTTTCACAACCGAAGGTTGGATTTGAGTGGTACGACTCACTTCCTCAAGGAATAATAAATAATAATCCAGACGTATAGTATATCTTTTTAGGGAAAACATGAAACATTGGTGGAGGCCTTGTTTGTATAGTTTCCCTAGTTATATCTTGCATCTAATTACATGTTCCTCAGATGCTATGATAAGTTCTTATTAGACTTGTCTTGTCAATCATGTTCCATATTATTATCGGTGCATATTTTTCCTAAATATCTCAGTAAGAAGTTATAGCAAGTTAGCTCTGCTCAGTATGCTGCTCATATACAATATGCTTTTATGAGTTGCCTATTTTATCTATTCTATCACTCCTTTGAGGTTTTATAGTTTCGATAGGGGTTATGTTTCTCGTTGGGACTGTGTGTCTCACCCTGTTGGTTTAAAACCCTTTTTAGTTGATCAAGCTAGACATGGTGGTGATCGCAGTGTTGCAGCTAAGCAACAAGAAGAACAGTAGAAGGAAAGAGGTGGTTATCCTGTTGTTGGCTTGACATGGCCTATTCTATATATAAATAGGTGGTGAACTCTTTGTGCCTACTAGATAGTTAGGTCCTATGAGCTGTAGGCATATATCAAGGTTTATGTATATTTATATAAAATGTTTTCTTGTAGGATAAGGATCTGGATGTAATAGTTTATTTATTATCTGCTTTCCGCAATCAGTTTTAATTAACCTGTGTTTTTGGTAATACGATGTTTATGACGGTTCCACACATTTTCACATGACATTTCGTTGTCTGTGTGATAGCGAGATGTCACATATTAGGTTGGTATCAGAGGTCTAGGTTCGATGAGTCTACAAGGATCTAGGACTAGGTTTTGTGTCTGTTCTTGTGATTATTCCAGATTTTCTCATAATAACCTTCTACCCCCAATAGAAGATAAAGTTGAAAGATGTCTGGAAGTCACGAAAAACATGCTACCGAGAGAAGTGTCGCTGCATTAGTTGATGGAGCGAGTATGCAGGAACATGAAAATCGGGTGCCTAGGGTCCCCCAAATCGACCCAACAATTCTTAAGAATCCTGTCTACCAGCACCTTATGGGACATGTAATGGAAACGATGAATCTCATGGTGGAGAGATTACATGTGTCTCCACCAAGAGCACCGGTTCCCCGTGAAGAATCATCGGGTATTGGGAAGACCTTTGAGTGGCTTCGCCGAGTCAGAGCTTCAAATTATGCTGGAACGTATGATCCAGCAGATTCAGATATGTGGTTGACAGGTCTTGAGAAGGCCTTTTGGATCTTTGAAATCCCTGAAGAAGATAAAGTCAAGCATGATGTCTATCTTCTGAAAGGTAGTGCTGGCCACTGGTGGGCCATCGAGGAACAGAAGTGACCTGGTGAGGTGATCTGTTGGGATGTCTTCTGGCGGTAGTTCGTGAGTCAATACTTCTCAAAGATGTATCCAGATGAGAAGATCAGCCCATTTGAGTGTCTACACCAAGGTTCTTTGATCATCACCGAGTATGAAGCCAAGTTTATGGAGCTTCTGAGGTTTTTTCCTCACATGGTGGCAACGGATGATGAAAGGATCATACAGTTTGAGAAAGGTTTGAGTGCTGAGTTGTTGATACCTACTGCTTCTTTAGAGAACTGAGAGCGGTTTGCCACATTTGTGGAGTCTGTCCAAAGGATTGAATGGTCAGTTAAGGAGAAGAGAGAGACCATGTCCAAGAAAAGGCATGCTCACTTTCAGAAACAGAGTTTTGAGAGACATAAGAAGTTGAGGTTTTCTGCACCTTCTATAATGCAAGGCTCTAGTACACCATCTCAATGGTCACCAAGTAAAGGAAGAGGGTGTGGTTTTTCGCCATTCAGAGCTTACAGTACAGCTTCAGTGGCAGTGACAGGACTATCTAGGCCATAGACGAGAGACCCGTTGTGCTTTCTCTGTGGACAAGTTGGGCACATCAGGTGGAATTGCCTAAGGAGAGACATCGAAGTGACGCAACAACTGAAACAGAGTCAACAAGGGTTAGATAGACAACAGTTTAGTGGTGTCAGAGGATGAGGATGTGGCCAAGTGTCACAAGCCGGATTGTCTGCTCAAGGAAGCTAAGGACGTGGACAACAATCAATAGCTCGATTCTATGCTATGAGTCAGCCGGAGGCGATAGTCAACCCGCGAGTGGTGGCAGGTCAGATGGAGTTATTTCATTATTATTTGTCTTCTTCTTGCTTTGTATCTATTCTGGTTGACCTGGTTGCTACACACTCTTTTATCGCTCGTAGTATGCTTGATATCTATCTTTTACATGTTAGTTGTAAGAAAGATAGCTTGTTGTTAGAAACCCCTCTTGATGGTTCCTCGATGCTTCGAGAAGTGTGTCCATATTGTGTTCTATCATTTTTTGGACACAACATACAAGTGGATCTCCTACCACTTGATATGCATGGATTTGATGTAATCCTTGGGATGGATACCCTAGAGAGGTATAAGGTTGTGCTAGACTGTGGTTCTAAGTAAGTAGTGTTTGGTGATGATAGTAAGAAGTGGATCTTCTAGGGAGATAGGAAGATTCTTCCGAAGTATTTGGTATCAGCTATGGTGGCAGAAAAGTTATTGCGGCAAGGTTGTAGAGCATTTTTGGCTCATGTTGTGTATACCGAGGCAGAAGGTTCTACCCTTCAAGATGTGCCTATTGTCAGAGAGTTTGAGGATGTGTTTCCCAATAAGTTTCCCAATGTTCCCCCACCTAGTGAGACTGATTTTGAAATCAATCTAGTACCAGGGACATAGCCATTTGCTCAGACACTGTACATGATGGATCCACCTGAGATGGCAGAACTAAAGAAGCAGTTACAGGAGTTTCTGTATAAAGGTTTCATCAGACCGAGCACATCACTGTGGGGTGTACCAATTCTGTTTGTGAAGAAGAAGGATAGATCGATGCATCTGTGCATAGATTACTGGCAGTTGAATAAAGTTATGATAAAAAACAAGTATCCTTTGTCTAGGATAGACAACCTATTTTATCAGTTGTGTGGTGCTATAGTATTCTCGAAGATTGATTTGCGGTCTGGATATCATCAACTCTGAATCAAGGAGGATGACATACCAAAGTCAGCTTTTAGGACAAGGTATGGTCATTTTGAGTTTGTGGTTATGCCGTTTGGGCTAACCAATGCACTTGTTGCTTTCATGGATCTGATGAACAGGGTGTTCCATCTGTTTTTAGATCAGTTTGTTGTGGTTTTCATAGATGAAATTTTGATCTATTGTCAGGATAGTCAACAACATGAACAACATCTTCGACAAGTGTTGACTCTCCTTCGCCAACACCAATTGTATGCCAAGTTTAGTAAGGGCGAATTCTGGTTGAAAGCAGTGACTTTCTTGGGTCATGTGATATCTACAGAAGGAGTCAGAGTGGACCCCAAGAAAGTGGAGTCAGTTGCGGAATGGGAGCAACCGAAGACGCCGACTGAAGTTCATAGTTTCCTAGGTTTAGTAGGATATTACTGGGGGTTTATAAGGAACTTCAGTGTAATCGCGTTGCCATTGATAAAGTTGACCAGGAAGGATGTACCTTTTGATTGGGATGATCGATGTCAGCAAGCTTTCCAAAGTTTAAAGGAGAAGTTGACTAGTGCTCCAGTGTTAGTGTTGCTAGAGCCTGGGAAAGGATCGTTGTTTTCTGCAATGCCTCCAAGAAAGGCTTAGGTTGTATGCAGATGCAAGAGGATCATGTAGTTTCTTTTGCTTCGCGACAACTTAAGAAACATGAGGAGAGCTATCTGACACATGATTTGGAGCTGGCAGTGGTGGTCCATGCATTAAAGATTTGGAGAAACTATCTTTATGGGGAAGTGTGTCAGTTCTTTACGGATCATAAGAACATGAAGTATATCTTCTCGCAGAGTGAGCTGAACATGCGACAACATCGCTGGATGGAGCTGATCAGTGATTATGATTGCACCATTTAATATCATCCTGGTAAGGTGAATGTGGTAGCTGATGCACTTAGCAGGAAGTCTTCTACTATTCCTACGAAGAAGGCACAGTTGAGTTCTTTGATATGCCATAGGCAGGATATGTTTGTTTCTTTGCGGAAGATGAATGTACAGTTGGAAGTATCTTTGTTGGCAGGACTGTTGCCACAAATTCAAGTGAAGCCTACGTTGAGGCAGCAGATCAAAGAAGCACAGTCGGCAGATGCTACAGTCTAGTTGATCAGATTAGAGTTTGACAACGAGAAGTGTGATGGCTTCCATACGTCCGAGGATGGACTAGTTTTTTATCATAACATGATGATGGTTCCCGATGTGGATGATCTAAGGAAGTTAGTGCTCGAGGAAGTGCACACATCGATGTATGCTATGCATCCAGGTGTCACCAAGATGTATCACAATCTGAAGGATTTGTATTGGTGGCCTGGCTTGAAGAGAGATGTGGCTGAATTTGTGGCTAGGTGTGCGGTATGCCAGCAGGTTAAGGCTGAGCATCAGAAGCCGACAGGTATGTTGCAACCCATGCCAATACCATAATGGAAATGGGATCATGTAACCATGGATTTCTTAGTTGGCCTCCCGAGGACATCTAGGAATCATGATTCCATCTGGGTGATAGTGGACATATTGACAAAGTCTGCTCATTTCATACTTGTGAAGAAAACATATACAACAGAGAAGCTTTCTCAAGTGTATGTGGATGAGATAGTGTGTTTGCACGGTGTGCCAGTAATGATAGTCTCTGACAGAGGTCCCCAGTTCATGAGTCATTTTTGGGAACAGTTGCACATAGCATTGGGAACACAGTTGAGGTTCAGTATCACTTTCTACCCGCAGACAAATGGACAGTCTGAAAGGACTATTCAGAGTATCGACATGGCACCTTATGAGACTTTATATGGTAGGAACTACAGTTTGCCTTTATTTTGGTATGAGTCTGGCGAGTATCATCTTTTGGGTCTTGAGTTAGTACAACAGACGGCAGAGAAGATCAATGTGATATAACAATAGTTGAAAGTGGCACAGGAAAGACAGAAGTCATATGCAGATAATTTTCGACAACCTCTAAGATGCCTGACCAAATTAGGGAACACCCCTGAGTTAAGTTAGAAAAACACCTGAGCCTGAGTTCAATTTATGAGTTTGAGTTATGAGCTAAAAAGTCAGAGTTGCCCCAAAAACGAAATTAAACACGTGTTAGATATGCCACTCGATGGATTCTTCATTTTGAGGAAATAGCACACGTTTTAAGGCAAGTTTGAGTTCCAAGTGGGAGACAAGGTGTATCTCAAGTTCTCTCCATGGAAAAGCATGTTGAGGTTTGGTCGAAAAGGCAAGTTGGCTCCCAAGTATATGGGGCCATATTCAGTGATAGCATGAGTTGGAAAAGTGGCTTACAAGTTAAAGCTACCACCAGAGTTGAACAGATTGCATCTCGTGTTCCATGTTGGTATGCTGAAGAAAAGTCATCCAAGCACAGAGATAGTAAAACAACCATTTGAGGTTGAGCTTGATGAAGATGTGACCTACGAGGAAGGTCCGGTGTTGATCCTCAATAGAAGTGTGAAGAAGTTGAAGAGGAAGGACCTGCTTATTGTGAAGGTTCTTTGGCATCACCGTGGCATTGAGGAAGCCACATGGGAGCTTGAAGAAGAGATGAGGAGGAAGTATCCCTCGCTTTTCTTCTCGGATTTTGGGGGTGAAATCCTTTTGTAGAGGTTTATGGTTTGTAAGGACCCTGACCTCCGTTTTGGGCTTACCCTATTTGCTTTGCCTAAACCTTGTGCTTAGATGTTTTCTAATCACCTGAATTGTGATTAGGGTTCTATTTGTTCTTTGTTGGGAGTTTGAGGTGCAACTTGCAATTTACCCAAGTTTTAGGGTTTGTGAGCAAGTTTTCCACCTTAAGAGATGTATTTCTCTCTCCTTGCATCCTCTAGGGTTGAGAGGATGAGTTGGGCACCTTGGTTGAGTTGTTTTTGGGCCTCGTTTAAGCTTGTGAAGCTTGGGTTTGTTGTTGGGCTTTCTTGAGCCTTGTTTGCTTGGTGTATCGGCCAAGAGTGTATTGGCCAGGGTTGTATCAGCCAAGTGGTGTATCGGCCATGGCACTATGTTGGGCAATACACACCCTCTTGACCTAGCCTCATTTGTGTCACCATTCTTTAGACAAGTGGTCGTTGCTTTGCTAGTTGGTGGCAAGTCATGAGCAAGTGGTTTGGGGTGCTAGTAAGGTGGCATAGTTTGGACAAGTGGTGGTTTGGGCGAGCACATGTAGAGCAATTCCCTAGTGGACGCCCACTTAACCCCCTTGCATATATACATCTTTTTTGCTAGTTTGGGATCCCTTTAGCTTCTTAGTGCTTCCCTTCTTTCTTGGTGGCCGATATCTCCCCTTGGTAGAGCTTGGTGGCCGATCTCCTTGGTGGATTCGTCTTCTTCCTATAGTGGTGGCTGAAATCCTAGATGTGCCTTGCTCCTTCTCCTCTTGTAGTGAGTATCTCTCCCTATCCTTAGCACCTTCTTCTTCTTCTCTCTTTCTTTTCATCCATGGTGGTTATGGAGTTCTGTTCTCTCCTAGTGTTGGCTGAAGGTGGTGCCTTGGAGCTTGAAGCTTGGTGCTTGGAGCTTTGGAGCTTGAGGAGTATGCTTGAGGCGGGTTATATAACTCCTATCCCTAGCTATACTACCTTCTTTATATACTGCTTGTTTACATGTTATCTTGATCGACCATGCATACCTTATTAGTAATGTTCTTGCTCTAGTATACACCCTTGATCTTGTTGGATGTAATGACATGGTTATGTCATTTATATATATTCTTGGACCTTGTTGGCAAAACTGTTGGATTAGGGTTTTTTGGGAAAAAACCCCTCTCTCTTAGTTGTTGAGAGGTGAGTCTAGGGTGCCTAATTCCATGGTGTGTGTGGTGTGTTTTGGGGAAAAACCCCTTTCTCTTTTTGGTCTTGAGAGGTGAGCTTAAGATCTAGTTGTGTGGGCAAAACCCCTCTCTCACTTAGTTGTTGAGAGGTGAGTCTATACTCTAGTTTCTTGGGCAATACCCCTCTCTTACCATGGATTTGAGAGGTGAGCCAACTCTCTTGACCTATTAGGGTTTCTTGGTAGCAGTCTTGAGGTTGAAGGTGACCAACCCGTCATGACCTCTAGGTCCTTACCCAATATGTGTTGTTGGACGATATGCTTTTGGTCGACAGGGATGTGCCTTGGGCGTTAGGTGGTCTATGTTGGGCGTCATGGCATTTTGGTTCCTTGTACGACATCCCCTTGGATGGTGCCACCCGACACCTTGTTGGAGGATGCCTTGCCCAACATGGATCCTAGCCCAAGATGTTGTTGGGTGATAGGGGTGTTGTTTAGGCATTGCATGTTATGGTTCTGCTCGGTAGGATGTTGAGTAACCATTAGATCCTACCTTGGGCATTATAGTGTCTTGTTCCCTTGACCGATATGAATATGGTAGGCAGATCTTATGTTGGGCGATATGGATTGTACCTTGCACGACACTCCCCTTGTTGTGTTGCCCGACATGGTGCCTTAGTGGCTATGTTTCCTTGACTGATATGTAGCTTGGGTGTTAGGGTTTGCTGCTTTGGGCGATATTGGGTTTATCCTTCATGTCTGATACCCTCTTATACCTAGATGTCTAGTGCTGCCTGATATGACAATTGACTAATATGAAGGTTGACTTATATGATGGGTGGTGCTTAGGGTCTGGTTGTGCCTGATACCATGGTGATAGTGGTTTTCCGACATGGTTGTTAACCCTAGATGGGTGTTGACCGATACAGTAAGTGATGGTTAGTTGCATGTTAACTGATACAGTGTTGGGCGTCACACTCTTTGATGAGGCATGTCTTCCCTTTAGTGAGGTTTATGGTGCCTTTGGTTAGGGTTGTCTCTTGCCCGTTATACCTTTGGTGAGGGTTGTCCCTTACCCGATATATCTATAGTGAGGGTTGTACCTTGTGATTAGTTGGAAACCCTAATTCTTGATCGAAAAGTCATATAAGATAATGTCATGTAGATATGCTCATCCAATTGTGTAATTATATCTCTCTTGGTATATGCAATAAGTTTAAGATGTCCCTTGTATGAGTACAATTGTACCTCTATGCTCATGCTAACCATGTAGGTACCAGTTGTATGATGAGGCTATGATGATGGCATGACAATGATTTGATGAAGAACATCAAGGGTTATGATGAACCCAGTGATATATGATGGATGCTATCCATGGAATGGCAATGTATGCCTTGATAATGGGATCGAATCCATGTGATGTTAATCCTTGTGATAAATCTAGATGATTGGCAAGAGGCTAAGTGGTAACATGTGATGTTGGATTCTTGTGATGGATTAGGATGATGTTGATGACACTGAAGGCCTTAGTGACAATGTAACACAAGATAATGTGTTTTATGTTTATTCATTCTTGTTATAGTTGCATGTTATATAATTTGGTTGAATCTTGCAATCCATTTAAAATGATTAATTAACTGCAGAGGAACTTTTAATGTAGCTTGCCCTGACCATAGATCCATCATCGTCAGGAGTTTGGTGATGGTGAAATAGGTTCTCCTAAGGGTTAACCTGGAACACATATTGTTGAATATGTGGGGAGCGCCTATGCCCTAAGTAGTAGTGCATGTTTAGAGAACAGTTTTAGGCCCGTGGCCTAGTGTGGTTAGAGTATGGTGAACAGGCCCATGGGTCCGGATATGTGATAGAGCATGGTGAATAGGCCCATGGCTCAATGATGATGGAGCACGGTGAACAGGCTCGTGGCTCGGTTTTCTAGCACTGATACCTGTACCAAGGTGGGCTAGACAGAGGGTAGCCTGACCCTGCGTGACTAAGGCCACTTAAGAAAGAGGATACGGTCCTACTTTGGTTCTCGTGCACTGACCACGAGGGGCGGTCGTGGAGTCTGGCTCGTCATTGACCTTATATGGCACCGGTTTTGGGTTTCGCAACCGAAGGTTGGATTTGAGTGGTACAACTCACTTCCTTAGGGCATAATAAATCATAATCCATCTATATAGTATATCTGCTTAGGGCAAACATGTTCCTCAAATGTTATGATAAGTTCTTATTAGACTTGTCTTGTCAATCATGTTCCATATTAGTATCAGTGTATATGCTTCCTAAATATCTCGGTAAGAAGTTATAGCAAGTTAGCTCTGCTCAGTATGTTGCTCATATATGATCATCTTATATCAGTTACCTATTTTATCTATTCTAGGTCTCCTTTGAGGTTTTATAGTTTCAGCGGGGGTTATGTTTCTCGCTGGGACTGTGTGTCTCACCCTGTTGGTTTAAAACCCTTTTTAGGTGATTGATCTAGATGTGTTGGTGATCGCAGTGTTGCAGCTGAGCAGTAAGAAGAATAGTAGAAGGAAAGAGGTGGTTATCCTACTATTGGCCTAACATGGCCTATTTTGTATATAAACAGGTGGTGATCTCTTTGTGCTTATGAGACAGTTAGGTCCTATGAGATGTGGACATATATCAAGGTTTATGTATATTTATATAACATGTTTTCTTGCAGGATAAGGATCTGGATGTAATAGTTTCTTTATTATATGATTTTCACAATCGGTTTTAATTAACCCGTATTTTTGGTAATATGATGTTTATGACGGTTTTGCACATTTTCACGTGGCATTTTGTTGTCTGTGTGATAGCGGAATGTCACATATTAGGTTGGTATCAGAGCTCTAGATTCGCTGAGTCTACAGGGATCTAGGACTAGGTTTTGTGTCTGTTTTTGTGATTTTTTTAGATTTTCTGATAATAACCTTCTGCCCCCAGTAGAAGATAAAGCTAAAAGATGTCTAGAAGTCACAAAGAACATGTTGCCAAGAGCAGTGCCACTGTATCAGTTGATGGAGCGAGTGTGCAGGCACATGAAGATCGGGTGTCTGGGGTCCCCCAAATCGACCCATCCATTCTTGAGAGTCATGTCTACGAGCACCTTATGGAACAGGTAATGGCAAAGATGAATCTCATGGTGGAGAGATTACATGTACCTCCGCCAAGAGAACCGATTCCCCGTGTAGAATCATCGGGTATTGGGAAGACCTTTGAGCGGATTCACTGAGTCGGAGCTTCAGATTATACTGGATTCACTGATTCGGAGCTGCAGATCTGTGGCTGGCAGGTCTTGAAAAGGACTTTCGGATCATTGACATCCCCGAAGCAGACAAAGTCAAGCACGCTGTCTACCTTCTAAAAGGTAGTCCTGGCCACTGGTGGGCCATCGAGGAAAAGAAGCGACCCGGTGAGGTGATCTGTTGGGACGTCTTCCGACGGGAGTTCATGAGTTGATACTTCCCGAAGACGTATCTGGATGAGAAGATCATCCAGTTTGAGTGTATGTGCCAAGGTTCTCTGAGCATCACCGAGTATGAAGCCAAGTTTATGGAGCTGTTGAGGTTTTTTCCTCACATGGTGACAACGGATGATGAGAGGATCAGACGGTTTGAGAAAGGTTTGAGTCCTGAGTTTTTGAAACCTGTTGATTCTTTAGAGAATCGAGAGCGGTTCGCCACGTTTGTGGAGTCTATCTAAAGGATTAAATGGTCCGTTAAAGAGAAGAGAGAGACCATGTCCAAGAAAAGGCCTGCTCAGTTTTAGAAATAGAGGTTTGACAGCCACAAGAAGCCAAGGTTTTCTACACCTTCTGTGATGCAAGGCTCCAGTGCACCATCTCAATGGTCACCAAGTAAAGGAAGAGGGTGTGGTTTTTCGCCATCCAGAGCCTATAGTACAACTTCAGTGGCAGTGACAGGACCATCTAGGTCACAGCTGTGAAACCCGTCGTGCTTTCTCTATAAACAGGTCGGGCATATCAAGTGGAATTGCCCAAGGAGAGACGTCGAAGTGACACAACAACCAAAACAGAGTTAACAAGGGTCAGATAGACACCAGTTTAGTGGTGCTAGAGGATGAGGACATAGCCAAGCATCACAAGCTGGATCGTCTAGTCAAGGAAGCCGTGGACGTGGATAGCAAGCAACAACTCGATTCTATGCTATGAGTCAGCCGGAGGCGATAGTCAACCTACGAGTGGTGGCAGGTCAAATGGAGTTATTTCATTCTAATTTGTCTTCTTCTTGCTTTGTATCTGTTCTAGTTGACCCAGGTGCTACACACTCTTTTATCGCTTGTAGTATGCTTGATAGCTGTCTTTTACCTGTTAGTTGTAAAAAATATAGCTTGTTGTTAGAAACCCTCTTGATGGTTCCTCGATGCTTCGAGAAGTGTGTCCATCTTGTGTTCTATCCTTTTCGGGACACAACATACAAGTGGATCTCCTACCAATTGATATGCATGGATTCGATGTAATCTTTGGGATGGATACCCTAGAGAGGTATAAGGTTGTGTTGGACTGTGCTTCCAAGCAAGCAGTGTTTGCTGATGATGGTGAGAAGTGGATCTTCCATGGAGATAGGAAGATTCTTCTGACATGTTTGGTATCAGCTATGGTGGCAGAAAAGTTGCTGCAGTAAGGTTGTAGAGCGTTTTTGGCTCATGTTGTGGATACCGAGGTAGAAGGTTCTATCCTTGAGGATGTGTTTTTTGTCAAAGAGTTTGATGATGTGTTTCTCGATGAGCTTCTTGGTGTTCCCCCACCTTGAGAGATTGATTTTGAAATCAATCTAGTACCAGGGACACAACATATTGCTCAGACATCGTATAGGATGGCTCCAGCTAAAATGGCAGAACTTAAGAAGCAGTTACAGGAGTTGTTGGATAAAGGTTTCATTAGACCGAGCACATGACCATGGGGTGTTCCAGTTTTTTTCATGAAAAAGAAGGACAGATCGGTGCGTTTGTGCATAGATTACCGACAGTTTAATAAAGTTATGATAAAAAACAAGTATCCTTTGCCGAGGATAGACGACCTATTTAATCAGTTACGTGGTATTACAGTATTCTCGAAGATCAATTTGTGGTCTGAATATCATTAACTCAGAATCAAGGAAGATGACATACCAAAGTTAGCTTTTAGGACAAGGTATGGTCACTTTGAGTTTGTGGTTATTTCGTTCAGGCTAACCAATACACCTACTGCTTTCATGGATCTGATGAATAGGGTGTTCTGTCCATTTTTAGATCAGTTTGTTGTGGTTTTCATAGATGACATCTTGATCTATAGTCGGGACAGTCAACAACATGAACAACATCTTCGACAAGTGTTGACTCTCCTTCGCCAACACCAGTTGTATGACAAGTTTAGTAAGCATGAATTTTGGTTGAAAGAAGTGACTTTCTTGGGTCATGTGATATCTATAGTGAAAACTACTAGAGGGGGGGTGAATAGAGTTTTATAGATAATTTAACAATTATTGAACTTTAAACAACCACAATGAAAATATTGGACAAGGAGACACAAGGTTTAGAGTGGTTCCAACTATAGCAAATACTATAGCCGTCAATCCACTACCCGGTTGCTTACCCAACCGGGATTTGAAAAGAAATTTATTTTATTACCTCTTCAAGGAATTTACATAAAATACAATCTCTTTTCCTAAACCCTTCAAGCAGCCTTCACCTAGAAGTAATCGCCAACCTTGAAGCAGCCTTCCCTTGAAGTAGATGCACCAACTCCCGTTGCACCAGCCTTCTGAAGTAGCTTCCCTTGCGATAGCCTTCTTGAAGTAGCTTGAAGTCCCCTTCTCCACCTGAGAAGTCAACCCTCTCCAATCCGCAGCCTCCAACCCTAGGAGTAGCAAGGAGAGTACAAAAGATAAACAGGAACAAGAAAGGAAAAGGAAAAGGAAATTACAACTTATCCTTTAAGCCCGAGGCTTGATATGCCTAGATCAAGCGTAAGATCTCCTAGCCAAGTATGTGAACTTGTGATTGCTGTGGGTAGGAGAATCTAGCCTATAGGACACGATATTGAGCTAAGATGAATGTAGGCCAATGATCACAGTGCTCAAATTGCTTGCAAAAGATTGCTCAAGTATGCTCAAGTGTATTCTCAAGTGTAACAAGTGAATTCTAGTGTCCTATGGCTTGTCCTATTTATAGGAATGGCCTAAGTATGCTTAAGGACGCTCTAGACAACTTCTAGGGGTTTCTAAGTGCTTAACTAGCCGTTAGGTACAAAGTTGTTGCTTTAACAACGGCTAATTAATTTATTCTGCAGTTGCTGTCAGAGACCATCTCGGTCGACAAATGGTCGACCGAGACACCTACTCGGTCGAACTTTTGTCGACCGACAGGCTCTCTGGAACAAGTGATTTGCAACGTCTTTCTTCAACTACCAACTAACTTGTCTGTTGTGTCTAACGGCTACTTTGGATCTTTCTCGGTCGAGAAGATGGTCGACCGAGAGTGTCTCGGTCGAGGAGTTCGTCGACCGAGAATGATCCTGTTTCAAGGTTTCAATTTAAGCACTAATTATATGTGTGAGTGTGCAAAGGTGATTCTATTCAAATGGGATGACATGTCTAACTATGGTGTTTGGCTAGGGAAAATCTAACGCTTGATTTACATGCAATTCTAAGTACTTGTACATTATATATTTGTACAAGTTTTACAACATTGATTACATTGCATGAAAATAAAACTAAGTAAGCTCTTGGATTTTCCCTTGCTACTTTGTCATCCTGCACACTCAAGTAGCTCGTTAGATTAATAAGAATGAAATGTTTGTCATAATCAAAACAAAGGGATTTTTAGATGTCCATTTAGCCAACAATCTCCCCCTTTTTGAAGATGACAAACATTTCAAAAATAAATATAAAACATATGAATTTCATACCTTTAGATTGCCTTATGTATCTTTTCCTCTTGTTTATAAAATGTGTGCTTATTATTCCCAATGAATTATGGAACATGAAATCCAGTTCATTTGGGAATGTAGCAACTTTCAATGTAAAGCCAAGAGTATATTTATGAAACTCATTGATTGAGTTTTTCATAAATACTAAGTTATAGTTTTATATATCTCTCCCCCTTTGTCATTTCAAAAAGATAACCGTTTTAATAAAAACTCCCCCTTAATTAGATAACTGTTTTGATAAAAACTCCCCCTTAATTAGATATTCCGTCAAATCGAATGAAAAAGATGTCCATTGAAAAGCCAAAATGAAACAAGTAAACGGATTCATTTTAAGAACCGCAGATATCAAAGAAAACATCTTCCAAAGGAGTAATAAGCAATTGCTTCCTAATGTTGTTGAATTGATCTAGTGGAAGAGGTTTTGTAAAAATATCAGCCAATTGATTTTCCGTATCAACATGATGGGGGGAAACATGATTCTTTGAGATGTGATCCCTTAAGAAGTGATGACGGATTTCAATGTGTTTTGCCCTGCTGTGTAAAATAGGATTGTGTGCTAAGTTTATGGCGCTCGTGTTGTCACAAAAAATAGGTGTAGATGAAAGATTAAAACCATAATCGCTTAATACATGTTGCATATAAAGCACTTGAGCACAACAAGACCCGGCTGCCATATATTCAGCTTCAGTTGTAGATAGGGCAACCGTATTTTGTTTCTTGATAAACCAAGATACTAAGGCTCTCCCTAATAAGAAACATCCACCACTAGTACTTTTGCGATCAAGTCGACAACCAGCATAATCCGCATCAGTATATGCTTTAAAATCCAGGGATTGTCCTTTTGGATACCATAAACCAAGACAAGTAGTACCAGCTAGATATCTAAGAATTCTTTTAACCGCTAGAAAATGAGATTGCATAGGTTGGGATTGAAATCGAGCACAAAGACCAACGGAAAACATAATGTCCGATCGAGAAGCAGTTAAGTATAGCAAACTACCAATCATGGCTCTATATAAGGAATCATCAATAGGTTCCCCATTTTCATCCTTATCAATTTTGATAGAGGTAGCCATAGGAGTAGTAGCATGTTTGCATTGATCCATCCCAAAACGTTTTAAAAGTTCTTTAGTATATTTTTCTTGGCTTATGAAAATTCCTGCAGGTGTTTGCTTAATTTGAAAACCAAGAAAGAATGTTAGTTCACCCATGAGACTCATTTCAAATTCTTTTTGCATAATGGCACTGAATTGTGTGCATAATGAATCATTAGAAGCTCCAAAAATAATGTCATCAACATAAATTTGCACAACTAGGAAATCAGATGCATATGTTTTGAAAAATAAAGTAGAATCTGAATTTCCAATAGAAAAACCATTATAAAAAAGATATGTCTTGAGCCGTTCATACCAATTCCTAGGTGCTTGTTTTAGACCATAAAGTGCCTTTTTAAGTTTATAAACATGGTCACCGTTTTCTGGTATTTCAAAGCCAGGTGGTTGAGCAACATAAACTTCTTCTTGTATGATGCCATTTAGAAATGCACTTTTGACATCCATTTGATATAGCTTAATGTTTTTATGGGCAGCAATAGCTAGTAACATCCTAATAGCTTCAAGTCTAGCTACGGGTGCATATGTTTCATCAAAATCTATTCCTTCTTGTTGATTATATCCTTGTGCTACTAACCGAGCTTTATTCCTTATTACTTCTCCTGCCTCATTGAGCTTGTTCCTAAATACCCATTTAGTTCCTATGATAGTTTTATCTTGTGGTTTAGGAACTAAATCCCATACATCATTTTTAGTGAATTGATTTAACTCCTCTTGCATGGCAATTATCCAGTAATCATCCTTAAGAGCTTCGGATATCTTCTTAGGTTCAATGATAGAAACAAAAGCCATGTTTGCAACATCTTTGAAGGACGACCGAGTTTTGACTTTATCATTTGGATCTCCAATAATTAGTTCTTGGGGATGATCCTTGATAAGCCTAGGTGTGGGTTGTGTTTCAACTTGGGGATCGGATATAGGAATTTTCTCACTATCATTTGAAATGGTTATATTGTCGAATTGATTGGTGAGATCAATGATATCTAGATTTTCAGACTTTGATTCTTCATGAAAAGAAACATGAATGGATTCCTCAACTTTTCTAGAGATAGTGTTATATACTCTAAAGGCTTTGCTAGAAGTGGAATATCCCAAGAAGAATGCTTTGTGTGATTTAGAATCAAACTTGTCTCTATCATCTTTGGTATTTAAAATGTAACATGTGGAGCCAAAAGTATGAAAATAGTCAACGCTAGGTTTCTTAGAGTGTAATATTTCATATGGAGTTTTCTTCAAATGAGAGTGAACAGTTACTCTATTAAGCACATAACAAGCAGTGTTTACAGCTTCAGCCCAAAAGGTTTTAGGTGTGTTGTGTTCAAGCATCATGGTCCTAGCCATTTCCTGTAGAGATCGATTTTTTCGTTCAACTATACCATTTTGTTGTGGGGTACGTGGAGCAGAAAAATTATGAGTATACCCTTGAGATGTACAAAAGGTCTCAAATGTATGATTCTCAAATTCGCCACCATGATCACTTCTAATGGTACATATTTTATGTTGTAAAAGATTTTCAATCTTGGAACAAAATTGCATAAAGACATGGATAGTATCATCTTTAGTTGCAATAAAATGTACCCATGTATATCTACTATAATCATCAACAATAACAAAACAGTATCGTTTACCACCAATAGATTGTGTCCTCATTGGTCCAAATAAGTCCATATGAATTAATTCTAAGGATCTACTGGTGCTAAGTACATGTTTTGATTTAAAAGATGTTTTGGTTTGCTTTCCCATTGTGCAGGGTTCACAATTTTCAACTTGATCAAAAGACAAAATAGGTAATCCACGAACAAGATCATATTTCACTAACTTTTTAATAGCATGGGAACTAGCATGTCCTAGCTTTTTATGCCATAGTTGTAAGGTATTTTCATTTGCAAGCAAGCATTTACCTACTACTGATTTCATAGAGTTAGGTTTAAGGATATAAAGATTTCCAACTCTATTTCCTTCATAAACGACATTTGTAGTGTTTTCTATCAATAGTTTGCAGCAAGTTTTGTTAAATAACACATCATAACCACTATCACATAGTTGACTTACACTTATTAGATTATGATGCAATCCATCAACAAGTAGAACATTTTTAATTTCGAGATTTGTTCCAACATTACCTATTCCAACGATTTTTCCCTTACCATTGTCTCCAAAGGTGACCGTTCCACTTTTCTTTTCTTCAAAAGTTTGAAATGCGTCCTTGTTCCCGGTCATGTGTTTGGAACAGCCACTGTCAACTACCCATTCCTGCATTAGAATGTAGATTTTGGTACCCATGTGATGGTCCGATATGGTTAGAAACCTTTTAAGTGCTTATATATAAAAGTTCTGATACAGAAAACCAGTCGGTCGACAATTGTTCGACCGATATTTGTCTCGGTCGACAATTTGTCGATCGAGCAGGTTACTGTATCACAAGCAAAAACACAGAAAATTTCTCGGTTGACCAATTTTCGACCGAAATAGGTGCTGTAAAATTTTTATTTGTTAAAGACATCCAATCGGTCGACAATACTTCGACCGACCCAGAGCTCGGTCGACAATACTTCGACCAACAGAATTTCTATTTCAGCAATGCAAAAAAATAATAACAATAAGCATAGCACCTTTTGTTGAGATAAGACAATATAGATAGCAAAATTAAGCATTTGGTCATATCTCAACGACATTCCATTCTTCTAAGTTTGGGGTTTTGGTATCCAAACTAAGTCGGACTCCTTAGTCTTGTAGGGGCATGAAAAACAATAATGTCCAAGACGTAAGCAGAAATGAAAAGTAATAGAGTCAATTTCATTTCTCTTTCTAGTCATTGTGTTCTTGGGTACAAACATAGTTTGGGTCTTTTTGGGTTGGTTTTTCTTTGGAACATATCCCAAACCTTTTCTTCCATTGAAAACATTACCAACTTTCAATATGTTATCAAGAATATCTTTTCTTCTTAACTTATAAAGTTCTCTTTGCAACGTAGCAATGTCATTCATCTTCTTATGTATATCTTTTCTTGCTTGGTCTAAATCAGAAAATAATGAATCCTTTTCTTTTACAATATTATCATAGTCCGAATGGTTGCACAAGATAGGTTGAGTTTGATAATCTTGTAGTTTAGCTAGCAAATCAGTCTTTTCTTTTGATAGAAGATCAACATTGGTTTCCAAATTGAGTAGCTTTCTAGTGCAATCATCTAAAGATGTTTTTAAAGATACATTTTCAAGATCAATGTTGTTCTTTTCATAAGAAAGTTCATCTATTTTGGCAATGAGCTCATTATTTGATTTTATAGCCTTCTTTAGTTTCTTCTTGACATCAACATACTT
This sequence comes from Alisma plantago-aquatica, assembly GCA_963693085.1. Taxonomy (NCBI): domain Eukaryota; kingdom Viridiplantae; phylum Streptophyta; class Magnoliopsida; order Alismatales; family Alismataceae; genus Alisma; species Alisma plantago-aquatica. The sequence continues at coordinate 568,558,603 of OY856410.1, forward strand.
ATCATGAGTTTCTTGTAAACTAGTAACTAACTCTTCTTTAGAAAGATCAACTAGGCTTACCTCTTGAGAGTCTTCATTTTCTTCTCTTGCCATTAGACATTCCACCTCTTCTCCGCTTTCACTGTCACTTGACTCATCCCAGGCAGATTTATAGGCTTTTTCTTCTTTCTTCTTATGTGAGCTTTTCTTTCCCTTCTTTGCTTTGGGGCATTCATTTTTGAAATGCCCTTTCTTCCCACATTCAAAGCACCTGGGAGTTGAGGAACTAGAAATTTTGTTAGATTTAAACCTTTTGTACTTCTTACCGTTGACGATTAAGGCTTCTTCTTCTTCTTCACTTGACTCTTCACTTTCTTGTGTGACAACTTTTGAGGCTTTGAGAGCCACATCCTTCTTCTTCCCACTTTGGTGTTCACGTTCTCTTCTTTCTTCCTCTTCTAGATCTGCTTCATGAGCTTCTAAATTACCAATGAGTTGTTCCATTTTGAGGCGAGTGAGGTCGTTTGCTTCTGCAATGGCTGTCACCTTTGGCTTGTATTTTGGAGGAAGTGATCGAAGAATTTTTGATACTTGATCTTCCTCAAGAACAGGTTTTCCTAAGGCACTCAAACCATTAACAATAGTAGAGAATTTTGAATACATTTCACTAATAGTTTCATTAGGATCCATATGAAAATGTTCAAGCTTTGTTTTAAGCAGACTAATTTTGGAATTTTTAACTTGGGCTGTACCCTCATAAGTGATAGACAATCTATGCCAAATATCATACGCTGTATCACAATTTGAAATTCTATTAAATTCTCCTACAGAAATAGAACAATATAAAATGCTTACGGCTTTTGCGTTCATTTGGGCCTATTTTACCGTGTTTGCATCCCATTCCGCAAAGTCATTTTGAGGGAATTGATAAGGAGTAGATACCATTCTCCATAGATCCCAGTTGACGCCTTGGAAGTAAAACTGCATCCTTCTCTTCCAGTATTGGTAGTTTGTTCCATCGAACGCCGGTGGCCTAGCAACAAGAGTCCCTTCAATGTTGAGGTTGTTGAGCATTCCATCACCCATTTCTTCAAGACCTTGTTAGGGTTCCTTGAAGCCTCGCTCTGATACCAATTGAAAACTACTAGAGGGGGGTGAATAGAGTTTTATAGATAATTTAACAATTATTGAACTTTAAACAACCACAATGAAAATATTGGACAAGGAGACACAAGGTTTAGAGTGGTTCCAACTATAGCAAATACTATAGCCGTCAATCCACTACCCGGTTGCTTACCCAACCGGGATTTGAAAAGAAATTTATTTTATTACCTCTTCAAGGAATTTACATAAAATACAATCTCTTTTCCTAAACCCTTCAAGCAGCCTTCACCTAGAAGTAATCGCCAACCTTGAAGCAGCCTTCCCTTGAAGTAGATGCACCAACTCCCGTTGCACCAGCCTTCTGAAGTAGCTTCCCTTGTGATAGCCTTCTTGAAGTAGCTTGAAGTCCCCTTCTCCACCTGAGAAGTCAACCCTCTCCAATCCGCAGCCTCCAACCCTAGGAGTAGCAAGGAGAGTACAAAAGATAAACAGGAACAAGAAAGGAAAAAGAAAAGGAAATTACAACTTATCCTTTAAGCCCGAGGCTTGATATGCCTAGATCAAGCGTAAGATCTCCTAGCCAAGTATGTGAACTTGTGATTGCTGTGGGTAGGAGAATCTAGCCTATAGGACACGATATTGAGCTAAGATGAATGTAGGCCAATGATCACAGTGCTCAAATTGCTTGCAAAAGATTGCTCAAGTATGCTCAAGTGTATTCTCAAGTGTAACAAGTGAATTCTAGTGTCCTATGGCTTGTCCTATTTATAGGAATGGCCTAAGTATGCTTAAGGACGTTCTAGACAACTTCTAGGGGTTTCTAAGTGCTTAACTAGCCGTTAGGTACAAAGTTGTTGCTTTAACAACGGCTAATTAATTTATTCTGCAGTTGCTGTCAGAGACCATCTCGGTCGACAAATGGTCGACCGAGACACCTACTCGGTCGAACTTTTGTCGACCGACAGGCTCTCTGGAACAAGTGATTTGCAACGTCTTTCTTCAACTACCAACTAACTTGTCTGTTGTGTCTAACGGCTACTTTGGATCTTTCTCGGTCGAGAAGATGGTCGACCGAGAGTGTCTCGGTCGAGGAGTTCGTCGACCGAGAATGATCCTGTTTCAAGGTTTCAATTTAAGCACTAATTATATGTGTGAGTGTGCAAAGGTGATTCTATTCAAATGGGATGACATGTCTAACTATGGTGTTTGGCTAGGGAAAATCGAACGCTTGATTTACATGCAAATCTAAGTACTTGTACATTATATATTTGTACAAGTTTTACAACATTGATTACATTGCATGAAAATAAAACTAAGTAAGCTCTTGGATTTTCCCATGCTACTTTGTCATCCTGCACACTCAAGTAGCTCGTTAGATTAATAAGAATGAAATGTTTGTCATAATCAAAACAAAGGGATTTTTAGATGTCCATTTAGCCAATGGTTGAAAGAAGTGACTTTCTTGGGTCATGTGATATCTATAGAAGGAGTCAGTATGGACCCCAAGAAAGTGGAGTCAGTTGTGCAATGGGAGCAACCGAAGACACCGACTGAAGTTAATATTTTTCTGGGTTTAGCAGGATATTACTAGAGGTTTATAAGGAACTTCAGTGTAATCGCATTGTCGTTGACAAAGTTGACCAGGAAGGATGTACCTTTTGATTGGGATGATCGTTTACAACAAGCTTTCTAAAGTTTAAAGGAGAAGCTGACTAGTGCTCCAGTGTTAGTGTTGCCAGATCCTGGGAAAGGCTATGTTGTTTTCTGTGATGCTTCCAAGAAAGTCTTAGGTTGCGTGCTGATGTAGGAGGATCATGTGGTTTCTTTTGCTTCGCGACAGCTTAAGAAACATGAGGAGAGCTATTTGACACATGATTTGGAGCTAGCAGTGGTGGTCCATGCATTAAATATTTGGAGACACTATCTTTATGGGGAAGTGTGTCAGATGTTTACGGATCATAAGAACTTGAAGTATATATTCTCGCAGAGTGAGCTGAACATGTGACAGCGTCGCTGGATGGAACTGATCAGTGATTATGATTGCACCATTGAGTATCATCCTGGTAAGGCGAACGTGGTAGCTGATGTTCTTAGCAGGAAGTCTTCTTATCTTCCTACGAAGAAGGCACAGTAGAGTTCTTTGATATGCCATAGGTGGGATATGTTCATCTCTTTGCGGCACATGAATGTACAGTTGGAAGTATCTTTGTTGGAAGGACTATTGGCACATGTGCAAGTGAAGCCTACATTGAGGCAGCAGATCAAAGAAGCACAACAGGAAGATGCTACAGTCCAGTTGATCAGATCAGAGTTTGGCAGTGAGAAGTGTAATGGCTTCCATGAGTCCGATGATGGACTAGTTTGTTATCATAACAGGATGATGGTTCCCGATGTGGATGATCTGAGGAAGTTAGTGCTCGAGGAAGCACACACATCCATGTATGTTATGCATCCAAGTGTCACCAAGATATATCACAATCTGAAGGATATGTATTGGTGGCCTGGCTTGAAGAGAGATGTGGCCAAATTTGTGGCTAGGTGTGCGGTATGCCAGCATGTTAAGGCTGAGCATCAGAAGCCGGCAGGTTTGTTGCAACACATGCCAATACCATAGTGGAAATGGGATCATGTAACCATGGATTTTTTAGTTGGCCTCCCAAGGACAACTAGGAATCATGATTCCATCTGGGTGATAGTGGATAGAGTGACGAAGTCTGCTCATTTCATACCTGTGAAGACAACATATACAGCAGAGAATCTTTCTCAAGTGTATGTGGATGAAATAGTACGTTTGCACAGTGTACCAGTAACGATAGTCTCTGACGAAGATCCCCAGTTCACGAGTCACTTTTAGGAATAGTTGTACAGAGCGTTGGGAACACAGTTGAGGTTCATTACCGCTTTCCACCCGCAGACAGATGGATAGTCTGAAAGGACTATTCAGACTTTGGAGGATCTTCTCCGAGCTTGTGTTTTGCAGTTCCTAGGCAGTTGGGACGTACACCTCAGTTTGATAGAGTTTGCCTACAACAACAGTTACCAACAAAGTATCGACATGGCACCTTATGAGGCTTTATACGGTAGGAAGTGCATATCACCTTTATGTTGGTATGAGTCTGGCGAGTATCAACTTCTAGGTCCTGAGTTAGTACAGCAGACGACAGAGAAGATCAAGGTGATACAACAACGGTTGAAAGTGGCACAGGATAGATAGAAGTCGTATGCAAATAATCGTCGACAACCTCTAGATTTTTAGGTGGGAGACAAGTTGTATCTCAAGGTCTCTACATGGAAAGGCGTGTTGAGGTTTTGCCGGAAAGGCAAGTTGGTTCCCAGGTATATGGGGCCATATCTGATGATAGCATGAGTTGGAAAATGGCTTATAAGTTAAATCTACCACCAGAGTTGCACATGTTGCATCCCCTGTTCCATGTCAGTATGCTGAAGAAAAGTCATCCAAGCACAGAGACAGTAATACAACCAGTTGAGATTGAGCTTGATGAATATGTGACCTACGAGGAAGGTTCGGTGTTGATCCTCAACTGTCATTACAAAGCTGAATAAGAAGGACCTGGTTCTTATGAAGGTTCTTTGGCATCACCGTGGCATTGAGGAAGCCACATGGAAGCTTGAGGAAGAGATGAGGAGGAAGTATCCCTCGCTTTTCTCCTCAGATTTCGGGGCGAAATACTTTTGTAGATGTTTATGGTTTGTAAGGACCCTGACCTCCATTTTTGGGCTTACCATGTTTGCTTTGCCTAAACCTTGTGCTTAGATGTTTTCTAATCACCTGAGTTGTGATTAGGGTTCTATTTGTGCTTTGTTGGGAGGTTGAGGTGCAACTTGCAATTTACCCAAGTTTTAGGGTTTGTGTGCAAGTTTTCCACCTTGAGCGATGTCTTTCTCTCTACTTGCATCCTCTAGGGTTGATTGGATGAGTTGAGAGCCTTGCTTGAGTTGTTTTTGGGCCTCGTTTAAGCTTGTGAAGCTTGGTCTTGTTGTCGGGCTTTCTTGAGCCTTGTTTGCTTGGTGTATCAGTCAAGATTGTATCGGTCGGGTTGTATCAGATAAGTGGTGTATCAGCCATGGCACCATGATGGGCGATACACACCCTCTTGACCTAGCCTCGTTTGTGTCAACATTCTTTGGACAAGTGGTCGTTGCTTTGCTAGTTGGTGGCAAGTCATGAGCAAGTGGTTTGGGGTGCTAGCATGGTGGCATAGTTTGGACAAGTGGTGGTTTGGGCGAGCACATGTGGAGAAATTCCCTAGTGTATGCACACTTAACCCCCTTGCATATATACATCTTCTTTGCTAGTTTGGGATCCCTTTAGCTCCTTAGTGCTTCCCTTCTTTCTTGGTGGCCGATATCTTCCCTTGGTAGATCTTGGTGGCTGATCTCCTAGGTGGAGTCTTCTTCTTCCTATAGTGGTGGCTGAAACCCTAGATGTGCCTTGCTCCTTCTCCTCTTGTGGTGAGTATCTCTCCCTATACTTGGCACCTTATTCTTCTCTCTTTCTTTTCGGCCATGGTGGTTATGGAGTTCTCTTCTCTCCTAGTGTTGGCTGAAGGTGGTGCCTTGGAGCTTTGGAGCTTGAGGAGTGTGCTTGAGGTGGGTTACATAACTCCTATCTGTAGCTATACTACCTTCTTTATATACTGCTTTTTTACATTTTATCTTGATCGGCCATGCATACCTTACTAGTAATGTTCTTGCTCTAGTATGTGTTTTTAATCTTGTTGGATGTGGTGACATGGTTATGTCATTTAGATGTGCTCTTGGACCTTGTTGGCCGAACCATTGGATTAGGGTTCTTTGGGAAAAACCCCTCTCTTAGTTGTTGATAGGTGAGCCTAGGGTTCCTAATTCCATGGTGTGTGTGTTGTATTCTTGGGGCAAAACCCCTTTCTCTCTTTGGTCTTGAGAGGTGAGCTTAAGCTCTAGTTGTGTGGGAAAAACATCTCTCTCACTTGGTTGTTGAGAGGTGAGTCTATACTCTAGTTGCTTGGGCAATACCCCTCTCTTACCATGGATTTGAGAGGTGAGCCAACTCTCTTGACCTATTAGGGTTTCTTGGTGGCATTCTTGAGGTTGAAGGTGACCAACCCGTCATGACCTTTGGGTCTTTACCCAAGATGTGTTGTTGGACGATATGCTTTTGGCTGACATGGATGTTCCTTGGGTGTTAGGTGGTATGTGTTGGGCGTCATGGCATGTTGGTGCCTAGCACAACATCCCCTTGGATGGTTGATCAACCTTTTTCACGCGTCCGGAAATGAACGCGGGACAAAGGAAGGAATCAAGCTTTAAATTTATAACCTGAAACCTTCCAGGCCCCCGCAACTTTATTACGGGGTCAAAGTAGATATACGGGGTCGAACACAGGGACGTGATGACGTTTAGGATTCCACAGATCTCGTTCTTTATTCAGATAAGACAAGACGATAGTCGATAAAAGTAATTTCTAGAACTAGTCTAGTGGGTTGTCACGATATAAAACAAAACAAAGAAAACAAAACAAAACAAAACAGAGCTTGAGAGTCTACTAATTAGAGAAAGAGAGTTCCTGGCTATGTAACCACAAACGGGGCAGTCTATGCACTCGTCCTCGGGCATAGACAACCCTCGAACACCCAAGCAAGCATCTAGTATGCATAGTGGCATATGTCTTGTGGGGTCATCCCACTCGCTCTCATGATGTGTGACTAGAACCATCAACAATATGTCAATGACCCTCTCTCGAGGAATGACATATCAACACCTCGGAATACACTAAGTTCCCTCTCGGGTCTTAGGATATTCTAGGGTTTTAGGAACAGAATACCTCAGATCTTCCCCCTCTCAGGTTCGGACTGAAACCATCGTCTCTTAGCTATTCCTACAACGGATCTCTCGATACAGACAGAAACAGCAGTTCAAGCGAGTAAGAGATCAACCAAACTAGCCATCATAACTTGGAAAGAGAAAATAGAACATGCAACATACTAGATCTGATGTGAATCTACTTGCTTAAGGCAAAAGTATATAAACATGCCCAGAGCAGGCTACATAGCCAAGAAGGAGCTAACTAGTCATAGACAAGCATAGCTGGCACCGAATAAAGATGGATAAACATCGTTTGTACAAGAAACAAAGGAATGCAGTAGAATGAAAGAGAAGAGGAAAGAGATATAGCCCGTGGAGAAGAGGTGGCTCTCACTCTCGACCTCTGTGTAGGTCGGATCTTAGCCATTGGGTCTTCTCTTCGTCCCTCTAGACTCCTTGGCTCTCTCTCTAGACCGTATCGGGCAGCCGTATCGGGAAACTGTATTGGGCAAACTGTATCGGGCAGCCGTATCAGGCAAACCGTATCGGGCAGCCGTATTGGGAAAACCGTATCGGGCAGCTGTATCGGGCAATAGACTTTTGGGGAACTCGACACACTAGCTCCTTGGTCTAGGAACTAGCTCCTTTAGGGTCCTCCATCGGGCTCCCCTCTGGGCTCCCCCTCTTTGTAGGTTGGCAGCTGCTATTTATAGGCAGTGAGTTTATGGGAGTTGTAGCTTTTATTGGTCCACGTGTCCTTCATCCGTGGCTTCGATCTTGAGGCATCAGGTGGGCCAATATGACTGTCTCTCAAAGACCGTGTCGGACAGGGGGAGTGTCAGGCAGCTGTGTCGGGAAGGTCGTATCAGGCAACCGTATCGGGCAGCCGTATAGGCCAGGCCATATCGGGTAGCCATATCGGGCAGCTGTATTGGCTAGATCATATCGGCCGCGCCCCATCGGGCAGCCGTATCGGCCGGGCCCTATCGGACAGCTGCTAGAATTCTTGTCTTTTCAGGTTTGGTACTTGAGTGTCTCAAAATTGGCTAGTTTCAGTGCTTGTAAGCCAAAAAAAGGGATAATTAGCTAAATTATTGGCTATTTTTACTACTTTTATCTAATTCGAGACAAAAAGCATAAAACATGAACAAAAGAGTGCATATTAAGACTAAAATGGCACAAAACTATAGATAAAATGCATAGAAAATATGTGCTAATTTGGGTGTTATCAATGGTGCTACTGGACACCTTGTTGGAGGATGCCTTTCCCGATATGGATCCTAGCCCAAGATGTTGTTGGGTGATAGGGGTGTTGTTTAGGCATTGAATGTTATGGTTCTTCCCGGTAAGATGTTGAGTAATCTAATAGATCCTACCTTGGGTGATATAGTGGATTGTTCCCTTGACTGATATGAGTATGGTAGGCAGATCTTGTGTTGGGCGATATGGCTTGTACCTTGTACGACACTCCCCTAGTTGTGCTACCCGACATGGTGTCCTAGTGGCTATGTTGCCTTGAGAGAAATGCAGCTTGGGTGTTAGGGTTTGCTGCTTTGGGTGATATGGGGTTTATCCTTCATGTCTGATACCCTCTTATACCTAGATATCTAGTATTTCCCGATATGGCTATTGACCGATATGAAGGTTGACTTATATGATGGGTGGTGCTTAGGGTCTAGTTGTGCCCGATACCAAGGTGATAGTGGTTGCCCGACATGGTTGTTAACCCTAGATGGTTGTTGACCGATACAGTGTTGACTGATACAGTAAGTGATGTTTAGTTGCATGTTAACCGATACAGTGTTGGGTGTCACACTCTTTGATGAGGCATGTCTTACCTTTAGTGAGGTTTATGGCACCTTTGGTGAGGTTTGTCCCTTTCCTGTTATACCTTTGGTGAGGGTTGTCCCTTACCCGATATATCTTTAGTGAGGGTTGTACCTTGTGATCGGTTGAAAACCCTAATGCTTGATTGAAAAGTCATATAAGATAATGTCATGCATAGATATTCTCATCCAATTGTGTAATTTTATCTCTCTTGGTATATGCAATACGTTTAAGATGTTCCTTGTATGAGTACAGTTGTACCTCTATGCTCATGCTAACCATGCAGGAACTAGTTGTATGATGAGGCTATGATGATGGCATGATAATGATTTGATGTGGAACATCAAGGGTTATGATGAACCCAGTGATATATGATGGGTGTTACCCATGGAATGGCAATGTGTGCCTTGATGATGGGATTGAATCCCTGTGATGTTAATCCTTGTGATGAATCTAGATGATTGGCAAGAGGCCAAGTGGTAACATGTGATGTTGGATCCTTGTGATGGATCATGATGATGTTGATGGCACTGAAGGCCTTAGTGACAATGTAACACAAGATAATGTGTTTTATGTTTATTCATTTTTGTTATAGTTGCATGTTACATAACTTGGTTGAATCTTGCAATCCATATAAAATGCATTAATTAATTACAAAGGAACTTTTGATATAGTTTGCCCTGGCCATAGATCCATCATCGTCAGGAGTTTGGTGATGGTGAAATAGGTTCTCCTAAGGGTTAACCTGGAATGCATATTGTTGAATATGTGGGGTGCGCCTACACCCTAAGTTGTAGTGCATGTTTAGAGCACAGTTTCAGGCTCGTGGCTCAATGTGGTTAGAGCATGGTGAACAGGCCCATGGCTCAGGGTATGTGATAGAGCATGGTGAACAGGTCTATGGCTCAATGATGATGGAGCATGGTGAACAGTCACGTGGCTCGGTTTTCTAGCATCGATACATGTACCAAGGTGGGATAGGTAGAGGGTAGCCTGACCCTGCATGGCTGAGGTCACTTAAGCAAGAGACTGCAGTCCTGCTTTGGTTCTGGTGCACTGACTACAAGGAGGTGAGGTCGTGGAGTTCGGCTCGTCCATTGACCTTGTATGGCACCGGCTTTGGGTTTTACAACTGAAGGTTGGATTTAAGCAGTATGACTCACTTTCTCAGGGCATAATAAATTGTAATCCAACCATATAATATATCTACTTAGGGAAAACATGAAACATTGGTTGAGGCCTTGTTTGTATAGTTGCCCTAGTTATATCTTGCAGCTAATTACATGTTCCTCAGATGTTATGATAAGTTCTTATTAGATTTGTCTTGTCAATCATGTTCCATATTATTATCGGTGCATATGCTTCCTAAATATCTCAGTAAGAAGTTATAGCAAGTTAGCTCTGCTTAGTATGCTGCTCATATACGATCTGCTTATATAAGTTACCTGTTTTATTTGTTCTAGCTCTCCTTTGAGGTTTTATAGTTTTGGCGGGGGTTATGTTTCTCACTGGGACTGTGTGTCTCACCCTGTTGGTTTAAAACCCTTTTTAGGTGATCGAGCTAGACGTGGTGGTGATCGCAGTGTTGCAGCTGATCAGCAAGAAGAACAGTAGAAGGAAAGAGGTGGTTATCCTACTATTGGCTTGGCATGGCCTGTTCTGTATATAAACATGTGGTGAACTCTTTGTGCCTACCAGACAGTTAGGTTCTATTAGCTGTGGACATATATCAAGGTTTACGTATATTTTTATAACAAGTTTTCTTACAGGATAAGGATCTCGATGTAATAATTTCTTTATTATCTACTTTCCGCAATCGGTTTTAATTAGTCTGTGTTTTTGGTAATATGATCTCTATGACAGTTCAACACGTTTTCATGTGGCATTTCGTTGTCTATGTGATAGCGGTATGTCACAACAACCTTCTTCTTAGGAAGGATTTTTCAGTCATGATGAACCAATACTCGCTTTTCTAGTCGTACTTGCACAAGGTTCTGGTTAGTGGTAGCTTTCACACAAACTTTTATTTTTTTTCATAGATCCTAACAATTTTATTGGGGTAGGCTAATGCTAAAGTATTTCTCGCCTTTCTTACATTTGTTCAACCATGATTAGTGTTGTAATAACAGTGTTACCCAATTTGGATCCTGACGTAATCTCAGGTGGTAATGTGAGATTCCTTTCGAAATGGAGGTGGAAATTTAGCTTTCGGGCTTGTGCCCCTCAACATCTTTTGAATTTTGGACACAACTCTCATGATTTTATTCCACTGGAATTTCATTTTTGGTCTCAGGTCAAAAACTCAGCGTGCTTATGCCGGTTCAGAAACAGAGGTGGGCCGATACCTAGTCCCCTTGTGACACTAAGTGATGTTTCACTTATGATCAAGTTACAACCTAAGATCTATGAGCATATTCTGTTAACTCTTCGGCGTGAAAGAATCCCTTCTCCCTTATATAGCAACTTGTAGTCAATGCCATAATAGGAATTTTATAGAAATTTTGGACCGTCGAGCCTCTTTTGATCTCAAAGTAGAAATTTAAGTATCAGAAAGGTAGTTGTTTCCTCTTTACCAGAGTTATGTATTTTCCTACATGTATTTGAGAATTAGAATGATCAACCAGGGGCGTATCAAAGTGAGTCCTCCTTACCTCGAGGATTCATTTTTGAAAAATAGATATCTTTTTGCACTTTATAGTATATTTTTTTTACAGTATCTTGGGATAAAAGGCCGACACCAAAACATAATAACACTTGTCGTGGCTCTATTTTTTCTAAGACGATTCACTTGTAGATGGATCGTTTTGAGATAAGTTCATGGCCCCTATTTTCTTGCTTTCTTTTTTATCCTTCTACTACTTAGCCTAGTGTTTACTATTAGATCCTGCATTCAGTTCAATTGCATGTTATTGCAATACTTCAGATCTTGAATGCTACACAATTAAGATTTCTAATTAAACCATGTCGGTCAAGGTAGTAGCAGTGGTGTAGCCAGATTATGTCTTGAGAGGGCAGATGCCCTACCAGGATTTTTAAATTATATGCAATTTATCATAAGATGACCTTAAGTTTAAACTGAGAACACTAGTTGATCCCTACCTGATATGACCCATCAAAGTTTACCCCTCTAAACAGATCTTCAGACTTCAGTCGTGGTAAGGGGGATCTTATGTTATACATGAGATGTTTGGTTAGAAGAATCTCTTAAAGAAACGATTCGTGTGAAAAATTTCTTGAAACGTGTATTTCTCATGACGAACAAAAAGAAAGAATTATATAGGATCAGCTCACAAAGATTGATGTAACAATTCTGCACCCAAATCCTCACTTCCACCACTGACGGAGGTCCTAACAATCTCCGGACAAACGTCTGGGTCATATGGTACGATTGAAGATGATTTACTATGGGTTACATGGTACCTGCAACTATATTCATTCATATGCCTTCCACACTGTATGGCGGCTCAACTAGTATTCCTCTTCATAAAGTTAGGAAGAAGTATACTTGCTAGCTCAATATTGAACATATAGGGAACGTTGCAGTTATCAACGCATATCAAAGAATGACCATTTTTGCACTTTTAGTTTTAGAAGGTATCTTTCTTTGCATATTGTTTATTATCTCTAACAATTGTACCAGCTACTAATCAATCTTTTTCTGGTGGGTATGGATGTCAGTCATCTGGGTTGTTACTCCCCCAAGTTGTATTTGCATTGCACTTAACACACTAGTGTTGGTAATATCACTTTGAGTTAGTTGCTCATTCACCAACGCTTGCCTCTTTGCAAACTCAAAAAGTTCAGACATCATATTCAGTTGGTTGGTACTTTTTTCTATCTTTGGTCTTAACTCAAACCACTTGAGTTTCTATTCTAATTCTAAATTTGGCCTTGATAGTTGTTTATATTTTGTTAGTAAGCTGTGTTGCAGGTGAAAATAGTTGGTCCTCCACCTTTTCTAAAACCTATCAGTTTTTTAGGTGGGTTGTTCAACTGATGGGAACTTGTTGTTGTGTTCTTATTTTTGTAGGAGAAACTCAGATCATCTGGTCTCTTGAAGTTAATTTAAGATACATTTTCAATTTCTTTTCATCATCATCCTCTCAGGTTGAGTGTTTATAGTTGTCAATACCATGCCCCCCTTCTCCACAGTCAATACATTTCATAACTTTTCATCCTTGCCTTTTCAGTATCCTTTAGTTGCTTCACATTCAAATCAATCTTCTGGAATTGAGCAGTTATGGTCTATAAAGCTTTTGACGCAGCAGTAGTGTTACCTTCAGTTGATACCTTCTTTGCTACCCCTCTATCCTACTCCAGACCAGCTTGTAAGGTGTCCATGTTATCAATGATCCTCATGATCTTCTTTGGGTTCTTACCAAGGAAGTCCCTTCCTGTAGTGGGATTCAAGAAAGTCCTTTGAGATGATGTAAGATTGTCGTAGAAGGTAGTGAGCGAAATTTCGTTATCGTAGTTCTGACAAGGCCAATCCCTTTGGTACTCTTGAAAATTTTCCCATGCTCCATATAGGTTCTCCCCAGGGTTTTACATGAATCTGTTTATGTTGTGCTTGTTCTTGAGGGTTTCTCAAATGGGTACAACTTGGTGACAAAAGTGTTAGCCAAGGGTGGCCATCCATTATTGATCTTATTAGGGAGAGCAAGGTACTAAGACAGTGACTTGTTCCTTAGAGAAAAGTTAAATCCTTTGTAGTAAATCACCTCTTGTGGTACCCTATTCATCTTGATAATGTCAAAGATGTTTTTAAAGGAATGTAGGTGGTGGTAAGGCTTTTAATCTCGGGATTTACCTCTAAAAGTTTCATTCTGGATCATGGCTATGACTATTGGCTTCAATTTGAAATTTGGAGCATTAAACCTAGGGAGGATGACTAGGCACCTAGATTCATTGACCCTAGTAGAAGCCAATTCCTAAAGGGAAGGGCCTCCATCATCATCTTTGTCTTCATCATTGTCATGATGCATTCTATCCCTTCTACATCTATCATAACACCCTTCATCACATCGTTCTTCCTTGCGTTCCTCTTCATGTTCCTCTTCATTGGGTTCTTCCTCACTCTTCATAGTGATGTTCTCTGTCATCATGTTCTTCTTCACGATCTTCTCCTTGGGGTTCTTCTTTGTGATCTTCTTCATGATTGTTGTGAAGGCCCTCAACCCTCGTGTTGCATTCGCATCCATGATGTCCTCCCCTACAAGGAGTCATAGTCCTTGCTTTTTGGTAGTGGCGATACCCCGCTTTACTTCAGACTACCTAGAACAGTTTACATAGTTGAGTTAGAACTAGATGTGTGAATCAAAGTACTTGAGGCAGTTTGCATTATCACACTTGAAAAATGTTTAGTGAAATCCATTTCTAGACCCGAGGCATGGGTGTATTCCAAGTAAACTAGGATTCTTAATAGTACATATTTCCTTCATCCTGGCAACGACACCAAAAACTTGACCCACTTACATCACACATCCAAAAAGGAGCGGATTTAGAGCAGTTGAAATCTTAAGTTTTAAACCAAATACTCAGTCCCTCACAACTATTATACGGGGTCCAATGTAGTAAAACATGATGAATCCACATGAAAAAGGTGTATAATGTGCTAAGAACGTAGAGCCTTGGCATAGTTACACCAACCATAGAGTGGAAACAAGTTTTATGTTCCTTACAGAACAATGGTCATTCAAAAAATGAGTAAAGTAAAACAAGAAAAACAAAATAAGAAGTCAAATAAGAGAACAAGCAAAATAATGAGTAATATATCAAGTATGGATAGGAACTTGGTTTGGGTTTCACCATCTAAGGTCTCTCACCAACATGCAATACTCACACCCATTGTATACCATCAGGAAATTACAAGCAATCATCATAGATGTCTATTCCCCCCTCTCTAGAGCTTAGGATATATCTAGACTATGGGGTTGTCTCTCTCTCTCTCTCTGTCTCTATCTCTCTCTCTCTAGATGGCAACCAAATAATCACAATATCATCATATGATCATTAGTTTAAGCATTCCAACATTGTCATGCATTCATACAACTCCATAACACTTAGATAAGGTTAATAGTACTCATTCGAGGTACTAACAATCAAACTTTACAAGAGAGTAGTTAATCATATACGTTTGTTGGTATGTATGCCCAGAAGGCAAGTCATGTGATGATTGTAATGGGATACTTTGTAAATGATTTGAATAATAATAAAGGCAATTTCCAATCTATATGTTTTAACTGTTTCTGAGATGATAGTGTAACATGATAGATGTCTAAAGAATTGTTTTAATCAATGATGTATGCTTTTGGGTTGAGGACCTAAACGATGAGATCATAAGGATGTTAAGAGTATACATTCTTGTTCAGTCCCTAGTCAGTTGTTATTGTGGAAATAACCATAGACATCAATAACACTAAAGACTAGATTGTGTGTTGGTTGATGATAGAATCCCATTAGTCATGATATAGTGATATCAAACCCAACACATAGGTACTTGTTAGAGAACAAGTGTACCAGACAGACCCACCGTGAGAGTGACAGATGGAAAAATAATTTGGTAGTCACAGTCAGCTCTCACAGTGATGGTGGTGAATGTGATTCTTCGACCTAAAATCACTACACTCAACACATGTCGTTGGGTTCACTTTGACATCATCAAACACAGTCCTGAAACATGGGTTGTTATAAAGGTGATGATTGGGTGACTTTGACACATGGGGCTTTTGAGGGGTGAGTGATAGATATGGGATTTGTCCCTCCTAAGGGATTTAATGTCCATGGCCACTTGATGAGTAGGATTGAGAAAGGCATGCGCACGCATGTGTGAATCAATATGTGATATTGATGTCACACACATCTCACCCAGACTGCTCTGAGATCAAGGAAATGTATGAACATTGAAAGGATGATTGTACCATGCCTTGAGTTCATTCAGGACATTAGTGACAAAGGAATTATACATTCACTATAACACCATTCACGGATTGTAGGATTGAAAGTTGTTTTCCAACTTTCTATTTCACTTGGGTAGCACTGATGTGTGACTAGGAACCGCTCTTTGCTTATGAAGTCATAAATGTTATGGATTTTCACTGCCAACGCGAAATGGACCTACAGGGTGACAAACATAGGATTTAACCTGGAAGAGGAGTTTATCCACAAATGATGTTTAGATTGATTACTAAAGGAGTTTAGTAGTTCAATTAAACACTCAGTTGATTGATAGCTCAAAAATCATAGTGTTCAAGGTGTTGGACCAATTGATTAGAGTATCAGATTGATTGAAACTGTAATTGACTGATTTTGCACAGTCTATACTTCCAACCGATCAGCTCATGTGATGAACTGACCGACTCAGGTTGGTGACCGATCGGCTCAAGTGTTGAACCGATCGTCTCATGTATCAATGAGACGATCATATCAATTTTTGAACCATTCGATTCATGTGACCAACCGAGATCGTTTGGAAGACTATTTTGCAAATACAATTTGTTTCACTTGTACAAATTCAATTTGGACAAGGATTAAATCAGAAACAAATATGAAAGTCAATTTGAGTTGGACCAGGACCACGAACCGATCATCTCAGAAGTGAACTGATTGGCTCAGGGGTCCCAAATGATTTGTTCAGGAGTGAAACGATTGGTTGAGGCCACCAAAAACCATTTCAGGGTTGAAACGATCGGTTCAGCTGGCGCAGTTGGTTGTTTTGTGGAAATTCTCGAACCCTTCTACTCATGTTTAGTCCCGCATTGCCCGAGATAGAGAACCCTATCCCATGACCCTCCTATATATATAGGTGTATTGGGGGCTTCTCAAAGTACAACTCAGAACACTAGTTGCTCTGCAAAGTTTTCGTTCTCTATAGTTTTAGTAACAGAGAGAGCCTGAGCAAGTGCTACTTGATAAGGGAGGCACAATGAGGGAAAGACAACTACAGAAAGGCAACTGGTTGCAGGAGAGTGTGTCGGTGACTAGTACGCTGACAGGAGTGTGTGACTCCTTCTGATTCCTTTTGGAACAAGGAGATCGTAGTTCCAGGCAGTCTGTGTGGATGACTGTAGAGGCGGGAGACTTCTGCCACTCAGAGGACAGCTATCAATCCTGATAGTCCCAGTGAGACCAGGAGTTGTACAGACACCCTCCAAGATTGGAGGTGAAGACCACGCAAGTCGTGAGGTATCGTCACCGAGCAAGCCTCGAGACAAGGTATGCCTCTACAAACCTTCCTTCCTATTGTATAGACGTTGATGCGATTCCTTTATTCTGGGTTTGGGAGAAGAAATTTTTTGTTTCCGCTGCCTTCTCTATCTCCCATAAAACCCAACAGTGGTATCAAAGCCACATCAACTTCTCTATACTTTAGGATTATCGATGTGATCAATGTTGGGTTGTCACCTTTATTTATTGCATATGATGCGAACAAAATTGGTTTTATGCATGTCCAATCCTAAATCCACAAATCCCTATATACATATATGATATGTAATATGAATGCACTCGATACACATCGCCCTTAAATGAGTTTTGTGGTGGATGTAAAGCATGGTTATGGCCAATAAACCCTATGTATGTGTGCTTGGTTGAATGTGGTTGCTTGCATCTCAGTATGCGCACTGATTCCCTGTCTCCTATTCCTGATGTAACTCCAGATAACTCAAGATTTCTTTCCTACCTTTGCTCCCCCCGAATGTAACTTGGGGTTTCCTTTTTCAAATGTAAAATATGATAGATTTTTATTTCCTATTATGTCAAAGAACGGTAGACTTTTTGACGACCGGTTCAAGGAGCGAGACGAGCGGGTGGCATCCTGAGGAGATGCACGATGACCAGTGAATTGATCAGCTGGAGGTGCCAGTCGATCGGCTGGTGGCACCCAACCAATCGACCTGATGGCGAGCCGATCAATCATGGAGATGAGTTGATTAAACCCAGAAAGGCAAAACACAAAGTTCATCTTGTATAGGTTGCATGTGATGTGGACCTAGATGACCGTGATTCCTCTTGGCTCAAGAAATCACATTAGGATGGCCATAGTCATTGCTTTTATCATTTCACATGTTTTCTGTGAGATATAGCATGTATATGATACTTACTATATTGTGGTGATTGGATATGTATATGTACCTATAAAACCAAATCCCTCGTCAAAATATTAAGTCTTTCACGCCTTCCATTAGTGACACACATGAAAAACCTGATCGACCAAGCGTAACCATCAAACCAAAGACCAAAGTAGGACTTGACAAAACAGAAAGTTACACCAAAGCATGGTGTTCCGTCTATCTCGCGGAAGTGTGAAGGGTAAACATGTAGGTTCTACCAAAGCAGGGTGCATGTTTACCGTGTCGGATTTTGGGTTAGACTTAACTGGTGATTTTTAGAGGGTCTAAGCCCAGAGGTATGGAATGTTCATGGCAAGGTGTTGCTAATGTTCATTCATCAAGAGTTACATATGATGTAATTGGCATGATGGCCTACCTAAATAGTCAAGTTATGGGTGATCAGCCAAAGCTGACTCATGACTTGATGAAATACGGATCTTGATCCACTAGAAGATTGTACGCTGCAATCTTCTGAATTGATGGTGAGGGCTGTCAATTTGAATCAAAATAGTGGGAGTGGTAATTAATTAAAGGCATAATTAACTACTGTCAAATTTTTATTCAAATCAAATCAAATCAAAAGGAGTTTTGACAAATGCAATTTTCTCTTGTAGAATGGTAAAAGAATAATCTTTTATAATGGGAAAATTAATTAAGAATAAATTCCATAACTGGTTGAGGATTGTGAGAAGTGTTTTGCACAATCCAGATATATCGGTAGCCTTTGAGTCCACTCTATGTACGCTTAAGGCGTTGTTTGAGACAAGTGAGAAGAAGGGTAGTTCATTGATAGAGATCAATGACATTGGTAAGGAATAGAAGGGTTCTCTCGCCAAGCCAAATTCTTCTGCGCTCAACATATGGAGAGGATGGAAGGAACGATGGAAGAAGAAGTGAGAGATAGAGATCTCTACTTCTGGTGTATATGTGATAGAGATTAACTTTACTACTTCTTTGTCATGGGTACTTGATACCGGATGTGGATCTCACATTTGTTCAAATGTGAAGGATCTTAAAAGAAGTAGGCCTTTGGGGAAAGGCGAGGTTGAACTATGTGTTGTCAATGGGGCAAGAGTTGCTGCCAGTGTCGTAGGAACCTATGAGTTAACTCTACCTAGTGGGTTAATAATAG
Organism: Alisma plantago-aquatica; assembly: GCA_963693085.1. Taxonomy (NCBI): domain Eukaryota; kingdom Viridiplantae; phylum Streptophyta; class Magnoliopsida; order Alismatales; family Alismataceae; genus Alisma; species Alisma plantago-aquatica. Next base: position 568,577,560 of record OY856410.1, read on the forward strand.
AGTTGAAGAACTGCTATTATGTACCTTCCATAAATAGGAATATCATTTCCGTTTCTTGTTTGGACAAGGATGGTTTTGAATTTCTTATTAAGAATGGAAAGTGTTCTATTTTAAAAGATGGGATCTTTTATGACAGTGCCCCAATGTCTTATGGTCTATACTTGATAGATCTAGAGACAAGTGTGTACAACATGAACACCAAAAAGCAAAAACTAAACAACTCAAACAAAACATATCTTTGGCATTGTCGTCTAGGGCACATAAATGAGAAGCACATTTCTAGACTCCATAAAGATGGTTATCTAGACTCTTTTGATTATGAATCAATAGAGACATGTGAATCTTGTTTGTTGGGCAAGATGACCAAGACTCCCTTTTTAGGTAAAGGTGAGAGAGCTAGTGATTTATTAGGACTCATACATACTGATGTATGTGGGCCTTTTAGAACTAATGCCAGAGGTGGGTATCAGTACTTCATTACCTTCACTGATGACTTCAGTAGGTATGGCTATGTGTACCTGATGAAACATAAGTTAGAAACCCTTGAAAGGTTCAAGGATTTCATGAATGAAGTATAGAACCAACTTGGTAAAAGTATTAAAGAACTTCAATCCAATCAAGGTGGAGAATACTTAAGCCAGGAGTTTGAGGACCTTCTGTGAGCCTGTGGTATTGTATCATAATGGACTCTGCCTGGAACACCACATCATAATGGTGTGTCTAAAAGAAGGAATCACACTTTACTGGATATGGTGTGATGAATGATGATTTTTGCTGATCTTCCCATTTCCTTCTGGGGTTATGCTCTTAAAACCACCGCATTTACACTTAATCGAGTCCCATCTAAATCGGTTCAAAAGACACCATATGAGATATGGACTGGGAAGCATCCCAATATGTCTTTTATGAGGATTTGGGGGTGTGAGGCATATTTGAATAAAATGTTTCCTCACAAGCTAGGTCGTAGATATGATAAATGTTATTTTGTTGGATATCCTAAGGAAACCAAGGGATATTACTTATACCACCCAACTGACAACAAAGTGTTTGTTGCCAAGGATGTTGTGTTCCTATAAAAGGAATTTATTTCTAGAGGAAATAGTGGGAGGAAAATAGAGCTTGAAGAGGTTCAAGCCCAACAAGAAAACATTGAACCAGTAGATGTACAAGAGGAACATAGAGATTCACAAGGTGTTGTGGAATCTCAGTCTCCTCAAGTAATACAAGGACCTCATAGATCTAGTAGGACCCGCCTTGAACCTAAGAGGTTTGGATACCTTGTGACTCAAGAAGGTGGTGGGTTGATCATAGATGATGATCCAACTACCTATCTAGAGGCTATGGAGGGACCAGATTCTGAGAAATGGCTTGAAGCCATGACATCCGAGATGGAATCCATGTACTCCAACAAAGTATGGACTTTGGTGGAACCACTTGAAGGGGTAAAACCCATAGGGTGCAAGTGGGTCTTCAAGAAGAAGACCGAAATGGATGGCAATGTGCAAACTTATAAAGGAAGATTGGTTGCAAAAGGTTTCTGAGAAGTTCAAGGTGTTGACTATGAAGAAACTTTTTCTCCAGTTTCCATGATTAAGTCCATCAGGATCATGCTTTCTATTACGGCTTATTATGACTATGAGATTTGGCAAATAGATGTTAAAACCACATTCCTTAATGGGAATATAAATGAGGATGTGTACATGACACAACCTGAAGGTTTTGTAGATCCAAAGAATGCCAATAAAGTCTGTAAGCTACAAAGATCAATCTATGGATTGAAGCAAGCATCTTGGAGTTGGAATCTTCAATTTGATGAAGAAGTCAAAGTGTTTGGCTTTATTCAAAATGAAGATGAACCTTGTGTGTATAAGAAGGTTAGTGGGAGCATGACCACATTTCTCATATTGTATGTGGATGACATACTATTGATGGGGAATGATGTCTCATCCTTAGAGAAGGTAAAGACTTGGCATGAGAATACTTTCTCAATGAAGGACTTAGGAGAAGCATCCTACATTCTAGGTATTAAGATCTGTAGAGAAAGATCTAAAAGGCTTCTCGGACTAAGTCAAAGCATGTACATTGACAAAGCGTTAATGCAGTTTAGCATGGAGAAATCAAAGAAAGGCAACATCTGCATGCTACATGGAGTCACCATCTCTAGAGCTCAATGTCCCCAATCTTGTGAAGAGAGGGAGCGTATGAATGGGATCCCATATGCATCAGCCATTGGATCCATCATGTACTCTATGTTGTGCACATGCCCAGATGTCTCGTATGCCCTCAGCATGATGAGTAGGTACCAATCAGATCTCGGTGATGCTCACTAGATATCCGTAAAGAACATTCTCAAGTACTTGCGAAGGACTAAGGATCAGTTCCTTGTATACGGCAGCGAGGAAGAACTGGTTGTAAGAGGTTACACTGATGCAAGCTTCCAAACCGACAAAGATGATTACAGTTCTCAATCAGGATTTGTATTTTGCCTAAACCATGGAGTTGTAAGCTGAAAGAGTTCCAAGCAATAAACAATTGTCGATTCTACTACAAAGGCTGTGTATATTGTTGCTTCACATGTAGTAAAGGAGGCTATGTGGATCAAGAAGTTCATCACTCAACTTGGTGTAGTTCCCAGTAGTTGTGATGCAATTGAGCTTTATTGTGACAATAATGGAGCAATTGCTCAAGCGAAGGAGCCCAGATCACATCAATGGTCAAAGCACATACTACGACGCTTCCATCTCATCTGAGAGATCATACAACGAGGAGTTGTGAAGATTTGCAAAGTACCAACTAAAGACAACATAGCTGATCCACTGACTAAGGCCCTTTCTCAGTAGAAGCATGATGGTCATGCTAGGTCACAAGGACTGAGGTTCCTAGGTGACTGGATCTAAGTGCAAGTGGGAGTCTGTTGGTATGTATGCCCATATAGCAAGTCATGTGATGATTGTAATGGGATACTTTGTAAATGATTTGAATAATAATAAAGGCAATTTCCAATCTATATGTTTTAATTGTTTCTGAGATGATAGTGTAACATGATAGATGTCTAAAGAATTGTTTTACTCAATGACGTATGCTTTTGGGTTGAGGACCTAAACGATGAGATCATACAGATGTTAAGAGTATACATTCTTGTTCAGTCCCTAGTCGGTTGTTATTGTGGAAATAACCATAGACATCAATAACACTAAAGACTAGATTGTGTGTTGGTTGATGACAAAATCTCATTAGTCGTGATATAGTGATATCAAACCAAGCACATAGGTACTTGTTAGAGAACAAGTGTACTGAACAGACCCACCATGAGAGTGACACATGGAACCATAATTTGGTAGTCACAGTTGGCTCTCACAGTGATGGTGGTGAATGTAATTCTTCGACCTGAAATCACTACACTCAACACATGTCGTTGGGTACACTTTGACATCATCAAACGCAGTCCTGAAGCATGGGTTGTTATAAAGGTGATGATTGGGTGACTTTGACACATGGGGCTTTTGAGGGGTGAGTGATAGATATGAGATTTGTCCCTCCTAAGGGAGTTTAATGTCCATGGCCACTTGATGAGTAGGATTGAGAAAGGCATGCACATGCATGTGTGAATCAATATGTGATATTGATGTCACACACATGTCACCCAGTCTGCTCTGAGATCAAGGAAATGGATGAACGTTGAAAGGATGACTGTACCATGCCTTGAGTTCATTCAGGACATTAGTGACAAAGGAATTTTACATTCCCTATAACACCATTCAGTGATTGTAGGATTGAAAGTTGCTCTCCAACTTTCTATTTCACTTGGGTAGCACTGATGTGCGACTAGGCACCGCTCTTTGCTTGTGAAGTCATAAATATTATGGAATTTCACTGCCAACGTGAAATGGATCTGTAGGGTCACACACATAGGATTTAACCTGGAAGAGGAGTTTATCCACAAATGATGTTTAGATTGATTACTAAAGGAGTTTAGTAGTTCAATTAAACACTCAGTTGATTGATAGCTCAAAATCATAGTGTTCAAGGTGTTGGACCAATTGATTAGAGTATCAGATTGATTCAAACTGTAATTGACTGATTTTGCACAGTCTGCACTTCCAACCGATCGGCTCATGTGATGAACCGATCGGCTCAGGTTGGTGAACCGATCGGCTCAACTGTTGAGTCGATCAACTCATGTATCAATGAGATGATTGACTCAATTGTTGAACTGGTCGATTCATGTGACCAACCGAGATCGTTTGGAAGACTATTTTGCAAATACAATTTGTTTCACTTGTACAAATTTGATTTGGACAAGGATTAATATTTGATTAATCAGAAACAAATATGAAAGTCAATTTGAGTTGGACTAGGACCACGAACCGATCGGCTTAGAAGTGAACTGATTGGCTTAGGGGTCCTAAACGATCGGTTCAGGAGTGAAACGACCGGTTCAGGAGTGAAACAATCCGTTGAGGTCACCAAACGACTGTTTTAGGGTTGAAATGATCGGTTCAGCTGGAGCAGTTGGTTGTTTTGTGGAAAATCTCAAACCCTTCTACTCCTGTTTAGTCTCGCATTGCCAGGGGTAGAGAACCCTATCCCATTACCCTCCTATATATAGGGGTATTAGGGCTTCTCAAAGTACTACTCAGAACACCAGTTGCTCTGCCAAGTTGTCGTTCTCTCTGGTTTTGGTAACCTAGAGAGCTCGAGCAAGTGCTACCTGATAAGGGAGGCACAGTGAGGGAAAGAGAACTGTAGAAAGGCAACTGGTTGTAGGAGAGTGTGTCGGTGACTAGTACACTGACAGGAGGGTGCGACTCCTTCTGATTCCTTGTGGGACAAGGAGATCAGAGTTTCAGGAAGTCTGTGTGGATGACTGTAGAGGCAGGAGACTTATACTGCTCGGAGGACAGTTGTCAATCGCGACAGTCCCGATGAGACTATGAGCTACATAAACACCATCCAAGACCGGAGGTGAAGACCGCGCAAGCCGTGAGGCATTGTCGCCGAGCAAGCCTCGGGACAAGGTATGCCTCTACAAACCATCCTTCCTATTGTATAGATATTGACACAATTCCTTTATTCTGCGATTGGGAGAAGAAAATTTTTGTTTCCACTTCCTTCTCTGTCTCCCCAAAAACCCAACACGAAGCATAAAGACCAAGAGTATGGAGATAATAATTGCTAAGAGCATATATTCAATAAATATAAGTATTTACATGTTGAGAGAGCCTTAGTGTCTATCCCTAACCCAAGCTATGTCTTTAGACACTCATGATGGTGAGTGGCATTACATATTTATAATTGTAAGGAGACATAAAGGGGGGATGACGACATAAACAAAGGAAATAAAGGAAAATTAATAAATCTAGAGAATAAGAAGATGGATACACCAATTGTAACCACAAATGACGAAGGCTATTGCACATCTTCTTCCAATCTGGATCTGGAGTGGATGTTGAAGATGGCTACCCCTCCTCTCGAAGAAGGAACCAATGTGTCCTAGTGATGGAGGAGGTGCGGGATCTCCTTCAGACTTTCATCTCAAGAGATCTCGAATGGATGGCAAGATGGTTGTGTAGTACAACAACACTTCGCCATCCCATGTATGGCGTGACCCTCCAATAACGTTGAGGCGATGGGGTATTTATAGGCGTGACCTTAGAGGTAGTGGTTTCATCGACCACTGCTAATGTGGGGGCAAGTGTTCATTGTGCATGTACATCCATCAATCACATGTCTATTAATCACTGATGGTTCAACTCTAGCAGTCACTGAGTTGGATGTGACCAGCGGTTGCCAAGTGTGGTGGGTCATCGGTCACTGTGCTATTGAGATCAATAGTCGTCGAGGGCACAATCTCAACGATCGTTGAAATTGGAAGCTTTTATGGCACAGACCATCGCTCGCTGGTGTTGGGCATCCATCAACCACTAGGTGTTCTAGGTTAATGGACGTTGGGGTTGTAAGACCATCGATAGCTGAAGGTGTGAGCTCAATGGTCATTGAGCTTTCAAATCTTCCTCATGTGGTATTCTTCACAAATAAAAGATAAGGAGACAAAATTAGATAGTTATTCCAAAACTTGTCAATTAAATAGGTTTATCTAAATAAAATATTGCCAAAATGATAATATGAGGGTAAAATAGAAATTCAAATATCCACAAAATTGCATGTTATCACCCCCCCAAAAGAAATGTAGGATCTAGCATGTCCTCAGGGTAACAAATAGAATTAAGGCGTTGAATGACTTCAAATGACTTTATTAGATTAATAATTTTGGGAGTGTGAAGAATATCATTATGCCAGCCTTAAGTAAATATGTATGTATAATGGCTAGGCGTTGTTAATCTCAAGATTATCCCTCTCAGATCAAGAGTTGTGTTACTCATATTGCTATTGCCTGCTACAACCTTCTTCTTAGGAAGGATTTCTCAGTCATGATGCATCAATACTCATTTTTCTGGTCGTACTTGCACAAGGCTCTGGTTAGAGGTAGCTTTCACACCAAATTTTATTTTTATGAATATCCTAACAATTTTGTTGGGGTAGGCTAATGTTGAAGTATTTCCCGCCTTCCTTACATTTGTTCCACCATGATTATGATTGTAATGACGATGTTATCCAATTTGGATCTTGACGTGATCTCAGGTGGTTATGTGAGGTTCCCTTCGAAAGGCAGGTGCAAAGTTTGACTTCCGGGCTTGTGCCCCTCAACATATTTTTAATTTTGAGCACAACTCTCATGATTTTATTCCACTCGACTTTCATTTTTGCTCACAGGTCAAAAACTCGACGCGCTTATGCCGGCTCAGAAATGGAGATGTTGACTGATACCTAGTCCCCGAGTGACACTAAGCGACATTCTGCTCATGATCAAGTTACAACCTAAGATCTATGACCATATTATGCTAACTCTTCGACATGAAATAATTCCTTCTCCCTTCTACAACAGCTTGCATTCGATGCCATAATAGGAATTTTGTGAAAATTTTGGACCGTCGAGTCTCTTTTGACCTCAAAACGAAAATTTATATACCAGAAAGGTAGTTGTTTCCTCTTTACCATAGTTATGTATTTTCCTAAATGTACTTGATAATTAGAATGATCAATTAGGGGCGTATCAGATTCAGACTGCGTCGTCCTTACCTCAAGGATTCATCTGTGAAAAAAATAGGTATCTTTTTGCACTTTATAGTATATTTTTTTATAGTACGTATCTTGGGAAAAAAGGCCGACGACAAAACATTATAACACTTGACGTGGCTCTATTTTTTAAAAGGTAAACGCACTACCAAAAAACATAGTATAGATGACAGTCATGTAAAAAGTACACACTTTAGGTGACATGTTTGTACATGACTTATAATATGTGTAGGCCTACGTAAAATAGATGACATACATTTTTGTATATTTGAAAGGGTGACATACTTTAAGTGACATGCATGTATGTCACGTGTAGTCTGTGCAACATAGGTGACAAACATTTTATCATACTTGAAAGGGTGACACACTATAGGTGACATACATTTGAATCACCTATGTTCTAATGGGGGCTTACATGTATATGAGTCAAGTGTAATATACAAGGAGACATAACATCTAGGTGACTTGTATGTGTGTCACCAAAGTTATAGATGACATAAATTCATGTCACCTAACCTTAGAATTTTTATAGAATTACTATGAGAGGACATTGTCTTGATATGGGCCTCGAATTCTCACAAATGCATTATGAGGGACCTGATGTTAGAGGAAATTCTCGTGATATGGGCCCCAACCCTCACATATGCATTTTTAGAGAATTGTTGTGAGTGGACATTGTCACTATGTGGGCCCTAGTTCATAAGAAATACATTGAAAGAGACTTTTAATGAGAAGAAATGTGTCATGGTTCCTCCTGAGTGTATTTTTGTTGGAATATATCAACACTTATTTAGTCACCGTGCATTTGATGATGATGCGATGCGAGGGCGCCGAGCCGCTGCACGTGACATGGGCACTGACGACGATTCTGTTTGGCTCCCACCTACCTCTAATTAATTATTGCACCTACCCTAGTGTCGTTGATGGCATGGGTTCTCTACTCGTCTTGTTCCCCCACACCATAGTATCCAGATTCGACTTACCATAGTGTCTCCCGAATGTGGACGGAAGGTGGCTAGAAAGGTTCGGCGATAATTTCAAGTCTGATTCAACTTATTAACTTTTGTTGGACTTGGCCATACCGGTGGTGGCTGCCCTTTTTTTGGCAAACACACCCATAGCAGCAAGGGATTAGGGCAAGAACGCGCTCGAAGCATCCCTGGTGCCTAGTCGTCCAGGTCTCAACACGTCGAGGATCGATATGATAGAGTCCAACATCGATCCCCAGATGCGACAGCCCATACACAGTTCCCTACAGTCGTGTGTTAAGCAGGCTTGGTACTGGTCAACCCAGCAAGAAGGACTGCCCTATTGGCCGCCATACACAAGAGGGTTCCCTCCATGTCTCAGTTCCTCTCTCTTTAATGGAAAAATTCAGTTTTCCCACATCGGCAATGACACATTATGACCGCCTTGATGCATCACAAGTGAAATCACATTTGTGCCTATAGGGCTCCCCTTTGTCCAAGCACATGCTTGCATATGCAATATCTTGCCATCTTTATGTTGGTCTATGTTGACAAGTATGCATTCTACCACCCCAAAGACCCTGTCTATTTTGGTAGATGCTTACTACAAAATCGTCATCCAAAAAATTGACCTATCCATACAGCAACATGCTATTCTCACTTCTTTACAAGCCAATCATGCACAAAATTTTTGAGGGTTGTTCCTATAGATGGCCTTGGTCTGTCTATGTTACCCATTGAGTATCGATCTATCCTTCGATATTGGCTTATGATATGGGCCCTGGTTCCTCAGAAATTTACTTTTAGGGACTTACCATGAGAGCACACTATCATGATAGTGGTCACATATCCTCCCAAATACAATTACAATGACATGTTGGGAGAGGACATTCTCATGATATGTGATGTGGCTCCTCCAAAATGCATTTTTGGGGTCTTCCTGTGAGAAGACACCATCATGATATGGGTCATGGCTCCTCAAAATTTTACTTTTAGGGACTTGTTGTGAGAGCACACTGACATGATATTGGTCATAGATCCTCCCATATACACCTCCATCCACATGCTATGAGTGGACATTCTCATGATATGGGATAGAGGGTCACCCTGGCGAAGTCCATGTGTAGACTTTGTGCTTTTGGTCCGATCCCCATTTATAGAAAAAGTGTGTTGGACACATGTGATTCAATCTTTGACTTTACTCCTCCACTTCATCCCAAAACCCATCTTCTCCATCACCACATCAAGGAAACTCCACTCCACCATGTCGTATGCTTTGGACATGTCCAACTTCATAGCAAGACTGCCTTTTTTCTTCCCCTTTTCTCTCTTCATAGAGTGGAACACTTCATAGGCTATGAGAGCTCAATGTTATGTTATAGGTCATAGATCCTCCTAAATGAATTGTTAGAGACTTGATATGCGATGACATTTGTCACGATATGGGCCCAAGTACCTCAAAAATGTATTTTCAGAGACTTGTTGTGAGAGGACACTTTCATGACATGGGCAATGACTCCTCTCAAAAGAATTTTAGGGACTTGTTGTGAGAAGAAAACATCATGATATAACCCTGACCCCTCACAAATCCAATTTTAGGGACTTTTTATGAGACATCACTATCATAATATGGGTCTTAGCTCATCCCAAATGCATTTTGAGGAACTTGTTGTTAGATGATACTATCATGATATGGGCCATGACACCTCCCAAATGCATTTTTAGGGACTTGTTGTTAGAGGACATTATGGTGATATGGGCCCCAAATCTAGCCAAATGCATTTGTAAATATTTGTTGTGAAATGACACTGTCAAGATATGGGCACTAGATCCTCCTTAATGCATTTTTAAGGAGTTGTTGTAAGAGCTCAATGCCATGATATAGGTTGTGGATCCTTGACGTGTATTTTACTACGCGCTTAAACGCAAGTATACGCGTCGAGTAATATAGGCCTTGTGAGGCCCGAGTCGAACTCAGGGATACGTGAATTATTGGAGACTTCTACTAACTAATCGCAATCAGCTAGACCGATTAACAAAGTAGAATTTGTTGTTGAAATTAAAAGAAAATAAAAATGAAACAAAGAAAATAATCGATTAAAGGTTAATTTAATCAATTAAAAGGATATCTTTAGGATGGCGGTTTCACCGCGGGTCAACATTGTATTAGATTTCATATAATTCCTCACACTTCTCTCTCTATCCGGGTAGTGGCCTGAAATGAGAATTACCCACTGTCGTGGTGTAATTCACTACTTAGGTTTAGGTTGATTCCACCGTCGTAGTAATCATTCCCCTAAACTAAGCGCATTAGGATCGGTCCCTCAGTTCCCACCATTAATTTTACAACTCCTTTGTCAAGGGTTTTATTAATTAATGTAGAATTCGTTTCTTTTCAACCGTTAATCCTTCTGTCGAAGTGATTAAGGGCATTAATTTACTATTATGCTGATCAAGCATAACAATAGCAATAGAGAAAACGAATTTATACCACGGATATGAGAGAAAAATATGAATTATCAATATAAAATCATCATACAATGTATCCCCGGGCTACTCCCGGTCCTAAAGATTGAGGGTTTTAGCCTCTCATGTTCATCTTACACAAATACATGGTAGAAATTGGGGAATTCATAAGAAAAATGTGAAATAGATGGGAAAACCCCTGAACGGAGAAGAACCGGTGGATCCTTGGCGTAGAACACAGCTTCCCCCGCCTGTCGGTGGTGGAAATTGTCTTCGGCAGTGTCCGAATCACCCGGTATGAGCTTCTCGGCCTCCGTTCTCCTTTCTCTCCTCCTCGGCACTCGTGCAATCCAAATATGAGATCCCTCCTTTTGTCTGGGCGGCCGTCATTAGGTATAAGTCCCTAATTAGGTCGTCAAATAATGACAGCCGTCCGATTGATATCAAAACAGATCCAACGCATATCTGCCGGCGTCGATACCATCGACGCGGGTCGATGGTATCGACCCAGCGGATTAGCGGCAGCTTTCCTTTCTTTTATTCTGAGCGCCTGTGGTGATCTCGATACCATCGACTTGGGTGTCGATGGTATCGACTCCTTTAGCGTCGGTTGTTGTCGTTTAGCGACGCTGTAGCTCTCCTTGTGTCGATGGCATCGACATCCGTCGATGGTATCGACTTAATCCTCGCTAGCAGCCTGGAGACATCTCGATGCCATCGACTTGGGCGTCGATGGTATCGACTCTGTATTGCTCTTCTCGGCTGACAACCTGTGGCTTGGTCGATGGTATCGACACCCGTCGATGGTATCGACGGATGTAGATACTTGTTTTTCCTGAAATTGTACAACAAGACCAAATAAATCCACACGATTTATGATAAGATGATCAATAATGCTTAAAATAATGAAATAAAGGGGATTTGATATAAAATGATGGCAAAGACCAAATAAAGTGAATTATGCAATATTATCCATGAAAATGAGTAATTAAGGCACAAAACACATATGAAAAAGGTCTATAAATGCGACTCAAAATCATCGCATCAAACTCCCCTAAGCTTAAACATTGCTCGCCCTCGAGCAACTAATCCTTAGAATAAAATTGCGAATGTCAACTAACAATCAAAACACCAACCCACCTCACAAATGACTCCCACTGAACGTTCTCAAACCGGCCTACCCTAATCACAGAACAGTAATTACCCTATAGGCGACAATAACCATCAATAAAAGAAATTATCCTTCAAACTGATGAACACTATCACATAAGGCAGTTATCATAATAAAGTTCGCCGATTCAGCCATGGTGCATCTTGTGATCACCTACTCTACGTTGCTCGCCCTAACTACCATCTACATGGAAGCAGTTCTCCTGATAAACATGAGTGAGGAGAAAATCACGGTGGCCTACCAATCCGAGCAACGGGTGGATGGAATGGGTGGTTCATGGGAGAATTTGGAAGTATTACATAGTTTCAAAATGCATATAACAAAATGCCCTAAATGATGCAAATGCACATTAAGAATGCCCTACCGCCTAAAAGCGGGTGGAATGATGCATGCCCTAACCTTCTACCTCAAAATGAGATAGAAATCTACTCAAGCCACATCATGTACTCAATTCCCCTGTTATACAAGTGATATCATTCCTTTCTCCCTCTTATTCCATTTCCTTCTAAATTCTCTTCTTTTTTTTTTTTAACATTTGTTCATATTTCCAGAATTTTTTTTTCTTCTGTTTTTTTTTTCCTTTCCAATTGGAGATCCTTGCTTTATTTCGAGGGTATGGAACAAATTAGATCACCTATTTAGGAAAACTGAGATACATGGTGTGCCTATGCATGAAAATCATGAAATTGTGAGTGCAACTACATGACATGCACCTAAAGGTAATGTGCATGTATCACTATATATTTTTTTTTATTATTCTATGCAAAAACATGAAAATAACAATGCAAAACCTATCTACATGCCATGCACGCAAAAGAAATTGAAACTGCACTTTACTTCCAATTCTTGGTGGATTATAGGAAATGGGGTGGAATGATCACAAGATTAAGTGACTGAACCTTAAAAGAAAATTATGTGTCCCTCCTTATTGACATGTGTAGTAGTAAAAAGGGTGCTTTCTCTTACATCTGATTAAGGTCTCATTACCATTTGATTAGGTTAGGCTCAAACAACCGTTACTATCCACTTTCCATGAGTCAAAGGGTGTGGGTATGACATATTGGTTCAAAGTTGACATAATCAATCATTTTCATAGAAAAAGTTCCCCAAGGACAACCAAGTAAAGCTCTTTAAATGACACAGAAAAAATTTTCAATTCCCTTTAATTTCCCCATGAAAACAGCTAGATGACAATTTTTACGACATCCACAATTACACTAGATAGATGTGGATCCTACATAAAAACTTAAAATTGCAAAAACAAATAACAAAGCAGAAACTAAAACAACTAAAGAAAAGATAAAAGATAGAGCTGTTCCAGCCACCCCCCTAAGCTTGAATCCGACTATGGCCTCATAGTCAAAAACCAACTTAAGGGTGGAACAGTGATACCCTGATCAATCTTGTGAAGGCGGTGGTGGGTAATGTGGTGCCGTAGGATCCCAAGACGGGTACTCCCCCTGGAAGCTTGGATCATAGTGGGTCCTCGGCGGAGCCTGTGGATAACCTCCAAAGTAGTCTCGACTCCAGTAGTGGTCGAAGAAGGGCTCCTGCTGCGTCTCTATCCGCTGCAACCGGTTGTGCATTTGTTCTTGGTTGGCGAGGATGAGCCGCTCGTTCTCGAACATAGCCCTTTGATTATCAAGCAACCGGCCCGTTGTCTCATGGATGCCGGTATACAAAGTCATATGCTGGTGCTGCGTCTGCTGGATGTCCTGCAGCATGGTATACATCCCTTGCATGGAGTAGGGATCCGCAGCTGGCTGTTCTTGCTGTGGTGATGGCGGCGGGGGCTGAGATGATGAAGATGCACCCGGATGCATCCTAGGACGCTTCCGTGGTGCCACGCGTGCTCGAAGAGGTGTGATGTCATATGACGTTGCAAGTCCCCTTAAATAGACTTGATCGGCGCCCCTGTTAACCCGTCGATACCATCGACGCGGGTCGATGGTATCGACACGTCTCGCGGGTAGCCGTCTCTGTCGCTGGCATCGACGGCTGACGTTTGCTGGATCGCGAAACCCGGATCGCTGACGAGTCGATGCCATCGACGGATGTCGATGGTATCGACGCAGCCCCCGGATCGCTGACGTGGCTGTCGCGGTCGTCGCCGATGTCTTCATTCGGATTGGTGACATGTCCGTCGATACCATCGACGAGTGTCGATGGTATCGACCTGCATTTGTTGCAACACCTCCGTTTCTGGCTCTCAACCTGTGATGATGTCGATACCATCGACGAGGCCGTCGATGGTATCGAGTTGACTGAGCAAAACTTGTCTGAATATCTCCAGAGATCTCGATGGTATCGACAGGGGTGTCGATACCATCGACTTTATCCTGGAGATCAACCTGTGACCATGTCGATACCATCGACGGATGCGTCGATGGCATCGACACAGTGCGATTTTTGCTGGTTGCAACCTGTGCCCAAGTCGATGCCATCGACTGATGTGTCGATGGTATCGACTCTGCCTAATCCTGCACAATTAACAAACGGATCAAGGTATCATTTTTAAACTAAAATCTAAACGAATTAAAAACAATCTATCACTAAAATGAAACTAGCCTAATGTACCGTTGGTTGGGTTGCCTCCCAACAAGCGCCCTTGTTTAGCGTCTTAGGCTAGACGTCAGTCCTTCTTCTCATTCATGTATAAGTGAAATGAGTTTAACCTCATTCACTTTCCTCTTGTAATTCTCACCAAAGTATAGCTTCAAGCGCTGCCCGTTCACCAAGAACGTGGTCTCTCCATCTCGCACGAGAATCGCTCCGTGCGGTCTCACTTCTTCCACCTCAAAGGGTCCACTCCATCGGGATTTCAGTTTCCCGGGATGCAACTTGAGACGAGAATTGAACAATAAGACACTGTCTCCTTTCTTAAACGTGCGTATCTTTATGTGGCGATCGTGGATCAGCTTTGTGCGCTCTTTGTAAATACGGGCATTCTCATACGCCGTCATGCGTAGCTCATCCAATTCATTCAATTCTAGCATTCTTTTCCTCCCGGCCTCGTCATAGCGCAAATTCAGCCTTCTTAGCGCCCAATGGGCCTTGTGCTCCAATTCTACCGGAAGATGACACGCCCGGCCATACACCAACCTAAAAGGCGTAGTGCCTATAGGTGTTTTGTACGCCGTTCGATAAGCCCAAAGTGCATCCGGTAACAATGTACTCCAATTCTTCCGTGTAGATGCTACGGTCCTTTCTAAGATCTTTTTGATTTCTCGGTTTGATACCTCCACCTGTCCTTGCGTTTGTGGGTGATATGGGGTGCCAATGTTGTGTTTGACCCCATATTTCTTCAAAAGTGACGCTGTATTTAGACGTCTTTGAGGCTGTATGACTGACTTAGCTCCTTCCTCAAGCCGAATCTTATGTTGACAAAGTGTAGGGGAGATCCCCTTGATGTCCGCCACTGACCACCCAAAGGCTCCACGGTGGTTCTTGAGCACTATCAGTAGCTGCTCCTCTTCATCCGCACTCAAGTATGCAGAAACAATCACTGGCAACTTGTCCTCCTCAGCTAGAAAGACGTACTTCAAGTGCGGGGGCAATGGCTTTAACTCTAGATCAGGTGGGCAGATAAGGGATGATTGTAGCGGTGGGGGCAGTGTACCCAAATCTTCATAGTGCCTCGTGTAGAAACATGGAAGCATTTGAAGCATTTTGGCGCACTCCTTGAGTGAAGTACTCCGCATCCAATCATAAGTGACATTACACAAACACGCCTCTAGAGGCAATTCCAGATATGCATCACCGACAGAAGTTATTATCACATCATCCTCCCACGAAGGTGGAATGTCCTCATTCTCATCATTTGGAAACCCGACAGCCTTGCATAAAGAGACAGCTTTCGTTTGCTCCATAAGGTCTACCGCCAAGGTCCCATTGTCTATCCTGCTCATCACATGGGCCATATCTAAAAATGGCTTCCCAAGACAAAGTGAGATATTGCTTTCCACATGCTTCACCATGTTGCACTGTGCCTTTGCTTTAGTAGATGTATTGCTGTTGGGCATGACCATCTCAAAGCGATCATCCGCAATGCCTAAGGTCAAGCGACCTCTCCCCATCTCCAAGATCATGTCAGCTGTAGCTTGAAATGGGCGACCAAGAAGTAACTCATTACCGTGTTCGTCCTGCATCTCCATCACAACAAAATCAGCGGGAAAAACAAAGCGGTCTACCTTTACCAAAACATCTTCACAGATTCCATATGGTTTCACCACAGAATTATCGGCCAATTGGATAGTCATATTGCTTGGCCTTGACTCCTTCAATCCAAGTTTCTTGAATGTAGAAAGGGGCATCAGATTGATGCTTGCCCCGGAATCACAAAGCGCCTCGCCAAATTTGAACTTCCCGATAAAGCATGAAATATTGAAACAGCCAGGATCCTGTCGCTTTGGCGGCAAAGTGCCCATAATAAAAGCACTCACTTGCTCCTTTAACACCACAACCTCAGTGTCGGGTATCTTCCTCTTCTTGGTGATTACATCTTTGAGAAACTTTCCATAAGACGGAATTTGTTCAATTGCCTCTAACAAGGGAATATTCACAGATAACTTTCTAAAGCTGTCCAGAAATTTTTTAAACTGTGCGTCCACCTTTCTTGCTTTTGCGCTATTGGGGTAGGGGACCGGAACAGTATGTGCTCTTTGATGAGGTGGCACATAGGGGGTTAATTTCTGTGGCTCCACCTCATTGGCTTGTCCTTCCTTACCATCTTCGGTTGTGTAATCAATTTGCTCTATGACTGGTGCACGCTGCTCCTTAGCGGTTGCTTCTTCTACTGTGTTCTGCGGTGTGCTTGTGTCATCCGCCCTTGGATTAAGCACCTTCTTACCGCTCCTCAACAATATGGCCTTGGCCTGTTGGTTTCCCCCGGGAACATTGGTGTTCCCCGGAAAACCCGGATGTGCCGGCTTTTTCAAGCTTGCAATCTCCGCTGCCATCTGTGCCATTGAAGTCTCTATAGTCCGCATCTGAGCCCCGTGGCTCTGCAACGTCTGCCCGAACTGGTTCATGAATTCACCCTGCTGCTTTATTTGCTGCCCAAAAGTGTTCATCAACTCTTGATTCTGCTTTATGACTTGATTTAGCAACTCCGTGCTCTTGTCCTCCGTGACCGGTGCAGGTTTGGCGTCCGGATCTTGCAGGAAGTTGTTTGGATCTTTCCATGAAAATTTCTTGTCCTTCCGCCATGAATAATCATTGTTCCTGTACCCTTGTTGTTGCCTCATATACTTGACCTGAGCCTCATCCTCGGACTCATTGTCTTCCTTCTGCAGCAACTTCTTTGCGAGAAGATCCATTTTCTCATTCAGCTCTCTCATTGCCTTTGACTCACTGGCAACTCTTGCTTGCTCAACTGGGCCTCTTTCTCTTTCTCCCCAAGACTGCTTTCGTGCCATATTCTTCAGTATTTCCCAGCATCTTGTATTAGTGTTATTTAGAAAGAATCCAGAACCGGCCGAGTCCAAGTTGCTTCTATCATGCTCGGAGAGAGCAAAGTAGAAGATCTTCACTTGGGTTTCCTTGTCCAATCCATGATGTGGACATCTCCTCAACATGACTTGAAATTGCTCCCAAGTCTCAGAATAGGTTTCACCCGCCTGTTGGGTGAAATTGTGGATCTTTCGGATCATATCATTGGTCTTCTCAGGAGGGAAGAACCTCTCGAAGAAAACCTCCACCATGTGATCCCATGACTCAACAAACTCGTCGTCGAGGTTGTGGAGCCACTCTCTTGCTACTCCCGCCAAGGAACTGGGGAATAACTTGAGATAAAGCACATCTTGCGGAAAGCGATCTATCTTCACCATATCGCAGTTCTCCACAAACTGACTAATGTGTGCCACTGGATCTTCATTTTTCAGTCCGTGAAATGCATTGGATTTGACCAAGTTAATCAGTGCTGGGTCGATCTTGTATGTAGGTATGTTTAGCCCTTGTTTCTTTATAGGCCCCTTTGATGCTGAGGAAGAAGACGCCTTGATCTTCTCCCATATTGTCTGTGCTTCAGCCATTACTTCTTCTTGTTCCGGCTCAGATTCAGAATGTATATCACTGTGGTGTTCCTCCTCGTAGTTGTCCTCGTCCTCTGGTCCCGCAGATGGAACCTCAGGTGTGCGATTCACGTAGTCTCGACTACGCGTGTGCACCATGCAAAGCACCTGAAATATGGAAATAGGGGTTCAGTACAATGCTTTAGTCGAGTCAACACAAATATAGAGAAATAAAGGAATTTTTGAAATTGTTTTAAAATAAATAAAAAAAATTGTGGCCTAGAGTGGCCGCTCTTAGCACTCAAAGTGCCAATAATTCGCCGTGTCCCCGGCAACGGCGCCAAAAACTTGACGTGTATTTTACTACGCGCTTAAACGCAAGTATACGCGTCGAGTAATATAGGCCTTGTGAGGCCCGAGTCGAACTCAGGGATACGTGAATTATTGGAGACTTCTACTAACTAATCGCAATCAGCTAGACCGATTAACAAAGTAGAATTTGTTGTTGAAATTAAAAGAAAATAAAAATGAAACAAAGAAAATAATCGATTAAAGGTTAATTTAATCAATTAAAAGGATATCTTTAGGATGGCGGTTTCACCGCGGGTCAACATTGTATTAGATTTCATATAATTCCTCACACTTCTCTCTCTATCCGGGTAGTGGCCTGAAATGAGAATTACCCACTGTCGTGGTGTAATTCACTACTTAGGTTTAGGTTGATTCCACCGTCGTAGTAATCATTCCCCTAAACTAAGCGCATTAGGATCGGTCCCTCAGTTCCCACCATTAATTTTACAACTCCTTTGTCAAGGGTTTTATTAATTAATGTAGAATTCGTTTCTTTTCAACCGTTAATCCTTCTGTCGAAGTGATTAAGGGCATTAATTTACTATTATGGTGATCAAGCATAACAATAGCAATAGAGAAAACGAATTTATACCACGGATATGAGAGAAAAATATGAATTATCAATATAAAATCATCATACAATGTATCCCCGGGCTACTCCCGGTCCTAAAGATTGAGGGTTTTAGCCTCTCATGTTCATCTTACACAAATACATGGTAGAAATTGGGGAATTCATAAGAAAAACGTGAAATAGATGGGAAAACCCCTGAACGGAGAAGAACCGGTGGATCCTTGGCGTAGAACACAGCTTCCCCCGCCTGTCGGTGGTGGAAATTGTCTTCAGCAGTGTCCGAATCACCCGGTATGAGCTTCTCGGCCTCCGTTCTCCTTTCTCTCCTCCTCGGCACTCGTGCAATCCAAATATGAGATCCCTCCTTTTGTCTGGGCGGCCGTCATTAGGTATAAGTCCCTAATTAGGTCGTCAAATAATGACAGCCGTCCGATTGATATCAAAACAGATCCAACGCATATCTGCCGGCGTCGATACCATCGACGCGGGTCGATGGTATCGACCCAGCGGATTAGCGGCAGCTTTCCTTTCTTTTATTCTGAGCGCCTGTGGTGATCTCGATACCATCGACTTGGGTGTCGATGGTATCGACTCCTTTAGCGTCGGTTGTTGTCGTTTAGCGACGCTGTAGCTCTCCTTGTGTCGATGGCATCGACATCCGTCGATGGTATCGACTTAATCCTCGCTAGCAGCCTGGAGACATCTCGATGCCATCGACTTGGGCGTCGATGGTATTGACTCTGTATTGCTCTTCTCGGCTGACAACCTGTGGCTTGGTCGATGGTATCGACACCCGTCGATGGTATCGACGGATGTAGATACTTGTTTTTCCTGAAATTGTACAACAAGACCAAATAAATCCACATGATTTATGATAAGATGATCAATAATGCTTAAAATAATGAAATAAAGGGGATTTGATATAAAATGATGGCAAAGACCAGATAAAGTGAATTATGCAATATTATCCATGAAAATGAGTAATTAAGGCACAAAACACATATGAAAAAGGTCTATAAATGCGACTCAAAATCATCGCATCAATCCTCCTAAATGAATTGTTAAAAACTTGCTATGACATGACATTTGTCATGATATGGGCCTAAGCACCTCCCAAATACATTTTCAGAGACTTGTTATGAGAGGACACTTTCATGAGATGAGCCATAGTTCTTCCTAAAAGCATTTTTGGGGACATGATGTGAGAGGACAACATCATGATATGGGTTGTGACTCCTCACAAATTCATTCTTAGAGACTTGTTGTAAGCAGACATTGTCATGATATGGGTCGTGGGTCCTCCCTAATACATTTCTAAGGACTTTCTATGAGAGAACACTGTCATGATATGTGACATGTCTCCTCTCGAATGCATTTATAGAGACTTTATGTGAGAGGACAATGCCATGATATGGGCCTTGGATCCTCCATAATTCATTTCTATGGACCTTTTATGGGAGGACATTATCATGATATGGGTCGTGACTCCTCCCAAATACATTTTTTGGGACTTACTGTGAGACGACATTTGTAATTATATGGGCCCCAAATACACTCAAATGAATTTTTGGGGACTTGTTGTGAGAGTACACTATCATGATATGATCCCTGGATCCTCACAAATGAATTTCCAGGGACTTGTAGTGAGAGGAAACTGTCACAATATTCATCCCAAATGCAATTTTTGTGAGTTAATGTGAGAGGACACTATCATGATAAGGGCATGACACCACACAAATACATTTCTATGGACTTTGTGCAAGAGGTTAGTGGCACAATATGGGCCATGGCTCCACACAAATGCATTTTAGAGAGTTGATTTGAGAGGACACTCTCACGATATGGGCCATGTCTCCTCTCAAATGCATTTTCATGGAGTTGCTTTAAGATGTTTGATGACACTTAACTTCTAAGAGGAATTGGAGTGTATGTTGTATCATGTTCTATCACGGTCACAACGTGAATTGTGGAGATAGTCATGATGTTGCATTGTGAGAAATGATTCATGGAACCTCCCAAATGCATTTTTAAGGACTTGATGTGAGATAACATTTGTATGGAAATGGGCCCTGACACCTCCCAAATGCATTTTGATGGACTTGTTATGAGAGGACGTCATCATGAAATGGGACCTGACACCACCCAAATGCATTTTAAGGACTTATTGTGAGATGACATTGCCATCATATGTGCGATGGCACCTCCCAAATGTATTTTCAAGAACTTGGTGTGAGACGACATTTGTCTTGATATGGCCCAAATTTCACCGAAATGCATTTTTAGGGACTTATTATAAGAGGATGTTGCTGATATATGGGCTATGTATCCTCCTTAATGTATTTTTAGGGACTTATTATAAGAGGATGTTGTTGATATATGGGCTATGTATCCTCCTTAATGCATTTTAAGGGACATGTTGTGAAAGGACACTATCACAATATTGTTTGTGGAACCTCCAAAAAGAATTTTTAGGGACTTGATGTGAGATAACATTTGTCATGATATGGGCTCTGACACCTCCCAAATGCATTTTGATGGACTTGTTATGAGAGAATGTTGTCATGATATGAGACATGACACATCCCAAATGCATTTTTAAGGACTTAATGTGACATGACATTGTCATCATATGCGTCCCGACACCTCCCAAATGTATTTTCAAAGACTCGATGTGAGAGGATGTTGTCATGATATGGGCCCAAACTTCACCCAAACTTCATCATGTGAGGATGATGAGGATGATTGATGATGATAATTGATGATAATGATGATGATGATCATAATCATCATCATCATCATCATCATCATCATCATCATCAATCATCCTCATCATCATCATCATTATCATCATCATCCTCATCATCAATCATTCATCATCATCATCATCCTCATGTGATGATGATGATGATGAGGATGATGATGAGGATAATGATGAGGATAATGATCATAATAATCCTCACCATCCATCATCATCATCATCATCATCATCATCATCATCATCATCATCATCATCATCATCATCAATTATTTCTCCGTCATGAATACGAGGATGATGATATGGGACATGACACCTCCCAAATGCATTTTTAAGGACTTACTCTGACATCACATTGTCATCATATGCGCCATGGCACCTCCCAAATGTATTTTCAAGGACTCAATGTGAGAGGACGTTGTCATCATATGGGCCCAAACTTCACCAAAACGCATTTTGAGGGAATTATTATGGGAGGATGCTACTAATATATGGGCTATGTATCCTCCTTAATGCATTTGAAGGGACGTGTTGGGAAAGGATACTATTAAGACATGGGTCGTGGAACCTCCCAATTATATTTTTAGGGACTTGATGTGAGATAACATTTGTCATGATATGGGCCTTGACACCTCCCAAATGCATTTTGATGGACTTGTCGTGAGAGGACGTTGTCATGATATGGGACCTGACACCTCCTAAATGTAGTTTTTGAGCACACTATCATGATATTGGTCACATATCCTCCCAAATGCAATATAAATGACATGTTGGGAGAGGACATTGTCATGATATTAGAGGTGGCTCCTCTCAAATGCATTTTCAAATACTTGATGTGAGAGAGGATTCCATAATGATTTGGGCCATGGTTCCTCCCAAAAACATATTAAGTGACATGTTGTGAGAGGACACCATCATGATATGTGCCCTGGCTCCTCAGGAATTTATTTTCAAGAATTTACCATGAGAGCACACTATCATGATATTGGTCACATACATATCCTCCCAAATGCAACATAAATGATATGTTGGGAGAGGACATTGTCATTATATTGGAGGTGGCTCCTGTCAAATGCATTTTCAAAGACTTGATGTGAGAGGATACCATAATGATTTGGGCCATGGTTCCTCCCAAAAACATATTAAGTGACATGTTGTGAGAGGACACCATCATGATATGTGCCCTGGCTCCTCAGCAATTTATTTTCAGGGACTTATCATGAGAGCACACTATCATGATATAGGTCACATACATATCCTCCCAAATGCAATATAAATGACATGTTGGGAGAGGACATTGTCATGATATTGGAGGTGGCTCCTCTCAAATGCATTTTCAAAGACTTGATGTGAGAGGATTCCATAATGATTTGGGCCATGGTTCCCCCCAAAAACATATTAAGTAACATGTTGTGAGAGGACACCATCATGATATGTGCCTTGGCTCGTCAGGAATTTATTTTCAGGGACTTACCGTGAGAGCACACTATCATGATAGTGGTCATATATCCTCCCAAATGCAATTACAATGACATGTTGGGAGAGGACATTCTCATGATATGTGATGTGGCTCCTCCAAAATGCAATTTTAGGATCTTCCCGTGAGAGGAAACCGTCATGATATGGGCCCTAACTATTCACAAGTTCATTTTCATGGACATACTGTGAGAGGAAATTTTCATGATATGGGCCATGACAACTCCCACAATACATTTTGAGGGAGTTGATGTGAGAGAAAATTGTCATGATATGTGCCATGTCTCCTCCCAAAAGTATGTTCAAGAATTTGATTACAAGATAAGATATGCCTTGACGGCTACAACTGAGGTGTATTTATACATGTAGGGAAAACTCTGACACTAACCCTATTGCATCTATTTTCCTAAAATATAATTAAAATTGAAAAGGAAATTGCTAAAAATATAGAATGACTATTTTCGGGGCTGAAACGGGCTCAAATCCCATTTTGAGGGTATACCTCGCTGCATAGCTGCGACTTGTGTTTATTGGCATGTTTCCCTTTTCGAAAAGGTATTATGCAGAATTTTCTGACGTCGGACGCCGATTTTAGAAAACGTTGCCCAACCGGATTTTACTAATCAAATAATTTGGTGTTATAATGGCCTTTGCATTAACACGTAACAACCTTTCCCTCCACTTAATCCCTCTGACCCCTAAATCACCCGCGTAACAAGTACGACTAGCACAATAGGTGAAATGGAACATCCAAGGGATTGTAAGGCTTGGAAAGATTTTGATACCAATTATCCTTCATTCAGCATTGAGCCACGAAATGTTAGACTTGGTTTAGCAACAAATGGATTTAGCCCTTTCAATATTGCGATGGGGAGTAGCAGAAGTATTTGGCCCGTCATCTTAATTTGTTATAATCTTCCTCCCTGGCTAACTATGCATCAATCTTTCTTAATGATGTCACTTCTTATTGATGGTCCAAAATCACCAGGCAACAATATATATGTTTATCTCCAACCATTGATTGATGAATTGAAGATGTTGTGGGCTGGAGTGAACACTTTTGATGCTAATCTGGGCGAGGTATTTAGCATGCGAGCAATGATTCTATGGACCATTAGCGACTTTCCTGCATACAATATGTTGTCTGGTTGGAGTACAAAAGGCTACAAGGCTTGTCCCTATTGTCACATTGATCATGGTTCTATTTATCTTCCATACAGTCGAAAATGTGTCTATCTAAGGCATCGTCGTTTTCTATCAATTAACCACCCATGGCGTGCTGATAAAAAAAGCTTCAATGGAGTTGAAGAACATGAACTCGCACCTCAACCTTTAGATGGGAAATAAATCGAGCACTTGTGGAATGATTACGATAATGTTGTCTTTGGAAAGGTTTCAAGTAATAATTCACATCACCAACATGAACAACCTGAGGGGTGGAAAAAGAGAAAATTTTTTTTGAGCTCCCTTATTGGAGCTCATTGCTGGTTCGACACAATTTAGACGTTATGCACATAGAAAAAAATGTGAGTGAAAATATTTTGGCATGGTTACTTCAAAAGGATGGTAAAAACAAGGACAATATTAAAGCCCAATTGGATTTGCAACACTTACGAATACGTAAATTATTGTGGCTTAAATTTTCAAAATCAAATAACATTAGGGAGCTTCCTCATGCAATATGACAAATGAAGAAAAGGAAAACTTTCTGACTATATTGAAGGATATTAAACTCCCTGAGGGATTTTCATCAAACTTCTCTCATATGGATCAACTACAAGCTAGGAAGCAGTATACTTGGTAGCTCAATATTTAACAACGCATATCCTTTGCACATGCAATTTAGTATTTTAGAAGCCGACGGGGGCGGCGGCACACAAGCCTTAGGTTACCGGACATGAGTGGGTGGTCCACGACGGTAACACGTACACGGTACACGCACGAGGACACGCTGGGAGGATCAATCTCCGATATCTGCTGCTCCTATTGCCTCCTGTAGCTCACCGTGACCAAAGTGTCGATGTCGCTGTCCGTCGACGGGTGCCGGTTTTTGCGCGTATCGTCCACCAACCCGCCATGACTCGAAGCAGGTAGCTTCCTCGTCGGATCGCGGCTATGGTTGTAGAGGGAAAAAAAAAAGTTACTTTACCCACAATGATCTATATACCTGTTCATTTCTTATGCGAATTAACTTTATAACATTTAATTCTATATATAAGTTGAAGAGTCCCCAAGCTCTCTCTCAATTGCTCTCTTGAGTTCCAATTTTCAAAAGTCTGTTTTTTTTACAACTTCACTCTCTATAGGACTGTCAATGAGGAGGGTAAGACTCTATTCTTACCCTTACCCTCCAGAGGGTAGTAGGTAAGGGTAAGGATAATTACCCTTCTTACCAAAGCCCTTACCCTTATCCTCTTCCCACAGGGTAAACGGGGAGGGTAACGGGTAAACATATAATTTTGATATAAAATGAATATTATAAAAAGATAATTTATTTTAAGGTGGTGAGTAGGGTGATAAAGATTAATTTACATATTTTTTGACTTGCATTTTCACATATCTATACTATATAAGAAAGCCCGTGGAGGGGGCTGGATGTAATTTTCTCCATTATTTTTTAAAATTATGTATTGGTCCTTGTGTGTATACACCACACTTTTATCTTTAATTTTTTAAATTATATATTAAATTAAGAGACACATCTGTACTATATAGGAAAGTATGGGAAGGGGGCTGGATGCAATTTTCTCCATTATTTTTTAAAATTATGTATTGGTCCTTATGTGTGTACACCACACTTGTGTCTTTAATTTTAAATTATATATATTATATTAAGACACACATCTATACTATATAGGAAAGCTCGTGGAGGGGACGAGATATAATTTTCTCTATTATTTTTTGAAATTATGTATTGGTCCTTGTGTGTGTACACCATACTTTTGTGTTTAATTTTTGAAATTATATTGTGACACATCTATGCTATATAGGAAACCTCGTGGAGGGGGACGGATACAATTTTCTCCACTATTTTTTAAAACTATGTATTTGTCTTGGTGTGTATGAGAAGTCATACTAATAAATGTATTGTACATATATTTTTTATTTTTGTAAGATAAATCTATAAATTATTGATTGTAGTCTACTAAGGCACCCATGTATAACACGTGTTTATGCCTAGTGTGTATATAAGTGGGACAATGTTATACTTGTTTAATACGTTTAGACATCGGACCATAAATAGCTTACTTTAAGGTGGCACGGTCATCATTTTTCTATTATTTTGTGGCCCTATCAGCTGCTTCAACATTTAATAATAATACAAGCATTTGAGAGTGAGTTCTGGATGTGAAGCCAGCTGCAAACCACAAGCTTTTCTATTAGAAAAAATGAGTGAAAAGTTAACTAGAAGCTTATATATAGTTATATATCTTTATTTAAAAAATGTGGGTAAAAAGATAAAATGATATAGATAATGTCCATACCTTACCCTCCCCTTTTAATGTGGTGGGGAAACGAGAAAAGGATAAACGGTGAACGGGTAACAAAAACTTTTACCCTTACCCTTACCCTACATGGTATGGATAAAGGGTGAACTGGTAATCCCCTCCCCATTGACATCCCTAACTCTCTAGCTCCATTCCACCCCAACAACGTTCCTGTACTAGACAATACATGCATTTACATTATGTGGTTCAATGTACTGTACTTTTTGTATACAATTTTATCAAACACTACATTTTGAATGTATACATAATGTAGTTGTTAGTATTGTATTTCTTGTACAATGTGATTGTTACTATTGTATTTCTTGTGTGAAGTTTTGGCAAAAGCTACATTCTAAATGTATGCAAAAGCGTAGTCTCAAACTGTCGTGTAAATGTATTGTCAAATGATAGTTAGTATTGTACGTCTCGTAATATTCGTCTTGTACATATTAAAACTACAAATATCTAATGGGGGCAGTGGTAACAAGATTTTGAGGACATCTAATATAATTGTTAGTACTGTATGTAAAAATCGAATTAAATGATTATGCTTGAGAAAATATTGCAGTGTGTAATGTTGTGTAAAATATTATATATGATTAAAAATTGAGAATTATATTATTCTATATATAACAACATTAGACGCAATAAGTTACGGTAAAAAAATGTCAACAAATGTGTGTACAATATGTATCTTTATAGTACATGAATTGAAAAGAATTAGAAACGAATATAAATTTAATTCTAACTATTTTCGTGGTGGAGTTGAGATATTGAATGAACAATTTATTAAAAATAGATGTAATAACTGCAGTTTGTATGTACTTTGTATGATTATGACAATAGTGACTACAAGCGTAATATCTCTAGAATATATTGCTATGGGTGAGTGATTATGGTTAGAATTTTCCAGTAAAAAAGGGACGGCCATCGGTGATCCGGTCCTGCAAGTGTGTGAGTCCACGGTATTAATCCGGTCAGCGGCACACTCGGCCAGCTCGACGCAAATCAGTTGTGGCAACCAATAATAAAAAAAGAGACATCCGATGGTTTGGGCCCCGCCAGCCGAACATGCGGCCATTGATTAATTATCAAAGACAGAAACTATTGTTTCTGTCCTGTTGTGGATCATTTGCTCGATGTCAAAATCAAGAAACATAAAAATAATTGCCTATCAGCTTGCATTCCCCGCAGACCCAATTATTGACAAAATCAAAAGGTTAGCATATGTGGCGTTTGGTTTGCGAGACAAAAAAAAAAAGGTTGGAACAAAAAAAAAAGGTTGGACAAATAAAAATGGGTCGGCGTAGAACCAAAAGACAAATTTTCAGTTAAGTGGTGGTAGACGTTACATTTTCTTCCCTTAGACAAGGATCTTCTGGACATTCATTTTGCACGGTTTGGTGCATAGGGAAACATGGCGAAAGGAATAGGTAAGAGCACCCCAAAATGCTTGGCCAAACTCACTTAACAAGCTTGAACCTAGATGGAACATTCACAAAACATTAAGAGCATAAAATATATATATTGAAACTTTGGAACCAAAGAATTTTTTTGGAAACGTCATTTGAAAGCATTCAACTTAGAGATAAAGAACCTTGACATCAACTCTACGGTAGATTAGGAACACATCCTTGCGTTAAGATAATAGAAAGAACAACTACAACTACGAAATGAGATCATGTGAAAATATAGATCGATAATCAAATGGATGAAAGAGGGAGTTAATAACATCAAATTCTATCTAACAACCATAAAATAAAAAAAACTATCTACAACTTTAATATTCAGGGTGGATATTACAATAACCAGGAGATTGATACACTGGATCATATCATGCATTTGTTCGTCTCACTTCTCGACTCCTGTCAGATACTTTAGATATACTAACAGACTAAAGCAAGGGGGTCCCCTAGTCACATCCATCCTCACTAGGATGATAAAATTAGGACAAATGGACTAATCTCGATACCCACCTATTATATGGAAAACATTATATAACATGTCAGTGATATTATCATTTTCATATCCACTGGTGATAAAAATGTTATCAATATTATTTGTATACTTGGTCTATGTTCCTACCTATAGGGTCTCAGGATTAATCCCTAAAGTCGTCCATCATTGGCGCACATATTGACTTACATGAGATGGCTAGATGGCACACACTTCTCAACTATAAGAATGATGCATTCCGATTTACATAGCTCAGACTCTCGATATCACCAACAACCATACTGAAAACCTACCATAACCTTATCTCCAAAAATTGAACGAACGATTTCACTCTTGGAAGATTCTCTTTCTGAATCTCATTAGTGAGTCACTCATTTGAATCATCACCTACTTCCTTGTATTCCTCTCCCGTCCAAAGTCAATAAGACCATTGACCCTATGGGACATGATTTTCTATGGAAAACATGGGAAATAAGTAACACATGGGGTACATGGATACTAAATGCGCTACCAAAGATATGGGGGATGGGGTATATGTTGGATCCTATATGGGTGATTGGATGCTCTAGAGGGGGGGGGGTAAATAGAGTTGAATGCACTTAAACAAAATTCATTAGACCTTCAAGATATATCAAAAGATATGATTTCTAAATAGAAAATTTGAGTGCAACTAAAACATGCATAGCAAGGGAGAGAGAGATTGAACATACACCAGTATACAAGCTATTTATAGTGGTTCCACACTTCAAACTAGAAGTACGTCAATCCACTTACCTAGAGAGGTCAACCTCTAGGATTTCTTAACCATTACAATCTTATATTCATTCATAAGACTTACAATACATGACCAATCAAAGGACTTATCTATCCAATATAAAGAATCTTCAACCTTACTAAGGACTTACCCACTTTGCAATGAGTCTTCAACCTTATCCAAGGACTTACTCGCTCTTGCACAAGTCTTCAGCCTTCTAGGAATCACCCACTCTTCTTGGATCTTCAGTCTTTGACTTCACCTTCACTCGGAGAAGCTTTCACCAATGACTTACCCACTTGAGCAAGGAGTCTTATGCCTTCACCAAGGGCTTACCCACTCTTTATCTAAGTCTTCAGCCTTGATCTTCACCAAGGGACTCCTTTCCTTATTCTTCTTCACCTCTCTTAGCTAAGAGAGAGAGCCTTCATCTTCATGGTTGAAATGAGAGATAGGGAGGTGGTGGAAGTGAGAGCCTCACAAGATATACATGTAGGATGATCTCTCTTACAAATCTCCCACTCAGTCTAATGGATGTTGTAAGTGATTAAGCTTAGAGAGAGAGGAGGCTGTAGGAAGTACTCAACTATAGGATAGGAACCTCACATAGAGTTTTGCATTGAATACTCAACTTTGGAATGAAGCCCAAGGGGTCCTATTTATAGCTGGGGATGCCTCTTAGCCTTTGGGAACACTTAAGAATGAAAACTAGCCGTTTTGTGACTTGCAATGAATGTATTTTTGATTGTTGCAACTCCACAATGGCTAGAAATACTTTTACGTACTTTTCCATACAGTGCAATATGTCAAATTTCTATAAAGGTAACTCGACTGATCCCACTAAGAGACAAGACCAATTTAGGCCATCGATCGAGTTTCTCCTGGGCTAACTCGAACGATTCACTTAAATCAATTTTTATCAGCAGAGGAATCAGTCGAGTTCTGTGAAATGTAAACTTGACTGCTTAAAAGTCATTTTCAAGATCCAATCAGGATCGGTTGTGTTTGCAACTAGACCGATTAACAACGTGATGTGAATTTTGAAAAATGGCTTTTGAGTGCTTAAATATTTGATCTAAGTGCTCCTGATTTTTTCTAAGCTTAATTACAAGTCATACAATCATTACAAGTGATTTACAACATGATTCTAACAGATTTACATCATATTTCAAAAATGTGCACTTGTATTGACTTTGACTTGTCTTTTCTCTAAGTTGAGATGCACAAGTTAGGGAATTTGGAGTGTGTCTATACCTAATCTGAAATCACTCAAGTAGAGATATTAGACACAAATAAGTGGAATGGTTTAGTCATAATCAAAATAAGGGTTTAGTCAATTTAGACCTTAAGTCAACATTCTCCCCTTTTGAAGAGGACAAACCATTCGATAAATGTATTGAAAGCATTTAAGTAAAGTCATACCTTTGGATAAACCTAGGGGTTTCAATAGAATTAAGTTCATATGCTCCCCCTCAATTGATGCTAGTAGAGTTCTCATACTCCCCCTCATTTGATGCTATTTATCCTACATGATTAGCTTTCATAACATTTATAGAATACTATGTCTTCTACTCATATATGTTCTACACATATATGTCTTCTCCCCTTTACCTTCTCCCCTTTACATGAATATGCTTCTCCTCTTCATGTAAGACATGCCCTCTTACTCTTTTGTCAAAAGAAGACATACCTTACTTCCCCTTTGTCATTTCAAAAAGTGGGGGTATGAAGAAATAAGAAACACCACTTGTTAAGAGAAAGGAGATAATAAAAAGTTATATAAGGAGAGTAGAAGAGCACAGATAGAGGCTTGTCCAAGTATAGAATAAAAGCAAGTGAAAGAATGTACTTGAACAACTCAAAATGCAAGATAAAGTGCTATAGAAAAATAATAAATCACAATTTTGACCCTCAAGATGGCGAAATTTTCCCAAAAAGTGTCAGGGCTCATGGTAAAGAAATGAGCCTTGCTCAGAAGGCCGTTTCTATATAAAAAACACTACTCTTGCACCAAAAACTGAAACTAGAGCAAAATATGCATAAAAATTCAAGTATGCTTTAAATTCTACATACAATGTAGCTCTGCATCACAAAGTTCTACAAGCAACTCAAGATAGTGGATATGCAATTCAAAGAACAAGCTTGAGCATGTATGAGACAGGATACAAGCATAACATATAGTGAAATACCACTAGATCAACAAAGATACCAATTATAAACAAAGTTAAAACTGCATGAATATGAATTACTAGTAGATGTTATTACAAGTTAGGACTACTAGTAGGATCTAGATCATAGAAAGAGATACCAAAAGATGCACAAGATAAAACAAGCTATGAGTAGATGTAGAGATATATCCAAACAAGGAGATAATCAATTCTAGAAGCAAGAAAGGATATAACTCACTAAAAAGTATGTACCATTACCAAAGGATGACAACCACTAGGAACCAAAAGGTTGTATCAAAACAAGATATACACTTAGATAGATGTAGCAGGTTAGAGTACAACGGAAGCAATTTTAGACACAACCAAGAGATCCAAAGAGATCATCATCAGAAACTGCAAAGCAACTCAAATCAAGTAATTGCAAGATATAGATATACAATTTTAGAGGAATTTAAAAAGATAGAGTTGAATGCAAGATAGGAAATTTGAAATGTGGCAATCTGCATATATAAAAGTACCAGATGAGAGTGCCAAAGAACAAGGCTATTGGTTGAGAAAATCTAGTTAAGAGGGAAATTCTCATCCAATAAGCCAAATGTGTATTCTGTGCACAATGTCATCAGTCCAGTTTTGTGTATTGACAACTCGACCAATGACAACTGTTGGCAACACCCATTTGTGCCTATCAGTAAAGATTTTAATAGGACAAACTCGACCAACAAAGCTCTTGTCAAAAAGTGCATATATTTCATATAAACATATTTAGAGACATTCTAAAAATACAAATCATATCTAAACATGTGTAAGCAAGTTAGTAATGCACTATAAAAGCATTAGAAATAGTTTTTGAGCAAGAGTGTGAAGAGAACCACAAAATACCACTTTTGACTCAAAAACCACATGCATAGTGCACACTAACTTAACAAAACAAGTTAGGATTGGTTATAAGCAAGAAAATATTTACCTTTATTCTTACCATTTCTTTTCCCACTTGTTGTCACCCTCTACATATCTCACCTTTCTTCTTTCATGTGGATTGAGAATTCAATTTATAATTGTTGGATCCTAGATGGCTGATTAGATGCTCTAGAGGGGGGGTGAATAGAGCTGAAAGCACTTAAACAAAGTTCATTAAACCTTAAAGATATATGATAAGATAAGGTTGCTAAATAGGTAATTTGAGTGCAACTAAAACATGCATAGTAAGGATGAGAGAGATTGAACATGCACCAATTAGACAAGCTATTTAGAGTGGTTCCACACTTCAAACTAGAAGTGTGTTAGTCCACTTTCCTAGAGAGGTCAACCTCTAGGACTTCCAAACTATTGCACTCTTATATTCATTCATAAGACATACAATGCATGACCAAACAAAAGACTTACCTATCCAATTCAAAGAGTCTTCAACCTTACCAAGGACTTACCCACTTTTCAAGAGTCTTTGACCTTCTCTAAGGACTTACCCACTCTTGCACAAGTCTTCAGCCTTGCAGGAATTACCCACTCTTCTTGGATCTTCAGCTTTTGACTTCACCTTCACTCGGAGAAGCTTCCACCAAGGACTTACCCACTTTGCAAGAGTCTTCGTCCTTCTCCAAGGACTTACCCACTCTTGCACAAGTCTTCAGCCTTGATCTTCACCAAGGGACTCCTTCCCTTGTTCTTCTTCACCTCTCTTGGACAAGAGAGAGAACCTTCATCTTCATGATTGAAAGAAGAGATAGGAGGTGGTGGAAGTGAGAGCCTAACAAGGTATACATATAGGACTAGCTCTCTTACAGATTTCCTACTCACTCTAATGGATGTAGCAAGTGATTAAGCTTAGAGAGAGAGAGGAGGTTGTAGGAAGCACTCAACTATAGAATAGGAGCCTCACATAGAGTTTGCAATGAATGCTCAACCTTGGAATGAAGCCCAAGGGGTCCTATTTATAGCTGGGGATGCCTCTTAGCCTTTGGGAACACTTGTGAACGAAAACTAGCAATTTTGTGGCTTGCAACGAATCTATTTTCACTTGTTGCAACTCCACAACGGCTAGAAGCACTTTTCTGCACTTTTCCGTACAGTGCAATCGGTCGAGTTTCTATAAAGGTAACTCGACCGATAGAGTAAAAGACAAAGCCGATATTCAGACCATCGGTCGAGTTTGTCATGAGGAAACTTGACCGACCAATGAAAATCAATTTGGTCAGTTACTCCATCGGTCGAGTTCTGTGTAAACTCAACTCGACCGATGAAATCTCCAGAAAATTGATCAAGGATGATCGGTCGAGTTTTCAGGCTGGGAAACTCGACTGACAAATTGCCTGTAATCAATTTTCAAAGTTGCATCTAAAGTGCTCTAATATTCGATCTAAGTGCTCCTAATATTTTTCTAAGCTTAATTACAAGTCATACAATCATTACAAGTGATTTACAACATGATTCTAATGGATATACATCATATTACAAAAACATGCACTTGTATGACTTTGACTTGTCTTTTCTCCAATTTGAGATGCGCAAGTTAGGGCAATTGGAGTGTGTCTATACCTAATCTGAAATCACTCAAGTAGAAGCATTAGACACCAATATGTGGAATGGTTAGTCATCATCAAAACACGGGTTTAGTCAATTTATACGTGAGTCAACATTGACCTAATTGATCTTGAGTCAACAATAATTCAATGGCTTAAGTTAATACATTTGCAAGTACCTACAAGAAGAAAGATGAAATGGTCCCCAATCATGTTTTTGGGTCTAGAGGAGTTAGCTTAGCAACCTAAGCCCTAGTACTCTTGGGTGCTTTCCTAAAATGGCAACAAGTAGAATAATAACCAATTTCATTGCAATAGTTGCATGTGCCCATAGTCTTAGAACTAGAGGATTCCCCATGGAAGATTAGAGGTCCTTTACCTTTATTGTTCCTTTGACTACTATCATATCCCAAACCATGTCTACCAATTTGTTTAGTAGTATGGTGTAGGATGTCATTAAGGTTCTTTTTACCAAGTAAGAATCTTTGCAAAGAAGATCTCAAACTATCATTGTCATGCATAAGAGAAGAAATAGTAGAAGGCAAATGATTGATATTATCTCTAGCATGCAAAAGATCATTTTCTAATCAAAGAGCTTTAGTTAAATAAGAATATCTATCAATATGAAGAGAAGCTAAATTATTCTCTTTACTAGAACAAGATTCAAGTACATTGATTTTAGCAAGAAAGGAGGCATTTTCTATTTTAAGCAAGGCAATCTAGAGAGATAAACACCATTTTTAGATTCTAATTCTTGCAAAATAAAACCATTGTCCTTATTTTCAGATTTAAGAACATCAATTTCATGCATGAGAGAATCAACAATCAAAGTATGATCTTCACTAGAACTACCCATAAGAGGTTGAGCTGCTAGAAATCTAATCTGGTCAAGCAAGCTAGCATTTTCAAGTTTAAGAGAGTCTACATGGTTAAGACAAAAATTTTTGTCATTAAGCAAGCAAGAAATAGTATAACACCCCTCCCTAGGGTTTCTTACGTAACCAGTGGAAGCACAACCTAATCCCCAACATTATCCATAATGTGGGGTACTTGGCATATCAGGGAAGGATTGTCACATGCATGATCTCATATCAAGAAATAAACAACACTTAGCATTCGTAGAAACATAGATTCATACATGAGTTCTTGGAAAGAAAGCTACATTATGCTTCTAAAGGTATACTGAACATAAACTAGATAACATGTAAAATATAGGATCTCCATAGATGGACGTCCCACCAGGCAACAACTTCTAAAGTCTTGGATACTTGAAATCTCCTCAAGAGGTCTCCTTCCCTTTAGCTCCAACGTCTGCGGACATCTCGTCCCCATCCATGCAAAGGAAAAACAAACATGGTAAGTAATCGGCATTGGCATGTTATAAAGCATAAAAATAACATATAAATTGATTTGACATAAACATGAACATGCATTAACATTAATCATTTCTTGGCATCTTTTACATACAGAATTTGACAAGAAGTATATGCTCCTCTCTTAATGCCCCATGAGGAGCCCATAATGCTCGGAAAGCCCATAATTGCTTGGAAAGCCCATAATGCTCGGAAAGCCCATAACAAGGTGCATATAAATCTAAATCAAATTCCCTTAACCATGATCTTTCTTAGACTTAATTATCTTCTTAATAACTTAAACTTGATCTTAATTGGGATTTCTCCCTCTTGAACATAATTGGGATTTCTCCCCATGAAACATAATGGGATTTCTCCCTCTTAAGCATGGATGGGAATCTCTTCCCTCTCAATCTTGGTTTCATGTATCTAAATCATAATTCATAATCTTAATGTGATTTCTATTCTTAGACTTAGATTATAACAATCAACATTCAATAATCACATACATTGAAGAAAACATGTATTAATCATGACTTTAACATAAAGTGCTTAATATAAATCATAAACATTCAATGAACCAAGTATTATCTATGCCAAGGGCATGGCCCACTTACCTTGAGCTAAAACACCTAAGTCAAACCTAGTTTGACTAGTTGGATTCCCTTAAACACCTGAAATATGATTAAACCACATAATGTATACAAGTTCATAGCCTTGAAACCCTAATTTTATTCCTTAAATTATTGAAGAGATTAGAGTAGATAAACATGGATTGAAAACACATCAGATCGATATAAAATCAAAAGAGATTTCCAAAACATATTTATTTATATTTTTCCGAGGTCGTATGCAAAAGTTATGAATTTTGCACTCTGGACCAATCAGAAATTAGGAAACTATAGTGCAACAGTTAGTTAAATCGATTATGAATCTAACGTAAATAAAAATCCGAGTTACTAGAAAACCAAGGGCGCACATTACATTTCATTAAAATGGTGAGGGCATTCTTGTCATTAGAACCTAACCATGAAATCACGCAAATAAAAGGAGCAAGAAATGAAAACTCCTATTTTGCCCTTGGAACACACATCCGACGATCTCAAAAGCTAGGGAAGAGGGGTAAACCTACCCTTGCCATTGCTCCCTGCTTGCTCCATGGCTAGAGAAGCACCTGGAGGTTCATCTCTGAGCAGAACCTGAGAAGGTAGAAAATACGTGCGGCATTTGGGATCTCCACTGCACTCACGACACTAAGGCGAGGCCATTGAGCCTAAGATCAAGCCTTGATGTGCACAGGAGCTCTAGACTTCTCTTTGCAGTCATGGCCATAGATGTCGGGCACGACCATAGCTGCCAAAGGACAGAAGCTGAGAAAAGACTCGAGGTCATCAAGAAAGGAAAGCCGAAATGTCTTGTGGAGTCAAAACAGAGGTGCAAGTAGCGCCGCCTGAAGCAAAGACACCAAGAAAATCCATCACGGGCGAGAACAGAGAATTACCGTAGGAAATAGGGGCGGCGGTCCGTAGATCAAAACTGGTGAAATCATGTACGAAACGGTAAGATGAGGGTCGGACAATGTTCGTGGAGGGAAGGCAGAACTACATCCAGCATTTTCGTGGTTGGAGGACCACTGGTGTGGTCAGCAGTGAGAAACTAAGCCACAGACGGGCTGAAGGAAAGATCACGTTTGTCGACCCGTCGACTGGGCACGATCCAGGGCAAACCGGAAGCGAAAAACCCTTCGCGGCAAGTAGGTGATTCTCACCGCAAGTGTGATTGAGTTGGAGTGGTCAGAGGAGTCGGGGAGAGGCTCGGGTCACCAGAGAAGACAACTTCAGTAGGTCGGGGAACCTCGGGGATTTGGGGATGAAATTGAGGGTGGAGGAGTGTTTCTCGGGGGCCGGTGATGCTCTCGGAGCGTTTGGTTGGTGGCGGAGGAGGCTAGGAGATCGTATGTGAAAGGGGGGGGCTAGCCCTATATTGGGCATTTCTTCTATAGCAAGCGAGAGGGGTTGAGTGAGGGCTCTGCGTGTTCGTGGCGTCGAGACGAATGCGTTGGCAAAGAAATCTCACAAAATGGTTCCGTAATGAGGGAGAGAGAGATCGACGATGGTTGGACTGTGAAACGGCTCCTGCTTGCGGAAAGAACGGAGGAAGAAGAGAACAAGCACATCATTGGATCTTGATCCAACAGTTGCCATGCCTACACGTGAGAAAAGTAACGTGTGACCGATTAAATGCGCGACTATACATAAAATAAAAGGAAAACGAATATATTGAATACATGTGACATTGATTGGTACTCAATAAACAATATAAAATGTATAATTAACATTTGGAGGGGCATTTGAAGTCCAAATGAGTTCAAATTTCACCCATAGGGTAATGAGGTGCATTAAAACACAATTGTTCAGTTAATTTCATCTTTTAACCCACCATCACTCCTAATTAGGCAAAATGCATTCAATAGACTTAAGTGAATATACTAAAGCATATAGAGCTATTCTTTAAACACTAAATGGAGATAATTTGGGTAATCAGTCCAATTATCAACAATAAACATCTTGAGGAATATTAAGCAAGTTTCTACACATAAGATCACTAATGGTAATAAGAGAGAGGAAAATTGATATAAAAACATCCATTTCCATTTTCTAAACAAGAGTGCATAAATGTGCAAGGAAATACTTTCTAAAATTAAACCATGGGTAATAAAGTAAGTGAACACAATTTTTCTTCACATGAAATGAAATTGTAAAGCTAATATGGGAAAATTGCATAAAGGTCCTCAACATTTATACTATTAGAAAAAGAGCATGTAAAGAATAAATAGTTTGAAAATTTGCATAAAAGAGTGGGATGTTACAATTCTACCCACCTTAAATAAATTTCATCCTCAAAATTTCCTAGAGTTCCTACCCACCTTAAGGGTTTCACATAAACTTGCAAATTTTCCGTATGAATTTTCATTATAAAAGAAGCATACATAAACAAAGCATTACTATTCAACATAAATTACATAACTACCCTTCCTAAGTCTCATACTTACCCCTTAACATTACACATAACTCATTACACTTAGGGAATCTATCTCTCACTTACCATGACTACCTCTTCATAGTTGTCTAACCTTAGGTCATATATCCTTCATCTCTTTATATGTGGTGATCAAGCACATATTTAGAAATGTTAGATCTTTTCATGTTACATCTCACAAAATTATTTGTACTTGTGTCCCATACCACACACACAATTAAGAAAGTAAGACACATGAAAAGTCACGTTAAATGACATTTTCTACAAATCTCAATTGGGTGGCCCTTACCATTGAGACAAGGGGAAACATGTCATCATCTAAGGTTTGGTTTCAACTACATGAGCATACTAACATGTACTTCTGTAATGAGGTGAGGGCTCTAGTCATCTTTAGGGTTCTCTAGACATACTAGAATACATGATCATGTTCTTTATTTCTATTTCTTCATCCTAGGGTGACTTGTATGAATCCTTATTGTTGCCTTAGTGGCCATCTATTCCTTGCTCTGATACCATTAATGTAACACTTCTCCCTAGGGTTTCTTACGTAACCAGCAGAAGCACATCCTAATCCCCAACATTATCCATAATGTGGGGTACTTGGCATATCAGGGAGGGATTGTCACATGCATGATCTCATATCAAGAAATAAACAACACTTACCATTCGTAGAAACATAGATTCATACATGAGTTCTTGGAAAGAAAGCT
Source organism: Alisma plantago-aquatica (assembly GCA_963693085.1). Classification (NCBI taxonomy): domain Eukaryota; kingdom Viridiplantae; phylum Streptophyta; class Magnoliopsida; order Alismatales; family Alismataceae; genus Alisma; species Alisma plantago-aquatica. The sequence goes on from OY856410.1 coordinate 568,616,449, forward strand.
ACATCATGCTTCTAAAGGTATACTAAACATAAACTAGATAACATGTAAAAGATAGGATCTCCATAGATGGACGTACCACTAGGCAACAACTTCTAAGGTCTTGGATACTTGAAATCTCCTCAAGAGGTCTCCTTCCCTTTAGCTCCAACGTCTGCGGACATCTCGTCCCCAGCCATGCAAAGGAAAAACAAACATGGTAAGTAAGCGACATTGGCATGTTATAAAGCATAAAAATAACATATAAATTGATTTGACATAAACATTTACATGCATTAACATTAATCATTTCTTGGCATCTTTTACATACAGAATTTGACAAGAAGTATATGCTCCTCTCTTAATGCCCCATGAGGAGCCCATAATGCTCGGAAAGCCCATAATTGCTCGGAAAGCCCATAACAAGGTGAATATAAATCTAAATCAAATTCCATTAACCATGATCTTTCTTAGACTTAATTATCTTCTTAATAACTTAAACTTGATCTTAATTGGGATTTCTCCCTCTTGAACCTAATTGGGATTTCTCCCCATGAAACATAATGGGATTTCTCCCTCTTAAGCATGGATGGGAATCTCTTCCCTCTTAATCTTAGTTTCATGTATCTAAATCATAATTCATAATCTTAATGTGAGTTCTATTCTTAGACTTATATTATAACAATCAACATCCAATAATCACATACATTGAATAAAACATGCATTAATCATGACTTTAACATAAAGTGCTTAATATAAATCATAAACATTCAATGAACCAAGTATTATCTATGCCAAGGGCATGGCCCGCTTACCTTGAGCTAAAACACCTAATTCAAACCTAGTTTGACTGGTTGGATTCCCTTAAACACCTGAAATATGATTAAACCACATAATGTACACAAGTTCATAGCCTTGAAACCCTAATTTTATTCCTTAAATTATTGAAGAGACTAGAGTTGAGAAACATGGATTGAAAACACGTCAGATCGATAGAAAATCAAAAGAGATTTCCAAAACATATTTATTTATATTTTTCAGAGGTCGTATGCAAAAGTTATGAATTTTGCACTCTGGACCAATCAGAAATTAGGAAACTATAGTGCAACAGTTAGTTAAATCGATTATGAATCTGACATAAATAAAAAGCTGAGTTACTAGAAAACCAAGGGCGCACATTACATTTCATTAAAATTGTAGTCAGAGCATGTGACACATGCACTGACTCGGGCCTTATTACAATAGTAATGTTCATAATGTTTTTCATGCTGGAAAGGAAATAACATCCTATTCTAAGAAAAGTAAAGCTCGAGCTGCCTCCCGAGGAGCGCTGTAGTTAACGTCGTCAGCTCGACATCTTCATATCCTTTACTTTACTCCTTCAACTGTTTCCATATCTTGCAGACTGATCTCTGTTCTTCTTACGAATGTTGCATCTTCGTAGTATCTCTTTACTCTATGCCCATTCACTTGGAAAACTTTGGATGGATCGTCTTTATCATGAAACTCCAACATGCTTGATGGGTATATCTTCGCTACTATGAAGGGCCCGAACCACCTTGTATGTAGTTTCCCTGGAAAAAGACGAATAGATGATTTAAATAATAAAACTTTGTCACCTTCATTTACATCTTTCTTTCTCAGGTGGGCACCATGCCACACCTTGGTTCTTTGCTTATAGATCCTTGTATTCTCAAAGGCATGTAGTCTCAACTCTTGTAGTTCCTGTAACTGGAGATATCTTTTCTCTCCTGCCTTCTCTAGATCCATATTCAGGAATTTAATCGCCCAAAGAGCCTTGTGTTCTAGCTCTAAGGGTAGATGACAGGATTTCCCATAGATTAATCTATAAGGAGTAGTTCCAAGGGGTGCTTTATATGCTGTCCTGTAGGCCCAAAGGGTGTCATCGAGTTTCATGGACCAATCCTTTCATGTACGGCTGACAGTTTTCTCTAGAATCTACTTAATCTGTCTATTCGAGACCTCTACTTGTCCCAAAGTTTGAGGATGATATGGCGTAGAAACCTTGTGTACGACTCCATACTTTCACAGGAGTGCTTCAAACTGCTTTTCCCTGAAATGTGATCTGCCATCGCTTATCACAGTACGAGGTACTCCGAAGCGAGGGAAAATAGTCATTTCAAACAACTTGATCATAGATTTCGAGTCGCATGTCAGGGTTGCAACCGCTTCTACCCACATAGACACATAGTCTATCACAACTAGAATATATTGGTATCTCCTTGATGGGGGAAAAGGACCCATGTAATCAAATTACCCAGACATCAAAAATTTTGACCTCTACCCAATTGGCCATTGGCATCTCGTTTCTTCTTCCAATGTTTCCCGTCGATTGGCATTCCTTACAAACCTTAACATAGTTTGCAGCATCTTTGAACAAAGAAGGCCAGTAAAATCTTGATTGTAGCACCTTGGCGGCAGTCCTTTCGCTCCACAGGTGTCCTCCATATGGAGAGGCATGACATTCTTTCAGGATGTTTGGGACCTCTTCTTCGGTGATACATCTTCTGTACAGGTTATCAACGTATCTTCTGAAGAGGATAGGATCGTCCCAGTAATAGTTCTTTACGTTCGAAAAGAGCTTCTTCTTTTGATTATATGTTATATCAGGAGGAAACTCTCCGCATGTGAGATAATTACAAATATCTACAAACCAAGGTAAATTCTCATCTTTGGTTTTAACCATCAGCAAGGCTTCATCATCATAGTTGTCATTAATAGGTGGTTCCTTTTGCCTTTCCACCATGATCCTTGATAAGTGGTCGACGACCACATTCTCCACACCCTTCTTATCCACGATTTCGTGGTCGAACTCTTGTAGTAACAAAGCCCACCTTAACATCCTTGCCTTGGTATCCTTCTTTTGAATGAGATATCATATTGCTCCATGGTCTGTGTAGACCTTCACCTTCACACCGATAAGATAGGTTCTAAACTTGTCGAAAGCGAAGACTGTCGTGAGCATTTCCTATTATGTAGTCATATAATTCACCTGAGCTTCATCCAGAGTATGACTGGCGTAGCAAATGACATGGTGCTTTTTGTCCCTTTTCTGACCCAGTACTGCTCCTACAGCATAGTCACTGGCGTCACACATAAGCTCGAAAGGTAGCTCCTAGTCTGGAGCTTGAAGGATAGGTGGTGATATAAGGGCATCCTTTAAGGCATGAAAAGCAATTATACAATCGTTAGAGAAATTGAATTCAACATCTTTTACCAGAAGGTTGGACAACGGTTTCGAGATATTTGAGAAGTCTTTTATAAATCTTTGATAGTAGCTGGCGTGCCCGAGGAAATGCCTCACTCCTGTTACAGACTTCAGTGGAGGAAGCTTAGATATGGATTCAACTTTGCTAACGTCTACCTCGATGCCATTCCTTGAAACTTTATGCCCTAGCACGATGCCTTCTCGTACCATAAAGTGGCACTTCTCCCAGTTCAAAACCAAACTCTTTTCCTCACAGCGTTGCAAGACCATAGATAGGTTCTTCAGGCAGGCATCAAAGTTTTTTCCATAGATAGAAAAGTCATCCATGAAATCTTCCACGATGTCTTCTAGAAAATCCGAAAATATCGATATCATGCAATGCTGAAACGTTGCGGGAGCATTGCACAGGCTGAAAGGCATCCTCCTGAAGGCGTAGGTGCCATAGAGACAGGTAAAAGTAGTTTTCTCTTGGTCATCTAGCAAGATGGGAACTTGATAAAACCCTGAAAAACTATCCAAGAAACAAGATTAGTCATGATGTGCTAATCTTTCAAGAACTTGATCAATGAAAGGAAGTGGATAATGATCCTTTTTAGTGGCTTGGTTCAGTTTTCGGTAATCAATACACATTCTCCATCCTGTGATGGTCTGAACCGCCACTTCATCGCCTTTATCTCCTTTAACTACTGTAATACCTCCTTTCTTCGGTACTATGTGGATCAGGCTCACCTAGTTACTATCACTGATCGGGTAAATGATCCCAGCATCTCTCAGTTTGATTACATCTTTCTTCACAACTTCTTTCAGCATCTGGTTCAATTTTCTCTGGGGTTAAGCCAGAGGTTTAGCAGTTTCCTCCAAATTCATGCGATGCGTACATAACGCAGGGCTAAGGCCTTTTATAACCTCTACCGAGCATCCTATAGCCTGTCTGTGGAGTCTCAACTCCCCAAGAAGTTTGTCCAATTGATCCTTCGTAAGATAAACATTGACGATGACATGATTTCTCTCCTTCTGATCTAGAAATTCATACTTTAACCCTTCAGGTAGCTGCTTCACCTCAGGCTTAGACTTGGGTGCCTTTTCTTCTGGTGCCTCCTCTAGAGAGGCAAACTTAACTGTTTCTATTACCTCTTCCTCATCGCTCAGATCTTCATCAGACTGATTAAGATAATTGAGAAACTTGACAACTTCTTGATTTTCAGAATCTTCAGCACCAGAATCTTGATTTCTTAATGCTTTCACAAGCGGGTCTACCATTACGGTATCCTCTTCCATCTCTTCACAAAGCTGGTTGTAGCTTTCAATAAAGTAAGCAGATTCTAGAAGGGAAGGTCCCTTCATAGCATCCTTTACTTTGAAATATAAGTGGTTGTTTCTGACCCTTAGAGTAATGATCCCCTCGGCAACATCAATCAACACACTTACTATAGCCAAGAAGGGGCGTCCAAAGATGATAGGACAGCTAGGTTCCTCCACCGTGTCAATGACCACGATATCGCAGGGAATGAAGAAACTTCCAACACGGATCTGTACATCCTCAACAACACCAACGAGCCTCTTGAACGTATGGTCCACCAATTCAATCCTCATTTTGGTCTTAACCATATCAGTCAGACCCAAATGTTTCGTGAGGCTTAGGGTCATAAGGATGATGCTAGCCCCTAAATCGGCAAGACCTTTTCGCTCGATATTGTCTCCAATAGCAAAGGGAATGGTGAAAGCCCCAAGATCCTTCTTCTTAGCTGGTAAATATGCTTTGACAAAAGTAGAAGACATGCTAGGTAGGTGCACTGTCTCGATTCTTCCTCCTCTTTTCTTCTTCGTGATCAAGTCTTTGAAAAACTTTTCATATGTCGGCATCTCCTCCAAAGCATCCAAGAAGGGTACTTCGAGGTGAAGTTTCTTTATTGACTCCATAAACTTCTCATAACGCCTTTTAAGATGTGCCTTTATTAATATGTAAGGGAAAGACAACTTGGGAGAGTAAGGATTCCTTTTACCAAATAGTTCCTCAACATATCTTGTTTCAGGCTCCCTATCATGAGCTTGTTGATTCTCTTCCTCTACTGGAATCTCTTCCAAAATCTTTGGTTCAGGTTCTACGGGATTGACCGCTTCAGGACTTTCTACTGCCTTCCATGATCTCAGCACCGCCATTTTAGCAGATTCAGTGTTGGAGGGTATCTTACCCGAGGGGTTCTTTATCAACTCGGCCATCTGGGCCAACTGCTGATCGATTTGGCATTGGTGAGTCTGCATGTCCCATCTGAACCTGCATCGTGTTTAGAACTCCTGAATTTGACAGTGCACTTTGTGCCAGCTGGTTATTGATAGTATCTTGTATTTTTACAAAATCGAACAATCGCCCCACCAAATCTGGTTGGTTCGGGATCTTGTCTTGACTTTTCTCTTTGGCTTGACCTAGGCTGTGACTAGGGTTAGTTGCTTGCCAACTTTGGTACTTTCCATGTCCTTGGAAATTTTCCTTGTTCGATTGGAAAGTGGTAGTTCTGCTGAACTTACCTTGTCCCCCTCTTTTCTAGAAACCTTGGGGTTGCTTGGTGGGTTATTTAGCTGATGCGAATTTTCGGCCACATCCTTATTGCCATAATTAAAACCAGGATGATCCAGCCTCTTGAAGTTCACAAAAGAGACGTTCTCAGCGTCCTCTATCTCAGATTCACTTTTTCTCAACCCTTCAGGTCAGGTGTAAACACAGTTATCAACCACGTGTCCACCCTCTCCGCAGGTGACACATTTCATAACTTTCTCAACTTGTTTCTTTCCCTTTCCACCTGATTCTTTCAATTATCTGACGACGCTGGCTATCTTCTAGATCTAAGAAGTGATAGCTTCGAGAGCTTTGGATTCGACAGAGGGCCCTTCTCTAGCGGCCTTCTTAGCATGTCCTCTATTAGATCTGTAAGGACCCTAACCTCCGTTTAGGGTTTATCCTATTTGCTTTGCTTAACCCTGATGCTTAGTTGTTTGCAAATCACCTTTACTGGTGATTAGGGTTTGTTGGTGATTTGTTGAGGGTTGGAGGTGCTACTTGCAACTAACCCAAGTCTAGGGTTTTTGGGCAAGTTTGTCACCTTGAGAGGTGTTCCTCTCTCTCCTTGCTTCCTCTAGTGATGATAGGAAGGGTTGGGCTCGTTGCTTGAGTTCCTTTGGGCTTGGTTGAGCCATGTTGGGCCTCGTTGTGCTTTTTCTTTGCCTTGTTGGACCTTGTGTCGGGCAAGTGAGCCTTGTGTCGTTCTAGGAGAGCCGGCCATGCTTGTGTCAGCCTGAGGTGTGTCGGCCTAGGGAGTGTGTCGGGCATGGTGTGGAGGTGTGTCGCCCATGGACCTCTTTGATCCCTTTGACATCGTTTGTGTCACCACTAGTGGACACTTGGTGCTTGATGCTTGCATGTGGCAATGGCCTTGGACATGTGTTTGAGACATGTTAGAGTGGTGGCATTGCTCATGGACAAGTGTCCTTAGGTAGGCGACACCTTGTCTTGTCTTTCCTTGGTTTCTCCTCCTTCCTTTTTATATATGTGTTCCCTTTCTCTTGCTAAGGATCGCTTTAGTTCCTTAGTCTCCCTCTTCCTTGGTGCATGTCACCCCCTTCCTTTGCAAGCTTGGTGGCCGATCTGTGTCTAGGATTATCCTTCTTCCTCTAGTGGTGGCCGAACCGTAGAGTGCCTTGCTCTCTTCTTATGGTGGAGCTTGGGGCTTGGAGCTTGGAGTTGCTTAAGGCGGGTTACATAACTCCTAACCTTAACTATACCACATATTCTATGTTCTTGTATGTTTCTTGTGAACATAATCGGTTATGTTTGTTGCTAGTTTAGTTTCTTGCTTAGTTGCACCTTGTTGGTCAAACCTTGTTCTAGAGTTTTCTTGTTGAGCAACACCCCTCTCCCTCCTTGGTCTAGAGAAGTGAGCTTGAACTCTAGTATCATGGGAAACACTCCTCTCTCGTTTAAGTTGAGAGATGAGCTTGTGTTCTAGTTGCTTGAGCAACACCCTTCTCTCACCATGGATTCGAGAGGTGAGCTTTGTGGTAGTTGTAGACCTTTGTCAGGGTTGATCTTGTGTTATCCGATTGGTGATAAGAAGTGTGCAAGATCCCTCTCTCTTGGTTGTTGAGAGGTGAACCATCTTCTTGATCCTTTAGGGTTTGGTGCCCTTGTGCTTGAGGTTGATGACGACCTGGTTGGGTTGCATCTTGCTCGATACGGTCTTGGAGGTGATGTTGCCCGATATCCTTTCTTTGGCCTAGAGCTTTGGCTGACAGGTTGTGGTGTTGTGACGGGCGTCAAACCCCTAGTCTTTGCCTTGTTGTGTCAGGCATCGCACTATGCTGAGTACCCTTCCCGACACACATAACCTAGGAGGTGGCTTGGTGTCGTTATACCTTGTTGTTGTGGAAGCGTTGCTAGCTAGTTCTGTAGTGGGCGTTACCCCTTGGCCCTAGCCCAGTGTGTGTTGGCCGTTAGCACGAGACTAGATGGGCGTTATGCCTTGTTGTGTGTGTGCTGCCTGATGCCCCTAGTGCACGATGCACCGTTGCACGATATATCTCTTTGGCTGAGCTGCACGCCCTAGTTTCCCATTAGCAGTTGGTTGCACGACACATGATGGACGTTGCACGATACCCTGCTGCACGTTACACATGGAGGTGCATGACGCAGCATTGCACGATACTTTGCGGTACACGACGCGCCATTGCACGACACATGAGGTGCACGACACCTAGAGTTGCACGATGCATCTTGTGATGGTAGCCGTTATCCTTACTGGTTAGCTTGGCCGATATGAGGCTAGAGTGTTTGGCGATAGGGGAGAGTGCCCTGTCTGATACTACCTTTGGTGAGGGTAGTGGGCGCTTATAGTGAGGGTCTTGTTTCTTATATGGAAACCGATATGCTAGTCCTTGCTTATGAATCACGCTTGGTTTATAATGGTGACCCTTGATATGCTTGTAGATCACATCCATGTATCTTGACATGACATTTCATGTGTTTATGATCATCTTGGATTATATATATAATGCTGAGGAATGGTAAGCATATAAGATGCCTTGCATGATGTTATGATCATAGGTTGAGGCATGCATGATAAAACATATAATCATCAGTACTGCTCTATGTTGGATAATATGATTCTTCTGTTAACCCATGATGATTGTGCATACTAACCATGCAGGTGTTTCATACAGATGCATAGCCAGGTAAAGGGATATGAGGTTTATATGTCTGAGTAACGCTGCTTTGATGGTTACTCTTGTTGATATGGTAACATGCATGATGTGTTTTGGTCTGAGTACCTGGGTTCGGCTAAAGTGCCTAGATGAGGTGATTATCCTCTAATGATGACCCGAGTTTGATATCCCATGGTGATGATGTAAGCCTTGAGAAGCAGTGGCACTATGTGATGAGGGATTGAGATCACATGGCAATGTGATGATCCTTGTGATGGATCTAGATAATTGGCAAGAGGCCAAGTGATAACATATAATGTTGGATCCTTGTGATGGATCAGGATGATGTTGATGACAGTAAAAACATGGTATTGAGTTTCATGTTGTTTATTCTTGTTCTTGTTTGCATGTTATAAAACTTGGTTGCCTCAACAATCCACTTAAAATTTACTAACTAATTACAGTGGAACATATCATGTAGTTTGCCCTGGCCATAGATCTATCATCGTCAGTAGCTGGTAATGCTGAAATAGGTTCTCCTGCGGGTTAACCTGGAAGCGCATATTGTTGAATATGTGTGGTTTCTCCTAGCCTAAAATAGAGAGGATGCGAGTGCAGCTGCGGTTGTAGACTCAGGATATATATATAGAGTATGGTGAACAGGCCCATGGCTCAGTGTGATAGAGCATGAATGCATTCATGGCTCAGAGCACGGTGAACAGGCCCGTGGCTCAGATATACTAGCGTCGATACCTGTACCAAGGCGGGCTAGAGGAAGGGTAGCCTATGGAGCTGACCCTGTGGCTGAAGCCACTTAAGCATGAGACTGCGGTCCTGCTTTAGTTCTCATGCACTGACCACGAGGTGGGAGGTCGTGGAGTCCAACTCATCCATTGACCTTGTATGGCAGCGACTTGGGTTTCGCAACCGAAGGTTGGATTTGAGAGGTACAACTCACTTCCTTAGGGCATAATAATATGTAATCCAGCCGAATATTACTTATTGTTTAAGGAGAAACATGAAACATTGGATGAGGACCTAAATGTAATAGTTTTCTCAGTTTATCTGTTTTCTGCAATCGGTTTTAATTAACCTGTGTTTTGGTAGTTTGTGGTTTATTGTGTTTTCTACACGTTTTCGTGTAACACCTCATTTTCTGTGTGATAGCGGGATGTGTTGCCACAAGTTTGGTATCAGAGCCCTAGGTTTGCTGAGTCTACAGGGATTTAGGACTAGGTTGTGTCTGTTCTTGTGCGTTTTCCAGATTTTCTCACAATCATCTTCTGCCATCAGCAGAAGAAAAGCCAAGATGTCTGAAAACTATGAAGAACATGCTGCTAAAAACAATGATGCTGCATCAGTTGATGAAGCTTTAGGATAGGTACATGAAGATCGGGTGCCTAAGGTCCCCCAACCTGACCCAACCATTCTTGAACACCCTGCCCATCAACAGCTTATGGGGAAGATGATGGCTACGATGAATCTAATGGTAGAAATATTGCCAGTGCCTCCGCCAAGAGCACATGCTCCCCATAGTGAAACATCGGGTATTGGGAAGACATTTGAGCGGCTTCGCCGAGTCGAAGCTTCAGATTATGCTAGAACGACTGATCCAGCGGATGCAGATCTGTGGTTGACAAGTTTTGAGAAGGCTTTCTGGATCCTCAACATTCCTGAAGTAGACAAAGTCAAGCACAATGTCTACCTTCTGAAGGGTAGTGCTGGTCACTGGTGGACCATCGAGGAAGAGAAGCGACCTCGTGAGGTGATCGGTTGGGAAGTTTTTTGGCACGAGTTCATCAGTAGATACTTTTTGAAGACGTATTTGGATGAGAAGATCAGTCAGTTTGAGTGCTTGTGCCAAGGAACGATGAACATCACCGAGTACGAGGCCAAGTTCATGGATCTGTTGAGGTTTTGTCCTCACATGGCAACAAGAGATGAAGAGTGAATCAAACGTTTTGAGAATGGTCTGATTGCTGAGTTGACAACACCTGCTTTTGCGTTGGAGAACTGAGAGCGGTTTGCTACATTTGTGGAATCTGTCCGGAGGATCGAACGGCCAGTTAGGGAGAAAAGAGAATCCATGTCTAAAAAGAGGCATGCTCAGTTCCAGGGACAAAGGTTTGGTGTCTTCAAGAAGCCAAGGTTTTCAGCACCTTCTGTGATGAGAGGTTCCAGTGTACCATCGCAGTGGTCTCCGAGTAAGGGAAGAGAATATGTTTCTTCACCTTCAAAGTCACAGAGTACAACTTCAGTGGCAGTGACAGGGCCATCTAGGCCACAGTTTGAAGTTAAGGCATGATATATCTGCGGTTAGACAGGGCATTTCAAGTCAAATTGCCCAAGTAGAGATGTTGAAGTGACGCAGCAGCTGAGACAGAATCAACAAAGGTCAGATAGACAACAACCCAGTAGTAGAAGAGGGTGAGGATGCGGTCAAGCATCGCAAGTAGGATCGTCTGCTCAAGGAAGCAGAGGACGTTGACAGCAAGCAACGACTCCATTCTATGCTATGAGCCAGCCGGAGGAGATAGTCAACCTACGAGTGGTGATAGGTCACATGGAGTCATTTCATTCTGATATGTCTTTGTCTTGCTTTATATCTGTTCTGGTTGACCCGAGTGCTACACACTCTTTTATCACCTATAGTATATTTTAAAAATGTCATTTACCTATTAGTTGTAAGAAGGATAGATTGTTGTTAGAAACCCCTCTTGATGGTTCCTCGATGCTTCGAGAGGAGTGTCCATCTTGTGTCTTATCTTTTTTGGGACATAGTGTACAAGTGGATCTTATACCACTTGATATGCATGGTTTCGATGTGATCCTTAGAATGGATACCTTAGAGAATTATAAGGTTGTTTTGGACTGTGGTTCCAAGCAAGCTGTGTTTGATGATGGCGGTAAGAAGTGAGTCTTCCAAGGAGACAGGAAGATTCTTCCGATGTGTCTAGTATCAGCTATGGCGGTAGAGAAGTTGTTATGAAAAGGATGTAAGGCATTCTTAGCTCATGTTATAGATACCAAGGTGAAGGTTCCTAGTCTGGAGAAGGTGACGGTTGTCCGAGAGTTTGCATATGTGTTTCCTGATGAGTTCCTCAGTGCTCCTCCACCCTGAGAGATTGATTTCGAGATCAATCTGGTTCTAGAAAGACAACCAGTTGCGCAAACACCGTATAGGATGGCTCTAGTGGAGATGACAGAGCTTAAGAAGCAGTTGCAAGAGTTTTTAGAGAAAGGTTTCATCCGACCAAGTACGTCGCCTTGGGGTGTTCCAGTGTTGTTCGTTAAGAAGAAGGACAGATCGATGTGGTTGTGTATAGATTACCGACAGTTGAACAAAGTTACGATCAAGAACAAATACCCATTACTGAGGATAGATGATCTGTTCGATGAGTTGTGTGGTGCTACTGTGTTTTCAAAGATCGATCTACGGTCCAGATATCATTAGTTGAGGATTAAGACGAATGACATACCAAAGTCAGCTTTTAGGACGAGGTATGGTCACTTTGAGTTTATGGTTATGCCATTTGGACTAACCAATGCACCTGCTGCTTTCATGGATTTGATGAATCGAATGTTCCATCTGTTCCTAGATCAGTTTGTTATAGTCTTTATAGATGACAACTTGATCTATAGTCGGGATAGGCAAGAGTATGAGCGACATCTTCGACTAGCGTTGACTCTTCTTCGCCAACATCAGTTGTATGCCAAGTTCAGTAAGTGTGAGTTCTGGTTGGAAGAAGTAACTTTCTTGGGTCATGTGATATCTGCAGAATGAGTCAAAGTGGACCCGAAGAAGGTGGAGTCCGTTGCAGAATAGGAATAGCCGAAAACGCCGACAGAAGTCCGTAGTTTCTTGGGTTTAGCAGGATACTACTGAAGGTTTATCAAGGACTTTAGTACGATTGCATTGCCAATGACAAGGTTGACTAGAAAGGATGTACCTTTCGTTTTGGATGATCGTTGTCAGCAAACTTTCCAAAGTTTGAAGGAAAATCTGGCTAGTGCTCCAGTGTTAGTGCTGCCAGAGCCTGGAAAGGTTATGTTGTTTTTTGTGATGCTTCCAAAAAAGGTTTAGGGTGTGTGCTGATGCAGGAAGATCATGTGGTTTCTTTCGCTTCGCGATAGCTTAAGAAATATGAGGAGAACTATACGACTCATGAATTGGAGTTGGCAGTAGTGGTTCATGTGTTAAAGATTTGAAGACACTATCTTTACGGGGAAGTATGCCAGATCTTCACATATCATAAGAATCTGAAGTACATCTTTTCGTAGAATGAGCTAAACATGCGACAACACCGATGGATGGAGCTAATCAATGACTACGACTGCACCATCAAGTATCATCCTGGTAAGGCAAATGTAGTAGCCGATGTGCTTAGCCGAAAGTCTTCTTCTCTCTCTACAAAGAAGGCATAGTTGAGTTCTTTGATATGCTATAGATGAGATATGTTTGTTTCTTTGCGATAGATGAATGTGCGGATGAAAGTTTCCTTGTTAGCTAGACTTTTAGCACGTATGCAAGTCAAGCCTACGCTAAGGCAACAGATCAAAGATGCACAGCAAATAGATGATACAGTGCAAATGATCAAGTCAAAGTTTGGCAGCAAAAAGCGTGATGGGTTCCATGAGTCCAAAGATGGACTAGTTTGCTATCAAGATAGGATGGTGGTCCCCGATGCTGAAGATTTGAGGAAGCTAGTACTCGAGGAAGCACACACGTCGATGTATGATATGCATCTAGGAGTTACCAAGATGTATCATAGTCTGAAGGACTTGTATTGGTGGCCCAGTTTGAAGAAAGATGTAGCTGAGTTTGTGGCTAGATGTGTGACATGTCAGCAAGTCAAGGCTGAGCATCAAAAGCCGGCAAGAATGTTGCAACCCCTACCGATACCACAGTGGAAATGAGATCATATAACCATGGATTTTGTAGTTATTCTTCCCAGGACAACTAGGAATCATGATTCCATTTGGGTAATAGTGGACAGATTGACGAAGTTTTCCCATTTCATACATGTAAAGACAATGTATACAGCTGAGAAGCTCACTCGAGTATATGTGGATGAGATAGTACATTTGCACGGTGTGCCAGCAACGATAGTTTCTGACAGAGGCCCTCAGTTCACGAGTCATTTCTCAGAACAGTTGCACAAGCTGTTGGGAACGCAGTTGAGGTTCAACATCATTTTCCATCTACAGACAGATGGACAGTCTGAGAGGACTATTCAGACTTTGGAGGATCTCCTTCGAGCTTGTGTTTTGCAGTTCCTAGGAAGTTGGGATGTACACCTCAGTTTGATAGAGTTTTCCTTCAAACAATAGTTATCAGTGGAGCATTGACATGGCTCCTTATTAGGCCTTATATGGTAGGAAGTGCAGATCTCCGTTATGTTGGTATGAGTCTGGTGAATATCAGCTTTTGGGTCCTGAGTTAGTACAGTAGACAACAGAAAAGATCAAGGTGATACAGCAACAGTTGAAAACGGCACAGGACGGCAGAAGTCTTATACAGACAATCACCGACGACCTTTGGAGTTCCAGGTAGGAGACAAAGTGTATCTTAAAGTCTCGCCGTGGAAAGGTGTGCTAAGGTTTGACCAGAAGGGTAAGCTAGCACCCAGATATATGGGGCCATACCCAGTCATAGCACGTATGGGCAAGGTAGCTTACGAGTTAGAGCCGCCGCCAGAGTTACACATGTTACATCCAGTGTTCCATGTTAGTATGCTGAAGAAAAGTCATCCGGATACAGGAACAGTGATACAACCAGTCAAAGTTGAGCTTGATGAAGATGTGACCTACGAGGAAGGTCCGGTGATGACACTTGATAGAAGAGTTAAGAAGCTGAAGAGGAAGGACCTAGTTCTTGTAAAGGTTCTTTGGCATCATCGTAGCGTTGAGGAAGCCATGTGGGAGCTTGAGGAAGAGATGACAAGGAAGTATCCCTCGCTTTTCTCTTCAGATTTCGAGGCCAAAATCCCTTTGTAGGGGGTTATAGCTTGTAAGGGCCCTGACCTCCGTTTAGGGATTATCCTGTTTGCTTTGCTTAACCCTGATGCTTAATTGTTTACTAATCACCTTTAGTGGTGATTAGGGATTTTTGGTGCTTTGTTGAGGGTTGGAGGTGGTACTTGAAACTAACCCAAGTCTAGGGTTTGTGGGCAAGTTTGTCACCTTGAGAGGTGTTCCTCTCTCTCCTTGCTTCCTCTAGTGATGAGAGGAAGGGTTGGGCTCGTTGCTTGAGTTCCTTTGGGCTTGGTTGAGCCATGTTGGGCCTTGTTGTGCTTTGCCTTTTCCTTGTTGGACCTTGTGTCGGGCAAGTGAGCCTTGTGTCAGCCTAGGAGTGCCGACCATGCTTGTGTCGGCCTGAGGTGTGTCGGCCTAGGGAGTGTGTCGGGCATGGTGTGGAGGTGTGTCACCCATGGACCTCTTTGATCCCTTTGACCTCGTTTGTGTCACCACTAGTGGACACTTGGTGCTTGATGCTTGCATGTGGCAATGGCCTTGGACATGTGTTTAAGACATATTAGAGTGGTGGAATTGCTCATGGACAAGTGTCCCTAGGTAGAAGACACCTTGCCTTTTCTTTCCTTGATTTCTCCTCCAGCCTTTGATATATATGTGTTCCCTTTCTCTTTCTAAGGATCGCTTTAGTTCCTTAGTCTCCCTCTCCCTTGGTGCACGTCATCCCCTTCCTTTGTAAGATTGATGGCCGATCCTTGTCTAGGAGTCTCCTTCTTCCTCTAGTGGTGGTCGAACCCTAGAGTGCCTTGCTCTCTTCTTGTGGTGGAGCTTGGGGCTTGGAGCTTGGAGTTGCTTAAGGCGGGTTACATAACTCATAACCTTAACTATACTACCTCTTCTATGTTCTTGTATGTTTCTTGTGATCATAATCGGCTATGTTTGTTTCTAGTTTAGTTTCTTACTTAGTTGCACCTTGTTGGCCGAACCTTGTTCTAAGGTTTTCTTGTTGAGAAACACCCCTCTCCCTCCTTGGTCTAGAGAAGTGAGCTTGAACTCTAGTATCATGGGCAACACTCCTCTATCGTTTATGTTGAGAGGTGAGCTTGTGTTCTAGTTGCTTGAGCAACACCCTTCTCTCACCATGGATTCGAGAGGTGAGCTTTGTGGTAGTTGTAGACGTTTGTCAGGGTTGATCTTCTGTTGCCTGATTGGTGATAAGAAGTGTACAAGACCCCTCTCTCTTGGTTGTTGAGAGGTGAGCCATCTTCTTGATCCTTTAGGGTTTGGTGCCCTTGTGCTTGAGGTTGATGACGACCTGGTTCGGTTGCATCTTGCCTGATATGGTCTTGGAGGTGATGTTGCCCGATATCCTTTCTTTGGCCTAGAGCTTTGGCCGACAGGTTGTGGTGTTGTGACGGACGTCACACCCCTGGTCTTTGCCTTGTTGTGTCAGGCATCACACTATGTGAGTACCCTGCCCGACACACATAGCCTAGGAGGTGGCTTGGTATCATCGATATACATACAAGAGGAACAAAAATAATCAAAAAGTGTTTTGGAATATCAAATTCCCCAAGTGACACAAGAACCTCGTATATCTAATAGGACAAGCCTTAAACATGAGATTTGGATATCTTGTGACTCACAAAGATAGTGAATTGGTCATAAACGATGAGCCAATAACCTATCTAGATTCTATTGAAGGACCAGACTTTGAGAAATGGTTTGAGGCCATGAGATTTGAGATTGAATCCATGTATACCAACAAAGTATGGACTTTGGTGGATCCAACTGAAGGGGTAAAACCCATAGGGTTCAAGTGGGTCAAGGTCAAGAAGAAGATTGTAATGTCTCAGGATTTGAGGCCTCAGATAAAATGATCTTATAAGGAATGATTGGAATACCCATATCGCCAAGGTTCACCTCCTTTTCCGGGAGCCCATCACTAAAGAACTCCATAGTTAAGCGTGCTCTACTTGGAGTAGTACTAGGATGGGTGACCAGTCGAGAAGTTGACCCTGACTTGCATGTGCATGAGGACAAAGCACACAGTTAAGGCTAGTGGTGGTCTGTGGGGCCAGTCGTCATTCCTGAAACTCTACTAGAGCCTTGGGCAGTGGGCCCGGGCGTTACAAATGGTATCAGAGCCAAAACCCCTCCAGTAGGTGGGGCCCACATGGGCATGTGGCATGCTAGTCTTGAGCCGTGCGGTCTAGGAAAGTTGGAAAGGCTATCTGTAGAGACGAGATGGAGCCACCCTTGCGCTGGTAGCCGTGGATGGGAGATGGGTGTCCATGGCCCATTGTGGGTCTGCACTGAAATGGGGTCAGATTATGAGGCCATATAGTTGAACCTTGACGAGGATGTCAAGAGTCTAAGTGGGGGAGATTGTAACGTCCCAGGATTTGAGGCCTCGGATAAAATGATCTTATAAGGAATGATTGGACTACCCATATCACCAAGGTGCACCTCCTTTTTTGGGAGCCCATCACTAAAGAACTCCATAGTTAAGCATGCTCAGCTTCGAGTAGTACTAGGATGGGTGACTAGTCGGGAAGTTGACCCCGGCTTGCACGTGCATGAGGACAAAGCACGCAGTTAAGGCTAGTGGTGGTCTGTGGGGCCAATCGTCATTCCTGAAGCTCTACTAGAGCCTTGGGCAGTGGGCCCGGGCGTTACAAAATGGTATCAGAGTGATGTGGAATTTGCAAGCACTATGAGGTATGAGGTATGAGGTATGAGGACAGAGAGGATAACATACCCTTGTAGAGTGGATAATACATGGATGGTTTACAAACACTAAGAGAAGTAGTGTAGTCAGCTTAAGAGGATGTTTTATCAGGAGTGATGTGGAATTTGCAAGTTAACCAAGGTTGAGTTTGATCACCATGAGGATGAACTGAGAGTTTCTTGATGAAGGCAAACTTAGAGTTTGAGATGAGATGATAAGTGGAATACATGGAGGTGTATGTTCTCAACAATACCTAACACCTAAGGATAAGAAGTGGTAATGAATGTTCTGGTTGAGGTATAGATGCCTGGATTAGCTGGAAGCTAGCAGAAGTTGAGGCTGTTAGGCTAACCTTAAGTTGAGAAAAAGAGATAAGTTTGTCTAGCACTCTGATATAATGAGAGTTGTTGAATAAAATTAGTGGTTGTTTGACCCTTGACATAATGAAAGGATGGTTTAGAGCCTCAGATGTACTTCTTTGGAAAGGGAAGTGATAAAACCCTGATGACAGTGGTTTAGGGCTTCTAGGGAATCCATCTTGAGGAAATCATGATCACCATACACTATGAAACTACAAAGATAGTAAGTGATTGTAGCACTTTGGATGCATAAAATAAAGTTGCATGTAGCATGTGGCCATGCAAGCTAGGAGGCGAAGGATGAACACCAGTAACCCAGTACATGGATATAACGTATAAAGAGTTCCCGAGAGGGAATGGGAGTTCATCACTGTGTATGTTGTGAGTCTCCCCTAAACCATGGAAGGTCAAGATGCAATATGGGTTATGGTAGATCGCCTTACCTAGATGACGTGAGAAAGGAAGAGCACTGTCACTGGACATATTCAGTTGAACCACTTAAGAGAGAGGGATGGTTCAACCACACCATGATGCGAGTTCAAAAGTTTTTGGGTATGACAAAGGTTCACATCCATGAGGTGGAAGTGGATACATGAAGAACTCGATGATAGTACAGTTTATCACCCCATACTAATGGACAGTATGATTCAGACTGAAGGGTTCGATGTGAGCATGTGTGCTCATTCAGGGTGATATATAGAGACAGTTCTTAAGATGTGATGTTAACCACCATAGCCTTTATCGGGATGCAAGAAGTCTTATAGAGAGGTTGTGTCGGTCACCACTTCATTAAGATGATGTTGGTGAAGGAGGCCTCACGAAGGTCAGAAAAGAACCATAGTGTGTACAGATGAAGTCGCTTTGATCGTGCAATGGCCGAGAGAGATCCCAGTGGTGACTTGAGTCATGAGCTAAATGCAAAGTAGACTGACATGCAGTTCACTATGGGAGAATATGTGATATGAAAATCCGACCCCTCCAAGCTACAGTTGAGAAAGCTGAGTCCCTGATATATGGATCCATTTGATATGGATTGGTGGAGATGGTTGTGTTTAGCCTTACCCCTCAGGATAACATGATGAGTAATGTGTTACATGAGTCCGATCTAGAGTACTATGTGAGGTACCCAAGCCATGTGTTGAGCCCTGAGTCTATTCAGCTTTTGAGAGGCTGAAATGTCCTGAGTCACCTATGAGGGTATGTTATAACAAAGTAAAAAAAGAACTCAGATGGAAGAATATGAGATGATGAAGGTTCTTGGGAAGCACCATGGAGAGGGTGAAGCCACATGGGAGCCCTGATGGACATGGAAAAGTCTTATCCTGAATTGTTTGCTTAGTTGAATTTTGAGGACAAAATTCCTATAAGAGGGGAAGGATGTTATAACCCCAATTTTTGGGTTCAATAGGTGAGAAATGTAATTTTTCATATTAAAGATATTTGGACAAATAATGATATAACTTGTATTGAATAAATGGATTCCATTTACAATAGCCTTGATTGTTTGCTTTGTGGGCTTTATGGGCTATTGGGCCCAATAAAGAGGAATTTCAAATAATTGATGAATAATTGAGAATTTGAGAAAAGAAAAATGTGGAAACCTCTAGAAGGCAAAATAATGTAATACAATGATGGATTTCGTGCCTCTTAGGTTCCTTGGGTGCCAAGGAGTCCAAGATTGTGAAGAAAAGGCAATAAGAAAAGAAAAGATCAAATAAGTATTTCTTTATTAAGAAAGAAATTGGAAAACAATGTTAAAATATGGGAAACAAGTGAAAAGAAGTATATTTGAATAACCCTTAGTGGAATTTCGTATTCCAAGGATTCCTAATGATAAAAGGAATGCCAATGAGGAAAATAAAAGAGAAATAAAGAGAAATCCTCAAAAAGGGATATTTTAATAAGAAATCAACATAATAATGAGAAATAATGCATTTAGATGCATCTAGAAGGATAATAAGTATCCTTATGAAGGATTTTCGAAATCATAAAGTTTCTTGGGATACAAGGAATCCCAATGAAGAAAGAGGAAAGAGAAAATATCAATGAAGCAAAATAAGAGAATAATGTAATACATTATTAATGAATTAAGAAGGTATGGTTAAAAAGAAAGTAATGTATACTAAAGGGGAATAGGAATCCCTATCAATGGATTAAAAAGCAAGGAAAGAGAGAATAAGTAAAAGGAATTTCGAATTCCTAATTATTCAAGAAATAAGATATATCAAAGGAGTGAGAAAACTTGTGTTCTAATGAAGGAATCACTTTCCAAGTGGGAAAAGGATTTGTTTCCCTTGAATAAACATCTTAGGGTGCGAAAACCCTCCTCTATAAAAGGGGTAGACCCTTTGGGATGAGTTCCAGAGAGATTATTCATCTCCCACTCTCTTCCTCGTCTTCTTCATGTCTCCTTACATTCAAAACCCTAACAGAGGGGAGCAACTGACCATGGGGCAGAAAGGAGTCTAGGTAGTGGTTTCGATGGAGGATGGGGATGCCATGAGGTCAATACTAGGTCAAGCTAGCATCACCGTGACCTACACGATGCGCCATGGTAGCGATACGACTGCGCTTGCAGCAGCAAGTTGTAGGTGTGCCCCGACCGACCCAGCCGTTCTCGTCAAGATATGAGGGTACCCCAGGTGCGCCCAATAGCGGCGAAGATAATGGAGGAGTTCCCGGCGAGGTTCACGGCCCAGAAGAGAAGGTAGAGCCGCGCCTAGGGCGGCTAGGGTCGGCGCCGCACGGCTGGCTGAAGGTAGGGGATGACCCCTCGGTCATTGGATGGAAATACCCTCCGGGGTATGAAGCGTCGAGCCACTTAAAGGAGGGCATAACGGACAATTCGAAATGTTTCTGAACATGGCAAGTATGTGTTGCATGGGAGAGGCTATGTGGCGCCTCCCTATTGGCCAAAGTAAGTGGGTTTTGTAAAATTCATAACTTTTTAATGGTAGCTCGGTTGGGGACATATAATACATGAATCTTGTTCAGAAAAACACGAGGAATTAAATAAAATTACTACTGGAGACTAGTTTTACTTCTAGTTCGAAAAATAATGGAAGATGTCAACTTTAATGTATTAGTGTTTGAAGAACCCTATTTTTGATATAAATAATATCTTTATAAGGGTTTAATTGATGATTAGAGTTGGTATTAACATGGATCAAAAATCTTAACGAATTAGGAGATATGGATTTTTGAAAATCCCTAAAATAAATGAATTGTGTGAGCTTATGACCGTTGGATCGAGATCTGATGATCAGGAGATCATCACCTACCTCAGAACAGATAAGGAAAACCGGAAACATAAAAACAGAGTTTTCCACAGTAGATTTCATGCACTTGAATGCATAGGCAAACTTGGAAAACTTTCCAAAGAATCCGGGGGATCAGTCTGAGTTGATCTACCCCTGGTTTCCCTGTGTTTCATTGCCTCTAGACGATTTTCCCAATTTGGGACTTCTCGATAGCCATATGAGGACTTGTATATATAGAGGGGGGGGGGGCTACACACCATGTGCATAGCCCTAGAACCCCTCTATGAGTCCGTGTGGATAAGGAAAGTTGATGAGAGCAACAAATTTCAGAAGATCTCCCCAACCTGTACCCTAACTAGGCCTCCCTTCTCGCCGGAGAAGAGCTCTACCGTCCGATCCGTTCAGGCAAGACAAGGAACAATAGCGACATGTGTCAAGTTCAAGGAAGAGAGACGGAGGTGGGGTTGCCCTCGCCATGCGTCTAGGTGCAGCAAGTCGCAGAATCAACAATGGAGTTGACCGAAGGCTTGTGCTGGACTGCGCGGGAGAGTTCTACGCGAGGTAGAAGAAGACAGGGAGAAAAGACCCCCTACCCCGGCAGTCGTGAAAAGGGTTCAAGGGTAGAAATGTAATCAACCACTATTGCATGGATACTAAAGTAAATTTTGCTTGATTGATGTGTCATCTTCTTATTGGCTTAAAAGTAATTAACTTGCAAAAATTGTAGAAAAAGATTGATAGCTCCGATGAAAATAAGTTGTATATGAAAATTGATCAGAAAAATGCAAGGAATGCAATGAAAATGAAATTGACGCCTAATTTGACTTTCAATTCAAAAAAAATTATAAAGATGCTTTCTTTAAGGGTTTAATCAATGGAAAACCTTAATCATTGATGATTATTGAATTGGGAAATTCGATAAAGTTGAAATTAACTTGTTGATTATTGTTTTCATGGATGATTAAAGTTGAAATTAACCTGTTGAAATTAACCTGTTGATTATAAAGGATACATTAAGATCTATAAGGGTGAACTTTACACGTAATTGGATTAATTTAGGGTTCCATGTGCATAAATAAGCTTTAATGGGCCTTGAAACCCTAATGTTGGTAAATTCGACTCTTAATAGCTTTAATTATTCAAAGTGCTGAATAAAGATGAGACATAATGATCCTAGGCTATTTCGAGAATTAAAGTTCCTAAATTGTGGATAAATAACCTTAATATATAAATTAGGGGTTTTGAATGAATCAAGATAGAATTAATGACAAATAGAGTTCGCATGTGAATTCAATCATAATTAACTATGAATTGATGATAAAAGAACATAATGATTTTGTTATATATTAAAAGGATGAAAATTGTAGCTTTAATGTAAAATAGGCTTAATAGACTTATTTAATGGTTAATTATACCTTAAATCCGAAACTGAGGATTAGATGTTGAGATAATTAGGGTTTTTGATCAATGGCGTTAATTTAGGGTTTAAAATAGTAAAGGATGAAGGGAAACCCTAATTGCAATGGAAACCCTAAAAGTGGATTAGAAACCCTAGGAAGTGAGCTAGATTTGATAGATCTTAATGACATGAGTAATAAAAGAAAATTGTATAATTGTTTCAGGATCTTATTGAATTCTTTCTTGCCTATTGGTTGATTGCATTATTTCTGTCTCACATCAAATTGACAGGTATGTGGTTATGCTTATGACTACCCGAATTAGTTTTCTGGGATTTTGTCGAAGTTTCTATCGTGACTTGAATTAAACTGTTGGATGTTTTAATTCATGCAAATTCTAATGTGAATATGACTATCACCTAAGAGTTATGCCTACTAGCTCAGATCCCAGTCCCCCCTCTGTAGTTTAATGGGTTGACCTAGTAAAAGGATACCAATGGGGTAGGCCCATCAAGTCATTATATGACTTAGTAAATGGCTACCAATGGGGTAGGTCCATCAAGTCACATTGAGTTAGAGATTGGACTATCTATGGGTAGTGCCATGCCACTCAACCCTAGGTATTGATCTACCTATTAGGTAGGATCATGTGGGGTTTAATGAAGATCTACCATGTGAGAGAGGTAGCATCCATGTCCACTACAGGGACAACACAAAGGAAGGGGATAGGAAGGGATTGAGTAGTACTTCTTAAAATGTAATTTGAATGTTAAATGATAATTGGTCGTTTACATTGTTAACATAGTTGCACAATTATTGTTTCCCCCACATACCTGCTTCTTGCTGACCGACATTTTGTTTGTCGACGTTTTAGGTACAAACGAAAAGAACAAATAGTACAGTGGCATATGTGGAACTAAATGAGAAATAACGTACACAGGAGGATTAATTAGATTAATATCTTCATGGATAGAAGTTTAGAAATTCCATCTTTTAAAAGGTAAGCAAAGTTTTAATTTTCTACCAGATTTCAGTTTAGTTAGTAGAATTTTATAATTATTATTGATTATTTGTTGAACCTTTGATCCTGTTAATTGAATAACGGCTCTGACCTTCAGGTCTCCCTTAATTGGGGGTTACCGGGAGGCGGGGTCGTTACAATTAGTATCAGAGCATAGGTTCCTCAATTAATCTTTAATAATTATTAAGTTTTACAAATTATGTAGAAACCAAGGGAGTTATTAGAGGATTGTCCGAAAGACTGAGGTGTCTAGAAAAGGATCACGTCTGGGGGCTGGAAATATTTTCCTCTGCATCGCTAGTCGGAATACAAGGATTCCCGGATTGTGTGACTGCCTGGATGATGTCTTAGGGTATGACTCGAAATAAGATACCTTTAGGACTCTCTCATCTTGTTCATCCCTTCGCAACTCAAATTCTGATAAGGACCTTAAGGATTAGGGTTTCCTCTCTTCTCCTCACCCTCTTGAGGTATGGGTAAGGTTGATAAGGATTAAGGAATCCTCCACCAAATTAATAAAAAGCATGTAAATAAGATGTCATGGACATAAGCTTAATAGAGTAAGCGTAAAAGGATAGATGCATGCTTAGGTCGTATGACACAAGTTGTCATCACCCTCAGGAGAGGCCTGAGGATAGACCTCTTGTTAGGAGGATGAGTAGAGAGGGAGATACCTCCATTAAAGGTAGAGACCTAGAACATCCTTTGAGGATAATGGTAACCCTAACCCTAAGTGAAGGTTAGAGAGAGAGATGACATGATGAGTTAGATGTCATGATTGACCGAGTGTTTGGTTGGTCATGCCTTTGGGATGCCATAAGAGGGTAGATGACCTAGTACCTTTGGCGACTCAACCCTGGAGAGGGTCATGCATGCCATAGCAAAGGATAGATCCTTCGTGGATGAGGTTAGAGGAGAACCTATAGTTACCCTACAGGCTTAGGAAAGTAGGTTATAGCTTGATGAAATCCTGGTTAAGAGATCATGATGGATGGCTTATGAAAGGGTTATGGATGCTCTTGAGCCAAACATGAGTTGAGCATAGGCTTCAACCACATAGGGGTATGCTTGTGAGCATGAGCCTTCATGGATAAGGGACCTCTAGTAAGTATGGTTGGAGGTGGAATTATCTCTAGAGAGAGGAAGTAGAACCCCAACAAGGAGGTTGGAAGCCCAAAACCCCAAAACTTGAGGAATAGTGGGGAGTCGAGAATGATGTGACCTAAGTGGATGATAGTGGTTGCCTTATGCTTGATCCCTGGAGGCTGATGATATCTTGGTTGCCTTTAGAGGAACCAAACCCTAGAGAGAGGACGATGCTTCTAGTACCCAGGGTATAAGTGGTTACCTGCTGGATGAGATAAAGAGTGCCTTAGACCCTAAGGAGGTTTAAGTACCCTATTGTGAGGTTTTATACCTAGTTGAATGTCCTTGAGGAGGACTCAACTCTGAGGTGTTGCTCATATAAAAGGATCATGGGAGTACAAGGCATACCTTGGACATGATTGATTCGTGGTTAAGAGGTTGAGCATGTAGTTGGATATCCAAAGGTGAACCTAGGGTTCCTGGCCGAAGAGGGGAAGTGGTGTACCTAATGCTCATGATGAGAATTGAGTCTCTATAGTTTCAAGTATAGTACTCTTCATGTATAGAGGAAAAGGAAACCCCTTAAGTTGAAGGTAGGTTTGATGAACCCCTCACAACTAAGTTGGTCTAATGTTGAGGATGAGAATAAGTGTGACCTATCATGGTTTAATAGGTGATCTGCTTGTGCCTTGGTAGCTTTTGGGTTAGGCATGTTCATGTGAATGTAAATCCTAGGGACGGTTGTGACCTTGTTGTCAAGAGTTGTAGTTTCCTCCCATCCTGGGAGAGGGACCCTTTGGTAGGGTGTATACCAGTTTTGCTGGTTTTGAGGTAACCTAAAGAAGTCCCATAGGATCTTGAGAAGCTAAGTGAAAAGTACATGGAATGAGAATGAACTTGTAGGCCCATAGATAACCATCTCTAAGTGCACGTGGATGTGTTACCATGGAGGTAATTGGTATGGGGCCTGACCAAGGTAGGTAGGTTGCCTTGACCCCTATGAAGGGATGAAAGTCAGTCAAGAATGCGGAGAGAGATGATGAATGCTTGGGTAAGGTTCTAAGTTGAACATGTACTATAAGAGAATCCTAAGTCTGTCCTAGGGTCAGGAAGGGATAAGACTGATGGAAGAAGGAGTTTCCTAATTCCCTAGATGTACATGACCATAGGGTTGGGAGGTAACAACTATCATTATCTGAGGGCTATGGGTTAGGAGATTGATCACCTTCATGAACTCATGGGACCCAAAGGGCAGATGAGTAGGGCACTCTCTGGATGCATAAGGGAAAAGGGATGACCC
This sequence comes from Alisma plantago-aquatica, assembly GCA_963693085.1. Taxonomy (NCBI): domain Eukaryota; kingdom Viridiplantae; phylum Streptophyta; class Magnoliopsida; order Alismatales; family Alismataceae; genus Alisma; species Alisma plantago-aquatica. The sequence goes on from OY856410.1 coordinate 568,641,974, forward strand.
CAAAAGTGTCGGCACCCTATAGACCTAGAGGAGATGACCAAGGATTGTGTGGTGACCCAAGTAGGTTCGAGACTAGTTTTCCATGAAACTACCTTTGATATCAAGATGACTGAGAAGTAGAGACAAAAGTTGCACGTTTCAACTTAGTTTTAAAGGTCTACTGGCAAGGTGGGATGTACCATCTCTACTCCTGGAATGGGAAGAACTCTGTATTTGGACGGCCGCCAAATGCTTATTTCTTCTTGTTATGGGAGTGAGAGATAGGACAGTACGCATGCCATACACCAAGGATAAAGATGATGTAAGTTGGAACGTTGCTACAAGGTATGAGGATAGAGATGATAAAATACCTTTATGGAAGGAATAATACATGGATGGTTTACAAACACTAAGAGAGATAAGGTAGTCATCTTATAAGGATGTTTTTAGCATGAGCTATGTGGATTTAGAAAGTGATACAAGGTTGAGTTTGATCACCATTAGTATGAGCTCAGAGTTTCTTGATGAAGACAAACTTAGAGTTTGAGATGAGATGATAAGGGTAATGCTTGGAGGAGTATGTCTTCGACATTACCTAACACCTAAGGATAAGAAGTGGTATTGAATTCTCTAGTTGAGATATAACTTCCTAGTTTAGCTGGAAGCTAGAAGAAGTTGAGGTTGTTTGACTAACCCTATGTTTGGAAAGAGGATGTGTTTTGCCTAACACACAAATGAAAAAAGATATGTTGAACAAGTTAATGGTTGTTTGGTTAGCCAGTTTAGTCCTTGATATAGTAAAAGGATGGTGATAGAACCTCAGATATATTCCTTTGGATAGGAAGGTAATAAAACCCTTTTGAGAATGGTTTAGGGTTTCCGAGGTATCAAGCTTGAGGAATCATAACAATACAGGAGGTCATGATATACCTTGGTACTACAAAGATAGTAAGTGTGGGTAGCACTCTGGATGCTTAAAACAAAGTTGCTTGTGGCCATGCAAGCCAGGAGGTGAAGGACGAACACCACTAAACCAGTGTATCGATATAGAGTATAAAAGAGTCCTTGAGAGGGAATGGGAGTTCATCACTATGGATGTTGTGGTAAGTCTTCCTTTGAACCAGAAGGTCAAGATACAATATGGGTTATGGTAAATCGCCTTACCTAGATAACATGAGAAGAAAGAAGTATTGTTAAGAGATAGATTCTTTTGAACTACATAAGAGAGAGAGAGATGGTTCAACTACACCATGATACGAGTTCAAAAGTTCTTGAGTATGACCTAGAGGTTCACTTCCATAAGGTGGAAGTAGATACATGAGAACTCAATAATAGTATAGTTTATCATCCCGTACTAATGGTTAGTATGATCCAGACTAGGGGGTCTGATGAGAGCATGTGTGCTCATTTAGGGTGATACAAAGAGACAGATCTTAAGATGTGATGATAACCACATAGCCTTTATCGGGATGCAAGAAGGAGGTTGTGTAGGTCACCACTTCATTAAGGTGATGTTGGTGAAGGAGGCCTCACGAAGGTCAGAAAAGAACCACAGTGGGTGCAGATGAAGTTGCTTTGATCATGCAATGGCTGAGAGAGAGAGCCCAGAGACGACATGAGTCATGAGCTGATGCAAAGCAGACTGACATGCAGTTCACTGTGGGAGAATATGTAATGTGAAAATCCAACCCCTCTAAGCTACAGCTGAGAAAGTTGAGTCCCCGATATATGGGTCCATTTGAGATGGATTGGTGGAGATGGTTGTGTTTAGCCTTGCCCCTCAGGATAGCATGGTGTATAATGTATTACATGAGTCCGATCTAGAACACTATGTGAGGTACCCAAGCCATGTGTTGAGCCCTGAACCTATTCAGCTTTTGAAAGGCTGAAATGTCCTGAGTCACCTATAAGAGTATGATATACCAAGGTGAGAAAGAACTCAGATGGAAGAATATGAGATGATGAAGTTTCTTGGGAAGCACCATGGAAAGGGTGAAGCCACATGGGAGCCCTGATGGACATAAGAAAGGATTATCCTGTTTGTTTGCTTGCTTGATGGAATTTTGAGGACAAAATTCTTATAAGAGGGGAAGGATGTTACAACCCCAATTTTGGGTTCAATTGCTGAGAAATGTAATTTCTCATATTAAAGATATTTGGAAAAATAATGATACAATTTGTTAACAATAGCCTTGATGATTGTGTTGTGGGATTTATTGGCTATTGGGCCCAATAACAAGGAAATTCAATTAATAAATGGATAATTGAGTTTTTGAGAAAAGAAAAGATGTGGAAATATTTAGAAGGCAAAAGAATGTAATCCAAATGTGGATTTTGTGCCTCTTGGGTTCCTTGGGTCCCAAGGAGTCCAAAGTTGCATTAAGAGTGCAATAAGAAAAGAAATTGAAAATAATGATAAAATGTGGAAAATAAGTGAAAAGAGGTATAATTGAGTTATCCTTGATGGATTTTCGTATCCAAAGTATTCCTAATGTTAAAAGGAATGCCAAACAGGAAAAAGGAAAGGAAAGAAAAAGAGGAACCCCTAAAAAGAATAAGGAAAATAAGTAAGATAATAAGAAAATAGATAAAAGATAAGTAAAAGGCTAAGGGATATTCCCAAGATGGGATTTCGATCCATTAAGGTTCCTTGGGGTTCAAGGAACCCATAATAATAATTTAATGGCAAAGGAAAGAGAAAATAGTTGAGAAATAAACATAATTGAGTAATAACTTGCAACTAAAGAAAGGGACCCTATTTCTTGAGATAATGATCCCAAATTTGGCATGATGATAGATTAAGTAATCAAGAACTTTCCCTAAATATTTGGGATCAAAAAGCTTAACGGATTACGAGATATGGATTTTTGAAAACCCCTAAAATAAATGAATTGTGTGAGCTTATGACCATTGGATCGAGATCCGATGATCAAGAGATCATCACTGACCTTAGAACAGATAAGGAAAATTAGAAACATAAAAGTAGACTTTTCCACAAAAACTTTCTTGCACTTGAATGCATAGGCAAACTCGGAAAACTTTCCAAAGAATTCGGGGGATCAATCTGAGTTGATCTACCCCTGGTTTCCCTGTGTTTCATTGCCTCTAGACGATTTTCCCAATTTGGGATTTCTCGACAGCCATATGAGGACCTGTATATATAGGGGGGGATACACACCATGTGCATAGCCCTAGAACCCCTCTATGAATCCGCGTGGATAAGGCAAGTTGATGAGAGCAACAAATTTCAGAAGATCTCCCCAACCTGTACCCTAACCAGACCGCCCTTCTCACCGGAGAAGAGCTCTACCGTCCAAGCCGTTCAGGAAAGACAAGGAAAAATAGCAGCATGCGTCGAGTTCAGGGAAGAGAGACAGAGGTGGGGTTGCCCTCACCATGCGTCCAGGTGCAGCAAGTTGCAGAGTCAACAATGGAGTTGACCGCAGGCTTGTGCTAGACTACGCGGGAGAGTTCTGCGCGAGGTAGAAGAAGACAGGGAGAAAAGACCCCCTACCCCGGCAGCCGTGAAAAGGGTTCAAGGGTAGAAATGTAATCAACCGCTATTGCATGGATACTAAAGTAAGTTTTGCTTGATCGACGTGTCATCTTCTTATTGGCTTAAAAGTAATTAACTTGCAAAAATCGTCGAAAAAGATTGATGGCTCCGATGAAAATAAGTTGTATATGAAAATTGATCAGAAAAATGCAAGGAATGCATTGAAAATGAAATTGACACCTAATTTTACTTTCAATTTAATGAAAATGAAATTTTTATGACCCCGCCTCCCGGTAACCCCCAATTAAGGGAGACCGAAAGGATAGAGTCGTTAACCAATAACCCGGATCAAAGGTTCGACAAATAATCATTAACAATTATTAAATTCTACCAACTATACAGAAATATGGTAAAAATAAAAACTTTGCATACCTTTTAAAACTAGGATTTCAAAACTTCTATCCACACAGATACTAATCTATCTAATCCTCCTTTGTACTTTAATTCTCATTTAATACCACATATGCCACTTTACTGTTTGTTCCTTTCATTGTACCTAAAATGCCTACAAACAAAACATCGGTCAGTCAAAGCTGGTATGTGGGGAAAACCATAATCATACAAATATGTTAACAACGTAATCATTTAACAACCAAGATTACATTTTAAGCCATACTACTCAATCATTACATATCCCCTAACTCTGTGCTATCCCTTGTATACTACCTCTCTTTAGGTAGCTTCTTACTCACATGGACCTACCTTACAGGTAGCCAATACCTAGGGTAATAGAGTCACATGGCACTACTCGCAAGTATCCCAATATCTAACTCATGATGACTTGATGGTCCTACCCCATTGGTAGCCATTTACTAAGTCATCTAATGACCTGATGAACCTACTCCATTGGTAGCCATTTACTAGGTCAATTATTAGGCCATAGAGGGGACCAGGATCGGAGCTAGTAGGCACATATCTTATGTGATAGTCCTAGCCACATTATAGTTTGCACGAATTAAAATCATCCAACAATTAATTCATGACATCGATGAAAACTTCGGTAAATCTCGGAAAACTAACTCGAGATATCCATAAGCGTAACCACATACTTGTATTGCAGATTCAGATACAGAATTAATCAGAACATAGAAATCCCAATCAAGCAACCAATCATGCACAAAATCCTGAAATAAATATCCAATTTCCTTTTATTAATATTTATTCAATATCATCATCATTCTTAGGATTTCTATTCCAATTTTAGGGTTTCCTTGGGAATTAGGGTTTTGCCTCCATTCTTAGTTATCAAGAACCCTAATTCATCAAATCTACTTAAAACCTTTAAATTCTCTCCTTTTAATATTCTTAACAGTCTTAGGATCATCATTTAGTATTTTACTTCTCCAATCCGAAATATCACAGTTTTCCTCTTCTTTTACCCCAATTAGGGTTCCCATATGAATTATTCTTCATTTATGGATTACAACCCTAAATCTACCAATTTTGTATACCAAACAGATGAAAATTCTATGTTATTAATCGACAGGTTAATATCTTTCAAATTAACCTATTAGTCTTCAAAGATGTATCCTTTATATTCAATTTAGGGTTCCTAAGGTTTCCTACAAAAACTTAATCATCTTAATTACCTTTATTAAGGATTCTCTAATTCAAACTATATTCAAGAATCATTATATTACAACTGTATTCTTGCAACATCGTGTTATGGCCACTAAAACTCATATTTACTAAAATCAGGGTTTTTAGTCCATTAAACCATGTTCATGATCATAAAACCCTAAAACCAACATACTAATCATCTTTTATGATTTTATCATTCCTTTTAATCATAACAGGTTAAGATTGATCAAAAACATATAAAAGATTCATCATGTTCATTTTTACATCATTCTAGGGGTTTTCTATCAATTAATGCATCAAAAGATGTAAAACCCTGTACTTTTTGAGTTTCAATCAGAATTAGGATTCATACATAATTTCTTTGTATTCCTCCCGTTTTGAGGATCAATTTTCATATAAGATTTGTTTTAATCCGAGTTACCAATCTTTATTTATGAAATTTGCAAGGAAAAGTACCTCTCGGCCAATCAGATGGCGCCACGTCACTTCATGCAATCACGACTTGCCTTTGAGTTTATAATTGAATTACGGTCTTGCCCCCTGTCTAAGTGGCCGACTCTTCATACCCGAGAGGGGTAAATCCGTCCAACGACCATCTGCCCTTCATCTACCTCGCGACAACCTAACGACGCCAACCTGTAGCGCGTCGGAGGGCCGTCCTCCTCTCCTCTGGGCTCGGGGGTGGCCTCCCATGGCCGCCCTAGTTCCGATACACCCTGAAGCCCTCGAGGCACATCCAATCGTAGCCAGATACGGTGGTTCTAGAGCCTGGTCTTCCCACAATTACTGCTGCGGTGAGCTGCAGTTCTGCAGACTTATGGCAAGGGTCGCCGAAGGCTAGGGCGGGGGTTGGATAGTTGATCTTCCTTGGATCATTGCTGATGCTTCTCTGGGAGCCAGGACCTCCGGAGGACACTGCTTTGAGAAGGTTTTCCATGCAAGGTCATGTTCTCCACGCAAGGGCATGTCTTCTACAACGACAGACCTTCCAGCGACTATGGTTCCTCGTACGGAAATGTTAGGGCCTACTCAAATGCCAAGTTTGGAGTCTGGGATAGAGGTGAGGGTTGCACTAGAGTCGAAGGCATCTTCTTTGTGTGACTGGTGATGACGGTAGGGTTTAAGTTGTCACGTATCCAACACCTCCTTTATATAGGGTGCAAACCAAAACTCCTAGGGTTAGAAGGAGTGGAACGACAGGGTCAGGGTGCCCCGGTTGTTTCTTTCTTTTTAGGAAACAACACACGTAGAAAGAAAAACTCAACTCCCACTATTATAACGTTGGGCAAGCCACTAAAGGTATTTTCTATTCTTTTCTCAAGGAGGAACTCGTCATATATCTGGAATACCTCAGGGAAGGTATATAACTAAGATTCACGTATTGAGTTATTGCTCAATATATTCTTGAAATCTATGTTGTCGATTCATCCCCCTTTTTGGTATATGCTTTAGTCTAATTGTCCTCCTTCTTTGGCAAAATGAAAAGAAAACCCATTGGTATGTCTTATACATACACAACTTTCCCCTTTTGTCATCTCATTAAAACAATATTGTTACTTCTTGAAATATTCTTTTCCTCCATATTCCAAGAATTATCTTTTATTTCCTTTTATTATATAAATATTATTTTGCAAGGATTTCTCATTAATATTTTTGCTTAATATCCATTATTATGTATCCTTTTTTTTCCATTACTTGGACTTTTCTTCCTTTCTTTTCTTTTATACCCATTATTGGATTAATATAATAATAGGAACCACTGAATTCCTATCAAAAGGATAATCACAAAATAAATTCATCCATTGAAGCTAAGCATACAACTTTTTCAATTAAGTCCAAAGACACAAAATCATCGTATTTCAAATATGAAAACACTTGCAAAATTGGGGGTTGTAACAAAGATGGACATGGATGGTAAAGTACAAACCTATAAGGGAACATTGGTTGCAAAGGGTTTCAAACAAGTTCAAGGTGTTGACTACGAGAAAACCTTTTCACCAGTAGCCATGGTTAAGTCCATCAAGATCATGCTTGCCATTGCAACTTATCAAGACTATGAAATTTGGTAGATGGATGTTAAAACCACATTCAAGATCATGCTTTCCATTAAGGATGTGTACATGACACAACCTGAGGGTATGATAAATCCAAAGGATGCAAATAAATTATGTAAACTATAAGGTTAATCTTATGGATTGAAGCAAGCATCTCGAAGTTGGAATCTTGATTTTAATGAGACAACCAAAGAGTTTGTCAAAATGAAGATGAACCTTGTGTGTACAAGACGGTTAGTGGGAGCATAGTGACATTCCTCATATTGTATGTAGATGGCATACTATTGATGAGGAATGATATCCCTACTTTACAAAAGGTAAATACATAGCATGAAAATATATTTTATATGAAATACTTGGGAGAAGCATCCTACATCTTGGATTAAGATCTATTGGGATAGATATAAAATGCTTCTTGTACTAAGTTAAAGCACATAGACTAACAAAGTGTTGAAGCGGTTAAACATGGAGAGCTCAAAGAGAGGAAACATGCCCATACTTCATGGAGTTACCATCTCTAAAGATCAAAATCCTAGCTCTTATGTCAATGCTTATGAGAGGTTGGAACAAAGAAAGCACAAGGCATTCTAGAGCTCTGGGCGATCAATGCTTGCGTCCACACCATATGGTCTGAACGCAACAGTAGGAAGCATGGAGGCAAGGAGATATACTATGTCGACCTCTTCAAGACTATTGAAGCTCACATTCAGTCACTCTACAATATACATAAAATGAAATTAACTAGTGTTCCTTCCAAAACTCTTCAAAATTGGAATTTATGCTAGTTAATTAGTTTTAAACTCTATATTAGCCTTCTTGAGTCCTTTATTCTATGTAAATTGCATGTCGAATGCAATTTGTAACTTTGTCCCAATTCTTTGGGTTTGGTATATATTTACCCTAAATTTTCCAAAAAAAAGTGCTCTTGATTTTTTCTAAGCTTAGTTACAAGTCATGCAATCATTACAAGTGATTTACAACATCACTCTAATGGATTTACATCATATTCCAAAAATGTGCACTTGTATTGACTTTGACTTCTATTTTCCCCAATTTGAGATGCACAAGTTAGGACATTTGGAGTGTGTCGATAACTAATCTGAAATCACTCAAGTAGAGACATTAGACAAAAATAAGTGGAATCTTTGGCTTTAGGATTAAGAGTTACAAAATGTGCAATTAGCTTCTTTAAGAAGGCTACCAAAATTGTAAAAGCTAAAAATAGCTTCAATCACATCAGAATAGATGACACTCAAACAAAACTTGTGAATTTTGACATTAACCTTGAGGATATCATTCATCAAAAAACATATGTCTAAAGCCCATCCTATCTATATCATTAAGCTTGGGGAAGCTGAGATAATTCATAATATCTAAATTATTAGTATAACTATTTTTGAAAATACTAAAATAGTAATCCACAATGTGATTCTTAATCGCATAAGAATCTGTGCAAACAAATCCATCAATATAAAGAGATTTAATATGATTTAAATACCTTCTTACCTTAATTGAAGAATAGAAATTTTTTGAGTTAGAGTCACCTTCTCTTAACCAGTTAACTTTGGACTTCTACCTGGATAAAGATTCTTCATGTAACCTTGCCAGAAAAGCATCTTTCCTCTTCTAACTTGCTTCAAATTGAAAAGTGACATTAGAAGGATCAAAGTCTAAACTAGTTTGGGCCTCCACAGCAAGAAACTCCTTTCTTCTAGCTAAATCAGAAAAGTTGCCTACAGAATTCAAGTTCCATGTCAAAAGATAAAGTCTCAACCTCTTAAATTTAGAGTAGACTTTGAAAATAGGAAAACCAACAATATCAATAGAATTCAATAATACTTTTATTACTATGATCCCAAAGGGTTAATACTGCTATTTTGAAAATTTGCCCCCCTATTTCTCTCTGTAATGTTGTGTATAAAGTGATTTCTAAAATCATGGCTAATAGGCTCCAAGGTATCCTTCCATTTATTAATAGTTGCAACCAGTCTGCATTTTTCAAAGGTAGAAACATCAAAGATTCTACTATCCTTTCAAGTGAAATTCTTCATGATTTCAATAGAGCCTCTACTGATAACTATGTGTTTGAAAATTGATATTTCAAAAGCCTATGACAATGTAAATTAGAACATTATTTTTGATGTGCTCCATAGGATGGTGTTTTCCTCTATTTGGATGAATTAGATTTCTAGCATATGTAATTCTACTTCATATCAATTGCTTCTTAATGGTGAACCTACTGAGAGTTTTTTCCCCTTCAAATGTGATTCAGCAGGATGATCCCTTGGATCCATACCTATTTTTATTGTCATGTAGGATTTACTATCCTAATGAATCAAGATGTAGATAACCATCTTCTTTCTCCTATTAAAGTTTCTAACTATTTCTCTCTATCTCATTTGATTTTGCATACAATCTTATGATCTTTCGTGAAGCAACTTCTAAAAATGTAAATGTTGTCCTTGGAGTCTTGGATACCTTTGGTAAGATTTTGATGTTGACTATCAACAACTCAAAGAACAAAGTTATTTTTAGTATAAGCTTACCCAAGAATGAGATTGTAGATATTCTTAATTTTAAAGGGTGTAGTCTACCCTCTACATATCTTGGAGTTCCTTTAGTCACTAGAAGAATCCCAAGGTCCGTGTCCTATATTTTGATTGATAAAGTCAATACTAAATTGGAAGGATGGAAGTCAATGGTGTTATCTATGGTAGGTAGATTGGAGATAATCCAATCTACTTTGAGTGATTTAAACAATCATTGGTGCTATGCTTTTCCCATTCCAATATCTACCATGGAGATTATTGAAAAACTCTGTCGGGATTCTTGTGGGGTAAAAGTGATGGTAAGTGTCAGATGCATCTTGTGATTGGGAAAGTGTTACTTTTCCTAGAAAAGAAGGGGGTCTTGGTATCAGAAATATCTCTGAAGTTTCTCACGCTTGTTTGTTATTGAATGAATGGGATGTTGCAAATATGAAAGACTCTTTATGGGACAATGGGTGAGTGAAAGATATTTATTTATGACCTCTTTCTGGTCGATTAAAAGTAACTCTTTAGTGTCCTAGATGTTCTCCAAGATTCTTGAGAGGATATCTGAGCTTTTGACTTATGTTAAATTTCATATTGGGGATGGAGCTGATACCTTCCTTTGACTTGATCCCTAGACTTCTGATAAGGAATTTTTATGGGACCATATTGGAAGGGATGTTGTTCTTAAGCTTGGTTTATGTATTAATTGTAAAATCAAGTTTGTTTTGTCAAATGGCAGGTGGGAGATCCTTGAGAATAGTAATGATAAGAAGATTTTCAGATTTCTCAATAACCTTCCTATTCAGCCTAAAGGTGATTATTGTTTGTATTTCAATGATAAAAAAAATTTTGAGCCTAAAATCTACTTGGAGTTCTACCGGGATTTCTAATACTAAATATGATGTAATTTCTTGGATCTGGAAGGACAAGGTTCCTCGTAGGTTTTAGTTCAATATGTGGAAGTTTGCGCATGATAAAATTTCTACATTTGACTATATTAGAAGAAGAGGTTTCTTTGGGCCTTTGAGATGCTTTCTTTTTAAAGTTCACTGTGAAACTTCTTCTCATCTTTTGTTTATTTGTACTTATACTAAAGAGGTATATCGTTGTCTTGAGAAGGTGTGGAGGTTCATTTTTTTACTATGCAATTGGTTTGATATTCTTAATTTCTAGAAGAATTAACATAAGTTTCTGTTGATGAGTGATATGTACCACATTTGGTGGGAAAGAAATTCTAGAGTTCGTGAGGATAGGGAGGTCTCCACTGGGAGTTTTAGAAAGAAGATTTTATAGGAGTATAAAAGTATCTGGGTGTGATCTCTTCCCTCCTATGAGTTTTCTATTGTTATGGTTTGGAAGTCTATTTCATTTTCTCCTAGTGGACTATGAGACTTTCGGTTTGCCATTTGCATGGTTTTGGAGGATCGATATGTGATCAGAGTTCTATAAGTCTTTGTTCTATAGTTTCTAGTCTTTATTTTCTATGGACAGTTCTGGTTTTCACCGAGATGGGTCCAATTGTGTATGGTTGGATGAATTTTTCATTATTATGTTCAATATGGTGAAGGTTCCTGCTTGGTCTAAAGAGTTGTCTGCTTTGATGGCATGCTTGATAGTTTTGGTTTTTTCTATTATAGACTATTTTGCCTATGATTGGATAAATCTCTCCTTGATAGAGGTTCCTACCAGGTTTGAAGACTATTCTGGCCTTGATGGCCTAATTTTAGTAGTTATTTTTCTTTTGGCTTTATCTTGACACATACTTGTAGTTATGAAAAAAGATATATTCTTCATTATACATCGTTTCCTGGCATGCGTGCCAAGTTTATTTCTCCTTTTTTCTTTCTCTTTTGTACAAAACTTTACAAAAATGGAAAAAAAGGGAAAAGGAGTTTGGGGAACCAAAAAAATTTGTCACCACATTGATGATTATCCCAAGAAAACAAAAGACCATTAAGTCTGAGCTAAAAAAGGCCACAATTAAGCATACAATTGTTGAAATCCTCCATAGACCTTTTTGATGGAGGATCCTTGCCCATCTTCTCATCTTCTTTCCTAGAAGCATTGAAGTCCCCCACAATAACCCAAGGTAATATCATATTACATTCATAGACTCAATTTCATCCTAAAGATGAGATGCATCACTATTAGGATTATGACCATAAACAATAATAAGAAAGAAGCTTCTATTACCACATATCACTTCAACATGAATAGACTGATCACTTTGCTTTGTCTTCCTCACATTATAGTAATATTCCTTCCAGAGTATAACTACTCTATGCAAGACATGAGCATTATGATTGGATACCCAACGATACTCAGGGAAAACTTTACTAATAAGCTTATGAATTTTCCTTTCTATAACTTTTGTTTCACCCATACTTTCTTCATAGTAGGACCAGTGGAGCTTTCCTTGCAGTAGTAGTGACCAGACAAATTACAAAACAAACCTTCAACTTCCACTCATATTCAAAGTTAATCATATGACTAACTCCATTATCACCAGAAATCTCTAACTCAACTGGGAATTTCATTGAGGAGGCATACGGCCTGAAACCTTGCAAACTCTAGGTTCCTAAATTTAAATGTTGCCATGTCAGCACGAAGAGGATTGCCTAGGAAGGAACCTTTCCTAGCAAACATCTTCATATCCCACAGTTCTAATGAAAGGTTGTGAACAAGAACCCATATATGCATGTTAGTTAATTAAAACCTCTTTAGAGAGTCGCCTGACTTCCATTTCATCAAAACCAGAGGTTTACCTCTAACGAAATAGACTCCATTGTCAAGAACATTCTCCAGATCTATGTCCTCTGAGAATTTGATGAGAAAAAAACCTTGTTCGTGATTCATAACTTCTATAGAACCCTTCAGAATCCAGATCTGTGATAAGTATCTCTCAAGTGTGGGTAGGTGCAGTTTGGAAATGTCAATATAACCTACAAGACAACACTTCCATCATTTTGCATTCTTCTCTGCTTCCTCCACCGGATAGATTAGCATCTGGCCTTGAATCTTGGTCTCAACTTTCTCCAAAAAAGTGTTGTAAAGCTTGGGTTTCATCAAATCTACCCATGACTTAGTAGCCACATACAATAATGGAACATTAGGATCTTGTGTCATGTCGGATTTGGTTTCCATTTCTGAAGGATGGTGCTCAGCTCCATCAATGAGAGACTGAGGACCACCTCCACTAATGGTTTTTTTATCGCACCGCCAATCACCAATCGCCACCATCACGGAGGTGTTACTATCGATCCTTCCTTTGGTGGTAACCTATTAAAACCAAAGGTACTATATGCCTTCTACTATGTTAAATATACATATTCATACATTCTTACTATGTTTGATATATTTATTTATAGGATGATAATGACTACAATTAAGAGAGGACTTTTGATTTTGGCACAAATAGAAAAAGAACAAGATTGTCTATTTTGATTTAGGTCAATCTTGACCAATTGAAACATGTACTTTCAAGTTTCAGACTTCCATTCACAAATAGATAACTATTCTTGCATATGTTTATACATTTCAAATTTATATAATAATGTTTTTATATACATGTGATTGTCATATTTTGAAGAATTATATCTACTCAATTGAAGCAAGAATTGTTGAAATTGATCAGACTCAAGACATGTTTTACTTATCATGCTCTCAATGCAAAAAGGAAATCAAGATTGAAGATGGAGATATAAATTTCCATAAGTGTGAACATATAGCATATAAAATTGAGTTCATGTAACATCATGATAGTTATTGGAAATTTCACAACAAAGTTCTTTCTTCTTGAAAGATCGATATTACAATATTTATATACAAATATAGATATCGTCTATGAGTTAAGATGGTTGATGATACCAAAACAATATGGGCTATATTGTTCAAAATTTGGAAAAGAAGGAGAATTCTTGATGAATATATATTCCAGTGATCTATTGAAACAAAAGGTAGTATATGTCATCTACTATATTTATACACATATTCATGCATTCTTATTATGTTTGATATACTTATTTATACGATGATAACTACTTCAATTATGAGAAGAATTTAGAAAATTTACTTATACAAAAGCATCTTGCACAATTAAGGCTAATATGAAAGATTAAATCAACAAAATAGATTAAACTTGCATTAGAATTGAACATGTTGCAAACATCTTTAAGAAAGAAGTTCATGGCCAGATTTATGTGAAGGAGGTTAAAAAAAATTGCAATGTAAAAAATATATCCAAGACAATGAAGAGACACCCAAACCACAAGGCAAGGCTATGTACGGGAAAAATATAATAAAAAGTGCATTAACTTCTAATCAGTGAGATAGTCAGGAAATGTAGATAGCAATAGACATTCTAAAGTCAAAGCTACAAAGAACAAAAAAAACTAAAAGGAGTGAAGGATTTCTTTCACACTTCCACAATATTACAAAAGTAAAACATTTTAAATGTTTGTGTTGTGTTCCTTAGAATATTAATAATTTGTTTTATGATAGTACCCGACATATTTCTCTTTTATTTACTATATCAATTAGTTTTTCATAGATGTCACGTGAGTCGCTTGCATTTGCTATTAATTTATAAATTTGAAGGAAGTAAATGCATCCATATTTCGACGCTCTTGAAAATTTTCTAATTAGAATAAAATACCTCTTACATGTTTTCATATATATATATATATATATATATATATATCTGTGTGTGTGTATATATATGTATATATAAATAAATATATATATATATATATAGAGTCAGGCTAGAATACACTCGAGTGTACGGATCGCACGAATACACTCAAGTGTGTTTGTATATTGAGACTATTTTTTACAAAATGTAAACCGTTGATCTTCACCGTCATACTATAACTAGGCTACATACAAATTTTGAGCCCATTTGGATGAGTGTAAGTCACTCATCCAAGGGCAACAAGATCGACGCACGAAACTAATTTGAAATGTATAATTTTTATGGTCTTCATAACATGAGCTATACATATCCAAATGTGCTCAAATTTTGCGTATGAGTTGTTCATGAGATGTTTAAGAAGATCAACGGATTAGATTTTCAAAAAAAATATTACATCATGAAAAACTACTTGAGTGTATTCTGCTCCGGATACACTCGAGTGTATTCTAGCCTCTCTCTCTCTCTCTCTCTCTCTCTCTCTCTCTCTCTCTATATATATATATATATATATATATATATATATATATATATATATATATATATATATATATATATATATATATATGTGTGTGTGTGTGTGTGTGTGTGTGTGTGTGTGTGTGTGTGTGTGTCAATACTATTTTGTAACTTATAAAAATCACAGAAAACAATTTAACGACAAACCTTCTACCTTTCTTGCTAATTCCTTCATTCTAGCGGGTTCAATGACCTCCACTAACCTGCTAAATATAAGGAGTTGGTACATCGATTAGAAAGAAAAAAACCATTTTTTATACAAACTTGTTGAATCTTATGTTGTATAAATTTTGTAACAAACCCTAGAAGAAACCAGTGTTGCATCACCACAGCACAAGCATGTTGAACTGGAGAGAGAATAAGAGATCCATGAAAATGAAATGTTATTCGTTGATTAAAAGAGTGCACGCAATTGATTTGTTGACTCCCACGTAATGTACAAACAAACACATTCATTAGATGAGATGAACTTTAGCTCACGAACACTCCAAACCTAACAATTTTGTCGGTTGACGAGGATGCATTCAAATAACCATCCCCCAAGGATGGATGGATGAACGCCTGTTCTACTGCATCTTCGCTGCCGTGCTGTTTTAGTCTTTGGTAGGAAAGGAGCGATTTGTAGAAATGAAATAACATAACAATGACCAGTCGGCCACCACGAAAGACGGTCATCATGCATGCGCGAGTGATTGCAGCAACAACCGATCAGAGGGCGAGTTCGAGTATACGTTAAAGGGATCTGAATTATATTGGTGTGAGAGTTAAGGCAGCCATTTGAAAAAAAATTGTCATTTATTCGTCCCGTGGTCAGGGGATTTCAAATCTGCATCTCTCAGTCGCACATTACTTTTAGCAACTGGATGCCACATCTTTGACAGTTAAGGCGGCCATTTGATTGAATGCAACAACTGTTCTATCTGTATCATGCGGCGGGGAAGGAACCAACGACTGCCGAGTGGGTTTGGATCAACAGTCAATTAGCTGCCACCGACACCTACCTGATCATTGGGGAAAAACAGCAGCATATATAGTTGAGGAGGATGAACTAACTACGCTAGCCACCCAGGGGTAGCTACCCAGGAGGCTAGTAATTCATCCAACAAGTTGGATTTTGTCGTTTCAGGTTGAAGAATTTTTTTTCAATCCCACTTGTAAGTTATATCTTGGAACTTGGGAAAAGCCCCCAAGAAGTTTGTGTTTCTACTCCAATTTACCATAAGGCATGCCTTGAAATTGTCGTTTAAGTTCCAACAGGTATTGGTTTTAAACCATGATCCTTGATTAACAAATTTCTTGACCATAGATATCAAAAGAGGGTTATGACCAGATGCAGCTCTGGGTAACACCATGACATGTGCATTTGCATGCATCTTCATCCAAGCTTCAATAGAATTGACACAATCCAGTCTTTCAATGAGGCATTTTCATTTGAAGCTGAAAGGTTGTCTTGCATCACCACATGTAAGAGCAGTGAGGAGGAAGAGTCAAAGAAAGTGTCACCCGTATTTTTGATCAATGTAGGAGATTTAAAATCCCCTGCAACCACCCACGCCTAATGTCTCACGGGGACAAGGTCAAGCCAACGTCTCCAAGGAGCTCAATGTTGAGTGGGATCAGGGTTTCAGTACACCATTATAAGGAGTCACCTACCATTAAAGAGGTAGTCGGTGAATTGAAGGTGGTTTGGGATGATCTCTAGATTGTAGTGGGTGTTGTCTGATTCCTATCAACGAAGCCAATAGTGTATGCATGATGGGATGAAAGGAAACCTAATCTCTTGATTATACCATCAACTACAGTGTTTTTGCATCAATGCTCGATGATGGAACGAAGGTAGAGACAAAAAAAATTCTTGTATCTTGGAGGCTCCAACAAATGCAGTTCGCTGGCGAATGTTTCAAGAGAGATAAAGGCTATAGAGTGAGATTATGTTATGGTTGCACACAACCCAACTATTCCATTTCCACCACAACATGGGCATCCTCCATAGTGTCTTCCAAATAGATCTATACCACCCCTTGCGTCAGAGTTAAACTCCACCTATATTCGGGATCATTTCCCTTTTTTCTTGACACTATCCGATCTTGTTAGCACAACTTCCTGGATGATTACCTTTCAGTTGGGAAGAAGGACTCTTGATCTCATCCCTACCCAATCCCAGAAGAGAGAGGGGGGGACGTTGACATCAACATTGCCAAATATGAACATGGGGTTATGAGAGATCTTCTTTCCTCTTCTTGTAATAACATCATGTAAGAGTCATGATAGTATTAGATACTACCTTTTTCAGAGTGGGAACTAACTTTACCGAAGACGTTTCATCTCGTGTGTCTACAAAGACATGTTGCTTGTTCACTACTCTTTTCCTTTGCCTCAGTGTCCCTCCAGCCTATCATCCTTCCTCCTCACTGTGGGAATTAGAATACACCTAGTTTACAGAGTTCTATCGAGCACACATCGGGTCTGTATGGTCAACATATTGGCCTTGATCATCAGGTGTCCTACCACAAAATGATGCTTAACCTTTCTTGTAGTAGGTTGTTTTTGTGTATGAAGCTTCTTTATGTGAATAGCAAGTGTGTAATGCCTACTCTAAGCAATCATTATAATAGAAGTATTGATGTCTCATGATGGCATGAAGAATCGAGAGTCATCTTTGGTGTGGCATGTCATCCCAGAGCCCATACACATGGGCAACAAGCTCTCGCACTCGATATGTTCATCATTAAGCTCTCATGTCAACCTCCACTTCTATCCTCACAAATTTCCCGAGGTTGTGTTGCAATGTCTGATTCTCAATCTTGATAGTCTTGTCAATCACATTTTCTATGCATTTTAGCAAGTGATTTTGATACAGTAGAACTGGATTCTGTACCAGACAACCCACCTACAAGGGATCATATCAGAAGGTCCAAACTCTAGTGACCAAGTTTGCACGACCAAGTAGTTTTGAAAGATTATCCACGAAACCTAGGTCATCGCTTTCTTGAAATCTTCCCGGTTAGATGGTTGAACAATTAGTATCCAAAATCTAAACTAATAACCCAAAATTGTTAAGAAAAACTCTATAGAAATTTGATGTTATTCACAAGAGCATGGAACCTTAGGTTTATCCCCATAGCTTTCACCACAACGGAAAATTTCCATGGTTCAACCAACAGCTGGATCACAATTGGTTTTATGGATATTGTCAGGATGGGACTAGAATAATCATTGCATATGTCTTTAATCTTTACCAGGTGTACAACATGGTTCTTCAGTCAATCTCCATTCTTCTGGCCTAAAAAACACTTTTTTACATCATGCACAATGGTAAACCATTAGTTTTTTTTGTCTTCTCATCCAGTAGAAGTCCCATAAAATGGACCACGCCCAACATAGCCATCCGACGGTCAATAAATTAGTAATGTTAGTCCCCATTTCCCCCTTGACTTCCATGTCTCCCCAACCCTAGAGAACATATGCATTCATGTTAACTTGCTAATGTTTATTGATTTTCATATTTGCTAAATTATGAAACAATTCAACATGTAGAATTAATGGTGTATGGAAGGATTCTATCAAATGTGTTTACATTATATATAAATAATTATATGTATAATATAAAATAGTGAGTACATTATTCATGTGTATGCTAATGAGTTCTTTCTAGATGTACGCTAATTGATTTCATTGTTATAGGTGTGATGCATGCAAAGAGGAATATACAAATATTAGGATGAGAGTTTGTTAAATTATGTGGTGTCACCAATACATTTGTTAACATTGTTAGTGAAATGTGTATACCTCTATCAATTTTTGAAATGGCATGATATATTTGCTAAAATATAAAAGATATCATGTATTGTAATGAAATTAGCTGTATATTTAATATGAGCATTTTATTTTATGTATCTAGAAATATAATAATTTCTTATTAAATATTAAGATTGATAAGAAATATTACAACCATACTATAAAACGTAAAGGAAACATGGTATCATATAAGAAAAATCTTGTAAGGGTAATGCATTGTCCCTAGCGAGAGTAATATCCCAAAAAGGGAGGCATTTCCCCCAAAATGATAACGTTTTGATAAGTTATTTATTAAAATGTGTACATATGGACACTAAATTATAAAAAATGATATTTTTTTATTATTATACATTAACATATTGAAAATTCGTGTACATAAATAACTTCAACCTTATTAATTAAGACAATATACTAAAATAACATCAAAAGTGTAATAGCAACTTCTACAATCTTTCATTGATTTTAAATAAATAAGAACATTCTTTCAATTATTCTAAATGGAATCTACAAAATTAATACTAAACAATATTACTTACACCAATAATAGGACAATGCAATTTTTGTTTTATAAGATATGGCAGTTGTCATGGTACAAATTTATTTGAATAAAGTTGTTGATTTTTCACGTCACCTAATATGTACATTTGATTACTCAATAAAGTAGCTTTTACAAACTTGAAAACTAAATGATTGGAAAACACTACAATATATCATCACCATATCTGCTAAATTTTGATTAGCTGCTTTTTTATTTGGATACGCCCATGATTATTATTGATTTTAACTTCTTTTTTTTAATATTAGAAAGTCGTGATGTTAGGGTTCGGATGGTCTGGCGGCACCCAAGACAATCTAGTATAACACATATAATATATTGATTATCTTTTTTAAACAAATGTGGTGATCAAATTTTTAATATTACATCAAATTAAAGTATTCATAACATACGATTCTCATTTTTTTGAAAATAACTAGAGGTAATTAAAATTTAATAGGAGATTAAGATAAAACTAAGATTCTCTCTATTAGTTATAGAATACCAACGTATTTGTTACTACCAACTAAGAAAACTAATTAGATTTATCTACTCTAACAAACCTCAACCAACATTTCCTGTTCTTGTTTCATCATTGCGACCTCGACCAAAGAAAGGAGGTCAAAAAGCTTATATTTTTCCATAATTTTTCTTTTGCCAAGTAGGCGACGGAGGCGGCAGCGAGCCTACTTGCATAATGATAGGAATAATAAGGAGTAGTGATAGTTGGGAGTTCCTACCACCTCACATAATTCTCTTTTCTTATTCAAAATCCTACAACACAAGTTTAAAAAAGATGCATACATTTAAGAATGTATTAAAAGAAGTAACTATCTCATAAATAAGTTAAACCTTTTTTATTCATCTTCCATCTTGTGAATCTAACATGCAAATACCTCAAGCTGTCAATCTGTACTAGTTGGATCTTGCGGACTTACCAAGGATTATGGATTGAAGGCGGGGCTCGGGTTATTCGTGGAAGGGATCCACTGGAGGGAGAGATGCAAGCCATCCTGTTGGGTCTTGATATCTTGATTGAGCGGGGAGCTGATTCACCATGTATCATATCATATTCACAACTATCAGTTAAGTTCCTACGAGATGATGCAGAAGTACCACCATATCTGGCGAGCTTGAAGAAGGCAGGAGTGCGGAAAATGCATGCTATCCATGGTTGCAGGCTAGTCCATTGTGGATGAGATTTCAATCGCCTTGCTGATAAGCAAGCAAAGTGGTTTCTGAAGAAACCAGCTCCTAATATTAGATTTTCCTCCTGTCCCCAAGAGTTGTCATCTATTTATGCTAGTGAATGCTACCCCAACACTCCGCCTTGGATCTGCCAAGAGGGAGGACAGGCAATAGCAAACAGTCTGTATAATGGTTTTATTCAATAAAAGGAGGAGATGGTTGTTGGAAAAAAAAAAGAGGAACTTATATACATGACATGGCATCTGAGTAGAGTTCAATGATAACCTCAAAAATGGGACCACAACAGGAAAACAAAAAATTATAGTCAGTATCCCATTGCATGGGTATGAATCTTAGAATGTAATAAAAAGTGTAATTTGTTACTTGTTGCACATTAAAAAAAACGTACAATTCTATAAGTGACCTTAAATAAAAAATTAAATTAAATGTATCTCTTTGTATTGTGTTACATGTGTAAGAATGGTTATGTGATCATGATTACTCAATCAGTTACTTTAATTTTTCGGGATCACGAGCATGTAGTTACTTATGCTTAAACATTATGTACTTATTACTCTTCACTTAAAGATGTCATTGGAATTGTTCTTTTTATTCCACTAGTCTCTTTTAGACGATAATTTCCTTTACGTATGTCTACTGATGGATTATCATCGGATTCCTTAAGTCTAAAAGTTTTGTGTCAGAGGCATGGGAAGATATATTAACTTGGAGAGTCCACCTTTCTTAGCTTAGCCAAGGGTACATGATATCCTCTCTATAAGGAAGAAAGGTCTTCATTTGAGATTTCTTTTAAAGTTTGGTTATATTCTAAATTTTTTGTTTATGTTGTTTGTTTGAACTTGACAATTCCATTGGATCTGCTTCTTTGGTCACTCTAAATAGAGAACCAACACAACCCCGATAGATTGTTTCGTAAGTATGTAAATTTGGTGTGAATATTAAAAGTCAGACATGCTGGATGGAATTTGAAAACCAAAAGAAAGTATAACAATCGTATTGAATAAGACGGCTAACACACGCGCGGTTGATTGCAACAACAACCGATTAAAGGAACGACATTATATTCATTAGCTATCATGGGATAAGACTGGTCGTTTGCTCGATGAAAAATTTGCTTCGTCTACTGTATCTATTAGCCGAACATATTTGATTAGACAAGGTGAATCAAATGGCGACTAGACATTTTTTAACCAAACACGATGATTGTCGAGGTTGGATCAATACTACTGTTGCGGCACCAGCTAGTTCAGTACCAAATAACCAGCAAGCGACCGTAACAAACTAGTACTATGAATAATGACCTTCTTCGAACAATGCTACCTAGGACTATTCTAGGATCTAGGAGGCTACATATCAAAGCCTAAGCCCACATTTGCTAAGTAAGGAGTGGAGTTCTAGAAGAATTCAAATAAATTGGTGTTCCGAAACACAAAGTGGTTTTAACTTTAATTCGGATTAGATTATTTCGTGACGTCAATGTCAAAACAGAAACTAATATTATAAATTTTACCAAATTTTGGGAAATAGGGATTTTATAACTTGAATTGAGTATCAAACTCGTGACTAGAAGTGGACTATCTCCATGTTTAATACACCCAGTTTATAATCTGATTTTGTAAAGCACAAAGAGCAATCATATTACAATCAGCTCGTTCATTTTATTAATTAGTACAAAGATAAAATGATAATTCAGCTTTGGTATGGCTTGGATTATATAAACCGTGTGGGAGTGAAGCTACTGAGAGGAGTTGTTAGTTGGAAATTTCATAAGGAGTTATTTTCTAGAAGACATTGCAAAAGGTTTATTAGGAGTGAAGCTACTGGGAGGAGTTGTTAGTAGGAACAAAGATTTTATTGAGGGTTTCACCATGAGAAGGGCTACCAAGGATGTTGACTTGATGCATCTTCTTCCATATCTGCATGATCCACAATGTGAACTTCTTTTGCTATAGTACAACACAGGTATTGCCAAACTTCTGTTTGGCTTAAGGACGTACCAGCCTGCATACATGGAGGAGGTTTCACTACTTTGATAGGGGACTACGTTGATCTATTGAGCATATTGTGGTATGCGGAGGTCCCTACTTTAGGGATCTTCAATGGTGGTTGGCTTCTTTACCTATCAAACTTGAAGGTCTAGGTTTGTATTTGGCAACAAAGACTTCTTCATATGCCTTTGTGACATCCATGGTCCAGTCTTAACATCATATTTTGTAAGACATTGGGATACACATGATATGGTCTCTAATTTTGACAAGTGTCCGTTTTAGCAAAATTTTTAAAGACTTGGATGTTAAATTTAGCATGAACATTAGACCAAAAGCAGTATTCAGGTGTTTGCAAGATGAGCACGCTCAAGATTTTCATTTTCTATTTATAGGGAAATATGGCAATAGAATACGCAACATTAACAAAAAGTTTACTACCATATTCGCCGTTAACCAGCAGATCACATTAATAACTATAAGATGGAAAGGATGGTTCCAAGGATATACCTGGTCCTGGAGCAAGTCCAATGATATCTCTGTGTCATTGTAGATGCGCAGCTGTCTTCTAATTGAACTAGGACACATCTGACTATTTTGCCTCCTGGTCTCCACCATGGACTACAGGTTGAAGTTGTCCTCCGAGCGGTAGACAATAACCTCCACGCCTCTATAAAAGTCCATACAGACTGCCTAGAACTCCTGTCGTCCTAGTAGAACAGACAGGAATAAGTTGTCCCTCCTGTTGGTGTACTAGTAATCAACTTGTACTCCCACAATTGTTTCTCTCTTTCTATCCCTCCCTTTCAAGGGTAGGATTGGATCAAGATCTCTATTGGTTACAACAATCAGAGAGGATAACAATTGTCAGAGGCCATTGAGTTGTGTTCTGTGAAGTCTCAAGTATCAGGGGTTTGGGTCAGGATTCCCCGTCAATGTGGGAGTGGAAAAGACCAGAAGATCTTGAATTTTTTGAACTTGCAAACCTCAAACTGATCTGTTGGTGACCGAGACGGTCGTCTAGCACTCCATTCGATTGCTGGTTGTCTCACAGTTTCCGAATCACACAAAAATTTGGCAATTCATTTACAATTAATACTAAACATTAATTCTTTGTATCAATAGAATTGAGTAATCGAAAATATCAAACTTTCTCATGAAATTGGGAGGTTACTAGAACCTTCGTTCGACCCAACCAAGATGATCGGTTCACTAGGTGAACCATTCATCTCACACTACCCAAGTCGATCGGTTCACCTAGTGAGTTGATTGGTTGGTGCCTATTTTGTGCAAAACATTAGCCAATTTAGTTTCGGAACTCTCTCTCTCTCTAAATGGTAGTTGCAACACTTGATTTGATCCTTTGTGACTTTAAATGAGCATCTCACTGTGTGAGTCGATGGATTGGTAGTACAATCATCTAATCTGTTTTGTGAATTGAATACCTAAACAATTTAGTAATAAATTCAATCATCATTCAAGATTAAAATCCTCTTCTAGGTCAAGACCTATGTGTGTGACCCTATAGGTCCCACATTATGTTGGCAGTGAATGTCCATAAAAACTTATGCCATCACAAGCGATGAGCAGTCCCTAGTCGCACATCAATGCTACCCAAGTCAATGAAAGGTTGAAAAACAACTTCAACCTATAATATGTGTATATTGTTATAGTTCTTGTATACTTCCTTTGTCACTGATATCTGGATTGGACTCGAGGCGTGGAGTAGTCACCCTCTCCAACATTTAATCTTATTTCTTGAACCAGAGCAGACTGTCTAAGATATATGTAAGTTCAATATAACATATTGACTCACATGTGCATGACCATGCATTTCTCAGTCTCCCTAATCAAGAGGCCTAGGATATCATACTCTTGTAGGAGGGATAAAACACATCTACATCACTCACAGTCTATCCCCATGTGTCACAGTCACCCAATCATTACCTTTATAACAACCCATGTTTTAGGACTGCATTTGATGATGTCAAATCGTACTAAACAATATGTGATGAGTGCAGTGACTTCAGGTCTAAGAACCATATTCACCACCAACAATAAGATAGTTGACTATGACTACCATGGTAATGGTTTCCATGTGTCAGTCTCATGGTGGGTATGTCTGATACACTATTCTCTAACATGTATATGTGTGCTTGGTTTTATATTGCTATATCATGATAAATGAGATTATGTCATCAACCAACTCACACTCCAATCTTGTGTGTTATTGTTGTCTATCAACACTTTACAATAACAACTGATCAGGGACACAATGAGAATGTATATGTATACTCTTGGCATTCATATGATCTCACCGTTCAAGTCTTGTACTTGAAAACATACGTCATTCAGTATACATCATTCTCTACACATTTATAATGTTAGAGTATTATCTCATAACCGAATTAAACAGAACAATGTATAAGCTTGCCTTTATTTAATAATCAAATCATTTACATATTATTCCTTTACAATCGCCATATGATTGTCTCACTGATCATACATACCAACACTATTCCCATTGACGAGCTTGGGTGACACATGTCATTGATAGAGTACCATACTATCCTCAAGTATCTCTTTTTGATCCCTCTTTTTCCAGTTGACGATGTATGTCGTATTTGTGACAAGGCATGCTTAGACACCTTTGGGAAGCATGCATTTCATTGTACAGAGATTTCCGGCTTTAAATATAGACATGATCTTGTTAGAGATGTTCTCTATGATGTACTCAGACATGTTGAGGTTCTGCTAAAAAGGAGGCACTAATGGAACCCTATTTTAGAGCTTCATTCAGTGTCTTCTTGCATTATAATCACATCAAAACATTGTAGATTACAATTTATTTCCTCCAATGTGAACTTTAATGTCAAATGCACTTATACCTCCTTTTGTGTGTTTTTCAAGGTACTTATGCATCCATTGATGTAAAGGGGAGAGAGATGAAGAATATCTTTGGGTCCTTGCACTCAAAGATTGTACCTAACTCTTCCCCAAGATCTCCTTGTATGCACAAGGATAAGTCCAAAGCAAAAGGAGGTCAAATGAAGAAGTTGAACTTAAAGTCAGCAGAAGGAAGCCCCAAAATGGCCATGGGAAACCACCACGGTCATAGTGACCACGGTCGTGGTCAACAAAATCGCTTTGGCCACTGAAGACACCACGGTTGTGACCAACAACATGATTGTGGTCGATGAGCTGAAACTCGCACGTGGCCCATGCCACGACTATGGCAAATTAATCTCCAAGGTCGCAAAAATCAACAATGACTCAGCCCAAAATACATGTGAATGGCCACGGTCGTGGCCAGCAGCATGATCATGGCCACTGAAGGCCACCTCACTTGTGGTGACTGCCATAACCATGGTGAGGTAAAGTCAAGATGACCCCTAGAGCAAACACATCTGTGGTAACCTCCTCTAACACGACCTTCTACCCACCACGGTCTTGGCACTCTCTACCCACCATGACTGTGGCACCCTCCATGGTCGTAGCCACTCATGCCTATACTTATACTTCATCTCAACATTTTACCTTAACCTTTCCCACCACCCACATCCATGCCACCTAATCCCCACCACAGCCGTGGTGCCTTACCACGGTCATGGTGACCACCTAACCCTGCCCATTTTCTCTAGTGTTTTTCCAATTTTGTCCCCACTTACCCTAGTGCCTCCCCACCACCTATATATACATAGGTGGTAGCTAGAGAACAAAGGTTAGCATCCCTACAACTAATGTAGAGCTTCCTTATCCACTTCCTTACATTCAAGCCATTCCCCTACTTCCCACCTTCCACTTCTACTCCATTTCCTTACTAAAACCCTAGTTTTCTAGGTTTTCCACCATAATCCCCCATATTTCCATGCCATTCATCCATATTGGAGGAGGTGACACATTCTACAACTACTAGTAGGTGAAGGAGGAGGGTCTACCACGAGCTCCATGGATTTCTACCTCTTTCTTCTTTTTTCTTTGCTCTTTTGTTTAGTCATGTGTAGCTAAGCCCCTTGTGGGGCAAAAATGATACTTCATAACCATGTTGGGGGAAATTAATTTGTAAACTCTATGATTAAGATTGTTTGTTCTATCTTCCCCTCCAATTGGAATCTTAGTGTCATTTCCCAAGTGGCCCACCTATCCCTATCATTTCTAAAACCAATATTTCTAATTTATCTTGTTCAAGCTATATAGTTGCTTGTTCTTAATTTCTTCATAGTTCATTGCCTAGTTCTTGCTAATTAGACTTTGCTTGAGTAGTTAATGCTCTTTTAAGATTTCTAGATTTACTCTTGTTAGTGGTGATAACCTAGCTAGGTTATTGATTGATCTAGTACTTAACTTGTCTCTTTGGTGTTAACTTACATTGCTAGACTAGTGTAGCTTAGTTGTAGTTCTTTGTTCTTGCTTAGTTATTTGTCTTGCCTTACTTCTTAGACTTAACTTGTTTAGGATAATTTAGGATTTTTGGTAATCTAGTTTCCTTATTATCTTTAATTGTTTGCAATACTAGAGTAATCAACCAAAATCACCATTAAACCCTAAACACCCTACTCTCTACTTTAGGAACATAGCTACCTTAACTTAGCTCCAGTGCCCCCCCTCTCTCTATGGATTGACCCCTTTGGTTGCCTCTCACCTATACTACAACATGACCCTGTGCAGTTTCGGGAGCATATTTTGGTATTGTGAGTGAACCTTATAAATTTGAAAGATCACATGTGCATGGAAAAATCTCACCAATCTTTCTGGCGTCGTTGTCGGGGAATTAGAGGCACTCGGCCTACCTATTCAGTTTAGCTTAGTTTTCCCTAATGCCCTCACCATTGCTATTCGTTATTCTTTGTTTACTCTTGCATACTTTCCCTCTAACTTGTCTCTAGTTGTTTATTTGTGTATTGTGCAGGTGGCAATTGTGCTTGCTTGGTAGATTGTCTACTTCTACTGCATTGGTTCCCTTCAACACCCAGATAGGTAGAGGAATACGTCAACATCGACGCAAGCAACACTGAGAAGTTGAAATGGATGGCCCAGATGCTTACAATACACCCGGGGGAGTTCCAAAACAACCCAACCGTCCTCTCCATGACAACTTCACTCTAAGGAACTACACCTCCCCAATTGCCACACTTGTTGACCAGATGTCAAGTCAACAATTCTCCATCCCACTGAACCTTCTCAGACTCCTCACTACTTTCTATGGGATTGAGAATGAGAATTTATACCACCACATTGATGATTTCCTGGAGACTTGCTCCTCATTCTGCACACCTTCCTCCATTGATGACTAAATTTGAAGAACCCTTTTTCCCTTCTCCATAAAAGAAAGATCTAAGGAGTGGCACATGGCCAAGTCCGAGTTAGTGACCTAGAATGCAGTGAAGAATGAATTCCTCAAGAAGTTATACCCCTTCTCCAAGTTGACTCAGATGTGGATATGCATTACCTCCTTCACACAAAGAGAGAATGAACTTTTCCATGAATCTTGGGAAAGGTTCCAAAAGTTTTTGTGAGACCGCCCTCACCACCAAGTCCCTTTACAGTAGTTGGTGCAGACCTTCTACAATGGCCTTGTTGTGTTGAGACAAACTTCTGATGATTCCTACTATAGGGGGACATTCATGGCTAGACTTCCAAAAGAATCTTGGTTGTTATTTGAGCATCTTGTAGAGTACTAACAACATCGAGCTTCAAGAAAGGGGCATCACCTTGATAGAAACTATTCCCCCTCCTCCGCCTCTAGCTCCTAATAGAGAGGAATCCAATCCTCAAATGATAAACATTCTTTCTGACACGATGAATCTCATGAAGAATCATGTTGGAGGTTCTACTAGTCAGTCAACCATGGCTAGTTATTCTATCAGTGAATAAGTGCAAGCCTTACAATCCTTTGGCAACCACAATAACCAAGGCCCAACGTCCAGTTCTTATACTCTAGAGTGAAGAAATCATCCTAACTTCTCATGGAAAAAATAGGGTGAGGAATGGAAAGGGAAAGGTCAATCAAGGGCAAGGTACAACTCAAAGTTTGAAGATGTGGCTCTCGGAAGGCAAATGAGCCTAGATGAGGTAAAGAAAGATGTAACATCCCTGACCTGGGTTATGAATTAAACCTAGATGTTTTGCCTAATAAGGCTGAGTATATTCTTAATCTTACCTTGGGAAAAGTAATTAGGGCTCATGAGGAACTTATGTTTCAATTTTGGTCCAGTTTGGACAATGTAGAAGCAATGTTTGCTTATTTTGGACTAAAGTGCAAATTTCCCAAATTGGAGGGGTTAAATTACAAATGTTGCATGATAAGATGTTCCTCTGATGTTGTGACATCATAAGAATGAATATTATGTAGTGGTAAGGTTTCTACAAGTCTGGACACCAAGATAGAGCTTGTTGGACAATGTTGTGCATTAAAACCCAGTTTTGGTGTAAAGTGCAATTTACCCAAAATCTAGGGTTCAATATGCAAATTACCACTTCAATAAGGTCCCTAATGTTTCTTGGCATCATGTAGAGCAAAGAAAATGAGAGGGGCATCTCATTGGAATTAAGTTGGAGGAGAGAGAATCTTGATATTAAAATAATCAAGATTTAATCCTAAGTGAAACCCTAATCCAATTTAGGGCAAAAATGAATGTATTAATTAAATGGCCTTCAACCAAAATGTTATTGGTTGATTTTGAATAAGGATGGACGTTCCTTTGCCAAGATAAGGAACGAAAATATCTTAAGTAGGTGAAATTCCACTCACCTTATTATAAAGAAAAGTAATTTCCACTCACATATGGGATATTAATATAATAAGCATTAAGGTGCTTAATTTGCTTTTCTTTAAATTGAGGATAATGAAGGAGAATTAAAGTCAAAGGGATATGCCTCGTATCCATGGAGTTGAGGGGGAAGAGGCGGCCATAATTTTTAGATTAATTGGATTTTTATAAGGCATATTCTCTCTCATCAATTTCTTTATAAAAGTGCCATTTCCAAGCCCAAACCAAGGCCTTTTTCGGATTTTCTTCTTCCCCTTGCTTGCAAAACCGACCAAGGAGCTAGGGAGGAGCAGGGAGCACGTCCCCAACCTGAGGTAAGCCCTTGATCTTCGTTCTCCTTGATTTCATGGTGGAAATCGAAAATAAATTATGGATTCCTTCTTATTTCGATCTCCTCTTCAACCCTAGCCAACTTTTGCAATCAAAAGCTTGAGGACGAGCCTAGGGGGAGTTTCTAGAGCTTAATCCACCATTAATGGCGTGATATTGGAGCTTTGGATCTCAATTGGAGGTGGGTTTTATAACTTAAACCCTTAAACATTGCTATTGCATCAATTCTCTATGCTTTGTTGATTGATTTCTTCAATTTGATGCACTCTTGTTTCTTGCTGCAATTTCCATCAAGAACGGTTGCTGTTCTTGGTTGTTCGAAGGAAGGGGATGATGACATCATCCTAGATGCTTATACAAAGAAAATTACCAAGCCAAATGGTTTTGATAGCTATTCCAAATCGTTTTAATTTGATTGGCTATGCGGTTTCAGCAAACCGTTTAAGGGCAAACGGTTTGAAACCGTTTGGGAGAAAACGGTTTCAAAACCGTTTGAGATGGTTGACCAAGCATTGACCGTTATGGAATCTTGTTCCTTTATATGTAGACTAATGACCCTCCAAATTTGAGGGGTTAACTCCAAAGGAATCGTGATTTGAAGGCCAATGAATTAGGAAAATCAAATTGAATTAAATGCTGATTTTCAACCTGATTAACTGGACCTATTTGGGAAAACGGTTTCAAAACCGTTTGAGATGGTTGACCAAGCGTTTACCATTTGGTATTCCTGTTCCTAATGATGTTGGTTAATAACCCTCCAAATTTGAGGGGTTAACTCTAAAGGAATCGTGAGTTGAAGCCTAATCAATTAGGGAAACCTAATTGGATTAAGTGCTGATTTTCAACCTGATTAACTTGACCTTTTTGGGCAAACGGTTTCAAGACCGTTTGGTGGAGTTGACCAAGCGTTGACCGTTTGAGATTCCTGTTCCGAATGATGTTGGTTAATTACCCTCCAAATTTGAGGGGTTAACTCCAAAATAATCATGAGTTGAAGGCTAATCAATTAGGCAAACCCTAATTGAAAACAATGCTGAAATTCCAATGAGTTAAGTTGAGAGTTTGAGTTGATTAGCCCAAACGGTTTCAAGACCGTTTGGGGATCACCCAAACGGTCTCAAGACCGTTTGGGGATCACCCCAAGACCGTTTTGAGGTCTGGGGCAAGTATAGTTGACCAATTGAAGGTCCAAAGGTACTAATCATATTGCAATGTAGTGCTGATTTGTTGATCAACTCGATAGACCAATCCATGATGATTTTTCACTAGAATCCAAAGGTTGGATGAGCCAAACGGTCTCAAGACCATTTGGAGCTCATCCAAACGGTCTCAAGACCGTTTGGTGGTCACCCAAGACCATTTGGAGGTCTAGGATTGAGTATGGTTAGGTGTTTGAAGGTCTAAAGGTACCAAGTTGATATACAATGCAATGATAATTTGGTGATCAATTCCATGATCCAAACCTTAATTGGATGGCTTGGATTTGAGTGATATGATGGGAAAACGGTCTCAAGACCGTTTGGAGGTCATCCAAACGACCTCAAGACCGTTTGGGGTCAGGTCATACCCAATTTGGATGATGGTTCAATGGTTTCAAAGTAACTAGTATTACATTGATTAGTGTTGTTGGATCATCGATTCCAAACCCTAATTCAATTGAATCAAACCTTAATTGATGACCAATTGAGGGTCAAATCAGTTGAAGGTTGACCTATTAAACTCAATTGAAGTATGATTATAGGTCCAATTGATGATTGGTTCCATGAATTCAATGATTGAAGGAATCAACATTGGAAACCCTAATTCAATTGGATACCTTATGTAATGGAGGTCCAATGTGATTGAATCTTTGAGAATTAAGATGATGAATGTTCTATTGATCCAATGATTATTAGTAATGATAATAAATGAAGGTACAAAGGTTGAAACCCTAATAGTACCTAAGTGATTAGTGTCAATTAAGGGATGAATCCCTAATTGCTTATAGGATCAATCACTTGATACACTATGTTAATCATAGTTGTATGAACTTTATTGAAGGGTTGATGTGACCTAATCAAGTTGAAAGGATGAAAGAATAGAATTCATATATGAATATGATTCATGTGGTGGATTCACTTTGCACGACCGTGCAAGGTAGCACGGCCGTGGTGACTTTCTTTGCACGGCCGTTCTTGGTTACACGGTCGTGGTACTCTATGCTTGATTTAGAGTTTGTTTTCAAGAGAACCTATGATGGTCTTTTTATTAATCCCTATTCTAAAGAAGGGAGATGGTATGTGAACCCTAGTTAAGGGTGTATTCTTATGAAACCCTGGTTAAGGGTGTATCCTTATCAAACCCTGGTTGAGGGTGTATCCTTATCAAACCCTGGTTAATGGTGTATCCTTATGAAACCCTAGTTGAGGGTGTATCATTATGAACCCTGGTTGAGGGTGTATCCTTGTGAAACCCTAGTGGAGGGTGTATCATTGTGAACCCTGGTTGAGGGTGTATCCTTATGAAACCCTAGTGGAGGGTGTATCATTGTGAACCCTAGTTGAGGGTGTATCCTTGTGAAACCCTAGTGGAGGGTGTATCATTATGAACCCTGGTTGAGGGTGTATCCTTGTGAAACCCTAGTGGAGGGTGTATCATTGTGAACCCTGGTTGAGGGTGTATCCTTGTGAAACCCTAGTGGAGGGTGTATCATTGTGAACCCTGGTTGAGGGTGTATCCTTGTGAAACCCTAGTGGAGGGTGTATTATTATGAACCCTGGTTGAGGGTGTATCCTTGTGAAACCCTAGTGGAGGGTGTATCATTGTAAACCCTGGTTGAGGGTGTATCCTTGTGAAACCCTAGTGGAGGGTGTATCATTGTGAACCCTGGTTGAGGGTGTATCCTTGTGAAACCCTAGTGGAGGGTGTATCATTGTGAACCCTGGTTGAGGGTGTATCCTTGTGAAACCCTAGTGGAGGGTGTATTATTGTGAACCCTGGTTGAGGGTGTATCATTGTGAAACCCTAGTTGAGGGTGTATCATTGTGATTATTTATAGGCAACTTTATAATAAAGCCATGCCTTAAACTAAGATAAGTCCATATCATGTGAGATAGCTGGACAATTCTACTGTGTGGCCTATGCATTATATGCTAAGGGTGAGTATTCTGTGATGGAATGTATTAAGAGGGGAAATACCTTAATACAAGATAAAGTTGGTTAACTCAAGATGGTCTGAATTAATGAGAAATGGGGAACCCTAACCCTAATTTGGGGAAAAGGGAATGATAAGCCCTGTTTGATAGTGAACCCTAATTTCTGGTTAAGGAATGATGGTGTTACTATTGTATCACATGATGTGACGAATATCTTGTATGACTGTTATCATGCCTAATAACCATGCAGGTATGATGAGATGATGAATATAGCCAAGTTTGGGCTGTGACATTTATATAATAAATGTTGATTGGCTTTTTGTGCGTTGATGTTGTTGTTGCTTTATAAAAGTAACAATGTGTACGGATTTTATGAACCATGTGAATAAGTTGTTGCCTAGTGAGAGGTGACAAGATGTGAATGGCCTTGTGAGCCATGTGAATAAGTTGTTTCCTAGTGAGAGGTGACAAGATATGAATGGCCTTGTGAGCCATGTGTGATGTGGGTTACAAGTATCATGTTTCTTTGTAGCATTTGTGTTAATAAGTTATGATAGAGAACTTGGCTGATGTTACATTTCTGTTATATATCTATAGTTCATTGATGATTATTCATATCTGTTGTATTCATTACAAGTAGATGGATGAACTATGAGTCTACCATGGGTAGATGCAATGCTCTTATTGAAAATGGAGATTTTCTTATTCTGTTCTATGAAGAATAATTCTTCCTATTAATGTAAAAGTAACCCCTGCTCAGTTTAATTTCATAATCTGCTATAACAATGTTTATGGCGGAGAGTTATATCTCTCGCTGGGGCAATTTACAATTGTCTCACCCCCGTGGGAAACATTTTTAGGTATGCATAAAAGGCAGAGCAGAAACCCTAGAACAGGGAAAGAGCAGCAGCAACAACAACAGCAGGGACAACAATAAGATCTCAGGTGGAGGTATTGTCTGTCTAGTCATATAGATAGTAGTCCTATGTGTCGTCTCTATACTCTCAGGTCCTCGGAGTTTTTAGTCAGTGTTTTTGATTTATCAGTCTGAGGTTTTGGCTTGATGCCTCGAGATTTGTATGCTGTCTGCATATATGTTTATAAGGCAGCTGATGATGTAGTCTCTGGAAAGAGATGGTACATGATATGTACGTTTGAAACAGAATGTATATGATATACAATGGCATTTGTTGGAAAAGATTTCCTATGTGTGGATCTCTTTGCAAAAAGTTTTAATTTTTAGTGATTTTCGCTAATCCGCTGCTTGATGAACGCTTCCGCATTAGTTAATCATGTTTTCGCGAGACGGTCGTCACAAAAGATGTGTCCTCACAAGGGAAAATGATTAGCCACCTAGAGCAAAGGCTAGATCATATTTCTCTTTCACTTGCTCTTTGTAAAGAAGGAAGGCTCCCTTCTCAACCTATGCCTAATCCAAACAATGATGGTGATTTTATGAGCACCATCCTAAGTGTTTATGCCCCACTACAATAATATGGACCACCCAACCCTTATGCTCCCCCACCTCCACAACCTCCATTAAACTTCCAATACACTCCACGTGCACCTCATTCATACCAACAAACCCCTCCACAATATCATCTCCATCGACAACCACCACAATCTTAGCCACAATACATCCTCCTAAATCCAAATCCCACATACCCAAGACCACCACCACCTGAACAACCACAACCGCCACCACATGATTCTTCTTGTACCACCCATGAGCAAGTGAATATGGTTTTCAATCATATGGGAAAATAAGGTTTCTCAAGATCTTTTAAGAGGGATAAATAAAATGATCAAGGTTTGTAATGAAGATCCATTTCCAGAAGAATCTAGTGGAGATCATAAGAGCATCAAAGATTATGTTGTTCCACTTTTTTTTAGAGTGTGGATTGCATCAAATCCCTTGCTTCCCCCTTTGGTAATGAAGAAGTACCCCCAAGTGTCTTACCATTCATGGAGAAGATGATATCTTGCATTTCACCCCCGTTGGAGGTCATGAGATCAACTGTCCCAACCTTTCTTGGAAGTGTCGAAGGAACTAGAGATTTAGTTTCCCCACCATTATGTGATGAGATCATGTTTGCTTTTCCACATACTATTGAGATGGTAACACCTGATGCACCACCATTTTGGGAGTCAATACCAACCCAAGGTCCACCCCATGAGACAAGAATCACCATCATTCCACCTCAAGGCCCACAAATTTCTGCAAAAAAGTTTGATGCAAGTGATCAACAATTCCATGATGCTCTAGAAGACCCCTTTCCCCAAGAGAAACATGGTCATCATGAACCTCTTAGGGACCTTATAAGGATGACATGTATCAAAACATTCCTTTCCTTGGAAAAGGATGTTTGCATAGGGAGGAGGAAATTGGTGTTGTTTCCACCCAAAGAATTTGTTGCTACGAGATATGTGATCATCATCTTGGACATCGGCTTACCAAAAAAATGCCTGATCCGAGAACCCCTCTTATAACATGTAATATCAAAGAGAAACCCGTCGAGCTTGCTGACCTAGATTTAGGTGCATGAATGAGTATTATGTTGTGAAACATATATTTATGATGCGGCCTAAAAAAATCGAACTGGTGGATTTTTTCATTACCATGGGAGATGGGTCTAGGAGGAATCTATGGGCATACTACTGAATGAGATCGTAGCATTAGATCAAAGGATAAACATTGCGTACCCAACTGATTTCTTGATCTTTGATTTTGGTCCTATTGATGGAAAAGAATACATCTTATTAGGAAGGTCTTTCTTCTCCATCGTGAGTGTGGAGATCAATGTGCGTGCATGAACTTTGATAGTTACACATAGAAGGAGGAAGATTGACTTCTTTATGTTCACTGAGGAAGAAAGATACATGTTGGGTGAAGAAGATCTAGGCACCAGTCTAAACTACCTTGATCCTCTAGAACTATGGAGGGCAAGTCCTTATTTGAGAACGTTGTACACACCATGGGATGAAGCTCATGTCATCAAAACTTTAGAGAGAGTTACCTTAGAAGATGAAGAAGACACCTAGGGTATAGATACTTGAAGAAGAAAAAGCAATAAGCCTAGATGAAGGCATAAAATTTAGCGCTATTGGGAGACAACCCACGTGGCTTGAGATTCTCTAACCCTTCTTGTTTTGATTACACCTTTGCTTTATTTTTACGCAGTTCCAAGAATACACACACCCACTTGTTCTTGATAGTCTTTGTTTTGTTTTGATGAGATGTAGGTGATAGGTTGAAGAGAGAGAGTAAAAATGAGTACAAGCATGGTTGTGTGAAGAAAATGTGGCATCAATTCAATGAAGTTAAAAAATATGAAGTTTTGTGAAATTCTCAATGAGATGGAACTTATGAAGGACTCACCATGGCCATGGTGATGCAAAATGGCCATGGTGGAATATGATGAAAATGTTACAATAACATGTGAAGTTTTATGAAGCAATGGTCATGGCCATGGAAATCAACATGACCAAGTCACACAGACGTGACCTCTTCCACGGGCATGGTGACATGATAGCAGCACAGTCGTGGTACCCTCTATGACCGTCAAGATTTAATTGCGAAACTTTAAGAAAATGACAAAGATGAAAGCGATTTTATGCATGAAGTATCACGACCATGATGACCCCTATGAATGAGGTGAGAGGAGTTCACCATGACCATGGCAACTGTCACAAATGTGGTGAGGTTCGAGTGGTAGACTTCATCACCACCCACCATGACCATGGCACCCCCCACAACCATACCACCTAACCCCCACTACGACTGTGGCGAGGGTCGACCCCACATAATTGTTTCACTCAAACCACCTATTCCACCATGACCACCCCTATTCTATTCCTTCTCTGCACATGCACATGACTGTGGTGGAGACACTACACCTTCAATCTTCCTCCTCCATCCCTCATCCTTCATCAATCTAACATCCAATCACCACCTACACCTCTATCACCTCTCACTCTCCCATTTCTGCCCCAAACCCTCCATCAATCCAGCCCCAACCCCAATTTTCACCCTCCACCTCATCTATAACAATCCCACCTAAAATCCATGAAAATCCAACAAGTCTCTCCCAAAACCCTAAGCTAATCCATCCTCCTCCATCACAACAATGATGCTAACCTATTCCACCCATCTTTCACCTCCATTTCACCCTTCCACCACCAAATTTGAAACTTACAACCTTTCACTCCACCACCACCTCCACACCATGAAGGGTATAGGGAAAGTTGTGAAGAAGGAGGCTCAAAAGAGCCTTGAGGTGATCACCAGAGGCAAAGTGTGCATGAAGAGGGCCTCTTCTCAAGTATCCATGCCTTCCCACACTCCATCTCCATCAAATTACATCTCTGCCTTGATTTGTCATTCAACATCTGTGAGTGCCTCCCACACCAAATCTCCAGACAACCATCACATCACCGATAAAACCTATGAGGAGGAGGAGGAGGCATCCGAGGAGGACATGGATGCCATGATCGACTAAGTGGAACCCGAGGTCACCACTGACACAAAGTGAGGCAAGGGGGTTTCTTCCCCATCATCTTCATGCATTGTGCCTTGAACTACACTAGCCCACCACTCCCCCTCTTTAGTAATGGAGAGATCGCATCACCAACCATGAGCCTATAGACAGTTGGTGATAGAGGAAGAAGAGGAATCAAAATAGAAATACACTGAGCAATGGGTACTGCTCAATCTTGACAAGCTTAGGGTAAAGATCATACCATATTAATGAAGAATAAGATGGTAGTGATGAGGAGGAGCTAGTTTTAGAGCCAAAGGACACATTTTCCTACTTGAAGGAGGACATATTGGAGGGATTTGGTAAAGCTCCTGAGGGGACATCTTATGGAAGAGGCAAAAGAAAGATGCAAAACACCCCCTCTACCCTGAATGCATGACTAGGAGAGTCATCTCTACAAGAAATGGGTGCAAAAAAAGTGATCGATGATCTGGGTATTAAGGTAGCGGTGGAGAACAAGATGGAGGAAACCAGGTAGTGAAAGGTGATTTTCACGGCACAAACCACATGTGGAATTGACGTAGTAGTTCTTTTCTACCATTGAAAGTGTCAAGGTAAAAGGAGAGAAGCAATCGTGTTTGAAATGCTGAATAAGATGTACACTATTACTACATCTTAGTTGAATTGCATTTTTGTCGCATATGCTGAAGAAGCCAACAAGATGAGTGATGGCTTGATTGGGAAAGAGACTGACGTTGACTATGTTGATTTTTGGTTTGATCTATCAAGAAGCTAAAACTACACAACATGATGCCAAAGACTATGGCAATGAGAAATCCCTTGGTCTGGTAAGTGTAGAATGTCATATCCAACACAATTGTGGGGAGATATGACAACCAACATAGCATTTCATAGAAGGACCTCTTTTTTTTGCATGGGATAAATAAAATGTTACACCTTAACCTAGGGGTACTATTGATAGACCATATGAGGTACATTCCTTTCAAGAGAAAAACTCCATTTGGTATGAGAGGAACTATGACCTCAATCACTCTAGCCCTAGGTTGTGATGTCACCAGACTCAAAGAGGTTGAGGGAACTCAAATTTTTTATTTGAAGCATCTCACTCTCTCTCACATGATCACCATTAAGGATAAAAGAATGATGTATAATGTGAGTTCGGGAATTATAGTACCAAATATCGAGCTACCTTATCTTGTGGTTCCAGACCTAGAATTCATGGGTCCTACAGACCTTTTGGACATACGGCTGATGGAATCGATGACAAGAAAACCAAAGGAAAACTAGAGAGGAAATGCCACTACTGCACATGAAGGGGTGGGAGAATCAAATGCACATGGGAAGAAAGAAGAAGAAGAGTAGCGAAGACAAGTCCTAAGGGTGAGGAGAAGGAATGAGACAACATGCCAACTGCAACAAACTTCAACTAATGCCTACGACATGTCATCTATCCAAGAACAACTTGAAGGTATCTAAAAGACACAACAGGAGATGCAGCTCAAGAAGCAATACATATGGCATGACCAACAATAGATGCATTACCTGGTCAACCACATGTATCATTACCACCATGCTCAGGTACAGAGAACCCCCAAATGGGGTGAAGATTTATGGAATGGTATCTCAAGATATCAAGAGAGCTACCCTCCTCCTCAGGATGCTTACTAGGGTCACTACTATCAGTTCCCTCCAGCCCGCCCGGGTCCTCCACCTCCTCAAGAAAGCCCTCATAAGCATCAGCTACAACAGCCACAATAGGGAGATGTTCCTTTTGATCAGCCACACCAGCCATGATTCATACCCTACTGTCCCTAAGCTTTAGATTCATGTTGAGGACAACATGATTCAAAAGATTGTGGTGGTAGGGCGGTATACACCACCCTTACTTTCATTTTGTTTGTGTCTGTTTCACCTAGTTTTTTACTAATTGACTTCACCCTATTATAGTGTAAATTTCCTTTTGTTTGCATTCATTCATATCTTGTAGTTTAACTTCAAGCATTTTTGCATAATTTTTCAAAAAAAAATTCTCTTTTTTCTCTTCCATGCCATGCATTGCATTTTCATGAAGTTTTTGCTAATTGTTGTGTGTGTTAAGTAGGATTTGTTGCTTTATACTTTAATTTCCCTAAAGTAGGTTGAGATGTGATTAAAGTGCAAATTGGCATCATTTTGGTCAATTCTGCCCAAATTTGGAACTCCTTGCCCAAAAACTTGTTTCTACTTAAATCTCCAATTTTGGAATTAAAAGTTGTTGATATTTGACAAACGCATGCCATTTTCTTAGAGTATATTACTAAATGGTCTTGATTGTTGACTTTTTATATGTGCATCACCTCTCTCATGTTTGTGAATGTTTAGGTTGAATTGTGAATTGAGCATGCTATGAATGCTTAGAGCCTATGAAATCACTTGAAAAAAAAAGAATCTCATGTTGTTCACTCATGTGGTGTGATATCATTTGATGAAGTGTCAGATTAGTTTTTGTTGACTTAAGAGTTATACATTGTCCATATTTTGATAATGACTTAACCATTCCATTTCCATGTATCTAATATCTTTGTTCAAGGTTGATTTCAGGCTTTAGGTACATGAAAAGGATCAAATTACACAAGCCCTAGCTTGTTCTAGTTCAAGTCAAAAGCAATGCAAGTGCGCACTTTGGGAAATCATTCTGAATGACCTTAGATGATTTTTGTAATCACTTGTATTGATGATATGACTTGTAACTAAGATGAGAAAAAATCAGGGACACTTAATTCTGACGTTTGGTCACTCAAAAGTAAATTTAGAAAATTTATCACAAGTTGTTCATCGGTCGAGTTGGAAACTCGACTGATCCAGTGATGGATTTTCTGAAGATGACCAATCGATCGAGTTGCACACTCACATAAATCAACCAATCGATCAACTAAGAAAAACTATTTTTGACTCATCAGTCGTATTTTCTAGGACAAACTCGACCGATAGTTTGAAAATTGGCATTGTCTCTTAGTGGATCAGACGAGTTATCTTTATTAAAACGCGACCGAATGTACTGTGGGGAAAATATAGAAAAAGTGATTATAATTGTTGGAGAATTGTTTTGAGTGAGAATAGATTTGTTGTAACTTAGAAAATGAGTATATTTAACCCTTAAGTGATCCCACACTCAAGGGAACACCCCCAGCTATAAATATGACCCCTTAGAGTTCATTCTAAGTTTGTTCATTCATGTTATTCTAAGTATTTGTTATAGTTGAGTGTGTTCCAACTCCTTGAGCCCTTTTTTCTCTCTCATTTACAAAACATTTCGTGATTATGAGCGAGTTAGACCAGTTGTAAGAGAGCTACATTCATGTGCTTGTAATACTCTCATTCCATTCCATCTTCCCTACTCATTTCTCAAAGAATAAAAGGTTGAAGCAAGCTACTCCGAGTGAAGGTGAAATTGTTGTTGTTATTCTTCAAAGTTGAAGAAGAGGTGAAGATCCATATTTAGCTTCACGTTTCCCCTTGTCGGTGCTACCCAGTTTGGGATCTGTTCCCCATCTGCATGAACTTCTATACTCTTTCTCTGGGAATTTGCTACCTTGTAGTCGTGGCTGTAGCTGTGCTGGTGATCGATGATGTATCTAATGTCCTTATTCTTCCCTTCAAACACGACAGTGTTCCTCCAGTGCCAAACTGCCCATATAGTTGCTATGAATTCATCTAGTTCCTCCGGTTCAAGTTCTTCTTTTGCCTTGAGAAGAACCTTGCTTATGCACAAGTTGCTAATCTGATCTGTGAGCAGCCCATAATGGGTTTGGGACCACATCTGCTGCGTCTCCGGGCAACTGAAGACCATATGCATAATGGTCTCTTTTTCTGAATAGCAGACTGGACAAACACCATCAACATGAGAGTACCGGTTGAACAGTCTACCAAGAGTGGCTAGGCCACCTGTACAGGCTCTCCATAAGAAATGTGATAGTTTCGGGGGCCATGATGAGTTCCACACCAGTATCCAGATCTTGTCATTTTCACTCGTTTGGGAGTTGATGTAATTAACTTTCCCCAGATGTCCCAACCAATATGTTGTCCTAGTGGTGAAATTTTCTTTCTTCTTCGGCCACCAGTATGGAGAATCCTCAGTTCGAATTTCGCTCAAAGGAGTTTTTTAATGGCTTTAAGAATCGTTTCTGGAAAGAGAGATGCCAGAGTTTCTGTGTCCCAACCACTACCATAAGGATCTCGCATGTCTT
Source organism: Alisma plantago-aquatica (assembly GCA_963693085.1). Taxonomy (NCBI): domain Eukaryota; kingdom Viridiplantae; phylum Streptophyta; class Magnoliopsida; order Alismatales; family Alismataceae; genus Alisma; species Alisma plantago-aquatica. The sequence continues at coordinate 568,683,370 of OY856410.1, forward strand.
TCACCAGTTCTGTCTGTCAAGGGAGAAGGCATAAACTCAGATAGGTCCTCCTCTCTCTGTTCAGGACCCATTTGTCTTTTCATATGCTTATAGATGCTCCATCGCCTACTCTCCATCTTAGGCCTTCAATAAGGACAGCTTTTGCAGCCCAAAGACTCCTCCATGTAAAGTTTGGGTTGTGTTCCCTGTGGGCTTCTAGGATGGATGTACTTGGGAAATATCTCACCTTCAAGACTTTGTAAACTAGTGACTCTAGATTTGTTAGCATCCTTCACAACTATTTTGCAAGAAGAGCTTGGTTGAAGGCATGCATGTCCCTAAATCCCATACCTCCGTCTTTTTTGGGGTTGCAAAAGTCAGTCCAACATTTCCATGAAATTTTCCTTTCCGCATCCTTCGCTCCCCACCAGAAACGTGCAATAATACTTTGGATTTCATTCAAAATTGTGTTTGGGATTTGGAAAATACTCATGACGTACGAGGGTATGGCCTGAACAATGGATTTTATTAGTACTTCTTTCCCTGATTTTGAGAGAAAATTTTATTTCCAGTCTTGGAGTTTCTTCCATATCATCTCTTTGACAAAATTGAAAACTTGCTTCTTTGATCTTCCTATTGCCATAGGGAGGCCCAAGTATCTAGTGTGGCGGTCTACTTCTCGTACTCATAGCAGCTTTTTTATTTCCTCCTTGGTGTCCTGGTGTACCCCTCTACTAAAAGCAACTTCCATCTTCTGGTAATTTACTTTCTGTCTCAATACTTGTTCATATTGGCTAATAATATTAGCTACCTTCAAGCATTCTTGACGTGAAGCTCTAGTAAAGAGAATACTATCATTTGTGAAAAAGAGGTGAGAGATATAGGGGCCTTTCCTACTCACTTTAATAACATGCACAAGATTATTTTTGGTAGCATTAGTTATGAGTGTAGAGAAAGCGTCAACGCAAAGAATAAAGAGATAAGGAGAGAGAGGGCCACCCTATTACAGTCCATGTGAAGGTGTGATCTTTGTAGAACAGTCACCATTGATGACAAAGGATAAATTGATCGATGATACACACTCCAAGATTTTCTTTCTCCACATTTCTCCAAAGCACATCTTCTCCATGATGAAGTCAAGAAAATCACATTCCACCCTATCATAGGCTTTTGACATGTCTAGCTTTAGAGCAATATTGCCATATTTTTTTCCCCACTCTTCATCTTATAGAAGAATTCATAAGTAATGAGAGCATTGTCGGTAATCATTCTCCATGGGATGAAAGTATTTGATTTGCATAGATTATGTCGTCCATCATTGGCTTCATTCTATTAGCCATTGTTTAGATGCAATTTTGTAGAGCACATTGCATATGCTAATAGGGCGATATTTTGAGAGCTCCAAAGATTTTTCCACCTTTGGTATGATGACTACAAGCATTGAGTTGACCTCCTTAATATTTCTTCTCCCTTTCCACCAGCCTTTGATATAGTTAGAAACATCCTCACCCACGATGTGTCAAAACTTTTGGAAAAAAATGCTTTCATACCATCTGGACCCACTGCTTTATTCGGTTGTATTTGGTTCATGGTTTTGACTATTTCCTCCTCCATTATTTCCTGCTCTAACTTGGGATTCATCTCTGCATTCACCTTTTTTCTTATCCCCACTGTAGCTTCTTCAAAGCCAGAGGGGTTTCCTGATTTAAATAGATCTTCAAAAAAGTCTAGAATTATGGCTTCAATCTCCTCGTCTTCATTTTCCACACCCCATGTTTGTCTTTAAGGCCTTTTATAAAGTTCCTCTTCCTCCTATGAGATGCTTTTTGGTGAAAGTATGTTTTGTTCTTGTCACCTGCTTTCAACTCATTGACTCTTGGTCTTGCATGCCAGTAAGTATCCTCTTGTCGGTGCCAGTACTCCCAACTATTTTGCTAGCTCTGTACATTTCTTCAGGGTCACATTATCGGGGCTTTTTCACTGTTCTTCCTTGAGAATGTTTTTAGTTTCCTCTTTTTTTCTCTTTATATTACCAAAATTGGTTGTAGCCCATGACTCAAGTTTACCACCACATCCTTCCAGCTTTTGCGGTAGGTCCCATCTATTATTTTCCGCCCAGAATTTAGAGACAATATCACCACATTCTTCCTCTGCTAACCATAGTGGTTCAAACTGGAAAAACTTACTTCTCTTCTTTCTTTACATCTCCCGCTTGTCCGTCGAGATGAGAATAGGAGAGTGGTCTGACTTGTACATATGAAGATGTGATATTGTTTCATTTATTTAACCCTAATTATTTAGTAACCCTAATTATTTTGTAACTCTAGTTATTTAGTAACTCTAATTATCCATTAGTATATGATGTTTACATCCTCTACTGTATCACAACCCTTAACTTGGCTCTCCGCTTCTTTGTTTGCACCATCCTCCTAAAGGGTAAAGGTCATTAGATGATGTTCCCCTGGGGATCTATTAGTTTCCCATGCAGCCTGGTGAGGGATCCCCATACCCAACTTTTTCCACCTATTGGATTTATCTTCAGCATCCCCAGTTTCACCGAATTGTATCCTGGTGTTTCCCTTTCCTCTGTCACAGATCGTTGCTCCTGATTTCAAGAGAGAGGGTTCTCGGATTGCTTTTGTCTGAAAGCTCATGTTGCGTTTTGTTGTGCCCTCACCAAAGATTTCTTCTATCGTCAAGATTCTGGGCTTGTGAGGCGACACTTTTAACCAAATGTCAAGATTCTGGGCTTACGAGGCAACACTTTTAACTAAATTCTAGTTTTGTATGAAATCTCAGCCTCGTGTTTGGTCTTCGTCTTCCTCCTCTTTGAGGTTGTCTTTATCGAAATGTCCCAATAATCTGCACAAGTAGCAGAAATTAGGCAACCTTTCGTACTTTAGTTCTATGGTGACTAGATTTCCTCTCTTGTCTCAGATCTTCTGTGTTCTTCTGAGCAGTTTGGAAACATCAATTCCCACTCGGACACTTAGAGAAGCTTCTCGTCTAAGGTCATCCCTGTCAATCTGGACAACTCTCCCTACCCTGCTTGCTATTGTGTTTATTGTTGATTTAGAATGATGCCCTAGGGGGAGTCTATACAGTCTTATACAGAGCTTTCATTGAAAGTCATCTAATTTGGTAGATCTGAATCATTAATCTTCTTCATCGATAGTAATCTATTCTCAAATTTTTACGGTCCACCGTCAAGGATTTTCTTCTTGTCTTTCCAGTGGAAAAATTGGATAATAAAAATCATTGGATCAATTTGTTTAAAAATGACTTTCTTAGGGAGATCCCACGCTTGGGTAATGGTTCATTTCATTGCCCAAAAATTATAAGGGTGTTCGGTTAATAGTTTAGCAGTGAGCACCAGTTCTACGTGTGCCTCCTTTCATGATTCTTCAAGCTCTGCCGAGTCAATGACATCGTCCTCATCTGTGTCATGGAAAGTCGTGTACACACTAGTACAGTAATGGTCTATAGCGTCGGTTTTTTTAAGCCGATAGCGTCACTTTGTAGCCGACGCCTAAGTGGTCGTCGCTACAGTAATGGTCTATAGCGTCGGTTTTTCTAACCAAAGAAAACCGACCATATATAGTAAAAACTGACCCAAGAGGCTGTCAAAAACTAACCCCAAACTAGAAAAGAAATTGTACCTGAACCCTATAAGGTCGGTTTTTGTTAATAACCGACCCTAGAGATGCTCTGTAAGGACGGTTATATGAAGAAAACTGACTCAATAGAGTCTATATTGAGCTTGCTGATAACTAGACCCTATAAGGTCGGTTTTTCTTAATAACCGACCCTAAAGATGCTCTGTAAGGACAGTTATCTGAAGAAAACCGACTCAATAGAGTCTACAACAGTGTTGGGATATGGTAGAATGGTCGTGCCACATAGCACGGCCGTGTTGGGATATTCTAGCACGGTCATGCTACACGGCACGGCCGTGCTACCATATCCCAACACGACCGTGCTACGCGGCACGACCGTTCTACCATATCTCGACACGGTCGTGCTATACGGCACAACCATTTTACGCCGCAACATGGATGTTCTACGCGGCACGGCCGAGATACCTATAAGGTCAGTTTTTAAAGATAATCAACCTTATAGGGTAGAATTTTTTTAAAAAACTTCTACAGAAATAGAACAGAAGAACAAAAAAAACCAGGATATGAGAGAGGGAGTATTGATGCTCAACCGTCACCATTCCAAACCATACATTCATAACAAAAATAATTCATATATTCAGTTGAGTTACACATATCACATCATAATTTACAAAATGATAGATTGCAAGTCTGAGATGATATTAAATGTCAGATACAAAAGTAAATATGAAAGAGTATTAAAACTACATACATAAATGGAGCTAACATATTTAATCCAATGCTATATTGACTTCATTTAGAAAAGTATCTAATCACTCTTCTCAGAATTTATTTAAGTCCTCACGTGTGTAAGGCTGAGTTGTAAAGATCTGTAATAGAAAATACACATGCTAATATTGTATAAAATGACTACAATCACTTGTAAATTTATGATGTTATTCTTTATTACCTGATCTATAGTCTGAATGCCATGTGATGCTTGTTTGACAATATCTTGCATATATTTCATTACATAGTAGTCACAAGCCCAGTCATTATTTTATATAAGACACTACAAATAACGAATTATACTTAATGTTAGTAAACTACTATAAATAGGAGTTGAGATAAGACTATAAGAGCTGACATATAAGAGTTGAAAATTAATACATATAAGACTAAGCAATTGTCAAAGTAGCTACCTTTACATTTTTCAAAGTCAATGTCTTTAATTTTGTGGGTATTTTTCCTCCAGCTTCACGAAAAGGCTTTATACCCCTATCAATTAAACGATAGTTGGTAAAATAGAAATTCTAAATAGAAATATCATGCTGAAGCATTGACTAAATTTATGCTTACTCCATAGCTGAAAATTTCAGTTTGTGACCCCTTGTTGTTTTACCCATTGGGTCAAGATAATAAAGAGTCATCAATTTTGGTACAATCACCACTAATTCCCAATGTCTAGCTCTGAGTAAGAATAAAACAAACATTAAAATAAATAATTTTATTCATTATTCAAATTATATTGAATAATAATACTTATTGGGTGTTGAAAGGAATTAGGATAATTTCCTTCCCCTCACTAGAAAAATATTTGAATGTAGTAGAGAAGTACTCATTCACATCCTCAATATGTGTCTCCACTTGACTAGTGATTGAAGGAATTAAGAATCCAACATTTCTTATATCAAAGTTTGTGGTCTCGGTATATAAATGACTGTAAAACATTTGTAATTATTTACATATAGAAATAAGCTAAAAATGTATATTGGAATTTTCTATATTGATAGATCCTTACCTTATCCATACTTCTATTATCGAAGTATTCAGCCAATCATATCAGAACAACTCTATAATATCATCAAGAAAAATATAACTATCAAAGTCCCTCCCAGTTGCATCTTCTGTTAAATTGATCAACATTTGTAATCCAGAGCTTTGGTTGGATAAATATTGACACAAACATTTACATTTACTTCCCAACTCATCGAATGTGTATTCTAGAATAAAAGATGGTTTGAGCATAGGATGACGACTAGTAGAATTTTTCTTTTTGGTTTACAAACCTGTTAATTAAATTACATACTTATATTACACGAGTTCATATATGCAGTCAAATATGAAAAATATGATAGAATTAAGGTATATCTTGTCATTGATAACCAAGTGTCTAGGCCAACCCACCATAGCACCCTCAGCTTCTTCAATTGTACTATATTCAGGATTAGGTATGGGTAGTGGTTTGTCCCCCATTCCGTCATACACAAGATGAATGGACACACGACAAATGTCATTAGTAATTTGCTGACAATGCAATGTACCACCAAGGTTGTATACCTTACCCGCTGCCACAACATCATATTCTAGAACCTCCACTACAAGTTTACAGTTCATACCAATCTAGAATTGAAATAATATAAGTTATATATGAAGTGGTAAACCAGATACCTATTACAACACTATATATATATATATATATATATATAGAGAGAGAGAGAGAGAGAGTCAGGCTAGAATACACTCGAGTGTATCCGGAGCGGAATACACTCAAGTAGTTTTTCATGATGCAATATTTTTTTTGAAAATCTAATCTATTGATCTTCTTAAACATCTCGTGAACAACTCATACGCAAAATTTGAGCACATTTGGATATGTATAGCTCATGTTATGAAGATCGCAAAAATTATGCATTTCAAATTAGTTTCGCGCGTCGATTTTGTTGCCCTCGGATGAGTGACTTACACTCATCCAAATGGGCTCAAAATTTGTATGTAGCCTATTTATAGTATGACGGTGAAGATCAACAGTTTACATTTTGCAAAAAATAGTCTTGATATGCAAACACACTTGAGTGTATTCATGCGATCCATACACTAGAGTGTATTCTAGCATGACTCTCTCTCTCTCTCTCTCTCTATATATATATATATATATATATATATATATATATATTACTAATAACACAACATATAGAATAAAAACTTATTGCATATTGTGTGGTGGGTCATTGGGAGTGCTCCCATGACCTTCTACAACTAGAGCATGGGCTTGTACCTCATCACTTGAGAGACTCACAGTATGAATAGGTTGAAAAGGTTGAGTAGGTTGAAATGAAGACATTATTTCTTTTACTTTTTGTGCTACTAATGTTTCAACCTCCTCTTGTGTAAGACCTCCTGCACGACCTCTTTTAGATTATGAAGGGCCAAAATAAGACTTGTATCCTATGCCAGCTCCTAACCCCTACACTACTTTCATCTTGACGCTTTGTGTAGCATGAAAATCTGTTTATGTCATAACCTTCATATGATATGACATCCATTTTTGGCTTAAAGGTGAGCCATTTTATGTTCTCAGCAACATTATTCGGTGATTCAGATAGTTTATTAAAGACTTTATCTTCAGACCACCTAATAAATGTTCGATTATGCTCACTTGCAAGCCACATTGAACTGGATCACCGATGATTTCTCTTGATAAGATTATTGTATTCTGTGATGTAGCTACTAACTTCATCGATGTTGTATAAAATATATAAATGTGCTTTTTCCCACAACTCACGACTGATTCCTTTCACTCGTCCTCCCAGAGTTCCTTTGCCACAATAAGATCTGGTGTCATGGGAATTTTTTAGATCGCTAGAAGTTTCATTGCAATTCAAAAAATCATTACAAAAGTCCATCACCTCCCTAGCCACATAACCCTCAATAATACTCCCTTCAGGATGATAATGATTTTGAACATCACCTTTAAAAACACTCATATAGCGTTCAAATGGATACATCTAGTGTAAGAAAATTGGATCCAACATCATCACCTCCCTTGTAATATGTACTACAAGATGAACCATGATATCAAAAAATGAAGGAGGAAAGTACATTTCAAGCTGACACATGGTAACAATTACATCTTTCTGTAATTTATCAAGAGTATCAAGATGTATCACTTTGTTGCATATTTCATTGAAGAAGAAACAAAGTCTTGTGATTGCAAACTTTACATGCTTCGGAAATATAGATCGAATAGCCACAGGTAAAATTTGTTGCATTAAGGTGTGACAATCGTGAGATTTGAGACCTATCAACTTCATATCCTTCTTTGATACCAATCTAAGAATATTAGAAGAGTATCTTTGTGGAACATTAATATTGTAAAAGCACTCACAGAAACTCATTTTCTCCTACTTTGACAAAGTGTAACAAGCTGGTGGTAAATATGTGTGGTGACCCCTGATCTCCACCGATAATTCTTTTCTTATACCCATTAATTATAAATCTTTTCTATATTTGATGTCATCTTTAGTCTTTCCTAGTATGTTAATTAGTGTACCAATGATGCTATCATAAACATTTTTTTCAACATGCATGACGTCAATGTAGTGTCTAATTGCTAAAGATTTCCAATAAGGAAGATTCTAGAATATTGACCTCTTCTTGTATAGAGATTTGTCACATGCGAGAGTACGACTACTTGAACTCTTTCCAAATTCATTAAAAATATGTTTCACCCAATCATATACAACATTTCCTGGCATAGGTTTAGGAGCACTTCATTCCTTAGTTGATCCATTAAAGGTTTTGTGTTGCCTTCGATATGGATGCACTGGTGGGAGAAATCTTCGATGACCAAGATATATGATTTTACCACCATGTTTCTGTAAGGACCCTGACCTCCGTTTAGGGCTTACCCTATTTGCTTTGCTTTACCCTGATGTTTTGGTGCCTGCTAATCACCTTTAGTGGTGATTAGGGTTTGGTTATGCTTTGTTGAAAGTTGGAGGAGCTGCTTGCAAATAACCCAAGTCTAGGGTTTTTTTGGGCAAGTTTTCCACTTTGTGATGTGTTCCTCTTTCTCTCTTTGTTTCCTCTAGGGTTGAGAGGAAAGCTTGGGCTTGTTGCTTGAGTTCTCTGGGCCTTGGTCGAGTTTGTTTGGGCTTTGAGGTGCCTTGTTTAGGCTTGGTTGAGCCTTGTATCGACCTAGGAGTGTTTGTGTTGACCAAGTTGTATGTGTGTCGCCCATGGCAATGGTGTGTGTCGCCCATGGAGCAACATGTTGTGTCGCCCATGATGCTTTCCCTAGTTGGACCTTGTGTGATGGACACTTGGAGCACATCTTGGACATGTGGATGAGGCTTGCTAGAGTGGTGGTTTGAGTTCTTGGACAAGTGTCCTTTGGGTGGGCGACACCTTGCCATGCTTCACCTTGTTTTCTCCTCCCTTTCCTTTTATATAGATAGTTCCTTCCTTAGCTTAAGGTCCCTTTGGTTCCTCTCCCTCTTGTGCACGACACACTCCCTCCTTTCCTTGCTTGGTGGCCGACACACCCTTGGAGAAGAAGAGTGGGGACCGATACACCCCTGAAGGAGTAGCTTGGAGGTCGACCCACCCTTGGAGAAGTTGGTGGTGGCCGATATCCCTTGGAGCTCTCCATCCTCCTTGCTTGGTGGTGTGTGGGGCTTGGAGTTCTTCTTCTTTCTTGGAGCTTGGAGCTTAAGGCGGGTTGCATAACTCTAACCCTAGCTACACTACTCTCTTTTCATATATGTTGATTCCATAATCTTGCTTATATGTATGTGAGTAGCTTAGTTCTTGCTTAGTAACCATGTTGGCCGATCCTTATGAGTTAGGGTTTAGGGAGCAACACTCCTTTCTCCCCTTGGTCTAGAAGAGTGAGTTTGGGTCCTAGTGCCATGAGCAACACCCCTCCTTCCTAGTCGATTGAGGCGAGCTTGTGACCTAGTGGCTTGAGCAAGACTCTCTTCTCACTGTTTCAGTCGGATTGAATTAGTATTTTCCTCACAAATAGGACATGTTTTTATCCTTGTATGTTATATCCAGACAAATTTCCATAAGCTGGAAATTCATTAATCATGCAAAACAACATAGCACGCAAACTAAAGATCTCTTTACGTGAAGCATCATATGTCATAACACCTTCTACCCATAGTTTCATTAGGTCATCAATTAGAGGTTGAAGGTAAACATAAATATCATTTCTAGGTTGCTTGGGCCCTGATATCAATATTGACAACATCACATACTTATTTTTCATACACAACCAAGGAGGAAGATTGTATATAACAATCATAACAGGCCACATGCTATGCTGGCTGCTTAATGTACCATAGGGATTCATTCCATCTGTATAGAGTCCAAGTCTTATGTTTCTTGGTTCTTTACCAAATTGAGGGTATAATAAGTCAATTTTCTTCCATTGTGGTGAATCAGATGCATGTCATAGGACACCATCATCATTGGCCTTTAACTCCCCATGCCAAGACAAATTTTGCGCATCTTTTGTATTAGCAAATAAGCGTTGAAATCATGGTATTATTGGTAGATACCACATCACCTTGGCAGGAGAGCCAATTTTAGCCTTAGCTAAATTTGTGGTTTTATACATTGACGCACCACATTTTGGACAATTTATCAAATTACTATAGTCCTTCTGAAATAACACACAATCATTTGGACATGCATGAATCTTCTTAGCCTCCATTCCCATTGGGCACATTATTTTCTTTGCTTGATATGTTGAAACTGGAAGCTCGTTGCCTTCAGGAAGAATTTCCTTTAACAAAGACAACAGTGAAGTGAAACTCTTATCGCTCCACCGGTTTTGAGCTTTAAGAGTATATAATCGCATCACAACACTCAACCTCGTGAACTTAATACAACCCTTATATAATGGTTTTTCAGCACCATGGACAATGTTTGCAAATAAAAAAGGTGGATCAATGACATTGTCCCGACAACTACGTAGCATATCATCAACCATATCATCCTGAATCGGGTCATCCTAAATCGGTTCATCATTGACATTATCATCATTATCTATATCTTCTATGCCACAACAATTAGTATCGACATTTTCTGATCCATAATTAAATTTCTCTCCATGCCAATACCATTCATTATAACCTTGTATGATCCCATTGCATATGACATGATTCTTAATTACCTCAGCAGTATCAACTTTCAAATTATTACCACAATTTCTACATGGACAATGTAGCCTATCCGTAGGTAATTTCCTATGTTCCTCAGCAAATCTAATAAATTCATCAAGACCTTTGGCAAACTCTAGACTACAACGGTTCTTGATAGACATCTAACTTCGATCCATTTTCTATATCACATTAAAGTTAATTATAAAACTGAGCATTTAATATTGATACTATAAGCTGTAAGTTTTTATTGATGGGAAGTTAATTACTTTTATACTAAAGTGTACCACCTATCCCATTTTTGAATATTTAATCTCACTAGTAACTATATAATGTATGTTTAGTTTTGAAGAAAATTTCCGCAGCATTTCCCCTAAGTTCTCCAAGTACACTGATGTAAATGGAAAATAACCCTCACATATGTACCCAGAGAAAAAATGAGGAAATACTACTAAAATTTTCTTCAAAACATAACATACATTATATAGTTACATCCTAAGTGAGATTAAATATCCAAAAAAGTCCCAAACCGGGGACTATCCAAAATTTACTCCTAATGAGTACATTTTGAACGGGTTTCTAAGTTGATACATAAATGTATTATTGTCATATTTATATATTAAGTTAAACATCATGCATCGATGATCTCATCTATAAACTATAAAGTTTCAATCTGAAACTACACAATGTCTCCCCACATATTTCTGGAATGTCTACCAAGCGCTACCATATGTATTAAATATTTGAATCAAAATGAAGCCTAATGGCACATTGGGAGAGTGAGAATATTATACCTCACTTGAAGGATGAAGAAGAAATATATGCAAGTCAACAACACCTACAACAACACAAATGCATGATTTAATTCTGTTATAATGTATTAATTAGGGGTCAATATACATCAATTTTAGAGGAGCAGGGAGAATTAACAAATGTAGTTCAGCAACTCAGCCACCACGGCCATGCTACCTAAAAAATATATTCACTCCCAACATCTCCTCAATTGCGGCATGCCAATAAGAAGAAAACAGTCGTCGTTACGGCACGGTCGTGCTACTACCTCTCTTTTCTCCCCCTCCACCCTCCTCCATACCACTCCTCTCCCTTCCTCTTAACATGCATAAAAGACTAATGTGAAAGTATTCAGTATTGTGTGCCTAGATCCAACGACTCCTTATTCACGAAGAAAAACTTACCAGTGTTGTGCTAATCATCCGCAGGGGGTAGCCGGGTCGAGGGGGTGTCTCCAAGTCGACGGGGTGCGACAACAAGAGCTTCTCGGACACCACGATAGGAGAAAGTGGAATCTAGGTTCTTCGAACAAGACAACGACATCTAGACTCTTCGAACAAGATGACGACAAAAGTTGGGCTCTTCGAACAAGACGACGGCGGCAGCTGGGCTCTTCGAACAAGACGACGGCGGCAGTTGGGATCTTCGAACAAGACGGCGACAGCGGGGAAACAAGTGAAATGTGAAAATAATGAAATAGGTGAGTTTCTCTCTAGTTATTAACACCTGCTTCTAGGGTCGGTTATTAGGAAACAACCGACCCAATAGGGAACCAGTACCCGCACCAAAAGCTACAAGGATAGTTTTTAAAAAAAACTGACTCTACAGGTCAGTATCTATAAGGTCGGTTACCTATAAAAACTGATCCTAGAGGTCATACTTGCCCAAAAACCCGAACACACACCTATAAGGTCGGGTGATTAACAAAACCGACCCTAGTGGTCAGTATCTACAAGGTCGGTTACTACTAAAAACCCGACCCTAGAGGTCCAAAGTGGTGCTCGCATTTTTTGTTGACCCTATAGTGTCAGTTATTTGGAAAAACTGACCCTATAGATCGGGGCGCGAAGCCAAAATCACATGAATTTTCACCACGGGAAACCTGTAAGATCGGTTTTTATGATAAAACTGATGCAATAGTCTATTAGGACGGTTATTCTAGTAAAACTGACGCTATGGGCAGCGACGTTGCTGGCCAAAAATGTAGTAGTGACATCGATCAATTAAATCCTCTACCATAGATACTAAGGTCGTCTCCATGAAAAATCGACCCTTTAGTGAACATACAAATATAAACTTGGTAACCATAGTGGAGATAAGGGTAACCACAGTGGAGATAAGGGTAACCACTCGGGAGATATAATGAAACTACAAGTGAGATGAATGGCTTCCACCACCGCCTCGCTAATTTCCAGAGTGATTAGGGTTGTGGGGAAGAGCGAAGGATTTCTTTCTCTCTTAAGTGGATAAGTCCTTGTGATGTGGGAGACTCTTATCTTGAATAGGTAAACCATTGGATGTATGGTGGTCTTCTTGTATCTCTTATGAGTGAATATAAGTGTACATGGATTATAAAAGTCCTAGAGGTTGACCTCTCTAGGTAGTGGATTGAATCTCTCCTAGTTTGGAGAATGGAATTACTCTAAACCACCTTGTCCAAGTGCATGTTTCAATTTGTCTCATCCTTGCTATTCTTGATTAGTTAGAACTTCAAATTGCTCTTAAGATATTGGATTTTATTGATATAATTTGAAGGTCTAACTTATCTTGTGAGATTTTTGAATCTCTATTCACCCCCCTATAGAGTCCTATATCCAACAAGTGGTATCAGATCCAAGGATCTTCTCCAACAATCTCCCATGAGATGAGAAGATGGGAGACAACCTACTTAGCTCACACAACATAGAGGGAGGCTTCTTCATGCGTCCTCCGATCTTCTATGGCACCAACTTCCTCTATTAGAAAAGGTGTATGCAATTATACATTCAAGGGATGAACTTTGATATGTAGAAGGTGTTGGTCACACCATAGAAGGAGCCAACCAGAGTTGTTTCAACATGGAATGAAGTTGTACTAAAAGAAGCCCAGCTCAATGCCAAAGCCATAAGCATCATCTGTGCATCTGTTACTCCAATGGAGTTCAACCGTGTCTCATCATGGGATACCGCCGGTGAGATTTGGGATAATTTGTGCATTACCTATGAGGGCACAAAGCAAGTCAAGAAGGCTAAGTTATACATGTTGAACAACCTTCTAGAGAACTTCAAGATGGGCAAGAAAGAAGGGATTTTGTAGATGTACTCTAGGCTCAACGTGATCATCATTGGTCTAGCTACTTTTGGCAACACTTTGGATAGAGGTAAAATCAACTCTAAGATCTTGAGGACTCTACCAAGGAGATGGGAGTCAAAGGTGACCTCTATTGAAGAAGTGACAAGCCTTGGTGACATCCCAACCAACAAGCTCATTGGAAACCTCCAAGATAATGAGCCAAGGCTTGAAAAGCAAGAAGAGGAATCCAAGCAAGAAGAGAAGGAAGCCAATAACATCAAAGATAGTGCCTTCAAAGCACAAGTGGAGGCGGTCATCATTCAATAACAACTTACTTGTCGAACATCTCCCTCCTCCTCTAGTGAAGATGATGGCCCTAGTGAGCATGAAGCCAATTACACCAAGGGAAAGCACTTCAAGGGAAAGCAATCCTCCTCCAATTCTATATGCTATAAGTGTGGAAAAATGGACACTATAAGAGTGAATGTCCAAAATCAAAAAGTCACACCACAAGGGAAGATCCAAGAAGGAGGAAGAGTACAAGAATGAGAGAAAGTACAAGAGGAATGAAAAGAAGGGTAATAGACACAAGAATGCAACTCATCCAGCTTGGGAGGAATCATCCTCAAGTAGCTTTAGCTCATAAGCAGATGGAGAGTGCCACCTTGCACTCAAGGCCTCTACTAGTGAAGAAATTGGTGAGGTAAGTGAGGTAAGATTGCATGAGTTATCCAAAGAAACTCTTATTGATATGCTTGTTTCTACCCATTCTTCTTTTGCTAAATGTAAATATAAAAGGAGAAGGTTAGAAAAAATTATTGATAATTTGTATGCTAAACTTGAAATTCCTAAGCTAAATGAGATAACTCATCTTGAGAGAATTGATAACTTGCAAGGACAATATCTTGATATTGAGCTCCAATACAATGGAGTTGAAGTAGAGAATGGTGCTTACCGTGAGGACATTTAAACTCTTAAGATAGATAACCAAAAGTGCCTAAATGAGCTTGAAACTCTTAAAACTAAACATGCTAAATTTAAGCCCCTTGTTCATGCTCGTAGGGATGAGAGGGATGTTTATCTTAAATAAATTCAAGTGCTTAAATTTAAAAATGCTAGGTTGCTTGGTCAATTTAATGACTTATCTTGTAGACCTATCTTGTCTAGTAATCATATCGCTTCTATTTCTCTTGAGAAAGATTCTTATTTGATTGAAGCCCTCTGTTTAGAGGTCGACCTTGTTCATGGTAGAGATTATCTTTCTAGTTTGTCTTCTACTATCATATCTCTTAATTATGACAATCATAGACTTAGAGCCTTTATGTAGAAATTCCTCAAAGAATAAAACTCCCTTAATGAAATCCATGACCATTCTACCAAACAAAGTGGTACTAGTGGTTTGGGATTTGTAGGGGGGCATCTAAGGGAAAGAACAAAGATAAAAGTAAGAAAAAGAGTAAGGAAACCTCCTTTTTCATTGGAGAGTCTTCTGGCACTAAGAACCCTATGATTTTTTTTCTCATTGAAAATGTGATGATCATTACTCTACTTATTGTCCTTACAAGCCTAACGAGACCAACGCAAAGATGAAATGGGTTCCCAAGCTAACTCTGGATCCGAAAGATTGAGTTAGGAATTGACACTCTCCTTTATTGTAGGAAAGAGGTATATGGATTGTTGATAATGGCTGCACTAAGCACATGACAGATGATACAATCCATTTCAACAACTTCACTAAGAATAAAGGAGGTTCGCTTACCTTTTGGGACAACAAGAAAGGTAAGGTTAAAGGTGATGGTGATGTAGGTGAATCCTTATGTATCAAGAATGTTCTTTTTGTGGATGGCCTACATCACAATTTAATAAGTGTAAGTCAATTATGTGATCATGGTTACCTAGTTCTATTTACTTCTTTTGAATGCTTGATTCTATATTCCCTCACCTATCAAGTCATATAAGGAAATTAAAAATGGTAATCTTTATGTAATTGTGCTTGACTCTATTAAGCCCATTGTTGGTAGATGCTAAGTAGTCGATTATAATGATATTTCTCTTTGGCATCATCATCTTGGTCATGTAAATATGCATCAGTTGAAGAAGTTGAGCAAGAAGGACTTGGTCAAGGAACTTCCCAATTGGATTTTGAAAAGGATGAGGAATTCCAATCTTGTACCCCAGGACAGCAAACCAAGTCATCCTTCAAATCCAAAGGATTCCTTCATACCAAGAGAGCCCTTGAACTTCTTCAAATTAATCTATTTTGACCAATGAGAACTCAATTGCTTTGTGGTTTCAAGTATTTCTTTGTGATTGTCGATGATTTCTCTAGATATATTTGGACCTTCTTTATCATTTCCAAGAGTTATAAACTTGATGTTTTCTCTACTTTTTACAAACAAGTTGAGAACGAAGCTTCTTGCCAAATCATTTCCACCTGTAGTGATCATAGGGGAGAATTTGAAAATGATATTTGTGAATGCTTTTGTGAAGAATCTAGGTATGCACATGACTTCTCTTTACCTTGAACACCTCAACAAAATGGGGTTATAGAAATAAAGAATAGGTCACTACGAGAGATGGCTAGGTCCATGCTTTTATGGTATGCCACTCCAAAGAAATTTTGGGATGAAGTCGTTAGTACCTCATGTTTTGTGCAAAAGTGGGTTTTCACACATCCTTCTTAGAAGAAAACCCACTATGAGCTATGGCTTGGTAGAAAGCCTTCTATCAAGTATTTCCATATTTTGGGATGTCCTTGTTTTGTTTCGGATATGAAATATTATCTCGACAAGTTTGATCTGATATCTTACAAGCCTTTCTTTGTTGGGTATAGCACTACTAGCAAGGCTTATAAAGTATTTAATGTTGATCTTGCTAAACTAGAAGAATCCATTAATGTTAAGTTTATTGAGACGAATCCCTCTATTCCCAAAGATATTGTTCTGAATGATTATTATCCTATTCTGAAAGAACTCAACATCACCAAAAAGGGAAAAGAGGTAGTCATTCAAAGAGAAGAGAATGATGAAGAAAAGAAGGATACAACTCCTCGATTTGCAAAGAAATCATCCAAAAGAACTGATTTTAGGTGATACATTTAAAAAAGTGAAGACGCGGGTTGCATTCAAAAAAAAGAACAAGCCAACTGTTGGGTTATAGGGGAGACAGAGAAAGCAGTGGAAACAAAAAATTTCTTCTCCCCGAACCCAGCATAAAGGAATCGTGTCAATGTCTAGACAGTAGGAAGGATGGTTTGAAGAGGTGTACCTTGACCCAAGCCTTGCTCAACGACATTACCTCGCAGCTAGTGCAGTCTTCACCTCCGGTCTTGGACGGTGTCTGTGCAGCTCCTGGTCTCATCGGGACAGTCAGGATTGACAGTTGTCCTCCAAGCGGCAGAAGTCTCCCGACTCTATAGTAGTCCACACGGACCACTTGGAACTCCGATTGCCTTGTTGCACAAGGCACCAGAAGGAGTCGTACTCTCCTGTCAGCGTACTAGTCACTGACACACTCTCCTGCAACCAGTTGCCTTTCTACAGTTGCCTTTCCCTCACTGTGCCTCCCTAATCGGGTAGCACTTGCTCAGGCTCTCTCAGTTACAATAAAAAGAGAGAATGACAACTTTGCATAGCAACTGGTGTTCTGAGTTGTTGTACCTGAGAAGCCCCCAGTACCCCTATATATAGGACGGTCGTGGGACATGGTTCTCTACCCCGGGAAATGTGGGATTAAAGAAGGAGTAGAAGGATTCAATATTTTCCACAAAACAACCAACTGCGCTAGCTGAACATATCGTTTCAAGCATGAACAGATCGGTTGGGGACCTGAGCCGATCGGTTCACACCTGAACCGATTGGTTGGGACCCTAAGTTGATCGATTAAAGCATGAGTCGATCGGTTCGTGGTCCTGGTCCAACTCGAATTGACTTTCATGTTTGTTTCCGACTAATCAAATATTAGTCCTTATCCAAAACAAATTTGTACAAGTGAAACAAATATGTATTTGCAAAAAGAGTTTTCTGACTTTCCAAACGATCTTGGTTGGTCACACAAATCGACCAGTTCAACAATTGAGCCGATCATTTCATTGACACATGAGTCGATCGACTCACCACTTTGAGCTGATCGGTTCACCAACCTGAGCCGATCGATTCATCACACGAGCTGATCGGTTGGGAGTGCAGACTATGCAAAATTAGTCAATTACAGTTTCAATCAATCTGATACTCTAATAAATTAGTCCAACGCCTTGAACACTATGATTTTGAGCTATCAATTAACTGCGTTTTTAATTAAACTACTGAACTTCTTTAGTAATCAATCTAAATATCATTTGTGGATAAACTCCTCTTCCAGGTTAATCCTCTGTGTGTGACCCTACAGGCCCATTTCAAATTGGCAGTGAAAGTCCATAACACTTATGAATTCACAAGCAAAGAGTGGTGCCTAGTCGCACATCAGTGCTACCCAAGTGAAATAGAAAGTTGGAGAACAACTTTCAATCCTATAATACGTGAATGGTGTTACAGCGAATGTATAATTCCCTTGTCACTGATATCCCGAATAAACTCAAGGCATGGAACAGTCATCCTGTCAACGTTCATTCACTTTCTTGATCTCAGAGTAGATTGGAGGATATATGTATGTCATCAATATCACATATTGATTCACACATGTGTGCGCACACCTATCTCAATCCTACTCATCAAGTGTCCATGGATATCAAAATCCCTTAGGAGGGACAAATCCCATATCTATCACTCACCCCTCAAAAGCCCCATGTATCAAAGCCACCCAATCATCACCTTTATAACAACCCATGTTTCAGGATTGCGTTTGATGATGTAAAAGTGTACCCAACAACATGTGTTGAGTGTAGTGATTTTAGGTCAAAGAATCACACTCACCACCATCACTGTGAGAACTGACTATGACTACCATGTCATGATTCCATGTGTCAAACTCATGGTGGGTCTGTCTGGTACACTTGTTCTCTAACAAGTACTTATGTGTTTGGTTTGATATCTCCATTTCATGACTAACAAGATTTTGTCATCAACCAACACCACAATCTAGTATTGTGTGTCATTGCTGTTTATCTACCTTCCACAATGACATCTGACTAGGGACATAATAAGAATGTACAAACTCTTAGCATCTATATGATCTCATCGTTCAGGTCTGAACCTAAAAGCTTACGTCATTGAGTACTGTCATTCTCTAGACATTAAATCTATTTTATCATTATCTCATATGACTGAACTAGAAAGAATTGGAAGCTTGCCTTTGATGTTTATCAAATCAATCTTAATGTATCCCACCAAACATCCCATGATTGTCTCTCAGGGCATACATACCGACAGACTCCCACTTGCACTGTGAGCCAATCACCCTTGAATCACATTCATAGTGATCTTTAAACATGTCCCACATGTTACTATGATCTAGTGCTTACGCAGTGAGTTCTGACAACACCTTGCCAAAGTCGCTATTAATTGCATGTCTCTCATCTCTTCGTTGTATGTCACACGTATGAGATGGAGTTGACATAATATGCAATCTAGTATTCCTTTGCTAACCTTTAGCCACATTACATGAACAAGTACTCCTTACTTGTCATCAAAGATCGAAATATCTATAAGTTCATCTCATGAACTTCTAGATCCATATAGTATCCACCAATGTTCTCTAACACACAAATCCACGACTTTTCCTTTTAAACGACTTTATTAGAACGTTTCCATTTATCAATAAACATTCACTTTTATATATCCCATATATATTGTGTGATTAATTTTATGTCCTTTTCGGAAGTTCACATCATTGTAACTCTTTACAGTGAACCCTTCCTTATTTCCATAGAACTAGTACTTCTCAAGTACTAATCAAGTTCTTATGGTATTCCAGTAACCTTTACTGGAACTAGACAAACATCCACTCATCATGTCCTACATATGAGTTATCAAGATGAGTACATCATATTGTCATGTCCTACATACAAGATGATGAATGCATTTTATTCTTGCTATGACCATACATGTAAGATAATGGGATGATTACATACATGATAGATCCATATCTATTCTTAGTGTTCCCATTCTTCATAAGAATTGGACACTTGGCCTTGGGATACTAACTCCATGTAACATGGATAAGTTTTCTCCTACTGAATCTGTTTACACTGAACCCTTCAGTATAGATTGCCAATGTATGCTTTCTCTTTTTAGGTCAAGAGGTTTTTGAGAACTATCTCTCTAGATCTCTATTCCTATTACATAGGAAACATCTCTATCTTCCCTAAAGATAATTTCCACTTTGGATTTCCATTCTAGGACATTTCCATTTCAAATCAACATTCGGAATGTGAATATGCTCCCACTAGATCACAGATCCCTTCTTTATCTTTGACATATCTGTCAAACCCTTTGACTATATTATCAAAGTAAAGATCCAGATCTGAGTTGCTTGTACTTAATCAATCACATTTATTAGTCCATTGTAACTTATAGACTTCATTTGCATTAATGGATTCATAAACCTTATAGGTTGTGTCACGTACACATCCTTGTTTTATTCCTCATAGGAATGTGGCTTTAGTATCTGTATGTGAAATCTCTTAGTCATTAAGTTGCAATCAACAAGAATCATCCTTCTTAAAATGTTATCCATGTGTCTTAATGCTTAAGACTCATTCACACTTATGGATTTCATCCCAATGGGTGCTACCATCAAGGCCATACCTTATGGTTCACATGGAAGTCATTTAGGATGTAATGGTCATAAACCATAACTCAAAATTTGGTTCCTCATATTCATCTAGATGGTTGATTCATCACATGACCAACTCATCACATAGATAATTGAGGTGTATCTGTCAAGGATATAAGAACTCACAACTTGTTGTGATTCTTAATGTCCTTTATTAGTGTGGGGTATTCTTTATTTAAGAAGAAATTAGTTACACTACTACATAAAATGCTTTTTACAATGGGTGATAGACAACAGTTCTGATGATTGTGTTGTAGTTATCATACTTATCACAACAAGCCCATTTTTGTGTTGTATATTGTATATTTTATACAACACAAGTCATTTACAACATGCCAAACCTGTTGTAGTATAGGGGAATACTACAACAACTGCTAAAGTGTTGTAATAGGTTGTAGTATCACAACATATTCAAAACCATTGTAAAAGATGTTATTTACACAACATATTTTGACCCGTTGTAATAGTCACATGTTGTAATAGACCATCATTACACAACGCAGACTCACCCATTGTAGTATGTATTAATTATACAACAAGCCTTTACATGTTGTATTTGGTACATGTTGTAATACACCACCATAATACAACATATTAAAACTCGTTGTTATATCCCAACATGAGACAACAGACTCCAACCTATTGTTATATATTATAATTACACAACATGTTGTAACCTATTGTAATATCCACACATAAAACATCGTTGTAATAGACCTCCATTACACAACGTCAACTAAACCATTGTAATATACTATAATTACACAACATGATATCACCTGTTGTAATAGCTACATATTGTAAAAGACCATAGTTAAACAACACATCATATTCACATAATTCTCTAAATTTTTCAATTATTCGCATATAATATGAAAATTTTTTATTAGATGTATGGTACACCTGAATTTCGTATTAAACCCGTATTTTCCCCAAATTTTACGAATTATTCGTGTTTTATTCGTCATTTATGCATTTTCACATATTATCCCGAAAAAAACAATTTATTTCCGAATTGTTTAAAAAATACTCACTTAGCATTGTTTCAGGTTTTAATATTTTCTAAAGACTATTTCCCCTCAATCACTACTACAAAACTCAACAAGGCCAAAGGATTTTTCCTCAAGGATATAATATCTGACAAGTGTATTAATTTTTCCAAAGGCTTATCCCTGATCCTTGTGATGCTGTCCTTGATGAGTATATTAAATTTTCCCAAAGTCTTATCCCTGACCTTATGGAAATGTATCCCAGACTATTATTTAATTTACCCAAGGATTGCTCCTGACCCTCATTAACTTTTTTCCTAACCAATATTAACTATATTAAACCAACCATTATCTCTTTTACTTCCGTAAAGAGGATCCATTCGATTGTGGACATTTATCCTTTTCTTTTTACATAATCATAATTGTTTAAATGGATCAACCGTTGATTTTAAACAACAATTGCAGTTTCCTTTTTTGTAACTTGTTGAATCCTAATTTCATTTAGACGGTGGTTTCTTTCCAATACATGCATCCCTTCTGTTCTATATCTACCGCTCTGAAAACAAAATAATGGCGCCAAACCCTCACTCTCGCTCTCGCTCCCACTCCGGAAATAGAACGACGCCAAAGTCCCGCCTCCAAAACCAGAACAAGAACTCACTCTCCTTGTGCCGCTGTAAGTCTTCTTCTGTCTGGTCTCCCGTTGTAATAGCTACATGTTGTAATAGACCATAGTCACACAATACGCTATAATCCATTGTTATATGCCAAGATTATACAATAGACTCTGACTTGTTTTATATACCCAAAACCGAGCTAAACCCAATTTTTTATTAGATAATTTTATCATGAACATGTAATCAAATAATTGTTTTTTCATATAAAATTATTGTCAAATATGTGTCCAAGTTCTTTTTGGGCTTTAATTTTTTTAATATGGATTGGTTTCAGTTTGAGAGGTTGACTGAACAAAATTTACTTTTGTGTGGTCATATGGGAATGACATTTTTTTCACTCTAGGTAGATGTTTTGACCCGGAACCGACCACCCAATATTATATCACACGAAATATAATCATGAACATCTAATAAGAGATTTTTTTTTATATTCATTGTCAAATCTGGCTCAGAGTTTTCTTTTGAATATAATGTTTTCAATCTGGGTCGTTCTCAATTGAGACACCATTCGAACAATTAAAATCTAGTTTTGTATTTGGGTCTGACACTGACAATTGAACTCTCTAACTAGGCCATGTTTTGTCTCAAAATTGACTGACTCAAAACCAAGTTTTAACACCCTGTGTGATATTATAACAGAGTAACTAATCAACCTCTATATTTACAAGTTATACATATGTGTCTACTATTTTACATACAAAATAGCCTTTGAATTATTTTGCTAAAAAAATTCAATTTTAGATTGGGTCCGAGATTGACTGGGCCGGTTCATTTTTTTTTACCCAGAACTAACAATTATTTAACACCCTTATGTGATATTATTTCAGAATTATTATTAACCTACATGAATCATATACATTGCATATATATATGTACATGTACATGTATTATACACATGTATAGATCTAATTAATAAATAGGTGTCACGGAAAAAAAAAATTCAACTCCCGCACTTCCTCTTTTCCTCCGCGCGTTGTTTCCCCCAAAATTGACTAGAGCTTCTTGCGATCAGCAGTTTCACCGCAAACTGCCCCCCCCCCCGTCCCAGAGCGCCGCAGAGCTCACCGCCGCTAGAGACTGACGACGACTGCCTTCACCGTACTACTTCTCCAGAAAGTGTCGCTGCCCTCTGCTCTTCGCCAGAAGGACGATGACCCCCCCGCCGTCCCAAAGCATCGTAGATCTCACCGCTAGAGACCGAGGATGACTTCCTTCACCGTACTACTTCTCCGGAAAGCGTCGCTGCCCTCTGCTCTTCGCCAGACGGATGAGGACTCGACTCCGCTGCCCTGGAGAGACGGATGATGACTCGACTCCCCTACCCTGGAGAGACCACCGACAATGCCTCCTCATTCACTAGAAAGCGTCGCTGTCCTCTGTTCTTTGCCAGAAAGTGTTTCGCACCCACTTCTACTTTGAGCTCCCTTCAATCCAAGGTAACCTCTACTTACACGGAAAGGACTCATAGCCCTCGGTAAATTAAGTAAAGAGCCAATCAATATCCCTGTAGCAAGATACATCTTAAAGTAGACCTATATGCTTTGAGAATCTACATTCGAGTTTCATCTTGATCTCCATTTCTATGTGGACTTGACCTATCATCCAAGGGAGAGGCTGATCATGGACTTGACCTATAATCCGATGTCAGGGAGATCATAACCTGTTATCTTTTACATCCCTTGATCTTTGAGAGAGGAATCCCCAAAGAGGTAGGATCTGGCCACATGGTGGGTAGTAACTGATCCAGTGGCTAGATCTATCTGATTTGACTGGTTGAGTGAGAGATAGAGAAAGTATAATACTTTGACACGCCACATAAGATAACCTATTATGTCAAGTTATATGAATATTGGTTTCTTCTATCCAAATATATGACATTCATTTTTCATAGCCTCTGTGCAACAAAATACAAATTATCTTCAGTAGTTGTGAATCGAAATTTTCTCATCACTTAGTGGCATGGAAGAGCTTAACCTGGTAATTGTTGGATATAATTTTTCATAGAGGCCTCATACACTTGCTAGATCAATACAAGGAGTGCATAATACCAATGTGGAAGATACCAAAAGTATTGCTCATGTTGACTCTAAATCAGAGTCATGAAAGGATGAAAAACAAATCTATGAGTTATCAACCGTGGGAAGTTGATTACACGAGTCCTACATTTTGACAACTAGATCAACTAGTGTTCTTTTATCCAAGTCATTGACTTAACATATCTAAAAGTATAGTCAATTTGGGAGTTCAAATTTTTAATAATTGTTACATACATAAGATTACTAGGATTTTCACTTGCTCCATTTTCATTTGAGCACAAAATTCCCATTGTTCTATGAATTATGATTATTTACACACTACTTTTTGAGATTCGAGCATGTCCAAAGTGTATCAATTAGAGCCTAGAAGTTTGTGAGAAAAGTAGAAGACCAAGTATAAATGTTGGTAAAGCATAACTTAATTGAACATGTTAATGAGGTAGTATTGCGATCTCTCTGTCTATTAGAAAACATGGGAAGACAATAATGAGTTCAAAAATTAAGAAATTTCACTAATTTGACAGTGAACAAAACCACTAACTAGACTAACAACATTTAATCCACATAAGAAACAAACATACCATCTGGAGTGGCTTTAATTGAGCCATCGATTACCATTGCATCCTCTAAATGAGAATAACATCCATGTAATCCTTTACTATCTTTTTCTTTAACAAGGATGACCTCTTTTGGAAGAATGCGATCTAAAGTTCCAAGCTACAAAAAACATTAAGGTTATGTAGAAACCATTTAGGATAGTTGGACAAATTTTCAATAATTTAGAATGGACTTAGATAATAGTATGTGTTGGATGAACTCAAGCATACAACATTCTAGATACATGCCACCACAAACTACCATCAATAAAATGTGTGAGCAAACTGTTATAAACATATGCCAAGAAAGATGTAAGACCATGGATACATGGCCTTATTGAGTAAATAGTACAAGATTTTGCAGTAGTCGCCCATTCAACAAAAATGTCATGAGAAAGTCTTGCTTCTAAACTGGACATGGATAACAAGACAAAATGAAGATGCATTTATATATTTTTAAATCGAAGTCTATCTATCGGATATTTTTCCCATATGATAAAGAGTTGCATTTCTTCATAAATAAAAAATAGATTACTTTGGGAGTATCACAATTTCTATTAAGCTTTTCCCTATTTTAGACATGCTTGCAGATCAAATGTAGCATTGTCATGACTGTACAATAGGAAAATAAAGTACTGATAGCATAATAAAAGTACCATGTGACTTACTTCAATAGAAAAGCATTATCACATGTGTGCTCAAAGGACTTTGCTATAGAATCACTCATCCATTCCAAGAAACTTTTAATGTAATCAATTGTTCTAGTTGCCACATGTGTCAAAAAGAATAGCGAGAAACTCAAAAGATTTTGTGGCCATTCTAAAAGGAGAACCAATATGTTATTCAATCTGTCTTATCTACATACAAGTATACATACTAACAATTTCCTCATACTCATTCAAGAATTAAACTATGTTCTAATGTGGAAGTAGTACATTTACATTCCCTAGAAGAACATTTACTATTAGATCTAGAGAAAATAAAAGGAAAGGAATGTGTCTAAGATGTTAGGAAGAAATATGTAAATAATAACACTAAAAGTAAAAAAATGTCAAGGGTAGACTGTGAACATGGATTTTCTAGTCAGGTGTAACTTTAGCCACTTCTATTCCCGCAATGCCTGAAATTAAAACAAAAATGGAAAATGCATGGCACTCAATTATAAGTACAAAAAAGATACTACCTACTAGCTAAAGTAACATTTCAGACATCATGACCACACCAGACCACACCACAAGACTTGAGCTCCCTTTTGATCTCCTTAAGTTTTAGTAACAACCCAAAATTGCCAATCTCTTCATCTTTCAATTCACTTCCTCCTTGTCCCCCCCTCACTGCATAGAGGGAACTTCCTAGCATCTTTGAAGATATCACCATTACCATCATTGATACACAAACAGACAACCTTTCAAAATAAATAAATGGTGTTTCAAGCAGTATTTCCATGTCACTATCTTAGTCTTTATTCTTATAAAAGAAAAGAATCTAGATATGATGCCATGTCTTTTAGTCGTATAGATTTTTATAGATTTAGTATAGGGAAAGGAATAGTAAGAAGCAATCTCTTAAGGGATCAGTCCTTCTTTGCATAATATGGAATTGCAAATTTGTGATAATGCAATCCAACTTGGCTTTAATAGGAAAGATAAGCTTGAAAATATCTTCCTTATAGGTCATATCAATTAAGAATAGATGGTTGGGAGGCAATGGGTCCTACTAGATTACTATCCCCAAAACTTGGAAATAAGAAATAGAGTTAGTTCCTTAAGATAATGTATTTGCTTAAGAATTTGAAGAAATAAGCAGGGCTATAGAGCTACTGGGTTCAACTACCTTGAAAATACATTCCCATCCTAAAAAAATATAATAGTTTGTTTATCATTATAGGGAACAAAATAAGTTTTTAGCAAAATAGAAATATGACTCCTAAAAGATTCTCACTCTTGGTCTTGTTAAGAATTGCCTATCCTAAGTAACTCAGGCCTCTTAATAAGATAAGAAACCATTTACCTTGAGTAAAAAATAATAAGAGAGAACCATAGCACAAAACACTCTGGTGGAATAATCACCAAAAGACAACAGGTGGAATGATCTCATTTCTTTTCAGCAGATGAATGTTGGTATCTTCTGTCCTATTTTGCTTTATCATACTTAGTTGGAGAGGAACAGGAGAGTCCATGATAATAGTTCTAAAGACATTTCCAGTTTATGGATAAGTATTGAGAACGATTACAACATCATGATAAGTGGTTGAGTCGGTTTCCTCTTGGGGCTGCTGGGTTTTCTTTCTTTTATTTGGTTGGATGATGTCAGGCGTCTGCTTGGTTGCTGACTAATCTTGGCACTTGATGGATTTGGCAGAGTACCTCGTTGGCCGTTATGTGTTTTATCTTCTGGGTTTTTTATGGCGATCTTCTAAAGGTGGTTGCTCTGTGTATTCTATTGTTGTGATATGAGTAGTTGTTCATGGATGTTCTCGGTGGAAGGTTGGTTCACATAATCATTTTTCTACTATTTGGGGCTTAGCTTGTTGATGCTTGTGATGGAGTAGGGCTGTTTGTGGCTATGGTTCCCCTTGGAGGGTGTTCTAATGATGCTGGTTTTCCTTTTGTCTTGCCTTGGTCTGTTAGTTTTGGTTGGTGTTCTTATGAGGATGTTTGAGGACCTTTTGTGGTTTGGGTGGTGATGTTGTGGCTAAGTCTTGCTCCCATATCATAGCTGGTTCTTAAGGTAATGGTGGTTGAGTTCTTCTGGATCGTGTTTGGTTCTGTTCTGGGTTGTTTGCTAGATGTTGTCTACTGCCTGCTGATCTGATGGCTGGCAGATTGTGCCTGATTTTCTTTGATGGCTTTGATGCTGGGTGATGTTGCTCCCCTCTCACTGCTGTATGCAGTGATGGTCGAGTTATCTCAAGCCCTGGAATGGGTTATGTCCTCTTTCTTCTGTGACGAGATGTTTGCAGAGGTGCTGGGTCTCTCGCTCCCCTCTCATGGCTGATTTTCACAGCTGTGATGGTTGAGTTATAATGGGCTGAGATTCGGTTCTGTTCTCTGTGTTTTATGCTGCTAGAGGTTCTCAAGCGTCTACTGCTCTGATGGTTAGTCTGGCGATGACTGACTTGGGAGTCTTATGAAGGTGGTCAAGATTATAAAGAATGCAAGAGGGGTCTGTTGGTTCTTGTTTTGTTGAGTGTTTATGCTTGATGCTTGCTGAGGTTTTCAGTGCTCCAGTTTCTTGTGGTAGTGTCTGTTGTTTGGATCTATTTCTTTCTTTGTTCTTGGGGTTAGTTTTTGCCTAGTTTAGTTCTTGTTTTTTTCTTTCGTTGTTTTTTTTACCATCTTTAGGTTTTTGAAGATGGATAGCTCTGTACAGAAACTAAGAAAAAATACAAAAAAAGCAACACGAGTTTTGAATGACCAAAAAAAAACAAATTAGTTTACCAGTCTAAAAAGTAACCCGTTGTTGGCGCTTTCAAATGTGTTTTATCTCAGGATGAATAACTAAGAAGACATAATAGTATGACATAATTCCAGAGTAGAGATAAAAAGAAACATCAAACGTCGAAGATGAGAATATAAAAGCAACATAATAGTATGACAAAATTCAAGTACCATATATTTATGGTTGAAATGTGCCAGGTTATCACTGATCATTGATTTCTATGTTATATAGAACTTGAAAATTTGGTAGGAAAGTAATAATTTGAAGGGAAGACTAAAAAATTAAGGGGATGATTAGAAACTTGAAATAGCACAAGCTTAAGAACCAGAATATCAACTATACCTTCCTAAAATTTTGCCCCATGCGGCATAACACAGATCTGAATATCAGTCCAGTCCATGCGTCTTGCTTGCAACTATGCCTTCCCTACAAGAACTATCCACATATTTGTACTCACCCCTTTTATCATTGTGCTGCAATGGATCGAAAGTGGATGTCTTCAAATTTCTTATCTGAAGAGTATGAAAAAGGAGTGGATGAATTTGTAAGGTGTGCAATTGAACATGGAGGAAATGATACTAGACTTCTTTGTCCTTGCACAAAGTGTGATTTCGGTAAGAGGATTAACAAAGACACATTAAGTCATCACTTATTTCGAGATGACATTGATATGAATTACACGTGATGGATACATCATGGCGAGAGGGAAGATTTTCATATTGTAGATCAGAGTGAACAATTTGAGGGAGGCGAAGGAGACACATTGCAGGACATGGCTTACAATGTAGAAGAAAAGATACGAGACTGTTCTAAAATATTTGTAAGGTTAATTACTGACTCTGAAACACCATTATATAATGGTTGTGTCAAGTTCACCAAATTATCTGTTGTTTTAAAGTTATATCAGCTAAAGGCGAGCAATGGTTGGTCTGATAAAAGTTTTACAACCTTGCTACATCTCTTGAAAGATATGCTTCCTGAGGATAATGTGCTTCCTCGTCGCACTTACGAGGCAAAGAAAGTGCTTTCATCCAAGGGCCTTGATTATGAAAAGATACATGCATGCTCCAATGATTGCATTTTGTATCGAAATGATCATGCTTTGAAGGATAGTTGTACAGTCTGTTCAGAACCACGATACAAGAAGGATGGAAGCCCTAGTAAGGTGTTGTGGTATTTACCAATAATACCGAGATTTAGGCGCTTGTTCAATAATGCTGATGATGTGAAGAAGTTGGTTTGGCATGTTGAGGATAGAAAAAGAGATGGTTTTCTTAGACACCCGGCAGATTCTCCGTAATGGATGACAATCGATAATATATTTCTAGAATTTGGTGGTAATCCTAGAAACTTAAGACTGGCACTTTCTGCAGATGGAATGAATCACCATAATTCCGGAAGTCATAATACATGGCCTGTAATTTTGGTTATATATAATCTTGATCCAGATGTATGCATGAAATGCAAGTATATGATTTTTGACTTTGCTGATTTCAGGACCAAAGTAGTCTGGAAATGATATTGACGTTTACTTGGCTCCACTTGTTGAAGATTTAAAGATTATGTGGGATAATGGTGTTGAGTTGTATGATGCATACTGCAAAGAGAATTTTAATATGAGGTCGATGCTATTTTTTACGATAAATGATTACCCGACATATGGAAATATATTTGGGTACAGTATCAAAGCACATCTTGGTTGCCCTATCTGTGAAGATGAGACCTCTTTCTGCCAACTGAAACATGGGAAGAAAACTGTTTATCTCAGCCATCATAGGTTCTTGCCTAAGGATCATCATTATCGTAGAGTGAAGAAAGATTTTAATGGAAAAGTAGAACTACAAAGAGCTCGAAAAACATTAACTGGTCAAGAAATCATCACTAAGGTGAAATAGTTGAAAGTAAAATTCGGAAAAAAGAATAAATCTCCAATTCTCAAAGGTCTCTACAAGAAGGGGTCTATATTCTTTGATCTTCCTTATTGGAAGTCTTTATATGTGACGCATTGTTTAGATGTGATGAACATAGAGAAGAACATATGTGATAGTCTAATTGGAACATTACTTAATATCCCATGGAAGACAAAATATGGCCTCAAGGCAAGATTGAACATGGTTGACATGGGTATTCGAGATAGATTGGCTCCACAAATGAGGTGAAGTCGGACCTACTTGCCCCCAGCATGTTACACACTTTCAAAGTCTGAGAAAGCTATATTTTTTGGGTTCCTAAAAGGAGTTAAGGTTCCAGAGGGATATTCTTCAAACATGAGTAGATTTGTGGATATGAAAGATTTGAAACTATTGGGCTTGAAATCACATGATTGCCACATCTTAATGCAACAGTTTTTGTCGTTGGCTATCCGTTCCATTTTGCCTAAGTGGGTTAGAAATGCAATCACTAAACTTTGTATGTTCTTCAATGCTTTATGCTCAAAAGTCATTGACCCTGAGACGTTGGACTCATTGCAAAATCATATCATCATCACTTTGTGTCAGCTTGAGATGTACTTCCCTCCTTCATTCTTTGATGTAATGGTTCATTTGACTGTGCACTTGGTTAGAGAAGTCAAACTATGTGGTCCGGTATTTTTACATTGGATGTATCCGTTTGAGCGATAAATGTAGCTATTAAAGGGGTATGTGAAGAATAGATATCGACCTGAGGGTTGTATGGTGGAAAGATACATAGTAGAAGAGGCTATTGAATTTTGTGTCCAACATTTATCCAATGTTGAAGCCATTGGTCTTCCTTAATCACGACATGTCAGAAAAATTGATGGACAAGGCAGTACAGGATGCAAGTTTGTACAACTTTCAACTGATGAATTCCACACATAACATGTGTATGTCCTTCGTAATACAACCGAGGTTGAACCATATGTTAAAGAACACATTGATTATTTACAAACTCGTTACCGATCTAAGAATGAGAAGGATATAATGAACTTACACATCCGTTGTTTCGCCGAATGGTTAAAGAATCGTATTAGTGAACAGATTGATCATTCACCAAATTCTGTTTCAAAGACCTTGAAATGGTTATCTGTGGGGCCTAAATCAACCGTGTTGTCATTTGCTACTTATTTTATAAATGGATACACTTTCTATACAAAATGTCAAGATGACAAAAGCACGATGCAAAATAGTGGGGTGTCTTTGGTATCCGAAGCTTTGCACATTGCTAGTGCTAAAGACAAAAATCCAGTCTGGTGTGACATGTCCTATTATGGTGTGATCTAAGATATATATGAGTTGGAATATAGCACGTTTCGGATTCCTATTTTTCATTGCAAGTGGGCTGAAAATGATAAGGGTGTACGCACAAAAGATGGATTGATCTTAGTGAACCTAGATAGGGAGGGATGTAAACACGATCCATTTATAATGGCATTATAGGAAAAACAAGTTTTCTATGTGACAGACACAGCTAACAAGGGTTGGTTTGTAGTCTTATCTCACAGAAGAAGGCCCCATGAAGGAGATGATGATGAAGATGACATCGTTTTAGAAGAAGAAACTTCTTTGTCTTCAATCATTCCATCTATGTCTGTAAATGATGATCTTGTTGTTGAAGAAGAAGAGATATGTGCTCGAGAAGATCATAATGACGGGACATTTGTTGATGATGTCAGTGTGCATAAAAATAAAAAACAGCGTACATATAAGTGAGAGTAAGTATTAGAATTTTCTTGATGTGCACTAATATCTTTCTGTAATGAATGTAAATATGTCTTAAATTTTGTAAGATTTTATTATGTTGTTTTATATGCAGTTTGCTAATATTTTTTTGTACCAAATTTTATTGTAGATGTCTTCTAATGAAGATGACTCAATGACCACAATGATTAGTAGGGGCCATACCAAAATGCCTAAAGTTTTGAGAAAGAGACGTAAAGGAAAAAAATTCAATTGGAATGGAATTCAGAAGGACAACCAATTGGGAAAACTCGAAACGTTTTCAGCAGCTATATTGGAGTCACATACCGAGAGTGAGTTCCAATCAACATCGATACTTGGAGTGATGTGGGAGAAGGTCTCAAGGACCTTATTTGGGAAGAGATTGAGGTGAGTATGTAGACGTTAATATTTTTTGTATATTTTTTGTATAAAAATATTATATTATATTTATGTGTATGTGATTTTGTTATTTGTAGGGTGTTTTTCGATTGGATCTGTTAGAAAGCAGTGGGTATTACAAAGAGCCAATGATATATGGAGGGAATTCAAGTCTCGGTTATCAAGAAAATTCATGAGGGACGAAGATGGAAACATATGCAAACACCCACACAAAGAATATGATTTATATCTGCAGATCAATGGGAGGATTTTGTCATGAGTCGATTGATCGAAGAATTTAAGGTGATAATATAAACTAGTGTACTTTTTTTGTTTTGCTTGTAAGACATTTAAATATATTTTCATATTTATTGTTTGTAAAAATAACCAGAGAAGAAGTAAGGCTGCAAGAGAATTATCGTCAAAGAATGAGTATCGGCCTAGAATTTCTCGTAAGGGATATGTTGGCTTAGAGCAAGAAATTGTAAGATTTGATTCATTTTAAAGCAATTTGTGAAATTTCATATAGAGGTATAAAAGTATTATGGTTTTATCATATTATAAATAGATCATTGAGAATAGTTTAGATCCAGTTATTTCAAAGATTTCTAGAGCATAATTATGAAAAAGAGCTAGAATGGACAAAACTAGTGTTGTTACTAGTGACAAGGTCAAGGAAGCAGTGTACAAGATTGTAAGTTTAATTTTTTATCTCGTTCATTTTTCATCACAATATATAGTTTTTATTATTTTTACATATGTATGTTTTATATTTTGCAAGGATGATCTATCTCAGGAAGTTTCTGAGGGACTCATTAGTGAGAAGGGATGCAATGATGTGTTAACAATGGCATTGGGAAAAAAGGATCACCCAGGACATGCGAGAGCAACCGGACCAGGAATAACAATTACAAAATATTGTCAAAGTGTGGCTCGAACAGATGATCAACCATCCCATATGTTGTTACAAATGCAACAAACCATTAAAGCTTTGGCCATGAAGATCAAGTATCTTGAAGGGAAGAATATGAGCAAGGATCTCGATAATGTTGGGGATACAGACCAATACCCTACTTCCAAATCTAATTGTCCACTTGCACAATTTTCACATCTACGTGAGGTAATCAACAAGTCTGTTATGTAGTAAATGTTAGAGATAGTGATTTCTCATGTTGACAATATCTATATTTGATTTTTGTAGGGCTATCACAAGTGTATTTTGATGTTGGATAATCCATTAGGTTCAGTAGCTGATGGCAGGGTGTATATATCTCATACAAATGAGCCAATTATCCTTCACAATGTGGCATTGGATCCAAAACACAAAAAAGTGATAATTGATACCCCGTTGATGCCTGAAGAAAGTGTGCCAATACCTTTATATATGGCTGAAGTTTATCAAGTTTGTCAAGGCATATGCACCTACCTTCCTTGGCCTGCAGAATTGATCAAAATAAATATGAAGGTATATGCGATAACTTGACAGTGTTTTTATTAATTTATTGAAATGAATCATGTATATTAATAAACTATATTTTTTATTTTTATAATCATATGCAAGGAATCCCAAGACTCATTGTCTCAAAGAAAAGTGAGGGAATCAATAAGAGCACAAACAGGAAATTCAAAAACTAGAAAAAATTGTGATGAAGTCTCAAGTACCGTCAAGACAACATGCAAAGAGTCTCTAACGAAGCTGAAACTATTTGATGGTGTATGTGGAAGATGATGAGAATCGTAACATCTCTCTTCAGATGTCTGAAGATGTAGTAGGTTACACACATGAGCTAATTATCACACCGGAATTAGTTAAAATATGCCATGATAAAGACCAACTAGAAGCCTCGCACATATCAGTGTACATAAAGTAAGTTTCTATACGAGTAATATGTGTTTCTATACAAGTTTCTATACAAGTACAAAGACTAATTATGTGTTTCTATAAAAGTACAAAGACTAAATATGTGTTTTTTGTAGGCATTTGTTCAACAAAGTGACCTCAGGAAATATATTTAATATATTTGGATTTATATGTCCACATTTTATAGATCCATTATACAATGATAAAGTGGAGACTCAGGAACAGTACATAGAAGATCAATTCATTAGATGGAAGAAACAAATATTAGAATTGTTCTTTATACCTTATAATGTGGGGTACACATACATTTTGTCGATTGTCTGTTATTTGTTTACTTTAAATGTTACTTAAAAATACATTAATCTTAAAATGTAATACTCATGTATGCATAGGGTACATTGGATACTTTGCATCTTCGACCCTATGTGGGGTAAGTGCCACTATCTTGATCCGTTATGAGGAAAATTATGTCAGAACGTGGAAAAACTCATGGAGTTGTAAGTACTTCATAAAACAATTTCAATTACATAATACATGTATTGAAAGTTCCATATATAGTTACTAATGCATAGAATTCTTGATATGAATTTGAATAGGACTCATAAAGTTTATCAAAAGAGAGATGTGCAATATAGGAAGAATTTAAAATGGGAAATTATCAAGGTAATTTACCATTTTGATCCAGAAAAATACTGCTTTCTGATTCACCAATAGAAGTGTTGTTCTAGTTTCTTCAAATTCTGCTACTTGATTTGATATGGTGTTGTTTTTACAAATGCTCTTATTTTTACATATATCAATTAGATCTTCTTTGGGTCAATATCATCAAGGGCATCCAAGGGCAATTGTTAATTTCTATACCTTGTCATCTCGAACTAAGGCATGTCACCCAAGTTCTCTTTCTCCTGCGACTCACTCCCATGTGCAGACACCCTTCAGCCTGGAGAATCCAAAATGGTGTCTAAGTGCACAATAGAGAAATCAAAATTTCAAAAACCATATTGTATATGATATAATTTCAGTTTTAAGACCTGGATGTAACTTCAGGGAATTGTTTGTAAGTTCCAAGATTTATTATATCATATGGTTACCAATTAAGTGATTGGTCACAATTTTGAAACAATTAGGGGTATTATTGCATTTTGGCTTTTAAGGTAATAATTCCCCATTGCCCATCTTCCCCAAACTAAGATAGTACAGGAACCAAAACTAATTCTCACATAAAAGATGGTGATGCACATTCTTGTTGCATTTCAAAATTCAAACCAAAGTTCCACACTATAATATGACTACACAGTTTGTAAGTTCAGTTGGATTTCTATAATATAGGATATACGAGTCGGTGATATATATAACAGATAATCAAGTGATCGCAGTTGATTTCAGTAATGTATAGATCATAATATCTTCAAAGACAAGAAATTTCCAGATGCCAAGCAGCAGTTATGGCAATCACAAATTAATAACAACAAATTCAGCTTAAATGTGGTAACATGTTTTAATACATTAATGTCCAAAGCCCTATTGATGCAGAATTATTCCTGCACTTGGGTCCAAAAGCCTGGTAGTGCATCCGACTGATCTTAATTAGTTCCATCACCATCTTTTATGTGAGTATTAGTTTTGGTTCATGTACTATCTTAGTTTGGGGAAGATGTGCAATGGGGAATTATTACCTTAAAAGCCACACTATAATATGACTACACCATAATGTATTAGCACATTCTTGTATATGATATAATTTCAATTTTAAGACATGGATGTAACTTCAGGGACTTGTTTGTAAGTTCCAAGATTGATTATGTCATATGGTTACCAATTAAGTGTTTGGTCCCAATTTTGAGACAATTAGGGGAAGATGGGCAATGTCATCCTAACCTATTTGACCAATATGGCATTTGAGTACCAAGGCTGCATTGAAGATTCCCTTTCTGAGATACAAACTAAAAGTATAAGATTAGCATGCCTTGTGACCCTTACTAAATTGGCATAACAACCTCATATCACTTGCTTCCTAGAGAAGTCTACATAAGTCTGCATTCAATAGCTAAAATTTCACTGAGAGCTGTGAGCAAGGCATGGAATGTGATGTAAAATGCCTATGATGGGGCACCGTGTCAGATGCGGAGGAGGGGTTCAAGAATAATGAGCAAATCTACGTAGATAGTGGTTTGTATGAATTCTTCTTGCAATAACCATGGTCGCATATTATGGGTAAAGCAATGTACAACTCTACATAGTGGATAAAAAGAAAAAGTCTACATAGTGGTTGATATTATTGCTTCTTGCAGTAACCATGGTCACATATATAAATATCAATCATATAATTTCAGTGGACTGGTATTTGGGTCTTCTGGTTTGGGCTTACCTAAGACTAAGAGCAACCCATTTAGAAATTTAGGTTTAAGCTGCTAGCATGGCCCACCCATCAAAGTTGTGGGTTGGGTCATACGGGCTGGGTCGTAGGTTGGATTAGGTTGGGTCATAGGTTGGATTAGGCTGGTCACGTCCAATGCTCGTCCCTATTCGTGTGTCACTATGTCATGAACACTTCCGTTGTACATATAGACTGGAAACTTGAAAAAAAGTAAACATGGACCTGAAATGTATAATAAATAACAAGAATGCAAATCTATTCTAATTCGTCAAGCATGAACATAGATGTCTGATGTTCCCAGTTTGCTGAGTAGAAGATAGAATGGCTTCTTGGATGGCTTGGTGAAGATGTGAGCAACTTGGTCCTTGGACTATGGACATAGTATATATGTCTGCTTAATTTAAGTAGCTACATGTGCTAAGTGGAATTCAACTTCGTTGTGCCTTTTCCCTTCATGAAACACAATACTACTGTCACCAAACATAATAACAAAATTAGAACCCAATACTTTGAGGTCACTCAGTAGAGCCTTACCTATAAAGCCATAACAACTCACATGTGTATGTGCCATAACACAATACTTAATTTGAGCTAAAAGGAGTGAATTATATCATATAATCAAGTATTTCAGTTGGATTTCTATAATATAGGATATACGAGTCAGTGATATATATAACAGATAATCAAGTGATCACAGTTGATTTTAGTAATGTATAGGTCATAATATCTTCAAAGACAAGAAATTTCCAGATGCCAAGCAGTAGTTATGGCAATCACAAATTAATAACTTATTTCTAGTAGAGGATTTACAAGTGGGGATAGGAACCTTTTGTCCTCAAAGATAAACTTATTTCTAGTAGCCAAACATGATAAAGAATGGTAATAGCTAGGATGGTGCCCCTGCTATTTTTTAGATTGAGCAGGTCTTCTGCTTTGTAGGGTGTGGTCCTCTTCAGGACAACAACAACTTGGTGCCAAATATGTCTTGTGAATGGGCATCTCCAGACTATATGCTCATTAGTTTCTTCAGCAGTTTGGCAGAGACAGCATCTGGACGTGAGGTTGATGCCTCTCTGTTTGATAAAGTCCTCAGTGGTGAGTCTTCCATGGAAGACCTTCCATACAGTAATGGTGAACCTGTTAGGGGCTCTAGACCTGCATAGGCAGTAGGCCCACTCTAGTTTAGGTGACTTATACCTACATATTTCCCACACAGCCTACAGATTATTCTTTTTCATGTTCAGCAAGTAACAACAGTCCTCTTTATGCAGGACAATATCCCCAAAACCTTTTCCATGGCCTGAGCATCCCAAAAAGAAGAGAGATGCCATTGCTGAGTCACAGATAAAAGCTTTCAGCTTCTATTTTGTACCAAATCCAGTTAATAGGAGGTTGTTCCCAATTAGAGAACCAAGAAACTGTCCGTTCACCCATAGATCATGCCACAAGGATATTTGGAACCATTTTCGATTTGAAAATAGACCATAGGTAAAAGGGTATCCCTGAATCTGAATAGGTTCCTCCAGAACCAGCTTTGGTCCTAGTGACTAGAGCAGGACCATATACTGCTCCCTCATAGGTATTTGTTGTGTACCCATCGAACCCATGGCAGTTCTTCACAATTTGCTATGTCCCCTTTCCTATTTCTGTGGCAGTGCTTATATGCAGATATGGTGGCTTTGTCACTTTTGGACCCTTCTTTGGCTACTTTGGTCCTTTGGCTGTTGGGATAGAGAAGAGTTTTTTGTGGATATTCTTCTATTTTCCGGATGCTTGAGTTGATGTTTCCTGCTCCTTTGATGTATTTAGCCCTTTGGGCTCCTCCTTAAGCTTGGATGGATTCTTTTTTCCCCTGTATAATGGTTTCCTGGAGTTCTTTTGAGGATTTATATTGCCGGCTAGTTTCTTTAGTCAGCAGGATTGCTGGACCTACATTCTTGAGGTTGAGCTTATGGCTATCCTTTTGTTTGTGGAAGGCTTCTGAGTTTTCTGTACATATATTCCTGTGGGAGTTCCTTGTTTCCTTTAGATTCTTGTGGCTATCCTTTTCAACACCTATTTTTTGTATAGTTTGTTTAGTTTTCTCTACCTTTGTTTGAAGGTGGAAGTTTTATACAGACACTATAGGAAAAATACAAAAAAAGTAGCATGAGTTTTTGCTGACCAAAAAAAAATCTGCAATCAGAATCAACAAATCTATATGAAAAATGCACATTAAAAATATGACATGGTAATAGCATACCTGTCATATCAAGAAATGTGAGACCGTATAGTTTAGACAATTTTTTGTACTTTAGGCATTTTTTATTCTTTAAATGTTGATATCTGGAAATAGACACTAACATGAGATTTCAAAGCATACAATCAATCTATTACATTAATCATATAACCACTATCTAATTGAGTAAGACAAACCTCTAGAATCTTAAATATATATGTAAGGACCCTGACCTCCATTTAGGGTTTATCCTATTTGCTTTGCTTAACCCTGATGCTTAGTTGCTTGCTAATCACCTTTGGTGGTGATTAGGGTTTGTTGGTTCTTTGTTGAGAGTTGGAGGTGCTACTTACAATTAACCCAAGCCTAGGGTTTGTGGGCAAGTTTGTCACCTTGTGAGGTGTTCCTCCCTCTCCTTGCTTCCTCTAGTTTTGAGAGGAAGGGTTGGGCTCATTTCTTGAGTTCCTTTGGGCTTGGTTGAGCTTGTTGGGCCTTGTGGTGTGTTGCCTTTGCTTCTTTGGACCTTGTGTCGGGCAAGAGTGCCCTGTGTCGGCCTAGGTGTGTCGGCCTATGCTTGTGTCGGCTTGTGGTGTGTCGCCCAGGGTATGTGTAGGCCATGGTGTGGAGGTGTGTCTCCCATGGACCCTTAGACCCTCTTTTGACCTCGTTTGTGTCACCACTAGTGGACACTTGGTGCTTGATGCTTGCATGTGGCAATGGCCTTGGACAAGTGTCCCTAGGTGGGCGACACCTTGCCTTGTCTTTCCTTGGTTTCTCCTCCATCCTTTCCTATATATGTGTTTCCTTTCCCTTGCTAAGGATCCCTTTAGTTCCTTAGTCTCCCTCTCCTTGGTGCACGTCACCCTTCTTCCTTTGCAAGCTTGGTGGTTGATCCTTCTTGGAGTCTCCTTCTTCCTCTAGTGGTGGCCGAACCCTAATGTGCCTTGCTCTCCTTCTTGTGGTGGTGCTTGGTGCTTGGAGCTTGCTTAAGGCAGGTTACATAACTCCTAACCCTAACTATACTACCTCTTCTATGTTCTTGTATGTTTCTTATGATCATAATTGGTTATGCATGTTGCTAGTTTAGTTTCTTGGTTAGTTGCTTCTTGTTGGACGAACCTTGTTCTAGGGTTTCTTGTTGAGCAACACCCCTCTCCCTCCTTGGTCTTGAGAAGTGAGCTTAAACTCTAGTGATATGAGCAATATTCCTCTCTCGTTTGAGTAGAGAGGTGAGCTTGTGTTCTAGTTGCTTGAGCAACACCCTTCTCTCACCATGGATCCGAGAGGTGAGCTTTGTTGTGGTTGTGGACCTTTGTTAGGGTTGGTCCTTGTATTGCTCGATTGGTGATAAGAAGCTAGGCAAGACCCCTCTCTTGGTTGGTGAGAGGTGAGCCTTCTTCTCGACCCATTAGGGTTTTGGTTCCCTTGTGCTTGAGGTTGATGACGACCTTGTGGAGTTGCATCTGGGTCGATATAGTCTTGAGATTGATGCCGCCCGATATCCTTCTTTGGCTAGAACCTTGGTCGACCTGTTGTGGTGTTGTGTCGGGCGTCACACACCGGGTTCCTGCCTTGTTGTGTCGGGCATCACACCATGATAAGAACCCTACCCGACACACTTAACCTCATTATACCTTGATGTTTTGAAGTTGTGCTAGCTAGTTCTGTGGTGGGCGTCTCCCCTGGCCCTGGCCTTGTGTGTTGGCCAACAGATTAGGTTAGCTAGATGGATGACATGCTCTCCTTGTTGTCATTTGAGGTTGTGCCCTGGTCGTTATACCTAGATGAGTAAAATGTTGGTCGCTACCCTTGTGTGTCGAGCGTCACACATGGTTGTGTCCTCTGCCCGACACGCCTGGTTCATGTGGTAGCCTCTTGTCCATACCTTGGATGTTATCGAGTTCTAGATAGCTAGTGTCGGGCATCATGACTTAGTGGTGATGCCCGACAGAGTGTCACCTAATATCCCTAGTCATTGCATATGGATGTCTGTTGCACCTGATGAACGACACGCCCACAGGCTCAGTTGCCCGATAGGCTTTGTGGCCGTTGTACCCTTGACACCTGACGCAGCATTGCATGACACGCGTTGCACGATGCACATGAGTGCACGACATGGCTTGGTTCCCTATTGCCCGATATATGTGGTAGCCCGATACCTTGCTATGTGCTTGGCCGTTTTGTGGCTAACTTGTTTGGCCGATACGTGGGAGACGTGTTTGGACGATAGGGGAGAGTGCCCTATCCGATACTACCTTTGGTGAGGGTAGTAGGCGTTTCTAGTGGGGGTCTTGTTCCTTATATAGAAACTGATATGCCAGTCCTTGCTTATGCAAACACGTTTGGCTTATGATGATGACCCATGAGACGCTTGATAATAATTGAGGTAGTAGATTATATCTATGTAACTTGACATGTGTTTGTGATCATCTCGATTACATGTATAAGGTAGAGGATTGGTAAGCATGTAAGATACTTTGCTTGATAATATGACCTATGTCTATGGTCACAGGTTGAGAAATGTATGATAAAGCATATATGTTGCCTATGATTGATAATATGATTCTTCTGTCAATCCATGATGATTGTGCATACTAACCATGCAGGTACAGATGCATAGCCAGGTAAAGGGCTATGAGGTATATATGTTTGAGTAACACTTCTTGATGGTTACTCTTGATGATGAGATAATATATGTGTTTTGGTCTGAGGACCTGAGTTTGGCTAAGTGCCTAGTTGAGGTGTTATCCTCAGATGATGATCTGGGATTGATATCCCAAGTGATGAGATTGCATGTTGAGGCAGTGGTTTCTTGTGATGGGGATTGAAATCCCGGAATAACATGATGATGGTGATAATAATGTAGTTTCATGTTATGCATGTGTTACAACTTGGTTTCCTCAACAATCCACTTAAAATATACTAACTAATCACAGTGGAACATATCATGTAGTTTGCCCTAGCCATAGATCCATCATCGTCAGGAGCTGGTGATGGTGAAACGGGTTCTCCTGCGGGTTAACCCGGAGTGCATATTGTTGAATATGCGAGGTTTCTCCTAGCCTAAAATAGTGAGGATTCGAGTGCATCTACGGTTGTAGACTTAGGATATGTATAGAGCATGGTGAATAGGCCCATGGCAAAGGATATGTGATATGGGAGCATGAATGCGTTCATGGCTCAGCGCACGGTGAACAGGCTCGTGGCTCAGTTTCACTAGTGTCGAGTCCTGTACCGAGGCGGGCTAGGCAGGGGGTAGCCTGCGGGAGCTGACCCTATGGCTGAGGCCACTTAAGCATGAGACTGCAGTCCTGCTTGTGTTGTACTCGTGCACTGACCACGAGGCGGAGAGGTCGTGGAGTCTGTCTCTTCCATTGATCTTGTATGGCACCGGCTCCGGGTTTCGCAGCCGTCGGTTGGATCTGAGTGGTACGGCTCACTTCCTTAGGGTATAATAATAATACGTAATCCAACCGAATAGTATTTATTGTTTGTGGCAAAACATGAAACATTGGTTGAGGCCTTTCTTGTGTAGTTAATCGCATTATACATGCAATTACTTATATGTTCCATATGTTATAAGGTAAGATCTTATAAATCTTATCTTGTTAATCATGTTCCATAAAGAAGTACTTGGTTATATGCCTCCCGTACATCTGGTAAGCCTGATGGTATGAATAACTTCGCTATATAGACTGCTCTTATATACCTTTACCAGTTATCTTCTATTGTTGCTTTAATTTTTCTTTGGTTTTATAGTTTTGGCGGGGAGTTATGTTTCTCGCTGGGACTGTGTGTCTCATCCCACTGGTTTATAACCTTTTTAGGTGTTCGAGCTAGACGTGGTGGTGGTCGCGAAGTTGCGGATGAGCAGCAAGAAGAGATTAGAAGGCAAGAGATGGACATGCTTCTATTTTGGTCATTTGTAGTAGAGTCTTAGAGTCATCCCTGAACTCTCAGGTCCTTGGGAGTGTTTTGTTGTTGTTTCACGATGCATAGTTTTTTATGGTTTGTATATCCTGCTGCTGGTCGGACGTGGGTCGTTATGTATATATAACAAGTGATGAACTCATGTGATGATAGGACAGCTGATCTCCTAAGTTGTGTACACGTATCAAGGCTTGTAAATGTTTATATGACCTATTTTCTTGCAGGATGTGGATCAGAATGTAATAGTTTCTTGGTTTATCTACTTTCTGCAATCAGTTTTTTAATTAACCAGTGTTTTTAATAATTTGTGGTTTATGGTGTTTTCCGCATGTTTTCGCATAACACCTCGCTGTCTGTGTGATAGTGGTATGTGTTTCCACAATATCTAACCAATGTGGTTTTATTAATCAAGATCCACTACTAATAGCATACTCATGCCGCCAACAGGAGGAAATACCTCATCCTCCTATGTCATGTTTTTTGTTGGTAAACTGATAATTGATTTCAGATTTGAATATTTTCTGTATGATAAATCTTGTATCAAAAATATTGGCAACTCAGTACCTGCCATGTTTCAGTCACTGTTGGAATTTATGTAAGCTTGACTTCTTCATGGTTTTGAATCTTTGCAAATGTTCTAGGAATAGCATTTTTTATTCTGTTTGCACAAAGATTTGAATATTTTTGATTCTATTACCTAACAAGTTCTAACAATTATTTGGATAACAAATTAATATGTATTTTGTATAGTGTCCAAAGCAACTGAACAATACAGATTGCGGGTATTATGTGCTGAAGTATATGAAAGACATCTTTGATGTGAGAAATAGAAATATTCCTGAATGTGTAAGATATTTAACATTATATTCTTTTAGTTTGTTCAAATTTCTAAATAAATTGAAAAAATCACAATATTTTGATATATTTTTCATATGATTGCAGTATTATTTGAAGTATATTGGTCATTGCTTCAACCAAGAGGAAATCGATGAGGTCCGAAACGAGTGGGCGACATGTGTTCTTGAGCACACATAAGATTATGTGACATGTGGGGGAGACATTTGTTCTTTACCATAGATCAATGTGTGAAACTTTTTAAGTTAGTTTTTAGTTCAATTCTAGAGTGGATGCTTAGTACTTTGTATTATTGAATCGTTGTATGGATGATTTAATATTAATTAAATTTAGTACGAGTTTCTTTCAAGGTTTGATGGAAATTTTATTCAACTATGTGTTTGTTTGTGAAATGAAAAAGTATAATTGCATATTTATTATAATTTATCAATAATATGGTTAATTTGATCAAAACAATTGGTTCGATATATGACCTGTCAAATTCTAATCAAAGACAACAGTTAATAATATGTTGTAAAATGTATGATTCTACAACAAACAACACATGTTGTGTTATCCACACCTATTACAACAGGGTTGTCGGGAAAAAATACACCTATTACAACAGGTTTTTCTAGTGAACTACAACATGCATAACCTGTTGTATAAATTGTGTATATTACAACAGACACACACCATGTTGTCTAAACAATCTTATGACAATGGTTAAATGTATGGAAAGACAACATACTCCAACTGTTGTATAAACATGTATATTACAACAGGTGCACTGCATGTTGTAATAGACCTACCTATTACAACGGGTGTGTTTAGTGAAAGACAACATGCTTCGACTGTTGTATAATATATATTACAATGGGTGAACCACATGTTGTAAAAAATACCCCTATTACAACAGGTGTGTTTAGCGAAAGACAACGTCGTTCAACTGTTGTATAATATATATTACAACAGGTGCACCACATGTTGTGTAAAATACCCATATTACAACATGCCATTCCTTAAAAGACAACATGTTTCAACTATTGTATAAAATACATCTATTACAACATGCGATCACATGTTGTGTAAAGCACCCCCCCATAAGACCACGCAATCTAATACAACGGTTAACACCTGTTGTAAATTGAGAAAAGGAATTGTTGTAAAAAGCATTTTCTGTAGTAGTGTTATTTGATAATCATCCTCTGACTCCTGAGAGTAGGACTTCTTTTTGATTTAGACATCACCATGCCTTAATCACGAGCTCACTATGATACACTATCATAATTACTCATAAGGATCTCAAACATTTGGTTCAAGTATTTCATTCATTGATCTCATCAAGAATTAACACTTCACCAAATTCGTACT
Source organism: Alisma plantago-aquatica (assembly GCA_963693085.1). NCBI lineage: Eukaryota > Viridiplantae > Streptophyta > Magnoliopsida > Alismatales > Alismataceae > Alisma > Alisma plantago-aquatica. The sequence goes on from OY856410.1 coordinate 568,728,120, forward strand.
TCATCTATGATATTCATGAACACTTCAAGATATTCATACTGGTATTTCTCTAAACATCATTTGAAGTATTAGCATTTGCTACAATAGGTATCTAAATACATCACATGTATTAACCTAATAGGATAATCATTCTCCCACTACCACTAGTGAAGATCGATTTATCATGTTCAAGAGATTCATGTCTCTTATTGGTTCTCTAACCAAAAGAGTCTATATTTATCCATCATATGGAAACTAGAAATGAATTTCTCATGATGATGCTAATTCGTTGTTTGAGTTATCAATAACTTTTAGATATCATTTTATCTTATGCATATCAAGTACCACAAGATAAACAAGGCATTGCCACAAAGATCATATCTTTGAAACATCAACTATATTGATAGTCATCTTTGTTGACTCAAGGTCAATTAGGTCAATGTTGACTCACGTCTAATTTGACTAAACCCGTGTTTTGATGATGACTAACCATTCCACATATTGGTGTCTAATGCCTCTACTTTAGTGTTTTCAAATTAGGTATAAACACACTCCAATTGCCCTAACTTGCGCATCTCAAATTGGAGAAAAGACAAGTCAAAGTCAATACAAGTGGACGTTTTTGTAATATGATGTATATCCATTAGAATCATGTTGTAAATCACTTGTAATGATTGCATGACTTGTAATTAAGCTTAGAAAAATATCAGGAGCACTTAGATCGAATATTAGAGCACTTTAGATGCAACCTTGAAAATTGATTACAAACACTTTGTCGGTCGAGTTTCCCAGCTTGAAAACTCGACCGATCATCCTTGATCCATTTTCTGGAGATTGCATCGGTCGAGTTGTGTTTTCACAGAACTCAACCGATGGAGTAACTGACCAAATCGATCTTCATTGGTCGGTCAAGTTTCCTTAGGACAAACTCGACCGATGGTCTGAATATATGCTTTGTCTTTTACTCTATCGGTCGAGTTACACTTATAGAAACTCGATCGATTGCACTGTACGGAAAAGTGTAGAAAAGTGCTTCTAGCCGTTGTGGAGTTGCAACAAATAAAATATATTCGTTGCAAGCCACAAAACGGCTAGTTTTCATTCTCAAGTGTTCCCAAAGGCTAAGAGGCATCCCCAGCTATAAATAGGACCCCTTGGGGTTCATTCCAAGGTTGATCATTCATTGCAAACTCTATGTGAGGCTCCTATTCTATAGTTGAGTGCTTCCTACAGCCTCCTCTCTCTCTTTAAGCTTAATCACTTGCTACATCCATTAGAGTGAGTAGGAAATCTGTAAGAGTTCTAGTCCTACATGTATATCTTGTGTTGCTCTCACTTCCACCACCTCCTCATCTCTCATTTGCAATCATGAAGATGAAGGTTCGATCTCTTATCCAAGAGAGGTGAAGAAGAACAAGGGAAGGAGTCCCTTGGTGAAGATCAAGGATAAAAACTTCGAGCTAGAGTGGGTAAGCCCTTGGTGAAGGCAGAAGACTCCTTGCTCAAGTGGGTAAGTCCTTGGTGGAAGCTTCTCCAAGTGAAGGTGAAGTCAAAAGCTGAAGATCCAAGAAGAGTGGGTAATTCCTGCAAGGCTGAAGACTTGTGCAAGAGTGGGTAAGTCCTTGGAGAAGGCTGAAGACTCTTGCAAAGTGGGTAAGTCCTTGGTAAGGTTGAAGACTCTTTGTATTGGATAGGTAAGTCTTTTATTTGGTCATGCATTGTATGTCTTATGAATGAATATAAGAGTGCAATAGTTTGGAAGTCCTAGAGGTTGACCTCTCTAGGAAAGTGGACTGACACACTTCTAGTTTGAAGTGTGGAACCACTCTAAATAGCTTGTATAATTGGTGCATGTTCAATCTCTCTCTCCCTTTCTATGTATGTTTTAGTTGCACTCAAATTACCTATTTAGCAACCTTATCTTTTCATATATCTTGAAGGTTTAATGAGTTTTGGTTAAGTGCTTTCATCTCTATTCACCCCCCTCTATAGCATCTAATCACCCATGTAGGATTCAACAATTGGTATCAGAGCGGGTCTTCTCCAAGCATACTTCAACAAGTAGGAGAAGATGGGTGACTACCTAGGAGGGAGATTCTCGACCAGCCTTCCAATCTTTGATGAGAGCAATTTCCTCTATTGGAGAAGAAGGCTTCAATTCTACATCCAAGGATCAAGTCTTGAGATGTGGCAAATGGTGAACAGCCCATACATTCTACCAAAGACAAATATTGAAGAATGGGATGAAGCTACCTTGGAGAAAGCAACCTTAAATGCTAGAGCCATGCACATACTCTATGCCTCCATGACCCCCACCGAGTTCAACCAGATTTTTTCATGTGAAACAACCTATGAGGTATGAAGAAAGCTATGCATCACTTATCAAGGGACTGATCAAGTGAAGGAAATCAAAGTCTACATGCTCAAAGGGCTGCTTGAGAGTATAGCCAACATGTACTCAAGGCTCAACACCATTTTGAATGGTCTTGCTGTTCTAGGACATCCAATGTCTAGTGGAGAGATCAACTCAAAGATCCTTAGAACTCTCCCCAAGAGGTGGGAACCCAAGGTGACTTCCATTGAAGAAGCAAGGTCTCTTAAGGATATTCCTATTGAAGAGCTCATTGGAAATCTACAAGCACATGAAGCCACACTTGACAAGAGGGAGGAAGTAGAAAGACAAGAGAAGAAAGAGCTAAAGAGAATGAAGAAGGCTGAAATGAAGGCTCAAATTGAAGCTATCATGGAAAAGGTATCTCCATCCTCTCAAGCTAAAGAAGATGCCATGTACTCCAAAGGTAAACTCTACAAAGGCAAGTGCTCCTCCATTCGGTGCTTCACATGTGGAAAGAAGGGTCACTACAAGGAAGATTGCCCACAAGGCAAAAAGACCCATCTTCACAAGAAGAAATGGCAATCAAGCTCAAGTGGTTCCTCCAACTCAAGCGCAAGTGAAGATTCAAGTGAAGGATCAAGCTCAAGCTCTAGTGGTGAAGGAGAATGCCATTTTTCTCTTATAGCATCAACAAGTGAAGACTCAAGTGAGGAAAATCGAAACTCTTTAGATAAAGAATTTTTTATTGCTATTATTCATGATATTTGTTCCTCTTTTAAGTCTTCTAAAAAGAAAAAGAAAAAGCTTGCTAGAATTGTTGATAATTTGCATATAGAACTAGATGATCTTGAATATTCTAATTCTTGCTTGCTTGATGATAAAAATGATTGTCTTAGTCAAGTAGACTCTCTTAAACTTGAAAATGCTAGTTTGCTTGATAAGATTAGATTTCTAGAAGCTCAACCTCTCATGCCTAGTTCTAATGAAGAGCATACTTTAATTGTTGATTCTCTCATGCATGATATTGATGTTCTTAAATCTGAATACAAGAACAAAGATTTTGTTTTGCAAGAATTAGAAACAAAAAATGCCTCTTTGCTTGCTAAAATCAATGTGCATGAGTCTTGTTCTAGTTCTACTAGTAGAGAGAATGATGTTGCTGCTCTTCATATTGATATAGATCCTTATTTAACTAAATATCTTTGCTTAGAAAATGATCTCCTGCATGCTAGAAAAATGCCAATCATTTGTCTTCTACTATTGCTTCTCTTAAGCATGATAATGATAGTTTGAGATCTTCTTTGCAAAGATTCTTAGTTGGTAAAAGGAATCTTAATGAAATCCTACACCATTGTACTAAACAAATTGGTAGACATGGTTTAGGATATGATAGTAGTCAAGGAAACAACAAAGATAAAGGACCTTCAATTTTTAATGAAGAATCCTCCAGTTCCAAGGCTACGGGCACTTGTAATCATTGCAATGATTTTGGTCATTATTCTACTTGTTGTCCTTTTAGGAAAGCACCCAAGAGAAATAGGATTTGGGTTGCTAAACTAACCACTCCGGACCCAAAAATATGATTGGGGACCATTTCATCTTTCTTCTTGTAGGTACTTGCAAATGGATTGACTTGAGCTATTGAATTGCAAATTGAATTCTCAATCCACATGAAAGAACAAAGGTGAGATGTGTAGAGGGTGACAACAAGTGGAAAAGGAATGGTAAGAACAAAGGTAAATGTTTTATTGCTTATAACCATTTCTAACTTTTTTTGTCAAGTTAGTGTGCACTATACATATGGTTTTTGAGTCAAAAGTGGTATTTTGTGTTTCTCTTCACACTCTTTCTCAAAAACTGTTTCTAATGCTTCTATAGTGCATTACTAACTTTCTTAGACATGTTTGGATATGGTTTGTATATTTAGCATGCCTTTAAATATGTTTTTATGAAATATATGTGCTTTTTGACAGCTGGTATGTCGGTCAAGTTTTCCATGTTTAAAACTCAACCGATAGGCACCAATGGGTGTTGCCAAAAGTTGTCATCGGTCGAGTTGTCAATGCACAGAACTCGACTGATAACACTGTGCACAGAATATACATTTGGCTTATTGAATGAGAATTTCCCTCTCAACTAGATTTTCTCAACCAATAGACTTATTCTTTGGCACTCTCATTTGGTACCTTTATATATGCATATTTCCATGTTCTAAATTGCCTATCTTACTTACAACTCTATCTCTCTAATTGCTCTAAATTGGTATATCTATATCTTGCAATTACTTGCCTTGAGTTATCTTGTAGGTTTTGATGATGATCTCTATGGATCTCTTGGTTGTGTCTAAAATTGCTTCCGTTGTGCTCTAACTTGCTACATCTATCTAGGTGTATATCTTGTTTTGATACAACCTTGAGGTTCTTAGGGGTAATCATCTTATGGTAAGGATGCATATCTTGTGAGTTATATCTTTTCATGCGTACAAAATTTCATATCTCTTTGTTTGGATATATTTCTACATCTACTCATAGCTTGCTTTATCTTGTGTATCTTTTGGTATCTCTTGCTATGATCTAGATCCTAGTAGTAGTCCTAACTCGTGATATCATCTACTAGTAGTTCATATACATGTAGTTCTAACCTTATTTATAATTGGCATCTTTGCTCATCTATATGCTATGCTTGTATCTTATCTCAGACATGCTCAAGTGTGTTCCTTGAATTGCATATCTACTATCTTGAGTTGCTTGCATAACATGGTGATGCAGGGTACATAGATCTACATTGTATGTATAAATTGGAGTATTTTTGGATTTTATGCAGATTTTCTCTAGTTTCAATTTTTGGTGCAAGACTAGTGTTTTTCATGCAGAAACAACCTTTTGAGCAAGACTCATCGCTTTGCGATGAGCTCTAATGGTTTTTGGTCAAATTCTGTCATCTTAAGGGTCAAAATTGCAATTTATTAATTTTCTGCAGCACTTTATCTTGCATTTTGGGTTGTTCAAGTATATTCTTTAACTTGCTTTTCTTTCTATACTTGGACAAGCCCCTATCTGTGCTCTTCTACACTCCTTATATATATTTGTGTTATCTCCTTTCTCTTTAACAAGTGATGTTTCTTTTTTCTTCATAACCCCACTTTTTGAAATGAGAAAGGGGGAGAAAGGTATGTCTTCTTTTAAAAAAAGAGAAAGAAGGCATGTCTTACATGAAGAGGAGAAGCATGTCTATGTAAAGGGGAGAAGGTAAATGGGAGATGACATATATGTGTAGAACATATATGAGTAGAAGACATAGTTTCTATAAATGTTGTGAAAGCTAACCATGCAGGAGAAATAGCATCAATTAAGGGGGAGTATGAGAACTCCATGTGCATCAATTGATGGGGAGCATATGAGCTCAATCCTGTTGAAACCCCTAGGTTTCTCCGAAGGTATGATTTTACTGAAAAGCTTTCAATACATTTATGGAATGGTTTGTCATCTTCAAAAAGGGGGAGAATGTTGACTCAAGGTCAATTAGGTCAATGTTGACTCACATCTAATTTGACTAAACCCGTGTTTTGATGATGACTAACCATTCTACATATTGGTGTCTAATGCCTCTACTTGAGTGTTTTCAGATTAGGTATAGACACACTCCAATTGCCCTAACTTGTGCATCTCAAATTGGAGAAAAGACAAGTCAAAGTCAATACAAGTGGACGTTTTTGTAATATGATGTATATCCATTAGAATCATGTTGTAAATCACTTGTAATGATTGTATGACTTGTAATTAAGCTTAGAAAAATATCAGGAGCACTTAGATCGAATATTAGAGAACTTTAGATGCAACTTTGAAAATTGATTACAGGCACTTAGATCGACCAATGTCGATCGAGTTTCCCAGCCTGAAAACTCGACCGATCATCCTTGATCAATTTTCTAGAGATTGCATCGGTCAAGTTGTGTTTTCACAGAATTCGGCCGATGGAGTAACTGACCAAATCGATCTTCATTGGTCGGTCGAGTTTCCTCAGGACAAACTCGACCGATGGTCTGAATATCGGCTTTGTCTTTTAGATGAAGGTTCACTCTCTTGTCTAAGATACGTGAAGAAGAACAAGGGAAGGAGTCCCTTGGTGAAGATCAAGGCTGAAGACTTGGAGCTAGAGTGGGTAAGCCCTTGGTGAAGGCAGAAGACTCCTTGCTCAAGTGGGTAAGTCCTTGGTGGAAGCTTCTCCGAGTGAAGATGAAGTCAAAAGCTAAAGATCCAATAAGAGTGGGTAATTCCTGCAAGGCTGAAGACTTGTGCAAGAGTGGGTAAGTCCCTGGAGAAGGCCGAAGACTCTTGCAAAGTGGGTAAGTCCTTGGTAAGGTTGAAGACTCTTTGTATTGGATAAGTAAGTCTTTTTTTTGGTCATGCATTGTATGTCTTATGAATGAATATAAGAGTACAATAGTTTGGAAGTCCTAGAGGTTGACCTCTCTAGGAAAGTGGACTGACACACTTCTAGTGTGAAGTGTGGAACCACTCTAAATAGCTTGTCTAATTGGTGCATGTTCAATCTCTCTCTCCCTTTCTATGTATGTTTTAGTTGCACTCAAATTACCTATTTAGAAACCTTATCTTGTCATATATTTTGAAGGTTTAATGAGTTTTGTTTAAGTGCTTTCAGCTCTATTCACCCCCCTCTAGAGCATCTAATCACCCATCTAGGATCCAACAATCTTGTCACTACAAGATGCAACAATAAAGCATTTCTATTGGCAAATTGAAACAACAGTTCTCAACTCTATTTCGTGCCCTTTAGGCTGAAATAAACTGAAAGGTATGCTTATCTATGATAGCAACACTTACTCCAATGATGGGTACTCCTTTCTTGGTCCTTTCGTAAAGGCCATCACTTCTTTGTAGATCTTACATATCATATATGTCAGATCTCCATCTTGGTATCATATACCTCAGAAGCGGTTCATTTCATGATACCTTAGGTGGAGATATCCATCCCCTGCTTCTTCTTCTTTTATTCTTCCATATATAGAGGGCAATTCCCTCATTCACCCTCCCATGTGCCTTAAGGTTGAAGATGACTTGGGCTACTGGCTAGCATCAGAACCCTTCTTAGCTTTTCCCTTACCCTTGCCTTAATCTATGCCTCGAGGCTAAAGACGGCTTGGATTGTTGGCTAGCATCAGAACACTTCTTTGCATTGCCCTTGTCCTTGCCTTTGAGACTTACCCTTCATCGATCACATTAAAGATTAGGGTTTGTCTTTCTTCATCTTTGCCTCTACTATACTCAACATGTCCAACAACTCTGTCAACACTTATCAAAGTTGGTCATGTTGTAGTTCATCATGAACTGTATGATTCTTGCAACATTTGTAGTATCATACTAGTACCCAACTATTAGCTCAGAGGAAATCCCAGTCTAGTCATACCTAATCACATTGAGTGTGTGAATACCTACTGGATGTTCTTCTATCATGACATACTTGGATAGTGTCTTGGAGACATCATATGTCTCATGTTGTCTCTTCAACTCATAGTTCATAGAAAACAACATTAAGCACTCCACATCAATGGCATATTCGGTATGCTTCCATAAGCATCCTTTAAGCCATTGGTGTGGTGGGATCGAGTTCATCTGATTCTGGTATAACTAGGACTTCGAGCTTTCACTCTTCGATTGAGAAAACTTCTCAACGTCCTAACCAGTCGTGGAATTATTCCCATTTAATTTGTCCATATTAAGGACCGATCACAAATAAAGTGATTATTTTTTATTAACCATTTATTGTACAAAAGGAAATATATGCAATTTAGTCCAAAAACTCTTTTTTGACTTGATTGGTTTGAAAAGGTTTTATGATATAATTAGGACTTTAATTAATTATCACTCCCACTATATTTGTTCAAATTGATAGCCCTCGCCATCAGTTTGGAAGATTGCATTGTACAACCTTCTAGTGAGTCAAGATCCTGAAATCCTCTAAGTCATGGACCAGCTAGGGCTGTCACCCACAACTTAGATCTTCCAGGTAGGCAACTTTTGCCAATTTCATCATATGCAACTCTTGAAAAATGTCATATGCAACTCCTTGCCATGGTCACCCCCATGCCTCAAGGTGCTAGATCCTATCTAGGTCACCTTGTTAAGTCTGACCCAAAGCCAACACGATGAATATGCACCCTACTAGGTCAGACCCACATATCCATCCTTCACACTTCCATGAGATAGATGGTGCACCATGTTAGGGCGTGCCCACACTTAGCCGATCAAGCTTTTCATGTGTGTCGCATTTGGAAGGCATCTACAACTTTAATATTTAATGAGGGATTTAGTTTTTATATGTACATATACATATCCAATCACCACAATACATAGTACGTATCATATGCATGCTATAACCCACAACAAACATGTGAAATGATAAAAGTGATGATTATGGCCATCCTAATGTGATTCCTCAAGATAAGAGGAATCACGGTCATCTAGGTCCACATCACATGCAACCTGTACAAGATGAACTCTGTGCTTTTCCATTCTGGGTTTGATCAACTCATCTCCCTGATTGATCGGCTTGCCATCAGGCCGGTTGGTTGGGTGCCACCACCCGATCGATTGGCTCCTCCAACTGATCGGTTCGTCTGGTCGTCGTGCATCTCCTCATGGCCACCAACCGCTCATCTCGCTCTGCGAACTGATCGTATAGAATGCCAAACGATCTGTGGGGTCCGACTTATAAAACACGAGATAAACTAAGCGGAAGCGATTAACTAGCAGTGAAATTATTAAAAATCACTAAAAATTTAAAACTTTTTGGGAAGAAATATTTTAGTAATAAAACTCTTTTATAAGAAAACAAGATAAATTGTTTACAACATGATTCGTCATTACATCTCTATAAAATCACATCTCGAGTGATTACATACATCAATTGCCCTGTTATCTGTTCAAGGCAAGATACAAAAAAAAATTTGAAGCATTAAGCCAAAAATCTCAGATCTACTGACTCCTAGGACCTGAGAGTACAGAGACGACACATAGGACATACTATCTACAAGTCTTGACAGACAGTGTCTCCACCTGAGAATCACTGTTGTCCCGGATGTTTCTGCTGTTGTTCACCCTCAGATACGTTCATTCGTCCTCGGCGTCTACCTAAAAAGTCGAATCCCACGGGGGTGAGACAATTGAATAATTTTCCCAGCGAGAGTTATAACTCTCCGTCAGAAGCTTTGTTATTGCAATAAAGGAATAACAATAAGTAATAAAACTTTAAACGTTCAACAACATGTTTAACATTGTATAAACTAAGTAAAGCAACATTGTCTTAGACAATCATTTCAATTATAAATAATTGAATATTAAAGAATATCTCAATAAGGAATATGAGGAACATGTATACTAGTTACTTGACTAGAACATTATAAATGATGTATCATCAATCATTGTTTCTGTAAGTTCAACCTAAGCAGTTATGCTACGCGGCTGATTATGTTTTTCAAACATTATTATACCCTGAGGAGATGAGGTATACCGCTCATATGCCAACCAACCATTATGAAATCACATAGATACCTTACATAGGTCATCAGAAGGACTGGATTCCTATGACCTCGTCTTCCTCAGTTAGAGTGAGGATTAACATGCAGGACATCTTGTGTCTCTGCTATAATAGCTTTCTAGGGTATTCTGGCAACTTCTCTATTAGAGTTACAATGGCATGTTGTACTCTCTTCGTCATCGAGGGATCTCTTGTTTATCTCTCATTGATGCGACATTAATGATATCATCGGGTGATTAGTGATACATCATCCCGACATAAACATATAATGAAGGGTTGATGGATTAAAGGTACATCTTACATCAATTCCTACACTAGGACGTATGGATATCCGCGTCCATAATCCCCCACATACTCAAAAGTATGTGTTCCATGACTTCCCTTAGGAAAACCTGTTTCACCATCATTTAGTTTCTGACAATGATGGATCTATGGTCAGGGCTCTACATGATATCATTATACTTGATTAGTTAAGTACATTATAGCATTCTTTTAGCATCAAGCATGTTTTCAAACATAAACCATTAAAGCAACTGCTATAAAGAAGGAATACTAAATGTATCAAGTTCATTTCACTTCTAGTTATAATTGGGATGTCAATCCCTAACCATCTAATCATTATGATTCAGGAACATGGGTGTTCAAACCCTTAGATCATCGTAAGTCATTTAACAGCATGACCTTGATTATAACAATGCATACATTGCTCATGGCTCATACATCCTATCAATCTCATATGTTACCACTTAAACCAAGCAACATAGTATATCCTTATTCATAAGGCTCATAACATGCTTTCAATGATTATGACATCATAACCCTTACCTGGCTATGATCACTTCTTTATAAAAACCTTCATGTTTAATACATTTGATAATAAGCAATTTATCTCTATACCGACATATTGTTAAATAGAGATAACCTTTCAACTCAAGGGTTGTACCATTATGCCCTTAGTAGGGTTAGGTTTTCCCTAATCAATTCAATTAGGGTTATTCAACCCCTTTATCTTTATTAGGAATAGTGATTCCTTATTTCATGCTTCAATCATAGAGTTTAATGCTTAAAAGCATAACTCGGAATTAGGGTTTACTATTCACATTACAGTGAATTGAGATCATATCATCTTTATGTATGAAGATTACTTCCATTAATGCCTTCAATTAAGTTAAGATTCATTAATCACCATAATTAGGGTTTGCTTGATCAAGGGGTGTTGGTTACTCTATCCCATCAAGGGTACTTTGGTAATGTTCACTATTGGTCATAACATGCATCAATCAACTAATTAGTTATCCCCTTAATCACTTTAGGTACCTTTAGGGTTTAAGTTAATCAATTACTAAACCATATTGACCACTAAGGCATCAAACGTTTTTTACCTTAAAAGACCACAAACGTTTTTGCACTTTCAACCTCCAAACGGTTTTGAAATCGCATGGAGTTGTTGACCGTTTGGTCCCTTTGACTTTCAAGACTGCATGGCAAGGTACACCATCAAGACCGTTTTCCCTAGATGAGGTGAAGACCGTTTGGTCTCGTTGACCGTTTGGGCCAACTTGGACTTTGATACCGCATGGAAAAATTGATCTTGAAACTGCATGGCCACCAAACAGTTTGGGATCATTTGGTCCCAAACGGTCTTGAGACCGTTTGGTCCAAACACCCTCAAAACCGCATGGACCAAAAAGTGCCTCAACCTATCCAATTGAATTAGGGTTTCCAAGGTTGAACCCCTCAATCGATCATGCCAAGGTTAGCCACTCATCAATTGAGCCAATTAGGTCACTCCTTACTGATTTGACCCTCAATTGATACTCAATTGGTCACCAATTAGGGTTTGGATTGATTGGATTAGGGTTTGGAATCGATTACCCTTCAACATGCATCAACATTAGTCTAATTGATGTTGAACCCATTGAACCATCATTCAATTGGGTCATGACCTGACCCCAAACGGTCTTGGGATCGTTTGGACATCCTCCAAACAGTCTTGAGACCGTTTTCCCATGTCAACACCAAAAACTAAGTCATTCACTTAAGGGTTGAACCCTTTAGGTCACAAAATCAGCACTTAATTATTCAACAACTTGATGTGATTGGACCCTCAATTGACTAACCCTACTTAACCCTAGACCTCCAAACGGTCTTGGGTGATCACAAAATTGTATTAAGACCGTTTGGGTGATCTCCAAATGGTTTTGAAACCGTTTGGGCCACTCAACCCAAACTTTAACATGATTGCATTATTGAAATCAGCAATAAACCCGATTAGGGTTTAGGTGAGTAAAGTGCCTTCAATTGGTGATTTACTTAGAATTAGTTGATGATTCTTGGTGGGTGATTAGTCCATAATGTGTACAGAAGATCTGAAAATGGTCAACTCATCCAAACGGTCTTGGACTGGTTGCTCTCAAACGTTCTTGTGAACCATTTGCTCTTCAAACGGTTTTGAAACCGTTTGCTTCCAAACGGTTTTGCAAACCGTTTGGGCAAGAGGTGGAGGACCGTTTGTTAAAGTAAGATCAGGGTGAACTTCGGAAATAACTCCACCTTCTTCTACCTCAAGAACATGGACTGTTCTTCATGGTTTTGGTAGCAAAAACACAGAGAAGTGTCTAAGGAAGGAGATTAAGCTACGTTTTCATAGAAAGAAGATGCATAAACAAAACTTAAAGGGTTAGAGTTATAAAACCCGCCTTAGGATCTGATCTAGAGCTCTAAGCTTCGTAGATTTAATGGTAGCTTGAGCTCCACAGGTCATCCAAGGTTCGTTCCTCAAGATTTGGATGGAGAAGATGGCTAGAAAGAAGAGTTGTGTAAGGAAGACTACTAAACCAACCTTGTAGCAAGATTTCCTCCATGAATTCGAGCTAGATGGCAATAAAAACTTACCCAATTCAGCTTTCCTATTCTCCTATTCTACTGAGCTCCTTCTTAGTTGGCCAAAGCAAAGAGATAAGAAGAGGAATGAAGGGAAATGATCCCTTGCTTGTGGAAAAAGATGCACTTATATATTTTGGGTATATTTTCAAGGCAAGGAAGGTTATTTCCTTTATTTCTCAAATAGGTCCTTCTCCCTTCCTCATCCACGTTTCTCCCTTCTTCTTTTAAGCAAAACTCCTCCCTTATCCAAGGTTTAGAGTAAAAGAAGCCAAACACCTTACTAAGTTGCATACATAAAAGGGTCATTTTGTATAAAACTTGGTTATTTAGATATAAAGGTTATCTTTCTCATTTGATCATTCAAATGAGGCGCCCTCCTCATCATGTTTACTCTACTTGATGCCAAGAGTCATGAAAGATACCCTAGAGGGTATATTTTACATGTTTCACCCTATGTTTTGGGTAAATTGCACTTTACACCAAAACTAGTTTTTAAAAGCACAATGATTGCTCTACAAGCTATATCTTGGTGCCCAAGCTTGGAGAATCCATATCACTACATCATATTCATTCTCATGATGTCTTATTATCATAGGAACATCTTAACATGTGCAATTTGCAAGTTAACCCCTCTAATTGGGTAATTTGCACACAAGTCCATATTTAACAAAACAATATCACAACATTGTTCAAAAAGGACAGAAAAGGAGATATATGTTCCTCAGAAGCTTTAATTACATATCAAAATATAACCAAAAGTGTATAATTACATAATTAATCAAGACACCTAGGGTTAGTTCATAACCTAGATCAGGGATGTTATAAATTATCCACCCCTTACAAGGATTTCGTCCGTGAAATCAACAAAACATATTAAGAGAAAAGAGTAGGGTATTTCCTCCTCATCTCTTCCTCTAGTTCCCATATGGCTTCTTCAACACCACAGTGATTCCAGAGGACTTTCACAAGACTTATGTCTTTCTTTTTCAGCTTTTTAATTCTTTTATCAAGGATTGACACTGGTCCTTCCTCATAAGTTATGTCATCATTCAATTCTACTTCCATAGATTGTAGAACTGATTCTGTATTAGGGTGACATTTCCTCAGCATAGAAATGTGAAACACAGGGTGTAACCTCTGTAACTCTGGTGGTAACTCTAGTTTATAGGCTACCCTTCCAATCTGTTCAATGATTGGATAAGGCCCCATAAACCTAGGAGCTAACTTCCCTTTCCTTCCAAATATCAGAACTCCCTTCTAAGGCGAGACTTTGAGATACACTCTGTCTCCAACCTGGAATTCTAAGGGTCTACGTCGTTTATCAGCATATGATTTCTTCCTATCCTGTGCAGTCTTTATCTGTTGTTGTATTACTTTAATCTTTTCTGTGGTCTGCTGCATAAGATCATGACCTAAAAGTTGGTATTCACCGGTTTCATACCAACATAGGGGTGATCTACAATGTCTACCATACAAAGCTTCATAAGGTGCCAAGTCAATGCTATGTTGATAGCTATTGTTGTAGGCAAACTCTATCAAGCTTAGGTGCAAATCCCAACTCCTTGAAAACAGGAGAACACACGCTTTAAGCAAGTCTTCCCAGGTCTGTATAGTCCTTTCTGATTGTCCATCAGTCTGGGGATGAAAGGTTGTACTAAACCTTAACTGGGTGCCTAAAGCTTTATGAAGTTGCTCCCAAAAATGACTCGTAAATTGGGGACCTCTGTCAGAAACAATGGTGACTGGGACTCCGTGCAGTCGTACTATCTCTTCAACATACAAGTGTGCTAGCTTCTCAGCAGAATAGGTTGTTTTGACAGGTAAGAAATGCGTTATCTTTGTCAACCTATCAACTATTACCCAAATGGAATCATGCCCTTTGCTTGTCCTAGGTAGGCCAACAACAAAGTCCATGGTTACATGATCCCACTTCCACTGTGGTATGGGTAAATGTTGCATTGTTCCTGTAGGCTTCTGGTGTTCAGCTTTAACTTGCTGGCACACAGGACACTGCATAACAAACTCAACAACATCTTTCTTCATTCCAGGCCACTGATACATATCTTTCAAGTTTCGATACATCTTGGTGCCTCATGGATGCATAGCATACATCAAAGAATGAGCTTCCTCCAGGACTAACTTTCTCAAGTTATCCACATTCGGCACTATCATCCTCCCATGATAACAGGATACTTGATCATCTGAGTCATGGAAACCATCTCATTTCTTATTACCATACTCTGATCTAACCTATTGAACTGCAGCATCAACCTATTATGCCTCCTTGATCTGCTCTCTTAGAGTAGGTTTTATATGCATCTCAGCTAACAACCCGGCTAACAATGATACTTTCAACTGTACATTGTCTTGCCTTAAGGAGATAAGCATGTCTCTCCTAGAGCATACTAAGGAATTTAGTTGTGCTCTATCTAAGGTTGGTGTTGTTGATTTCCTACTCAAAGCATCAGCAACCACATTGGCCTTCCCTGGATGGTAATCAATTGTACAATCGTAGTCCTTGATTAACTCCATCCAGCGACGTTGCCTCATGTTAAGCTCATGCTGAGAAAAAAAATGTACTTAAGGTTGTTATGATCAGTGAAAATAAGGAATGTTTCTCCATAGAGATAGTGTCTCCAGATTTTCAAGGCATGAACCACATCAGCTACCTCCAGATCGTGTGTTGGATAATTCTCCTCGTGTTTCTTAAGCTGTCGGGAAGCAAAAGAAATCACTTGTTTATCTTGCATCAACACACACCCAAGTCCATTCTTGGAGGCATCACAGAAAACTATATATCCTCTGCCCTGCTCAGGTAACACAAGCACAGGTGCACTTGTCAGCCTCTCCTTCAACAATTGGAAATATTGCTGACACTTATCACCCCAAGCAAAAGGAACATCCTTCCGGGTCAACTTAGTCAAGGGTAAAGCTATGGAACTGAAGTTCTTAATGAACCTTCGGTAATAGCCAGCCAACCCTAAGAAACTTTAGATCTCCATCGATGACTTTGACTGCTCCCATTGTAGAACAGATTCTACCTTTTTAGGGTCAACACGAATACCCGAGGCGGATATCACGTGTCCAAGGAAAGATACTTCTGGTAACCAGAACTCACACTTGATAAACTTAGCATATAGCTTGTTCTCTCTTAGCAAAGTTAGAGCCTTTCGAAGATGTTGTTCATGCTGCTGAGCATATCTACTATAGATTAGGATGTCATCTATAAAGACAACAACACATTGATCGAGAAAAGGTCAGAAGATTCTATTCCTGAGTTCCATAAATGCAGCTGGCACATTTTTTAGTCCAAACGACATAACTGTGAACTCATAGTGACCATACCTTGTCTTAAAGGCAGACTTGGGTATATCACTATCCTTAATATGGAGTTGGTGATATCCCGACCTCAAATCTATCTTTGAGAAGACGGTTGCACCATGCAACTGGTCAAAGAGATCATCAATCCTCGGCAGAGGATACTTGTTCTTTATTGTTACTTTATTTAACTGTCTATAATCAATGCACAACCACATTGACCCATCTTTCTTTTTAACGAAGAGGAGCGGAGCACCCCAAGACGAAGTACTCGGTCGGATGAAACCCTTCTCAAGCAACTCTTACAGCTGCTTCTTGAGTTCTGCCATCTCAGCAGGCGCCATCCTATATGGTGTTTGTGCTATAGGTTGTGTGTCTCGGATCAAATTGATTTCAAAATCAATTTCCTGAGGCGGTGGCACACCTGGAAGTTCTTCAGGAAATACATCTTCAAGTTCCCTAACTATAGGAACTTTGGTAGGGTTAGGACTATTCATGGTAGTATCTACCACATGGGCAAAGAATGCATGACATCCTTGCCTCATCAGCTTCTCAACAACCATAGCTGACACAAGACAGGTGGGTAGAATCTTTCTCTCTCCTTGAAAGATCCATGTGTCACTATCGTCAGCAAACACAGCTTGCTTGGATTCACAATCCAAGACAACCTTATACCTTTCCAAGGTATCCATCCTAAGGATTATATCAAATCCCTGCATCTCAAGTGGTATAAGATCCACTTGAATGTGAGGCTCAAAAAAGAAGAGGATGCAAGGAGAGCATACCTCCTGCAACACAGCAGACCCCCTCAATGGAGTTTCTAGCAACAAACTATCTGCTCTATGACTGATTGTCATATTGCAGTCAAGAATCACTCTTTGAGTGATAAAGGAGTGTGTAGCACCCGGATCAATCAAAATAGATACAATGCAGGATGTAGACATATCAGAATATAACAATTCCATCTGACCTACCACAACCCGAGGGTTGATCACTGCATTAGGTGGATTCATTGCATAAAACCTTGTTGTTGCCTGTGGTTGATTCGGTGCCGACGATCCAGCTTGGGACACTTGTCCATGTCCTCTAGCTCCTCATGGAAATTGTCTCCTCTGTGATCCTTGCTGACTCTGCCTCTGTGGTTGAGTTACACTCACTTCTCTGGCTCTGCAATCTTTCATCAGATGTCCCATCTTCCCACATATATAACAACTTTTGTTCAGTTTTTGTGGCCTGGGTGGTCCTGTAACCGACATAGATGCTGAACTACAAGCTCCTTCTAGTGGTAGGCTTCGTCCTCTACCCCTATTTGATGTCCACTGTGTTTGGGTACTGGGTCTAGGTGGTGGTGTAGGCGCAGAAAACCTAGGTTTCTTGAAATCTCTAGATGAAGATCCTTGGAACTGAGGATACATCCTCTTATTCTAGGTTTGTCTCTTCTCTGCTACAGACCTCTCTATCCTTCTGACAGACTCTACAAAGGTAGAAAACCTTTCTCTATTCTCTAAGGGAGACATGGGAGTAGTCAACTGAGCGTTTAACCCTTTCTCGAAACGCCTAATCCTGTCTTCATCTGTAGCTGCCATGTGTGGACAGAACCACAACAACTCCATGAACTTAGCCTCGTACTCACTAATGTTCATTGGACCTTGCCTTAACCTCTCAAACTGAGAGATTTTCTCGTCCAGAAACGTCTTAGGGAAATATCTGTTGATAAATTCCCGTCGGAAGACTTCTCATGCAATATCTACACCAGGCCTCTTATGTTCTTCCATGGTCCACCAATGACCAGCACTCCCCTTGAGAAGATACACAACATGTTTAACCTTCTCAGCTTCTGGGATGTTCAGGATTCTAAAGGCCTTCTCTAGTTCAGTTAACCACAAGTAGGCATCTGCTGGGTCAGCTGTTCCAGCATACTCTGTGGCTCCAACTCGGAAAATTTGTTGAAACGTCTTGCTGATTCCTTGTCCTTCAGGATGGGTAGGTGCCCTAGGTGCAGGTATAGGCATACTATTAGTCATGTGTGTCATGGAAGTCATAAACTGCCCAAACATGGCTTCGACGACTGGTTTCCCCATGTCAGTTGGATTGAACTGGGGTGGTTCAGGTACAGGTTCTTCTCTATCTAGTTCTCTTGCACCTCTTCTTGGTGCAGCAGCCCTACTCTCTGCCACATGTTCTTCGTGAGGTCCAGACATATTTAGTTTTATCTTATTCTCCTGAGGATCATAAGATACTATTAGATATACTGGAAGACACTAGAACAGACTCTACATCCTAAGTCCTATGTCTCTGCCGACTCAGCGAACCTAGGGCTCTGATACCATTGAAATGTGGGGTCCGACTTATAAAACACGAGATAAACTAAGTGAAAGCGATTAACTAGCAGTGGAATTATTAAAAATCACTAAAAATGTAAAATTTTTTGGGAAGAGATCTTTTAGTAATAAAACTCTTTTATAAGAAAACAAGATAAATTGTTTACAACATGATTCGTCATTACATCTCTGTAAAATCACATATCGTGTGGTTACATACATCAATTGCCCTGTTATCAGTGCAAGGCAAGATACAAAAAAAATCTCGAGGCATTAAGCCAAAAACCTCAGATCTACTGACTCCTAGAACCTGAGAGTACAGAGACGACACATAAGACATACTATCTACAAGACTTGATAGACAGTGTCTCCACCTGAGAATCACTATTGTCCCTGATGTTGCTGCTGTTGTTGCTGCTGTTGTTCACCCTCAGATAGGTTCCTTCGTCCTCGGCGTCTACCTAAAAAGTTGAATCCCACGAGGGTGAGACAATTGAATAATTGTCCCAGCAAGAGTTATAACTCTCCGCCAGAAGCTTTGTTATTGTAATAAAGGAATAGCAATAAGCAATAAAACTTTAAACGTTCAACAGCAGGTTTAACATTGTATAAATTAAGTAAAGCAACATTCTCTTAGACAATCATTTCAATTATAAATAATTGAATATCAAAGCATATCTCAATAAGGAATATGAGGAACATGTATACTAGTTACTTGACTAGAACATTATAAACAATGTATCATCAATCATTGTTTCTCGTAGTTCAACCTAAGAAGTTATGCTACGCGGCTGATTATGTTTTTCAAACATTATTATACCCTGAGGAGATGAGGTATACCGCTCATACTCCAACTGACCATTACGAAATCACATCGGTACCATACATAGGTCATCAGAAGGACTGGATTCCTATGACCTCATCTTCCTCAGTTAGAGTGAGGATTAACATGCAGGACATCTTGTGTCTCTACTATAATAGCTTTCTAGGGTATTCTGGCAACTTCTCTATTAGAGTTACAGTGGCGTGTTGTACTCTCTTCGTCATCGAGGGATCTCTTGTTTATCTCTCATCGATGCGGCATTAACGATATCATCGGGAGATTAGTGATACATCATCCCGGCATAAACATATAATGAAGGAATGATGGAATAAAGGTACATCTTACATCAATTCCTACACTAGGACGTAAGGATATTCGCATCCATAATCCCCCACATACTCAAAAGTATGTGCTCCAAGAGTTCCCTTAGGAAAACCTATTTCACCATCATTTAGTTTCTGACAATGATGAATCTATGGTCCGGGCTCTACATGATATCATTATACTTGATTATTTTAGTACATTATAGCATTCTTTTAGCATCAGGCATGTTTTCAAACATAAACCATTAAAGCAACTGCTATAAAGAAAGAATACTAAATGTATCAAGTTCATTTCACTTCCAGTTATCATTGGGATGTCAATCCCTAACCATCTAATCATTATGATTCAGGAACATGGGTGTTCAAACCCTTAGATCATCGTAAGTCATTTAACAGCATGACCTTGATTATAACAATGCATACATTGCTCATGGCTCATACAGCCTATCAATCTCATATGTTACCACTTAAACCAAGCAACATAGTATATCCTTATTCATAAGGCTGATAACATGCTTTCAATGATTATGACATCATAACCCTTACCTGGCTATGATCACTTCTTTATAAAAACCTACATGGTTAATACATTTGATAATAGGCAATTTATCTTTATATCAGCATATTGTAAAACAGAGATAACCTTTCAACTCAAGCGTTGTACCATTATGCCCTTAATAGGGTTAGGTTTTCCCTAATCAATTCAATTAGGGTTATTCAACCCCTTTATCTTTATTAGGAATAGTGATTCTGTGATGGAGTGGACTTTTAGAATCCTAAATGTCCAATGACTTAAGTGAAAGCATATGTTTCAGTTAGATTGAGAGTTTCAAGTTTTTGATAAAGTAAGTGTGGATGTGAGGTTGATATCATGATTAAGATCTATCTTTTAATGCCTTTTTGAGGAATTTTAATTGAATGGTCCAGTAGTTGAGTTTTGTCACCAAATTTGAATAGAAGGTAGATCGAGAGGTAAGGAAGCTATTTTTAAAATTTGGTGGCAATAGGATGTCCCTAGATGAAGTTATTGAGGTTTGAAATTTGGGAAATAATGTTTATTATTTGATGATTTGAGGAACTAAGTTGTTAATCAATATCAGCGTCACGCTTCCCTTAGTTGAGTTGGGTCTGAGTGGCCAGTTCTTGACCCTAGATCTTCAATCTAGTGGTGGTTATCTCTAAATAGGAAGAGCCGCAGATTCAATATGGGGTGAAGAGTCTCTGGCCATTGGATGATGATCAGACAACCTGCAGATGTTCTCCTACCTTTGATTATAACACAGATCGTGGGTGGGAAAGGACGGAGCTGTGAATGCCCCCACCACTTCGTAGGTCGTGGCTCAAGAGCAGGAAAGGGACCGGCAGTTGCACTTGCCTTACCATTACGATCTACCTAGACCTAGATATATGCGTTTTGGACGCTGCCACAGGGAGAACGAGCCCCCCACTCCCATTACCTCTCCACCAAGGAAAATAGGTCGTAGCTGGGAGTAGGATGTGGAGGTAGAAGGCAATTTGGAGGGAAATGATGAGAGGGAAACAGAGTTGGAGATCAATGGAATCGAGTACAGTAATCTCTCGGCCGCTTTGTGGTGTTGCTGCTGGTAGGCAAACTCGAGTTCTTCGGAGAAGAAGACTGACTTCGGAGGCTGCGTGGAGATCATCCCTATACAAATGGAGGTAGCGGGTGAGTTCCTAGAGGCTTTTCAGGTGATTCTATGCATTCCACCTTTTGTGAGGAGGTCCAGTGGAGTTTTGCCTCTTTTGCTCCACTGTGCCTGGAGCAGGCGGCGCCGAGCTTGTGGGATGGAGGATCAGAGGCATTGGGGTGAACCTGAGTGGCCGTGGAGGTCCCTTCAAGGTTCCTGAACGTGATGGCGGTGGCGCTCCTGCCCGAATGGAGATCTAGAGTTGTAGTCAAGGAGGCGAGATGCCGTAGAGGGTTGGAGGTCTGCGAAAAAGCTTTTGGTGGTCCTGGAAGTCAATGAGGAGCCCTCCAGCTCCTTTGCTTGCTCACCGGAGTCCCCCTGTGCGGCGGCGCCCGCTAGGAACAGAGTCCCGCTAGGGACTGGTCGCGAAAGAAGAAGGGAGCAGACCGGGTCCGCAACCCTGAACCGGAGGAATCAATTCCTTGAACCGGCTGGCTCACAGTGAACCAACAAAGAACCGACCGAACCCAAGCTAAGGGCTGGAGTTGCGCGCCCAGGCCACGTGGCGGCACACCACTGGCTCGTAAAAGGTAAAATACCCAATAACTTGTAGATCTTAGATAATTCATATAAAATAGTCTGTTGATCAGAAAATTACAAATAATAATATACCGAAATGTTTAGAAAAATGCATAGAACAACCTGGAACAATAAAATCAGGCTTTTTATGCATTAATATTAGTGATATCATGTAAGTTGTAAAATGCTTAGTTCATGAGTAATAAATATCAAATGATGACATAAAATTATGGAAAAATGTCAGTAACTCCATAATAATGTTTATAATGCACCTGATGTCAAGGATGATCATGTTGATGTATGAAATCATGTAATTTTCTTTATATTGCTATCTAGGGCTAATAACCCTAAATAAAAGGCAATGAATACATACGTGCTAAATAAATGATGAAATTCACAGCGTAAGCTCATATCAATATATGAAACCTCAGTTTTAATTATGAGATCATAATGATGAACAGAATCCATGTTATATGAAGATGAATCTTAATACATGTTATAAAACCCTAATCTCGGTTAATGGTGTAACCTAGGGTTAATTAATGTGCACAAAAATGCTATGGAAGATAATGTTCAGATAATGGACCATAATCTGTAAAATGACATCAGTAAGATAATTCTAAGTTAAGAAGACAAGTAATAATGTATATAACCTAATGAGATAAGCAAACCCTAATGGACAAAACTAGGGTTAAGATGATATGCAAGATGATAAGAACCTGATGATAGTGTATGATCTTGTCTTAATTAGGTTTAATCAAGGATATAGTTGATATCAAGAATATGTTGTGAATAGGATGTCTCTTTGGAAGGTACGCCATTACCTCTTACTTGGCTTATTATACAATATGCTTGTGATATATGCATAGTAAAATACTTGGCATATGATATTGGATGAAATGATTGTTCTTGTATGATATCTTGCTTGATTTTCCATACTTATGGCTATGAACACTTGAAACATAATATATCTGTTCCATTATATGAAAGCACTATATCTCTTTGGTAAGCATAGTGCTAGTGAGTGATCTATCTCTTTGGTAAGCAGATCACATGTACAATGATCTATCTCTTTGGTAAGCGGATCATAAGTCCTGAATGCATCTATCCCATTGGTAGGCGGATGCACGAGCATATAATGGAAAATGAGCTTAAAATATGTGTTCTCTTTTGTTAATGAATATCCTTGTGCAAGTATATGCTTTTCTTATATTTCTTTATAACTGCCAATTATTAGTTTTATCTTATTGCCAAGATATGATGAGAGGTAAATAAAAGACACGTAGGCGTACTCAGTACAATATTCTTGAAATATTGTGCTGACGTGTACCGCATGTAATCTTTTGTTTAGGTTGTGGTTAAGCTCTTGAAGATCCAAGATAGTTGAGAGTTGTGTGGCGAGATGATGTACAGGTGGACCTGTTGTCTTAAGATCATATTGTTTAGTTGTAGTACATGTATATGTTAGAAGTTTGTTGTTCAATATGTAATATCAAATGTTGTAACAATTCATGTTGTAATTATATGTTGAATGGTGAACATGTGTGTATGGTTTTATTATTGTTCATGTACATGTGCTACTGTTGTTTCCTTCTGACTCCCTTGATTTTCTTCTTCTTAGCCTAGTGTGGGGCATTTAAATTGGGATTCTCGCTGAGGTGAGGGTTTCAATTTGGACATCACACATCAGATTAAGTTTGAGAAAATCTGGGGACGTCACAGATTCCTTATTTCATGCTTCAATCATAGAGTTTCATGCTTAAAAGCATAACTCAGAATTAGGGTTTACTATTCACATTACAGTGAATTGAGATCATATCATCTTTATGTATGAAGATTACTTCCATTAATGCCTTCAATTAAGTTAAGATTCATTAATCACCATAATTAGGGTTTGCTTGATCAAGGGGTGTTGGTTACTCTATCCCATCAAGGGTACTTTGGTAATGTTCACTATTGGTCATAACATGCATCAATCAACTAATTAGTTATCCCCTTAATCACTTTAGGTACCTTTAGGGTTTAAGTTAATCAATTACTAAACCATCTTGACCACTAAGGCATCAAACGTTTTTGACCTTAAAAGACCACAAATGGTTTTGCACTTTCAACCTCCAAACGGTTTTGAAACCGCATGGAGTTGTTGACCGTTTGGTCCCTTTGACTTTCAAGACCGCATGGCAAGGTACACCATCAAGACCGTTTGCCCTAGATGAGGTGAAGACCGTTTCATCTCGTTGATCGTTTGGGCCAACTTTGACTTTGAAACCGCATGGACAAATCGATCTTGAAACTGCATGGTCACCAAACGGTTTGGGATCGTTTGGTCACAAATGGTCTTGAGACCGTTTGGTCCAAACACCCTCAAAACTGCATGGACCAAAAAGTGCCTCAACCTATCCAATTGAATTAGGGTTTCCAAGGTTGAACCCCTCAATCGATCATGCCAAGGTTAGCCACTCATCAATTGAGCCAATTAGGTCACTCCTTACTGATTTGACCCTTAATTTATCCTCAATTGGTCACCAATTAGGGTTTGGATTGATTGGATTAGGGTTTGGAATCGATTACCCTTCAACATGCATCAACATGAGTCTAATTGATGTTGAACCCATTGAACCATCATTCAATTGGGTCATGACCTGACCCCAAACGGTCTTGGGATCATTTGGACATCCTCCAAACGGTCTTGAGACCGTTTTCCCATGTCAACACAAAAAACTAAGTCATTCACTTAAGGGTTGAACCCTAATTTAGGTCACAAAATCAACACTTAACTATTCAACAACTTGATATGATTGGACCCTCAATTGACCAACCCTACTTAACCCTAGACCTACAAATGGTCTTGGGTGATCACCAAACGGTCTTAAGACCATTTGGGTGATCCCCAAACGGTCTTCAGACCGTTTGGGTGATCCCCAAATGGTTTTGAAACCGTTTGGGCCACTCAACCAAAACTTCAACATGATTGCATTATTGAAATCAGCAATAAACCCGATTAGGGTTTAGGTGAGTAAAGTGCCTTTAATTGGTGATTTACTTAGAATTAGTTGATGATTCTTGGTGGGTGATTAGTCCATAATGTGTACACAAGATCTCCAAATGGTCAATGCTTGGTCAACTCATCCAAATGGTCTTAGACTGGTTGCTCCCAAACATTCTTGTGAAACTGTTTGCTCTTCAAACAGTTTTGAAACTGTTTGCTTCCAAACGGTTTTGCAAATTGTTTGGGCAAGAGGTGGAGGACCGTTTGTTAAAATAAGATCAGGGTGAACTTTGGAAATAACTCCACCTTCTTCTACCTCAAGAACATGGACTGTTCTTCACGGTTTTGGTAGCAAAAACACATAGAAGTGTCTAAGGAAGGAGATTAAGCTACATTTTCATAGAAAGAAGATGCATAAACAAAACGTAAAGGGTTAGAGTTATAAAACCCGCCTTAGGATCTGATCTAGAGCTCCAAGCTTCGTATCTTTAATGGTAGATTGAGCTCCATAGGTCGTCCAAGGTTCGTTCCTCAAGATTTGGATGGAGAAGATGGCTAGAAAGAAGAGTTGTGTAAGGAAGACTACTAAACCAACCTTGTAGCAAGATTTCCTCCATGAATTTGAGCTAGATGGCAATCAAAACTTACCCAATTCAGCTTGTCCGTTCTCCTCTGCTCCTGAGCTCCTTCTTAGTCAACCAAAGCAAAGAGATAAGAAGAGGAATGAAGGGAAACGATCCCTTGCTTGTGGAAAAAGATGCACTTATATATTTTGGGTATATTTTCAAGGCAAGGAAGGTTATTTCCTTTATTTCTCAAATAGGTCCTTCTCCCTTCCTCAGCCACATGTATCCATTCTTCTTTTAAGCAAAACTCCTCCCCTATCCAAGGTTTAGAGGAAAAGAAGCCAAACACCTTACTAAGTTGCATACATAAAAGGGTCATTTTGTATAAAACTTGGTTATTTAGATATAAAGGTTATCTTTCTCATTTGATCATTCAAATGAGGTGCCCTCCTCATCATCTTTACTCTACTTGATGCCAAGAGTCATGAATGATACCCTAGAGGGTATATTTTACATGTTGCACCCTATGTTTTGGGTAAATTGCACTTTACACCAAAACTAGTTTTTAAAGCACAAGGATTTCTCTACAAGCTATATCTTGGTGCCCAAGCTTGGAGAATCCATATCACTACATCATATTCATTCTCATGATGTCTTATTATCATAGGAACATCTAAACATGTGCAATTTGCAAGTTAACCCCTCTAATTGGGTAATTTGCACACAAGTCCATATTTAACAAAACAATATCACAACATTGTTCAAAAAGGACAAAAAAGGAGATATATGTTCCTCAGAACCTTTCATTACATATCAAAAGATAACCGCAAGTGTCTAGTTACATAATTAAGCAAGACACCTAGGGTTAGTTCATAACCCAGGTCAGGGATGTTACACGATCGGTTCACGCCTTGAACCGATCATCTCAGTTGTCGTCATGTTGTCCTCCGTTCTTTGACATAATAGGAAATAAAAGTTCTATCCTATTTACATTTGAATTGAGAAACCCAAGTTATATTCGGGGGGAGCAAAGATAGGAAAGAAATCTCGAGTTATCTCAAGTTACATCAAGAAAAGGAGGTAGGGAATCAGTGCGCAGACTGAAATGCAAGCAACCACATTCAACCATACACAGACATAGGGTTTATTGGACATAACCACACTATACATCCACCACAAAACTCGTTTAAGGGTGACACGTATCGAGTGCATTCATATTACATATCATATATGTATATTGAAATTTGTGGATTTAGGATTGGACATGCATAAAGCCAATTTTATTCTCATCGTATGCAATAAATAAAGGCGACAAACCAAAATCGATCACCTCAATAATCCTAAAGTATAGAGCAGTTGACATGGCTCTGATACCACTGTTGGGTTATAGGGGAGACAGAGAAAGTAGCGGAAACAAAAAAATTTCTTCTCCCCGAACCCAGCATAAAGGAATTGTGTCAACGTCTAGACAGTAGGAAGGATGGTTTGTAGAGGCGTACCTTGTCCTGAGGCTTGCTCGGTGACATTACCTCGCAGCTAGTGCGGTCTTCACCTCCGGTCTTAGACGGTGTCTGTGCAGCTCCTGGTCTCACCAGGACTGTCGGGATTGACAACTGTCCTCTGAGCGACAGAAGTATCCCGCCTCTGTAGTAGTCCACACAGACCACCTGGAACTCCGATCTCTTTATTTCACAAGGCATTGGAAGGAGTCGTACCCTCTTGTCGACATACTAGTCACCGACACACTCTTCTACAACCAGTTGCCTTTCTATAGTTGTCATTCCCTCACTGTGCCTCTCTAATCGGGTAGCACTTTCCCGGGCCCTCTCGGTTACCACAACCAGAGAGAACGAAAACTTTGTAGAGCAACTAGTGTTCTGAGTTGTTGTACCTGAGAAGCCCCCAGTACCCCTATATATATAGGAGGGTCATGGGACAGGGTTCTCTACCCCGGGCAATGCGGGATTAAAGCAGGAGTAGAAGGATTTGAGATTTTCCACAAAACAACCAATTGCGCCAGTTGAACCGATCATTTCAAGCATGAATTGATCGGTTGGGGACCTGAGCCGATCATTTCACACCTGAACCGATCGGTTGGGACCCTGAGTTGATCAGTTCAAGCATGAGCCGATTGGTTCGTGGTCCTGGTCCAACTCGAATTGACTTTCATGTTTGTTTCCAACTAATCAAATAGTAGTCCTTGTCCAAAACAAATTTGTACAAGTGAAACAAATATGTATTTGCAAAAAGAGTCTTCTGACTTTCCAAATGATCTCGGTTGGTCACACGAATCGACCGGTTCAACAATTGAGCTGATCGTTTCAATAGATTATGTCATCAACTAACGCACACTCTAACCTTATGTGTTATTGTTGTTGATCAACCTTCCACAATAATAGCTGATCAAGGACATAATGAGAATGTAAATATGTACTCTTAACATTTGTATGATCTCATTTCTTCCAAAATCACATACTTGAAGACATACATCTTTGAGTAACAATATTCTCTAGACATTTATAATGTTACATCATTATCTCATAACTGAATTAAACAGAAAAATAGGAAGCTTTCCCTTTTATTAATAATCAAATTGTTTTTACATGTTATGCCATTACAATCATCACATGATTGGCTATCTAGGAATACCTAACCAACACTACAATCACCTAATTTCAACTAATCAACCTGAGTCTTTTGTTTCCAATACGCTTCTTCCTTTAGTAGCTCTTGGTTCCATTATTTTGGAGGTTTATTACTCTTAAACAGTCAATCATAGAGTTTTTGTGCTCCGCCTTGGATTGAATTTTGTATAACTCAACCAACAACTTGGCTTTGTTCTGGTTTAGGTTGAAGAATTTCTTTCAGTCCTACTTGCGAGTGACACATTAGAACAAGGGAAAAGAACCTGTAACATCCCAGGTTTGAGGCCTAGGATAACATGATCTTAAAAGGATTGATTGGACTACCCATATCACCAAGGTGCACTTTGTTTTTCGGGAGCCCATTACTAAAGAACTCCATAGTTAAGCATGCTCAACTTGGAGTAGTACTAGGATGGGTGACCAGTCGGGAAGTTGATCCTGGCTTGCGCGTCAGTGAGGACAAAGTGTGCAGTTAAGGCTAGTGGTGGTCTGTGGGGCCAGTCGTCATTCCTGAAACTCTACTAGAGCCTAGGGAAGTGGGCCCAGGCATTACAAATGGTATCAGAGCCATAACCCCTCTAGTAGGTGGGGCCCACATGGGCATGTGACATGCCAATCTTGAGCCGTACGGTCCAGGCAAGTTGGAAAGGGCTATCCGTAGAGACGAGATGGAGCCACCCTTGTGTTGGTAGCCGTGGACGGGAGCTGGGTGTCCAAGGGAGATTGTGGGTCTGCACTGAAATGGGGTCAGATTATGAGGTCATATAGTTGAGCCTTGACGAGGACGTCAAGAGTCTAAGTGGGGGAGATTGTAACATCCCAGGTTTGAGGCCTAGGATAACATGATCTTAAAAGGAATGATTGGACTACCCATATCACCAAGGTGCACTTCCTTTTCCGGGAGCCCATCACTAAAGAACTCCATAGTTAAGCGTGCTCAACTTGGAGTAGTACTAGGATGGGAGACCAGTCGGGAAGTTGATCCTGGCTTGCGCGTCAGTGAGGACAAAGTGCATAGTTAAGGCTAGTGGTGGTCTGTGGGGTCAGTTGTCATTCCTGAAACTCTACTAGAGCCTAGGGAAGTGGGCCCAGGCATTACAGAACCCATGAAGTTTGTGTTGTAATTTCAATTAGATGTATGGAATTCTTTGAAATTGTCATTAAAGTTCCAACTTGACTTGGTTTTAAACTATGCTCATTGATTAACAAAATTCTTGACTATAGATATCATAATAGAGTTATGATTAAACTTTGTTGTGGGAATAACCTTGACACATGTATTTGCATTCATATCCATCCAAGCTTCAATAGAACAACACATTCCAGCCTTCCTAACATATGAGTTCATTTGAAGGTGAAAGCTTGGCCTAAGAACCAAGTTAAAAAGGTGCATATTTAGAAGAAAGATGCGGAAGAGTAGTGAGGAGGTAGAGTCAAATAAAGTGTCACCCTTCTTTTAATGTACGTAGGAGAGTGTTAAAATCCCCTACAACACTGGAACCCTAATCTCTGAAGGGGACAAGGTCAAGTAGACATATCCAAAGTGTTTGATGTTGGGTGGGGTTAGGGGCGTTGCACACTATCATAAGAAGCCACTTACTATTAATCCAATAGTGGATAAATTGATTGTGGTTTATGAAGATTCCCATATTACAACATGTGTAGTTCCACTCCCTCCAAAGAAGTTAATAGCCTCTACTTGATGGGATGAAGGGACACCTATTCTCTTGATTATACTATCAGCTATTGTTCTAATGCATCAAGGCTCAATATTGACAAGAAGGTGAAGATGAAGAGATTTCTTGTATTCCTTCATTATTTGGTTTTCTTCATTAGAGCACACACCCTAGACGTTCCAAGAAATGCTATTCATTGTCTAAATATCCAACAGAAAGAAAGGTTATGGAGGGAGATTAGGTTATTTGATATGCACATGCCAATTGTTCCATCTTCCACCTTGACATTGGTATCCTCCATAGTATCTCACAAATTCTTGAGATCTATACACTCCCTAGCATTAGAATCAAACTTGTTTTGTAGTAGGGATTTTTTCACTTTCTTCCTGACATGGTTTGGGCTTGTAGACATCGTTTATTGGAAGATCGCCTTCCAATTGCAAAGATAGGACTCGTAGTCTCATCCCCTTCCCCAATACCTTGTAAGGGAGGGGGTTGGCTGCTGACATCAACATGTTCAGTTCAGTGCAGACTCTATACATAAGGCAACCTTCCACATGTGTACTACATGCCTTGCGTAGAACATCCTCATAACCTGGCATACCAACCCTAGCATTGAAGAACCTGAAGGGGTAGTTCTTGTGGGTTCTATTCTCCTTTAGATGTAGCACTTGCATGCAGTGATCACTGACTATTGTGGATTTCGTTTCAAGCCACTAAACTCCTTCAAATCTTTATAGAGGGTAAGACAAGGTGATCCACTAAGTCCATATGTTTTTGTGTTGTGTATGGAGATACTTAGTCAATCTATTGCCTAGAAGTGAACCTGGGTCAATAGAAACCCATCTCTCTGGCTAAGTTGGCACACCTCTCATACATGTCTGCTTTTTCGGTGACATCCTTTTGATTGGTGTGGCCTCAGAGAAGAAAGTCATAGTGGTCACTAAAGTTCTAAAGGCCTTCTTGCTCGCTTCTAGGAAAGTGATATCATAAGAGAAATCCATTTGTTTTTTCTCTACTAATGTCTCTATCTCTGAAAACATGTCCATCAAGATGAGGTTAGCATACCTCTACATCGATGACCTTGGTAAATATTTTAGAGTCCCAGTCAATCATGGTCATGTCGGTAAATCCACTCATGCTAGTATCAATTATGCCACATATATAAGAAGATGAATACATCAGTTGTTAAACATCTTTCCCTGGTAGGTCGCACATTGGAAAATCCACTCTACAATCCATACCATCATACACTATGCAGATAGTTCAACTCTCAAAGCTTTGTGATGACTTAAACCCCCATATGCAGTGATTTATATGGCATGCAGGCTAAGAGCAAAAAAAAAATATCTCTTGTTTCTTGGAAGAAGATTACATTTGTAAAAGATAGGAGGGTTTGGGAGTGAAGGACGCTTGTGACCAAAGTGAAGCCTTAATGATGAAGAATGTGTGGTCCTACCTTATGCAAACTTGTAAGTTATGGGTCCAGATCATGTGCGAGAAATATGCTATAAGAAGGGATAGGGACAATCAACCACACTCCACTGTAAGGAGTTTCATTTAAAAGGATATCCCACTCGTCAATGACATCGATGCAAAGATTATCCCGGACAGTGAAAGCACACATGCATAGAATGATCGTTGTGTTGCATGCCAAAATATATCAGATTTGACCGTTCAATTATAGCCCCTCCTTTCTTTGGCGATGTCATTGTGGATTGCATGAAACTTGACCATGAGTCTTGGAATTGGGACTTCATACATTCTTACCTACCCAAATCTACATGGAAGCTCATTAACACCACTATGTGTTCAGACCCATATGTAGAATCTGATTTGTTATTTTGGTCACTTGAGTCCAGTTGCAAGTTTATGAACGTATAAGCATATAGATGGATAAGGAAAGATAAGGAACTTGCTTTGCCAGGAAATTGGAGTAAAATTTACAAAGATCATATACCAAAAAAGTTGAAAACCTTCCTATGGCTATTAGAGCATCGTGAAATTCTGGAATATGTGGAGAAGGCACGACACCATATTGATGTCGCTCCTCTATACCCAAGATGCGATAATAGCCCAAAATCCATCATCCACTACATTTGTGACTAAGTTTTAAGCAAGGAGATATGGATTAGGCTCAACACGCATCCCTCTTTTTTCTCCTTTTTGAAGACGAGAGGATATCCAATATTATCAAAGGTGTTGTAGGAATGTCACCCACTATGTGTACTATCGCGATATGGCACTTGTGGATGACCTAGAATGAATGTGCTCGTGGGGGGAGTTTTTACGCCCGAGACAGGTTCTAAATTCATCATAGAATGGTCGCAGATGATCGATAACCTTCAATATACTGTTCGAGTGTTCAAAGTAAACCCTACTTAGTATAGAAGGCTAGAAGAATACAAATTTTTTGTTCATAAACAATGTTTCAGCCTTTGGCTTCATTATAAACTGGCACGATGGCTTGCTAATCTATGGTGTTGGAGACACTAAAACTGCACCGACGGCTTTAGAAATAGAGATTATAGCATCATTAAAGCTATGGAGAAGAGCCTTGAGCATGGGTGGCAGAATACTGTGTTGGCCACTGACTTGCTAGCTGCCTTCAATTTAGATCTATCTAGAAGACATGTTCCACCTAATGATCTTCCTTACAAACTGTGTTTGCCGTTTTAAGTAAAAAGTAAAAAAATAAAAAATTTGAAAAATGGCACATCCTGCGGGGCTTTCAAACTTAACGTTGAATTTGAAAAGCGCACACAATCTGGCATTTAATTTTTGAATAAGCAACAACCCCTTTTGGACACAGTTTCCTAAAAGGCCATTTTATTTGACGTATTAAGACTATAGGGAATATGTGGCCAATAATGCTATAATGGTAATCATTTTAACCAAAGTATGCCAAATAATTTTTTTATCATCAATATTTTTCAGTTGCTTAGTTCGATAAAGTTGTCACTGTAAATTTTGTTTGATATAGTATACTTGGACGCACCATACTCGTATCAGTAAACCATAGAACACTAATGCAGTAAACAAGGGAGTCGCGCATTGCGCCGTGAGGATGCACGCTGGATTAGGCATTACTAACCACATTATGTTTTTTCTTTCTTAAGTCAAATTACTGGTGATGGCAATTAACAACCAACTACGTCACACAAATTGGTTTATTTCGGAGAAAAACAAGACAATTCGGGATTATTTTTCTGCCACTTAGTACCACGCTGGCGGCACGAGTTAGGATGTCGGTGAGGAACGTGCTGTTTGCACATCCAGAATGGAAGGAACAACTACCACGCGGGCTTGCTATTGCGTGGGATGTCCACTGATTCGTAGACGTCGGACGAGGCCAGGTGGTGCGAGGCGACACGACACACTTCCTGGTCATTGTATCCGGATCGAGTTGCAATGGGCGCGAGTAGGATCGCGTGCACGAGGAGTACGATTGAGATCAGTTGTGCCCATCTTACCGGTATGCTTTGTACTGTTCTGTTTGTGGCCGGGCGGAGTGACTATGATACAACCTTATTAGGTACTTTGTACAAATCACTGGTGAGGTTTGGCTTCAGGGCTTGTTCAGCTTTGTTTACTTTGTGTAAACAAATCTTTGTATGAGCACATATAGTGCTAAGAGTTGGGATTTTTCTGAATCCTTTTCGAAATAAAATTACCCAATATTCGAGAAGTGAAAGGAGCAACACAGCACGGGAACAATAGACGTCATATATCACATATTCCACAATTAGTTGTGGCCAACTCTGCTTTGTGAAGTGTGCCCATTGCCCAGTGACTGCATAGTTAACAAAAGTACTCATTAACGTGTGTCCGACGTCTGTGATCCGATCGTCTATAGATGCACATGAGACGGCCGTCGGAAGTTGGTGATCCAGTAAATTATCCCACGCCAATCGTCAATAACAGGCAACGCGTTGCTATTTCCCATGATGAGTATCAGCATACCAAGCCCAATAGCTCATGACCACCTGATTAAAATAACTTAACCACAGTAGAGTCTGTACTCTCGTCTGTTATACCTTTCCCTGACTATCGGGTTCTCTAGCACGCTTCGGCAGCTTTGTCTATATATGTAATGCCTCTACATGTAATCGAGATGAGAGAAAATGATGAATACAAAGATTCCTCTAACCCACTAGCTAAGAATGAGAACTGAGAAGGGTGTGGAGTGAAGGTGGGATCCAAGAAACCATGTCAGCTACCGCCTTACCGAGTGTGGGTGGCTCTCTCCTACCGACATGAATGGATGGAACAGGGCCAGGATACGGGAGGGAAGGGATCGGTGTGTGTGTCCTTATTACGGCCGTGGACCACCTGTCACATGAATGGATGGTGATCTGGTGTTGGTGCACCGAACTGTCTCGAGTACAATCTAAAGGCCAAGTCCAGGAGCAAAGATTTGCTGCTCCCATTTTTGTAACCATTTTTGTAAGGAGCACGCTACTCCTTACGTAGTTTACTTACACGTGTCTAGATCCAGATTGCATTCAGACACGCTTATCAAGATATTTCTTGCCAACTGAATTGGTCCTCCTAGCTATAAAATATTAGTCACCTAACTATAAACTGGGAACTGGACAGCTTACTTTTGCTTCTGGAGAAGTAGACGGTTATGATGTAGCCGGCTGGTGTACGTTCGTCCTGCCGCCTTCCGTTTATGAAGGACACCAATTCATCATCAACTGTATTATGCCGTAGTTTCTGTGCTGTGTGGTTAGTTAGAAGAAGATCATCATCAACTGTACTATGTCGCTGTTTTCCCCCACCTCAGTTAGCTGCTCAAGTAGGAGTCGGTGGCCGCTAATTGACTGCTGATCCAAATCCAGTTGTTGGTTCCTTAGCCCGCCGCATGAGTTAGATAAAACGGTTGTCGCATTCAATCAAATGGCAGCTTTAACTCTCACAGCCAATATAACTCAGATTCTGAAAAATTCTAATCATAGACACTCATCCACCCACTGCCATACTTATCCCACACCTACAGCCGGTTTTTATATTATTATCATGTAAAAAGTCATGCAATGTTACGCAAAGTATTGTTATTGTATCCATCCCAATTAATTAATTGTACATGTCATACCAAAGTACTTAGTTTTAATATTTTTTCATTCTAATTCTTCCAATTTATTTTATTTTAGAAAGCTTTGTTGCCTCCCGATTTCTCTTTAGTTTAGATTCCATCTCAAATACGCATATACTGTACTTGTAAAATATGTTATGAGTACTCTATGTCATGTACTATACACCTTGTATTATAATGTCGTGTAAAGAATAAAATGTGTAGGAATACATGTAAATTGTATTGTTAATATTTTACATCTTGTATTGTAGGTCTCGTACTATACGTCTTGTACTGTAATGTTGTATTGTACTTTTTGTAATGTAAAATATAATTGTTAGTATTGTGCATCTAGTACAACTAGTAATAGCATGTGCTTTGCACGTGACTCGTGTGTATATATAATATCATTCTAACATATATGATTGAGACATGTTGATATAATATAGAGGGACCATTAATTATTATTGTCACACATCTTTTAGATCTCCAATTGGGATAAAAGGCTAATTATAATAATTTATTTTTTCAACAATTGTAGAAGCAAATAAAATTACGATGATACATAAAATGTACCTACTTTGTTTTGGGAGCAAATATGTACTATCATTTCTTATAAGCATACAAACTCTACTAACATAAGATAGAACACTAAAAGAACATGTAAGACACAATAATAAGATCAACATATCACTAACACTTGTATCTTAATGATAATGATTCACTTTGAAATTGATCACTTTTTCATACACCTAACTAAAGAATCTTTTCAATCCAGATTTCTTAAATCTGAGTGTGTGAGGTAGTTTAGTATGCAAAGAATTTTCCTTGAGCAGGAAAAAATGAGAGCTGGCAGCAACAATGTACCCATAACTTTTCTAGTGGAGATGAAAAACACAAGTTGCACAACAATGATAAAATTTTGAAACACGATGATTACAAGATAGTACAAATTGCCCCTAAGAAAAGTGATAAAGTTGATCAAAATAGAAAGAGAACACAAGGGAAATAGAAAAGTAGTGGGAGGCATATCAACATTAATGAGATAGAAAAGAAAGAATTCCACCATATCTAGGGGCACTGCGATCACCAGAGAAAGCCATACCAAGCCAATTGGCAATATCCTGAAGCACAACCACACCAAACCATTGTTGTTGGCACCACAGATCTAGATCCTCAGACCAAAATTGGATACCATCAGATAGAAAAATCCACAGAGAAGGAGTGCCACTTCCACATACCAAGAAGGTTAGTGAGAAAAGGAGGGGCCTATGGGGAGCAAGTCAGAGATCACCCACAATCATAACCCCTACCCCAAGTCATCATTACACCAAATAGGAAAACCATAGTCTTCAATTTTTTATAGAGAACATGAGTCAAATAGGAATATTCTAATATTTTTCTTGATTGATATGATAGATGTACCTATTTGATGTCTGGCGAGAAATTCAATTTGAAAGTTATGCATATTTCATGGTTGAAGACATAAATATTCAAACCCACACAAAAGAAATTTTATGCAGGAATTCAACATCATCTCATCGTCTAATTTTTATTTTGAACTTCTATTGATTGACTACATATTTAATTATTGCATTTGATAAATTGAAATCATTTTATTTATTAAAAAATTGAAGAACAAATATTTAATCAAATTTGTTTCATCGATTAATGCATTTATTTAGTTCACAACCATGATAACGATGATGCAATTAGATCTTGAGAAGTGTTATGAGTATATTGTAGTGGTAAATTGGTTATATTGATTATATCACCAGAAATGTTTGTGTAATATTATTTGAGTAGTACAAGGTGAGGCTATTGAACATTAATTGTTACTAGATTATATTACCTTTTATTTTATTATGGAGGTAACCCTGGTCTTCTAAGCAAAGTATCATGTAGCCATGTTTCTACTAAGTGTAGAATCATTTGGAGACATCGGTTCCATTTGGGAAACACTCTAGGATAACAAAAAACATGACAAATGACTTATAACTTAGAAAGAGTGTTCCTAATGAGGAGAGTAATGAGATTAATATAGAAAATAAGAAAATAAAATCTCTGAATCACATAATAGAAACTCCATGGGCCCTGACACAATTCATTACCACAACCTTTGTGAGTGCATCGATTGATAATTCTATTATTCTTTTTACAAAGCCTATACTAAAAGATTCCTTATGAAAAAATAACAAACGGGAATTTTCAAACTTCTTTTTGTTTCACTTATCATAACTAAAATTGAATATAGATATAATTATCATAACATGATACTTGTTAGTACATACATACTTAAAGGGCTCCTTCTTTCATGAAAGTACAATACAAATACTCAACATTAATACTTTTTTATCAATAGCCTTCTCATTGTTAGCCCTATCATGAACTACAAAATCATCATAAGAAATTACAATGTATAAAAATGTTAATACAACCAATTTCACCAAAACGGGAATTGTTTTTCATTCATACCTCTTTTTTGGATTTGAAATGATAGTATTCATACCTAAAAATTGTTTCTATATGTTGCATGAAGAATTTTCTCACATATCCTCTAACTATATAAATACACCTTACTTGAGTTCAAACGTTAATTAGATGTGTGAAACATATTCCCACAAAGGTTCCATCTAGTCTAATGATATCTGACACAAAAATAAATCAATGTATGAAGTTTGATTAGAGATTGAAAGGTCAATATCCTTGATACATCCTTTTATATATTGTGTGAACCTTACAATAAACACATCATAGGAAATAAACTATTATATGAGAGTAAAATTTTAGTCCTTATATTAATAAGTCAATATAAATGTTGAGAATATGAACTTTGTTTTGTGTTCAGTTAGTGCAAAATGAGAGGGAAATATAAAAGAATAATTCTCACAACACCAAATCAATGTGGTTCGGTCAATATGACCCACTCTCCTGGAGGAAATGAGAAATTTTGCAACATGATAGAAGGGTACATGTTGTGGACCTTCAAAGTATGCATAATACACCATATGGTGTAGATGCCAGTCACCTCAAATACATAATACACCATGATCTCTCAACCAAAACAAGAGAGCATATACATATACATGTAGAGTAATAACCACATTCTTATATGGAGTCTAAAATAGATCATGGTGTTTACCATTTCTGTCAAAGATAGATCCATGTAATATTGCACAAACCCTACTAATACATCAATGAAAGATCTATTTAATTTTTCATTTGGTCTAGAATGAAATTAGCGTAATACTTCAAGGAGCATAACAAAAAAGATCACTCATAAATTGTTCTCCAAGGACATTATTTAAAGAGCTAACCATGTAGTCATCTCATGATGAATAATAGATTATAAGATTATAAGCTGATGAATCACTCAACCACCAGAACTATCAAATTTTGACGAAATAATAATTTTATGTGCAACTTTCCATTATAATGAATTGATTCAATTCCAAATAATAAAAAATGTCTTCCTTTTATTTTGATTTGAAATCCTACAAATATAACTATATTTATGGTACCTAACAAAAATTTAACATGCTCGCGTATCTCATTTTAAAAGATGTGAAAGGATGTTACGATGAAATCACATAATTGATTGCATGTCGATCAACTTCTTCTCCCTAAATACATATCAATGTAGCACTACTTTATATATCCACCTATGTATGTCTAACATACTTTAATTAGGTAAGAAAAAAAGATATCAAGATTTGATATAAGTAAATATGTTTCAAAATTTAAGCAATTATAACTATGGTCTTGACTTACCAACAACTCATGTGATTAAAATATATTATGTAAATATGACTTGCCATGGTCGTAGAAACCATTTTATTGAATTAGCTAGAAGCTACGAAACAGGTAAATTTAATATAATAGTAGGACAACGACAAGAGGAATTTTATTAAAAGTGAACTCGTGATTATATTCATGAAAGTGGGATCTTATAAGCCTTTCTATTGTGAATATGAACTAAGTTCCTAGTTATTACATATTTTAACAATCAAATAAACATGTTGCCTCATAATATGAATTTAAGACAATCATCTACATACCTAGATCTAAAATATGGAGATTCCAATATAAATTTGTTATGTGTTCTTAGCATGAATTTCACTTGGGCACCATATATCACTTGTAAAATTTAATCTACAAAATATCAACATTTTTTACTTGTCAAAATCTATGATACTTACTTTGTTCTATTGTTGGACTACTATTTCAAAAAATTGTCCTTCAGTTGAGTCAAACATTTGTAGCTACGTAGTGGTGAACGCAATCGTATTTTGAAAGGCACAGTAGAAGGTAGACCACGATAGATACACTTTGCGTCCTAGCTTAAAGGTTAAGATCATATATATGCATGCCTTGTCAATCTACAAAACAAGTTTGTGAGCAATGAAATACATCACGATTAATGAAGTTTGTTTTCTCATAGTAATAGAAATATAAGATATTAATTTTCCAACATAAACTCAAAGGCACAGGCATACACAAGTATTTTCGTATACATCTTTTCATTATTGGATAAGTCTGTCCATCGTTAGTCATGCGAGAAACTTAAACTATAAGATATAAACATGGTTTTCATTTAAATTTAGATATGTAATATACCTACATATTTGCTTGTTGCACCGCTAATCCTGTAATAGTAGTCCTCAGGTTGTGACAAACTTGAGTCTTCACAAAAATGAAGTCATCCACTTGCCTAGTTGCAGGAAGAAACACAAAAGTTAAATTGTGTATCAATTGTATAGCCCATCTTAACATTGTCAAGGTGATAGCACCGGGTATATATCTGCAACAGTAGGAAAGACGCCAACAAAAATTGGGCATGTACTCAATGATTAATATTTCCACCTTGTATTTAGGGACATGAGGGACATACTGTGGTGAATACTGGCAATTCATCATCCATGTGTGACCTAGCATCATTACTTAGCGGCCTTGGCGAATAAGTTCTCTAGGCTTTAACCAGCGATTGTGCAGATTGTTTGTGTGATGGCCCTATTTTACGGTGCCAACTGGTGACTGCAGGGACGCTCTTCGGAGGACAATACCTTTGTGTTTTACTTCTTACTGGGTAGTGATTCTTTCGGTTTACAACAGCGTGCCGAAATCCTAGTTGGAGGAGCCAACTGGAACGAGTACCACATGCAACGACGAGGTAGGCGACCTTGTCACCAGTGGAGACGATCGATCAACGGTCGTAGCGGCAACAAGCAATCCCCAACAGTGACAACGGCGTCTTGAGGAGATAAAGTTAAGAGAGAGGTTTTATTTTGTACACCTTGAGTGTGATTCTCTTCTTCCTTATCTTTGTTCTTGTGTGGGGGGGAGCTACTCATATTTAGGGGTGATTAAATCTGGGTGGTGTGAGTTGTAATTCGAGTTACATAGTGCTTGTTGACTGGTATTGCCCCGTGGTTTTACTCTCCTTAACTTGGGGAGAGTTTTCCATGTTAAATATCGCGTCTTGAGTCTTGCAGAGTATTGCCACTTTTTCCCAACAAGTGGTATCAGAGCAAGGTGGAAGGTTGAAGTGGAAGTGACAATGACGTCTGAAGACGGGAAAGTACACATCGACAAGTTTGATGGCAAGGACTTCGGCTTCTAGAAGATGCAGATTGAAGACTATCTATACCAGAAGAAACTGCATCAACCTCTGGCGGGAACTAAACGTGAACAAATGAAGCAGGAGGATTGGGATCTTCTTGATCGTCAAGCACTTGGAGTGGTCAGGTTGACATTGGTGCGAAATGTTGCATTCAACATTGCCAACGAGAAGACAACTGCGGGACTTCTGAAAACGCTATCAAATATGTACGAGAAGCCAACTGCTGCGAACAAGGTATATTTGATGCATCGCTTGTTCATCCTAAAGATGAGCGAAGGAGCCTCTGTAGCTGATCACATCAACGAGTTTAACGTCATAATCACGCAACTCAACTCCGTGGAGATCAAGTTCGAAGATGAAGTTAAAGCTCTTATCCTACTCTCCTCTTTGCCCGAAACTTGGTCTGCTACCGTGACAGCAGTCAGCAGTTCGTCAGGAAGTATAAAGCTAAAGCTTGACAATTTTCGGGATTTGATCCTGAGTGAAGACATCCGCAAGAGGGAATGTGCCAGATCTGATTCTTCAGGTTCAACTCTACTCGTTGGAGGCTGAGGAAGAAATCAGAGTCGCAATCACGGTTCTAACCGCGGAAAGTTGAAGACAAGGGGTAAAGAATGTTATTGTTACGGAAAAGTTGGACACTTCAAGAAGGACTGCAAGGTCTGGAAGAGGGTGTCATAAGAACTCACCAAAGAACAAGAGGATGATGAGCAGAACAATTCAGTTGTTATTGCAGAGAAAGTGCTTACAGTCCAAGAGCAGTGTCTGAATACAAAGGATGATGTTGAGTGGGCGATAGACACGGGAGCGACGTGTCATGCTGCATCTCACAAGAAGTTCTTCATAAGATACAGAAGAGGGAACTTTGGAAATGTGAGGATGGGGAATGCTAGCTACTCAAAGATCGTCGAGATTGGTGATATCTGCATCAAAATAGATATCAGGTGTATTGTCACGCTCAAGGATGTTTGTCATGTTCCAGATCTGAGACTCAGCATAATTTCTGGTTCCTTATTGGATAGGAACAGATATGATCTCGGGTTCGGCGGAGGCAAGTGCAAGATGAGGAAAGGGTGTTTGGTGATAGCTCGAGGCAGACTGTGCTGCAATCTATATAAAACCACATTCAGAGTGCACAAAGACAAGGTTTAGGAAATGAAGAATTCAAAGCCATCTCAAAGAAGACGGAATCATGGAGGACTACGAGGAAGTTCTACAGATAGCCGCATTACTGAACTGCGAGATTCTCTTAATGATGTCAGAAAGGGTAGAAAAGTGGATTTCTACATGCATCAAGAGATGCATTGTGACGACTCCCAGTTAGAGAAGGTCACTCCAAATACTTTCTTGAGACAACACACGTGTGAGGAAGGAGGGCAATACATTGAAGATGTAGTTGCTACACCCAGGCTGGAGGATCAGACTCTTGATGTAGACTTACATCGACAGGGGGAGCGTCTTAAGAAGGTTTCTGAAGCTTACTGCAGAAGGCCAGAAATATGGTTTTCATCCAGGAGGGCTCGACTGACCGGTCAGGGGGAGCCGACAAAGTTCCAGGTGTGGGCATGGAGAGAGAAGTAGTGTGGTCAAGATACTTCTTCTCTGTTGCTTGGGAACAAAGTGAAGTCAAGGTGGGACTTCAAGAAGAGAGATGAAAACAACAGGATGCTGACATGCTTGAGGAGAATGACCACTTATTGGAACCCATCACAGGTGGTGATGGAGTCCAGAAGATACTTTGAATGATTGATGAAGACAATGTCTCCCTTATGGGCCGGAGGGGGAGGTTGTTGGGAATAGGAGTCTGGCCCACATCCGAATTGGATTGGGACTTAAAAAGGAATTGGACATGTGTTGCCAATCCTAATACGAGTCAAATCCAATAGGAAACAAGAAGATGATTCCCTTTGTGCATCATGGAGTTGGACTAGGAGTGAGACTGAGATTTGGATTAGGAGTCCTGGTTGTAATTACATGGATGAATGCCTATAAATAGAGACCATGGGGGAGGCCATTGGGATCATCCCATCAGTTGTTCGTTGTTGGTGCCTTCTGTGGTAGAAGAGTCGTAGAACAAGAGCAATAGGTGAAGCTCTCTTATAGATAAGAGAGGGCCAACGACTTTGCCTTGAAGCGAAGTAGCGGTTGGCAGTCGGAAACACAACGGAGGGCATTGACAATGGAGGCGGATCCGAAAGCGGAAGACGCACATCAGTCAGTGGTGGTTGTTGGTGTTGTGACTGTGGTACGACGGTTGTTTGTCCGATCAGTGGAGGACACACACTCACTCTCTCAGGCTGAGAGAGCTTTCAGTTTACAGCAGCGTGCTGAAATCCTAGTTGGAGGAGCCAACTAGAACGAGTACCGCAGGCAACGATGAGGTAGGCAACCTTGTCACCAGTGGAGACGATCGATTAACGGTCGGAGCGGTAACAAGAAATCCCCAGCAGCGACAACGGCGTCGTGAGGAGATAAAGTTAAGAGAGAGGTTTTATTTTGTACACCTTGAGTGTGATTCTCTTCTTCCTTGTCTTTGTTCTCGTGTGGGGGGGAGCTACTAAGATTTAGGGGTGATTAAATATGGGCGGTGTGAGTTGTAATTCGAGTTACATAGTGTTTGTTGACTGGTATTGCCCCGTGGTTTTACTCTCCTTCACTTGGGGAGAGTTTTCCATGTTAAATATCGCGCCTTGAGTCTTGCAGAGTATTGCCACTTTTTCCCAACATGCAGAGACGCGCTTCAGAAGACAATATCATTATTTACTTCTTATCGGTGAAGGGACCTAGGGTAAAAAGAAACGACCGACGGTTACCTTGGGTTGGATTCTAAATATACAATGACATCATAGGGCAGCAGAAACAAGTATTTACATTTAGCCCTTCATTGACAGATCACGAGTGTTGATACATATGATAATTGGCAAAAAAACTTAAATGGCACATTTGCCAATTTTAATTACCTAAATGGCACGTTCTTGAACTTATTGCCCAAAATGGCACATTTTGGAGCAATACGTCCCCTGTGGGGACGCATTGCTCTCCCGCGAGGCAATGCGTCCCGCCGGGGGACGCATTGGTCCCACAAGAGGGCAATGCGTCCCGATCCGTGACACATTGCTCTGTTGTGGGACCAATGCGTCCCCCGCCGGGACGCATTGCTGGAATGCGTCCCGGCAGGAGACGCATTGGTCCCACAACAGAACAATGCGTCCCGAACCGGGACGCATTGCCCTCCTGTGGGACCAATGCATCTCCTGGAGGGACGCATTGTTCAATGAGTCTCCATGCAGGATGCATTGGAGCAATGCGTCCCCATGCAGGACGCATTGCTTTTTTTAATCATATTTTTGCAGTCACTGATATTGTTTCATGGTTATTGATATGTATATTAATAATATTGATTATATTTATACATTTATAATTCGTTCACTTGTATTTGGATGTCTATAATATACTCAATTATTATAAATTTATCAATTTCAATAGGTCATAACATGCATATAGAATATATAAGTGTATTGCAACCAACATTGGTTGGTTCCTAATTGATTATATAATACAAACTTAATCCAAAAAAATGAGATAGCAATTAAAAACAAGGTTAAAACATGAACCAACATGACGAGAAAATAATATACAACAAAACAATATGATAGATCCACAACAACATGATCCAAAATGAACCAATGTGATATCATAATATGATAGATCCACATACAATAGATGTCCTCACAAAGGCATACATACAAAACTGTACAATATATAAAAAACTAAGTATGTCGTCCTCGCCCACGACGTCCTCGCCCACGTCCCTCTACATCAGGATCCTCTGTACCGATGTCATCTGGAGACGGCTGAACTGGGGACAACTGCGTAGGAGGCTGCTGGCGAGCATCAGGGAAGAAATGAAAAGGTGGAGGTGGGGTGAGGGGTCTAGGAAAACCAGGATAGGATGCATCAGGTGGGGTGCATCCTAAGAAATCAAACGGAGTAGGTGAATATGTGACATAAGATGGTGGTCGGCTCTCGGGAATAATTGCTGGTGGGAATGGAGTGTATGGAGCAGAAGAAGAACTTGCTCCATGGTATGATGGTGGTTGAGGTGGGGTGATGAATGAGGAAT
Source organism: Alisma plantago-aquatica (assembly GCA_963693085.1). Taxonomy (NCBI): domain Eukaryota; kingdom Viridiplantae; phylum Streptophyta; class Magnoliopsida; order Alismatales; family Alismataceae; genus Alisma; species Alisma plantago-aquatica. The sequence goes on from OY856410.1 coordinate 568,772,586, forward strand.
ATGAAGCAGCTCCTGAAAAATATGGCCATGTCGGTCCCCATGACATGAACTGAGAAGTGGGAGTGGGAGTGGGCTCAACAGTAGGAGTAGGAGTAGGAGTAGGAGTAGGAGTAGGAGTAGGAGTGGGCTCAGGGGCTGTGGTATGAGTGGGTATGGGATCCCACGGCCGAGCATAGTCTAGAAGACTATCAAAGTAACTCCCATGGATGTTATAGATGTTGTCTCTGATCTCTACAGGGGCGTTCTCTACTGCCGCTCGGATCGCCACCTGTGTTTGTACCTGTAAAATAAATTATGTACACATAATAAAGACCAATTACATATATTACAAATAACAAAGATAAATAATAACAATTTGTAAAAAAAAATAATAATGATACTCACAAATTTCTGCTGACGATAACTTTGCAGGTAGTATATGCTTGGAGGCATAGCTGGAGGGGGCACGATGTATTGTGGATGATACCATGCATAGTGAACCTGAGGACTGTAGACTGTATCAGCTAGTGGAGCGGGAACTAAGCTCTCACGTCTCTTGTTCCACATCTGCACCTCCTGCCTATAATGAAGCATCCAATCCTCAGCCGCATGACCCCTCCCATCTATCCGGCTAAGCTTCAGCAGCTCAAGAGTAGTTTGTACTTGAACAAAGCCGAACTGTCCAAGTACTCTGTCGGGAAAGTGCCACTCCACTATTGTGTAGCACAACAGAGGCACTCGTGCCAACCAAATGTCACTACCATCTCTACAAATGGCAAGCAATCTCTCAAGAACATTAGTAGTGTATGGAGTCAACTCTATCTGTTATTCATATAGACAACGTGTATCATATAAAACAGAGTAAATTGCAAATAAATAAAACATATACCATACAACAGAGGTAAGTAAGTTATACCTGTGAGGGAAAAATCTGGTCAAATGTTGAATCGTAAAACTGAATTGTTCCCCTAATAGTTTGAATCCTTTGGACAAAGGTAGGCCACCTATTAAATTGAAAAACTAAATTTAGATAAACACTACATAATATTTGGACAAATATAAAAATTAATTGTGTAGATCTTTAACCTGTAGCCCAAGGGAATACCTTCTGGCCAATCATTCCAGCGCATTCTAATTATACCTGGGCGTCCAATTCCCAACCTCTCCCAACACCACAGCTGTAATAGGCACACACAACCTGATAGATGGGTAGTTCTCCTGGACCGGGTGGTTGCCTTATACAACTCCCTATATAAGAAAGCTAGAGTCGCAGCACCCCAAGATAGAGTGCCACAACGTTCAAAATCGGACACAAGAGGGAGATACCTAACATGAACTCTATCCCCTGTACTGTCTGGGATAAGGTAACTCTCTAAGAAATATAAGAGATATGCCCTAGTATACCTTGTCCTCATTTGTACTTGTTGTTCTTCATCACCCGTGGTAAGATCCATATCCTTGAAGGTCTCACGCAACCAAATCAAGGAGATATGCCCCTTAGTCATCCCATCTGGTGCATCTCCTAAGAAATTCTCACAAAGGTGAGTCCATGAAGAAAATTGCCCCTCATCTACACCTAAAGGATATGAAGCTATAACCGGTGGGCTATCAATCCTCAGACCTAAAAGAACTGCAACATCCTGAAGAGTGACACTCATCTCAAAAGGGGGAAGCCTAAAAGTATTGCTAGAGTTGTCCAACCTGTTAACTAATGCAGTGATTAAAGTAGGGTCAAGGTGGATACATGGTAGCCTATGAACAAGCCCAAAACCAGCTATGGAAATATTGTCTAAAATATCCTGGTCAGTAATAGGCCATTGTGCCAACATAATGTGGTGCTGGGAGAGTCGGTAGGTTTCTTGTCTAGGAGCCATATCTATGAAAAGTGAAAATATTACATTAAATGAAAAGTGCAAATATTACATTAAATGAAAAGTACAAAAATTACATTAAATGAAAAGTGCAAATAGTGTACAACATTTAAGATTGTCAAGATTCTTCATTAGATAAGATGAAATTACAACATGAATTACATGAACAAACAATATAAAAATACAACATGAACTACATGAAATTACTACATTTGATTCAGTATCTCATCTAGAGGTTCATAAAATGGCCACACTTGATGTACCACTCGATGTATCTCTGGATGTGATACAGCTAACTGGTTTTTTACTTGTTCGTTGATTGACATTGCTTTATGTTTTGTGTGATCCCAATATCAACCACGTAGCTCAAGAAGTTCTTCATACATGTGAAACATTTGCTTTAAAAATTGGCAATGAAATTTTGCTTGTTCTTTTGTCACTATAAATCCTAACTTGTTGTGCAACAAATCTGGTACGTCATTCCAGTCATCATCCAATAGAGTTTGATGAGCCATTTTTCCCTGTAGGCACTTCGTAGCTATTATTTGGATTAACTCTACGGACATGTGAAATGTCCATGTCCTTCGATGAGCCATCTATAGAAAAACCATTATAAATTCATTGTTTTAGTGAAATTGAAATTGCAACCATTACATTACTTTAGTGAAATTGAAATTACAAACATTACATGAATTTAGTGAAATTGAAAGTGCAAACATTACATGAATTTAGTGAAATTGAAAGTGCAAACATTACATAAGCAACCATCATATGACATTAGGACAAGTGCGTCTATTATGGCCCTTTATGCCACACTTATGACAGTGATATGTATACTGATTTGGATCAACATCCATAGTTGAATGCCTTCTCTTTTTCTTTGTTCTTCCAGCTTGCCTTCATTTCCTAGGGGGTAATAAGGGATAAATACCTCTACTTTCATCAAATTGAGGCCAATACCTCTTGTCGGGTATACCACGAAATTCAGTTCTGTATGCATTTAGATAATCCTCATTTGTATAATATGCACTCACAAGTGCATCAAGATCCCAATTGACAGAGTCTGCAGCTACCCAAACATGAGAGCATGGAAAATGCCATTATTGTAGAAAACCACAACTGCATTGACTGCCACCATTTGGACGCACTATTACTTGAAATTTATATCCATCCATATCACCAACAAGCCATTCATCATTGTTCACACGGATGTATATTGTCAATTTTTTTGCATCCTCTCGAACATTATAAAGCTTATCATGAACCCTAAAGGGCCATTTAAATCCATCTTGTGCACGTTTATTTGCGAGATTACGCCTATACAGCCACATGGTCACGGAGCGATAGTATGTGGCAACAATTAACGCTTGTATTGGCAAACCTCTAACACCTTTTAAGACTCCATTACACCCTTCAACATGATTGGTAGTCAATGACCCATACCTGCAACCTCTGTCATATGCGAGAGCCCAATGTACTAGATTTTGGCCTAATAAATATGACTTCGCTGCTGGTTCTATGGTTTCTATAACAGTCATATGACGATCAAATTCATGTGTATCAGTTGTGGATCCCACCTTCCACATAAGGTCCCTCAACTCCTTGGACTTGAACTGCTTATGGAAGTTCTCCCGAAGATGTCGAAGACAATAACGATGTTGAGCCCAATGAAATTTTGATTCAAGTGCTGGAAAAATCCCACTCATTTGATCAAAAATAATACACAAGTCTATACGTCGTGGAATGATTGGAATATAAGTTTGTAGAGAACCAAAGAACCACTCCCAGGAGTCCTTATTTTCTTTCTCGACAACAGCAAAAGCAAGTGGAAATAGACCATTATCAGCATCTATGTCACATGCAATGAGAAGTATGCCAGTATATTTTCCAGTTAAAAATGTGCAATCAACAGTAAGAACATGCCTACAATAGGCCCAACCCCTCACAGCTAGACCAAATGCCCAAAACACCCGCTTGAATCTACGAGTGCCTTCAGTTTGAAGGGTATAATCATCAATAAGGTGGGCATATATAGTTCTTGGAATATATTCTGTCAGAGAAATCAGGAACGGCAACAAACTATGATATGATGATTCCCAGTCTCCAAATATTTTACAAACAGCCTTCCTCCTCGCTAGATATGCCTTCTTGTAAGATATATTGAGCCTTAGTTCAACATTCACCTTGTCACGAATTTCTCGTTTCGACATATCCAATTGTGATACTAGGATTGGCATTATCATTCGAGCAATATAAGATGATGTGACTTGGTGATGATCATGATTCATAACAGTTAATTCACAATTGTGGCCTGCTTTACAACGTTTTATCTTCCACATGCCACCTGCTCTTTTGGACTGGCAAGCGGTCAATCTCCAAGGACATCGTTCATCATGGATACAAGCAAGTTTAAGATGACGATTATTTGAGCGTAATGTACGGTACTGGACATTCTTTTGTATCGACCATTTTTGGAGTGTCTCAACCAGTACAACTTTGGATGCAAATAAAGCACCCTCATATATAACAGCACTGGAAGGATTGTAATTGAGACGAAATTCATGACAAAAATCTTCCACCCACTCATCGTCTTGAAAATCTTTATAGTTGGAATCAATGTGTTCATGTTGGGGCCATTGGTTGTCAAATATGGATGGAATAGAACTCAATGCTGCAATAGAGTCAGGGAATGGATGTGTGTGCTCATCATCGGTTTCAGTCAATGACTCATCCTCAAGTGGTTCACTGTTATTACCACCTTCAATGTCACTATTGTTATCACCTTCATGATCAATATCATTATCTCCCTCCTCAACCTCAACACCAATATTCTCAGTAGTAAGATTTTGAGAAAATTCAGGTGGTTGACTCCACTCAGCAATTAAATTGCTAAGACTGAATTGAGGTGTAAGACTGAATTGAGGTGGTTGACTCCATTCAGTAGTTAAATGACTTTGAGAGAATTGAGGTAGTTGACTCCATTCAGTGGTTAAATGACTTTGAGAGAATTGAGGTGGTTGACTCCGAGAGAATTGAGATTGAAATTGATTCAATAGACTCATTAGACAAGGTTGTTGGTGGATATATGTTTTTTCAAGAAACACATGAATATAGGCATCAGCTGAAAGTGATAACAAGGTTCTGTATGCATCATCATCATCAACTTGTACGAGCATATGATTTTCTCCAGGGAAAAGATAGGATATTTTGATAGAGAAGTGGTTGGGATTGATGTCAAGTGTTGTATAGATATATGATTTTAGTTCAGATAGGGTATTAATAAGTGAAATGTTTATGGGTCTAACAGATCGACTAGAATAAGACCCATTAGAGAGAAATTGCCCATCATATCGCATCTTCACAATTCATGAATTTGAACTAGATGCCATGTTCCTATATTTTAGAATAGTATATTAACATAAGAAAGAAATTCATATTTTATGACATTATATCAACATAAATTAATATTTTTGAGCAGTGACATCAATTTGGAATTAAATTTATTGGACTACTTTTTCTATAACATTAACAGTGAACAAAAATTAAGAACAACAATTTTGCTATTTTTTTCAGTAAAATTAACTAACATTTCATAATAACAATTTTGCTAATTTTTTAGTAACACTAACATTTCAAAATAATAATTTTGCAATTTCGAACAATAATTTTTCAGGTATTAAGTAGCCTTCAATTGTCATTTTCTACATCATTATTTCAGTAATGTGTAATTAAAGAGTAACAATACAATTATTTGGTAGAATAAATACCTGAAATGGAGAGTTATGTGTTGACAATCGAAGAATAGAATAAGAGAAAGAAGAAGCTCCAAATATCAGCTCCAAGATCGCCCGAAATAAGCTAGAAATCACCCAAAGTAATAGAAATCCGAGAAAAAGCTCCAGAGCAATGGGAGTATAGAGCTAGATGAAGGAAATGAAGAATGATGTGAGTTTGGGGGGTTGTTTTCGGCCAATATATATAGGGGAGCAATGCGTCCCAGTTGGAGACGCATTGCGCCCACGTGGCACCACCGGCGCCGCGCAACGGTAAAATAGCCGTTGCCCTGGGAGCAATGCGTCCCCGTCCCGGACGCATTGCCCGCGTGGCAATTTCTAGCCGTTGGGCGCGTCGCGGGGCGCGACGCATTGGTCCCACAAAGGGCAATGCGTCCCGAGCTGTGACGCATTACACTCCTGTGGGGTCAATGCGTCCCCTGCTGGGACGCATTGCTCTCCCGCGAAGCAATGCGTCCCGGCGTGGGACGCATTGGTCCCACAGGAGGGCAATGCGTCACGGCTCGGGATACATTGCCCTCATGTGGGACCAATGCGTCCCACGCCGGGACGCATTGCCTCACGGGAGAGCAATGCGTCCCAGCAGGGGACGTATTGCTCCAGAAATGTGTCATTTTGAGCAATAAGTTCAAGAACGTGTCATTTAAGTAATTAAAATTGGCAAATGTGCCATTTAAGTTTTTTTGCCATGATAATTCATCTAAATCATGATCTTGACATTGCTGGAAAAACACGAGTGAGTCAATTTGTTCATTAGAATGTGCATTTTGGACTTGAGGATCACGTGTCCATCATGTGCAAGGACACAGAAAATCGAGTGAAAACTATACACTATATCACGTTTAGTATGGTAATCATAGAAGATTACGTCGGGCACGCAATCCATGAGGGAATAAATATACATATATCGAAAATGATACTAACATTTGGGGGTATGATTTGACCCCTACTAGCTCGATCCCACTGACGTGTTGGAACAAGGTGATCCAATGAGCAAGTACTCTAGCGCCAACTTGGCCGCTCAATGTTGATCATAAAAATGAACACTGAACATTAGTCAAGCAGAATGGAGCCTGAGAGTAGGAGAGAGAATAACCTATGTTGATTATTGGAGTAGAAGGTGGATAACTGCAATGTAAACGGGTGATAGACTGTGCCTTTGCTTCTTCCGGAAACCAAACTTGACAAAAGAACCAGCGATTACCCAGCCATTGCACCGCGGATCCTCCTGAGATGATGATCATATTAGCATGGATAGCACACAAATTTGTATCTTCAAATAGCCCGACGAGATACGCTTTGACAGCGTCCTGGGAACAGACGCAACAGATCTGTGAAAACGGATGTTGGTCTTGAAGTCATGTGCAATCTCACGGAACAAGACGCTGCAGTAGGAGCTTGCGAGTAGGACCTTGGCTGCTCGGTCGACTTAGGAACTTACGGATCTCATGGAGGGCAACGATAACTGGGCAGAAGATTTAGGGATTTTCTCACTGCCGGTGGTAGGGTATGAAGTCATTGGAATACACGACTACTGGTCAAATAAAAATAGATTTCCTTTAAGAAGAGTCGTTTATTGGAAGACACGAATTAGTGGTAAAATAGAAACCAGTTTTCCTGTTAAAGAGTCCATCAACCACCATCAATTGAAGAGTCCATGGAGAACGGAAATGAAGAGCCAAACTATGGAATGAAAAGGTAAAGGACGGACACGAGTATTCACATTTAGTATGGTAAATAGTAGATATGTCTGTTAGTATTGTACTTCTTATATACAATTTTATCAAACGCTTATATGTATTAAAATTTTATTGTTAATACCATACTTCAGATATAATGTAGTTGTTTATACTGTAATTTTTGTATGACATTGGAAAACCGTGCGCTCCAATATGATTGAAAAAAATAAAAAAGCGGACATAATGTACTAATACATGAACAAAATAGAATAGGAGAAAGGAGTTACAAGAGAATAAATGCAATTTTGAAATTGTAGATGGAGAAGGGAGTGGAGAGAGAATCTTAGCACACTTTAACTTCTGTAGACAGTTAATTGGTGAAATTTATTTAAATGAGATAAAGCTGTTGGAACTAATCTTTTCCTGACACTTGAGAATCGGGTATGTGGGCTGATGGTAGCGTTACTCTTTAATGTTTACTGGAATCGCTGATGTGATCGATTGCTGTTGCAATAACTTGCGCGTGCATGATGACCGTCTTTGGTGATGGCTGACTGGTCGTTGCTATGTTATTTCATTTCTACAAATCCATCCTTTCGACTAAAACAGCACGGCAGCGAAAAGGTAGTACAACAGGCATTCATCCATCTTTGGGGGATGGTTGTTTAAATCCATCCTCGTCAACCGACAAAATCATTAGGTTTGGAATGTACGTGAGCTAACGGTCTTCTTGTCTAATTGATGCGTTTGTTTGTACAGTGCGTAGGAGTCAACAAATCAATTGCGTGCACTTTTTAATCAAGGAATAACATTTCATTTTCATGCATCTGTTATTCACTCTTAGTTCACCTTACTTGTGCTGTGGTGACGCATCACAGGTTTCTTCTAGGGTTTGTAATGATTTGTTACAAAAATGATACAACTATAATTTGACAAGTTTTTATAGAAAACGGTTTTTTATTAATCGATGTACTAACTCCTTATATTTATTGGGTTAACGGGGGTCATTGAACCCATGAGAAGGGAGGAGTTAGCAAGAAATGTAGAAGGTTTTCTCGTTAAAATGTTTTCTTTGAGTTTTCTATGTTAGAAAAATAGTTATTATATATATATATATATATATATATATATATATATATATATATATGGTCATTCATTCGCTAACTGCATGGGTAATTAATTTTAAATACTTGTGGATCTATTTTGTAATAGAAAGGTACATGTTTGTAATGTGTTAGATAACGTTTGTAATGATATGACTAAATTTGTAATACAAACACTCGTTTTGTATTACAAAGTAAACTGTTGTCATAAATATTATTTTTACTATAATCAGACGTGTAACACAAAATGAGTATTTGTATTACAATTTTGATCATTTCATTACAAACGTTGTATGTCTCATTACAAACATGTACCTTTCTATTATAAAATAGATCCACGTGTCACTAAAGTTATTTACCCATGCTATATATATATATATATATATATATATATATATATATATATATATATATATATATATATATATATATATATATATATATATATATGTGTGTGTGTGTGTGTGTGTGTGTGTGTGTGTGTGTGTGTGTGTGTGTGTTCATTAAATACCCGCCTGGGTAGCCTGGAGTTCGCTATCCGTCAGTCAAAAAAGTAAGTATACGGTCAAAAAAGTAACTTACTGAATAAAAAAATAATTAATTATGATGATAAAAAATTAACTATGCGACTAAAAAAGTGAATCTGGGCAGAATACACAACAAATATATACATAATCGTATTTTTGAATCTACTATTGCAAATCTAGCTGTTTATGGATGAAAAGTAACTGTTTGCAAGGTAAAATAACCTCTACATGTCAAAAGTAAGAAACTCTAAAAAAATTAATTAAAATAGGGGCATGTACCTACCCGTGTAGGTATATATATATATATATACACTCAAGTAGTTTTTAATGATGTCATATTTTTTTCAAAAATCTAATCCATTGATCTTATTAAACATCTTGTCAAAAGCTCATATATAAAATTTTATCACATTTGGACATTTATTGGTCATGTTATAAAGACAAAAAAAATATACATTTCAAATTAGTTCTGCGTGTCAATTTTGTTGCCCTTAGATGATTGACTTACTCTCATTCAAATGAACTCAAAATTTGTTTGTTGCCTAGTTATAGTATGGTAGTGAAGATCAGTGGTTTACATTTTACAAAAAAATAGTCTTGATATGCAAACACACTTGAGTGTATTCTAACCTCTCTCTCTCTCTCTCTCTCTCTCTCTCTATATATATATATATATATATATATATATATATATATATATATATATATATGTGCCATTCATTCACTACCCATGTGGGTAGATAAGGTTAGAACGGATCAGTTTTGTAATAGGAAGACACATATTTGTAACCAGACAATCAAAATTATAATGAGATGACCAAAATTATAATACAAAAACTCATTTTGTATTACAATGTTGTTTCTGTTGTAAATATCATTTTTACAATAATCAGACGTGTAATACAAAATGAGTGTTTGTATTACAAAGTTGATCATCTCATTACAAATGATGTCTTTCTCATTACAGTAGGTACCTTTCTATTACAAAATAGATCCACGAGTAACTAAAGTTAGTTACCCGCGTGGGTAGTGAATATATACCCATATATATATATATTTATATTTATATATATTTATATATATATATAGAGAGAGAGAGAGAGAGAGTTAGGCTAGAATACACTCGAGTGTACAGATCATGTCGTGCACCCCAATGGTGTTTGCCTATCTAGACCATGTTTTTCCAAAATATAATCCATTGATCTTGATAGTTACAATAATAATAGGTCACATACAAAATTTGAACTCATTTGGTTGAGTGTAAGTCACTCATCTAAGGACAACAAAATCGACGCACAAAACTAATTTTGAAATATATGATTTTTTCCTCCTTTAGATACACGACCTATAAGTGTCCAAATGAGCTAAAATTTATTGTATAGTATGTTCTTATGATAATTAAGAAGATCAACGGTTTATATTTTTCAAAAATTTATTGCATCTTCAAAAATGATTGAGGTGTACGGTGCCTCCGGTACACTCGAGTGTACACTAGCCTGACTATATATATATATATATATATATATATATATATATATATATATATATATATATATATATATATATATATATATATATATATATATATAGAGAGAGAGAGAGAGAGAGAGAGAGAGAGAGAGAGTCAGGCTAGAATACACTCGAGTGTATCCGGAGCGGAATACACTCAAGTCGTTTTTCATGATGCAATATTTTTTTAAAAAATCTAATCCATTGATCTTCTTAAACATCTCGTGAACAACTCATACGCAAAATTTGAGCACATTTGGATATGTATAGCTCATGTTATGAAGACTGCAAAAATTATGCATTTCAAAATAGTTTCACGCGTCGATTTTGTTTCCCTTGGATGAGTGACTTATGCTCATCCAAATGGGCTCAAAATTTGTATGTAGCCTAGTTATAGTATGACAGTGAAGATCAACGGTTTACAATTTGTAAAAAATAGTCTTGATATACAAACACACTCGAGTGTATTCGTGCAATCCGTACACTCGAGTGTATTCTAGCCTGACTATATATCTATATATATATATATATATATATATACACACACACACATACATACATACATACATACACACACATAAGCGTGTAATTAGAAAATTTTAAGACCGTCGAAAATTTTGGAAGCATTTTCTTCCTTTAAATTCATAAATTATTAGCAAATGCACATGACCTCTATGAAAAACAAATTGATATGGTAAATCAAAGAGAAATATGTGGGGTTCTAACTTAAAACAAATAATAAATATTGTAAGGAACACAATGCAAACATTTTAAAATGTTTTACTATTGTAATACTAATGGAAATGTGAAAGAAATCTATAACTCCATTTATTTATTTTTGTTCTTTGTAGCTTTGACTTTTGAATGGCTACTGTTATCTACATCTCCTGACTATCTCACTTATTATAAGGAAACACTTTTTTTTCATTTATTTTTCCCATACATAGCTTTTCCTTGTGATTTGGGTGTCTCTTCATTGTGTTGGATATATTCATTACATTGCAATTTTTTTCAATCTGACCATGATCTTCTTTCTTAAAGATATTTTCAACATGTTCAATTCCAATGCATGTTTAATCTATTTTTTTATTTCAGCTTTCATATTAGACTTAATTGTACAAGATGTTTCAGTATAAGTAGATTTCTAGATTCCTCTTATAATTGAAGTAGTTATCATCCTTTACTAAGTATGTCAAACATAATAAGAATGCATGAGTATGTATACATAACATAGTAGTTGACATATACTACCTTTCATTTCAATAGATCATTGGCAAATATATTCATCAAGAGTTGTCCTTCCTTTCCAAATTTCAAACAAAGTAGTCCATATTATTCTAGTATCATCATCCAGCTTAATTTGTGACAATATCTATATTTGTATGTAAGTGTTGTAGTGTAGATCTTTCAAGAAGAACGAACTTTGTAGTAAAATTTTCAATAACTATCATGATGTTACCTGAAATTAATCATATATGCTATATGTTCACACTAATGGAAATATGTAATATCGTCATCTTCAATCTTGATTTTCTTTTTGCATTGAGAGCATGATATGTAAACCATGTCTTGAGTCATATCGATTTTTGCAATTCCTACCTCAATTTTATAGATATTATTATTCAAAATATGAAAATCATATATATAAACATTATTATATAATTTTAAAATGCATAAACATATGAAAGAATAGTTATTTGTTTGTGAATGCAAGGCTGAAACTTGAAACTACATGTTTCAGTTGGTCAAGATTGACCTAAATCAAAATAGACACTCTTGTTCTTTTTCTATTTATGACAAAATCAAAAGTCCTATTGTAACCATAGTCATTATCATCTTGGAAATAAACATATCATACATAATAAGAATGTATGGATATGTATATATAACATAGTAGATGGCATATAGTGCATTTTGTTTTAAAAGGTCACCACCAAAAGAAGGATCGATAGTAACACATCCTCGATGGTGGTGACTGGTAGTGAAATGAAGAGACCATTGGTTGAGGTGGTCCTCGGCCTCTCATTGACGGAGCTAAGCATCATCCTTCAACACTGGAATCTAGATCTGACACAACACAAGATCCTAATGTTCCATTATTGTTTGAGGCTACTAAGGTAGATTTGATGAAACCCAAGATTTAGGACACTTATTTGGAGAAAGTTGAGATAGAGATTCAAGGCTAGAAGGTAATCTATCCTAGGGAAGAAGCATAGAAGGATGTAAAATTATATAAGTGGTGTGTTACATGTTATATCTTCAGTTTCAAACCACACCTACCAACTCTTGGGAAATACTTATCAAAGATCTAAGTTATGAAGGGTTCTATAGAAGTTGTGAATCATGGTCAAGGTTTTTTACTCATCAAATTCTTGAAGGACATAGATCTAGAGAATGTTCATCATAATGGAGTCTATTTCATTAGAGGTAAAACTCTAGTTTTGATGAAATAGAAGCCAGGAAACTCTCTAAAGAGGTTTAGATTAATTGACATGCATATCTAGGTCCAGGTTCACAACCTACCATTAGAATAGTGGGATGTGAAGATGTTTGCTAGGATAGGATCCTTCTTAGGCAGTCCTATTCGTGTTGGCATGGTGATGTTTGAATTGATGAACCTAGAGTTTGCTAGGCTTTAGGTCCTTATGCCTAACTCAATGGAATTACTTATGGAGATAGAGGTTTCTAGTGATAAGGTTGCTAGTCATATGAATAACTTTGAATATGAGTAGAAGCCGAAGGTTTGTTATATTTGTAATTTGTTTGGTCACTACAACTACAAGGAAACCTCCACTTGTCCTACTATGAAGAAAGTATGGGTGAGAAAGGCTATCCATGTAGTTGATCCAAAGGTTTCTGAGAAAATAGTTGAGACACTGAGTTCATCAGTTATAGCTATTGTCATTGATGGTTTGGTTGTCATTAATGATAATGAAGAGTTCCATGTTCCTAATGATTAATGTGAAGATAAAATCTCTTCTATATCTGATGTTTCAATAGAGGATGGCACTGTAGTGCAGGGGGTGGTGGTGGACTTGTCTACTCCACCAACTTCTATTGATCCTTCAATTGAAGATTATGGGTTTAAAATACAAAAAGGAAACAAGAAGAAGAAATCTAAGGGGAAAGGTAGGAAGAATTCTAATGTCAACATGGATTTGGAGCATACAATTCAGACTTCATTGACCAATAAGTTCGGTAATCAAAAGGTTGCTTCTAATGATTCTAGTGAAATGGAAGTTAATAAAGCTCAAACCAGCAAAGTACTGGGTAAACATGGTTTAAATGGATAGGACAAACATAAATAACCTTTCTTCGAATGTAAGAGGGCTTAATCTCAAATACTCTTTAGTGAGGAGTAAAGTAAGCATGTTTAAACCCCACATCTTCTTGTTTAATGAGATGAAAGTTAGAGAAAGAAAAATTCATAAGGTTATTAGTAATGTTTTCCCTAAGTATCTTTGGGTATCAAATCATAATGCTCATGTCTTGGGTAGAGTGGTTATCCTCTGGAAGGAATGTGACTGTAATGTGAGGAAGATACATGAAATTGATCAATTGTTCATGTTGAAGTGATATGTGGTAATAGAAGCTTCTTTCTTGCTGTTGTTTGTGGTCATAATCATGACAATGATAGATCTATCTTTAGGATTAAATTGATTCTATCAACTCTAATAATGTCTTTCCTTGGGTTATTATGGGAGACTTCAATGTTGTTAGGAAAGAAGATAAGAAGATGGGTAAGGAACCTCCATCAAAAAGTTCTATGGAAAATTTCAACAATTATATGCTCAACTGTGGCTTTTTTTTATCTCAAACATTAATGATCTTCTATTTTCTTGGGATAATCATCGATGTCGCGACAATTTTATCACATCTTATATTGATAAAATCCTTTACAATGACACATTTATGAATGATTTTTTTAAATTCAAAGGTATCCTTCATTCTAATGTCATTACTGAAAGATCTTTACACTCGATATTGGTGAGAGAGTTAAAGTGAAGCCTCCTTTCATATTCATCAATGCTTGGTCAGCGAGGGTTGTTTTTTGATAATGTTAAAACAAGTTGGTTTATTGATACTATTGGTTTTCCTATTTTCAAAGTCTATTCCAAATTTAAGAGGTTGAGACTCGATCTTTTGGCATGGAACAAGAATTTTGTAGGGAACTTTTTTGATGTATCTAGAAGAAAGGAGTTTTAATATGAAAAATGGTCTTTAACTAAAAAAAAAGAATGTAGCGAAACCCCACATTTTATAGCTAAAGGCTATACATATACAAATTGTAGTATATGCTTGTATAGCTAAAGCCTTTAATTATATATTTCAAATATGTAGTTAGATAATCTATTCTCTACAAATTCATATGTAGCTGGATGCGTAGCTAGATATTGTCTTTACATATTTAAATGTAAGTGAAAATATAGATAAATGTATAACTACAATTGCATATGTAGTCAGTGTTTAGCAAAAAGATGAAGTTAATACATTTTGTATATAGTTAGTGTGTAGGGAAAGGCAACAGTTACTACACATACATATATATGTAGTTGGATTATGCATCTAGCTACATATGTAGTGCCATTTATTACACATGCATATATGCATAGTTCGATTATTCATATATTGTGTAGTTTGCTATTACAGAAGATTTTTTAGTAACTAATTTGTAGTAGTTAGACCAAGTTATGCTCATTATGCCAACAATCTTACTTTCATTTATACTAAAATGTCGAATGTACATGGGAAGGATGTATACATTGCCCTATTGCACAATGTGTATAAAGAAAAAGATATACATATATTAAAGATTCAGTGGAGTCTACACGCTTCTTGGCAAAAGAGTATGTAACTTTCTTGACCAGTCTCCTTATTGACTTCTCCTTTTGTTAGATGAGTTGGTGATAGTTTGGTTCATGTTTTTGCACCATCATGAAGAAGAGCATGTGTTGGATATAAAATGACAAGAAAGAAAATCTTGATGGTGTAATGCAACAATCATAGTTGCACTGGACAAGACTTGGGCCTCCTTTTCTGAAAGACATATTGATGCTTGGATTTGATATGTTGGTTGTGAAGCATTATGTCCTATAAGTTGGTGGTATCTGTTTGATAGATTTCAAAGAGATGGTTACATATTTAATCACAAATTGCTCTCTAACAAATAAATGAAAGTATTCACATCTTAAACATAGTAGTATAAAGACTAACATACATGTACAATCAAGAAAAGTAAAACAAATGACAAACCATGTTGAATCTTGGAAACTTGGTCAGATTAACCAAGATGTTGATGTCAAGGTCCACATCCTCCCTAAATCACAAATAAACCTCATATACCACATTCAAAAGAACCAACATATCAATATTGATCATATTTCAAGACTCTCACCTTAAGATCAATTGGTACACTTCCAATGGACAGATTAAGCAATGATAGAAAATGTTGGTAAAGGAAAGTTGTACACAATATTCTTTTGAAAGAAATTCTACATAGTCCTCTCAAGAACATGATGTTAACTAGCTTGACTGATTTTAATCAATGATGAGGTGGTTGTTAAAGAAAACTTCAAGATTCAACAACCAACAATCGTGTAGGCGTCTACATTAGAGACCTGACAGAAATGAGTAGTTAGATATTATTAGCTTACAATGGTACCAATGAAGCTTCCTGTAGTGGGTATGGTGATGCAAGTATGTCACAAGATCCATCCACATGACAAAGACCTACACACAAACCAAGTAGAGCAAGTTGGGCACAAAATATAATTGCATCAATGGTGTGATTAATTGGCATGCTACAAGATTAATAAGAATAGAATTTGAAAATTGCATTAAGCACCAACCAAGATGATTGAGTTTCAGTCACCTACAAAATGGGTGCCAAAAATGTGTGGCATTGGGTACACCATAAAGAGTGGCCAACTTAGTTTTCTTTGGGCACATGGAAGATGTGGCAGAAAAGGTGTCAACTAGTGTTTCAAAACAACACTACTAACACACATAAAGTTAAACAACTAAGAAAACAACAACTGATACGCCGACTAGGATTTGTAGAATCTAAAGTGATGTTTCCTTGCATGAACTATCTTCATTGTGAACTCTAACTACAATGGATCCTTGAAATCTATTATTTGATTTCATGTGGCAAGAATAAATAAGAAACTTAGAAGAGAATTCTTCAAAACTAAACAGTAGGGTTCTTTAAGCTGACATAGTGACACCCAACTGAAATAAAGCAAATAACTTCTAAAAGGAATATGTAGACTTCCAGTGCAGACTTGAAAAGCAACTAGTGAAACTCTGGGAATAGTGAGATACATAATGTTGCATTGAAAATAGATATTTCTAGAAGAACAATAGACAATAGAGAAACTTCTCAAAAGATCTATCTACAAGATGAATACATTCTTTCTTATTCAATATAGGAGGAATGAGATGAACACATTTTCATGTCTCAATATGATGCTTTGTTTTATGATCATAAGAGTGAACCAATCCATATGAGATGCAAAAAAGCTGAAACAAGTGAAGTGCATCATTCATGAAGGAATCCACATACTGAAATGCATAATGTGTATGTAGAATAAAAGTCAAAATAATTGAAATAGTTTCACCACTTCCAAGTAAGATGAATTTTAGTAGAGTACAAAGGGGATAGATGATGAGATCCTTGTGATGGGAAACTATAGCTTTGATTCACAAATACATATGATATTCTAGGCTTCCTTGGTCAATTAACACATTCAACCACATAAGAGCAGTGAGTGAAACTCAGATGATCAAATCAATAACTAATTCATTGATCTAGAGAACTATAGAAATCCTTTCATCTCAAAGTTCAACTAATTTGATAGTTGTATAGGAAAACAACAATGAAGTGTCATCACGATACATCAGGATACAATGGAAGGTACATTAAACAAATCAAGAATCATGCATATACATTCAACAAGAACAAACAAGGAAGTAACTACTTACAAATAGGGAAATACAATATCAACACAAATAGCATTGTGAAGTGGCTCCATAACCAACATCATATCAACTCCTTTACCCTGGTGAGTTAAGTTACCAATAGAAAGATTAGGTTGTTATATAACACAACACTACTATATGCCCTGTATACTGGGAAGTTGAATTTATGAAATCTGACATACCCACTGCCTAGGCCCAAGGTCATGATATTTTCAAAGGTAAGTATACTTTTTATCTGTCATAACCACCACAAGAAACAATAATACTAGCTAGCCACCTAATCTCCAGAAGAAGAAAAATTAGTGGCATATTTAGAATAGAGAGAATAGTTGTACAACTGTCAACAAAACGTACCCAAATAGTTGATGCTAGGTGAAAAAATGATCTGAAAATGTCCACAAAAATATCTAAAAATGTTCATCAAATGATCTAAAAATATTCAACAAAACCACTATTGATCATCTACATAATGTTGTTACTATAATGGGTGCAAAAAATCTGGATGTTAAGCAGTCAAATTCAACCAAATAGATACTCACATGCTAATGACAACATTCATATTGCCGCACATGTGCAAGGATGAGTTTAACACATGCACATAGTTGTATAATGAAGGTTGAAACTTACCACATAATAATAAAGAGTCCTAGATATGACTTATCATTTGATGAAAATATCTTTTACAATATGACACCCAATTCAATGGTGACATTGGTGTTGCTTCCACATGCTTTTCCATTTGTTAGTTTTCATGCAACTCCATTGGACATTCTGGGAGCTCAATGTTGTCTTGAATCTTCTATAGTCCCCATTTTTTTAGATTGTTTGCTAGGGGTTCTCCTACTATTAAAGCAGAATGTTCCATAATGTTGGTCATGTTGTTCTTCCCAATTGGTGCATAATTGTGTTGCATATGCTTCTATATTCTGAACTTCAAAAATATTCAAGTGTTAACAGTTCTAAAACTATAGTGATATTACTCTTATACAAGAATAACATGGAATTTAGTACTAACTAAAAATGGGGAGGGATTTTGTCCTCAACATCCTCCTAAGATATCCATGGTTCCATTAGTGTCAATCATCCCTATTCAACTTGTGATGTCCCAAGGTCACGTTACTAATGATGGCCATTATGTTCGTTCATATAAATTTGGTGGCTTGTATGTAAGGAAGATGTTTATTGAGGGTTTTATTTTCTTGGCTCACTTATCTTTGGAAATTTTGAAATCAACACTTTCACCAAGGTCCATTTCATTTTCCAGTCAGAGTCAAATGGTCACAAACAATTATTTGTTGACAAGATTGAGAATATAAGTCAACATGAATTTGCTAGTGGCTAGTATAAGGCGTTATTAAAACATTAAAGTACAATGTTGGCACTGACTCTAAAGGAAGTTGAAACCATACTACACCTTCCAAGGCCTTATTACTTGAAAAAGATGGTAATGAACATGGACTTTAGTGAAAAGGTTATCTCGAATGAGTTGAAAACTCCAAAATTGATAAAATGCCATGTCCTAGCGATCTACAAGACTCTTTCTAGGACAATTTTCCTCCTGATTCATCTGAAAGGCAAGTGAAAGAGTTTTTATGACAAGATCAAACAAGGTGACTCTTAGATATATTTTGATGAAGTAAAGCACACTTCTATAAAGTACATTAAACAAATTGAGAAAAAGAGACATTGAATAAAAAACTCCTCATGTCCCTTCATAGAATCATCATTATAATTTTGTGGTGTGTGGTGCTCCTGATGGTAATAGTAAAGATCAAGAAGGATATACAAGAAGAACTAAATATATAGGGAAAAGGAAACCCCATTTCTAAATCTACAATTGTCGGCAAAATGAGATTAACCATTGGACTAGACAAGCGTTTAAAAAGTATTCTCCTATTAGCCCAAATAATATTTGCATCTAGGATGAGGTATTTCCTGAGGAAACCAGTTTTTCTTTAAATCATGGTAATAGACTGGGATGAGACAACCTAGAAACAAATGAAAAATCAATCTGCCATGATACTTGTTATGTATTAGAATTATCTCATTGTGTCTCTTTGCCACATCCTTCCTAGTCCCTGGTCCTTGACTTCAATATGTCCCAATCTTATAGCACTAGTGATTGTATCCCTTCATCCAAAGAATTAAGATCCCACCTACAGGCCTAGAATGCCTATTACAGCCTAGATACACCATGCTACCTCCCCTCAACTGTTGTCATCCATGTGAGGAACAAAAGGAATGAAGACAGGAAAAGGAAAGAAAGAGTCAGCATAGAGAATTAGCCTTCAATACCACCAAACAAACTAGATTTACCTCCCAAGAACCTCCAACAACAACACATGTCAGGATACAATTTATTTTAACAATGCAGTACAATGCCTATAGTATGGAATAGTGGATATTAATAACAAAGCCTATATAAGTTGATAGACTCATGAAATATAATCCTCATAGCTAATAATCATTGCATGTATGTTCCTAAAAGAATGAATGTGATTATTAAGAGTAATGAACTTCCATTCTGCTAAATGAAGATTGAAATGCCTTCTAGACAAAGCAAAGTTCTAAGATATAGGGTCATGTTACAAGCTCAAGTTGTTGGTAATTCCTGGCCTTGCTATATATTGTTATTAATATAATTTGGAGGTTGTTTTACAAATCATGTTTTGTGCCACCCTTTGTTTACTTGTACACGGTGTGTTTATTAAAATTTGCTAATTCTAACAAAAATATAAGAATATGGAGTCTGATACCTGAAGCTAGAGGGGTATGGGGATGATCTAATAGGGTTTTCTTGTTTGATATGGGTGTCTTCTCATTTGTATTCCCTGATGAGATGGTTTGGAACTTTTCCCCAACCTAAAATTTGGTTTTCTACCTTATATGGTGTTCAGTTTATGATACTCGTCCATCTTAAAACCATGAATTATTACCCCCCCCCCCCCCCAAATACTTTTGTATTTACTGACAACAACACTATTATCTCTAGTTTCATATATTTGAATTAACTTTTAGGTTTCTTAATACAGTTGAGGATACTTATCTTGCATTTTACATCATTAATTATTGTGGAATGTCTAATTCAAACTTTATTTCCTAGTTGATGGAAAATGGTGTACGTTAAAGTAGATATTTCGTCAATTTTAAAAACTCCAACAATCCAATTCAATGGAAAATCTTCACTCGTTAAGCATGTATTTATGTAAATAATATGATATAAACATTGGTACTGCCTAACCACTTTGTAATATTTATGAACTACTATATTGTATTATGATGTACAACCACATGCAATGTAATGAAGCAAAATGTAAAACACTGGTGTAGGTATTCCCTATTTTGGAATTAAAATGGTAGGAAAGTGAATGGAGATTATGCATGACGTCATGGACTCGATTAGAGGGTGTTAGTTTTAATGAAAATGATCTTAAACATAATAACACTTCAACACATGTACTTCCTCGTTTGAGCACCAAATCAATATTTAAAAACTCATATAGTAGAGTGGACCTTATATTGTGCATTGCACCTTTTCTCTCCACTCCTAAAACTAGATGACTTAGTTCTACCATAAAGACAATACTTTTAACTTTTGTAGCTTCAGTTATTAGAAAATAGATGTGCACTGGGTTACAAAAGGGGGGCTACATGTAATAATACATGTTCCTTGTTTACATGATTTACCTTGAGAATGCTATCTTGATTTGGCAGATTAAGTGAAATCAAAGGGAAGGTGTGTCTTCCCTTATTAACGATAAGCATGGGTCTCTTGATTTTATCGATGCTGAGAATTTCTTTTGAGTTTATCAATGTTACGACCCCACCTCCCGATAACCCTTAATTAAGGGAGACCGAGAGGTTGAGCCGCACCATTAATCCCGGATCAAAGGTTCGACATATAACCACAAACAATTATTAAATTCTAACAGACTATACTGAAAATGGTAATAAAATTTTTCTTTACATACCTTTTGAAAACTTGGATCTCTATTCTTCTATCCATACCGATACTAATCTATCTAATCCTCCTTTGCACTTTAATTCTCATTTAGTATCACATGTGCCACTTTACTGTTTGTTCTTTTCATTGTACCTAAAACGCCGACAAACAAAACGTCGGTCAGCCGTAGCTGGTATGTGGGGGAAACAAAAAAAATCATGCAACTATAATAACCATGTAATCATTCAATTACTTGTTTAAAACCAATATTACATTTTCTATATAACTCCGCGATCCAAGGGTACCCTATCCTCTGTGTTGTCCCCATTAGACCCCTCATGATCCACCCATAAGTGAACCAATTTCTAGGGTTGAGTCACATGGCACTACTCGTAAGTAGTCCACTCCTTAACTCGGGATTTGCTAAAGAGTCTCTAACTCACGGTAACCTAGACCTTACTCTAGGATTACCCCTTTTTAGCCTTTTCAAAGTAACAGAGGTGGACCCGGATCTAGCCAGTTATATTATGCACCTTTATAGTGATAATCATAGTCACTTTATATGTTGCATGAAATAAATAAAGATCCAACAGTTTAGTTGCATTCAATGCGATTAAACATTCGGGAATCCACTGGGAAACTAAAGCGGTATAGCCATAAGCGTAACCACATACCTGATTTGATGAGTCATGCAGATAATTGAACATTTACTTCATGTATATACAATCAAGCCAATCAACATATCCAAGCAAGTAATTCAATCATCACTTATTTCCTGAAAAGAATATGTACTCTATTGTTACACTCTTCATCGAGAATCTACTCTATTTACTTGAATTCTCTTTCTAGGGTTTCTAATCCGCATTAAGGTTCCATTAATATCATTAGGGTTTCTTAGATCAATTTTCTCGAACTTTATCCCTTTTAGGTTAACAAACCCTAAAATACTCTTTTCCATTTATATGAACCTTAATTGCTCAACTATTCATTTTAATAATCTTTTATACCCAAAATTGACTTAGGATCATCATATCCCTATTTATTTACAGATTTGAACAATCGAAACAATTAAAAGACATATCCATCTAAATTAGGGTTTTCAAGCTCATTAATGCACATTCGTGTACGAAACCCTAAATTAAGCCAGATTATAAAAAGATCATCTTTTTGAATCCTATTCTCTCTTTTATTAACAACAGGTTAATATCATCTTGAATTATCCATCTATCATCAAATCTAAGGGTTAAATCATTAAAGATGATATCTTTATGTACTTTTCCAATTTCATGCATATTTAAACACATAAACTCTAAATTAGACTAATCATGTGAAAAGTTCTTACTTTTTGAACTCAATGTTCCTTTTTACATTTAACAGATTAATATCAACTTTAAAGATCCATTAAACCCCATTAAACACATTAATCATATCGAAATAGGGTTTCTTAATCTTTAAAGTATTAAAGGTGATTACTTCCATTAATTTTCGGATTGAAAATAGAATCAGGCTTCAAACATAATTTATTTGGGTTCCTCTCGTTTTGAGGATCAAAATTCATATATAATTTGTCTCAATCCGAGCTACCAATCTCAAGTTATGAAATTTGCAAAATCACTTACTTTTCGACCAATCGGATGGCGCCACGTCATCCAGGCTCATGCAACGTTGTCCGCTTTGTTTGGAAATATGACGAAATGACGTGACTGCCCTTTACTTAACAGGTCGGCGCTTCACACCCCAAAGGGTATTTTCGTCCAAAGGCCGAGGGGTCATCCCCTTCCTTCAGCCAGTCGCGCGAGGCTAGCCCTAGCCGCCCTAGGCGCGGCTCTACTCCCTTCCCTGACCGCGAACTTCGCCGAAAACTGCTCCACTACCTCCGCAGCTCCTGCGCGCACCTCAGGGTGCCTTTTAGTCGGCGTCCAAGGGGCTCCTCCGCAGTGGCCGCGCCCGCGACCCGCAGCAGGCCCTGCAGCCGTGCAGCCACTGCCGCGTGCAGAAAAGGACACGGCAACGTCAACCAAACTTCAACCATCTTCGCCGGAACTAGCGCCTCCACCTCCTCCGTCCATGGGCGCACACAGGGCGTCCATACTTCCTGGCCAAGGTGGCTATTACAACGTTCGTCGGCCATGGGTTGGTGGACGTCCTTGCAGTCCAGTTGCTGCTGCGGCGCGTGCTCCTGGACATGGCCTCGATGGCCGTGTTGTTCCCTGGCATCGGGGCATCCCTGGGCTCCCTTGTTACCATACGTTACCCCTCTCTAACCTCCTACTCACGTAGTTTCTTATAGGTAGGGTTTAAGGGTAAAAACAAAGAAGAAGAAGGAGAAGGAGAAGAGAGGGTCGCGTGAAACTCTTTTGGAGTCGTCCCTGGCTCTACCCCTTTTATAGGGGAGTTGAATCACTAACTGGGATGTCTGCTCATGAAGCAACCAACCCCTTTTTCAAAAAGGAAAACAAATCCTTCAATGAGAAGCAAACCTTCTCTCTCTTCTCTCTCTATTATTCCATATTTCTTGGTTATATATAAATACGAAAATCTTCACCCTTATCCTCATTTATACTTGCCTTTTAATCCATTGATCACGAAATATATATATATTTCCTTATGAAAATACTTCCGTTTATCAAATTTTCATAATTAATGGATTATGTATATCCATTATCTCTTTATTTTATAATTATGGTATTTTCTCTTCCTTTTCCTTTATTGGGACTCCTTGGATCCCAAGATATTCCATTATTTCGAAATTCTCTGCCCAGGATATTTATTATCCTTCTAGATGCATCTTAATGCATTATTTCACATTATCTTGTTCATTTCTTATTATAATATTTCCTTTTGAGGATTTCTTTTTATTTCTCTTCTATTTTCCTCTTTGGCATCCCTTTTATCATAAGAAATCTTTGGGATACGAAATTCCATAAAGGGTAACTCAATTATCCATCTTTCCACTTAATTTTCCACATTTCCTCAATGTTTTCAATTTCTTTCTTCATAAAGAAATATTTAATTAATCTTTTCTTTTTCTTATTTCTTTTCTTTGCAACTTTAGACTCCTTGGAACCCAAGGAATCCAAGAGGCACGAAATCCTCTTTGGATTTTCCTTCTAGAGGTTTCCATTATTTCATTTCTCAAATATCCATTTACTAATTGAATTTCCTTTGTTATTTTCCTTTTTATTGGGCCCAATAGCCAATAAAGCCCACAAATCAAATAACAAGGCTATTTCAAACGAAATCCAATTATTCAAAACAAATCATATCATTATTTGTTCAATTATTCTTAATATGAGAAATTGCATTTCTCATCAATTGAACCCAAAATTTGGGGTTATAACATCCTTCCCCTCTTATAGGAATTTTGTCCTCAAAATTCAAACAAGCAAACAAACAATTCAGGATAAGACTTCTCCATGTCCATCATTGGCCCCTATGTGGCTTTGCCGTACTCATGGCATTTTCAAAGAACCTTTATCATCACATATTCTTTTCTCTGAGTTCTTTCATCCTGGCGTCTATAAACTACACAGGTGACTCAGGCCATTTCAGCCTCCCTTGGGGCTCACTAGGTTCATTGCTCAGCACATGGTCGGGGTACCTCACATAGTGCTCTAAATTGGACACATGGAAAACATCTCCCATTACTCTATCCTGAGGGGTAGGGTCAAACCTAACATTCTCCACCCATCCATCTCTAATGGACCCATGTATCGGGGACTCGGCTCTCTTAGATATAACTTAGAGGGGTCGGATTTTCATGTCATATTTTCTCCCACAGTAACTTGTATGTCAGTCTACTTTGCATATGCTCATGACTCTCATCGTCTCTAGGCTCCTTTCAGCCCTTGCACAACCAAAGTGACTTCATCTACACGTACTGGGGTCCCTTTTTCTAACCATCATGTGGTACTTTTCTAACCATCATGTGGTCCTTTCACCAACATTACCTTACTAAAGTGGTGACCGACACAACCTCCCTTATAGAGCTTCATATACAACCCGATACTGGCTATGGTGGTTATTGCCACATCTTTCATAGGACAAGAACTGTCTCTAGATATCACCCTGAACGAGCACACCTGCCCTCATCAGACCCTTTAGTCTGGATCATACTAACCATAGTTAGGGGTGACAACTATACTAACATTGAGTTCTTCATGTACCAACTTCCACTTTATGGAAGTGAACCTTTATGTCAAACTCAAGAACCATTGAACTCACTTTATGGTGTAGTTGAACCATCTCTCTCATGGTTAATTCAACTAATTATGTCCCTTAACAGAACTCTCCCTTTCTAGGTAAGGTGACCTACCATAACCCATATTGTATCTCGACCTTCGTTGGTCCAGAGAAGACCTATCACAACATCCATAGTGTTGAGCTCCCATCCCCTCTCAGGGATTCTTTTGTCCTCTATATCGATACACTGGGTTACTGGGGTTTGTCCTTTACCTCCTGGCTTGCATGGCCATAACCACATGCAACCTCATCTTAAGCATCCATAGTGCTATTGTCATTCTCCACGGTGTATGATGATCTTCCATCATGATTTCCTGTAGGTCATGATTCCTTCAAGATCAAATCCTCTAAAACCCTAAACCACTCTAGTCATGGTTTCGTCACCTTCTCTTCCAAAGAGGTGCATCTGAGGTTCTACCACCATCCCTTCATTGCATCGAGGACTAAACTGACTAACCAAACAACCTCTTATCCTTTCCACGTATCTTGTTACATCTGTGTGTTATCCAAACACCTCCCCTTTTCAAACATAGGGTTAGCCAAACAAACTCTTCTAGCTCCTAGTCAAACAAGTCTTAACCAGAGCATACATTACCACCTCTCATCCTTAGGTATTAGGTAACATTAATTCTGATGTATTTCACTTATTATGTCACCTCAAACTATATTTTTATCTTCATAAGAACACTCTCTGATTTCATCATCATGGTGACCAAACTCAATCTGGTATAATTTGTAAGCTCCATTTAGCTCATTCTAGAAACATCCTCATAAGGTGACTACCTCATTCCTCTTAGGGTTTACAAACCATCCATGTATCATTCACTTTACCAGGGTAAGATATCTTCTCTATCCCCATTTCTCGTGTCAACGCTCTAACCTACATCATCTCTTATCCTTGGTGTATGACATGCATAATGTCCTATCTCTCACCCCCATAACAAGAGGAAATAAGCATTTGGCTGCAGCCCAAATACCGAGTTCCTCCTATTCCAAGAGTAGAGATGGTACATCCCACCTTGCCATTACACCTTCAAATCTAGGTTGAAATGTGACACCTACGTCTCTATTTCACAAACATCTTAATATCAAGGTTACTCCCATGGAACACTGATTTTGAACTTACTTGGGTTTACACACCGTCCTTGGTCATCTCCTCCAGATCTAAAGGGTACCGACTCTTTTGGAGTCTTCCCTCTTCCCTCATGCATCATGAGAGTGCCCTACTCATCTGCCCTTTGGGTCCCATGAGTTCATGAAGGTGATCAACCTCCTAACCCATGGCCCTCAGACAATGATAGCTGTTACCTCCCGACCCTATGGTCACGTGCAACTGGGGAATTAGGCAACTCCTACCTTTATCAGTCTTATCCCTATCTGACCCTAGGATCGACTTAGGCTTCACCATATTAGTGCATGTTTACTTAGAACCTTACCCATGTCTTCATCATCTCTCTTTCTGCATTCCTGGGCTGGCCCTCATCCTTTCTTAGGGATCATGGCAACCTGCCTACTTTGGTCAAGCCCCATACCGGTTACCTCCATGGTAACACATCCGTATGCAATTAGAGATGGACATCTATGGGTCTACAGGTTCATTCTCATATCATGTACTTTTCACTTAGCTTCTCAAGATCCTAAGAGACCTCTTCAGGTCACCTTAAACTGATCAAAACTGATATACCCCCTTCCAAAGGGGTCCCTCACCCAGGATGGGAAGAAAACTATCTCTAAGGTCACAAAAGCTCTTAGGTCTAGGGTTTACATCCACACGAGCCTACTTAACCCTAGCAAACCATTAAGGCACAAGCAGATCACTTATTGAACTATACTAGGTCATACTTGTCCTCTTTCCTCAAAGCTGGATCAAGGTCATACCTTCTTTTATCATTAACCTAGCTATGAGGGGTTCATTACACATACCTTAAACTTTAGGGGCTTCTCTTTTCCTCTATTCATGAGGTGTACCATGCTCGAAACTATAGCAACTTAATTCTCATCATGAGCATTAGGTATACCACCTCCCCTCTCAGGCCTAAGAACCCTAGGTTCACTTTTAGGTGTCCAAATGCACGCTCTATCTCTGAACCATGAATCAACTGGAACAAGGCATCTCGTGCACTTCCTATCATCCTTCTTCTCGATCAACACTTAGGGTTGGATCCTCCTTAAGGACAACTAATAAGGTACAAGGCCTCATAGCCTGCTACCACGCTTTTCTAGGTCTAAGGAACTCATCTTCCTACCGTAGCCACATAGGCACCAGATGCTTCATCTTCTATCTCTAGGGTTCGGTCCCTCTAAAGGCAACCAGGATATCCTCAACCTTCAGGGATCGATCATGAAGCAACCACTATCATCCATAGTTCAGGGTTTTAGGCTTCCAACCTTCTTGCTGGGTTTCCTGCTCTCTCTAGGGCTAACCCTACATTCAACCTCACCATTAGAGGTCCTCTCTTCATGAATGTCCAACCTCAAAGGCATGCTTTACACGGGGGAAGCCTAGGTTTGAACTTATGGTTGCTCAAGATCATCCACGACCCTTTATGCTCCATCATGATTCCTTATCCAGGGTTTCATCCTACTGTCAGTACTTATGACGTGCCCTAGGTGCCAGCTATACCCTACTTACACAAGCCCATAGGGTTTCTAAGGTCCTTCAATAACCTCATCATCTACGGAGTTATCCTTTACCCTGACATGCACTATCCTTCCCATGGTTTGGTTGCCAAAGGTGTTAGGTCTTCCATGGATCATATGGCATCCCAAAGGCATGTCCCTTCAAACACCTGGTCCAACTTATCTCTCTCTAAACATCACTTAGGGTTAGGGTTAGCATCATCCTCAGATGATGTGCCAGGTCTCTACTAGCAATGGAGATCTCTATCTCCAAAACGGACTTATCCTCCCGACAAGAAGGCCTAACCTCAGGTCTCTTCTGAGGTCATGTCATACGACCTAAGCATGTATCTATTATTTATTTTGCGCTTAATCTATTAAGCTTATGTCCATGAAATCTTATTTACATGCTTTTCATTAATTTGGTGGAGGATTCCTTAATCCTTATTAATCTTACCCATACCTCAAGAAGGTGAGGAGAAGAAAAGAAAACCCTAATCCTTTAGGTCCTTATCAGAAATTTTATGATGAGAAGAGATGAGAAGTCCTAGAGGTATCTTATTTCGATTCATACCCTAAGACTTTGGCCAGGCGGTCACACGGGTCCGGGAGTCCTCGTATTCCGACTAGCGGTGCGGAGGAAAATCTTGCCAGCCCCCGGTCGTGATCCCTTTCCAGACACCTCCGTCTTTCGGATACTCCTCTAATAACTCCCTTGGGTCCTATGGAGTTTGTAAAATTTAATAATTATTAATGGTTAAACGAGGAACCTACGCTCTGATACCAAATGTTACGACCTCAACCTCTCGGTCTCCCTTAATTAAGGGTTATCGGGAGGTGGGGTCGTAACAATCAAGGTTGCAACACACCATAATTTTTATGAATTGCAATATCTATCATAATGTTGAATGTTGAAAATCGTAAAACCTCCAGATGCTACTATTTTCATTATCAATTTAGCATAACGTATTAAATTCAAGGAAAGAAAAGGCAAAACTTAAATCACCAGCAATATGTTCATTGTCAGAAGCATCTTGGCCTTAAGTACACCAAGTCTAAAAATGTTTCAAGCAAGCCAACATACTAGGAAACATATGGGTTGCATGTAGAGCATATAAGAATTCATTTCATGCAATCATCAATATAATTTACAACTAAAGACCATTTTCAATCTTTGAATAATGACAATGTATATTTCATCGTGCACAGAAACAACATTCTTGTCTCTTCAAGAAGTGAAACAAAAGTTGAATCATACCATACTGATAAACAATTAGGAATTATAGACAATCTCGTATCAACCAGAAAAATCATATGGATGAATACCTATCATGAAGCATACTCTTTACATAGGAAGCTTCCTTCTTCCAAAAAATTGTATGGATGAATACCTATCACTAATCATACTCCCTTCCTTATACCATGCCATCACCATTATCACATTATCATGGAATAACCATCTCTCATCACATCAGTGGAGCATATCACCTCAAACTAGGCACAAAGCCTCTTCCAGGTAATAAGACCCAATCACATAGTTTTTACATAACATCATTATATCAGCATACCTAAAAAAGGCTCATAATCTTCACCCTATGTCTCATCAGATATACCATTGCAACCACAAGCTATGATGTTCATTCAACCTACAACATTAGATTTACATAAATAGGAAAGAGAATACATCATTACATGCTAATTACTTCAATCAAGATAAGCGTTATAGTATGCAATCAAATTAGGGTTAGGTTTCAACAATGTAACCAATTAGGGTTTCCAAACAACATATAACATTCAACTCTAAACCAGCACTTCCCACATTCTTGGAACCCATAACATTGTCAGCCCTCATGACTATTATGTTGATCATAAGAGGAACATGAGTCCAGAAAACTTCAACGATTGAAGAGAACCAACACTTATGGTCAAAGGCCATCAACCTATGCGACCGAAGAGAAACACTACACACCGTCGACTGAAAAAAGAAATAGGTCGAAGAAACATCAGCAACCACAGGTTACCTTACCACTTCATCAACTGAAGGGAAGGTTCAATCATCAACCACACATGAAAAATCACCATAGAGACCAAAGGAAACAAGACAACAAGTTCTTCGACCGAAGACACATGGTCGTCTTCTTCGATCATACAAGAAAGATCACCTTAGTGACCTAAAGGCAAACCAAACATCATCGACTACACAAGGGTTTCTAGGAACCACCAAGATTGAGAAAAACACCTCAAACACAAGGTCACCAAAGTGATCAACACCGTGAAATTGAGACCGAGCATGAAGATGGATTCATGAAGGAAAACACCATCCAAACCCTTGAAATCTGATCACCAAACATATGAATACCAAACCATGATATGAGAGAGAAAACCATACATCAAACACATGTAATGGATAAACAAAACCTCAATATTTCAAAAGATATCCAAATCATGATCATGGCGAGATAGACCAACGTTTCAAGAAGTGCATGCAAGCACCAACTTACACCATCCATAAAACTCATGAATAAGAATTTGGGTTTTGGAAAAAGAGATAATATATGCAAGATCACTACAGAAACATGAACCCTATATCAAGGTATCATCATTAATCAACATATAATTACATTTTAGAAATAAGATAAGCTTTGCATGTAATATCAAGGTGAAATAATAGTAGAGAAGAGAGTGAAACAATATTAGAGAAGAGAGTTATATAACCCGCCTTGTGGTGAAGACCAACTCCAATATCTAAGAAACTCTAAGAGAGAGAAGAAACCACAACTTTGATCAACTCCACATCCAAGCAATATCACCTCAAGAGATGAAAAGCAAACCATGGTCAAAGGAAAGCTAAAGAGAAAAGAGTAAAAACCCTAATCTGAAAAAGAAAGGGGAAAGATGGAAAGAGGAGATCTCCATCTCACCTAGGTATCACCATGGAAAACCATGGATTTGGCCTCTACTGGAGAGAAGTTCCTAAATCCTCACAAATGAACCACCATGGAAATACCATGGGTTCAGACAAGGAGAAAAAGAAGAAGGTAGGGTTCAAGAAAAATGAGATAAAGAAGGTTAGGCCACTTACCAAGCACAAAGGTTGAGATCCTTCTCTTCCAAGAACCAAACAGATGAGATCCAAAGATGAGAGAGGGAGATAGGATGCAAAGGATCAAATGCATGCAAAGCTATAGGTATATATACCCAAAGGTAGGAGAGAGATGTGGAAGGTTAAGAGTCCAACTAAACATGCCACTTATCCATCATAGAACAACTGTGCAACCACTAAAACCATGCATGCAACTACGATCATGAAAAGCAAGGTAGATCATCAACCTCACTTGGTCCTAAAGGACCATCGATCAAAGACAACATAGCCTGCAAGGCTCATCAGTCGAAGATCCAAACATCTCAACACCCTAGGTCTCTCATCAATCCAAGATAGAGATCCAAACTTCTTCGATCAAAGGGAGATCAAGGCACACCCAAAACATCTTCGACCACAGATATTAAAGCCAAGAAAACATAAACGTGGTTGCTGAAAATCAACTCAAAAGGGTCAACACTCAAAAAAGTTCAACCTTCCACTGAAGGCACCAATGCAAACCCTAAAAACATCACTCAAGGTGTCACCACTTCCCTCCTTATCAAACCAAGGTACAACAAGGAGACCCTATGATTCATTCTCTCTATTATAATGTCAAAACATAGGAGGTACATCCAACATGTGGCAAATTGCAAGATAAACCCTCATCAAGGGTAAATTGTAATTTGATCCAAAACAAGCACACATATGGAATAACTAGATCAAACACCATGCAAACTAGACCAAACTGAAAACATAAGCGTGTCACATATTATTAAAGATTATTAGGATATTTGATTAAGGTATAAGAATTTTATTAAGAAAAATCAAGCAAGATGAAGAACTAAGCTAGGTCAGGGTTCATACAATTGTTCCTTCTTCCCCTCCACTTGTCAATCACAACCGTAAGAGTGTCTGTACGATGCCACCACTTCCCCACACTATCCTACCCATAGATAGTAGAGAAGAAACACATTCGTTGTTGTAGGATTTGGATAAACCATATTCGTTTGCGGCGCCTCCACTCTATCGACACTGTCACCAAAACCAATACATTTTCACTAGGGTTGTCCTTGCCAAGGCCAACTGAGGACGGAACATGGCTATTGGATATGAAATCAATATAGGAGGGCCATTTACGAGGATGTCCTGAGGGCAATCCGTGCCCTCCATCTCCTCAAAAACTCCTTTGAGATCTGTATGTACAATGTGTTTTACTATACACACAAATCTCTAAGGGGAGTTCTTGGGGACGAAGGGCTAGGATGTCCCTCAAGACATTCTCCCAAATACCCCACCTAATCTTTGATCTTGGATATAGGAGAGATCCATCCACCCCATTCACTCCATGCATGTGGTAGTGTCATTGGTTATGTATGTACATGTGGATGTCATGGACAATGCCAGTTGTTGTTGAGGCTAATAGTCTAGCACAAAACCAATACCAAATTGCATGCGGTCATGATACTCTTTCTCACTCAATAAGAATATTATATAAACACGGCATTATTTAGAAGATAAGTTTACTTCAAGAGATGTGGATGATTACTAATTTACTATACAAGTACCACTTGGTGTCGGTAGGTGTACAAACACTGACTTTCATTTATCCCCATTGTGTTATGATATTTATGAATTTGAAAGAAATGCATTTACAATGAAATAGAAGGTAGATGGGCAACACGTTGCGCCACCAATTTCTTTTAGACAGAAAAACCAATCTTCATAAATACTAAATCCATAGACCTAGGAGTCATAAAACTACTATACATAACCTTTTGGATTCTTTTGAGAAAATCCATTTCCTCTGGTCCTAAGAACCCATAAGTATCAAATCTAAAAGGTATACATACATGTCAATTCTCGATATAGGATTTCTCATGCTTAGAAACTTTGGCTGCAATAGATTTTAGGACAACATGTCCCGCAATAAAACCTCCATATTTCAAGCCTTCCAAAGGTGAGACTCTCATTAGATCAACACACACATGTTTACCTCTAGACCAGCCAAAAATAAGAGCATATTCTAGTCTAAGTATCGATAACTACTCCTGTGGATCAGTAATAAACTCACAGGTGTCTGGTATGATTCTCCCAAGGTCACACACTAATAAACTAAATGATGACTAGATGCAACCGAAGGGAAACACACAAGGATCTTTTGAATTTATAGTGGACCTAGTCTGACACACCTACTTAAACTAATCACATGTACCCACAAGTGCACGGGGTCGTGTTGTATTATAGGCAAACGGTAAGAAAAGGGTCGATCCTCAGGGAGACGGGGCATTAGAGCCAGGTTAGTGTGAGATACGTTCCTAAAGAGGAGTGTAGGGTTTTTAGGGTTTAAAGGTTATTTTTGTTGATTACTCTAATGTTGCAAGCAATTAAAGAAAAGAAGGAAATTAGATTACCAAAAATCCTAAATTATCCTAAATAAGTTAAGTCTATGAAGCAAAGGCAAGACAAATACCTAAGAAAGAACAAAGAACTACAACCAAGATACCCTAGACTAGAAAACTAAGTTAACACCTAAGAGACAAGTTAAGCACTAGAGCAATCAAGGACCTCAGTCACCACCACTAACAAGAGCAAAGCTAGAAATCTCAAAAGAGCATTAACTACTCAAGCAAATTCTAACTAGAAAGAAATAGGCAATTAACTAAGTAGAAACTAAGAACAAGAAACTACTTAGCATGAACAAGATAAATTAGCAAGATTGGTTTTAGATATGATAGGGATACATGAGCAGTTTGGGAAATGACACTAAGATTCCAATTGAGGGGAAGATAGAACAAGCAAGCCTAATCATTCATTCTAGATCAATTAAACCAAACAACTAGTCAAATGCTAAGAAATAACCCTTACTATTCGTTATCCTAAGGAATAGGTGAGATTTCACTAGGATTTGACTAATCTAGGTTTCTAGCAATAGGTTTCTTAGTGTAATTGGGATCCAAAAGGTAGAATTGGGGAGTAGAGGAGAGGGTGTTTCACCCCACATTACTCGCCATCTAGATTTTAGTAAACTCCAAGATTGTACTAATAAACCCTATACTAGATACTTAGATCACACACCTAGGAGTAGGAGAAGGACTATATGTAGGGGGATATGGGCTGCTAGCTAGGGATCCACTAATTGGACCTAGGAGCAAGTCCCAAGACAACCCCACATATGCTATCTTCTCCTAGAATTGGGTGGCTTCAAGTACACAAACACAAGAAATTCATATTTTTAGATACAAACCACAAGTAGAGACATGGGAAATGAGATTTAAGTAGCAAACAATCATCATAGAATAAAATCATAGAGTTTACAAATAAACTTCCCCCAACATAGTATTAAAGTAACATTTTTTTCCCCGAACAACCCACCACAAGGGGCTTAGCTACACATGACTAAACAAAAAGAGCAAAGAAAAGAGAAGAAAGAGGTAGAAATCTGTGGAGATCGTAATAGATCCTCCTCCTTCACCCCTGAGCAGTTGTAGAGCATGGCACCTCCTCCAAGATGGATGAATGGCATGGAAATATGGGGGATTATGGTGGAAAACCTAGAAAACTAGGGTTTGAGTAAGGAAATGGAGTGGAAGTGGAAGGTGGGAGGTAGGTGAATGGATTGAATGCAAGGAAGTGGATAAGGAAGCTCTATAGTAGCTGTAGGGATACTAACCTTTGTGCTATAGCCACCACCTATGCATATATATGTTGTGGGAAGGAACTAGGTTAAGTGGGGGAAAATGGGAATAATAGTAGAGAAAATGGGTAGGGTTAGGTGGTCCCCATGACCGTGGTGAGGCACCACAATTGTGGTGTGGATTAGGTGGCACAATAATCGGTAGTGGGATGGCTGAGGTGAAACATGGAGGTGAAGTATAAGTCTAGGCATGAGTGGCCACAACCATACAGGGTGCCACTATCGTGGTGGGTAGAGGGTGCCACGACAGTGCTGGGTAGCACGATCGTGTTAGAGGAGGTTACTACGGCCATGCTTTCTATGGGGGTCATTTTGAGTTTGCCTCGCCATGGTTGTGGAAGTCACCATAGGTGAGTTGGCCTTCTGTGTCCATGGTCGTGTTGCTGGACTTGAGTGTAGCCATTCACATGTATTTTGGGCTGAGTCACTATTGATTTTTGGGACCTTAGAGATTAATTTGCCACGTCATGGCATGGGCCATGGGCAAGTTACATCTCATCATCCACGGTCATGTTGTTGTCCACGACTGCGATGTCTTCAATGGCCATGACCATTTTATTGACTACAACCGTGTTCATTCAGTACAAATTTTCTGAAGATTTTGTAACTTTGGAAGATTAAATCACCACGGCCATGGTAGCTTCCCATGGCCATTTTGGGTCTTGTTTTGCTGACTTTAATTTCAACTTCTCATATGACTGCCTTTTTCTTTGGACTTATCCTTGTGCATGCAAGGAGATCTTAGGGAAGAGTTAGGTCCAATCTTGGAGTGCACAGACCCAAAGATGTTCTTCAACTATCTCCCTTGCATCAATGCATGCATAAGTACCTTAAAAAATGCACAAAGGGAGGTATAAGTGTGTTTGACATGGAAGTTTACATTGGAGGAAATAACTTCCAATCTACAATGTTTAGATGTGATTATAAAGCAAAAAGGCATAGGATGAAGCCCTAAAATAGGGTTGCATCACCACCCCAAACTTAAAACATACTTGTCCTCAAGTATGCTCCAACTTAATCTCTGTATTGATTTTCTTTCAATCAAACAAGAGTGATAAATGCATTTAAAAATATAAATATTGACTAGTGGTCTCAAAAGTGACTAAGTGCATGTGTTCCACTTCTCTCCTCTCCACTTTCACAATCCAATCATAGAAAGAGCACTGAGCATACAAACTTCAAATATAGAGCATAGAACACACAAATTTTCCAATGTCCTTCATGTAGTTTTGGGTAAACTATTTCATGATGGCATCAATGAATGATGACTAGGAGTGTTGTTTCACTTTCATGCATTTAGTTTTATGCTTCAAACAACATGGTTGTTGAAAAGGGTAAAGTGAGCTAGGTTTGATGTTTTTATCTCAATGGGTATGAAAATGGAAGAAAGGATTTCGGTATGAAATTGGAGTGTTTTAACACTCATCTTTTATTTAGATACTCTTAAACAGGAACATCTTTTATTTTCCTTTTGCTTTTTCTTTTTCCTCTTTCCTTTTTCTTTTTCCCTTAGTGTAAATAGGGCATATGGTGGAGAGAGTGAAGTGAGGAGATGTATATATATCCACCCCAAACTTTTGGATGTGGCCAAGGCTAAATATGTTCACTAAGGCATCCTTTCATGAGGCGGAGAGGTATGAAGATGGTGAATGAAGAGTCAGGTCAAAGAGGGGTCATTAGTGTGGTCTTCAACATAAAATCTCATGTATGAAAAATATTGGATCTAGCGCTCTAGATTGGGAGGGTGAATAGATATTCAAAACTCTCACATGATAAGTTATACCTACAAATTATATCAATCAAAACCAATATCTTAAGAGCAATTTGAAGTCCTAACTAAGAAATCATAACAAGGATGAGAGAAATTTAAACATGCACTTGGACAAGGTGGTTTAGAGTGGTTCCACTCTCCAAACTAGGAGAGAGTCAATCCACTACCTAGAGAGGTCAACCTTTAGGACTTTGAAATCCGTGTATACTTATGTTCATTCATAAGAGATACAAGGAGACCACCACACATCTAAGGACTTACCTATTAAAGACAAGAGTTTTCCACCTATACAAGGACTTACCCACGTGAACAGGATGTCTTAAGCCTTCAATAAGGACTTACCTACACTTGCATCAAGTCTTTTGCCTTGAAGAAATTTTCCCATGCTTCTTGAATCTTGGCCTTTCCCTTCTCCTTCACATGAAGAATATCTTCACCTCTTCTTCAACCTTGAATAAGAACAACAACATCTTCACCTTCACTTGGAGTAGCTTGCTTCAACCTTTTCTCCTTTGAAAAGGGGGTAGGGATGATGGAATGGAATGAGAGATTTACAAGCACGTGAAGGTATATCTCTTATAACTGGCCTAACTCACACATAATCATGAAATACTTTGTAAATGAGAGAGATAAAGGGGCTCAAGGAGTTACAACACACTCAAGTATAGAAAGGACTTAGAATCGCATGAATGAGCAAACTTGGAATGATCTCCAAGGGGTCCTATTTATAGTTGGTGATGTTCCCTTAAGTGTGGGATCACTTAAGAGAGAAATATATCCATTTTCCAAGTTACAACGGATCTATTCACGCTCAAAAAAACTATATAATGGTTATCATCACTTTTTCTACATTTTGCGTACAGTACATTTGGTCGAGTTTTAATATATATAACTCGACCGATCCACTAGGTGACAAAGACAATTTTCAAACTATCCGTCAAGTTTGTCCTGGAAAAATCGACCGATGAATCAAAATTAGTTTTTCTTAGTTGATCGATCAGTCGAGTTCTGTGAGTGTGCAACTCGACCGATTGGTCATCTTCATAGAATCCATCACTAAATCGGTGGTGTTTCCAACTCAATCGATAAACATTCTATGACAAATTTTCTAATTGACTTTTGAGTGGCCAAACGTTGGAATTAAATGTCCCTAAAATTTTCTCATCTTGGTTACAATTCATATCATAAATACAAGTGATTACAAAAATCAAAGGTTATTTGGAGTGATTTTCTAAAATGTGCACTTACATTGCTTTTGACTTGAACTAGAATAAGCTAGAGCTTGTGTAACTTGATCCTTTTCATGTACCTAAAGCCTGATATTAACCTTGAACAAATATATTAGATACATAGGAATGGAATGGTTAAGTCATTATCAAAATATGGACAATGTATAACTCTCAAGTCAACATTCTCCCCTTTTTGATAATAACAAACAATTCCTCAATCATATTGAAAAGGATATGTAATGTTATACCTTTGCCTTGTGAATTGTAGGGGGGTTCATGATTTGGAGAATATCAATTTCTCTCCCTCAATCTATGCTTACTCTTACCTGCATAGTTAGTCTATCTACACAAAGAAATATGACATATATACTATATGTTCCTTTAGTAAGTCACATGATGATGCATATAATGAACAAGAAAAGGATCCCATAGACAATGAAAGCAATATGGTTGAGCTTCAAAACATTGAACTTCTCTCCCCCTTTTGACATTATCAAAAAGGAAGGGGGTAGAAGAGCACAGAAAATAGGTCTTCTCTAAGAACAACCAAACATTCATCCGCAACATGCAATCTCAAAGAATACAACAAACAAAGACGAGAGAAACAAGCAGTCTAAGTCATAATAAAAATATGGTAAACATGGCACCCACTCATGGGATATAGTAAATCAAAGAGTAAGTGTACATATGATTAAGATTACAAAACAGAGAGCATGTCCTCAGAAACAACTACAAGACAAAATGATGAAAACAAGATGATAAATTGTACAACTCAGAAAATGTGCCAAGATGGTTTTAGTACAAAATAGCCAAGAAAGATATATGATCATCAACATCTAGACTAAAAAATAAAAAATCTAAAAATATAGGTCATCTATGTCCACATCATCAACAACATCATTAGCATCAGCATCTAAGGCCTCTGGCTCATAATCGTCATCTCCGTCTAAAGGTGTAACAGAATCACCTTCATCACCAGAGTCACCAGCAAAGCTATCATCATAACCATCATCACCATCATCATCCTCAGAAGCCTTCTCATCAGCATCAAAAGCCTCCTCATTAGCCTGATCTGACATCTCCTGATCAGCAAAGGAACCAAAACCACAATCGGGCCACATGCATTCTTCTTAGCCCAGGACATACCAAGAGCATGGAGCTCATTGGCGTAAGGGAAAGAGGGAGTAGAGGTACCAAGGCCAACAAGTAGGGTGGCTAAAGGGCCAGTAGGAAGAGGCAACACTCCATGGGTAGACCGACTTGTAGTAGAGGGTGTAGCAGTAAAAGCAACAGGTGGAGGGATTGGGTAAAAGCGATCATATGCATAGGATGCATAGTCACCTCCTGAGCAGGATACGAGTGTGTACATGATATGTCCATGTTGGACATGATGGCACAAAGATCCTGATGCATGTTCTCCTAAACTTGAAAGTTATACACCTATTGATGCCTCGTGTATCCCATGAGGGTTTTATTTGATACATAAAATGAGGTGCGGGAAGGTCAGGAAGGCTGAGGTAGTGGAGGAGAATGGGTGGAGGTAGAGGTGGAGGCTTCAGGTGTGGTATACGAAGGGATAGGCACATACTTCTGAAGTGTGATCTCACTGATGCAAACACCTTTCTAGGTTGTTTCGTAGTGAAGGTCATGGAAAAGAAATTTGCCAATGACAACTTGAAAAAGACCACAGATTAGGGTTGGGTATGGTAGATGGGTGCCACAAGTGTTCTTTCCAGAGTCAAAATAGGTCATGTGGTGAAGGACATAATGAGAACATTTGACTCCAATTTTCTTCAAGAGACAAAACATAATCACTGTACATTTTCTGCAATTTCAGTCTGATTTTTCTTAGGATGAATATTGTAGTTAACATCTAGGTTGAGTATGTGGTTATTGAGGTCTAAGGCGAAGGAGGTAAGGGTACACTTCTTCCTATAGGGAAATTGAGGCTTCTTCAAGTATTTGTGAATGTCAGGAAGAGTGAGATCATACTTCTTGTAGAAAGCCTCAATGTCAACTAGGTCACAATACTCAGGGTAATCCTTCCTCCAAGTATCAGTCACCTCAGTACTTGAGAAGAAGATGTTCAGGGTATCCTTGGAGACTTGGAATTTCTTCCCTGCAATCATGGAAGTGAGGACTACATGACCATTAGGTGGGGGTACGAGTGTGTCATAATTCCATTACAAGCTAACATTGAATTCATGAACAACTTTTGTGCTTGTGATGGAATTGCTGTAGCACGCACATTCAATGCACAAGGCATAGAGGTGGTGATCGTATAGAAACTCGGCTACTTGATCGATGACCCTTTGTCTACATGGGGTTGGCTGAGAAAGGGCACAAAAAGGAAAAGGATTCCTAGGAAGGAGCTTCTTGTACCTATTGAAAGCCTCATTGAAGACAAAAAAGGTATCGTCGAAGGGTATGAGATGTGAGTTGGAAGAGTATGATGGTGCTCCAACTGGGGCCGCTCTCTTTCTCCTGTTGGATGGAATGGAGACAAAAAGAGAGGATGGAGAGAGAAAACACAAGGAAAGCACCACCACAAACTGTCCACACACCTAGGGTTGATGGGAGATAGGTCAAGGAATGTCGATTTAGGTCGAACTAGGGCTAAGGAGAGGAAGGTCGGAGCTAGGTTTGAGAGCTTGAGGGAGCTAGAGGTTGGATCGGTCAATTTTTCTCTAGTTTAGAGAGATAAAATTCAATCAAACCTAACTTATGTTTGCTCCATCCTAGCCATCTGTCGAGTTCTTTGACTCAGAAACTTGATCGATCAGCTCTTGAAAAACACTCTCTGATTTGGTCGAGTTGGCAACTTGAGTGATGGTCCACCTAAACCAACATTAGAAATCTTAATTTCTAGCCACTAGAGTGCTAATTAAATTTATTTTTCATGTCCATTTCACATTTTAAACATACTTAGCCACATATCACTCATCAATGGGTACTATTTTGTGATGAAACAAGCGTTTGCAAAAAATACCCAAAAAAGAGAAAATCAAGGCAAAAAGAACATGAAAATTGTTTTTTAGCATATTAGCAAGCAATGGTGATCAAAACATAAGCAAAGAAAATAGGATGCATGAGAACTAGCTAGAAGGCATATAAAATTCATTCAAAGTAGTTATGAGTAGTTTAGATCTAATAAAGTTAAATTTCTCTCTAGCTAGAGGTTTAGTGAAAATGTCCGCCAACTAATTTTTCGTGTCCACATGCATGATATAGATCTCCTCTTTGGCAATGTAATCATGAAGAAAATGATGAAAAACCTCTATATTCTTAGGTGTACTATGCAAGATAGGATTTTATGATAATTTAATTGCACTAGTATTATCACAATAGATAGGAGAAGCATCAAAATGAATGTTAAAGTCTTGGAGCATTTGCTTCATCCATAGGACCTGAGCACAACAACTGCCGAATGTAATGTATTCATCCTCGGTGGTTGATAATGCCACTGTTCTCTATTTCTTAAAGAACCAAGACACCAATCATAGTCCTAGGAGAAAGCAAGTGCCACTTGTGCACTTTCTATCAGTCAAGCATCCCGTGTAATGTGCACCACTATAAGTCGTACGAGTAAAGACCCTTGACTTGGGATACCATAGAAAAAAGTTTGGAGTTTTGGCTAAGTACCTTAAAATCCTCTTAACAACTATAACATGGGATTTATGGGGATTTGATTGAAAGAGAGAACACAAACCAACACTAAACATTATATCATGTTTAGAGGTAGTTAAGTAAAGTAAACTTCCAATCATACCTCTATAGAGCTTGTCATATACCTTCTCACCTTATTCATATTTGTCAAGTTTTGTGGTGTTTGACATGGGTGTGTCCATCGAGTTGGTGTTCTCCATCCCAAAGAGCTTAAGTAGCTTAGTATGTGTACTTGCCTTGGTTGATGAAGTTCCCATCTTTAGTTTGCTTGTTTTGAAATCTGAGGAAGAATGTGAGCTCACCCATCATACTCATCTCACATTCACTTTGCATAAGATCACTAAATTCTTTTCAAATATCAAGGTTAGTTCCGCCAAAAATGATATCATCAACATATATTTGAATGACAAGAAAATGGTTAGAAGTGTGCTTTAGAAACAAGGTAGAATCTACTTTTCCCATGATATACCCATGATCTAACAAAAATTTCTTTAATTTATCATACCAAGCTCTAGGTGCTTGTTGGAGTCCATAGAGAGCTTTTTGCAACAAATAAACATGGTTAGGTAAACCATCATGTTCAAAGCCCAGGGGTTGTGCAACATACACTTCCTCCTCAATTATACCATTCAAAAACACACTTTTAACATCCATTTGATAAAGAAGAAAGTTTTTGTAGCTGGAAAAAGAAAGTAACATACAAATGGACTCAAGTCTAGCTACAGGTGCATATGTTTCATCAAAATCTATATCTTCCCCTTGATTGTACCCTTGAGCCACTAACCTTGCTTTGTTCCTTACCACTTTGCCTCTTTCATCTAGCTTGTTGTGGTAGACCCACTTGGTGCCAATGATCTTTCTATCACTTGGTCTTAGAACTAGGGTCCATACTTTGTTCTTTTCAAATTGCTCAAACTCTTCTTGCATGGATGGGATCCATTTATCATACCCAAGAGCTTTTCTGACGTTCTTTGGCTAAAGTTGTGAGATGAAGGTGTTGTTGGTGTTGGTATGTATGCCCTGAGAGCCAATCATGGGATGATTGGTGGGATACATTAAGATTGATTTGATAAACATCAAAGGCAAGCTTCCAATTCTTTCTAGTTCAGTCATATGAGATAATGATAGAACATAATGAATGTCTAGAGAATGACAATATTCAATGACGTATGCTTTCAGGTTCAGGACCTGAATGACGAGATCATACAGATGTTAAGAGTTTGTACATTCTTATTATGTCCCTAGTCGAATGTCATTGTGGAAGGTAGATAGACAACAATGACACACAAGACTAGATTGTGGTGTTGGTTGATGACAGAATCTCTTTAGTCATGATATGGAGATATCAAACCAAACACGTAGGTACTTGTTAGAGAACAAGTGTACCGAACAGACCCACTGTGAGTTTGACACATGGAACCATGACATGTGATGTGCACAAATCATATCATCTTTTGGATCATGTTTGGTTGCATATCCATGTTGTTTTGACTCAATTATCACTCTCATTCATGCTAGATTCTATATTTTTAGCTATTCTTACTTGTCTCATGGTTTGGATTGTAGGTACTATATTTTGCAATGAAATGATGAGGAATATATCATGTTATCTCTTATTGGATCACTCCTCAAGTATCTACATGTTTTGGGGTTTGAAACTACGCAAATACCACTTTTTACGGCATGTAATTCAGACCTATACACTGAAAGTTATGAGCAGAATCCACAACAACCCAGAACAGCCAAGTGCACGTCGTGCACCAAAATGCACGCTGTGCACCTGAGAGTGTCAAGCAGACTGAAAGTTTCTGGAAAGTTGCACGGCGTGCACGCAATTGCATGGCGTGCACATGAGAGCTAAAAGTTTCTGGAAAATTACACGACGTGTATTTCTTCAGTACACACCGTGTACAGTGCATTCTGGAGCAAATTGAAAGTTTCTGGAAAGTTGCACGGCGTGCACCTGGCAGTTTCAGTATTTTGAAAATTACGAGTTTTGTCTAAAACAAAGAGGGAACTTAATGAGCGATTATGCTCGGTCATTTGTATTAGTTCCCTCGTCCCAGAGCAAGGCAAGAGAAGTGGAGGGTGATTTTGAGGAGAAAGGAGGTGGTTTCTTGCCAAAGGAGCCCATTTCTTCTTCTCTTCTTCTCTATTGTCTTCTCCAAGGTGCAGCCAAGCTTCCCCAACTTCATGGAGCTTCTCGGGAGGGAAGTTTGTCCGGTTTGGAGCATATGTAGGAGTGGAATTTCGTCCTCAAGTCGGAATTCTACCTTTCTTGGGTTACACCTTGGGATTACTTAGCTTTTCCTTCTCTAAACTATGTTAAACTCTGAAATTTCTGCACATTTTCTATTGTACATCATTATGGACGAGTAGACTCTTTTTCTTGGACATGGGACAGTAACTCCCATGCCATAGCTTGTATGAACATATGAATTTCGTACTAAATGTTAGTTTCTTGCATGTTCCAAGAATTGTTTCAGATCTGAAATGCTTGTTTGTGTGATTGGCCATCATACTTGCATGTTTTATGCTTTCTTTCATAATCTGAGAGGATGTGTTTGAGAGTATGGAGTTACTCTTTTGGCAACTTGTCCTTGACCACGAGAGTGGCTGGGATTATGTTGAGGAGCAAGATTTGTGGTTTGAAATGAAATACATACACGAGAGTGATGTATGGAGTTAAAATCGTCATCACTTCACTGAGAGGTGAGTGATGACTACAAACCTCTTTTGCAAGTTAATTAACATATTTAAATTTGTATTTTAATATAAGCTATGATGTGATAGTGAAATCTAAAGTCTAAGATCCTCCTAACTCTGAATCTTAACCTTTCTTAAGTGATAATTTAGTATTTTGTTTTAAATCTATAATTTCGTTGCTCTAATCCAATCATCTTGTGTACAATGATCTAGATTATTGAAAATCATAACTCTTGCGCCTAACTA
The DNA here is from genome assembly GCA_963693085.1 of Alisma plantago-aquatica. NCBI lineage: Eukaryota > Viridiplantae > Streptophyta > Magnoliopsida > Alismatales > Alismataceae > Alisma > Alisma plantago-aquatica. The sequence continues at coordinate 568,817,227 of OY856410.1, forward strand.
ACCAACACTCCTTATGTTCGACCTCGACTACAACTACTCTCGTATACTTGCGGGATATAGCTAGTTGAGTAAAAAATCATTCTTATGATTGAAACTCATTAGATTAAAGAGCCAACAAGTTTTTGGCACCGTTGTCAGGGAACATCGGTATTACTGTTAGAGTAAGAGTTGTTGATAAGTAAATGAGACTAGATCACAACCTTCATATCCATGATCATATTCATAAATCATAATTCATCATGATCATCATAATTTGTTGTATCTTCCATGTTTGTTTTTGTTTCTCACTCACCTTGTTTATTTGCAGGAGCATATGGGGTGTTCATAAAAAGATCCTTGAACCGTGCATATCTCTACATTTAGAAAATGAACACACTATTTGCATCCCTCATGGAGCAAGAAGGAGTGAAACCCAAACATGTATGGAGGAATCACAACCCGCACAACCATCATCCATGTCACCATCATCCAAACGACATTCACCCATGTTACCTTCATCCACATCACCTTCGTATGTACCACCCTCATCCACACATCCTTCATCCACACCACCATCATTCACACCTAATTCACCACCATCATATACACCACAAACACCCATACCACATACATCACCACCATTTATGCCACACCCACCTAATCCTATGGATCCACATGAAGAACTAGTCAAGGAGGATGACCTTCCTCTTAAGGACTACTTTGGTACAACTGCAATGCACATGAGTGAGCCTATTAATATTTCAGAATTTGAGGCAAAAGAGTTTTCTATTAGCCCAGCCATCATACAATTGCTACAGCTAAATGCATTTGGAGGGACACCAATGGAGGATCCAAACCTCCACATTGCTGAATTTCTACAGTTGCTAAGAACCATAAAGATATATGGTGTTCCTACTGATGGGATATGCCTAATCCTTTTTGCATTATCTCTTAGAGATAGAGCCAAGGCATGGCTCTATACTTTTCCAAATAAGTCAATCGACACTTGGGAGGAGCTTCTAAAGGTCTTTTTGGCAAGATATTTTCCACCTAGCAAAACTTTGCAGCTAAGGAGTCAACTCATCAATTATTCTCAAAGGGATGGAGAGACCTTGTATGATACATGGGAGAGGTTCAAAGATCTTCAACATATTTTTCCACATCATGGCCTAAGCAATTGTCTTCTATTGCAATCTTTCTATAATGGTTTGTGCTATAATACAAGGATGTCTATTGATGTAGCTGCAAATGGAGCTCTATTGAACAAATCTTATGGAGAAGCCTATGCTATTATTGAAGATATGGCAGAAAATCATTGCCAGTGGAGTCCGGCTACAAGATACCACCCATCCTTTTCACATACTACTTTCGGAATGCAAATGGAAGATCACACGGTTGGTGCTATAGACATAATTGCAGCAGAGCTAGACACTTTATCACAAAGGTTTGAGAATCTAAGCACACATCCATTTCAAGCAACCAATAATATTGGTGATGCATGTGGTTTGCTTGGACACTCATCTTCTACATGTTATGCTTCTTCTATTTATTCCCCAATGGGCTACACTCCACTGGGCTTCTACAACAATGCAAACCCAAATTTCATTCAGCCACAACAACCACAAGTAACTTTTAAATTAGAGTCCATGCTTGCAACATTTATTTCAACTCAAATGCAGTAAAATGAGGAGTTCTATCAACAAAGACAATCAATGAAGGGTTCCATTTGCCAACTCTCTTCTAAGGTGGACGATATTTCCACTCATACACACATCTTGGAGAAACAAATTGCCCAACAAGCTCTTTCTAGCAAAGAAGCATTTCCACCTTTCTTGCCTAGTCCACCAGAGACAAATCCTACATATTTCAGGTCGATGACATTAAAGAATGGGGTTTTCATAGAAGTATATCCTTCAAAGTATGATGATGTTGATATCCATGATGATTATGAAGTTGCAACTAAAGGGGAGAAAGCTACAACACTTGCTCTACATGTTGATTCTTTAAGCAAGCCACATGTCCTTCCTCCTCACATTCTAGATGACACATTACTTTATAATGAGAACACTCTTCCCAACTCATATTTTGATGATGCTTCAAAGGAGAATGAAAAGACAAATAGTATTGGCATACAAAAGACTATTCTTGTTGCAACTAATAGGTGCTTTCGCTTGCCCCAAATCAAGGACATATTTGCAAGGAGACATCAATCTTTAGCACAACAATTTCCAGCTGCAAATCAGAGCACCAGTCCTCCATGGACTTTGATGTTTCCACCATGATGAGGTACCCGGTTGCAACCTTTTTAGTTTGATTTATGCAGTGAGGACACTGCAGATTTCAAGCTTAGGGGGGAGCAATTGGATGGTAACCTAGTTCTTTTAGCTTTTCCCTTTCATGTTATTTGCTTCTTGTCATTTGCTTTTGTTTTGTGTTCACATTTCAGTCATTATTTTCAATTCTCCTCTTCTGGTGGCAAATCTAGTATGATATGAGGTTTATCTTTTATATGTGGATAGAACTCCTATGCTTAACTGATTGTCCTCTTTTGATGAGAAATATCATTTGGAGAAATTGTAAACGGCAGGCATTAATCAAATGAAACCTTTTGGCCATCAATATGTGCTTAACTCTGGTTTAAGCTTCTAGCCCGAACATTCATCTTTCACATCCTTGATTGCTTAAAACATGTAATGGTTTCAATTTTTGTGAGTAAATCAACTTTACAACATCATTTGGAATACGGGATGCCCTTGTCAAGCTCTTAGTGCATTTCAACCACTCTTTCAATGAAAAAAAAATCAAAACAAATGAATGCAATCTAGCTAATGTTGCTATTTAGTTGACTCTCCTATGTTTTGGAAAAAATTTAAAATTTCTTTTGGCTTATCTGATCTTTATACCCCATAAAATATGGCTAAACTGCCTACATATCATGCTAGCCTAGTGTAAGTCCGATCTGGCCACGATGGTTAGGTGGTATGTCTTAAAAGAGGGTAAAATACTCCAACAAACATTCCACGTGTGCATAAGCCTACATTAGCAGCCGAGTATCGGAACCCATAATCTATTATCATGTCATTTTTGGGAAAGAAGGAGAGTACATACAAAATTGTCAATTTTAACTAAGATTTCACCATTTGTATCCTTAATAGTTGAGAGTTTGAGTTGCACATCCACTAATTGCTTGGCTTGGTCATCCAAATTCTACTTAGTGTTGTTTAATTGATTGAATTATTTAATTGTGACCACCCCTACAGAACTAAAAAACTCTTTCTTGGGTGTTTGAGTTGAATTGATGGCTATGATCATAAACATGTTGTTCATGGTTGGTTTGGTTTTATACACATCTTTCGTTTCATTTGATCTATTCATGAAGTTTACAATTCTTCATTTATGTTTCTATGCTCTTTTTGCTTGAGGACAAGCAATGGTTTAAGCTTAGGGGGATTTTATGTGCAAAAATCATATCATCTTTTGGATCATGTTTGGTTGCATATCCATGTTGTTTTGACTCAATTATCACTCTCATTCATGCTAGATTCTATATTTTTAGCTATTCTTACTTGTCTCATGGTTTCAATTGTAGGTACTATATTTTGCAATGAAATGATGAGGAATATATCATCTTATCTCTTATTGGATCACTCCTCAAGTATCTACATGTTTTGGGGTTCGAAACTACACAAATACCACTTTTGAAGGCATGTAATTCGGACCTACACGCTGAAAGTTATGAGCATAATACACAACAGCCCAGAACAGCCAAGTGCACGTCGTGCATCAAAAGTGCACGCCGTGCACCTGGGAGCGTCAAACAGACTGAAAGTTTCTAGAAAGTTGCATGGCGTGCACGCAATTGCACAGCCTGTACATGAGAGCTAAAAGTTTTTGGAAAGTTGCATGGCGTGCATTTCTTCAGTACACGCCGTGCATAGTGCATTCTGGAGCAAATTGAAAGTTTCTGGAAAGTTCCACGGCGTGCACTTTGGGTGCACGGCGTGCACCTGGCAGTTTCAACATTTTGAAAATTACGAGTTTTGTCTAAAATGAAGTGGGAACTTAATGGATGGTTATGCTCGGTCATTTGTGTTAGTTCCCTCATCTCAGAGCAAGCCTAGAGAAGAGGAGGGCGATTTTGTGGAGAAAGGAGGTGGTTTCTTGCCAAAGGAGCCCATTTCTTCTTCTCTTCTTCTCCATTGTCTTCTCCAAGGTGCAACCAAGCTTCCCCAACTTCGTGCAGCTTCTTGGGAGGGAAGTTTGTCCAGTTTGGAGCATCTGTAGGAGTGGAATTTCATCCTCAAGTCAGAATTCTACCTTTCTTGGGTTACACCTTGGGATTACTTAGCTTTTCCTTCTCTAAACCATGTTAAACTCTGAAATTTCTGTACATTTTTTGTTGTACATCATTATGGTGGAGTAGACTCTTTTTCTTGGAAATGGGATAGTAACTCCCATGTCATAGCTTGTATGAACATATGAATTTCGTACTAAATGTTAGTTTCTTGCATGTTCCAAGAGTTGTTTCAGATCTGAAATGCTTGTTTGTGTGATTGGCCATCATACTTGCATGTTTTATGCTTTCTTTCATAATCTGAGAAGATGTGTTTGAGAGTATGGAGTTACTCTTTTGGCAACTTGTCCTTGACCACGAGAGTGGCTGGGATTATGTTCAGGAGCAAGGTTTGTGATTTGAAATGAAATACAAACACGAGAGTGATGTATGGAGTTAAAACCGTCATCACTTCACTGGGAGGTGAGTGATGACTACAAACCTCCTTTGCAAGTTAATTAACATGTTTAAATTCGTATTTTAATATAAGCTATGATGTGATAGTGAAATCCCAAGTCTAAGATCCTCCTAAATCTGAATCTTAACCTTTCTTAAGTGATAATTTACTATTTTGTTTTAAATCTATAATTTAGTTGTTCTAATCCGATCATCTTGTGTACAATGATCTAGATTATTGAAAATCATAACTCTTGTACCTAACTAACCAACACACCTTGTGTTCAACCTCGACTACAACTACTCTCGTATACTGGTGGGATATAACTAGTTGAGTAAAAGATCATTCTTATGATTGAAACTCGTTAGCCTAAAGAGCCAACAACATGGTAGTCACACTTAGTTCTCACAGTGATGGTGGTGAGTGCAATTCTTTGACTACAAATCACTACACTCAACACATGTCATTGGGTACACTTTGACATCATCAAACACAGTCCTGAAACATGGGTTGTTACAAAGGTGATGATTGGGTGGCTTTGACACATGGGGCTTTTGAGGGGTGAGTGATAGATATGGGATTTGTCCCTCCTGATGGTGTTTGATATCCATGGCCACTTGATGAGTAGGATTATGATAGGCGTGCGCACGCAGGTGTGAATCAATATGTGATATTGATGTCATACATATCTCCTCCAATCTACTCTGAGATCAAGAAAGTGAATGAACGTTGATAGGGTGACTGTTCCATGCCTTGAGTTTATTCGGGATATCAGTGACAAAGGTATTATACATTCGCTGTAACACCATTCACGGATTGTAGGATTAAAAGTTGTTCTCCAACTTTCTATTTCACTTGGGTAGCACTAATGTGCGACTAGGAACCACTCTTTGCTTGTGAAGTCATAAGTGTTATGGACTTTCACTGCCAACGTGAAATGGGCATGTAGGGTCACACACATAGGATTTAACCTGGAAGAGGAGTTTATACACAAATGATGTTTAAATGGATTACTAAAGGAGTTTAGTAGTTCAATTAAACACTCAGCTAATTGATAGCTCAAAATCATAGTGTTCAAGGTGTTGGACTAATTGATTAGAGTATCAGATTGATTGAAATTGTAATTGACTAATTTTACATAGTCTGCACTCCCAACCGATCGGCTCGTGTGATGAACCGATCGATTCATGTTGGTGAACCGATCGGCTCAAAGTGGTAAGTCAAGCTTATGTATATATCAAACAAATAGCTCTTGGTTCAAGAAATAAGATTGAATAATAATGAGGATGGCTGCTCTATGCCTCTAGTTCAATCTGGACATTAGTGACAAAGAAACTATACAAACACTACAACACCTTACATAAATTGTAGGTTGAAGTTGTTCTCCAACTTTTCATTTACTTGGGTAGCATTGAAGTGTGACTAGGCACCGCTTATTGAATGTGATGTCATAAGTATTATGGACATTCACTGCCAACGTAATATGGAACATATAGAGTCACACACATAGGTCTTGACCTATAAGAGGAGTTTAGATCTCGAATGACAATTGAATTAAGAATTAAAGTGTTTAGGTATATGATTCACACATCAAATAGGCTGACAGCACTACCAAATGCCCAATGCAAGTGTTGAGACGGCCGTTTGGAGTGCCAAACAGTCGTCTCAAGTGTAGAGATGGGCATCTGGGTGCCAAGCCTATTGTAAGTTGAATTTGGCTAAGGAACGAACCAACCCGATCAAACCGGCTTGACTTCGATCACCAGACGACCTTCTAGGTGACTGATATAGCTGTCTCGCATGGGAAAGATGGTGCTATTCGGTTAAGGAAGGTTCTAAATGTTTCCCTATTCTTTTTTCTTTCTCAATACTTGTTGCACAAGAAAATCAATGTCTAACATTGATGGGAATTGATTTGCCAAATTTGTGTACAACTGGGAAACTATGAAATGACCATCTCATAGTAAGAGATGACCGTCTCATGTGCTAGATGACCATTTGGGTTTTCCAAATAGCCTTTTCAGCTGCTACAGGTTGTAAAGTTTCCAGAATTGTTGTGAAAATTCAAGTTCTTCTGGTCCTTTCCACTTCCTCATGTTAATCCCATACTGGATAGCAAATGGGAACCATGGCCATGGCCTCTACTATATGTAAAGGGGTATTGGAGGCTTCCATGGCCATGGCCTCTACTATATGTAAAGGGGTATTGGAGGCTTCCTAGATCACAACATAGATAATTGAGAATCAGTTACTCTGAAAAAAATTGTCCTCTCTGGTTGTGGTAACCACGAGAGCCCAGACGAGTCCTACTCGATTAGGGAGGGATATCTAAAGGGAGAGAAACAACTGAGTTCATTGTCATGGGAGAGAAGGCGTGTGACTAGTACATCAGTGGGAGGGACAAATCCTTACTACCCAGTTTAGTAAGACAATAAGAGTTCTAGGCGGTCTGTGTAAACTTCTATAAAGGTGGGAGGTTGTTGTCTGCCGCTAAGGATGACATTGTCAACCAGCAGTTCGTGACGAGAGGAGATATTATAGAAGATGACATGCGAGTCAGGTGTCCTAGGAGGAGCAGTCAGACGAGTCCCAGTGCAACAAAGATTTAGAGTTTTACATCTACAATGATGAGGATTGTCGCTAGACTTGCCCTAGGACCAGGTTTATCCTCATAAACCATCCTTCATGTCTTATAGTAATGGATGTGATCTGTTGGATAAGGGGAATATAGTAGCTATTTTTTGTCTCTACTTCCTATCTCATAGCCATATTTCCCAATAGTGGTATAAGAGAAAATGCCAATTTACAATATTACGGGATAAATAATATGATCGGATTTTGATTTTATCATTCTATTATTTCATGTGATGCGAATAATATCTTATCAAATCCAAACACCACAATAATCCCAAAATGATATATATATATATATATATATATGATATATATGCAATTTACACGTGTCTCCCTAAAAGCAGTTTTGATGATGGATGTGTAGCATGGTTATGGCTAATAACCCCTATATTCTGTACATGGTTGTATGGTTGGTTGATCCTATTATCTTGGTCTGTGTATGAGCCTCTGTTTTTTCTTCCCCATGACCCTTGAATATAACTTGAGGTTTACAAATAACTATGTAAAAGTAGGATAGTTTAATTTCCTATTATGATGAAGATGAAGGATGACACTACAAAAAAAATGCCCATTAGTGGCCTTATAGAAATGCCACAAAAAAAATAAACGCCACAAAACATGTTTAGTGGCATTTGTTGATACTTAAAAAATGCCTCTAGTACCAATGCCACTAGAAAGATAGTGGCATAAGTTGTAAACACCACTAAACGGTAGTCTTTAGTGGCTTCCATTAATTGCCAAACAAAGTCCACTAAAACATCATTTGACATTTATAAAAAGCCACTATCCATCAATTGGCTTTTATACAAATACCATTATTTTATATAATTTTCATTGTATGAAACAGTTCTTATTGAGTGTAATGGCGTATAAAAAAGGCACTAATGACATACTAGTTCTGTATAACTACATTTTCATGGTTTTTCGACATTCAATTTTCAGTTCATTATCAAGTTTTGTAATTGAATGTCAATTGCAGCCAAACTCAATTTTCCAAAAGTATGAATATTTTTTATTTATAATCAATTGATAATTACATGGGGAGGACATTTTACCTTGCCCCTTAGACTGAATACAACACCAATGATATATTTTCATACATAATTTTTCTATTTAGTACAATAACTTCTACATCATTGGATCTGTCTCTTCCCTTATATGACTATCTACTATTCAACAAGTTGACTTCAGAGCTCCTTTAGGAAATAGATTTACATTCTGGTGGAATCCCTGAACCACCTCCTAGAACCACTAGATAATAGGTGATGCATTGCTGTAGCCGGAGTCACCTCCCATTATCACTGGATAACAGGTGTTGCATTGATGTAGCCAGAATATTATGTATTCTGAAGTAATCAGTAACCATGATAGAATTGGAACTGAAGTTTCTGGAATATTATGTGTTGTTTCAGCTGTTAAAAACCTACATCACTTGAAAATGATTCAAAATCATGTTAGGTGCATTGAATTTTAGCATGTATGCAATAAAATGAGTAATAGTGAAAAGTTGGTGTTTATTGTCTGGATTTTAGCATGTATGCAATAAAACGAGTAATCTTAATAGGTAGATGTACCTGAAGACTAGCAAGAACTATAGATTCAAGACTATTGTGGAAACAATAATAGATAGTAACTTGCATGGATTCTGATTGAAGGAATGTGTCTTCAACAGTACCAACAGAATATGACACCATACTTGAAGCCTACATGACATCTTCCCAATCTTCAAATGTCTCTTTCCAGTGGTTTCCCCTCAACCACCCAACCTATACCTACAAGCCAAGTCCTCAGTTTAGGCACCATGTTACCTTCTTCCAAGGCAATTGTGCCTAAAGGGTTTTCGTCTACTTTGCATAGTTTAGTACATGTACAAGGAGCACTGGCTAACGCCAATCAACAACAATTACCAGGATGAAGTATATCACATTTGCTTCAGTAGCCCATTCAACAAGCACTTGGTGCTTCAGCAGGAGGGACAAGCATTACAATTAGTCTTGCAACCTTCTCAACCATCAGATTCCCAACTTCAGCAACAATTGCATCTAAATAATGAATTGAGCTTGAGTCAGCAGCAGTTCCAAAGTAATGTAACTGGTGCATTTCTAAGGACTTGTAATCATACAAACTAAAAAGATTAGTCCTACAGACAAAAAAGTAAAAAAAGAGACCTATCATTAGTTATATTGGTAAAACCAACTGAAAAATGTTGCCATGCTAGGATCAATTTAGTACTTAATTATGTTTCCAGTACCTTACAGATGTGTCTAGCATAATTTAATAACATGCATGTCCTGCATGATCAGCAACACCTATAAATGACATGGCAGAACAATTCTAAATCAGTTTGTTTCTTGGTATTCAACGAACACATTTGCATAACTTTATACTTATCATACTAATTTGATAAATATTATTGATTCTAGGAGTTCTTATTGTAAAGTATTATTGAATACCTGTAATGTTATTTCAAATTGTATTTGGTGTAGTGCAGTGGTATCACTGAGTTTGCCAATGTTTGAGACAGAACCTCCCTAAAAAAATTAGACAACAAAAATCTGTTGGATGGCCTCATTTTCCAAAGAAAGATATGTTACCCAACTAACTTGTGCATAGTTGCATAGAACTAATAGTATCATAGTTACCAGAATGAAAAGCAATAACAAGTTAAACATATAGTAAAATTAATCGAATGAGCATAAGTTTTTATTGAAAAATAACTTAACATGTAACTATGGAAAGGCATCCCTTAGTGACAAATAGACTTCCTTTAGACTCATTTTTCCAAGATTAAACCTATAGATATAAACGATCAATAGATAAAACCAAAGTTTTGAATAACAGGAATCAGCAAGCTGTCAAAATTTTCACTACTTGATGCCTAAACAATTAATTGGTTTCATATTTATACATTTACATAACAGTTACATGTTAGATCTCCCCAGGTTTATTTTAGGTCTATAACTTACCCTTTTTACTCTGTTTCAATTGAATAACATCATTCCAAATGCTAATGTTGGTAGAGATTACATACTAAATCAAATAAAGTTGCCTTCTGGTACTTTTTCCTCAAAATTTGTCAGTTAACATTTGTTTTTCTAATCATACAAATATTTCTATATTAATCTTTCCTCATATAAAGTACTTCATGGAACAACAAAGTTCCAAGTTCAGTAGCAGCTACAAAAACTATCTAAGAAATGGGCTTACTATCACATATTATCAGGTCCAGATAGTAACATGTAATTAACAAATATGTGGCCACTGGAAAACCAACATGTAAGGCTACATTTTCCATTCTCCAAGGTGCACAAACCCCAAAGAGCTTCATATGTCAATAAAAGAAATTCCTTTGTGAAACCAGATGACACACATATAGAGCAACATTTGAGAAGAAAGGCAGTAGCTAGGGGCGCTCTTCCTGATGCAAATCATCAAATCGATGTCTAGTTGACACATCTAACTAATCAAAGTCTGACCACCACACAGATTCTTCTAAACAACAGATGAGCATACTAGGGAAGTAGGATATATAGAAAACAAATAAATTTTCAGACATTAGCAGATAATAGAGAAAAAAGTAAATAGAAATAGGATGAAGAAGAAAAGGAAGAAAAAAATCAAGAGTATGTAGTAAAACCATAACAATGGAGCATTGGTAAATGGGTAATAATAGAGCAGTAGTTTATCTGTAACGTAGCAGCAATTTTTCTGGTTGGTGGAGTAAAAAAAGAAACGATGATACAGAGTGGAGTGTGTAGTAAAATTACATCAACTTTGTTACTTGGTAAAATTGCAGCAACTTTGTTACTTGGTGGAGCTGTGCGGGAGAAGAAAAATAAGAGAGATTAAGGAGGAAGAACAAATATCAAAAGAAAAGAAAAAGAAGGTCATGGAAAGATAAGAAGTAAGAAAAAAAACTTGATAATGTCTAATTGTCGATAATCTAGCAGGCGCATTAGCGCTGCCGAGGCAGGTGCCCAACAACTTAATTAGGTTGAGTGTCCAGGGTCTAGAGAGTAGAGGCTAAGGTGTCCGCATAGGGGGGTGACCGGACAACCATTGGTATACCTAGGGTGGCTTATTTTTTAGATCTCAGTTATAGATACCAGATTATGCAAACCATGTTGCAAGACTCCATTCGTTCATTTAAATTAACTATCAGACAATACCCCAGACATGGGTATGTATAGGTAATGCACAAGTTGCCCTAATTGGCATATTTCCACTAATGACCCTCCTGAACTAAGGTTTATTGAAAAGTTTCAAACAAGTCTCCAACGAATACATGCAATTTCTAAGACTGAAATAATTGCAAATAGAACTCTAGACGGAAACCAATAAAAGATAACCATTTGTGAGTGCAACACATTCTAACAAGAGGTGCCAAAACCCTAGACTACATTAATAAGTATGCTAACCTTTGTCCTTTACACTGTCCTTTATTTAATTATTCAAAACCACATAATAAACAACTAATTATCTTTTATATATGATATGCTAGCCCCATGAATGTCTATCCATTATCTATATCGTCATGCCTATCAAGAAAATTATTAGTTCCTAAAATTCTTCTAGAAGAAGGATTCTGGAGGCTTACACATTTTGAAGGCCAATAGCACTTCATTGATTTGATGAATAATTATGATACACAAGATCATGCATTATGTCTCTTTGAAATGGAAAAAGTAACAAAATAAATAAGCATTGGTTGCCTGATAATCATCTATGCCCTTGCCCTAGATTGACTGCATTTACATATAAAGTTTTCTATTGTTCAATTCACTTGTCCTAGAAGGCCATATCAGGATGAAGCATATTAAGGAATTGAATTTGACAATTTATTTCATTTAAATTAGAGGATGAGCAATAATCTGCAATCTATTAACCACACCCAGTGTGGCTTTAAGAAAGGTTCCTTAGATAACTAATCGATATCAGTGATATATACAGAAAATAACTAAAAGTTTCTAAGGCGCTATATGCCATTTTCTCCTAAGGCTCTCTCCTAGACTTACTTTTTTAAAATATTTGGACGTTAGATCTCAGGGACCAAAATTGTTATGATAGACCCATTTACATTTATTTAAACAAATCGGAAGCAGTAAATTTTTATTATGAAGCAACTCAAACTGATGCCAAAAGATTAAAAGAAACCCGGGCCTTTTGCAAACCATGAGAAGATTGATCTAACATTTTATCAGCCAAGTTGCTACCATTAACTAAATTCAGGCACTTCCGAAAATAATTTATTGCTTCCACAGCATCTCCAAGTGCAAGATGACAACTGAAATTACTTTAGAACTTTACCAAACACATCATGAAAAATGCAATTAAGGAGAACATCATAGACAACATGCAACGGAAATATTGGGTGATATGAGTTTATTTGATATTATAGGGAGTATACATAGGTGAAGCACAATCCAATAGAAGCAAAAATAGTGAGGTAACTTCAAGCTTGAATTCTAATCTACAATGTATAGCAGATGCATTACAAGATTTATTATTCATGTACAATGTTTGAGGAGGAAATGGAGTAGGTAAAATTATATAGTATGTGCTATTAGCCCACACCCATACATTGGAGATTGAACACAATTAAATAATTAAATAAAACCAATTGGACTCTCTATTTCTTTCCCTTCAAGTTAAAAATGCAGGAACTTTAGTCTATTTAAGACATCCAAGATGTAAACCAAAAGATATTTTGTTGATAAGCTATCCTCGCTTCCTCTGTGTGTGGTGAGTTTACTCCCCCCCTCCAACTCCAAATTTTAAGGGAACGGTAGTTTAACCTCTCTCCTTCTGTGTGTGGTGCTCCGCCCCCTCCAAATTTGATGGAACAGTAGTTTAGATGGGTGAATGACCAAATCCCAACACTCAAGGATGACAAGCATAAAGGATGGATGGAGAGAAACAGAGAATATCGATCATGAATTATTGTGATGAGAGTAGAAATCATCTCCTCAATTGACAGCCGTGGGTAAGTATATGACATAAAAAAGAGTAGTACAGAAACAAGAGAGAGTTGAATGTCGTTAGATAAAAGTAAATTGGGCAGAATAGTAAAAACATAAAGAGCGATCTATGGAGGATGTGAAGTACTGCTGAGAGGTAAAAAAGAGGAGTTCAAATGTCAACTATGGATCGGGTATCCTGACATAAGATATTCAATACCAAGAGGAGGAATCATGAAGAAATTGTTTAGAATGTGGCTTTTGAAAAGAAATAATTGATTTCCAAAAGAGGTGTAGTGTTGCAATGAAAGCCAAAAGAGAAGGAATTATGAAAAAATTGTTCAAAATGTGGCTTCAGATACAAACCAATTGATTGATAGTCAGTTCAAGTGAAATAAGAAGATCAAACTGAATTTACATGGTTCGGCGCAATAGGTAGTTGTTGTTAGTTAAATAAAGGAGCGGACAAATGGTTTGAGTCTAGACTATAGACACATTACTTTCCCCATTCAACCACAATTAAAAACATTCCACTAAAATATAAGCATATACTTCACATCCCATATGGTTAAATCCACAAATGTAATGATCGTGCCAACAAATTGGAGATCAACTGCGGTTTAGAATACCAAAAGCTTAGAAAGTCAAGTAAATGATACATTTTTGAGAATCAAATACCTCACACGGTGGTGAGAATTTGAAATGCACCTACAATTCTAGATCAGAACAAGAAGGCCTATAACTTGAAACATCAGATCCAAGACAAGAGTCATTAGGGCAGTCTAGAGAAAACAAACTAATGGGAAATTTTTACCAACACTAAGCATGAATCTAGACAACAAAAACTACCTAGAATAGTTTAATCATACTTTCAAATTCATTAGGAGTGAATGATGATAAGCCTAGAGCCAATGATTTCCCTTCCATCATGCACTCTAGCATTTGTACTTAGCAAGCTCCACAACTATAGAACGCTCCAACATATCATCATGTCTTAGAATAGAAAGATAGATAACTTCATCTTGATATGAGAAAAAATCAAGCACCAAAAGTTGGCACCATGGAACTGTATAAGAAACAAAAAATCAATCACTGGAAGTTGGCACCATGGAACTGTATAATAAACACCAACTTGAGATCTCATGAGGACCATTCATCCAGAGGTTCAGATAGTAATCAAAGGGCCAGCAAGCCAAAATATTTAGATGAATAACAATGCAAAACATATATACCCATGGTTATAACCAAACCAGAGAAAGATCAATGACTTGAACAAATAGTAGACTAAGCTATAAAAAAATACATCCTAAGAATGACTAGTAATGCTGATTAAAACCATTTTACAAGGGTTGAAATATCATGCAAGGGACGCAACCAAAACCGAGAAACATTCATGACACAAACACCACCAGACTGAGCCATCAAAAAATACATCCTAAGTATGCCAAGGAACACAAACAAGAACCATTCTGCAAGGGTTGGAAGATTCTGCCCCACAATTGCCACAAGGTTCCAACATCTCAATTCAACTACTGTGAAGATACCCTAATGTTAGATGGGTGAAATCCCATAATGTTTTTCACCAGGAGAACATGGCTTAGGTTTTCTATGAAACACATATGGAAGGTCACAACTTAGAGTGACAGTAAATGTAGCTAATAGTGAGGCACGAACCTTAGTCTTGTAAGTAGTAATGGTGTCATTATTTACCTTTCTAACAATGATCAACGTTGGTGGATAAACTACATGTGGATGATACATTATGGATAAAACTTGTTGATCCACTTGCTTCCCTCAAGAAGAATGTCATTGAGATCAAATGTCATGTGATAAGGTCATCAACAATGGCATGAACACTATTATCTGGTTAGATCAGTATGCAAGTGGAAAGTTCATTCAAAAGATACAACCTACTAACAAAATCCCTCCCATGCTAGAGTCTACATCCGTCAATGGCATGCTTGGTGATGTTGGAAACTAGACTGGAGTTTTGTCCATGTGTATCTTTCCCATCCTGCCTAGAATAATCACTATTTTATGAGAGGATATGTCCATCATTTAGGGGATATGCAACCCTTAATTTGTCTACCTATACACTTCAAAGCTCTACACATCACATGTCCTTAAGTGATAGACCTGAACAATTATAGATGGAGAAAGCATATGAGAACTTCTGATTTTCAAAACTGAGATGCTGCTACTTTCTAGCACACAATACTACATATGTGTTTTGTAATAATTTTTAAAAAGAAAATGTGAACACGTGTTAGAATATGTTATGGGATATTACTTAACCTCTCAGTAATGCTTTGGGATGTGTCACACATCCAAATTTGATCCTTAGCTTCTAAGAGACCCCATCTTGGAACTTCAAGTACTCCACCTCTAGACATGACTAGGGGAAGCTCAGAAGATGCACAAGACCACTAAATGGCATCTGCTTCACCATTCTGGATATGAACCCATATTAAAATCACACAACTGCAAATTAATTATTTCCTAGAACTACAATATATTTGTATTACACAAAGCTTACTGTGAGTTTCACTTGTACCTCTGAAGGGTGGTCAACCCCTTCATATAAATTTCATGAGGTATAAGGAAATCCATCATGCACCTCCGTGGCATGTGTATGCAGGCACCAGCTGAGTCGTGGACCCATCGAGCAACATGTTCATCATCCTTTGCAATCACATCTCACCCTCATATCTCCAAATTTTGGTCATCCACGGCAGACTCAGCATCTTGCAGTTCGTCAGCCAACACCATGTCCTGTAGACCCATGCCCATCCGTAGAACCCCAAGTGAGGCAGTCATCTCCCCCAACTCCACTTTAATAAAGATCAGAAACAAGAAAAACACATTTACAAAAAGGTTAAGTGCAAATAGATAATCATACTGAAGGGAAAGATAATTAGAAATGGGAAAAATATATCGATAAAATATCTCTTTGTTCACCCTTAAAAACTAACCATGTGAAAAGGCATGATTTTTGCAGTATCCTTATAAATTGTTGGAATCCTAATAAGGACGCTTTAATTGAAATAGTTTGTACTACTTGCAAGTTTACATAAAATAATAGTAGTTTGAAAAATATTTTTGAACCTTTCAGTTTCAGAATATTTATTTATAAATTGAAATTACTTCATTGTGAATGGTAACATATATGCCCCAACACGAGGGATTTTCAATATAGCATGCTTTTTTGTAAAATCTAGGGAGTATATGTTGCATTCTGAAACTAGATACAGACTCATATAGCATACTAAGTATCTTAATTATGAAGGATTTCATCTATAGTATTTTATGGCATATTCAAAACTGCAGTGCATAAAGGTGTTATACACATACTACCTGGAAAAGAAGATATTTTAACATCTTGAAAAGAACCACATAAGACAGAGTGAACTACGAGTGAACTATCTATTTCCTTCAACAATTTCCATTTAAAACAAATCCAGTTAAAATTTCACAAGGCATACAACAAATAGGTTAAAAGAAAAGCTTACATCCTGCTCTGTTGTAGTAGGGGGTATATCACTGAAAAAGATCTTCACAAATTTAGTCCTGTCAAAGTTGTATGACAATAATGAAGAAATTTTATTCGATGATATCACTAAATTATGTGCAGAAAACATCATTAGCATTAGAGACGAGCAATATATATTCTTGAATTTAATTGAATAGCCATCATATAAAGGAATCATCTATGTTTTCTTGCATGTATAATTGGAACCAAAAAAGCCTGTTCATTTTAACAAATATGTTTCTCGAGACAGAAAGAGATGGAACATACCATAACCCAGTATATGCATTGTTCAAAAAACCCATTCCACATAATGTTAATAGGTTGAAGTTTTGCAATCAAGTGCCTAGTTGTTGACCTATTGTGCAACACTTACACATAAGGTGTGACACACTAGGCACTATTGATGTTTTGGCCTCTGTGGCATACAACTCATAAAATAAGATTAACTAATGCGGAAGCGATCGTTAGCAGTGGAATTACTGAAAATCACTAAAAATTAAACCATTTATCAAGAGATCCATTCAAAGGAAAACTCTTTTATTTAGAACCAAAGTAAAACATTACATCCTGGTTCATATATACATATCATGCCTCATTGCACAAAATCTCAAATCCAAATATCAAATCTCTAGCTCTTAGGACCCGAGAGTACAGAGATGACTATAGGACAATCTACACATAACTATATAGCCAATGTCTCCACCTGTTGGATCACTGCTGTCCCTGTGACTGCTGCTGCTCTTCCTCTGCAGAAGAGTTTCTGCCTTGACGTCTGCGTCTACCTAAAAACATTAGATCCCACGGGGGTGAGACAATTATAAAAATTGTCCCAGCGGGAGATATAACTCTCCTCCAAAAACATTATCATTGCAGTTTAATGTAAATAAATTGAGCAGTGGGATAATATAAATAAGTAGTAGATGAATCAACATCTATGTAGATTAGAGAAACATTCTTATGCAAATATTTCATTATAAACTGATAAAGCAGCATGTCTCATATTCAATATGAATTAAGGAATATAAGTAACTTTTATGTATTAAGGACATGCTAATCAGTATAACATCAACCAGTGGTTCTCGCATTTCAATCTTATGCAAATATGCTACACGGCTGATTATATTTTACAAAAAGATTGAATCTCTAAGGAGATGAGGTATACCGCTCATACTCCAACCGACCATTTCTAGAATCAAAATCGGTACCATAAATAGGTCAATGGAAGAGTTGGATTCCCATGACCTCCCACATCCTGGTCAGCATAGGACTACAAGCAGGACTGTGTCAACTGCTCAAATAGCTTTCCAGGGTATACTGTAACTTTGCTATAGAGTTACAACGTCAACTGCACTCTCTTCAGCAATCGAGATTATTAATGTTTGTCTCTATCGACCCGATATAAAAATAACATTGGGAGATTAATGATACATCCATCCCAACCATCAGGAGATTTATGATACATCTATCCTGACACATGAAGGATTGAGAGGTCTAGTGTTTACCTTCACTCAATCTCTTCACCCAGAAGTAAGGATATTTTTGCCCATTTACCCCCACATATTCAAAATATGTGAATTCCAGGAATTCCATAGAAAACCTATTTCACCATCACCAACTGCTCACGATGATGGATTTATGGTCAGGGAACTACATGAATAGATTTCACTTGATTAATTAAGTACATTTCCATATTCTTTTAGCATCAAGCAAGTTCTCAGACAAAACTTATTATGACAATGCTATAAAGAAACATGTACTAATTTCATCAAATACCTGTCTTTAACAATTATTGGGAATCCAGTCCCTTATTTCAAATCTGGGAATTCTCATCCATCACAGTTTCATCACCATAATCATATGGCCATGGGTATTTAAACCCTTGATTCATCATTAAGCATTGTTACCACTTTTCCAGGTAACCATCACTTTCAAGTCAACTAACCAAGGCAAACATGATACTTTCTATTACAAGCATCACACATGGTACCTGAGGCCCATTAACTCTCTCGTTACCTCTTACTAGGCAACAAGGTATATTATGGCATACAAGGCCCATTCACAATAGGTGAGTTAAACATCACAGCTGATACCTGGCCATGATCATCATTTCAACATACCTGCATGATTAACACAATGATAATAATGACATCTATTTCATATCAGTACTATGCATAACAAATATGAATTCACTATTCATGGTTAACACCACTAATCCCTTACCAGGTTTAGGGTTTCCCATTGCATGTCATATGAGGATAATCATCTCATTACCACATCATAGTTATGGTTTATCACCATATTGCCCTAGATTAGGGTTCATTAAGCAATACATAGTATTACCCTGGATTTGAGCTTCACAGTACATCAAACATCAGGGTTTCTCATGAAACCATCCTTACTTAGGGTTTCACATCAAATTCACCCTATAAAAGGATCTACATTCAAAATCCACAATTAGGTTTACTATTCATCCCAATTAGGGTTTCATGTTCCATTACCCATAATTAGGGTTTCATGTTCCATTACCCATAATTAGGGTTTACTATTCATCCCAATTAGGGTTTCATACTCCATTACCCATAATTAGGGTTTACTATTCATCCCAATTAGTGTTTCATACTCCATTACCCATAATTAGGTCTATACACATCATCACCCTAAATTAGGGTTACAACCATACCTTGGATTAGGGTTTCTAATTATAATTGCCCTGGATTAGGGTTAAGGTTCATGATTAGGGTTTCATGATCTCTTTACTTAAGGATCATACCCTTAATCATCACATGAATCATACTCATCTATCAACTCTATGTTATCATACCTCTCAACTTAATTGGGTCATGTCAACCCTTAGTTAAGTTCATACAACTATGAATGACATAGTGTACCAAGTCATTGCTCTTATAATCAATTAGGGTTTCTTCCTTGATTGACACTAATCACATAGGTACTATTAGGGTTTGAACCTTTGTACCGTTACTGATTAACATTACTAACCATCATTGGATAATTAGGACTATCATTGCCTTTAACATCCAAATGATTGAACCACTAACAACCTCCATGCGGTCTTGAAGTTCCATCACCAAATGGTTTTAAAACTGTTTGCCACCAAATGGTTTTGAAACCATTTGGTCCCAAACGGTTTCAAGACCGTTTGGGATCAAATGGTCTCAAGACCGTTTGACCCAAATCAGTCCCAAAACTGCAAGGGCTCACTAGGTCAATCATCATTCAAATCGATTTCTAATTGCACCATTGAAATGACTATTAATCATTCAATTGAAGGGTTCATCAATCTATACCATTAGATCATCATCCATGGGTCAAGAATCAACCACTAGTCCACCAAACGGTTTTGAAACCGTTTGGTCCCAAATGGTTTCAAGATCGTTTGGGCTCAAACGGTATCAAGACCGTTTGACCCAAATTGTATTGAAATCATTAGGACCAATCAAGGATTTCTTCAATCAACTTGATTAGGGTTACCAATTTAAGTATTGTGCACACATTGGATCAATCAATTGAGTCTATTGGATCATCATCCAACCTATGATTAAGTTCAGACCCCAAACGGTCAACTATACCAAACGGTCAACTATGCCATGTGGTTTGGAGTCCAATAGGTCAACTATGCCATGTGGTTTGGAGTCCAAACAGTCAACTATATCAAACGGTCAACCATTCCATGCGGTTTGGAGTTCAACTTTACCAAACAGTTTGCAAAACTGTTTGGACAAAAAGTCCAAGACCGTTTTCTATTGTTCTTTGATTAAGGTGTGTGCTTATGAACATGTTATCATTTTCAACCTTTAGACTCACGAAAGCTACTGCCATTTCCATGGCAACTCCATCAATCAAACCAGGCTATTGCAATAATAACAATTAAATCGATTATATGAAGAAATCAAATTCAATGATAAAGATTCAGGGTTAAAGTTATATAACCCACCTTCAAATCTGATCCCAAGCTCCAAGCTTCACGGCTCCAATGGTGGTTGAAACTCTAGCAACCTCCCAAGGTCGTTTCTCAAGCTTTAGGAGTGAAAGGATCGGCTAGGGTTGAAGATGGAGTGAAGAAACAAAGGAATTACACATTGTTTTATGATTTTCACCATGAAATCATGAAGAACGAAGGTCAAAGGCCTACCAACAGGTTGGGGACGTGCTTCCTGCTTTTCTTAGCTCTATTGGTCGATTTTGCAAGCAAGGGTAAGAAACGAAATCCGAAAAGGTTCTTAGGTGGGTTGGAAAAGGCTCTTTTATAAGAAAATTAATGAAAGAGAAATTGTTTTATTAAAATCAATTAATTCCAAAAAATGGTGCCACCTCTTCCTCCTTGGTTTTGCTTGCATTAAAAGGCATCTCAATCCAAATTAGCTCCCTTCCAATATCCATGGATTAAGGAAAAAGAAAATAAGTACCTTAACCCATTATAATATTAATATATCTTTTTGAGTGGAAATTCTTTTCCTTATAATAAGGTGAGTGGAATTTCACCTCCTTAAGATATTTTCGGTCCTTGCAAATCTCAAGGACGTCCACACACATATCTGAATTCCACCATTTTAATTTTGTATTGAAGGCCCTTCAATTATTTTATTTATTTTTGCATTAATATATCCATTATGCTTAAATCTTGATTATTTTAATATCAAGATTCTCTCTCCTTCAACTTAATTCAAATGAGGGGCCCTTCTAATTTTCTTTGCTCCACATGATGCCAAGAAACATTAGGGACCTTTTTGAAGTGGTAATTTACATATTGCACCCTAGGTTTTGGGTAAATTGCACATTACACCAAAACTAGGTTTTCATGCATAAGCATGCTTTATCAGCTCTTTCTTGGAATTCAGGCTACCACAAGTCATACCTCTGTGGCATCTTCACTCTCATGATGCTTTAACACCTGAGGAACATATTATCATGCACAATTTGCAAATAGACTCCTCAACTTGGGTAATTTGCACTTTAGTCCAAAATAGGCAAAATATTGATTTCTACAATAATAAAAAAGGACTAAAATTATAATATAAGTTCCTATTGAGCCTTAATTACTTTTCAAAAGATAAGAGCATGCATATAATCACTTTTATCAAGCAAAACACCTAGGGTTAATTCATAACCCAGGTCAGGGATGTTACAAGTTTATCCACACTTTACAATGATTTAGTCCCCGAAATCATCAACAAAACATTAAGAGAAAAGAGTAGGATATTTCCTTCTCATCTCATCCTCTAGTTCCCACGTAGCTTCTTCAACGCCATGGTGATTCCATAGAACTTTTACAAGGCTAATGTCTTTCTTTTTCAGCTTCTTGATTCTTCTGTCAAGAATCAACACAAGTCCTTCAACATAAGATATGTCATTATTTAGTTCTACCTCCACATATTGTAGAACTAACTCAGTGTACGGATGACACTTCCTCAACATAGAGATATGAAACACTGGGTGCAATCTATGCAACTCAGGTGGTAACTCCAACTTATACACTACCTTTCCCATCCTCTCAATGATTGGATAAGGCCCCATAAATCTAGGAGCTAACTTCCCTCTCTTTCCAAATCTCAGGATACCTTTCCAAGGTGAAACCTTGAGGTACACTTTATCTCCGACTTGAAATTCTAAGGGTCTACGATGCTTGTCAGCATAGGATTTCTGTCTATCCTGGGCAACTTTCAGATGTTGTTGTATAATCTTTATCTTCTTAGTTGTTTGTTGAACTAGTTCAGGACCCAAAAGTTGATATTCACCAGCTTCATACCAACATAGGGGAGATCTACAACGTCTACCATATAAAGCCTCATATGGTGCCATCTCTAAATTGTGTTGATAGTTGTTATTATAAGCAAACTCTATCAAGCTTAGATGTAGATCCCAATTCCCCACAAACTAAAGGACACATACCCTAAGAAAGTCCTCTAAGGTTTGTATTGTCCTTTCAGACTGTCAATCTGTCTGAGGATGAAAAGTTGTACTAAACCTCAGCTGAGTGCCCAAATCTTTATGAAGTCATTCCCAAAATTGACTCATAAACTCATGACCTCTATCAGAAACTATTGTAACTGGGACGTCGTGCAGCCGCACTATCTCATCTATGTAGATTTGTGCAAGCTTCTCAGCTGTATAGGTTGTCTTGACAGGTAAGAAATGTGTTGTCTTTGTCAACCTATCAACTATCACCCAAATGGAATCATGACTTTTGGCTGTTCTAGGCAAACCAACCATAAAGTCCATAGTTACATGATCCCACTTCCACTGTGGTATAGGCAGAGGTTGCATTGTTCCTGTGGGCTTTTGATGTTCAGCTTTAACCTGCTGACACACCGGACACCGCATAACAAACTCAAAAACATCCTTCTTCAAACCAGGCCACCAATACATATCTTTTAAGTTATTATACATCTTAGTGCTCCCTTGATGCATGGCATACATTGAAGAATGAGCTTCCTCCAGGACTAACTTTTTTAAATTGTCAACATCAGGTACTACCATCTTACAATGGTAACAAACTACCTTATCATCAAAATCATGGAAACCTTCCCGTTTCTCACTACCATATTCTGACCAGATCTGTTGAATCATAGAATCAATCTGTTGTGCTTCCTTAATCTGTTGTCTCAGAGTTGGTTTTATGTGCATCTCAGCTAACAACCCGGTTAACAATGACACTTTAAGCGGTACATTGTCTTGCCTTAAGGAAATAAACATATCTCTCTTAGAGCACACTAAGGAGTTTAGTTGTGCTTTATCTAGGGTTGGTGTTGGTGATTTTCTACTTAGTGCATCAGCAACCACATTGGCTTTCCCTTGATGATAATCAATTGTACAATCATAGTCCTTGATTAACCGCATTCAACAGCGTTGTCTCATGTTTAGCTCATGCTGAGAAAAGATATACTTCAGATTCTTATGGTCGGTGAAAATCTGGAATGTTTCTCCATAGAGATAATGTGTCCAGATCTTCAAGGCATGGACCACAACAACTAACTCTAGATCATGTGTCAAATAATTCTCCTCGTGTTTCTTAAGTTGTCGAGAAGCAAAAGAAATCACTTGCTTATCCTACATCAACACACATCCTAGACCATTCTTAGATGCATCACAGAAGACTATATACCCCTTTCCTTGCTTAGGTAACACCAACACAGGTGCACTGGTTAATCTTTCCTTTAACAACTGGAAAGATTGTTGACACTTGTCATTCCAGACAAAAGGAATCTCCTTCCTGGTCAACTTGGTCAGGGGTAAAGCTATTGAACTGAAGTTCTTAATGAACCTCCTATAATAGACAGCCAGTCCCAGGAAACTTCTTATCTCTGTCGGTGTCTTTGGTTGTTCCCATTGTAGGATAGATTCTACTTTCTTAGGATCAACACGAATACCTGAGGCAGATATTACATGTCCAAGAAAGGAAACCTCTGACAACCAGAAATCACATTTGCTAAACTTAGCATATAACTTATACTTCCTTAGCAAAGTCAGAGCTTGGAAAAGATGTTGCTCATGTTGTTGAGAATCTCTACTATATATTAGGATGTCATCTATAAATATGACAACATACTGATCCAGAAAAGGTCGAAAGATTCTATTCATGAGTTCCATAAATGGAGTTGGTGCATTAGTTAGTCCAAACGACATAACTATGAACTCATAGTGATCATACCTTGTCCTAAAGGCAGACTTAGGTATGTCACCCTCCTTGATACGTAACTGGTGGTATCCCGACCTCAGATCTATCTTAGAAAAGACAGTTGCACCATGCAACTGATCAAACAGGTCGTCTATCCTTGGTAGAGGATACTTATTCTTTATAGTTACTTTATTTAACTGTCTATAGTCAATGCATAACCGCATTGACCCATCCTTTTTCTTGACAAAAAGGACCGGGGCACCCCAGAGTGAAGTACTCGGTCGGATAAAACCCTTCTCAAGCAACACTTGCAGTTGTTTCTTGAGCTCTGCCATTTCAACAGGCACCATCCTATACGGCATTTGTGCTATTGATTGCGTGCCCGGAACTAGATTTATTTCAAAATCTATCTCTCGGGGTGGCGGAACACCTGGAAGTTCTTCAGGAAAGACATCTTCAAATTTCCTGACTACAGGAACTTCAGAAGGATGAGGGCTTTCCATTGTGGTATCAACCACATGGGCTAAGAATGCAACACATCCTTGTCTCATCAACCTCTCAACTATCATAGCTGACACAAGACATGTTGTAAGAATCTTTCTATCTCCCTGGAAGATCCATGTGTCACCACCATCTGTGAATACAGCTTGCTTGGAACCACAATCCAAGACAACCTTATATTTATCTAAGGTATCCATACCAAGGATTATATCAAAACCCTGCATCTCAAGTGGTATAAGATCTACTTGAATGCGGTGATCAGAAAAGACAAGATTGCAGGGAGAACACACTTCCCGCAATACTGTAGATCCCATCAAAGGTGTCTGTAACAGCAAGCTATCTACTCTATGAGTAACAATCATATTGTAGTCATCAATCACTTCTCAAGTGATAAAAGAGTGTGTAGCACCAGGATCTATTAACATAGATACAAAGCAGGATAAAGACATATAAGAATAAAGTAGTTCCATCTGACCTGTCACAACCTGAGCGTTGACTACTGCTTCAGGCTGGTTCATAGCAAAGAACCTAGTTGTCACTTATTGTTGACCCTGTGCTTAGTTATTGAATGTCGAAGAACTGGCTAGGGACGCTGGTCCACATCCTCTAGCACCACTGCCAGGTTGTTGCTTCTGAAAGCCCTGCTGACTCTGCCTCGGTTGCTAGGTCACACTCCTGACTTTCTTAGGACAGTCTCTCACCATATGGCCTTCTTTTCCACATCTATAACAGGTTATATTCCCCCTTGGTGGTCTGGGTGGCCCTGTTACTGACATTGAAGCTGAGCTGTGAGCTCCCTTTGGTGGTAAACTATGGTTTCTACCCTTACTTGACGTCCACTGCATTAGGTTATTGAACCTTAGTGGTGGTGTAGGCATAGAATACCTCGGCTTCTTAAATCTTCCATCACTCTGTCCTTGGAACTGTGTGTACTCTTTCTTACCCTTGGTCTGTTGCTTCTCAATTACAGACCTCTCTATGCATCTTATAGACTCCATGAAAGTTGCAAACCTCTCTCAGTTCTCTAGAGCAGACACCAGAGTGGTTAATTCAGCGTTCAACCCCTTCTCGAACCTCCGAATTCTCTCCTCATCATTGGATGCCATGTGCAGATAGAACCGCAACAACTCCATGAACCTAGCCTCATACTCACAAATGTTCATTGGTCCTTGTTTAATTCTCTCAAACTGAGAGATCTTCTCATCTTGATATGTCTTAGGAAAGTATCTAGCGCTGAATTCACGCCTGAATTCATCCCATCCAATCACAACTCTAGGTCTCTTACCCTCCTTAATGGTCCACCAAGGGCTAGCACTCCCTTTGAGGAGATATACTTCATGTCTGACCCTCTTATCATCAGGAATAATGAGGATTCTGAAGGCTTTCTCCAACTCAGTCAACCATAGATCAGCTTCTGTTGGATCGGCTGTACCATCATACTCCAAGGCTACTATCCTCTTAAGCCTTTCAAAAGTCTTGCCGGCACCATATCTTTCATCATGGGGTGGTACCCTAGGTGTAGGTACTGGCATTATATTCGTCATGTGGGTCATAGCTGCCATAAACTGCCCGAACATAGCCTGAAAGGTTGGGTTCCCCATATCAACTGGGTTGAATTGGGGCTGCTCAAGTACATGTTCCTCCCTGTCCTGGTCTCTTGCACCTCTTCCTGGTACAGCAACACTACTCTCAGCAGTGTGTTCTTCATGTGATCCAGACATCCTTATTTCTTCTTCTCCTATATGAGTAGAAGACACTATCATATAAACTAGAAGACACTTAGAACAGACTCAACTACCTTAATCCTATGTCTCTGTAGACTCAGCGAACCCAGAGCTCTGATACTACTTTACTTGTGGCATACAACTCATAAAATAAGATTAACAACTAATGCAGAAGAGATCATTAGCAGCGGAATTACTGAAAATCACTAAAAATTAAAACCATTTATCAAGAGATCCATTCAAAGGATAACTCTTTTATTTAGAACCAAAGTAAAACATTACATCATGATTCATATATACATATCATGGCTCCTTGCACAAAATCTCAGATCGAAATATCAAATCTCTAACTCCTAGGACCCGAGAGTACAAAGACGAATATAGGACTATCTACACATAACTAGACAACCAATGTCTCCACCTACTGGATCACTACTGTCCATGTGACAGCTGCTGCTGCTCTTCGCCTGCAAAAGAGTTTCTGCCTTGACGTCTGCATCTACCTAAAAACATTGGATCCCACGGGGGTAAGACAATTATAAAAAATTGCCCCAGCGGGAGATATAACTCTCCGCCAAAAACATTATCATTGCAGTTTAATGTAAATAAATTGAGCAGTGGGATAATATAAATAAGTAGTAGATGAATCAACATCTATGTAGATTAGAGAAACATTCTTATGCAAATATTTCATTATAAACTGATAAAGCAGCATGTCTCATATTCAATATGAATTAAGGAATATAAGTAACTTTTATGTATTAAGGACATGCTAATCAGTATAACATCAACCAGTGGTTCTCGCATTTCAATCTTATGCAAATATGCTACACGGCTGATTATATTTTACAAAAAGATTGAAGCTCTAAGGAGATGAGGTATACCGCTCATACTCCAACCGACCATTTCTAGAATCAAAATCGGTACCATAAATAGGTCAATGGAAGAGTTGGATTCCCATGACCTCCCACATCCTGGTCAGCATAGGACTACAAGCAGGACTGTGTCAACTGCTCAAATAGCTTTCCAGGGTATACTGTAACTTCTCTATAGAGTTACAACGTCAACTGCACTCTCATCGACAATCGAGAGAATTAATGTTTGTCTCTATCAACCTGACATAAAAATAACATTGGGAGATTAATGATACATCCATCCCAACCATCAGGAGATTTATGATACATCTATCCTGACACATGAAGGATTGAGAGGTCTAGTGTTTACCTTCACTCAATCTCTTCACCCAGAAGTAAGGATATTTTTGCCCATTTACCCCCATATATTCAAAATATGTGAATTCCAGGAATTCCATAGAAAACATGTTTCACCATCACCAACTGCTCACGATGATGGATCTATGGTCAGGGAACTACATGAATAGATTTCACTTGATTAATTAAGTACATTTCCATAT
Source organism: Alisma plantago-aquatica (assembly GCA_963693085.1). Lineage (NCBI taxonomy): Eukaryota > Viridiplantae > Streptophyta > Magnoliopsida > Alismatales > Alismataceae > Alisma > Alisma plantago-aquatica. The sequence continues at coordinate 568,845,328 of OY856410.1, forward strand.
TCTTTTAGCATCAAGCAAGTTCTCAGACAAAACTTATTATGACAATGCTATAAAGAAACATGTACTAATTTCATCAAATACCTAACTATCTTTAACAGATATTGGGAATTCAGTCCCTTATTTCAAATATGGGAATTCTCATCCATCACAGTTTCATCACCATAATCATATGTCCCTGGGTATTTAAACCCTTGATTCATCATTAAGCATTGTAACCACTTTTCCAGGTAACCATCACCTTCAGGTCAATTGACCAAGGAAAACATGATACTTGCTATTACAAGCATCACACATGGTACTTGAGACCCATTAACTCTCTTGTTACCTCTTACCAGGCAACAAGGTATATTATTGCACACAAGGCCCATTCACAATAGGTGAGTTGAACATCACAGCTCATACCTAGCCATGATCATTGATAACCTCCCACTTTGTGACGTTATCTTATTTAGTTATCTTTAATTTTCCATACTCTTTCTTAGATAAATTAGATAGAATCATTAAACTTTTTTACTTTATTGCGGATACACCAATAAACTAACTTTTCTTCTTTTTCATTACATAAAACACAAAAAAAATTACAAAGACTCCTCATGGTCCCAAGACCGCGAGGAGGCCTCACGGTCCCAAGACCGTGAGAAGGCCTCACGGTCCCAAGACCGCGAGAAGGCCTCGCGGTCCCAAGACCGCGAGAAGGCCTCACGGTCCCAAGGCCGCGAGAAGGCCTCGCGGTCCCAAGACCGCGAGAAGGCCTCACGGTCCCAAGACCGCGAGAAGGCCTCACGGTCCCAAGACCGCGAGAAGGCAAACGGTCTCAAGACCGTTTGGGCTCAACTTGAGCCTATAAATAGGACCTCAAGGGTCACATCAAAGGAATCGAATCTCAGACGTCCAGAGGCTACCTCTCTAGCTCTAGAGCACTTTTGTCTTCCATCCACTGCCCCAAGGCTGCCAGTTTGAGATCCGCGTTCCATCACCAAGCTATCTTCTCTCTCCTCTCAACAGCAAAGAAGGTGGGAAGAGAAGATCCTTCATCAAGTCAACCACAAAGTGCGAAGATCGTTGCTCTCTTCACCAAGGGTTCAACTTTCCCTCCTCCGTGGAGATGACGTTCTTTCTCTCTCTTCTCGCCTCCTTCTTTGTCCTTGACATGAGCGAGTAGTTTCATTCACTAGGGTGCGGGGAGTAGCCCCGCTACCCATGTTTTCATTTCATGCAATGTAATTCAATAATTTGTAACAGAGATACTCTTCTTTTTAGTTCAACATCAATTGTTTAATGAATGCTAGTTGCCTGATCATCAACTTGTGTTACTTATTATCTTTTGGTATGAATTTTCTATGTTTGTACCCTTAGATCTGAATATCAATTGAATGTTGGTCTTAGATGTATGTAGTCACCATATGTCTGTTTCGGTATCGAGGAGTGCTTTCATGAGTGGAGTAAACTCACCCCCATCGTTGCACTTTCATACTATGAAATGGAATCAGTTGACGTATGGAAGTGCAATCTTGGTAAGGTCGAGGAACACATTTCATGAAGGAGTAATGCAAAGCATGTGACCATTCATTATGGTATGGCTGGCGTTGCAATACTCCACACTTCTCGTAGCTAGTTATCCGAAAGGAAGCTAGGACTACAAGATACTAACTGGTTTGACTCTCTTTGCAGGTTGTTTTATTATGTTGCATGTCTTGATCCATGTGTAGTGGTGTGAAACCCGATAACATCCTAGTGGCTTTTAATCATTGTTTACAACCTTAATCTCTACTTTCTTGCTTTACTTTCCTTGCACTTAGTTTAAAACCAAATCAAACTTTCGATCTAAATATCAACTGTTAAGTAGTTAAGTTCAACTAAAAACATTTTCCATCTTGATTTCATCAAGACCGTTGTCCCGAGGATTCGACCCTTAACTATACTACGATAAGACTTCCACGTGTCTTAGCATACGTGGGTGGAGATCTTACCATAGTACTAGCAAGGTTAAACTTAGGGATTCATCATCTCTAGGATTTTTAGTGGCGTTGCAAAACTCCATCAAAAATTGGCGCCGTTGCCGGGGACAACGGAACGTTTTAGCTTTTACTAAACAACTTCTTGGTTGATTAGGATTTTACACTTTTTCTTGATAACTACTCCAAATCTTCTTGATTTCTTCATTTTCTTCCATTATCTTGACGTGTGATTTTCTTTCTACTAAGGTAGAAAACGTGTATGCAACCCCCGCATAGCATCAGATTCTCCCCTGAACCAGAGTACGACTCTGAGGTAGAAAGAAGTTTCCACCGAAGGATTAGACTTAACCGCCAAAGAGCTAGACAGATGGCTGAAGAGCAACGCCTTGTTGCAGAAAGAGTTAACGCCGCCATAGCAGCACAATGAGCACAACTTATTGCAGACACTCGTGCTCAAGTGCAAGCTGAGATTCGAGCTGAGGAACAAGCCCGCATCCAAGCCGAGAATGCTGCTGCTCAACTTGCGTTAAGAAACAAGCAACTTCGGGACTACGCAGTCCCGAAGAATTATGAAGATGATCACCCAGTCCGACCACCGATTATTAACATACCACACTTTGAAATCCGGACGCAATGGATCCAGATCATGCAAGGCATCTCTTTCTCTGGAGCACCCGGAGACGATTGCATGGATCACCTTAAGAGATTCAAGTCACTCTTCCGACTTGTACCCCAAGCAAGAATCGCCTTGGAAGCAATAATGTTACACCTTTTCCACTTCACCTTATCTGGAAGAGCACTAAGCTGGTACAACGCTTTGGATAGACACCCCATCATCACTACTTGGACTCCTTTAGAAGAAAAGTTTCTTGAGAAATTCTTTCCACCTTCGCTAACCTATGAGATTAGGGGACAGATTAATCACTTTTCCCAACTACCTGGAGAAACACTTGCTGAAGCTTGGGAAAGATTCAAAGAACTCCTAAGAAAGTGTCCTCACCATGGCATATCTCAAAATCAACTAATAGAAACATTCTATATAGGAGTAAGTGATGATATCAAGCAATTTCTAGATTCCTCATCTGGAGGAAATTTTATGAGAAAGAACTATGAAGATGCTTGGAATATAGTTACGCTAGGGGCCGAGAACCAATCCAATTGGGGAAGGTCATCTAACCAACCAAAGGGGGTTCTTAAAGTATACAAAGCTGAAGAATCAATGGAACTCAAGGCCATTGCAGAGGCCCTGAAGACTATTGCTAGCAAGTAACAAGCCCTCGAAACTTCTTTCGGGGAATATGACAAGAAGAAAAGCTCTCAGGTTCAACAAGTAAAAGCAGCTACTGGAACTTGTGAAGCCTGTCATGCATCTAATCATCCCACATTATCATGTGGTTTGTTGTACAATGTCATGATGGATTTACAACCACCTATGCCGCAATATGAACCCATTATTGATCATCCCGAGGACCAAATGCCAGAGCAAGTCAACTCCATCCATTCAATACCTGGCCAGGTGTACTACAATCCAGATAAACCAAGGAACCATCCTGGTTTCCAATATGGGAATCCTGCAGGGACCGCCAACCCACAACAGCAGACTCAAGGTGGATCTTTCAATAGACAACCACCAGGATTTCAGAATAACTTCAGTCAAGGGAATTATAGACAGGGTTTCCAAAGATCTAACTATCCCAGGAACCCTTCTTACCAATATGGCCATCCAGGTCTGCACCCGCAGCTACAACAACCTCAGTTGCAGCAGCCCCAACAACCACAGTTAACTGCACCTCTACAACAACCAAAAGGACAGCAAGTCACTCAGTATCAACAGAGGGGTGCTCCTCCCCAATCATCTGATGAAATAACCTTGATTAGACAAATGCTTCAATCTCAACAGACTATGCTTGCAAACCAGCAAGCTCAACAAAAGGCCGTAGAATCCCAACTAGCACAGATTGCTGCTCAATTGAAGCCACAAGCCGGCACTTTTGCTGGGAAACCAGAGGCAAACCCGAGACATAACCAAAATAGACCAGAACAACTGAATGCCGTCACCACATGGTCTGGTCGTGTCCTGCCTGATGTCACCAGAATCATCCATGATGATGATGATGTAGCCATTCTTTCCCCAACAGGAAAGTCAAGCATAGAAACAGAAAATTCTACTGAGAAAGAAAAGGAAAAGGAACCAATGCCAGAGGTCCCACCCAGAATTCCTTATCCGGATAGGCTGAAAGGGACCAAAATGGATACTAGGTTCCAAAAATTTAAAGAAGCTATGAAAAAAATATACATTGATATTCCTTTCCTCGATGCTCTTTCTGAGGTGCCCGCTTGGGCCAAATACCTTAAAACCCTCTTGTCGAGAAAGTATATGACAGAAGAGCATGAAATGGTGAAACTTGCTCAGACCACTTTAGACATTCTGCTAAACAAGATGCCAAAGAAAAAGAAGGATCCGGGTTCCTTCGGTATCCAGTGTTCTATTGGAAATGGTTCCAGCAAGAAAGGTTTGGCAGACTTAGGAGCAAGTATATCTATTATGCCCTATTCGATGTGTAAAAGATTAGGCTTCACTGATTTGTTACCTACGACAATGAAAATTCAGTTAGCCGACTCTACCATAACTGCCCCTTTTGGAATTATCGAGGATATTCCTGTCAGAATAGGAAAGAATTCTTATGTCCCGTGCGATTTCGTTATTATGGACATCCAAGAAGACCTGAGATACCCGATAATCTTTGGCAGACCTTTCCTAGCTACTGCCCGAGCACTTATCGATGTTGAAGCAGGAACTATAATCTTGAGACTTGGGAAGGAAGCTTTCCAGTTCAGAGTTCTTAACAGCATGAAAGGTCCAAGCATTCAAGAGGAAGTTTTTCTCCTGGATGCTATATATCAAATGTCACAATTAGAAATGTCTGAACCAACCAATGAATTGGAAAATACCCTTACAAATCCAGATGTAGAATTCTTGACAAGTGAACTAGTGCAACAATGCTTTCAATGCTTGGAAAAAGCTGAAGAAGCCCCGACAGCGACATTCGAAGAACTTAAGGCCGTCACAATTATAGAAGCTACCGAGCCACCTAAGGCTCCAGAAATGAAAGCCCTACCTGAGGGGCTCAAACATGTTTTTCTTGATGAAGAGAAGCTCTGTCCAGTAATCATCAGCTCCACTCTGGAGGATGATCAAGAAAACAAACTCCTCGATGAACTGAAGAAGCATAAGAAAGCCATTGGGTATAAAATGACTGATTTTACGGGTATAAATCCCGCTTTATGCATGCACAAACTGCCCATGGTTGAAGAGTTTAAACCATCAAGAGAACACCAGAGAAAGTTAAACCCCAACCTCAAGGAGGTGGTTCGCCTTGAGGTCCTCAAACTTCTAAAGGCAGGTATCATCAACCCCATCTCGGATTCTCAGTGGGTTAGCCCAGTGCAGGTGGTCCCAAAAAAAGGGGGGACCACTGTTGTCCTTAATGATAAAAACGAACTAGTACCCACTAGAACCGTGACTGGGTGGAGAATGTGCGTTGACTATAGAAAACTTAATAAATCCACGCGAAAAGATCACTACCCCCTGCCTTTCCTAGATGAGGTCCTCGAGCGCTTAGCTCATCAGAAATTCTTCTGTTACCTCGATGGTTATTCTGGGTTTTACCAAATCCCTATACACCCGAAAGATCAAGAGAAAACTACTTTCACATGTCCTTTTGGGACATATGCTTTCCGAAGAATGCCATTCGGGCTTTGTAACGCGCCATCCACTTTTCAGAGATGCATGTCTGCTATCTTTGCAGGATTAACAGAATCTATAATGGAGATATTCATGGATGATTTCTCAGTTTATGGAAACTCTTTCGACAACTGTCTGCTCAACCTGGTTCAAGTTTTACAAAGATGCGAGGACACAAACCTCATCTTAAATTGGAAAAAATGCCATTTTATGGTAACGGAAGGTGTTGTCCTCGGACACAGAGTGAGCGACAGAGGGATCGAGGTGGATCAAGCAAAAATTGACGTCATCTCGAAATTGATGCCACCAAAAGATGTGAAAGGGGTACGTGCTTTCTTAGGTCATGCTGGGTTTTACAGAAGATTTATCAAAGACTTCTCAAAAATAGCAAAACCCATGACACAACTGCTGACCAAGGACACGGAATTTAACTTTAACCAAGAATGTTTGCAAAGTTTCACAACTCTGAAAAATGCCTTGATTTCCGCACCCATTCTAAGAGCTCCGGATTGGTCACCAACCATTCGAAATCATGTGTGACGCGAGCGATTATGCCATAGGGGCCGTATTAGGGCAAAGAATCGACAAGAAACCCTATGTTATATACTACACATCTAAAATGCTGGATGAAGCACAGAAAAATTACACCACTACAGAAAAGGAATTCTTAGCTGTCATCTACGCGTTCGAGAAATTCCGCTCATACCTGATTGGAGATAAAGTCATTGTCTACACTGACCACTCCGCTATACGGTATCTAATTCAGAAGCAAGATGCAAAACCTAGACTTATCCGCTGGGTATTAATGCTTCAAGAATTTGATTTGGAAATCAATGACAAAAGCGGGGTGGAAAACGTCTCGCTGACCATCTCAGCCGTATTAGAGTCGAGGATGAAGACAAAGTACCTATCCGAGACTCCCTCCCGGATGACCAACTAATGAAAGTCGCTAATGGATTCCCCTGGTATGCCTACATTGTTAATTATTTGGCAACATGAATCATTCACCCGTCCGCATCCTATCACGACAAAAAGAAGTTCATTCACGACGCTAAGCAATATTTCTGGGACGAGCCCTATCTTTTTCGCTTATGCGCAGATGGACTCTTTCGTAGATGCATTCCAGAGACGGAAATCACTTCGGTTCTTGAGCACTGTCACTCAGGCCCCACTGGGGGCCACATGAGTTCTAAAAAGACAGCTCTTAAAGTCCTGCAATCTGGCTTTTATTGGCCTACCATCGCAAAAGACGCACATGATTACGTGCGATCATGCGACAAGTGCCAACTATCTGGGGGAATTACCAGAAGAAATGAAATACCATTGAACATATGGCAAGAAATCGAACTCTTCGATGTATGGGGAATAGATTACATGGGCCCTTTCCCCTCATCCTACGGATTCATGTACATCTTAGTTGTTGTGGATTACGTGTCAAAATGGGTAGAAGCTCTACCGACCATCTCTTGAGATTCAAAACCGGTAATCAAGATGTTTAAAGAGATAATATTCCCCTAGATTCGGCGTCCCAAGAACGATAATATCTGACGGCGGATCACATTTCTTGGAACGGAGCTTTGAAGCCTTATTAAGAAAATACGGAGTCCACCACAAAGTTTCTACACCGTATCATCCACATACATGTGGACAGGTTGAAGTCTCCAATAGGCAAATTAAAGCTATCCTGGAAAAGACTATCAATCGGCACCGCACCGATTGGTCCACCAAACTATCTGACGCTCTATGGGCTTACCGTACATCTTTCAAAACACCAATATGAACAACACCGTTTTGATTAGTGTATGGGAAGTCTTGCCATTTTCCAGTTGAATTAGAGCATAAGGCTTGGTGGGCCATTAAGCAACTAAACTTCGATCTCAAAGGCGCTGGTGAATTCAGACAACTGCAACTCCAAGAACTAGAAGAGTTACGAATGACAGCCTACCACAACGCAAGAATTTACAAAGAACAAACTAAGATGTGCACGATGGCCACATAAAAAGAAAGGATATAACCGTTGGAGACAAAGTCCTCCTATTCAAATCCAGATTAAAAATGTTTCCTGGAAAATTGCGTACTAAATGGTCGGGGCCGTTCACAATCAAACACATATACCCGACAGGAGCTGTCATTATTCTCGATGATAATGGAGGAGAAATGTAACATCCCTGACCTGGGTTATGAATTAACCCTAGATTGTTTTGCTTAATAAGGTTAAGTAGATTCTTAATCTTATCTTGTGAAAAGTAATTAGGGCTCATAAGAAACTTATGTTTCAATTTTGGTCCTGTTTGAGCAATGTTGAAGCAATGTTTGCCTATTTTGGACCAAAGTGCAAATTACCCAAGTTGAGGGGTTAAATTGCAAATGTTGTATGGTAAGATGTTCCTCTGATGTTTAGACATCATAAGAATGAATATGATGTAGTGGTATGGTTTTCACAAGCTTGGGCACCAAGATTAAGCTTGTAAAGCAATGTTGTGCATTAAAACCTAGTTTTGGTGAAAAGTGCAATTTACCCAAAAACCTAGGGTTTAATATGCAAATTACCACTTCAATAAGGTCCCTAATATTTCTTGGCATCATGTAGAGAAAATAAAGTGAGAGGGTTGCCTCTTTTGAATTAAGTTGGAGGAGAGAGAATCTTGATATTAAAATAATCAAGATTAATGCCTAATTGAAACCCTAATTTGATTTAGGGCAAAAATGAATAAAAATAATTGAAGGGCTTTCAACCAAAATGTTTTGGGTTGATTTTGAATAAGGATGAACGTTCCTTTTCCAAGATAAGGAATGAAAATATCCTAAGTAGGTGAAATTCCACTCACCTTATTATAAGGAAAAGAATTCCCACTCAAAAAGATATATTATTATTATAATGGATTAAGGTGCTTAATTTCTTTTCCATTAATTCTTGGATAATGAAGAGCTTTTACGAAAGTTTGAAGGTGGTTTCGTGATCAAGTAATGAAGGAGGATTAGGGGGGAATTAGTATGGAATTAAAAGAAAATGATTTCATTTTCTCTTTCATAAAAGACACATATACATGTTTTTTTATATATACCTTATTTCAATAACACATAAGGAACGAACCCTTAGTGTTTTCCTCCTCATTCTTGATTTGGCCGACCTAGGGAGAGTCCAGGAGCAGGAGAAGGACGAACACCACCTGTTGGTAAGGTTAGATCATCTTCTACCTTGGATTCATGGTGAAAACCCTAAATCAATGCTTGATTCTAGGTTTTCTTCACTCGATTTCCATTTCTAGCCATTCATTTCATCCAAAAACTCAAGAACGAACCTTGGATAGCTTCTGGAGCTTCATCCACCATTAAAGCCACGGATCTTGGAGCTTTGGAGCTCAATTGGAGGCGGGTTTTATAACTCAAACCCTTAATCATTGCTATTGCATCAATCATCTATGCTTTGTTGATTGATTTCTTCAATTTGATACATACTTGATTCTTTGCTGCAATTTCCATCAAGAACGGTTGCTGTTCTTGGTTGTTCGAAGGAAGGGTATGATGACATCATCCTAGATGCTTATCCAAAGAAAATTACCAAGCAAAACCGTTTTGATAGCTACTCTAAATCGTTTTAATTTGATTGGCTATGCGGTTCCAGCAAACCGTTTAAGGGCAAACGGTTTGAGACCGTTTGGAAGAAAACGGTTTCAAGACCATTTGAGATGGTTGACCAAGCGTTGACCGTTTGGGCATTTTGTTCCTAATTATGTAGGATGATAACCATCCAAATTTGAGGGATTAACTCCAAAGGAATCGAGAGTTGAAGGCCAATCAATTAGGCAATCGAATTGAATTATGTGCTGATTTTCAACCTAATTAACTTGACCTGGTTGAGAAAACGGTTTCAAGACCGTTTGACATGGTTGACCAAGCATTGACCGTTTCGGATTCCTGTTTATAATTATGTTTATTAATGACCCTCAAAATTTGAGGGGTTAACTCCAAAGGAATCGTGAGTTGAAGCCTAATCAATTAGGGAAACCTAATTGGATTAAGTGCTGATTTTCAACCTGATCAACTTGACCTTCTTGGGAACACGGTTTCAAGACCGTTTGAGTGCGTTGACCAATCGTTTACCGTATGATATTTTTGATCCTAATTATGTTGGCTAATGACTCACCAATTTTTATGGGTTAACTCCCAAGGAATCGTGAGTTGAAGCCTAATCAATTAGGGAAACCTAATTGGATTAAGTGCTGATTTTCAACCTGATCAACTTGACCTGCTTGGGCAAACGGTTTCAAGACCGTTTGAGTGCGTTGACCAAGAGTTGACCGTATGAGATTTTTGTTCATAATGATGTTGGTTAATGACCCTCCAAATTTTAGGGGTTAAATCCAAAGGGATCATGAGTTGAAGTCTAATCAATTAGGCAAACCCTAATTGAAAACAGTGCTGAAATTCCAATGAGTTAAGTTGAGATTTTGGGTTGATTAGCCCAAACGGTCTCCAGACCGTTTGGGGATCACTCAAACGGTCTCAAGACCGTTTGGGGATCACCCCAAGACCGTTTGGAGGTCTGGGGTCAAGTATAGTTGACCAATTGAAGGTCCAAAGGTACCAAATCATACTGCAACTAAATGCTGATTTGTTGATCAACTCGATAGACCAATCCATGATGATTTTTCACTAAAATCCAAAGGTTGGATGGGCAAACGGTCTCAAGACCGTTTGGAGCTCATCCAAACGGTCTCAAGACCGTTTGGTGGTCACCCAAGACCGTTTGGAGGTCTAGGGTTGAGTATGGTTAGGTGTTTGAAGGTCTAAATGTACTAAGCTGATATACAATGCAATGCTGATTTGGTGATCAATCCAATGAACCAAACCCCAATTGGATTGCTTAGATTTGAGTGATATGATGGGCAAACGGTCTCAAGACCGTTTGGAGGTCATACAAACGACCTAAAGACCGTTTTGTGGTCACCCAAGACCGTTTGGAGGTCTAGGGTTGAGTATAGTTCAGTGGTTGAAGGTCTAAAGATATCAAGTTGATCTGCAATAGATTGCTGATTTGGTGAGCACTTCAATGAACCAAACCCTAATTAGATTGCTTGGATTTGAGTGATATGATGGGAAAACGGTCTCAAGACCGTTTGGAGGTCATACAAACGACCTCAAGACCGTTTGGGGTCAGGTCATACCCCATTTGAATGGTGGTTCAATAGTTATGAAGTAACTAGTTACACATTGATGAATATTGAAGGTTCATTGATTCTAAACCCTAATTCAATTGATTCCAACCCCAATTGATGATCAATTGAGGGTCAAATAAGTTGAAGGTTGACCTATTAAACTCAATTGAAGTATGGGTGAAGGTCCAATTGATGAATGGTTCCATGAATTCAATGATTGAAGGAATCAACATTAAAAACCCTAATTCAATTGAATCAAACCCTAATTGATGATTAATTGAGGGTCAATTGAGGGTCAAATCAGTTGAAGGTTGACCTATTAAACTCAATTGAAGTATGGGTATAGGTCCAATTGATGATTGGTTCCATGAATTCAATGATTGAAGGAATCAACATTGAAAACCCTAATTCAATTGGATACCTTATGTCATTGAAGGTCCAATGGATCAAACCTTTTTGAAAACCTAATGTGATTAGGTGGGAGATACCTTTAATGGTACTAGTCATTAATGCATAACAAATTCATGGATCCAATACATGATGTAAACCCTAATTGAGGCCGATTTCATGTATAACCCTATTAAGAGGTTGCCTACATGTGAAATCACTAATTAGGATGAATAGTAAACCCTAATTCCTTTGGATACCTTATGTAATGGAGGTCCAATGTGATGATGAATGTACTATTGATCCAATGATGATTAGTAATGACAATCAATGAAAGTACAAAGGTTGAAACCCTAATAGTACCTAAGTGATTAAGTGTCAATTAAGGGATGAATCCCTAATTGCTTATAGGATCAATGACTTGATACACTATGTTAATCATAGTTGTATGTACACGACTAAAGAGTTGATATGACCTAATCAAGTTAATAAGTTGATAGCATGAATTCATACATGAATATGATACATGAGATTTGTGATGGAAATCCTAATCCTGGTAAAGGATTAAGGGTAATACTGATACATGAGATTTGTGATGGAAATCCTAATCATGGTAAAGGATTAAGGGTAATACTGATACATGAGATGTGTGATGGAAATCCTAATCCTGGTAAAGGATTAAGGGTAATACCCTTGAATGATTAATATATTGTTTTTGCATGGTGATGATAGATAATTGATGTGCTGCTATCATATGTGCTAACCATGCAGGTATCATGAGATGATGAGCATAGCCAGGTATGAGCTATGATGTGTTATTAGTTTGAATTTGTTTATTGGGCCTTGTGTGCCATAATATACCTTGTGCCCGGTAAGAGGTAACAAGAGAGTTGATGGGCCTCAAGTGCCATGATGGATGCTTGTATAACAAGTATCATGCTTATCTTGGTCAGATGACCTAAAGGTGTTAATTGCTGGAGAATGTGGTAACAATGCTCAGGTGATGAGCTAAGGGTTTAACTACCCAGAATCACATGTTAGTGCATTGAAATTGTGAAGGGATGAGAATTCCCAGTGTTGAAATAAGGGATTGAGATCCCAACACCTTGTGAAAAGAGTGTGGCTACGGGCCATGACTCCACAACGATAATGCCAGGCTTTAGTTATATGATCTAAGCCTGAACAACGTTAATGCAGTGATAATGATTTTGTAGTTTGAATAGATGTTATACATGTTCTTCATATTCCTTAAAGGATAAATGATATGTTGATTCTATTTTAACTGTAATGCTTCTGACATTGAATGATGTTCTAAACTGTTAGACATTTACCTACTGTCAATTAAATATGATTTCTCTGTTCATATTTATCTTCTTAAGTTACAATAACAATGTTTCTGGTGGAGAGTTATATCTCTCGCTGGGGCAATTTTTATAATTGTCTCACCCACGTGGGAACCACATTTTTAGGTGGACGTGGACGAAGAGACAGGAATCCTTCAGGAGGTGAAGGACAACAACAGCAGCAGCAGGGACAGTAGTGAAGTCTCAGGTGGAGACATTGGCTGTCATGTCATGTTCAGATGTATATAAAGTCCTATGTGTCGTCTCTGTACTCTCAGGTCCTCAGAGTAGTAGTTAGTGATTTCGAGATTTTGGCTTAATGCCTCGAAGGTTTTATACTACCTGTGTATAGTTAAGACAGAGTAGTTAATGTTTGCATTCCTCGAGAAGCAAAAGTACATGAGATGTATATATATGAACCAGGATGTAAAGCTTTACTTTGGTTCTGAATGAAAGGGGTTTTCCTGTGAATGGATCTCTTTGCAAAAAGTTTTAATTTTTAGTGATTTTCGCTAATCCGCTGCTTGATGAACGCTTCCGCATTAGTTAATCTTATTTTCGCGAGACGGTCGTCACAATTTAGTGGTATCAGAGCTCTAGGTTCGCTGAGTCTACAGAGACATAGGACTAAGATTGTAGAGTCTGTTCTAAGTGTCTTCCAGTTTATCTGATAGTATCTTCTGCTCACATAGGAGAAGAAGAACTTGAAGATGTCTGGACAACATGAAGAACATGCTGCTGAGGGCAGCACTGCTGCACCAGGAGGAGGTGCAAGAGACCACGATAGGGAAGTGCCTGCACCTGAACAGTCTCAGATTGACCCAACTGTGATAGAAAATCCAGCCCTTCATGCTTTATTTGAGAAATTCCTGACAGCCATTACACATATGGCAGACAGGATGCCACCACTTGTACCTAGGGTACCAACCCATTATGAGGGTTATGGAGCCGGCAAGACTTTTGAGAGACTTCGCCAGGTTGGAGCCATAGATTATGCTGGTACATCTTATCCAGCAGATGCTGATCTGTGGCTGACAGAGCTAGAAAAGGCTTTTAGGATCCTTGATATTCCTGAAGCTGAAAAAGTAAGACATGCTGTATACTTATTAAAAGGAAGTGCTGGTCATTGGTGGATGATAGAGGAAGATAAGAGACCAGGTGAAGAAATTGGATGGGAGGTATTTTGATGAGAATTCGTCAGTAGATACTTCCCTAAGACGTATCTAGATGAGAAGATATCTCAATTTGAGAGGATTGAACAAGGACAGATGAACATTAGCGAATATGAAGCTAAGTTCATGGAGTTATTGCGGTTTTGTATGCAAATGGCAGTTAGTGATGAGGAAAGAATTCGGCGTTTTGAGAAGGGGTTGAACGCTGAACTGACCACTTCTGTGTCTGCTTTAGAGAACAGGGAGAGGTTTGCCACCTTTGTGGAATCAGTAAGGAGGATAGAGAGGTCTAAAATTGAGAAACGATAGACTAGTAACAAGAAGGTGTATAGTCAGACTCAAAAACAAAAGTCTGAAAGTTTTAAGAAGCCGAGATTTTTTGTATCGACGACATCATCAAGATTCCATACCCAGACACAATGGATGCCAAGTACAGATAGGGATCATAGTAATGATCCAAGAAGAGCCCCCGGTATAGCATCAACATCGAGAACTGGATCTCACCGACCCTATTTTGCGACCAGGGTCTGCTATCAATGTAGACAACAGGGACATCCAGCAAGGGATTGTCCATACGGGAATCCAATGATGACTCAACCTCAGGTCCAGAGTCAACAAGAATCACAAAGGAGACAGTTTCCTAGTAACAATAGATGACATGGACAGACGTCCCAGGCAGGTTAGAGGAAATAAAGTCATTTTGATATTTCATTTTCTGATTCTATGTGCTAAAGATATGAAAGTAGTTAATTTTTTTAATTCTTTTGACTAGTCCTATAAGGACACAAGGGAGATGAGAACTTATATCTTACTCAATGTTCCTTAAAATGTTTTATAATCTCTCTTATCTGTATGTTAAAAGATGAGATTTAGAAATGATACCTGGAGGAAAATCTAGGAAATGGGAAATCTTGTGTGTATAATGATATGAAAAGCAAGGAATATGATAGCATGTAAGTGCATACTACTTGATCTCAGTATTTGTAAACCCTGGCCAGGTATACAACTATTGATGAAAAAGTAAGTATGGAAACTCTTAGATTGATATCTTTTTGATTGCCCTGATCAAGCAGTCATTCTAATACAATCTAATGAGTATCATGAAATAAGAAATATGGAACTAATAAAGGAAGATGCTTTGTGCAATTCCAATATGGGAAGATGCTTTGTGCTATTCCAATAAAGGAAGATGCTTTGTGCAATTCCAATATAGGAAGATGCTTTGTGCAATTCCAATATAGGAAGATGCTTTGTGCAATTCCAATAAAGGAAGATTCTTTGTGCAATTCCAATATGGGAAGATGCTTTGTGCAATTCCAATAAAGGAAGATGCTTTGTGCAATTCCAATATAGGAAGATGCTTTGTGCAATTCCAATAAAGGAAGATGCTTTGTGCAATTCCAATATAGGAAGATGCTTTGTGTAATTCCAATATGGGAAGATGCTTTGTGCAATTCCAATAAAGGAAGATGCTTTATGCAATTCCAATAAAGAAAGATGCTTTGTGCAATTCCAATATAGGAAGATGCTTTGTGCAATTACAATATAGGAAGATGCTTTTTGCAATTCCAATATAGGAAGATGCTTTGTGCAATTCCAATAAAGGAAGATGCTTTGTGCAATTCCAATATGGGAAGATGCTTTGTGCAATTCCAATAAAGGAAGATGCTTTGTGCAATTCCAATAAAGGAAGATGCTTTGTGCAATTCCAATATAGGAAGATGCTTTGTGCAATTCCAACCCTAAATTAAAAGGAAGAGCTATGTGAACATTCCCAATTACATAGAGTTTGCTAAGTGAATTATCTATGTTAGATATATATGTTTTTCCTTTTGATAAGTATTCTTGAGTGATTATTGAAGTATGTTCTTTTATGCTTCTTCCTTTCAATGATATGGACATCATATGTTAGGGTTTATGCTCTGCATAAACATTGATGAGGTTGAACTAATGAAAGGAGCTTTGTGTGGAATCACAGAGTTCATGATATCTCCATGATATTAAGATGATATGTGGAGACTTGAGGGTATGATTAATGAATAATATGTTCCTCCTTTTCCTGGGATTTCGAGGACGAAATCCTTGTTAGGGGTTTATAATTTGTAACATCCCTGACCTGGGTTATGAATTAACCCTAGATTGTTTTGCTTAATAAGGTTAAGTAGATTCTTAATCTTATCTTGTGAAAAGTAATTAGGTCTCATAAGAAACTTATGTTTCAATTTTGGTCCTGTTTGAGCAATGTTGAAGCAATGTTTGCCTATTTTGGACCAAAGTGCAAATTACCCAAGTTGAGGGGTTAAATTGCAAATGTTGCATGGTAAGATGTTCCTCTGATGTTGATACATCATAAGAATGAATATGATGTAGTGGTATGGTTTTCACAAGCTTGGGCACCAAGATTAAGCTTGTAAAGCAATGTTGTGCATTAAAACCTAGTTTTGGTGAAAAGTGCAATTTACCCAAAAACCTAGGGTTCAATATGCAAATTACCACTTCAATAAGGTCCCTAATGTTTCTTGGCATCATGTAGAGCAAAGAAAGTGAGAGGGGTGCCTCTTTTTAATTAAGTTGGAGGAGAGAGAATCTTGATATTAAAATAATCAAGATTAATGCCTAATTGAAACCCTAATTTGATTTAGGGCAAAAATGAATAAAAATAATTGAAGGGCTTTCAACCAAAATGTTTTGGGTTGATTTTGAATAAGGATGAACGTTCCTTTGCCAAGATAAGGAATGAAAATATCCTAAGTAGGTGAAATTCCACTCACCTTATTATAAGGAAAAGAATTCCCACTCAAAAAGATATATTATTATTATAATGGATTAAGGTGCTTAATTTCTTTTCCATTAATTCTTGGATAATGAAGAGCTTTTACGAAAGTTTGAAGGTGGTTTCGTGATCAAGTAATGAAGGAGGATTAGGGGGGAATTAGTATGGAATTAAAAGAAAATGATTTCATTTTCTCTTTCATAAAAGACACATATACACGTTTTTTATATATACCTTATTTCAATAACACATAAGGAACGAACCCTTAGTCTTTTCCTCCTCATTCTTGCTTTGGCCGACCTAGGGAGAGTCCAGGAGCAGGAGAAGGACGAACACCACCTGTTGGTAAGGTTAGATCATCTTCTACCTTGGATTCATGGTGAAAACCCTAAATCAATGCTTGATTCTAGGTTTTCTTCACTCGATTTCCATTTCTAGCCATTCATTTCATCCAAAAACTCAAGAACGAACCTTGGATAGCTTCTGGAGCTTCATCCACCATTAAATCCACGGATCTTGGAGCTTTGGAGCTCAATTGGAGGTGGGTTTTATAACTCAAACCCTTAATCATTGCTATTGCATCAATCATCTATGCTTTGTTGATTGATTTCTTCAATTTGATACATACTTGATTCTTTGCTGCAATTTCCATCAAGAACGGTTGCTGTTCTTGGTTTTTCGAAGGAAGGGGATTATGAAATCATCCTATATGCTTATCCAAAGAAAATTACCAAGCAAATTCGTTTTGATAGCTACTCCAAATCGTTTTAATTTGATTGGCTATGCGGTTCCAGCAAACCGTTTAAGGGAAAACAGTTTGAGACCGTTTGGGAGAAAACGGTTTCAAGACCGTTTGAGATGGTTGACCAAGCATTGACCGTTGGGGAATTTTGTTCCTAATTATGTAGGCTGATAACCCTCCAAATTTGAGGGATTAACGCCAAAGGAATCGAGAGTTGAAGGCCAATCAATTAGGCAATCAAATTGAATTATGTGCTGATTTTCAACCTAATTAACTTGACCTGGTTGAGAAAACGGTTTCACGACCGTTTGAGATGATTGACCAAGCGTTGACCGTTTGGTATTCCTGTTCATAATTATGTTTATTAATGACCCTTCAAATTTTAGGGGTTAACTCCAAAGGAATCGTGAGTTGAAGCCTAATCAATTAGGGAAACCTAATTGGATTAAGTGCTGATTTTCAACCTAATCAACTTGACCTGCTTGGGAAAACGGTTTCAAGACCGTTTGAGTGCTTTTACCAAGCGTTGACCGTATGAGATTTTTGATCCTAATTTAGTTGGATAATGACTCACCAAGTTTTATGGGTTAACTCCCAAGGAATCGTGAGTTGAAGCCTAATCAATTAGGGAAACCTAATTGGATTAAGTGCTGATTTTCAACCTGATCAACTTGACCTGCTTGGGCAAACGGTTTCAAGACCGTTTGAGTGCGTTGACCAAGCGTTTACCGTATGAGATTTTTGTTCATAATGATGTTGGTTAATGACCCTCCAAATTTGAGGGGTTAACTTCAAAGGGATCATGAGTTGAAGGCTAATCAATTAGGCAAACCCTAATTGAAAACAGTGCTGAAATTCCAATGAGTTAAGTTGAGATTTTGGGTTGATTAGCCCAAACGGTCTCAAGACCGTTTGGGGATCACCCCAAGACCGTTTGGAGGTCTGGGGTCAAGTATAGTTGACCAATTGAAGGTCCAAAGGTACCAAATCATACTGCAACTAAATGCTGATTTGTTGATCAACTCGATAGACCAATCCATGATGATTTTTCACTAAAATCCAAAGGTTGGATGGGCAAACGGTCTCAAGACCGTTTGGAGCTCATCCAAACGGTCTCAAGACCGTTTGGTGGTCACCCAAGACCGTTTGGAGGTCTAGGGTTGAGTATGGTTAGGTGTTTGAAGGTCTAAAGGTACTAAGCTGATATACAATGCAATGCTGATTTGGTGATCAATCCAATGAACCAAACCCCAATTAGATTGCTTAGATTTGAGTGATATGATGGGAAAACGGTCTCAAGACCGTTTGGAGGTCATCCAAACGACCTCAAGACCGTTTGGTGGTCACCCAAGACCGTTTGGAGGTCTAGGGTTGAGTATAGTTCAGTGGTTGAAGGTCTAAAGATATCAAGTTGATCTGCAATAGATTGCTGATTTGGTGAGCACTTCAATGAACCAAACCCTAATTAGATTGCTTGGATTTGAGTGATATGATGGGAAAACGGTCTCAAGACCGTTTGGAGGTCATCCAAACGACCTCAAGACCGTTTGGGGTCAGGTCATACCCCATTTGAATGGTGGTTCAATAGTTATGAAGTAACTAGTTACACATTGATGAATATTGAAGGTTCATTGATTCTAAACCCTAATTCAATTGATTCCAACCCCAATTGATGATCAATTGAGGGTCAATTGAGGGTCAAATAAGTTGAAGGTTGACTAAACTCAATTGAAGTATGGGTGAAGGTCCAATTGATGAATGGTTCCATGAATTCAATGATTGAAGGAATCAACATTAAAAACCTTAATTCAATTGAATCAAACCCTAATTGATGATTAATTGAGGGTCAATTGAGGGTCAAATCAGTTGAAGGTTGACCTATTAAACTCAATTGAAGTATGGGTATAGGTCCAATTGATGATTGGTTCCATGAATTCAATGATTGAAGGAATCAACATTGAAAACCCTAATTCAATTGGATACCTTATGTCATTGAAGGTCCAATGGATCAAACCTTTTTGAAAACCTAATGTGATTAGGTGGGAGATACCTTTAATGGTACTAGTCATTAATGCATAACAAATGCATGGATCCAATACATGATGTAAACCCTAATTGAGGCCGATTTCATGTATAACCCTATTAAGAGGTTGCCTACATGTGAAATCACTAATTAGGATGAATAGTAAACCCTAATTCCTTTGGATACCTTATGTAATGGAGGTCCAATGTGATGATGAATGTACTATTGATCCAATGACGATTAGTAATGACAATCAATGAAAGTACAGAGGTTGAAACCCTAATAGTACCTAAGTGATTAAGTGTCAATTAAGGGATGAATCCCTAATTTCTTATAGGATCAATGACTTGATACACTATGTTAATCATAGTTGTATGTACACGACTAAAGAGTTGATATGACCTAATCAAGTTAATAAGTTGATAGCATGAATTCATACATGAATATGATACATGAGATTTGTGATGGAAATCCTAATCCTGGTAAAGGATTAAGGGTAATACTGATACATGAGATTTGTGATGGAAATCCTAATCCTGGTAAAGGATTAAGGGGAATACTGATACATGAGATGTGTGATGGAAATCCTAATCCTGGTAAAGGATTAAGGGTAATACCCTTGAATTATTAATATATTGTTTTTGCATGGTGATGATAGATAATTGATGTGCTGTTATCATATGTGCTAACCATGCAGGTATCATGAGATGATGAGCATAGCCAGGTATGAGCTATGATGTGTTATTAGTTTGAATTTGTTTATTGGGCCTTGTGTGCCATAATATACCTTGTGCCCGGTAAGAGGTAACAAGAGAGTTGATGGGCCTCAAGTGCCATGATGGATGCTTGTATAACAAGTATCATGCTTATCTGGGTCAGATGACCTAAAGGTGTTAATTGCTGGAGAATGTGGTAACAATGCTCAGGTGATGAGCTAAGGGTTTAACTACCCAGAATCACATGTTAGTGCATTGAAATTGTGAAGGGATGAGAATCCCCAGTGTTGAAATAAGGGATTGAGATCCCAACACCTTGTGAAAAGAGTGTGGCTACGGGCCATGACTCCACAACGATAATGCCAGGCTTTAGTTATATGATCTAAGCCTGAAGAACGTTAATGCAGTGATAATGATTTTGTAGTTTGAATAGATGTTATACATGTTCTTCATATTCCTTAAAGGATAAATGATATGTTGATTCTATTTTAACTATAATGCTTCTGACATAGAATGATGTTCTAAACTGTTAGACATTTACCTGCTGTCAATTAAATATGATTTCTCTGTTCATATTTATCTTCTTAAGTTACAATAACAATGTTTCTGGCGGAGAGTTATATCTCTCGCTGGGGCAATTTTTATAATTGTCTCACCCCAGTGGGAACCACATTTTTAGGTGGACGCGGACGAAGAGACAAGAATCCTTCAGGAGGTGAAGGACAACAACAACAGCAGTAGGGACAGCAGTGAAGTCTCAGGTGGAGACATTGGCTGTCATGTCATGTTCAGATGTATATAAAGTCCTATGTGTTGTCTTTGTACTCTCAGGTCCTCGGAGTAGTAGTTAGTGATTTCGAGATTTTGGCTTAATGCCTCGAAGGTTTTATACTACCTGTGTATAGTTAAGACAGAGTAGTTAATGTTTGCATTCCTCGAGAAGCAAAAGTACATGAGATGTATATATATGAACCAGGATGTAAAGCTTTACTTTGGTTCTGAATGAAAGGGGTTTTCCTGTGAATGGATCTCTTTGCAAAAAGTTTTAATTTTTAGTGATTTTCGCTAATCCGCTACTTGATGAACGCTTCCGCATTAGTTAATCTTATTTTCGCGAGACGGTCATCACAAGAAAGGACCGTAAATGGTCACAGATTGAAGAAATACCACACTCCGGCAGACAAATTATCAAGGCAAACCATAGAGATCCATGATCCTATAAAGTCAGCATAGCCGGAGCAAAATCTTGTCGATCCAGCGACGTTAAACCAAAGCGCTTCTTGGGAGGCAGCCCAAGACCTGAGTATCACCTTCCCTAATTTTCTAGCCTTTTATTTTGTTTTTTTTTACTTTCTTCATTTTTTGTTTTTCTTTCTTCTTTAAATCTAAAAATACATAAAAATCCACATAATCTTGGGGCCAAACGGTCTCAAGACCGTTTGGGCCCTCGCGGTCTCAAGACCGTTTGAGCTCTCACGGTCTCAAGACCGTTTGGGCCCTCACGATCTCAAGACCATTTGAGCTCTCTCGTTCTCAAGACCGTTTGGGCCCTCGCGGTCTCAAAACCGTTCGGTATGAGGCGCCCCCCCTATAAACCTATATATACACCCCCTCGCCTACGTTTTCTCTTCTAGAAGCCCGAATTCCCGAGCCTTCCTGTTTCATTCCTCTCTGCGCTTTCCTTCTCCGACGTTGTCTCTGCGCTTTCCTTCTCTGAACGCTTTCCTTCTCTGCGCTCAGAGCTTCGTCTCTGCGATGCTACTTCACACCTTCGCCGCTCTCACTCTGCTCCGTCGTCACTCCCATTCTGACGCTCGCCGCACCCAGGCTCCTCGCCGTCCGCGCCAACAGGTTAACAACCCGGCGGTTCACCGCTCCACACCACCGATAAACAATCGCTTGCGTTCGAACTCCTCTTTGCCCTTGTCGCCGTCGTCGTTTGAACTCCTCTTTGCCCTTGTCACCGTCGTCGTTTTTCATGGTTCTTTGCCGACGAACGACCGCGCGGTTCGTCTCCCGCGTGGTTTGTCTTCCTCGCGGTCTCCAGACCGTGAGGTCCCCCGCGGTCTCCAGACCGTGTAAAAAAAAAAAGAATGACCAAACGGTCTCAGGACCGTTTGAAATCAATTCACCTGCAAAACTCAAATAATATTACTTTGTTATAATTTCAAAATTTACAATTTCTAACTTTTATTTTATTGTCAATCATTTGAGAATGACTTCACCTATGAAGCAAGGAACAACAGATTCTCCTTTCTGGACAAAAGAGGAATTACTAGCTGAACGAACAAATCTCCAAAAAATAGTTGACCAATACAAAAAGACTAGACAAGTCCCAGCACAAGTGAACCTGATTGAAGTCATGAAAGACATAAAGCGAATCAACCACTGCTTAGATGAAGAACCTTCTGAAGAGGAGGTAGAAGAGATTTCATCCGATGAGGCCTCAGAATACCAGCCTTCTCCTGAGAAAGAATCACCCACTACAAAATCTAAAGGGAAGAGAATGGCTCAAGAATCCACAGCTGAGCCAACACCTAAGAAGAGAGCCAGGAAGCAGGTTCACCCCGCCTTTGCAAGGGAACAAATCCTGGCATGGTACATCCCACCATCCACCACCACCACTACCACCCATGCCACAATAACTGTTCCTATTTTTCCTCCCATCACCACCACAGCACCACCACCCAAAAACCTCCATCTCCATAACATCCCCTCCATCAGCCAACTCCTTAAACCAACCAAGTATGTCTGCCCCAGCATACTTATGAAGATGGGGATCTATAACAAAATCCTCACTCTTCTTGACAATTAAAACCTCTCCCGGCTATGCTTCGTATCCAAAATTCCCTACATTGAGCCAACAACAGAATTCTTCACCTACTTCCACAAAGAAGCGGTGGACATCATGGATAAAGAAAGGGATGGTGGTGACCGCAGAATAACCACCAAAATCTTTCACAACGAGGTGGTCATCACTGAAAATCTTCTAAATGAAATCTTTATCGATAATCAAGACCAGCTGAAGAAAGCTAAAGCCGCTGGTACAGAACACCCCAAGTTCAACAAGCATACTTTCTGGAAAACACTAGCGGGGTTACCCACCTTTGATGCAAGGACAAGCAAGGCCTCCAACATTCATTCTGGCCTAGTACGCACGCTCCACAAAATCATCATTGGTGCACTTTTCCCCAGATCCGAAGGAGGAAATGTTCTTATATCTGACCTTTTTGTCCTCTGGTTAGTCCTAAACGGAATACCCGTTAACATTGGACGACATATGCTGCTCAAGCTATCATCTTTCGCCCTCGGAAAAGAAATTTGCACGGGTGGTCATATCACATCTATCATCAAATATCTTAAGATGGATAGACTTCTACCCAAATGCAACCCAATCAAGGGTGACATCCTTACCAACGAACAGACACTACAGAACTCCTATATCTTAAAACATAAGGATGGAAAGCTACACTATGTGTTCTGCCCCACAAAACCTTCCAGAACCTTGCTTCCACTTCCAGAGCTTGCTGACTATGACAAGGACAAGCTCCTATTCGCAGAAGACGAGATCGCCAAAATCATAGCCTCAGTCAAAGCCAAAGAAAAGAAAGTAACGGCAGGGCAGGTAGAACTCAGTATAAATGCCCCAGCAGCCAAAACAACAAAACTTCTAGTCAAACGACCTTCCAAAAGGCTCGTAAAGGCACATGAGCTGTCGGGACACCAACATCAAAACCTCATCCCGAACCTGAGCCCCCCCTCCCCGAAGAATATATTACATCCTCATCACTAGACTCTTTTATAATGAGTCTAAATGTTGAGCTCACTACCACCTCTCCACCTTCCACCACCCCAATATCTACTACCCCACCACCATCAACCACCCTTCAATCATCCTCCACACCACTTTTCACTACACCACCCTTCTCCACAACCATACCACCACCCCCACCCTTCTTCACTTCGGGCGCCCCATTCTCCACCACAATGCCCGAATTCTCCTCTTTCACATCCACCGACTTTCCATCAACATTCCCGGATCCATTTCTCTCTCCGGGTATGCCACCACTTTTTCCACCCACCACCACCCCGACATCGCTGGTGACCCCATCCACAGTCACCACGCAATTCACGGGTCCATCAACAGTGTCTTTTCCGCATGACACTACCATTCCACCCCGACCCCAGCCCCCTCACTCTTCATTTACTGGGGTCCCTTATACTAACGTCGGTGCGGAATTCGGACGTCAATTCGACACCATCCGAAACCTCCTCACCGACCCATCTAACATTTTGAATTCTATTTTTTCATGTGTGCAGGGTCTAACACAACAGGTTGCCCAGATTGGCGAGCAGAACCGCGCCATGCCAGGCATCCTCCACAGAATCCAGCAACGTCAAGATTCAGTGGCCAAGCAAGTCGACCACATCGACGACCACTGCAAAAACTTGCCCGAGTGGATCCATGGAGTACAATGCCAGCATGAAGTGTTGGCAAAGCAAGTCGATAGGATCTCTACGCAGACTCTACCTCTGCCAGAGACCCTCCGCGAGCTGAAGAAGCAACAACAAGTTTTCAGCACGCGCCTGGACGACATCAACACCACCCTCACGTAACTACATAATCGCCAGGAGGAGTCGTCAAATAATGAGCTTATTCAGCTAAGAGCTCAAGTAACCGACCTCACAGCACGACTCCTCTCCGCCGAACAACGTTACTCTGATTTAAAAGAAACCCACGAAGCACTGCTCGAAACACACGAGCACGTGCAAGTGGCATACGATGAGCTCCAATCCATCCATCGTCTGTGCAAAAAGAAAGCACAAAAGAAAACAACTGATGACGATGACGATGATGCTGTTGACGAGGAAGATTCTGACTCCTCCGCTGACTCAAAAAATAGTACCTCCTCAGCTGATGACTCCGACAAGCCAGATGATGCTGGGGCAGGCCCCAGCCAAGGAGCAGAATCAAAACACCAGCAAGATCACCAAACTGGTGATAAAGATCACAAATCCCTTTCTCATACATAGAACGTCAACATATACTTCGGGGATCAATTTCTCAACTTTTCTGCGGGATCTCTGGGGGAGGCTGCCAAAGAAGTGGCTTTTGCTGAGTTCGAAAAATGTATTCAGGGAACCAGCAGCACTATACCAGCCACAGCAGCCCAGCAAATCTCTGCACCCGAACCGTCAGCGCCTGAACTTGAAGAATCAGAAAGAGTATGCCTAGACACTGATGACGATTTAGACACTCCTTCTGATTCTGATAAAGATTACGATCTGCAGCAGTACATGGACAGTATAGAACAAACTTCTTCCCCCACACCGCAAGAGCTACCTCCGCCGCCACCTCTACCTAACAAAATGCACGATTTAGATATGGCGGCCATCTCTACCTTAGACGCACAGGATATCTTCATCCTCAACACTATAGTAGATGATGCCAAAGCAGGGGAGGATGTCATATATCAAAACACGAAGACCAAACGCAATCTGACGCGTGAAGACTTCCGTTCCTTACTTCGACCCCAGTCGTCGGTGAAGATGGCAATGTTTCGTACTCTCCTTGCCAACTCTATCGAGATCTACAAAAGCTCTCGGCGACAGCAACCGGTTCTCAACGCCTCACCCACACTAGGATTGTGCCTACTGTACAAAGAGTTCCAGCACAAATCCATTACAAGGTTGCACAGGGGGGTCGCAAGAAAAGCGAGATACATAACCGTGCCTTTCCAAGTTTGTAAACACTGGTTGCTCATGATTGTGGACACTGTCGCCCGCGACGCCAAAGTGTACAATTTTTGTGCCAGTGACTTAAAGGCCGAGATAATCAATTTTGTTGGAATTGAAGCCGGGGAGGCAAGATGCATCCCTATCCGGCTGCTAAAGCTCATATGGGCCGCGTGCCCTTCTCTCCGCCAGGACTGGAGCTCCCCCTGGTTCAGAATAATTAACCCACAAGTCCAAGCCGCTGAAGGTTCCTGGGACAGCGCTTTTTATGTCATAAGGCACATCCTAGCGCTAAACCAGCAGGTCCCTTTCACTGAACTTGTTAATGATGATTTCCACTCCCTGCGAGGACATTACGCCATGGAGCTTATCTGCGACAGAAGGTTCTTCAACGACCCTACCATGGCGGCAGACGACGTCCCTAGTTATCTCTTTTCATCTATTCAATGTCCGCAGAGGAGACCGTTCAGACAAACCCTAGTGGCGTTGACAAAAGAAAAACACCCATCCAATGTCACCAAGCAAAGCCAATGGAATCCTTCCATCTTCGATCTGGCTCCAGATAAAAGTGACATTGATCTGATATCAGGGGTAGCCATCAAGACATCTTCATCACATATGGTACCCCAATCTGCCATTGAACCTTCATTTCCCGATTTCGATCCGGAAGCTTGCAAAACTCTTTCAGATAACGAGCTCCGACTAATAATGTCACGGCTATATGCCGAAAAAGACGAGATGGTATATATTGACGGAGATATATTGGTTATGGCATATGCCCTCTGTGAGACCTTACAGTTCAAGGGTTCCATGTCTGTAAGTGTAATGACTGCTTATCAATACTTGCTTGCACAGAATCACAACACGGTCTATATGGTGTCAGCTTACATGAAGGATGATCTTCTCGGGCTGAAGAACTTCGGAACAAAGGAGTCAACCATCTCTTATCTCCAACATACAACTCCGAAGTTCATCATGTTACCTTTCCATCATCAAGAGCACTGGATGTTACTGGCAACCAATCTTCACGAAGGAACAACAATAATCTACAACAGTTTCGACAGCCAGTATGATCCAAAACGGAAAGCATACACTACAACTCCAAAGACACCAACGGAGGAGGTGGCGAAGGAGTGTGCTGACAAATTACACGATCTTTTGGGTCAGCACACGCGGGCATATGACAGAGATCACTTCAAATCACCAGCCTTCTGCCACAGGTGCCCCCAGCAAATCAGAGAATCAAATGACTACGGCTTCCACGTCCTCTACTGGATGTATACAATTCTGGCCCTTCACAAGCCGGTAGAGGACATGACAGAGGTGGATTACCACGCACTACGGGGAAAGTTCGCAGCCAACTTACTCAGAACACATGGGGCAAATAAAGTTTTAACCGAAGCCTGAATGCCCTTGTCCATGCATTTCTCAACCTATCACTTTGACACTCTGTGGACAGAGTGCGTGATAAGTTAGGGGGGGGAGTGCATTGGACAAAGGCGAGGTATCATTCTGCTTCAACCCTTCTATTTTTTTTTTCGCATATCAATTTTCAAACTTTCTATCCATATTTAGACTTTTTCCAGTAATTTTTTTTCAATAAAATAACTTTTAAGTATAACTTTCATCCTGGAAAGAATCACCTTAGCTAAGTTAGAGATAAAGTAGTCCTCATATAAATAATAAGATTAGCATACAGGAATGAAATGGCGAATTCATAAATTTCATTCACTATTGGTTTCTATACTTTTACTTCAATTCTATCTCAGACTCTTCACAGGTCAACTTCAGGGCCAAAGCGAACCGAAAACTCTCAAAGTCAAGAGGGAAATCAGGGAAATCCAAAATCAAGAAATCTCGCGAGCGGACCACCAATTAAAAATAAGTGCATGTCAGGAACCCTAAGAACAGTTTTCTTCTTTCAATAAAAGAGGCTTGGCCGCCCAATTAAAAACCCTAACAAACCCCACTTCCTAAGCCTGTGAGATTCAAATAAAAGCCAGAGTGCTGAATAAAAACATGAGAGTTGTGCCAATATGAAGAGCCAACAAAGATCTCACCCATCCGGTACATACAGCTGCCCTCATGAAGGCAGATGTGTCGTGCCCGGTAATGAGATCCTAAGGTTTCCTAATATATGAAAAGGCTGATAAAAGAACTCACCCAGCCGGTACATTCAGCTGCCCTAATGAAGGCAGATGTGTCGTGCCCGGTAGTGAGTCTCTAAAAAGCATAGACAATCCCTTCCCCACTTGAAGGGGGAGTTACACAATAAGCCTTTTAAGCCAGCCCTCATGCCCATTCTAGCTACCGGTAGGTTTCTCCAAAGAAGTATAAAACTGATTAGAGTCGATGACATGCACATAATAAGAAAGGTGGTCCCCATGCGAGATTCACGATATGAAAGGAACCTGAGATCCATGCAACTTTTGATACTCGAAAGAGTTAGTGTAAGCAGAAGCCCTAATAAGACCTCGCTAGATCTCTGACCTAGAATTGAAGCAAGAGTATGGAAACCCTAATCAAATAAAATCGCCTCGCCATTACATGCCTTAGCTCTATCTAACTTGAGGACAAGCTAGACTCTAAGTTGGGGGGGTGATAACCTCCCACTTTGTGACGTTATCTTATTTAGTTATCTTTAATTTTCCATACTCTTTCTTAGATAAATTAGATAGAATCATTAAACTTTTTTACTTTATTGCGGATACACCAATAAACTAACTTTTCTTCTTTTTCATTATAGAAAACACAAAAAATATTACAAAGACTCCTCATGGTCCCAAGACCACGAGGAGGCCTCGCGGTCCCAAGACCGCGAGAAGGCCTCACGGTCCCAAGACCGCGAGAAGGCCTCGCGGTCCCAAGACCGCGAGAAGGCCTCACGGTCCCAAGACTGAGAGAAGGCCTCGCGGTCCCAAGACCGCGAGAAGGCCTCACGGTCCCAAGACCGCGAAAAGGCCTCATGGTCCCAAGACCGCGAGAAGGCCTCACGGTCCAAAGACCGCGAGAAGGCCTCACGGTCCCAAGACCGCGAGAAGGCAAACGGTCTCAAGACCGTTTGAGACCAAACGGTCTCAAGACCATTTGGGCTCAACTTGAGCCTATAAATAGGACCTCAAGGGTCACTTCAAAGGCATCGAAACTCAGACGTCCAGAGGCTGCCTCTCTAGCTCCAGAGCACTTTTGTCTTCCATCCACTGCCCCAAGGCTGCCAGTTTGAGATCCGTGTTCCATCACCAAGCTATCTTCTCTCTCCTCTCAATAGCAAAGAAGGTGGGAAGAGAAGATCCTTCATCAAGTCTACCACAAAGTGCGAAGATCGTTGCTCTCTTCACCAAGGGTTCAACTTTCCCTCTTCCGTGGAGATGACGTTCTTTCTCTCTCTTCTCGCCTCCTTCTTTGTCCTTGACATGAGCGAGTAGTTTCATTCACTAGGGTGCGGGGAGTAGCCCCGCTACCCATGTTTTCATTTTATGCAATGTAATTCAATAATTTGTAACAGAGATACTCTTCTTTTCAGTTCAACATCAATTGTTTAATGAATGCTAGTTGCCTGATCATCAACTTGTGTTACTTATTATCTTTTGGTATGAATTGTCTATGTTTGTACCCTTAGATCTGAATATCGATTGAATGTTGGTCTTAGATGTATGTAGTCACCATATGTCTATTTCGGTATCCAGGAGTGCTTTCATGAGTGGAGTAAACTCACCCCCATCGTTGCACTTTCATACTATGAAATGGAATCAGTTGACGTATGGAAGTGCAATCTTGGTAAGGTCGAGGAACACATTTCATGAAGGAGTAATGCAAAGCATGTGACCATTCATTATGGTATGGCTGGCGTTGCAATATTCCACACTTCTCGTAGCTAGTTATCCTAAAGGAAGCTAGGACTACAAGATACTAACTGATTTGACTCTCTTTGCAGGTTGTTTTATTATGTTGCATGTCTTGATCCATGTGTAGTGGTGTGAAACCCGATAACATCCTAGTGGCTTTTAATCATTCTTTACAACCTTAATCTCTACTTTCTTGCTTTACTTTCCTTGCACTTAGTTTAAAACCAAATCAAACTTTCAATCTAAATATCAACTGTTAAGTAGTTAAGTTCAACTAAAAACGTTTTCCATCTTGATTTCATCAAGACCGTTGTCCCGAGGATTCGACCCTTAACTATACTACGATAAGACTTCCGCGTGTCTTAGCATACGTGGGTGGAGATCTTACCATAGTACTAGCAAGGTTAAACTTAGGGATTCATCATCTCTAGGATCTTTAGTGGCGTTGCAAAACTCCATCAATCATCATTTCAACATACCTGCATGATTAGCACAATGATAATAATGACATCTATTGCATATCAGTACTATACATAACAAATATGAATTCACTATTCATGGTTAACACCACTAATCCCTTACCAGGGTTAGGGTTTCCCATTGCATGTCATATGAGGATAATCATCTCATTACCACATCATAGTTATGGTTTATCACCATATTTCCCTAGATTAGGGTTCATTAAGCAATACATAGTATTACCCTGGATTTGAGCTTCACATTACATCAAACATCAGGGTTTCTCATGAAACCATCCTTAGTTAGGGTTTCACATCAAATTCACCCTATAAAAGGATCTACATTCAATAATCCACAATTAGGTTTACTATTCATCCCAATTAGGGTTTCATGTTCCATTACCCATAATTAGGGTTTACTATTCATCCCAATTAGGGTTTCATACTCCATTACCCATAATTAGGGTTTACTATTCATCCCAATTAGGGTTTCATACTCCATTACCCATAATTAGGTCTATACACATCATCACCCTAAATTAGGGTTACAACCATACCTTGGATTAGGGTTTCCAATTACAATTTCCCTGGATTAGGGTTAAGGTTCATGATTAGGGTTTCATGATATCTTTACTTAAGGATCATACCCTTAATCACCACATGAATCATACTCATGTATCAACTCTATGTTATCATACCTCTCAATTTAATTGGGTCATGTCAACCCTTAGTTAAGTTCATACAACTATGAATGACATAGTGTACCAAGTCATTGCTCTTATAATCAAGTAGGGTTTCTTCCTTGATTGACACTAATCACATAGGTACTATTAGGGTTTCAACCTTTGTACCGTTATTTATTAACATTACTAACCATCATTGGATAATTAGGAATATCATTTCCTTTAACATCCAAATGATTGAACCACTAACAACCTCCATGCAGTCTTGAAGTTCCATCACCAATACTACTACAGAATAGGCCTTTGGCGTCGGTCGTTTAACACCCTTTGGTGACGGTTTTCAAGTGACGCCTATGTGGGCGCCGCTAAAGGTTGAACTCTTCGGCGTCGGTTTTCTAACCGACACCTATATGACCTATAGGTGTCGGTTATATATAGTTGGCCGACGTTTATAGGGTTGGTGCCACAAAAAAGGGCACCACCTAGGATACTTTCTGCGTCGGTTAACAACTGAACAACTGACGCCATACGCCCAGACGACATGGAGAAGCACAGTCGTGCTTCACTGCATGGCCGTGTTTAGTACTATAGGCGTCGGTTGTATACAAATAAGTGATGCCTTTTCCACCACGTCCGTGCTTTCCTGCACGGTCGGGTTGTTTGTCATATTAGGCGTCGGTTTTTATCAAATAACCGACGCTATAGGCCTCTGATGATGGTGTTTTATAAATAACCGACGCCTATACTTTAATTTTTTTTATTATCAGTTTGCAGGCCTGCTGTGGCTGGTCAGCAGGATGAGAACCTACAGTTCAGTTTTCTGAACTGCAGGTTTACGACATCCATTGATATCAGCCTACAAACAGGCCACAAACCTACAAAATCAACAAATATTTTTTCACACAAGTAGATACATTCAAACATCAATTCAATTCTCACATTCACACATGTAGAAACATTCAAATACATGTATAAAAATTCAGAAATATTCATTTACAAAATATCATTCAGGATCGCTATCAGCATCCCAATTATATCTTACAATCGCCACTACTTGTATGGCTTTTTCCCATTCTTCTCTTACTTCATTTAATGCTTCCATCGTATATGGAGCATGTACATTTCTTAAGCATTTACCTATAGTGTGGTTGATTTTAAACGCCTACAAAGAGAATGATGTATATATATAAGTAATAATATAAAAATAAGATTGATATATTTCATACTAACTAATGAGACTATAAATAATACCTCATGTATGGTATTAATATCCAATGCAGCATGTCGGATAATCATCTGCATAAATCGCATCACATAGTATGCGCATGCCCAGCCATTGTCTTGTGTAGCACACTATAAATTGAAACATATAAAATATTAAAAAATACAACTAAGTACAGTTCACATAAATAATATATACATTGGAGTCGGGAACTTACTTTTGCATTCTCCCAAATTATTGGCTGGTTCTTTCTCCTTGGGACATTTCCTCCTGCATTTTTGAATGCATCTAAACCCCTACATGTTAATGTAACATAGTAAATTGCATAACTAAATAGTAATGTAATAACAGATGTTAACGGATATAAAAATGAAATATTTCTCACCAGAATAATGGCATTCTCAATATGTGTCCAATTTTAGTGTTCAATGTACTTCCCGCAGGATCTAGATAATAAACAGTGAACGTCCCGGGGAAAATAACTAGTAACTCCCAATGTCTACCGCTAGAGGTAAAAAAGATAAAAATTAATAACTCAAAATGCACAATAAAAATGGAATTTTCTTTAGTCCAAATTATAAATAAAGTAAACTTACTTGACATTGAATGGAGCTATTATTATCGTCTTCTTTTGCTGACCAAAAACTGTAAAAGCATCTATACAGTATTGTTGAACACTATCAGGGTCTTTAGCTACCATACTAATCAATGATGGAATCAAAAATCCCACATGATCAAATGCAAATTGTTTGCATTGATCTTCGACTAAGTAGCTGCAAAATATGTATTACGTATGCATTAATATATAAGAAACCAGATCACCGGATCTTACACAAGGTATATGGATGTATAAACAAGATCTCACCTTATCCATGTCTCTATCATTGATGTATTCAACCAAGCATACATAAACAGCTCAATAATATCTTGTATAAATAAAGAGCTATCGTATGATTGACCTGCATAATCTGCTTCTAAAGAAACAACTATAGGGCAATGTATATTATGTGCCCGTAGCAGCCAACATGCCATTCCCCTACAAGCAGGACCGAACGGGTATTTTAGGTCAGTTGGAACCCAACTTGGTAATGCAAGAAGTGGAGGTGGAGGCCTAGGTGCTCCGGGTGTCTTCTTTTTAACCTGTATATATAATTTCAGATCAGTTGACCTCATATATACACATTAACAATTTAAAGTAATGTAAATTTATCTTACAATTTCAGAAGTGTAGACGACATCTGCTTTGGGCCACAATATCACCCCGCCTTCTGCCTCACCAAGTGTATCAATATCTGGGTGGGCATATGGCAATGCAGCTTCCCTCCAATCGGGTAATACACATATCGGGCTCACACGAACATAGCCCTGTGGCAGTGGAGTCCCATGAAACGTTGCCCCAGGAAGGGACGGGTAAGCCCGTGCCTCTGCAACAATATAGTCTTGCATTCTTAAGCGGCATGGCTTCAATGCCTACAAATTTACGTAAAGAATGTTATACATATATACATATCATCTTGAAAACATATCATCTTGAAAAGACTAGCTACAATGTCATAAACAATACTACTTACAGGAGACGTGCTAGGCGATGGGTCTCTAGGATTACTCGCAGTTTGTGCATCAGGAGAAGAGTGGGTCGTCATAGGCTGATTGGAAGCCTGAGATGCCTACCACCGCACTATTTCTTCCTTGACCTTCTCAGCAACTATATCATTGACCTTCTTAGCAACTATATCCTCGACTCTCTTATTCTCCTATACATGGATAAAAGAAACATTAGCTTCTTATTATTGAATTCCCTTTTGCAGTAACATTCTAAAAAAAGAATAGGTTACCTCTTCTTGTGAAAGTCCCGCTCTGGGTTTGCGTTGGGATGGCCCAAAGAATGCTTTGATGCCCACACCAGCGCCTGCACCCCTAACACATCCAGGATTCTCTGGGTTACCCAGAGCAACTGTCAATTCATCCCTTGTGCCCTGAGGGATGAATGTGCCTTGTTTCCTCTGCTCGTGCAGCTCCCGCTAATCACCATCAACAGAAATTGGTAAGTTAACACCACAAATAATCAATATTCAAACGATTGCTCTAAGAGTTGTATTTTACCATTTTCGCAGCCGCCTCAACAGTTACGGGCTTCTTTATTTCACCCTTCTTATTTTGCCTCCCAGCTATCCAGATATCATGGCGAGGCATGGGTGTGGCAGACTCCTGAGTAGCAGCAGACTCCTGAGTAGCCGCAGACTCCACCTGTAGTCTTTGGCGAACGCTTGCATAGCCCTTTGGACCCATAGTGTGGTCATGCACATTCAGTGCACACCTTGCTTTTTGCGCGTCACTGAGGGCCTAATTAGTATGCACATTAATGATTTGGTTAGTAGCACTAAATGTTAATCTTGAATAAGTGAATACAACATATATTAATTAAATTGGGAGTGACGCCTAATACCTTGAATTCTTCAAATTTTCTTTAAGCAACAAAATTGTCCCAATCTTCTTTGTCCAAGAAGTTCCAATGCTCAAGGGCTGACTTCTTCTTCTTATCACCATCTTTTATGTATTCTCTGTTCAGATTTGTCCTATAGTTCCTAAGCATCTTTCCAGCACATTGCATCACGCTTTTACGATGCAGCTTCTCATCCAATGCAAACAGATTCTGTAAAATAGAATTCTTATTAACTAGTATCCAAAAATAGAATTGCAAATAATATAATTTGTAATCTACAAAATAGGATTGCAAATAATAATAACTCACGCATAAATCCTTCCATATCAATTCTTTCTTCGCCTGAGTAACTTTATGCCAATTATCATATTTAACACCACAATGGCTTCGAGTGACACACTCAAGATAGTTTACAAAATTATTGCGGTTCACTCCAATTGCATTTCCTCCATTATCAAACTCAACAACCAATTTGGATCCACTGCCACTCAGCGCTATTAACTTCTTCAACAGAGTGATGCCCCTTTTCTTGTTAAGTGTTTGGTGTTGCGCATCAAGTTGCTCCAGTGCTTCACTGGGTACATGTGCATCATCAACCTAAAATTTGACAAAAATAAACACACTAAATTAGCACAATATAGCAATTTGGGATATATGACATAACTAGAAGATAATGAATTTTATATAAATATAGGATATGTTTTTAGAACTTACATTGGTATCCTCGCCATGCTCGTCATGGACAGCATGCTCATCATGGACTTCATGCTCATCATGGACATCATGCTCATCCTGGTCAGCCATCTGAAAATGTCATTAAAAAGGCAAACATTTAGCATTTGTATTAACTAGAAAAAGGAAAACATTTAGCATTTGTATTAACTAGAAGATAATGAAAAATCAAATCTGAAAATGATATTGATATTAAAAAAGCATTTGTATTAACTAGAAAACAGCAAACATTTAGCATTTGTATTAACTAGAAAAAAGTAAACATTTAGCTTCAATAAAAAAATATAAACATACATGCCTCTAAAATTGTGATCTTTTATCAATTAACAATCCTTCATTGTGATCTCCGCGCACATATAAGTCATCATTAGCTTCAATATTTTGTGGAGTTGGCAACCCAACAGAGAATGGACTGGAGTCATCATACTTATCATAGTACTCTTCTTCATCTATAGGATCTTCAATGAACTGTCTTCTACCATGAAGAACAACTGACCATTTATCATTTGCAGGATCATCGATATAGAATATTTGTTTTGCCTGTGATGCCAATATGAATGGTTCACCCTTCTCGCCAATCTTTTCAAAGTTCACCAAAGTGAAACCCAATTCATCCACTATAACTCCTTTGGTGTTATCAACCCAATTACATTTAAAGAGCGGAATTCTAAAATCTATGTAGTCAAACTCCCATATGTCTTCAATGACACCGTAATATGACATTTTAGCTTCATGTGGACTCTTATCCTTTGCACTTGCAAAATACATAGTCGACGCTTGAAGAGTGACCCCACTGTTTTGGACGACACTCTTATCATCTTGGCACTTTGTGTAATATGTGAACCCATTAATGTCAAACCCTTCATAAGACATAACATTTGGTTTTGGTTTAAAGGTGAGCCATTTGATAGTTTCTGTAATATCATTTGGTGTTTGAGATAGTTGATGTAAGACTTTATCTTCAAACCACTTAGTAAAAGTCTTATTATGCTCTCTAGCAAGCCACATTGAACTTGCTCGAGGATGTTGTCTCTTGATGAAATTGGTATGTTCCTCGATATAAACACTCACTTCATCCATGTTGTGTAAAATATACAAGTGAGCTTGTTCCAACTGCTCACGGCTGATTACTTTCACCCGTGATCCCAAAATTCCTTTGCCCTCCTCAATATTCTTGTCATTAACAAGAGTGTTATTACCACAAAGAAAGTCATTGCAAAAATCCATAACCTCTCTCGCCACATAACCTTCAATAATACTCCCTTCAGGCCGATAACGGTTTCGAACATCACCTTTAAAAACGCTCATGTATCGTTCAAAGGGATACATCCAATGCAAGAAAACTGGTCCCAACATTTTCACTTCCCTAGTCAAGTGGACAACAAGATGTACCATGATATCAAAGAACGAAGAAGGGAAATACATCTCAAGCTGACATAGGGTAACAATCACTTCTCTTTGCAAATTATCGAGAGTATCAGGGTCAATAACTTTGCTGCATAGACTATTGAAAAAGAAACAAAGTCTGGTGATTGCAAACCTTACATGCTTCGGCAATATAGATCGAATTGCCACGGGAAATATTTGTTGCATTAGAGTGTGACAATCATGAGATTTAAAACCTATCAACTTCAGATCTTTCATTGATACCAATCTATGGATGTTGGATGAGTAACCATGTGGCACCTTAACATTTACCAAGCATTCACAAAAAGCTTTCTTCTCCTTTCTAGACAATGTGTAACAAGCAGGAGGTAGGTATGTTCTTTTATTACCCATTTCACGTAATTCTGTTAATTCTGACCTTATTCCCATTTCACGTAGGTCCAGTCTGGATTTTATCCCATCTTTAGTCTTACCTGGTATATTTAACAGAGTACCAATGATGCTATCACAGACATTTTTCTCAACGTGCATTACATCGATATAATGCCTGACTGTCAAAGAACTCCAATAAGGAAGATCCCAAAATATTGACTTCTTCTTGAATGAAGAATCGTCACTCCGTGTGGCCATACTACATTGTGATTTCTTACCAAATTCATTGACAATGTCTTTTACTCTTTCATAAACAACATCCCCTGGTATAGGTTTAGGTGCACTCCGTTCATCATTCCGTCCATTGAATGCTTTGCACTTTCTATGATACAGATGGAATTTTGAAAGAAACTTTCGATGACCAAGATATACAGTCTTTCCGCCATGTTTTAGTTTTATTGAATCAGTGTTTTCTTCACATATAGGACACGCTTTAGCTCCTTTGACACTATATCCAGACAAATTCCCATATGCTGGAAAGTCATTAATAGTGCAAATCAACATAGCGTGCAAACAAAATGTCTCTCTTCCTGAAGCATCATAGGTCATCACACCTTCAGCCCAAAGTTTCTTTAAGTCATCAATCATAGGTTCAAGATAAACATCGATATCATTTCCGGGTTGTTTAGGGCCTGATATCAACAACGACAGCATAACGTACTTATTTTTCATACACATCCAGGGAGGAAGATTGTATATAAAAAGCATGACTGACCAAGTGCTATGTTGGATGCTCAATGTCCCGTACGGATTCATCCCATCTGTACAAAGCCCAAGTCTTAGATTCCTATCTTCTTCACCAAATTTGGGGTACAATAGATCAATCTTCTTCCACTGTGGGGAATCAGACGCATGTCGTAGGATCCCATCATTATTTTTCTTAACATCTGCATGCCACCTCAAATTCTTCGCATCTTTCAGATTTGCAAACAAGCATTGAAACCGTGATATTATACGTAGATACCACAACACCTTGGCAGGAGATCCAGTTTTGGACTCCCCCGAAGTCGTCAATTTATACCGTGACGCACCACATTTTGGACAATCTTTCAAATCTACATAGTCCTTTTGAAATAATACACAATCATTCGGGCATGCGTGTATCTTCTTGGCCTCCATTCCCATTGGGCACAACATTTTCTTTACCTGGTATGTTGAGATTGGCAGCTCGTTTCCTTCAGGAAGCATTTCTTTCAACAAAGTCAACAATGAAGTGAAGCTTTTGTCGCTCCATCTATTGTTAGCTTTCAACTTATACAATCTCAACACAGCGCTAAGCTTCGTAAACTTAGCACAACCTGTGTATAACGGTATCTCAGCATCATGCACAATGTTTCTAAAGATAGGAGGTGGATCGGTGTGCTCTACCCTACAACTATCCAACATCGCATCAACGATGTCTACTGGAACTGGTTCGTTCACATCTACGTCATCGGAGGCAATTTCTTCTTCCACCCAAGCACTGTTATCGACATCTACTGGTTTCGAGTTTGAAATCTCTCCATGCCAGTGCCATTCTGTATAGCCTTGTACAATTCCATTGCACATGACATGACTTTTGATTTCCTCACCAGTGTTGACTTTCAAGTTGTTACCGCAATGCCTACATGGACAGTAGAACCAATCTGTAGGTTTTTTCCTATGTTCCTCGGCAAATCTAATAAACTGATCAAGACCAGATATAAACTCTGGGGTGCAGCGATTGCGAATGGACATTCATGATCTATCCATTCTATGATCAAAGAGAAAACAAGTATATATTAGGATAAGATTAGGGTATACACTTAAATCCTATCCAAGATTTACTCCAACAAACACATGTGATGTCATTCTTATATATAATAAATGTGTACCACCTATCCCATCCTTGAACACCTAATCTCACTAGTAAGTGTATAATGTGTATTGGTTTTCAAGAAAATTTCGGCAACATTTCCCCGTTGTTCTCTAAGTTCATATGTACTTAGAGAACAAACGGGGATATGCTACCGAAATTTTCTCGAAAACCCAATACACATTATACACTTACATCCTAAGTGAGATTAGGTGTTCAAGAACAGTCCCAAACTGGGGACTATCCAAGATTTACTCCTAATGAGTAAATCTTGGACGGGTTTCTAGGACAACAAACACAATAATAGATATCTACAATGAAGCCGGACTCCATACAAACAGTATATAATTTAGTGATTGTTCATTCTAATTTATACCAATGTACAAGTAATATAAAGAACAATGATTGTTCACTTTCTCGGCCAACAAACACATGTGATGTCATTCTTATATATAATAAATGTGTACCACCTATCCCATCCTTGAACACCTAATCTCACTAGTAAGTGTATAATGTGTATTGGGTTTTCAAGAAAATTTCGGCAGCATTTCCCTACTGTTCTCTAAGTACATATGTACTTAGAGAACAAACGGGGAAATCCTGTCGAAATTTTCTCGAAAACCCAATACACATTATACACTTACATCCTAAGTGAGATTAGGTGTTCAAGAACAGTCCCAAACCGGGGACTATCCAAGATTTACTCCTAATGAGTAAATCTTGGATGGGTTTCTAGGCCAACAAACACAATAATAGATATCTACAATGAAGCCGGACTCCATACAAACAGTATATAATTTAGTGATTGTTCATTCTAGTTTATACCAGTGTACAAGTAATATAAAGAACAATGATTGTTCACTTTCTAGGCCAACAAACACATGTGATGTCATTCTTATATATAATAAATGTGTACCACCTATCCCATCCTTGAACACCTAATCTCACTAGTAAGTGTATAATGTGTATTGGGTTTTCAAGAAAATTTCGACAGCATTTCCCCACTATTCTCTAAGTACATATGTACTTAGAGAACAAACGGGGAAATGCTACCGAAATTTTCTCAAAAACCCAATACTCATTATGCACTTACATCCTAAGTGAGATTAGGTGTTCAAGAACAGTCCCAAACCGGGGACTATCCAAGATTTACTCCTAATGAGTAAATCTTGGACGGGTTTCTAGGCCAACAAACACAATAATAGATATGTACATGTTAGAGTTTCATCACAATTGATGTTAGGGTTTCATCAATGTTAGGGTTAAATCAAATCAAATTAGGATGCTAGAATGGACAAGTTTAAATCAAATTAGGGTTTAAATCAAATCAAACACGGCCGTGGTAGGCCATTCTTCTCAGTTCTCAGTGAAAGAAGTAGAACACTAACTAGTCTTAGGTTTTGAAGTCAGAGCAGCAAGCAGAGCAGAGCAGCGGGAGGCAAGGAAGAAGACAAGGAAGAAGGTGCTACGGCTAATACCTTGTGAGAAGCGGAGGCAAGGAAGAAGACAACGCTGCAGTAGGGCGTGAGCAGGGAGGAAGGAGCGGGCGGCGGCGACGCAAGGAGGAAGGCGGCGGGCGGCGGCGGCGACGCAGAGAAGCAGCAGGGATCGACGGCGGCGAGCAAGAAGCAGCAGGCACCAGGCGACAATTTTGGGAGAGCGGCGACGAGCAGCGCACAGGAGAATCGATGAAACAGGAAGAAAGGGGGAAGAGTCGGGTGACCGGGCCTCTATTAAGCAGGTCAACGGCGTCGGTTATCTACGACAACCGACACCTATTATCTTCAGCGTCGGTTGATCGTAAAAAACCGACGTCCAATTAGACAATCTTTACCCCAAATTAATTGGCGGGAACTATTATCAGCGTCGGTTATCGAAGGATAACCGACACCGAAAGTGGAACTTTTCGCACAAAATTTCATTTTACACAGGCGTCGGTGAATCGTTAAACAACTGACGTTGTATGTGACCCAGATTTTTTTCGCTCAAAAATTGGATTTTGCGGGCGCCTTTAGGTGTCGGTTGGTTATACTCATCTGACGCTGAATACAAAGCGGTACCCGTGTCTGGCTGGTCTTCGAATATAGACGTCGGTTTGCATAAATAACCGATGCCTAATATTATAGGAGTCGGTTGTCCTAAATAACCGATGCCCAGAAAAGCGACACTGAACGCTATTTCTGTAGTAGAGCAAATGGTTTTGAAACCGTTTACCACCAAACGGTTTTGAAACCGTTTGCCACCAAACGGTCTCAAGACCGTTTGACCCAAATCAGTCCCAAAACCGCAAGGGCTCACTAGGTCAATCATCATTCAAATCAATTTCTAATTGCACCATTGAAATGGCTATTGATCATTCATTTGAAGGGTTCATCAGTCTAAACCATTAGATCATCATCCATGGGTCAAGAATCAACCACTAGTCCACCAAACGGTTTTGAAACCATTTGGTCCCAAACAGTTTCAAGACCATTTGGGCTCAAACGGTCTCAAGACCGTTTGACCCAAATTGTCTTGAAATCATTAGGACCAATCAAGAATTTCTTCAATCAACTTGATTAGGGTTACCAATTAAAGTATTGTGCACACATTGGATCAATCAATTGAGTCCATTAGCTCATCATCCAACCTATGATTAAGTTCAAACCCCAAATGGTCAACTATACCAAACGGTCAACTATGCCATGTGGTTTGGAGTCCAAACGGTCAACTATGCCATGCGGTTTGGAGTCCAAATGGTCAACTATATCAAACGGTCAACCATTCCATGCGGTTTGGAGTTCAACTTTACCAAACGGTATGCAAAACCGTTTGGACCAAAAGTCCAAGACCGTTTGCTATTGTTCTTTGATTAAGGTGTGTGCTTATGAACAGTTTATCATCTTCAACCTTTAGACTCACGAAAGCTACTTCCATTTCCATGGCAACTCCATCAATCAAACAAGGCTATTGCAATAATAATAATTAAATCAATTATATGAAGAAATCGAATTCAATGATAAAGATTAAGGGTTAATGTTATATAACCCGCCTTCAAATCTGATCCCAAGCTCCAAGCTTCACGGATCCAATGGTGGTTGAATCTCTAGCAACCTCTTAAGGTCGTTTCTCAAGCTTTTGGAGTGAAAGGATCGGCTAGGGTTGAAGATGGAGTGAAGAAACAAAGGAATTACACATTGTTTTATGATTTTCACCATGAAATCATGAAGAACTAAGGTCAAAGGCTTACCAACAGGTTGGGGACGTGATTCATTCTGTTATTAGTTCTCTTGGTCGATTTTTCAAGCAAGGGGAAGAAAGGAAATCCGAAAAGGTTCTTAGGTGGGTTGGAAAAGGCTCTTTTATAAGAAAATTGATGAAAGAGAAATTGTTTTATTAAAATAAATTAATTCCAAAATTGGTGCCACCTCTTCCTCCTTGGTTTTTCTTGCATGCAAAGGCATCTCAATCCAAACTAGCTCCCTTCCATTATCCATGGATTAAGGAAAAAGAAAATAAGCACCTTAACCCATTATAATATTAATATATCATTTTGAGTGGAAATTCTTTTCCTTATAATAAGGTGAGTGGAATTTCACCTCCTTAAGATATTTTCGGTCCTTGCAAACCTCTAGGACGTCCACACACATATCTGAATTCCACCATTTTAATTTTGGTTGAAGGCCCTTCAATTATTTTATTTATTTTTGCATTAATATATCCATTATGCTTAAATCTTGATTATTTTAATATCAAGATTCTCTCTCCTTCAACTTAATTCAAATGAGGCGCCCTTCTAATTTTATTTTCTCCACATGATGACAAGAAACATTAGGGACCTTTTTGAAGTGGTAATTTACATATTGCACCCTAGGTTTTGGGTAAATTACACATTACACCAAAACTAGGTTTTCATGCATAAACATGCTTTATCAGCTCTTTCTTGGAATTCAGGCTATCACAAGTCATACCTATGTATCATGTTCATTCCCATGATGCTTTAACACATGAGGAACATATTATCATGCACAATTTGAAATAGACCCCTCAACTTGGGTAATTTGCACTTTAGTCCAAAACAGGCAAAATATTGATTTCAACAATATTCAAAAAGGACTAAAATTGTAATATAAGTTCCTCTTGAGCCTTAATTACTTTTCAAAAGATAACAACATGCATATAGTCACTTTTATCAAGAAAAACACCTAGGGTTAATTCATAACCCAGGTCAGGGATGTTACATCCTCTGTTGAACACATCCAATTCGGCCCGTCATAGTCATACATGCAGTTCAGGGAGTAATGTGTACATAAAGCTAGATTGATCATTATGCAAGCATGCTTATGTGGGTATGTGGTGGCATAATCTCAGCCCAAGTACTCCAACTTTTATGCACAAATCATTTATAAAAGAGGCATGAACCCTGAAGGTATATAGCATCACTAGAGATCGTCTTTCTTTGCCAATGATGAAGAAATTTTATTCTATCTATTGTATCACTACATTATGTGCAGAAAACGTCATTAGCATTAGAGTGAGAAATATATATTGTTGAATTTAATTGAATAGCCAACATATAAAGGTGTCAACTATGTTTTCTTATGTGCATAATTGGAGCCAAAAAAGCCTGTTCAGTTTAACAAATATGTTTCTCGAGACAGAAAGAGATGGAACAGACCATAACCCAGTATATGCATTGTTCAGAAAATCCATTCCACATAATGCTAATAGGATGAATTTGTGCTATGAAGTGTCGACTTGTTGTGCAACACACTTACACATGAGGTGTGACACAATAGGCACTACTGGTGTTCTAGCCTCTACGGGCCCGTCGTAGTCATATATGCAGATCAGGGAGTAGTGTGTACCTTGGTCCCTTGCAGCAAGCCGCGCCCCAATCCCTTCTGAAGCAGCCTCTAGGATGTTGGCCTACAAAGGGACACATAGAGTCCCAAACTAGAAGGAGCTGCCAAGAATGCTACAAACACCTCCGTCAAGACCCAGCGTATCCCAGCCTAACATGGATTGAGAAGGAGTTGGATCAGGTGTTTGAGGCATAACCTCAAGCACCTCGCTGGAAACGGCCATTAGCAGCAAGGTCATGATAGACCTCTCACTACTGCTCCCTCAGTCGGTAGTAGAAGAGGAAGAGGAGGGAAGGGAATCACTAGCTTGGAAATCCCTCCGCCTGACAAGCCCTCCCTCACCGCCATAGTCACCTAGATCCTCCACAACCTAGTCCCCTGATGCTCCATCCTCGATCAGGTATCCACTCCTCTTCATCAGTCCAGCTTGACTGCAGACATCACATCCAGGCATGCATCTGGGTCACACAGGGGATGAGTCATCGACAACCCACCTTGGTTGGACTTCCATGCGAGGAACCGCTCACAGAAGTCCGAAATCGATGGCGAGCTACAGGGAGGCAGAGTCAAGAGGTGAAGGAGAAGGGGGACATATCTCCAAGGAGGTTCCTCACCTCACGTCATGGTCATCTCTGGAGATGGAGGCCAAGTTGTGGGTCACCGTCTTCTTCCTTCACTCCCTCATGAGTAGGTTCAGTGACTCTGCACTGGGTACCTGTGAGCGCGATCCACCCTTAATAGGCCAGCTAGGAGGATCGCCCAGTAACGGAGCCCCGAGGTGGCCCACACGCCGCCTCCGACTTGAGATCCTCTTGCCCGCCGCCGCCCCTAGGGTGACGCCCCTAGGGAACAACAGTCTGGGCCCCTCTACTCATCTCTTAAGGCTGTCCAGTCAAATTTGAGTCAGAACGCCAGAATCAGCTCTCAATTGTGATCCAATTTAATCATGGGATGGATCAACGAGCTGAAAGTAGGATTCCATTTAATTTAGGGAGATCATTGATGATGTCGAAGACAACAAGTAGAAACTCGGTGAGTCATAAGAGAGGAGTTCGAGAGACAAAACTCGCCGGCGCACATCGTCTCCTCCTCATCCACATGTGGGATCACACCACCGAGATCGTGCCACTGATATCGCACCGGGGGGGGTCACGAGGCAGAAGTCGGGGTAGAGGGATTTTGGGGGAGAATCGTGGGTGGGGGAGTGGGGAAATAGCGGGAAGTCTAATTGCAAGAAAGCGAGTTGCCCACTA
The DNA here is from genome assembly GCA_963693085.1 of Alisma plantago-aquatica. Taxonomy (NCBI): domain Eukaryota; kingdom Viridiplantae; phylum Streptophyta; class Magnoliopsida; order Alismatales; family Alismataceae; genus Alisma; species Alisma plantago-aquatica. The sequence goes on from OY856410.1 coordinate 568,890,214, forward strand.
TCAAATTGGCAAATTGAAATATCAAATTGGCATTTTCTAATTGCCACAAACTATATATATAAATGCCTTTAAAATTTACTATTTTTGAGAAAGTAAATAATAGGGGGATTAGAGGAATTTTATATAAAAATGCCTGTAAATTAAATAAATAGTGGCATTTTTTTTATAAAAGTTACTAGAATAAATACCACAAATGGGCATTTTTCCTATAGTGCGGTATGAAGAGGATAAGCCAAACCGACTACCTGATGGACCTGATTGATCAGCTAGAGGAGCCAACAAATGGTGGACTAATGGAACTGGACGACCAATGATATGAACTAACAACCATCCAAGAGGGGAGCCCATCGATTCAAGTGTTGAACCAATCATCCTAGATTTGCAAGCAGTTGGATCTTCATCAACAACATTATTTTGCATGTGATGTAGACCTAGATGACGTAATTGCTTATGGCTCCAAGGGATTACATTAGGCTATCCATAACCATCTCTTTTGTTTATTGTATGTTTTTTTGTGGGATATAACATGTATATGATACATACTATATATGTGGTGATTAGATAAACATATGTATGTACTTATAAAACAAACTCCCTCAAACAAAATATTAAGTCTTGGATGCTTTCCAACAACAACACACATGAAAAACTTGATCGAGTTAGAATATTTACGCCTTCACATGGTGTTCCGTCTATCTTGTGGAAGTGTGATGGTAGATATGTAGTTTTGGCCTTCACAGGGTGCATATCTATCGTGTTGGGTTAGGTTTAACTGGTGATTCTAGAGCGTCTAGACCTAGAAGCATGCAGATGATTATGGCAAGGGGTTGCACATATCATCTTTCTAGAATTGTGTGTGATGCAGTTGGAAAGAGTTTCCTACCTTAATGGTTGATTGTGTTCATGATATTGATTGGGCCACGGTTGAATCATCTTGGATCTGGTCAACTAGAATATTGTACATTGTAATATTTTGAATTGATATTAAGAGCTATCAATTTGAATAAAGTAGTGGGAGCGATAATAATTAAAGACCTAATTATATTGTCAAAATTTTCAAATCAAATCAAAAAGGGTTTTTGACAAATATAAATGTTATCTCTTGTAGAATCAAATGGAAAACAAATCATCATGTTCAGACAAATTAAACAAGATTTATTTCCATAACTGGGTCAGGACATTGAGAAGTGTTCTACATGATCCTGAAACACCGGAGCTAGTATGCACTCCAAATTCTCCTAAGATTGACATGGATGCTTATTTGAAGCATGCAAATGATATTGTGAACATCAATAACCTTATGCTAGGCTATATGAACTTTGAGTTGCATAAAAAATGTGATAAGCATGAAAGGTATAATGTCTCTAAGGTGCTATTCGAGTGAAAACTGACAGAGGGAGATCCATTAGATCCCCATGTGCTTAATATGATTAGGAAAATGGACCATCTTGAGAAACTGAGATTTACTTTGGGTCAAGAGTTGGCCACGGATATGATTTTGCAATCACTTCCTAAATCATATAGTCGGTTCATTGAGTGTTATCACTTGAGCAACATGGTTGGGCCGCTGTTAGAGTTTCTTGACATCTTTATAAGTGTCGAAGAACAAATGAAAATGGACAAATCCGTGATGGTGATCAATGGAGTTGGTCCAAGGACAAAGGCAAAGCCAAAAGGCATTTTGTGGCTAAGATAAAATCCAAATATTCTACACTCAAAGTTAGGAGAAGGATAAGGGAACCCAGGAAGATGAAGCAGGGATAGAGATCTCTACTTCTAGAGTATATGTTATTGAGATTAACTTCACTACTTCTTCATCATGGATACTTGATACTAGATGTGGATCACACATTTTCTCAAATGTGAAGGATCTGAAAAGAAGTAGACCTTTGGAGAAACGTGAGGCTGAATTGTGTGTTGCTAATGGTGCTAGAGTTGTGGCCAGCGTAGTTGGAACCTATGAGTTAACTCTACCAGGTGTGCTTGTAATAGAGTTAGAGAACTACTGTTACGTACCTAGCATTGATTGGAACATCATATGTGTATCTTATTTGGACAAGAAAGGATTCAAATTACTTATAAAGAATGGAAGATGTTCTATTAGTAAAGATGAGATCTTTTATGGCAGTGCCCCAATGTCTTATGATTTGTACTTGATAGATCCAGATACATGTGTATATAATGTGAATACCAAAGGCAAAAACATAATGAATCAAACAAAACATACCTTTGGCATTGTCTTCTAGGGCACATAAATGAGAATCACACATCTAGACTCCATAAAGACAATTATCTTAACTCTTTTGATTTCAAATCATTAGAGACATGTGAATCTTGTTTGTTGGGTAAGATGGCTAAGACCCCTTTCACTTCTAACAGTGAGAGGGCTAGTGATCTATTAGGACTCATACATGCTAATCTGTGTGAACCTTTTAGAACAACCACTAGAGGTGGGTTTCAGTACTTCATTACCTTTACTAATGATTTCAGTAGGTATGGCTATGTTTACTAATGAAACATAAGGCAGAAGCTCTTGAAAAGTTCAACGAGTTTATGAATGAAGTGCATAACCAACTTGGTAAAAGTATAAAGGTACTTGGTTCTGATCGAGGTGGAGAATACTTGAACTAAGAGTTTGAGGACCTTCTTAGAGCCCATGGTATTGTATCCCATTGGACTCCACCCGGAACACCTCATCATAATGGTGTGTCAGAAAGAAGGAATCACACATTACTAGATATGGTGTGATCAATGATGAGTTTAGATGAGATTCCAACTACCTTTTGGGAGTATGCTCTAGAAACCGCTGTGTATACACTAAACCGAGTACAATCTAAATTGGTTTAAAAGACACCATATGAGATATGGCATGGGAATCGTCCCAAAGTCTCTTTTATTAAGATTTTGGGGATGTGAAGATCATGTCAAAAGAATTTTTTCTGATAAGCTTGGTCCTAAGTCTGATAAATGTTATTTTGTTGGATATCCTAAAGAGACTAGAGGATATTACTTTATTCCCAATCTGAAAGCAAAGTGTTTTTTTGCCAGAGATGTTGTATTCCTTGAAACACAATTTATTTCCAAGGGAATCAGTGGGAGGAAAGTGGATCTCAAAGAGGTTCGAGACCAACAAGAAAACATTGAACAATTAGATGTACTAGAGGAATCAAAAGATTCACAAGATGTTGTTGATAACACTTTATTTTACGTACTTTTTTATATGTTATATAGCTCTTTTAGTATATCTTTTAATAGATTTCCCCAAAATTTACCATCTTTTTTACTAAAACCTCACTTACACATCTTTCCATGATTTTAGGTACATTTACAGCCCCAAGTCATGGTCATCACCTTGAATGCGACCCACTCGTTCAACAATGGCAGTCGCCGTCTCTGAACTGCTTTAAGATTGAGGTCATTCCGCATTCAACACAGACTGCGGTCAGACTAAAGCCACGATCACTACTAAACTGTGACCAAAGCGGAGGTCACAGTCAGTACAAGAGTACCAATCAGACTAGGGACTACAATCTATTTGGAGACCGCAAATGCCAAGTTCGACCGTGACTCAAAGAAAATCGTGATCCACATGGGGTCACGCTCCCTGCAGACTGTGACCAACTTGGAGGCTACGGTCATTGCTAAGTCCATGATCCTTCCAGGCCGTGACCAAGTAGGGAGACCTCGACCTCTCCCACACAATGCATGATTCGACCTCGACCGCAATCACTGGCAGACCATGACCGAGTTAGACTGCGATGAAAGAAGGAATAAAGAGCATACCGCGACCGCGGTCTCACACCACCCCCAACCCAGACTGCGACTGCGGTCTAGGCTTAAGTAAGTGGAATGTGCCTATAAATAGGCCACCCACCCATCTTGTCAAATCATCATATCATAGATCAGATCCCGAGGACCACGAAGTGCTTCTACCTCCCAGACTCATTCCACTCCATCCCATCCACCAGTCTTGGACCTCCAAAGGCGGAAGCTGAGGAGAGAGAAGACTGAAGTTTGAGAGAAGAAGATCGAATGTGCCATCGATGTGCTAGATCCAGATCTGAAGTATTGTGTCGTATCACATCTCTTCTCTCTAGATCTATCATTCCTTTTCACTGTACTTCCCTCCTCACTTCATGGTCTTCATGCATATATTTTTCTATAATGTCGTTATGATGTCTGCAAGCATGAGTAACTAAACACCTTAACTTAGGTTGGGAGTAGCCACTAAGGCTCTCCCAACATGTATATTGTCTCTCTTTGTTGAATATATATATACTCGTGTCAAGGTTATCTCCATGCACTACTTTTAATGCTTCACTTGTATGCTTAGCTACCATCTTGTGATGTTTGATAGTTGATATCTTGAGAGAGTAATATCATTTTTATCATGTGTTATGGAGTAGTATGAATGCACGAGAGTGTTGGAATGCTAAAGCTTTAACCGTATGTTTTTTCCTTGCGGTTTACGTGTGGCCATCTTGAGAGAGAGGCTACCCTTAGCCTTTGATCTATCCTCATCTCGAGAGAGAGTCGAAAAGATGTTGTTGATGGTTGCTTATAGCCTTGATACGAGTATGTGTGAGAGAGAGATGATGTTCCATGTTGGTGAGAGGTCTTAGTAGGTGAACCCCAGCCTGAGTTTCCTCACATATACTTGTTTTCATTCATTATTTTTACCTTTGTTTTACTTGTCTTAGCTTTGGGTTGTGTGCCATCGTTCCTTAGGGAACACCTTTTAATATATCTACATTTTTTGGAATATAAGAGTGTTAGATTATGTGAGCTTAACACTGCCAACCTTATCCCTGTGTTCGACCCCGATCACTACATCAGACCCCATTTATTGTTGCGGGGGCCTGAGAGTTGGGTTATCTCTTTAAAAGTCTGACTACTCTGAATCCACTCCTTTTAGACGTGTGATTTAGGCCGGTCAACTTTTTGGCGACATTATCGGGGACAAGGAAAAATGGCACTGTTAATAAATCGATTCCACTCACTATACTCATGCGCCTCAAGCTTAGCAATAATCTTGACAGCACAGTTACTTTAAGTCTGCTACCCTGAGTTTGTGTAGATTAGTTCATTTTTACATGTCTTGCTTACTAACTCGACTGTGTGGTCTATTCAGGCACCCAAGAAGAAGTGGACTCATCCAACTTTGCTCCTTAAAAACTCGAGATACCATGCCGCCTCGCGTGGACATTACTCTCTCTGCGGACGAGCAGGATGCGACGAATCAACACAACCCACCACCACCAAGCTCAGATGAAGATAGAGACGGACGTTACAATGATGACCGTCGAGATGAAGAATGGATGAAGATCGTCATGAAGACGATCGTTGCAAAGAAGACCAACACGACGAAGAACGATGCCAAAGGCGTCGATGAAGGCATCATTGTAACCATCATGACAATGAACGGGAGCGTGATGGTCGGGATAGCGACAACGAGGATGACGAAGAAGGGAAGACTCTTTGGGAGTTGGCAGCAACAAGGGCCAATGAATCTAGGTGTCTAATCATCATACCAAACTTCAATGCAGCAAATTTCTAGCTAAAACCAGCTGTCATATCTATGATACAGAACAAACCATTTCATAGGAACTCAATAGAAAACACGTACCATCATCTGGATGCTTTTAAAAATATATGTGATACTATCAAGATGAGGGGAGTCCCACAAGAGGTGATATACTGTGGAAGGTTTCAACTTCTCTTTGTAAGACAAAGCTCTATCTTGGTACCTAAATCTCCCCCAAAAATCTATAGATGGGTGGAGACATAATTCTATTCACACTCAAGATTTTATTCTATGCATTCTAATATATAGGCCAGGGTGAGAACTATTTTGATATTTTTGGGATTTTGTGGGCAGCCAATGCTCTTTTGCAAATTTTTTATTTTTCAAAATTTTGACTCAATCTAAGGTGAGAGGGTGCGCAAACCATCAAGGAAAAACATTTCAACTTGATTATAGCTCAAAACTCATCATTATCCATTTGATACCTTTATGAAAAGATAGTAATTATGATTCAAGGATCCTTAGAGTAGAGACAAGTTCGTGAAAAACACAGCTTGGGGTTTTGATCAAACTATAGCTCTTTCCAATGGTCCTATATCCTGGATTTGTCATTCAAAACATATATCAAAGGAATAATGTTTTAAGCTATGAAAGAGACACATAACCTTAGATTTATTAACAAACTTAAGGAAAGAGTCAATGAGCAAGTCAAGCAAAAGATCAAGCAGTTTAAGAGGAAAATTGTGCATTTAGGTAAAAAGATAAGCATTTAGTTCTAAGATTCACATTTCATAGCCTTAATAGCAAAAGCTACAAATTACGAAGCAAAGTTCTACAAATTTTTTAAAATTTATACTAAATGCAGGGAGTAAACATTCATGTGTGAAAAATGAAGAGATATAATGGCAAATACCAACCACCCCAAGCTTAAAACGTTTCTCGTCCTTGAGCAAACCTTGAACTTGATATGGTACAGAAGGAATGCATGGATGTACGGGAAGGAAATTTATTATAAGTCCTAGTATGATACATGCATGCAAGGATATGTAAAAGTAGTTAGAGTAAAGAAACTATATAATCAAGAACATGAAAAACAAAATTTATTTTAACAAAAAGAGTAAAGAAAGGAGTAAGAGAAAGGGGGTGGCTTCCCCACAATACCGACACTGGGATACCAAATCCTAAGTTTTGGGACCAGTGTTACATGTGTATTACCTATGGGGTCTGCCATGTAGGAGAATAAGGGGCGGCAATATGAGCCCTTCTGAGTCTGAAGTAGAGGAATAGAATCTGATGAGTCAATGAATTCATCAGTGTGTCAGAATTGTCTTAAATTGTAGTGAGATGAATTCTTTGGCAAATCATCTTCAAGGTACCTTCCAAGATATGAATCTGAATAGGAAGGGCCTAGGATGTTGACACGATATGGGATGGAGGGGAGAGGCTAAAAGTTTTCTAGAGGAATCCTCTCTTCTCTCTCCACCTCTAAACTTGAGGTAGGATGCTCAGATAATTTTTATATACAATCTGAGTCATCCAATCATCTTCTTAACAAGAAGTATCCCCAGGTGAATCTGTTTGTGGTTCTATCACCCCAAGCTTATCACATTATATGGGGTCTAGGGTATTTTCATGCTCAACAACCATGTTGTAGTGGATTATCCATCCTCCTCCCTTGGTGTCAACTCTTCCTTGAAAAGGGATTGTGGACAATGTCGATTCATGTTGGTCCAATTTGTCATCATTAGTATACTCGATCCACTGAGATGAATAGTCATCATCACTTTCATTAAACAAATTGTTCCAAACCATGAATGGTTGACTACTCAGAGCGAAGTGACAAGTCTCAATATGAGATGTATCACTCTGGTTTGGATCAACGTCTGATTCAGGTTCTTCAAATTGATCCTCAAGCTGTGAGGTCTCTTGGCGGCCCTTTGGAGGATAAAAGTCATCATCATCATCGCCTAACCATTCACGTGTATGGATTGTATCTTCCATCGGTTGATCAGTTGAACTATATGGATAACATGAAGGGCTTCCCCATGTGGGTTGGTCTTCACAGAAAAATCCTGGTGAATCTAGTTGGTGGTCTAAATAGGATAGTGAGACAAGTTCCAATTCAGACCCAATGGAATGGTTCCGATGATTGTAATCTTCATTGTTGTGAGATGGTGTTTGCAATTGGATGGTAACCAAATAGATGAGCTCTTGAAGCCTCCTTCCTTGTTCAACATCCTTATTATGAAGCTATTGTACTCGAGCAACAAGGGTTTCAAGATCCGTCAATTCTACCATACACTTCTCTTGGGAATCTGTTGTATCAAACTGATGCACTTGGATGAATCCTTGTTCAACAGTTTGAAGTATACATCTACTGTGGTTTGCGATCTTAGTGGCTACTTGAAGCTGATGATCCTACTTTTGTAGTAGTTGCTGAAGTGGATCGACTTGTTCTTGGAGATGAGGAACTAAGGAGGAGGCGAGTGCATTGACACTTTCTCTTGCCAGTTCCACTGCTCTAATCAGTTCTTGATCCCATGATAGCATGGAAGTTAAGGGTTGATCGACAATCTCCATTGCTAAAACTTCTAAGTATGATGACAGCGGGGGTGAGTATAACTCAAATAGCTATAGAGCATGACTTTTAATTATTTTCCAGTAGACAGAACTGAGGAAAAACTCGAAAGGGTAGGTGGACAAGATAACTTGCCTTGTTGAAGCAAGGTCCATGGCGGAAAAGATGTATAAGGAAAAGAAAAACTATTCATTATATATGAACAAGAATGTGAAAAATAAAAAGAAAACTATGCATATTTGTACAAGCTTATGGATAACAAAACAAACTCTTTTAGTCATGTAAACATGGAAAACCACGTTCCAGACAATGGCATTAAAAGTTGATTGGCTCTAAAGGAGGGTCAGACTTTGAATTTATAACCCAAAACCTTCAAGGATCGCTGCAACTTTATTACGGGGTTGAATATAGGGATGTGGGGATGTTTAGGATGCTTAAGATATCTCTCTTAAGTCAGATAAGCCAATCTGATAATTAATAAAAGTATGGAACTAGAACTAGTCTAGAGGATTGTAATGAAGTAAAACAAAACAAAGAAAAGAAAAGAAAACATAGTCCGTAGGATTCTACTAAATAGAGAGAAGGAGCTCTTAGCTATGTAACCACAAGTTGGGCAGTATATGCATCTGTTCTAGGACGTAGACAAGCCTTGAACACCTTAGTAAGAAACCTACATCCAAACATAGTACGTACTATGGTATCTATTCGTGTGGGGTCATCCCACTCATTTTCACGTAGTGTGACTAAAGCTCATCAATGATATGAAACCTATCTCAAGGATGACAAATCAACACCCTATAATATTTTAGATACTGAAACGACACGATTCATAAACCACGATATAAACTCAGCGGAAGCATTCGATTAACGGCGGAATATGAAAATTCACGAAAAATTAAAACTTTTCGAGACAAGATCTTGAAGACATGAAACATCTTTCATAAAAGCAAGATAACAATTTACATCTCTATTAAACCACTTCTCAAGTGATTACATACAACAAAATACAAAATCTCAGATTAACAAACTCCAAGGACCTGAGAGTACAGAGACGACATAAGACTACCTAACTACATGACTTAGCAGTCAATATCTCCACCTGAGATTCACTGCTGCCCCTGGTGCTCTTGCTGTTGATACTGATCACCTACAGACTGGTTCCTTCGTCCTCGGCGACCACCTAAAAAATTGAAATCTACGGGGTGAGACAATTTTAAATAATTGTCCCAGCGAGAGTTATAACTCTCCGCCAGAAGCTTTATTATAGCAATCACAGATCAACATAAGCAATAAAGCTTTAAGGTAATCAACAACAGATTGTTATCAAGTAGAACAACAACATTTAAAGAATATGAAGAACATGTATACTAAACAGTGTAACCATCAATCATTGTATCTCGTAGTTCAACCTAAGCAGATATGCTACGCGATTGATTATGTTTTACAAACATTATTATGCCCTGCGGAGATGAGGTATACCGCTCATACTCCAACCGATCACTATTAAGTCGCATCGGTATCATACATAGGTCATCAAAAGAGCCGGATTCTTATGACCTCATCTTCCTCAGTCAGTATGAGGATCAACATGCAGGACATCTAGTGTCTCTGCTACTATAGCTTACCAGGATATTCTGGTACTTCTTTATTAGAGTCATAGTGGCATTCTGTACTCTCTTTGCCATCGAAAGATTTCTTGTTTATCTCTCATCGATGCAGTACAAAAGAATTCCTCAGGAGATTAGTGTTATATCACCCCGGCATAAACACATAGTGTAGGATTGATAGATTAAGATACATCTACATAAATTCCTACACTAGGATGTAAGGGTATTCACATCCATATTCCCCCACATACTCAAAAGTATGTAATCCAGGAGTTCCCTTAGGAAAACCTGTTTCACCATCATTTAACTCCTGACAATGATGGATCTATGATCAGGGCTCTACATGGTATGATTATACTTGATTAGTTAGGTACATTTCAGTATTCTTTTTATCATCATACATGTACTCAAACATTAATCATTAGAACAACAGCTATGAAAGTAGAATACTAAATGTATCAAGTCTAACTCTCATCAATTATCAATTCTCAATCATCTCATCACAAGTCATCTGACAAGCATGACCTTGATGATACTCATGGATCTCACAGCCTATCATTCTCATAAGATGCCACTTACTAGGCATCAGCATATGTCATTATTCATAAAGCTAATAACATGCTTTCAATGAATATGAAATCATAATCCTTACCTGGATATATCATCATCATGTATAAGAACCTGCATGGTTAATTCAACTGATAATAGTAAGCAATTCATATCAAAAGTTGTACCGGTTAGGTTCCCTGATTTTCACCAATTAAGGTTTACTATTCACATTACATGTAATCATCCTGGAATTAGGGTTTACTATTCACCTCATGGTGAATTGATCTCATAATATCACCATGTATGAGGAACGTCATCATTAAAGCCCTCAGATAAGATTAAGATTCACCAATTATCATATTTAGGGTTTCCATGATCTCACATAAGTGGATCATACCTGATCTTGCATATTCGGGTACATTGAAGGTATTTTACTTGAGTTTTGAACATAAACGGTACTTTCTCTCTCCTCTCACTAGTAGATGGTGATTACACCACTCTAGATAGGTTGGGTCAAGTCATCCTTGATTAACATAAACCAAAATATCACTATCAAGTGATTAGGGTTTAATTAGAACAAGGTATCATTCAAATTAACCCCTCAAGGGCATTTTGGTAATTTACCCATTGATCATCATCATGGGTCAATTCATTAGTCACTTAGTCCCTTAATGTCTTAAGTTACCATTAGAGTTTAGATTAGATCATCATTGAACCATTTACACCTTCAAGTGATTAAGTATACATAAAATTGAAAGTCTCCAATTGGTTTAGGGTTTAACCTTCAACCTTCAACCGATTTAGGTTTTAAACTACCTTGAACTCTTTTAATATCAAACGACCTTGAACCCATTTGAGCCTTAAACGAGTGTGGACCCACTTGACCTTAAACGGGTGTGAACCCATTTGACCTTAAACGAGTGTGAACCTGTTTGGCCTTAAACGAGTGTGAACCCGTTTGGGCCTAAACGAGTGTCAACCTGTTTGAGTCTAAATGAGTGTCAACCTGTTTGAGTCTAAACGAGTGTCAACCTGTTTGCCCAAAGTTTGACCAAAAACCAAGTCGGTTGGATAAGGGTGGAACCCTAAATAGATCTAAAATTAGCATTTTTTATCAATTCATCAACCTATTGAAATTGGACCCTCAAACCATCAAATTTCCTTAACCCTAGACCTCCAAATGATCTTGGGGTGTCACTAAACGAGTTTGAGACCGTTTGGATGAACCCCCAAACTGTTTTGAACCCATTTGGGTCCTTCAACCCAAAACTCAACAAGATCTATACTTGAAATCAGCAATTTCAACCCGATTAGGGTTAGGGTGTTGAAGTGCCTTCAACTCTCAATTGGTTAGGAATTAGTTTATAATTCTTTGTAGAAATGAAACTCAATATATTATCAACAGACCCTCAAATGGTCGTCCCTTGGTCAACCCTATCAAACGGTCTTGAGACCATTTTGATCCAAACGATCTTGCAAGATCGTTTGAGATCAAACGGGTTGAACCCGTTTGACCTTAAACGGTTTGCAACCGTTTGGACCAAAAGGGTCCAAGGTTGTTTTATAAAGTTACCTAGGAATCCAAGCCCATCATCCTCAACCTCTTTTCAGGTCGGTTACACCACCGTTTTGCATGCAAAAGTGCAAGGAAGAAGGGAGGTAGAAGAAGAACTAAGCACTAAAAGTAAGAACAAAGATATGCATAATAAAGCTAGGAGTTTAGAGTTATAAAACCCACCTTAAACGTGGTTCCTAGAGCTCCAAGCTTCCAAGCTTCAAGCCTTTAATGGCGTCTTGAGCTCCAAAGGTCATCCAAGGTTGTTTCTTCAAGGAAAAGATGGGAATGGTTGGCTAAAACAAAGAATCTAAGTGAGTTAATCATAGAACCAACCTTTTAAGAAGAATTCCTCCATGCATTCGAGCTTGAAAATGGTTCCTACTCACCTTAGCACTAGTTGGTCGTCTCCCTGAGGTCCAGAGCTCTACCTTGGCCATTTTGAGAAAGATGAGAAATGAAGAGGATAAAGGATACGTTCACTTGGTTTGCAAGGGTGAAGGCTTATATACTTCAGGCTATTTTCCACTATAAGGACCTCTAAATCATGGAATTCTCATCTAAGTCACTCCTTGATTCTAAGGCACGCCCAAGCTATGAAATTATGTAAAGCTCATCAAAACTCTAGATCTAAGGGTAAAGAAAACCAACTTTCAACTAGAGTTCATATATGACAAGTCTCCTTCCTCATACTTGGTGAATTTTATGCACAAAGATCATTTTTCTTATCTGATCACTCATTCATGTGTCCCTTTCATCATTTTTACTCTAAATGATGTAAAGAGTCATAAAAGATGTTCTAGATGGTGTATTTTATAAGTTGCACCCCTCATTTGGGTAAATTGCACTTTAATCCAAATTAGGGTTTTTAAGCATAAAGATCATTCCACAAGCTGCATCTTGATGCCCAAGCTTGGGAAATTCATCTTACCTCATCATATCCACTCATATGATATCTCATCATCAGAGGAATATCTTAACTTGTGAAATTTGCAAGTTAAACCCCTTAACTGGATAATTTGCACATAGGTCCCTATATTACCACACAATACTACAATCATTGTTTAAAAGGGACAGAAATGAAAATGTATGTTCCTTAGGAACTTAATTACATGCCAAAAGATAATCACAAGAGTTTAATTACATATTTAGGCAAAACACCTAGGGTTAGTTTATAACCCAGGTCAGGGATGTTACAAATTATCCACCCCTTACAAGGATTTCGTCCCTAAAATCGATAAAACGTATTAAGAGAAAAGAGTAGGGTATTTCCTTCTCATCTCATCCTCTAGTTCCCAAGTGGCTTCTTCAACACCACGGTGGTTCCAGAGGACTTTCACAAGGCTTATATCTTTCTTCTTTAGCTTTTTAATTCTGTTATCAAGGATTGACACTGGTCCCTCCTCATAAGTTATATCTTCATTCAATTCTATTTCCATAGGTTGTAGAACTGACTCGGTATCAGGATGACATTTCCTTATCATAGAAATGTGAAACACACGGTGTAACCTCTGCAACTCAGGTGGTAACTCTAGTCTATAGGCTACCTTTCCAACCCGTTCAATGATTGGATAAGGCCCCATAAATCTAGGAGCTAACTTCCCTTTCCTTCCAAAGCAAAGGACTCCTCTCCAAGGCGAGACCTTGAGATACACTCTGTCTCCAACTTGGAATTTTAACGGTCTACGACGCTTATCAGCATAAGATTTCTGCCTATCCTGTGCAGTCTTAATCTATTGTTGTATCACTTTAATCTTCTCTGTGGTCTGCTGCACAAGATCAGGACCTAACAACTGATGCTCACTAGTCTCATACCAACACAAGGGTGATCTACAACGTCTACCATACAAAGCTTCATAAGGTGACATATCAATACTTTGTTGATAGCTATTGTTATAGGCAAACTCTATTAGGCTTAGATGTAGTTCCCAACTCCTGGTAAACTGGAGAACACATGCTCTCAACAGGTCTTCCAAGGTCTGTATAGTCCTTTTCGACTGTCCATCAGTCTGTGGATGAAAGGCTATACTAAACCTTAACTGGGTGCCTAAAGCTCTGTGCAACTGTTCCCAAAAACGACTTGTGAACTGGGGACCTCTGTCAGAAACTATAGTGACAGGAACTCCGTGCAAACGCACTATCTCTTGAACATACAACTGTGATAACCTCTCAGCAGAATAGGTTGTTTTGACAGGTAAGAAATGAGCTGTCTTTGTCAACCTATCAACTATTACCCAGATGGAATCATGTCCTTTGCTTGTCCTAGGTAGACCAACAACAAAGTCCATGGTCACATGGTCCCACTTCCACTGTGGTATGGGTAAAGGTTGCATTGTCCCTACAGGCTTCTGGTGTTCAGCTTTAACTTGCTGACACACAGGACACCTCATCACAAACTCTGCAACATCCTTCTTCATCCCGGGCCACCAATACATATCCTTCATGTTTCGATAAATCTTGGTGCTCCCTGGATGCATAACATACATCAAAGAATGAGCTTCTTCCAGGACTAACTTTCTCAAGTTATCCTTATCTGGCACTATCATCCTCCTATGATAGCATACTACTTGATCATCTGAGTCATAGAAACCATTTCGTTTCTCATTACCATACTCCGATCTAATCTGCTGAACTGCAGTATCAACTTGTTGTGCCTCTTTGATCTGCTCTCTAAGGGTAGGTTTGATATACATCTCAGCCAACAACCCGGCTAACAATGACACCTTCAACTGTACATTGTCTTGCCTTAGAGAGATAAGCATATCTCTCTTAGAGCATAATAAAGAGTTTAGTTGTGCTCTATCCATGGTTGATGTTGCTGATTTCCTACTCAAGGCATCTGCAACTACATTGGCCTTTCCTGGATGGTAATCAATTGTACAATCGTAGTCCTTGATTAACTCCATCCAGTGACGTTGTCTCATGTTAAGTTCATGCTGAGAAAAGATATACTTTAGGTTCTTGTGATATGTGAAAATCTGGAATGTCTCTCCGTAGAGATAATGTCTCCAGATCTTCAAGGCATGAACCACCGCAGCTAACTCCAAATCGTGTGTCGGATAATTCTCTTCATGTTTCTTAAGCTGTCGGGAAGCAAAAGAAATCACTCGTTTATCCTGCATCAACACGCATCCGAGTCCATTCTTGGAGGCATCACAGAAAACTATGTATCCTTTGCCTTGCTCAGGTAGCACAAGTACAGGTGCACTTGTCAACCTCTCTTTTAGTAATTGAAAAGATTGCTGGCACTTATCGCTCCAGTCAAAAGGAACTTCCTTCCAGGTCAACTTAGTCAAGGGTAAGGCTATGGAACTAAAGTTCTTAATGAACCTTCGATAATAGCCGGCCAACCCCAAAAAACTACGAATCTCCGTCGGTGTCTTCGGTTGTTCCCATTGTAGAACATATTCTACCTTTTTAGGGTCAACACGAATACCCAAAGCAAATAACACATGTCCAAGAAAAGATACTTCTGGTAGCCAAAACTCACACTTTCTAAACTTTGCATATAGTTTATGTTCCCTTAGCAAAGTTAGAGCCTGACGAAGATGTTGTTCATGCTGCTGAGCATCTTTACTATAGATCAGTATGTCATATATGAAGACAACAACGCACTGATCAAGGAAAGGTCGGAAGATTCTATTCATGAGTTCCATAAATGCAGTCGGTGCATTAGTTAGTCCAAACGACATAACTGTGAACTCATAGTGACCATACCTTGTTCTGAAAGCAGACTTGGGTATGTCACTATCCTTAATACGAAGTTGATGATATCCAGACCGCAAATCTATCTTGGAGAAGATGGTTGCACCACGCAACTGGTCAAAGAGATCATCAATTCTCGGCAGAGGGTACTTATTCTTTATTGTTACTTTATTTAATTGTCTGTAATCAATGCACAACCGCATTGACCCGTCTTTCTTTTTAACAAACAAAACCGGAGCACCCCAGGGTGAAGTGCTCGGTCGGATGAAACCCTTCTCAAGCAACTCTTGAAGCTGCTTCTTGAGTTCTGCCATCTCAGCAGGCGCCATCCTATACGGTGTCCAGGCTATAGGTTGGGTATCTGGGATCAAATTGATTTCAAAATCAATTTCCCGAGGCGGTGGCCCACCTGGAAGTTCTTCAGGAAACACGTCTTCGAATTCCCTGACTATAGGAACTTCAACAGGGTTAGGACTCTCCATGGTAGTATCTACCACATGGGCCAAGAATGCATAACATCCTTGCCTCATCAACTTATCAGCAACCATAGCTGACACAAGACAGGTGGGTAGAATCTTTCTCTCTCCTTGAAAGATCCATGTGTTGCTTTCATCAGCAAACACAACCTGCTTGGATTCACAATCCAAGACAACCCTATACCTTTCCAAGGTATCCATCCCAAGGATTATATCAAATCCTTGCATCTCAAGTGGTATAAGATCCACTTGAATGCGATGATCAGAAAAGAAGAGGATGGAGGGAGAGAATACCTCTTGCAACATAGCAGACCCTCTCAACGGAGTCTCTAGCAACAAGCTATCTACCCTATGACTGACCGTCATATTGCAGTTAAAAATCACTCTTCGAGTGATAAAGGAGTGCATAGCACCCGGGTCAATCAAAACAAATACAACACAGGATGTAGACATATAAGAATATAAAAGTTCCATCTGACATGCCCCAACTCGTAGATTAACCACTGCATCTGGTGGGTTTATAGCATAGAACCTTGTTGTCGCCTGAGGTTGAGTTGGTACTGACGATCCAGCTTGAGACGCTTGTTCACGTCCTCTAGCTTCTCCTTGAGACTGCTTTCTCTGTGATCCCTGTTGATTCTGTCTCTAAGACTGTGTCATATTGACAGGCCTAGACCTACAGTCCTTCATCAAGTGTCCCACCTTCCCACAGTTGTAGCAGCTTCTTTCCAGTTGTTGTGGTCTGGGTGGTCCTGTGACTGACATTGATGCTGAACTACGAGTCTCTTGTAGTGGTAGGCTTCGTCCTCTACCTCTACTTGGGGACCACTGTGTCTGAGAACTAGATCTGGGTGGTGGAGGTGTAGGTGCAGAGAATCTAGGCTTCTAAAAGTCTCTAGATGAAGAACCCTGGAACTGCAGATATCTCTTATGGGTTTGTCTCTTCTCGACTACGGATTTCTCTATCCTTCGGACTGACTCAACGAAGGTAGCGAACCTCTCCCGACTCTCTAGGGCGGACACTGGAGTAGTCAAGTCGGCGTTTAAACCCTTCTCAAACCTTCTAATCCTCTCTTCTTCTGTGGCAGCCATGTGCGGACAGAATCGTAGCAACTCCATGAACTTAGCTTCGTACTCGCTAATGTTCATCATGCCCTGTCTCAATATCTCAAATTGAGAGATCTTCTCATCCAGGAATGTCTTTGGAAAGAATCTGTTGACAAATCCCCGACGAAAATCTTCCCACGAGATCTCCACTCCAGGCCTCTTCTGCTCTTCCATGGTCCACCTTTGACCAGCACTTCCTTTGAGAAGATAGACAGCATGTCTAACCTTCTCACCTTCGGGGATATTCAAGATTCTGAAAGCTTTCTCTAACTCGGTTAACCACAGATCGGCATCTGCAGGATCAGCTGTTCCAAAGTACTCGGTTTCTCCGACACGACGAAGTCGCTCGAACGTCTTACCGATACCTTGTCCTCCTGGCTAGGCAGGTGCCCTAGGTGCAGGCATGGGCATCCTATCAGTGATGTGTGTCATGGTAGTCATAAACTGCCGGAACATGGTTTGAACAGTTGGGTTTCCCATGTTAGCTGGGTCAAACTGAGGTGGCTCCATAGGTGGCTCAGGTACGGGTTGCTCTATTTCTAGGTTCCTTGCACCTTCTCGAGGTGCAGAAACACTACTTTCTGCCTCGTACTCCTCCTGTGGTCCAGACATCCTTAGTTATCTTCTTCTCCTGAGGAGCAGAAGACTCTATTAGATAAAAAAGAAGTACTAAGGATAGACTCGACATTCTAAGTCCTATGTCTCTGTAGACTCGGCGAACCTAGAGCTCTGATACCACTCTGAAACGACATGATTCATAAACCACGATATAAACTCAGCGGAAGCATTCGATTAACAGCGGAATACGAAAATTCATAAAAAATTAAAATTTTTTGAGACAAGATCTTGAAGACATGAAACTTCTTTCATAAAAGCAAGATAACAGTTTACATCTTTGTTAAACCACTTCTCAAGTGATTACATACAACAAAATACAAAATCTCAGATTAACAAACTCCAAGGACCTGAGAGTACAGAGACGACATAAGACTATCTAACTACATGACTTAGCAGTCAGTATCTCCACCTGAGATTCACTGCTGCCCCTGGTGCTCTTGCTGCTGATACTGATCACCTGCAGACTGGTTCCTTCGTCCTCGGCGACCACCTAAAAAGTTGAAATCTACGGGGTGAGACAATTTTAAATAATTGTCCCAGCGAGAGTTATAACTCTCTGCCAGAAGCTTTATTATAGCAATCACAGATCAACATAAGCAATAAAGCTTTAAGGTAATCAACAACAGATTGTTATCAAGTAGAACAACAACATTTAAGGAATATGAAGAACATGTATACTAAACAGTGTAACCATCAATCATTGTATCTCGTAGTTCAACCTAAGCAGATATGCTACGTGGTTGATTATGTTTTACAAACATTATTATGCCCTGCGGAGATGAGGTATACCACTCATACTCCAACTGATCACTATTAAGTCGCATCGGTATCATACATAGGTCATCAAAAGAGTCGGATTCTTATGACCTCATCTTCCTCAGTCAGTATGAGGATCAACATGCAAGACACCTAGTGTCTCTGCTACTATAGCTTACCAGGGTATTCTGGTACTTCGCTATTAGAGTCACAGTGGCATTCTGTACTCTCTTTGCCATCGAAAGATTTCTTGTTTATCTCTCATCGATGCGGTACAAAAGAATTCCTCGGGAGATTAGTGTTATATCACCCCAGCATAAACACATAGTGCAGGATTGATAGATTAAGATACATATACATCAATTCCTACACTAGGATGTAAGGGTATTCACATCCATATTCCCCCACATACTCAAAAGTATGTGATCCAGGAGTTCCCATAGGAAAACCTATTTCACCATCATTTAACTCCTGACAATGATGGATCTATGATCAGGGCTCTACATGGTATGATTATACTTGATTATTTAGGTACATTTCAGTATTCTTTTTATCATCATACATGTTCTCAAACATTAATCATTAGAGCAGCAGCTATGAAAGTAGAATACTAAATGTATCAAGTCTAACTCTCATCAATTATCAATTCTCAATCATCTCATCACAAGTCATCTGACAAGCATGACCTTGATGATACTCATGGCTCTCACAGCCTATCATTCTCATAAGATGCCACTTACTAGGCATCAACATATGTCATTATTCATAAAGCTAATAACATGCTTTCAATGAATATGAAATCATAATCCTTACCTGGATATGATCATCATCATGTATAAGAACCTGCATGGTTAATTCAACTGATAATAGTAAGCAATTCATATCAAAAGTTGTACCGGTTAGGTTCCCTGATTTTCACCAATTAAGGTTTACTATTCACATTACATGTCATCATCCTGGAATTAGGGTTTACTATTCACCTCATGGTGAATTGATCTCATAATATCACCATGTATGAGGAACGTCATCATTAAAGCCCTCAGATAAGATTAAGATTCACCAATTATCATATTTAGGGTTTCCATGATCTCACATAAGTGGATCATACCTGATCTTGCATATTCGGGTACATTGAAGGTATTTTACTTGAGTTTTGAACATAAACGGTACTTTCTCTCTCCTCTCACTAGTAGATGGTGATTACACCACTCTTGATAGGTTGGGTCAAGTCATCCTTGATTAACATAAACCAAATCATCACTATCAAGTGAATAGGGTTTGATTAGAACAAGGTATCATTCAAATTAACCCCTCAAGGGCATTTTGGTAATTTACCCATTGATCATCATCATGGGTCAATTCATTAGTCACTTAGTCCCTTAATGTCTTAAGTTACCATTAGAGTTTAGATTAGATCATCATTGAACCATTTACACCTTCAAGTGATTAAGTATACATAAACTTGAAAGTCTCCAATTGGTTTAGGGTTTAACCTTCAACCTTCAACCCATTTAGGTTTTAAACAACCTTGAACTCATTTAATCTCAAACGACCTTGAACCCATTTGAGCCTTAAACGAGTGTGGACCCACTTGACCTTAAACGGGTGTGAACCCATTTGACCTTAAACGAGTGTGAACCCGTTTGGCCTTAAACGAGTGTGAACCCGTTTGGGCCTAAACGAGTGTCAACCTGTTTGAGTCTAAACGAGTGTCAACCTATTTGAGTCTAAACGAGTGTCAACCTGTTTGCCCAAAGTTTGACTAAAAACCAAGTCGGTTGGATAAGGGTTGAACCCTAAATTGATCTAAAATCAGCATTTTTATCAATTCATCAACCTATTGAAATTGGACCCTCAAACCATCAAATTTCCTTAACCCTAGACCTCCAAACGATCTTGGGGTGTCACTAAACGAGTGTGAGACCGTTTGGATGAACCCCCAAATGGTTTTGAACCCGTTTGGGTCCTACAACCCAAAACTCAACAAGATCTATACTTGAAATCAGCAATTTCAACCTGATTAGGGTTAGGGTGTTGAAGTGCCTTCAACTCTCAATTGGTTAGGAATTAGTTTATAATTCTTTGTAGAAATGAAATTCAATATATTATCAACATACCCTCAAATGGTCGTCCCTTGGTCAACCCTATGAAATGGTCTTGAGACCGTTTTGATCCAAACGATCTTGCAAGATCGTTTGAGATCAAACGGGTTGAACCCGTTTGACCTTAAACGGTTTGCAACCGTTTGGACCAAAAGGGTCCAAGGTCGTTTGATAAAGTTACCTAGGAATCCACGCCCATCATCCTCAACCTCTGTTCAGGTCGGTTATACCACCGTTTTGCTTGCAAAAGTGCAAGGAAGAAGGGAGGTAGAAGAAGAACTAAGCACTAAAAGTAAGAACAAAGATATGCATAATAAAGCTAGGAGTTTAGAGTTATAAAACCCACCTTAAACGTGGTTCCTAGAGCTCTAATCTTCCAAGCTTCAAGCCTTTAATGGTGTCTTGAGCTCCACAGGTCATCCAAGGTTGTTTCTTCAAGGAAAAGATGGGAATGGTTGGCTAAAACAAAGAATCTAAGTGAGTTAACCATAGAACCAACCTTTTAAGAAGAATTCCTCCATGAATTCGAGCTTGAAGATGGTTCCTACTCACCTTAGTACTAGTTGGTCGTCTCCCTGAGGTCCAGAGCTCTTCCTTGGCCGTTTTGAGAAAGATGAGAAATGAAGAGGATAAAGGATACGTTCACTTGGTTTGTAAGGGTGAAGGCTTATATACTTCAGGCTATTTTCCACTATAAGGACCTCTAAATCATGGAATTCTCATCTAAGTCCCTCCTTGTTTCTAAGGCATGCCCAAGCTATGAAATTATTTAAAGCTCATCAAAACTCTAGATCTAAGGGTAAAGAAAACCAACTTTCAACTAGAGTTCATATATGACAAGTCTCCTTCCTCATACTTAGTGAATTTTATGCACAAAGATCATTTTTCTTATATGATCACTCATTCATGTGTCCCTTTCGTAATTTTTACTCTAAATGATGTCAAGAGTCATAAAAGATGTTCTAGATGGTGTATTTTATAAGTTGCACCCCTCATTTGGGTAAATTGCACTTTAATCCAAATTAGGGTTTTTAAGCATAAAGATCATTCCACAAGCTGCATCTTGATGCCCAAGCTTGGGAAATCCATCTTACCTCATCATATCCACTCATATGATATCTCATCATCAGAGGAATATCTTAACTTGTGAAATTTGCAAGTTAAACCCCTTAACTGGATAATTTGCACATAGGTCCCTGTATTACCACACATTACTACAATCATTGTTTAAAAGGGACATAAATGACAATGTACGTTCCTTAGGAACTTAATTACATGCCAAAAGATAATCACAAGAGTTTAATTACATATTTAGGCAAAACACCTAGGGTTATTTTATAACCTAGGTCAGGGATGTTACAAATTATCCACCCCTTACAAGGATTTCGTCCCCGAAATCGATAAAACGTATTAAGAGAAAAGAGCAGGGTATTTCCTTCTCATCTCATCCTCTAGTTCCCAAGTGGCTTCTTCAACACCACGGTGGTTCCAGAGGACTTTCACAAGGCTTATATCTTTCTTCTTTAGCTTTTTAATTATGTTATTAAGGATTGACACTGGTCCTTCCTCATAAGTTATATCTTCATTCAATTCTATTTCCATAGGTTGTAGAACTGACTCAATATCAGGATGACATTTCCTTAACATAGAAATGTGAAACACAGGGTGTAACCTCTACAACTCAGGTGGTAACTCTAGTCTATAGGCTACCTTTCCAACCCGTTCAATGATTGGATAAGGCCCCATAAATCTAGGAGCTAACTTCCCTTTCCTTCCAAAGCGAAGGACTCCTCTCCAAGGCGAGACCTTGAGATACACTCTGTCTCCAACCTGGAATTCTAACGGTCTATGACTCTTATCAGCATAAGATTTCTGCCTATCCTGTGCAGTCTTAATCTGTTGTTGTATCACTTTAATCTTCTCTGTGGTCTGCTGCACAAGATCAGGACCTAACAACTGATGCTCACCAGTCTCATACCAACACAAGGGTGATCTACAATGTCTACCATACAAAACTTCATAAGGTGCCATATCAATACTTTGTTGATAGCTATTGTTATAGGCAAACTCTATTAGGCTTAGGTGTAGAACCCAACTCCCGGTAAACTGGAGAACACATGCTCTCAACAGGTCTTCCAAGGTCTGTATAGTCCTTTCCGACTTTCCATCAGTCTTTGGATGAAAGGTTATACTAAACCTTAACTGGGTGCCTAAAGCTCTGTGCAACTGTTCCCAAAAACAACTTGTGAACTGGGGACCTCTGTCAGAAACTATAGTGACAGGAACTCCGTGCAAACGCACTATCTCTTGAACATACAACTGTGATAACCTCTCAGCATAATAGGTTGTTTTGACAGGTAAGAAATGAGCTGTCTTTGTCAACCTATCAACTATTACCCAGATGGAATCATGTCCTTTGCTTGTCCTAGGTAGGCCAACAACAAAGTCCATGGTCACATGGTCCCACTTCCACTGTGGTATGGGTAAAGGTTGCATTGTCCCTGCAGGCTTCTAGTGTTCAGCTTTAAGTTGCTGACACACAAGACACCTCATCACAAACTCTGCAACATCCTTCTTCATCCCGGGCCACCAATACATATCCTTCAAGTTTCGATACATCTTGGTGCTCCCTGGATGCATAACATACATCGAAGAATGAGCTTCTTCCAGGACTAACTTTCTCAAGTTATCCTTATCTGGCACTATCATCCTCCCATGATAGCATACTACTTGATCATCTGAGTCATGGAAACCATCTAGCTTCTCATTACCATACTTCGATCTAATCTGCTGAACTGTAGTATCAACTTGTTGTGCCTCTTTGATCTGCTCTCTAAGGATAGGTTTGATATGCATCTCAGCCAACAACCCGGCTAACAATGACACCTTCAACTGTACATTGTCTTGCCTTAGAGAGATAAGCATATCTCTCTTAGAGCATACTAAAGAGTTTAGTTGTGCTCTATCCATGGTTGATGTTGTTGATTTCCTACTCAAGGCATCTGCAACTACATTGGCCTTTCCTGGATAGTAATAAATTGTACAATCGTAGTCCTTGATTAACTCCATCCAGTGACGTTGTCTCATGTTAAGTTCATGCTGAGAAAAGATATACTTTAGGTTCTTGTGATCTGTGAAAATCTGGAATGTCTCTCCGTAGAGATAATGTCTCCAGATCTTCAAGGCATGAACCACCGCAGCTAACTCCAAATCGTGTGTCGGATAATTCTCTTCGTGTTTCTTAAGCTGTCGGGAAGCAAAAGAAATCACTCGTTTATCCTGCATCAACACGCATCCGAGTCCATTCTTGGAGGCATCACAGAAAACTATGTATCCTTTGCCTTGCTCAGATAGCACAAGTACAGGAGCACTTGTCAACCTCTCTTTTAGTAATTGAAAAGATTGCTGGCACTTATCGCTCCAGTCAAAAGGAACTTCCTTCCGGGTCAACTTAGTCAAGGTAAGGCTATGGAACTAAAGTTCTTAATGAACCTTCGATAATAGCCGGCGAACCCCAAGAAACTACGAATCTCCGTCGGTGTCCTCAGTTGTTCCCATTGTAGAACAGATTCTACCTTTTTAGGGTCACACGAATACCCAAAGTAGATATCACATGTCCAAGAAAAGATACTTCTGGTAGCCAAAACTCACACTTGCTAAACTTAGCATATAGTTTATGTTCCCTTAGCAAAGTTAGAGCCTGGCGAAGATGTTGTTCATGCTGCTGAGCATCTTTACTATAGATCAGAATGTCATCTATGAAGACAACAACGCATTGATCAAGGAAAGGTCGGAAGATTCTATTCATGAGTTCCATAAATGCAGCCGGTGCATTAGTTAGTCCAAACGACATAACTGTGAACTCATAGTGACCATACCTTGTTCTAAAAGCAGACTTGGGTATGTCACTGTCCTTAATACGAAGTTGATGATATCCAGACCTCAAATCTATCTTGGAGAAGACGGTTGCACCACACAACTGGTCAAAGAGATCATCAATTCTCGGCAGAGGGTACTTATTCTTTATTGTTACTTTATTTAATTGTCTGTAATCAATGCACAACCGCATTGACCCGTCTTTCTTTTTAACAAACAAAACCGGAGCACCCCAGGGTGAAGTGCTCGGTCGGATGAAACCCTTCTCAAGCAACTCTTGAAGCTGCTTCTTGAGTTCTGCCATCTCAGCAGGCGCCATCCTATATGGCGTCCGGGCTATAGGTTGGGTATCTAGGATCAAATTGATTTCAAAATCAATTTCTCGAGGCGGTGGCACACCTGGAAGTTCTTCAGGAAACACGTCTTCGAATTCCCTGACTATAGGAACTTCAACAG
Organism: Alisma plantago-aquatica; assembly: GCA_963693085.1. Lineage (NCBI taxonomy): Eukaryota > Viridiplantae > Streptophyta > Magnoliopsida > Alismatales > Alismataceae > Alisma > Alisma plantago-aquatica. Next base: position 568,915,123 of record OY856410.1, read on the forward strand.
GGTTAGGACTCTCCATGGTAGTATCTACCACATGGGCCAAGAATGCATAACATCCTTGCCTCATCAACTTATCAGCAACCATAGCTGACACAAGACAGGTGGGTAGAATCTTTCTCTCTCCTTGAAAGATCCATGTGTTGCTTTCATCAGCAAACACAACCTACTTGGATTCACAATCCAAGACAACCCTATACCTTTCTAAGGTATCCATCCCAAGGATTATATCAAATCCTTGCATCTCAAGTGGTATAAGATCCACTTGAATGCGATGATCAGAAAAAAAGAGGATGCAGGGAGAAAATACCTCTTGCAACACAGCAGACCCTCTCAACGGAGTCTCTAACAACAAACTATCTGCCCTATGACTGACCGTCATATTGCAGTTACGAATCACTCTTCGAGTGATAAAGGAGTGTGTAGCACCCGGGTCAATCAAAACAGATACAACACAGGATGTAGACATATTAGAATATAAAAGTTCCATCTGACCTGCCACAACTTGTGGATTAACCACTGCATCTGGTGGGTTTATAGCATAGAACCTTGTTGTCGCCTGAGGTTGAGTTGGTGCTGACGATCCAGCTTGAGAAGCTTCTTCACGTCCTCTAGCTGCTCCTTGAGACTGCTTTCTCTGTACTGAGGCTGTGTCATATTGACAGGCCTAGACCTGCAGTCCTTCATCAAGCGTCCCACCTTCCCACAGTTGTAGCAGCTTCTTTCCAGTTGTTGTGGTCTGGGTGGTCCTATGACTGACATTGATGTTGAACTGTGAGTCTCTTGTATTGGTAGGCTTCGTCCTCTACCTCTACTTGGGGACCATTGTGTCTGAGAACTAGATCTGGGTGGTGGAGGTGTAGGTGCAGAGAATCTAGGCTTCCTAAAGTCTCTAGATGAAGAACCCTGGAACCGCGGATATCTCTTATGGGTTTGTCTCTTCTCGACTATGGATTTCTCTATCCTTCGGACTGACTCAACGAAGGTAGCAAACCTCTCCCGACTCTCTAGGGCGGACACGGGAGTAGTCAAGTCGGCGTTTAAACCCTTCTCAAACCTTCTAATCCTCTCTTCTTCTGTGGCAGCCATGTGCGGACAGAATCGTAGAAACTCCATGAACTTAGCTTCGTACTCGCTAATGTTCATCATGCCCTGTCTCAATCTCTCAAATTGAGAGATCTTCTCGTCCAGGAATGTCTTTGGAAAGTATCTGTTGACAAATCCCCGACAAAAATCTTCCCACGAGATCTCCACTCCAGGCCTCTTCTGCTCTTCCATGGTCCACCAGTGACCAACACTTCCTTTGAGAAGATAGACAACATGTCTAACCTTCTCACCTTCGGGGATGTTCAAGATTCTGAAAGCTTTCTCTAACTCAGTTAACCACAGATCGGCATCTGCAGGATCAGCTGTTCCAAAGTACTCGGTTGCTCCGACACGACAAAGTCGCTCGAACATCTTACCGATACCTTGTCCTCCAGGCTGGGCAGGTGCCCTAGGTGCAGGCATGGGCATCCTATCGGTGATGTGTGTCATGGCAGTCATAAACTGCCCGAACATGGTTTGAACAGCTGGGTTTCCCATGTCAGTTGGGTCAAACTGAGGTGGCTCCATAGGTGGCTCAGGTACAGGTTGCTCTATTTCTAGGTTCCTTGCACCTTCTCGAGGTGCAGCAACACTACTTTCTGCCTCGTACTCCTCCTGTGGTCCATACATCCTTAATTATCTTCTTCTCCTGAGGAGCAGAAGACTCTATTAGATAAGAAAGAAGTAGTAAGGATATACTCGACATTCTATGTCCTATGTCTCTGTAGACTCAACGAACCTAGAGCTCTGATACCACTCTGAAACGACACGACTCATAAACCACGATATAAACTCATCAGAAACATTCGATTAATAGCGGAATATGAAAATTCACGAAAAATTAAAACTTTTTGAGACAATATCTTGAAGACATGAAACTTCTTTCATAAAAGCAAGATAACAGTTTACATCTCTGTTAAACCACTTCTCAAGTGATTACATACAACAAAATACAAAATCTCAGATTAACAAACTCCAAGGACCTGAGAGTACAGAGACGACATAAGACTATCTAACTACATGACTTAGCAGTCAGTATCTCCACCTGAGATTCACTGCTGCCCCTGGTGCTCTTGCTGCTGATACTGATCACCTGCAGACTGGTTCCTTCGTCCTCGGCGACCACCTAAAAAGTTGAAATCTACGGGGTGAGACAATTTTAAATAATTTTCCCAGTGAGAGTTATAACTCTCTGCTAGAAGCTTTATTATAGCAATCACAGATCAACATAAGCAATACAGCTTTAAGGTAATCAACAGCAGATTGTTATCAAGTAGAACAACAACATTTAAGGAATATGAAGAACATGTATACTAAATAGTGTAACCATCAATCATTGTATCTCGTAGTTCAACCTAAGCAGATATGCTACGCGGTTGATTATGTTTTACAAACATTATTATGCCCTGCGGAGATGAGGTATACCGCTCATACTCCAACCGATCACTATTAAGTCGCATCGGTATCATACATAGGTCATCAAAAGAGCCGGATTCTTATGACCTCATCTTCCTCAGTCGGTATGAGGATCAACATGCAGGACATCTAGTGTCTCTACTACTATAGCTTACCAGGGTATTCTGGTACTTCGCTATTAGAGTCACAATGGCATTCTGTACTCTCTTCGCCATCGAAAGATTTCTTGTTTATCTGTCATCGATGCGGTACAAAAGAATTCCTTGGGAGATTAGTGTTATATCACCCCGACATAAACACATAGTGTAGGATTGATAGATTAAGATACATCTACATCAATTCCTACACTAGGATGTAAGGGTATTCACATCCATATTCCCCCACATACTCAAAAGTATGTGATCCAGGAGTTCCCTTAGGAAAACCTCTTTCACCATCATTTAACTCCTGATAATGATGGATCTATGATCAGGGCTCTACATGGTATGATTATACTTGATTAGTTAGGTACATTTCAGTATTCTTTTTATCATCATACATGTTCTCAAACATTAATCATTAGAACAGTAGCTATGAAAGTAGAATACTAAATGTATCAAGTCTAACTCTCATCAATTATCAATTCTCAATCATCTCATCACAAGTCATCTGACAAGCATGACCTTGATGATACTCATGGCTCTCACAGCCTATCATTCTCATAAGATGCCACTTACTAGGCATCAACATATGTCATTATTCATAAAGCTAATAACATGCTTTCAATGAATATGAAATCATAATCCTTACCTGGATATGATCATCATCATGTATAAGAACCTGCATGGTTAATTCAACTGATAATAGTAAGCAATTCATATCAAAAGTTGTACCGGTTAGGTTCCCTGATTTTCACCAATTAAGGTGTACTATTCACATTACATGTCATCATCCTGGAATTAGGGTTTACTATTCACCTCATGGTGAATTGATCTCATAATATCACCATGTATGAGGAACGTCATCATTAAAGCCCTCAGATAAGATTAAGATTCACCAATTATCATATTTAGGGTTTCCATGATCTCACATAAGTGGATCATACCTGATCTTGCATATTCGGGTACATTGAAGGTATTTTACTTGAGTTTTGAACATAAACGGTACTTTCTCTCTCCTCTCACTAGTAGATGGTGATTACACCACTCTAGATAGGTTGTGTCAAGTCATCCTTGATTAACATAAACCAAATCATCTCTATCAAGTGATTAGGGTTTGATTAGAACAAGGTATCATTCAAATTAACCCCTCAAGGGCATTTGGGTAATTTACCCATTGATCATCATCATGGGTCAATTCATTAGTCACTTAGTCTCTTAATGTCTTAAGTTACCATTAGAGTTTAGATTAGATCATCATTGAACCATTTACACCTTCAAGTGATTAAGTATACATAAACTTGAAAGTCTCCAATTGGTTTAGGGTTTAACCTTCAACCTTCAACCCATTTAGGTTTTAAACGACCTTGAACTCATATAATCTCAAACGACCTTGAACCCATTTGAGCCTTAAATGAGTGTGGACCCACTTGACCTTAAACGGGTTTGAACCCATTTGACCTTAAACGAGTGTGAACCCATTTGGCCTTAAACGAGTGTGAACCCGTTTGGCCTTAAACGAGTGTGAACCCGTTTGGGCCTAAACGAGTGTCAACCTGTTTGAGTCTAAACGAGTGTCAACCTGTTTGAGTCTAAACGAGTGTCAACCTGTTTGCCCAAAGTTTGACCAAAAACCAAGTCGGTTGGATAAGGGTTGAACCCTAAATAGATCTAAAATCAGCATTTTTATCAATTCATCAACCTATTGAAATTGGACCCTCAAACCATCAAATTTCCTTAACCCTAGACCTCCAAACGATCTTGGAGTGTCACTAAACGAATGTGAGACCGTTTGGATGAACCCCCAAATGGTTTTGAACCCGTTTGGGTCCTTCAACCCAAAACGCAACAAGATCTATACTTGAAATCAGCAATTTCAACCCGATTAGGGTTAGGGTGTTGAAGTGCCTTCAACTCTCAATTGGTTAGGAATTAGTTTATAATTCTTTGTAGAAATGAAATTAAATATATTATCAACATACCCTCAAACGGTCATCCCTTGGTCAACCCTATCAAATGGTCTTGAGACCGTTTTGATCCAAACGATCTTGCAAGACCGTTTGAGATCAAACAGGTTGAACCCGTTTGACCTTAAACGGTTTGCAACCGTTTGGACCAAAAGGGTCCAAGGTCGTTTGATAAAGTTACCTAGGAATCCACGCCCATCATCCTCAACCTCTGTTCAGGTCAGTTACACCACCGTTTTGCTTGCAAAAGTGCAAGGAAGAAGGGAGGTAGAAGAAGAACTAAGCACTAAAAGTAAGAACAAAGATATGCATAATAAAGCTAGGAGTTTAGAGTTATAAAACCCGCCTTAAACGTGGTTCCTAGAGCTCCAAGCTTCCAAGCTTCAAGCCTTTAATGGCGTCTTGAGCTCCACAGGTCATCCAAGGTTGTTTCTTCAAGGAAAAGATGGGAATGGTTGGCTAAAACAAAGAATCTAAGTGAGTTAACCATAGAACCAACCTTTTAAGAAGAATTCCTCCATGAATTCGAGCTTGAAGATGGTTCCTACTCACCTTAGCACTAGTTGGTCGTCTCCCTGAGGTCCAGAGCTCTTCCTTGGCCGTTTTGAGAAAGATGAGAAATGAAGAGGATAAAGGATACGTTCACTTGGTTTGCAAGGGTGAAAGCTTATATACTTCAGGCTATTTTCCACTATAAGGACCTCTAAATCATGGAATTCTCATCTAAGTCCCTCCTTGTTTCTAAGGCACGCCCAAGCAATGAAATTATGTAAAGCTCATCAAAACTCTAGATCTAAGGGTAAAGAAAACCAACTTTCAACTAGAGTTCATATATGACAAGTCTCCTTCCTCATACTTAGTGAATTTTATGCACAAAGATCATTTTTCTTATCCGATCACTCATTCATGTGTCCCTTTCATCATTTTTACTCTAAATGATGTCAAGAGTCATAAAAGATGTTCTAGATGGTGTATTTTATAAGTTGCACCCCTCATTTGGGTAAATTGCACTTTAATCCAAATTAGGGTTTTTAAGCATAAAGATCATTCCACAAGCTGCATCTTGATGCCCAAGCTTGGAAAATCCATCTTACCTCATCATATCCACTCATATGATATCTCATCATCAGAGGAATATCTTAACTAGTGAAATTTGCAAGTTAAACCCCTTAACTGGATAATTTGCACATAGGTCCATGTATTACCACACAATACTACAATCATTGTTTAAAAGGGACAGAAATGAAAATGTATGTTCCTTAGGAACTTAATTACATGCCAAAAGATAATCACAAGAGTTTAATTACATATTTAGGCAAAAAACCTAGGGTTAGTTTATAACCCAGGTCAGGGATGTTACCGATACCCTCTCAGGTCTAGAATACTCTGAGATTCTAGGAACATGTGTGATCTGGGAAGAACTTGGCAGTGGACCCGATCGTGCTGGGTTGGGCCTGGCCATGCCCAGGTCATTAATTTTGTACATATCACCTTGAACCATCCTCCTTTCATATTTCAATCCAAACTACCTTCTCATATCTATATCTACAATGAATCTCTTGATATAGGCAGAAATAGAAGTTCAAGCAAGAAAGATATCAACCAAACTAGAAATCATAACTACAAAGAGAAGATAGAACAGTAAACATACTAGATATGAAATAAAACTATTTGCTTAAGGTAAAAGTACATAAACATGCCCAAAACGGGCTACATAGCCAATAAGGATCTCAACTAGCCTTGGACAAGAATAGTTGGCACCGAACAAAGATGGAAAAACATCATTTATATGGAAACAAAGGAGAATAGTACATGAAAGGAGAGGAAGAAGAGATTTAGACCATAGAGGAGAGATGGCTCTCTCTCCTTAGCCTTTGTATAGGTTGATTCTCATCTTTGGGTCATCCTCCTTGATCTTCTGGAATCCTTGGCCTCCTTTCCTTTCGATTTCATCCCGAACAACAACTTGGTGGATGTATGGAGGTGGAAGATGGCTGAAAATGGTAGTATATTGGTGAATGGAAGTGGAAAATGGTGGTAGGTGGAAGCAAACTCGAGGAACGAACGTATGATGAGCACTTTAGTCCTTTCATACCTTGTAACTCTCCCATGGGGATCTGAGAACCAATAATGTATGGAACCACAACGTGGAACCTCCCAAAATTCACAACTATGGAATGGGACCCCCAAAATCTCAGAACCCCTCTCCAGGTCGTGAGGGGTGAATATTTATAGGCGAAGGAAGAAGATAGTCGCGGAACCTGCCTCAGTCGCGGCCTTGGTCTCAGTTCGACTGTGTCAGGCTGGGCACGGTCATGTCGAGGCTTGCGGTTGACACCGATGTCACGGTCGAGGCAGGTCCCGCGGTCGAGACATATGCTTCGGTTGAGATAGACCCCGCGGTCAAGGTGGATGCCTAGGTTGAGATAGATCTCGCGGTTGAGGTGGTTGTGCCGCGGTCGTGCTGGGGTTCCACGGTCGTGGCCTTGGCCCAAACCCAACTGTGCCTTACTGAGTCGGGTCATGTCGAGTGTCGGTCGACACAACATCTTGGCTGTGGTTGTGGCATTGTCTTTTGGGACGTGGTCATGCCATCCTTTTTTGACACGAGCATGACATCATGGACCAAACCCACCCCCAAAGGGGGGGCTAATAGCGGTGGTCGATGGGCCCACATCGAAAAACCTTCTGATTGATGGGGATGCATTCTGATAAAGGACTGGCCACGTTTTTAGGGAGAAATCTATGTGTTGAGGAGAAATCTTAGAGTCTTCTCAAGTTCAGTGCCTACAAGTCCCAAAATTGACTTGTTGAGCAACTTTATCTATGTAAAGATATAAATTGCTAAAAGATAAGGATCTATGATTATATTGGGTATATTAAGATTATAATGCTATAAAACCATAAATAGATGCTTAGCACAGATTCCTAAATTTGGATGTTATCAGCCGTCATCTGTGTTGCTACACCAGCAAGCCACCACTGACAAACTGTACAAGTGCTTCTTGTGAAAGAAGCTCACTACTGCAAGGATAGTCATTGGACTTGCTCCAAGATCAGGTATATGCCTTAAACCTTCCTTCCTAATCTATAATTATTGAAGCAATCTACTGTTCGAGGGGAATATGATAAGAAAATTTTTATTTCCGCTGTGATTTCTGTCAACATATTTCCCTAAAGTAACATTATGTGAACGATAAATATAACTATACTTTTTGAGAAAACATGAATTTAACAATGTAAACATTGAATACTTTCCATATCATTTATCTTCATTTATATTCCTCTTAGTCATTGATATTATTGTCTTGGGTTGAATGTCTTATCCTTCATACTTATTCTGCTCACATAGAGCTTATGTGTCATGAAGGCTAAATTGATCCCAAGAGATCATTTCTCACACAGAGATTACACACCCAAGTGCTCAGTGCTCAAAGAGATTATACTTAATTTTGCCAAAAGGTGAATAACTTGGAAGGAACAACATCATCAATTATCTTGTAGTTAACATTACTCTTTAGCATAATATCTTGAAACATTGTTTTGACTTAAGAAAGATGTGAGTTTTTTATCAATATACTTGTGTGGGAACAAGATACGGAATATGTGATTCATAGCTGCATATCTTGCATTTAAACATGTACTTGACATCATTGTAACTAAATTCAAAAATATAAGAAAATATAAATCCCTTTACCCAGAGTGCATGATCCAATTAGACATCCGCTTAGATATCTTAAGGTTTGTTGAAACCCTAATGCCCTACCATTAACATTGTTTCAATTAATCTTTGTCTTCATTATCATCTAAACCCTAATTTGGGCTCTTAGGAAAAACATGGTCTGGTATTAAATAGTTAGGGTTTGAAACCTTAAATAATGTCTATCTTGTTTGATGATGTTTCCAAAACATATTTTTGGGAATTTTTTTGATAAGCAAGCAATTTGTTATGAATTACCTTGAGTTCAACCAATCAGAAAACTTGGTTGGAATATGATAAATCAAAATTATCCATAACATGATTCTTGTCGAGTTTCCCAGTCATACCTGACAACCTGGTCAAGATCCTCTCAAATCAAACATGCAGAAAAGATCTCCAAACATTTTGAAAAGTCGGCATTGTCCATTAACTGTGTGACAACATCATAAAAGATCAAAGCGCAAAACCATAAAATAATGACTTGTGATATTTCTTGACCATTTGTTGTGATTGATCCTTCTCAAATACAGAACCCACAAATAAAATCTTAAATTTCTAGCTGGAAAAATAAAGCTCGCTTTACAACAAGAGAGGGGCACGTTTCCCACATTTTACGGCTTGAATGAGCCTGACTTTGGTTGTTATCAAAGTCAGGAGTACAAGAGAGATCCTCTTCCTTGGAAGAGAAAAGGAGGAACATGGGAATCATGTCAGAGAAAAATACCAATACAAAGAAAAACTATTCATTATATATTAACAAGTATGTGTAAAATAAAAATAAAACTATGCATATATGTACAGGCTTATGGATGACTAAACAAAATCTTTTAGGCATGTAAACATGGAAAACCACGTCCCTGACAATTACACTAAAAGTTGATCGGCTCTAAAAGAGGGTCAGACTTTGAATTTATAACCTGAAACCTTCAAGGATCCCCACAACTTTATTACGGGGTTGAATACACGAACATGGGGATGTTTAGGATGCTTAAGATCTCGCTCTTAAGTCATATAAGCCAATCCGATAGTTGATAAAAGTATGGAGCTAGAACTAGCCTAGAAGATTGAAACGAAATAAAATAAAACAAAGAAAAGAAAATAAAACATAGTCCGTAGGATTCTACTAATCAGAGAGGAGTTCTCGACTATGTAACCACAAGTTGGGCAGTATATGCACCCGTTCTCAGGTGTAGACAACCCTTGAACACCTCACTAAGAAACCTACATCCAAACATAGTATGTACTATGGTATTTGTTCATGTGGGGTCATCCCACTCATTTTCACGTAGCGTGACTAAAACCCATCAATGATTTGAAACCTCTCTCAAATATGACAAATCAACATCCTATAATATTTTAGATACCCTCTCAAGTGTAGAATACTCTGAGATTCTAGGAACATGTGTGATCTGGGCAGAACCTGGTAGTGGACCCGATCATGCTGGGTTGGGCCCGGCCATGCCCAGGTCTATAATTCTACACAGATCACCTTGAACCGTCCACCTTTCATATTTCAATCCAAACTACCTTCTCTTATCTATTTCTAAAATTAATCTCTTGATATAGACAGAAATAAAAGTTCAAGCAAGAAAGATATCAACCAAACTAGCAGTCATAACTAGAAAGAGAAGATAGAAAAGTAAACATACTATATCTAAAATAAAACTACTTACTTAAGGTAAAAGTACATAAACATGCCCAAAATGGGCTATATAGACAAGGAGCTCAACCAGCCTTGTACAAGCATAGTTGGCACCGAACAAAGATGGAAGAACACCATTTATACATAAACAAAGGAGAATAGTAGAAGAAAGGAGAGGAAGAAGAGATTTAGACCATAGAGGAGAGGTGGCTCTCTCTCCTTAGCCTCTGTATAGGTCGGATTTCATCTTTGGATCATCCTCCTTGATCTTATGGAATCCTTGGCCTCCTTTCCCTTCAATTTCATCCCGAACAGTAGCTTAGTGGATGTATGGAGGTGGAAGATGGATGAAAATGATAGGATATCAGTGAATGACAGTGGAAAATGGTAGTAGGTGGAAGCCAACTGGAGGAACAAATGTAGGATGAGCAATTTAGTCCTTTCATACCTTGGAACTCTTCCACGGGGCTCTGAGAACTAATAATGTGTGGAACCACAATGTGGAACATCCCAAAATTTGGAACTGTGGAATGAGACCTCCAAAATCTCGAAACCCCTCTCCAGGTCGTGAGGGGTGAATATTTATAGGCGAAGGAAGAAGATGGTCAAGGAACCTGCCTCGATCGTGGCCTTGGTCTCAGGCCGACCGTGACAGGTTGGAGACGGTCATGGCGAGGGTCACGGTTGACACATATGTCATGGTTGAGGCAGATCCCGTGGTCGAGACATATGCCTTGGTCGAGACAGACCCCGCGATCGAGGTGGATGCCTAGATCGAGACAAATCCTGCGGTTGAGGTGGTTGTGTCACGGTCAGGTTCTACGGTCGCGGCCTTGGCCCCGGCCCGACTGTGCCTTACTGAGTCGGGTCATGCCGAGTGTCGATCGACACAACATCTTGGTTGCAGTTGTGGCATTGTCTTCTTGGTCGCGGTCATGGCATCCTTTTTGGTCACGGTCATGACATCATGGATCAAACCCACCCCCAAAGGGGGGTTAATAGCGGTGGTCGATGGGCCCACATCGACAAACCTTATGATTGATGAGGATGCATTCTAATAAAGGATTGGCCACGTTTTCAAGGAGAAATCTAAAAGTGTTGAGTAGAAATCTTGGATTCTTCTCAAGTTCGGTGCCTACAAGTCCCAAAATTGACTTGTTGAGCAACTTTATCTATGAAAAGATATAAATTACTAAAAGATAAGGATCTATGATTATTTTGGGTATATTAAGACTATAATGACTTAAAACCATAAATAAATGCTTAGCATAGATTCCCGAATTTGGGTGTTATCAACCGTCATCTGTGTTTCTACACGAGTAGGTCGCCACTGACAAACTGTACAAGTGCTTCTTGTGAAAGAACCACACTGCTGTAAGGATAGTCGTTGGACTTGCTCCAGGATCAGGTATATGCCTTAAACCTTCCTTCCTAATCTATAATTTTTGAAGCGATCTACTATTTGAGGGGAGTATGATAAGAAAATATTTATTTCCGATGTGATTTCTATCATCATATTTCCCTACAGTAACATTATGTGAACGATAAATATAACTATACTTTTTGAGAAAACATGAATTTAACAATGTAAACATTGAATACTTTCCATGTCATTTATCTTCATCTATATTCCTCTTAGTCATTGATATTATTGTATTGAGTTGAATGTCTTGTCCTTCATACTTATTCTGCTCACATAGAGCTTATGTGTCATGAAGGCTACATTGATCCCAAGAGCTCATTTCTCACATAAAGGTTACACACCCAAGTGCTCAGTGCTCAAAGAGCTTATACTTAATTTTTCCAAAAGGTGAATAACTTGGAAAGAACAACATCATCAATTATCTTGTAGTTAACATTACTCTTTAGCATAATATCTTGGAACATTATTTTGACTTAAGAAAGATGCGGGTTGTTAATCAATATACTTGTGTGGGAACAATATACTGAATATGTGATTCATAGCAGCATATCTTGCATTTAAACTTGTACTTGACATCATTGTAACTAAATTCATAAATATAAGCAAATATAAATCCCTTTACCCAGATTGCATGATCCAATTAGACATCCTCTTAGATATCTTGAGGTTTGTAGAAACCCAAATGCCCTACCATTAACATAGTTTCAATTAATCTTTGTCTTCATTATCATCTAAACCCTAATTTGGGCTCTTAGGGAAAACATTATCTGGTATTAAATAGTTAGGTTTGAAACCTTGAAAATGACTTTCTTGTTTGATGATGTTTCCAAAACACATTTTTGGGAAATTTTTTGAAAAGAAAGCAATTTGTTATGAATTACCTCGAGTTCAACGAATCTGAAAACTTGGTAGAAATATGATAAATCAGAATTATCCATAACATGCCCCTTGTCGAGTTGCCCAGTCATACCTGACAACCTGGTCAAGATCCTCTCAAATCAAACATGCGGCAAAGATCTCCAAACATTTTAAAAAGCTAGCATTGTCCATTAACTATGTGACAATATCATAAAAGATCAAAGGGCAAAACCCTAAAACAATGACTTGTGATTATTTTTGACCATTTGTTGTGATTTATCCTTCTCAAATACAAAACACACAAATAAAATCTTAAATTTCTAGCTGGAAAAATAGAGCTCTCTTTACAACAAGATTAGGGGCACGTTTCCTACATTTTACGGCTTGAATGAGCCTAACTTTGGTTGTTATCAAAGTCAGGAGCACAAGAGAGATCCTCTTCCTTGGAAGAGAAAAGGAGGAACATGGGAAGCATGTCAGAGCAAAACACCAATACAAAGAAATTGAAATGTTGCTTGATTTCTTAAAAAACCAAAGAAGACAACTAAAGTAGAACATGAGTAGAATGATGCTACGATCACCAAATTGACTCTGCAATTTTTTAGAATAGTAATCAAGTTTAAAAAGGGGAAAACGTAGTATATCTTCAAAGTGGGTGAACCTTTAGAATCTACAACTTTGTGGTGGTTTGGTTGATCCCTCTACAGCCTTCCTTGGGGTTGTATTGGCTGGAGGTGATCTACTAGACCTGAGTCCCAAGTAGCAGGTAAGGAAAAATCAAAGATAGCCCCAAGGTGATTGGGGTCAAGGTGGCAATCGGGAATGGTCCCTAGAGGTGTGGTCATGGTTCCTAGAATCCCTTAATGCCTCTAGAATGTCTGGTCTTTATACGGGAGGATAGGAAGATCATTCAGTGCTCAAGTTCCTCTAGAATAAGGACACTCATAGACTAGGGTTATCAAGGTATTGGGACCCTGAGAGTTTGAGATCAAGGAGTGTAAAATCAACCTCAGTTGCTCGGGAAATGCAACACACAGAGAGGGAGAGGGGACTTGTCGTGCCCCATAGAAGTCCCCAAAAGATAGAATTGTGAAGTCTAATCAAGATGTGGGAACCGAGAAAAGGAGATAACCCCGATATACAGATCCCTAAGAGGGGTTGGGAGTCCAAGGGGTCTCTAAATCGGCATGACATCCAATTTAAGCAACAATAATAGGAAATCATAATAGTCGGTATAGTTAGGGGCTTTGAGACTATAGGAAAACAATCTAAAACCATTTCAGGGTCATTTATTGTCTGATAGGCCTCAAATTTTGACCATATGTGCATCTAAGGGTCTAGAACATTTTTACATAGACGTGTTCCCAATTTGATCAAAATATGAGTTATTACTATAATTTAATTAGTATCACTTATGTACATTTAATGAATTATGATTGATCCTGATTGATGTTACTTTTCCTTTGTTATCACTTCGGGTTGATATTTTTTGTATTGGGCCCATTAGACAAAATTAGGGTAATATGGGTCAATATGTATATTAATGGTGATGAGGCTTAAATAAGGAGAGAGAAGATGTGTTAGATTGGAATTTTCACTTATTTGAACATATTTCAATATAGAGATATTAAATTAGCTTTCATAATAAAAAGTAAAAAATAGAGAAATTATGTTAGTCATCTTTTATAATATTCAAAGTAAAGTTTTAGTTTACCTAGTTTGTTTGCATTTAGGTCCAAAATTTGATTTTAGTAAGAAATTTCAATAGAAACCTTATCCTCATTTTAGTTAAAATTTGGGGTGTTAAATGTACAATTTGTGGAAGTATGCATATCCTTCCATGTAGTAGTTTGTTTCCATTCAGCAAGCTTTTTAGACTGAATAGTTGATGTGCTCTCAGCAATCACCACAACAACATTACCCTTGTCTGGTGATGGCATGATGAATCGACAAATCGCCCTTGGTGTGGCCTATCATACTACAACTCATACATATGGTCGGCATGTTCTTGCACTCGATGTGAAGATGTTCACCATCAAGTAGCTTGAACTCCATGTTGTCAACCTCCACTACTATCCTCATGAATTTCCCCATTTTTCCTTATAGTGTGTGATCGTCAATCTTGATAGTCTTGCCAATCATATTCCTTATACATTCCATCTGGTGATTTTGATATAGATGAATTCAGAGGTTAGGGATTCTGGGTCAGCCAACCAACTTGCAAGGGATCATGTTAGAATGTTGTAGTTCTAATGATAAGTTTGCACTACCATGTAGTTTCCAAATATTATCCACAAAACCACAACGAATACCTTTCCAAAATCTTCCTAGTTAGATAGTTGAACGATTAATATCCAAGATCTAAATCAATAACCCAAAATTGTTTAGACAAAATCCATAGAATTTGGATGAGATTCACAAGAGTCTAATTTTATCTCCACACCTTTCACCACGACAATAAATTTCCATGGTTCAACTAGCGGTTGGATCATTGTTAGGATTTTGGTTATTGTCAGTATGGGACCAGAGTTATGAATATTGATGTTTCAATCTTTAGTAGGTCTGCAACAAGATTCTTCAGTAGATCTATGTTCTTATGGCATGAAAAAGCACTTTTGTACGTCATGTGCGACCGTGAACCGTTAGTTTTGTTGTCAAAGAAGTCCACTGACACGGACCATGCTCAACACATCCATTTGGTGGCCGATCAACCCCTTGACAATCCTGAACCCTATTGTACCCCCTCTTTGGCCGCCTCTCCCCAACCCTAGAGGCATCACAAATCTCCTTTAGAACTAATACATTCATGTTAACTTGCTCATGTTTGCTGTTTTTTATATTTATTAAATTATAAAGTTTCTCGATATGTAGAATTAGTGGTATGTGGTACGAAAATATTACGTTACATATAAATAGTTTTACGTATAACATAATAGAGCAAATAAATTGTTCCACGTATGTACAAATGATCTTGATCAAGATGTACATTAATTTCTTCATATTTAGGGGTGTAGCACATGCCAAGAGGAATATAAAAAAAGAATAATAGTTTAGTAATATTACATGGTGTCATATATATGTTATTAACATCATTAGTGAATTATGCATACTTATGATTTTTTCTAAACGTCATCATATATTCGTTAAATATAGATGTCATGTATTTTTATTTAAATTAGCCACATATTTTAATAGGATCGTTTTAATTTGCGATCCATTAGATCTATAAGAGTTTCTTACTGATTATTAGGATTGATAAGAAACGTTACAACCATACTATAAAATATAAGGAAACATGGTATCATTTAATAAAAAGCTTGTAATGTTAAGCATTGTCCTCATCGGGAGCATTGTACCAAAAAGGGAGGCATTGCACCCCAAAATGGTAATATTGTGATAATTTATTTATTGAAATATGATAATATGTATATTAAAATTAGAAAAAGTGAGATTTATTATTATTATTATCATTATTATTATTACTACTACTATTATATTTTAACATGCTTACAATTTCATGTACATAAATAAATGCAACATTATTAATTAAGACAATGTACTAAAATTACATCAAAAGTGTAATCAATAGTAACTGCTCACAATCTTTCATTGATTTGAAATAAATAAGAAAATACTTTCAAATTGTAAATAGAAGATAAAATTAATAATAAACCATACTACTTTCAAAAAGACCAAGATAATGCAATTTTTGTTTTAAAAGACATTCAAGCTATCATGGTACAAATTTATTTGAATAAAGTTGTTGATATGTCATATACAACCTAATTTGTACATTTCATTTCTCAATAAAGTAGTATTTCTAAACTTGAAAACTGAATAATTGGAGAAGACAAAAATAGGTCACAACAATATCTGATATTTTTTTTAATCATTTTTTGATTTGGATGCCCCGACAATTATTACTTGATTGCAAATTCTTTACATACAGTGAGAAACTCATAATCTTTCGCTAGACTAAGTATGCGCTGCCTTTATTATTCCACATAAAAATACGGGTATGCTATTGCCCACCAATTGCAACATATATTTCAATTCAATTTAAACTAAATATAAAAAAAACTTGAATATTAAAATTGTAACAGTTTATTAAGTTGAACAATTTCTCAGAGAGAACATGTACAAAATAAATAAATTCTTAGCTTTGTTCAAGTTATAAGGAGACTTATAAGTTTCAAATACATAAAACTAACAGATAAAGAATGAAGAATGTGCTCATAGACACCTTAGCCAAGAATAACCTACAAGAAAGATGTAAGTAAACAAAACAACATATCTCGATATTGAGTGATTGTATATCTAATATAACATATATAATATTTGGATTATCTTTTTTAAACAAGTGTGGTGGTCAGACCTTCAATATTACATCAAATTGAACTATTCATACACATAATGTTCTTTTCTTTTTTGGGAATCTTACAACACAAGTTTACAAAAGATGCATTCAATGAAAAATGTAATAAAAAAGTAACTATATCGGAAATAATTTCAACCTTCGGCTTTTGTCTTCCATCTTATGAAATTAACTTACAATTACTTCAAGCTGATCAACCTAAGAAACTAAATAAGAATTTAGATACATGACATGGCATCCGAGTAGAGTTCAATGATGATGGCCTCAAATTGGGACCAATGCAGGGAAAGAAAATGATGAATCACTATCACTTTGCAAGGTTATGAATCTTAGAAAGTAAGAGAAAGTTTTGAGGCTAAAAGAGGAAACATAATAAAGAACCCGTCCTCGTTTGTTGTTGTGGTTTGTAATTTGTTATTTTTGCACATAAAAAAATAAATTACAATTCTATATGTGATTTTTAACAATTCAATGGATTGTATCTCTTTGTATAATTTTACATGTGTAAGAGTGGTTGTGTGATTAGGGTTATTCAGTGAATTACTTCAATCTGTTAGTGACTGATAAACATGATGACCATGTAGGTACTTCTGGTTAAACACTATGAACTCATTTCACTTTACTTAAAGATGTCATCGGAATACTTCTTTTTCTTCCACTGATCTCTGTTATATGAGTATTGTCTTCAGGTACGTCTAGTCATGACTTCTCATCCAATTCCCTAAACTTGAAACTTTCTTGGTTGCTTTTTTAGAGTCATGGAAAGATAGAATAACCTGGGAGTCCACCTTACTCTACTTAGCCGAGGGTAGAGGATCTCCTCTCTATAAGGGAGAACGATCTTCATTTGAGATTTCTTTTGGAGTTTGGTTATAGCTAAATTTTTGTATTTATGTTGTTAGTTTGAACTTGGATCTGCTTCTTTGTCCGCTCTAAATAGAAAATCAACACGATTCCAATGGTTTGTTTCTAAGCATGTGAACTTGGTATGAATTTTAGAAGTCAGAATGGCGGGATGGAATTTGAAGGGGAAAAAACACAACGACCATTGCAAAAGACGGTTATCGCCCAAATGGTTAATTGCCACAGCAACCGATTAAAGGAGCAGTATTGTATTCATTAGCTATCATGGGATAAGACTTGCCATCTGCTCGATCGCATCGTCTGGACTCTGGTTCATCTGTCAGCCTTGTTGATATATTATTCTTATTGGGTGAGGAAAAGTATTTTGAGATACAGTCCGGTACTGGACCTGTGCTAGGCTGTTAGCCTGGGAAAACAACTCATGTGGTCCACGGTGTTAGCAGGTACGTACACTCACGATGGCACAGCTGCATACACAGAGCCGTCGGAGTGGACGGAAATGTCCCGTATCCCGTGGCTCTGTACTGCATAACTCATAATCCACTCATCTCAGGAGTATTATTATATGTTAATCACATAATTATCTTTCCAATCTTAATTTCTCTCTCATCCCCACTAGGATATAGATTACTTAATTCACATGTTTAAGGTCTACTAGCTTATCATTATCAAATTGAATTAAACTCATTGTGTCTCAATATTGCATTAATCATATACATCACTTAGAGCATGTATACCATATCCGGTAGCATGGTGGATAATGTTATCCTATCATACTTGAAGATGCATATATCATCATAACAAGTACTCATATTAATCATGTGGTGAAACCACACCATCATATCGGGTTTAGGGCATATCCTTTAACACCATATCGTGTAGTCATGTTGGGTTAGCTATTACTTTAACTTTTATCAGCTTTAGTCAACCTCATATCATGTATAGGCTAGACTCTTGTCCTCATATTGGGTATAGAGGTATATTGGATTCTCATATTCATATCGGGCATGTCATTATGACTTTACCATATATCGTTCAAGAAATATAAGATAATATTATATTGGTTTCCTAACTTAGATTGTCATATTGGTTTTCCATCTCAAACTTCCATATCAGTTTTCTATCTTAGATTCCTATATCGGTTTTCATCTTGGGTTTACCATATCGGTTTCCTTCTTGGATTTACTATATCGGTATACATCTTGGATATCATCTTGGGTTACATCTTGGATATCATATTGGGTTACCTATAATAGATAAACCTCTGAACTCATAATCTTTTTGTATTTTCAAGGTTATGTTCTTTTACTATACTTACACGACAAGATGGATACTTAATTGCTCTTCAACCCATCACAAAGCAATGGGGTATATTGGGTTTTAAAGACAATTAGTTTTCAAAGCATATCAGATTTCTATTTCTTCACTCTATGGTTTTGCCCATATTGTGCAAAGGTATTTCTTTACCCTTGTATCATGTATAAGACATAAATAGGAATCTTCCATATCATCCATAGGACATGTCTTATATTATATATATATAGTATTACCTACCTTCATATCGGGTGAACCTCTATATCAGATTCCATATCAGTTTTCAAGAGTCTTCAACACATATCAGGTTTTTCAATGATGATGTCATCATCATCAATCTCAAGACCCTTGTCTTACTATTCTAAACCATGGACAACATTACTAATTACTTATTGGAACTCATAAATATATCAATTGATCAAAGAAAATTCACATTTGAATATAATTAACAAGTTGAACAATTTTGAAAAAATAGATAATAACATGGATGGGTTCAAGTTATATAACCCACCTCTAAGGTAACTCTTAAGCTTCAAACTTCACTCCTCACGTTCCAAGGTTGAAGGTGAACCTCTCCAAGATCCAAGACTTGAGATCCTAGCTTTTGCACGATATCTCCACACAATGATCGATATCACCTTTGCTAGGTTGTTATAACCTACTTGGACGATATCTTTTATCTTTGGCTGATACCAAGCCCTACCACTTAGCTTTCCTCACTATACATGATACAAGATCAGTATGCCTGATATCTAAGGAAATGTTTCTAACAAGATTCACAAATTCCACTAACAAGTGAAGGGTAAGGTATTTATTCTTGGGTTTTATAGAAAAGAGTGTAAGAGGTGTCATTTTCTTAAGCTACTAAGTGCCCCATAGCCATGCATGGCCGACACATATATTTGCATGCACCCTATCTTTATCTTATCATGCAAAAATAAAATCTTAAGGATAATTCCAAGGATAAGGGGCGGCTTTACCTTCTAAGGCAAGTCTTTTTCCACTTACTTCATTATTATATTCAACTCAATCCTTTCCTAAGACAAGTTACAAATCGATGCTTATCACTTCTTTGAAGTGTCTTGCTCGTCATGGGCAAAACCAAAACTTCACAAACTGATAGGAGACTCCTTTTTGGCTCCATGGCCGATAGGAACTCCTCCTTCAAGTCTTCAAGTCGATATAGTTTAAATAGAGCTTTCAACAATACATTACTTGGCCTTTTTATCAACAAGAGTGCCCTCACTCAATGATGATTCAAACATAGTGTCTCCTTATTTCTCTCTCCTATAAATGATATTAAGTAGGATTAAAGACAATCTAGAAGTGGTAATTTACACATTGACCCTACATTTTGCATATATTACAATTTGTACCACAGTTGATATACCAAGCACTTAGCATTTTTCAAACAAGTTCCTACTTAGATTTTTAGGCTTTCCACAAGCCACCACTTAGCATTATTTTCTCTCTCATGGTGTTAAAACACCTAGAATACATTCAACATGTAATATTTGCAATATAACCTCTCATCTTAGGTAAATTGCACTTTACACTTAAATTTTCATATAATGCACACATAGTTTGCATATAAGCTCAAACTTGAGAATACACTTCACAAAGGGCCTTATTTATTTTTCAAAAGATAAGAACAAGTTTTTAAGTAACTTACTTAAGAAAAATTTCTAGGGTTAGGTCATAACCCAGGTCAGGGGTGTTACACTAAAACACTTTCTAGTTATAGAAAGGGAAAAGATCCATTAAGAAAATTGAGTGGCCGAGCCACAAGGGAGGATAGAGTTAAACTACTCCTACATTTGGGATCATTTTACTTTTTTCTTGACACTATCTGAGCTTGTCGACACGTGCGTCTTCCTAGAAGATCACCTTCCGATTGGGAAGCAGGGCCCTTGATCTCATCCCTCTCCTGGTCCCCAAAGAGGCGGGGAGGTTGCTGACATCAACATTGCCAAATCAGAATAGGGGGTTATGAGAGATATCTCCTGGCCTCTTCTTGTAACAACTTCATGTGTCTCCAGAGTCATGACAATCTTGGACACTACCTTTTCTAAAGTCAAAACTAACTTTTTCAAAGACGTTTCCTCTCATGTGTCTGCACCCGCATGTTGTTTCTTCTCTACTCTTTTCCTTTACCTCCTTGTCCCTCCAATTTGCCATCCTTCCTTCTCACTGTGGTAATCAGAATGCACCTGGTTTATAGAGTTCTTAGGAGTACACATTAGGGTTTCATGATCAACATATTAGCTTTTTTCACCAGGTGTCCCACCCACGGAAGGATGTTTATCCTTCATTGTAGTAGTTTGTTTTCATGCATCAAGATTCTTTATGAGAATAGCCGGTGTGCACTACTTACTCTAAGCAATAATTGAAATAGTGATACCCGTGTCTAGTGATGGCATTCAGAATCAAAAGTCAGCCTTGGCGTGGCAAATCTTGTCACATCCTATACACATCGTTGATAGGCTCCCGCCCTTGATATGTTCACCATCAAGTGGGAAAGTAGGAAACATGGGCTTCATGGTGTCAACCTCCATTTCTATTCTCATAAATTTCCCCATGTTCCATTGCAATGTATGATTCTCAATCTTGATAGTATTGTCAATTGCATTCCCTATGCATTTTAGTAGGTAATTTTGATGTAGATGAATTGGACTCTAGACTAGACAACCCAACTATAAGGGATCAGATTAGAAGGTCGAAACTCTGGTGACCCTAGTATGCACAACCAAGTAGTTTTCAAAGATCATCCATGAACCCCCAGACAGTGCCTTCTTGAAATCTTGCTGGTTATACAGTTGAACAATTAGTATCCAAGATCTAAATTACTAACCCAAAATTGTTCAGATTAACTCTATAGAGATTGGATGTGATTTACAAAGCATTGATCCTTAGTTTCATCCTCATAGCTTTCACCACGATAAAAAGTTTACATGATTCAAATAATAGTTGGATCAATTTCGGCTTTATGGTTATTGCCACGATGAGACCAAAATTATCAATACTAATGTCTTCAATCTTTACCAAGTCCACAACGGCCTAAAGCCATTGCTTTTTTACGTCATGTGCAATGGTGAACCATTAGTTTTTTGTCCATTTCATTTAGTATAAGTCCCCCTAAAATGGACCTTGCCCAACATATCCAACCGAAAACCGGTGAACAAATTGGTAATCTCGGCCCCCATGTCCCACTTGAGTGCCACCCTTCCCAATGCTAGAGGCATCATGGCTCTCCTTTACAACATATGCATTCATGTTAACTTGCTAATATTTATTATTTTCTGTATTTACTAAATTATAAAATTTAACAACATGTAAAATAATGGTGCGTGTAATGAGTATATCAAATGTTTTAAATTTATATATAAATAGTTATATGCATAATATAATATAGTGAGTATACTGTTTGAGTGTGTGCTAATGGGCTTGTTCTAGATGTATGTTAATTTATTTAATTGTTTCTAGTGTAAGGCATGCCAAGTGGAATATAAAAATAATATAATGAGAGTTTGTTAATAGTACGTGGTGTCTCCAATACATTTGCTAACATTATTAGTGAAATATGTATACTTTTATCAATTTTTGAAACGTCATGATATATTTGTAAAAATATAAAAGATGTCATGTATTACAATGAAATTATCCCCGTCTTTTAATTGGAGTACTTCATTTTATGTATCTGGAAATATAATAGTTTATTATTGATTGCTGTGATTGATGAAACATGGTATCATACAAGAAAAAACTTGTAAGGGTAAAGCATTGTCCCTAAGGGGATAAATGTCCCAAAAAGGACGCATTTCCCCCAAAATGATAACATTTGATATGTTATATATGGAAATGTGTAAATATGGACACTAAAATTGTAAAATGGTATTTGATTTTTTTTATTATTATATTTTAACATACCGATAATTTTGTATATATTAACAACTAAAGCCTTATTTTAAGACAATTTACTAAAATAAGATCAAAAGTGTAATCAATAGTAACTTCTCACAATCTTTCATTGATCTTAAATAAATAAGAGCATTCTTTCAAGATCATAAATGGAATATCTAAAATTAATAATGTAAACACCATACTACTTTCCCAAAGACCAAGACAATGCAATTTTTGTTTTACAAGACATCCATCGTGGTAAAAATGTATTTGAATAAAGTTATTGATTTTTCACATGACACCTGATATGTACATTTTATTGCTCAACAAAGTAGTTTTTACAAACTTGAAAACTAAATGATTGCAAAACACCACAATAGATCATCATCATGTCTACTAAATTTTGTTAGCCTATTTTTTATTTGGATGCCCCCACAATTATTACTAATTATAACTTCTTTTGTTTTTATAAGAAACTCTAAATCTTTAGCTAGACTAAGAACATGTTGCATTCACTATTTCAGATAAAAGAACATGGACATTCTATTTGACACCAATTCAAACACATACTTCAATCCTACTTAAACTAAAGATATAAGAAGTTGAATAAAAAATAGTAAGAATATATTAAGTAGAAAAAAACTATACAAAAGAACTATAATATTTACTTGGTTGAAGTTGCGAGAAGGAGTGCTAGTATATTACAATACATTAAAGTGAGATTTAAAGATAGAAAACACAATGTGCTTGGGGAAACATTAGCCACAAAGAACCTATATAAAAGATGTAAACACACAAAACAATTGATCTCAATATTGTATGGTTGTATATCTAGTATAGCATATATAGTATTTGGATCATCTTTTTTTTAATGTGGTGATCGGATCTTCAATATTACATTAAAATTTAAGTATTCATTCCGAATAATTCTCTTTTTCTTAAAATTACTAGACATGATCAAAATTTAATAGGAGATTGAGATAAACCTAAGATTTTCTCTATTAGTTACATAATAACAAGGTATTTGTTACTAACAATTCTAAAAAAACTAATTAAGTTATCTACTCTAACAAATCTCAACCAACCTAACATTAGAGATATCATCATCTATGCCAAACTAAGGAGTAGAATGCTCGTATTTTTCATTTTTTTTATCTGGTGGATGATAGAAATCATGTCGAGCCTGATTTCATAATGATAGGAATGTTGAGGAGTAGTGATTGGGATTTTTCTTTTCCTCACATGATTCTCTTTTCCTATTTAGAATCTTACAACACAAGTTTAAAAAGATACATATGTTGTAAAATGTAGTACAAAAATTAGGGTGAACATTCAGTTTATTTGACATGTCATAGTTAATTCTATTCAGTTCAATAGTTAATTTGTAGTTTGATATTTTAACCATTAACCTAACTAGAATAGTGTTGGTAAATTCATTTATGGTTAATCGACTAATGGTTACCTAATCAGTTAATTTGTTTAACCAAATAACACTTTGAACAATATTGTATGGAAATATTCATAAAAATTGAACCCATTGTTATATCATGATAGTGTTGTGTATAAATATAGCGCTATATAGTTATTCAAATCTTCATGACTATATAAATGAAAAGGTTTTCTGAAATAAAAAGTACAAAAATATATGTATATATGTGCAAGATATTTCTAAAATAAACGGTGGCTATTCGCTAAATCCAGTTAATCAAACATAAACTATTTTTAACTGAAAAAATAACCATTTAACCAATTGACCAAAATAAATTAAACAATATAACCGAATTAATTAAGTTGTCTAAATAAAATTAACCATTTAGTTAATTGGTTACTAATCGAATTCTGCTCACCTCTAATACAAGTAACTATCTCATAAATAACTTCAACCTTTGTCTTCCATCTTCCATCTTATAAATTTAAAACAAATTACCTCTCTGGTTGATCAATCAAAGAAACTAAAGAAGAACTTAGTTAGATAGCATGGCATCCAAGAAGAGTTCAATTATACCTCAAGGGCTATAACAGGAGAAAAAATTATAATCAATATCGTATTGCATATATATATATGATTCTTAGATTGTTACAAAAAGTTTCGAGGCTAAAATAGAAAACACAATAAAGCGTCCTCCTCTATTGTTGTGGTTGGTAATTTTTTACTTGTTGCACATAAAAATATAATTTACAATTCTATATGTGATCTTGTATTAAAAAAAATAGAATGTATCTCTTTGTATTGTGTTACATGTGTAAGAATGGTTATGTGATCATAACTATTCAATGACTTACTTAAAACTTTTAGTGACTACAAATATGAGTACTTAAATTTGGGATTAAGAGAGGCATTCTCCCCCCCTCACTCATGCCCATCGTGGAGGCCGAACACCCAAGAGGGTGATAAATCAAGACAGCAACTGAGATTTGAACTTGGATCCCTTTATTAGGCAAAATTGTACTTGACCGCTTGATCCAATCCTTATCGATTGTAGGTGCTTATAGTTAAACACTGTGTACTCATTGTTCTTCACTTAGGCTGTGTTTGGTATGTAATGAGAAAATACATGGTGATGGTGACAGTGATAGTGACGGTGATGGTGAAATTACTAAAAATTATTGTTTGGTAACACATGTATGGTGATGGTGAAGGGGATTTGAAAAATAGTTAAATTTTTTTATTTTTTACATAGTTATGATGATGATGATGAAGATAGGGAGCTATTTTTATAGAAAACACCTTATACAAATATAAATTATATTTATTAAACATATCATACAAGAAAATTTCTTATGACGTGAATAATACAAATATTCTATCATCAAGTTTTGGTATGGGTATTAACTATTTTATTTAAAGAAATATTAAGAAGTCTCTTTCACATGCGAGTTATATTTCATAACAATCATTGCGAATAAATTTTTCATTGAAAAATTAGGAAAATAAAAATAGTTCTTGATGGGAAAGGTCGTCTTGCAGAAAAAAAACGTGTCTTGGACAAAAAGGTGTGGCGGAAAAGGTTTTTTTAGTAGAAAATGATTTAATAGGAAACTTTGTCTTGCTGGAGAAAAATATAGTGGGAAACTTTATCTTGGGGGAAAAATGATGTTGTTGGAAATGTTATCTTGGAGGAAAAAATCATCTTAAAATATGTGGTGGGAAACTTTTTCTTAGAGGGAAATATATTTGACGGAAAAATTTATCTTGTAAGATATAAGATTTATTGGGAAGCTTTATCTTGGAGGAAAAAAGGTGTGGCGAGACTATGTTGTCTTGGAGGGAAAATGTGTTTTGGAGGAAAATGGTGTGGCGGAAAATTTAGTCTTGAAAGGAAAAGAACTCGTCTTAGAGAGAAATGTTTTGGTAGAAAAAATTTCTGTTAGAAGGGAGATTTTTAACGATAAATGAATATTTTTAGTTGGTAATTTTTTTTTATTTTTTTTTATGACCCAGAAGCGCCGTTGGGCAGCGCCCGACGCCTACCTGGGGGGTATTTAGAGAAAAATAAGATATATAAATAATATTTAGAGAAAAATAAGTTTTAGTGGGAAGTCAAAATTAGTTGTCGGAAAGAAATCTTAGAGGAAAACATGTGCATAGAGAGGGAAGAAAAAAGATAGTAGAATTTTTCTTTGTACATATGTACTTATATTAATGGAGACTTAAAAAGAACTTGTTTCACCATCATTCTCTATCATTCACCACATTTTTTATGGTTACAAAAATAGGCCAAAATTCACCATAGATTCGCCATGAAAAAAATCTCTATCACTATCACCATGCTTACGAAACAATATTTTTGTTTCACCACCATTCCCTGTCACCATAATTCGCCACGTATCAAAACAGTTTTAAAGATATCATTGGAATTGTCTTTTTTCTTCGCCAAGTCTGTCTTATATGATTATTGTCTTCAGGTATGTCTACTGATGACTTCTCATCCGACTCCCTAAATCTAAAAGTTTTCTAATTGTTTTTTTTAGGCATGGGAAGATAGATTAATCTGGGGAGTCCACCTTTCTCTACTTAGACGAGGGTAGAGAATATCCTCTCGATAAGGGAGAACGATCTTCATTTAAAATTTCTTTTGAAGTTTTTCGTTATATTTTAATTATTTATTTAGGTTGCTAAATTGAACTTGACAATTCTATTAGATCTTCTACTTTGGTCACTCTAAATATGAGAAATTGATGTTACACTTATGCTATATTTGGTATGTGATGAATGAAGGGGAGTGAAAGGAAAGGGAGGGGGAGGGAAGGGAAGGGAGAGGAGGAGAAGGGACATGTATGTTAGTGTATTTAGTTAACATGAGAAGGGGAAGGAAAGGAAAATCATAAAAATAATGTAAATATAAAAAAATTATTGTGATGTAGAATATTGGTGATATATATATAGACATTTTAATGTATATTACTTTACAAAAATTCCTTCGTAGAGGTACGTACAACAAATAAGATTGTCAAAATTATATAGATGATAACTCTATAGATCAAACAATAATATTTGAATATGTAGATAAATTCAATATATATTTCTTATTTGTTATGCATTGGAAGTGTCATATACGAGTTTTATTTATAAAAATGAAATATGACTTTTTTATATTAGTGTGTTTATAAAAGTAATTACCTTCATATTTTTATTTTTGTAGCATAATTTCTCTCTATGTATTTCATATACGTGACATACTATTTTTCTATTCACACTACTTGTGGACTATAATAATTGTTCGCATCATATTATTTATATATTTTCTCTCATAGTCTATATATTTCCCTCTCTCCACTCCGATTCTGTGAGGAGAGAATGAGAGAATAAGAGAGAAGCAATTGAAAATACACTTATTTTGTTCCCCTCCATTGCTCTCTTTTTCCCATTATTTTGTCTAACAGAACAACTTAAGTCTTTTTCCCTTCCTTTCTCTTCTCTCCATTCAACGCGTACCAAACATGCCTTTAGAGAACCAACATAATCTGACGAATTCTTTTGTAGCATGCGGACTTGGTATGAACATTACAAGTCAGAGCGGCGGGATGGAATTTGAAAAACAAAAGAAAATATAACGACCGTATTGCAAAAGACAGTATTCCAATACGCGGTTGCTTGCAATAGCAACCGATTAAAGGAGCAGTATTGTACTAGTTAGCTATTATGGGATAAGACTAGTCATATGTTCGATAGTAAGTTTGTATCGTCTGCTTCATCTGTCAGTCGAACGCAATTTGATTAGACAAGGCGAATCAAATGGTAGCTAGACATTTTTTCAATTAAGCATAGTGATTGTTGGGGTTGGAACAATAGTACTGTTGTGGCACCATCGACCAGCTAATTCAGTCCCGAATAACTAGCAAGCGGCTTTAACAAATTAGTACTACCAATAACGACTTTCTAACAACTCTACCTAGGACTATTCTAGGATTTAGGAGGCTATGTATTAAAGCCTAAGGCCACAATTGGTTAGAAAGGATGGGGGTTTTAGAAGGATCCAAATAATTAGTTTTTGCAAAACACAGTGGTTTTTAATATTAGAATAATAATTCTCCACTTCGCTCGAAGCAAAACTAGCTCCAAAGTAATGCCTTGTTGATATATTATTCGTATTGGGTTAGCAAAAGTATTTTGAGATGCCTGGACCTGTGCTAGGCTGATAGCCCTGGAGAACAACTGGCGTGTTCCACGGCTCACGATGGCACGGCTGCATGCACGGAACCGTCGGGTGGATGGAAATGTCCCGTATCCCACGGCTCTGTACTGGACCTGTTCCGTCCTTGGTTGGCCTTGACTAGGACCACCCTGGCGTAAATGTATCTGTTTTGGTGTCGGTGACAACGGATGTGTTGCTTCGCCGCTGCCTGTGGGTGGGGTAGCTTGGGGAAGTACCGGCGCCGTGCGTGCGCTCGTGCGGTTGCGATTGACGAGTGGAAGGCAAGAAATAACAGTAGTAGACAGCCGTCACTCGTCAGCAGCTAGCCCGCCGTTGGTGATCCGAAAGCTGATCATGCAAATCAAAAATCAAGGGATCCTTTAGCTGTTGTTTGCTTCAGGATTGATATTAATTAGTCGGAATATGTGGATTAATATAATTTGAATCCTGTCTAATTTTTTTGACAACTTAATTGATAATCAGATTAAACTCGTCTCATTTTTATTGTCAAATATAAAACAAACTAGCATATATAAGGCATACCGAATTGAGGCTTCTAGATTTATTAAAAACATACTTGAACTTACCTGGACCACATGATTACGAAAAAATCTCAGATAGACAAATTAACCCAGGCTTTATGCAAGAGTATAGTATGGGGTATCAATTGAATTGGTTGGGATTTAAGGTCATGAAGCGTAAAAACGTAAACTTGATCCAAATAGGATCCTAAATCAAGCATCCCATTAATAATGATGCATGCGATCACTCATAACAAGGCAATATGGAACCTAAAGGATCTTCATACCCCACCGACTTTACATTGGCATGGCCGCCGCTACTACTATGCTCATAGTTAAAATTCACCTCAATCCAACTGTTCCCAATGAGTGACTTGGATAAGCTACTTAATTAGATTTCTTTCTTTTCATAGACTAGTGAATCGTTTGATTAGTTTTTTATTTCAGAATTGTCTTCTCAATCGTGTTGCTCGACTCTCTTCCACGCTATGAAACTAAAGACAATTTATTTATTTTATTGTCTTTCTTCCCAGGCAGATCCCAATTTTTCGATCTGTTTAATTTAGACTATTTGATTGTTGTATGCTTGCTACAACACTGGCAATGCCACAAATCTGGCACAGGCAATGGACGATCTAACAGAAAATGTGAATTTTGATAATCCTGCCAAAATTTTAGGTACTTGGAACTGCCAGAAAGCTCCCCGTTTGATCTTCCTTCCGCCCCTGCCAGCATTGTCAGACGGACGGGAAAGCAAGCTGTCTACAGCTCGCTCTACCTGCTACCCAAAAAATTAATACAAGACTACCGGAATTCGTAAATGTGGCGGCCAAACTAGGCCTTAAGGATTTTTTGAATTTTCTTCCAAGTCATATCTCGGTTCCTCCACTGTCATCCTCGTTATCAAATTGCAAAACAAAATGAAAAACTTATGTTGCCAACCTTCCTCCACCCCTAACCGGAATGAAATCATAGATTTGGTAGTTGGTCAAACGATCAACTAGTGTGCACACAAAAAAATGACGGCACTGGTTTGTTCCAATATGATAAAGTCCCAAATCTTTATTGGTATGGAGATCTTATTGTCTTACCTCTAATATAAGAACGACACATTTTTCCAACGTGCATATTGCCACAGACAGGGCAAGCCTGTTCCAGAATACGTATTGAAAAGCGATACGAAAACATTAGGACACTTTTTTTCCAAAACACCGGGAACAACCATGTCTTCCCAATTTAAGGAAGCCCTTACTTGGATATGTATATTTATTAATGCAATTCGGCCAGGAGATGTTGTGAGCAAATACGAAAACTGTACATACAACCGTATGAATTTAAATCCGAATTGTGAGCAGTTATAGAACAAACCCCAGATATAACATGAACAATATTAGTGGAAAACTACAGAGCCAAGACCCACAAAAAATAAAGATTCTATGTCTTTTTCTAACTTTTAGTCCAAAACTCGAAGAGGAACAATTAGAAAATATAGAAAAAAGGTATCAGTGTAGGAAGAGATTCCGGACTCCGCATCATCAGAATTTCCGGGGAATCACTCTCTCCCTGCAGTGCAACAATAGTAAACAAACCCAAAGAAGAAAGTTCATTAGTGCTGGTAATCTTGATTTCTTTTCTTCTTCCCTTCCTTTCTTCTATTGTGTTCTTTACTTTTTTTTCCAATCACAAACAACGAATGTCAATTGAATTAAACGGCGATGACATTGATTAGTATTTCCTATTGTTTGGTCTCGTTGTTGTCTCATGTACCGGAAGTTGACATAATTTCACGCAAAAAAGAATGGTCTAATAGACTTTCTCTAGAAAAAAGGCTGATGGGGCTGGAATTGGAAACTGGGCCCATCAATCTTCTCATCAACACTAAGAGGAGAATGTCTTCACATAATCATCATTGTACGTCGTTAAACTCTCTATAAAGATCTAATTTTTTATGTGTCACAACCTTGACCATCATAGCCTGAAACATTCCGTTATGTATGAATTTTCTTTAGTGCTAATAACTTTTTATATCATATTACAAATTTAATGATAACTTTCATTAACGTATTTTGTACGTGCACGATGTATTGCGATCTTGATCAAGAAATAAAAGTCTTATTATCATAGAAAATAGTTTAATTAACTTAATTTTTGGCCCAATCCTTCCAACAATCTCATAGGACCGAACATTTATTTCTCCTTTCTTTGTTTTAATATACCCTATCTCTATTGTTGAAAGCACAACACACTTTCACAACGTGGACTTTCAAGATATATCTCTTCTACAAAAGATAAGATATACTCATAGATAGAATTCTTGTGGTAAATGGTACATATTATGTCAGCATGAAATAAGCCCTTTGAAATTGGTTCAGAATCACCAAACATGAAGTATCTGATGCAAGTTCCTCATAAATATATAAAGATCATTTGACTCCTCATAATGATATTTTTTTCATGATTAAAGAGAAACTTGCTAATGACACCAATCACACAAGCAATATCATGATGAGTACACACCATTGTGTATATCAAACTACCCAACCCAGAAAAAAGAAGAAGAGCATGACCATCTCCTTCTTCTCCTAATCACTTGGCAGGCATGGCTTCTTACTTAGCTTGAAGCGAATTGGAAGTAGAATTATCATGAAAATTTGGCTTTGGTTATGTTACGTTGCCCATGAATTTGAAATTAATAGGTCTATTGGGACAATCTCAACATGCATTGCTTCCTATCACATCAGATTTGCATCTTTAGAATATGTCATGTTGGTCCCAAGTTCTTCGTCTAAATAATTTCAAAAGTTTTTTCTTTAATTTTTTAATAAAAAATATGTTGACTCAAGATCTAAATTGACTAAATTCTTATTTTAATGATGACTAACCATTCTACTTATTTGTATATAATACTTCTACTTGAGTGGTATCAGATTAGAGAGACACACTCCAAATGCATGAACTTTTGCATCCTAAATTGAAGAAATTAAGTCATGCACGTATAAAGATCAAGATTGAAGAATAGATAATTTTCATCATAATTCTTTGATTAAATCACTTATAAGTATTATATGACTTCTAATTAAGCTTAATGAAAATGTAAGCTCTTAAATTGAATGTATAAACATTTTCTGGGTATTTGTCAAAAGCCTTTATAGGATGTCGTGTCAATCAAGTTTGCGCAGATGACAACTCACTTACAACCTATATGACTCTTGGAAATACGCAGGGTCGACCGAGTTTGTCCTTCTGGAAACTCGACTGACACCTTACACTTTGATGTGTCTTATAGTGGTGTCAGTCAAGTTACCCAAATGACAACTCATCCGAAAACAATGTATGATAAAGTGTAGAAAAGTATTTCTAGTTGTTGGACTATTGCAAAACTCAAAAATATATTCTTAGAACACCTAAAATGGTTAGAATTTGATCCTAAGTGTCTCTACTAGTTAGTAGGAAACCTCACATGTAAATAGAACCTCTTAAGCTTCATACCATGATACATAAATCACTATGAAAGTCCCTGTATTACAGTTGAGAGATATTTTTCTCCAAAATCCTTCATCTAGACTCATGAGCTTAATCACTTGCTAGATCCATTAGAGTGAGTAGGAGATTTGTAAGAGAGCTAGTCCTACATGTATATCTTGTAAGTCTCTCACTTCCTCTACCTCCCAATATTTAATTCTATCATGAAGATGAAGATTCTCTATCTTGGATAAGAGAGGTGAAGAAGAAGGGAAGGAGTCCTTACTGAAAGCTTCTCCTTAGTGAAGGTGAAGTTAAAGGTGAAATATCCAAGTCAAGAGTGGGTAAATCCTTGAAGGTGGAAGACTTGTGCAAGAGTGTGGTAGTCCTTGGAGAAGGCCAAAGATTCGTTGTAAGAGTAGGTTAGTCAATGGTAAGGTACAAGACTCTTTTACCTGGATAGGTAAGTCATTATAAGGTTATTGTCTCCCTTGACCTTAAAGGGAATGCTACACACCCTTGACCTATAAAAGGGAGGTCTTATGTTGTAACTTTTATAATGGAATATATGGAGTGACAAATGGTTGAAAATCCTATAAGATGACCACTCTAGGTATTGGATGTATATATCCCTATTTCAAGGTTGGAACCACTATAAATAACTTGTGTTATTTGATGCTTATTCAATCTCTCTCCCTTACTATACTTGTTTTACTTGCACTCAAAATTTATATATATGATATTATCTTGAGATTTAAGTTTAAGGTCTAATGAATTTGTTTAAACGGTTTTATCTCTATTCACCCCCCTCGAGATCCCATTACAAATCCAACAATTGGTATCAGAGTGGGTCTTCTCCAAGAAATACTTCTACAAGTAGGAGTAGATGAGAGATTATTAAGCTGGAAGCTACTATATCAACATTACAATATTTGATGGGAGAAACTTCCCCTATTGGAAGAAAAGAATACATGTCTACATCCATGGATCATGCCTTGAGCTATGGACAATAGTTGATATTCCGTACAAGTAATTGGAGACAAAGGTAGAAGAATGGGATGAAGCTACTTTGAAGAAAGCAAAATTTAATTCAAGAGCCATCAACATCCTCTATGCATCTCTTTCCCCCACCAAGCTCAATCAGATCTCTTCCTGTGATACGACATATGAGATATGGAGAAAGCTGTGTCACTTATTAGGGGATAAAACAAGTAAAGGGAATTAGATTCTATATGCTCGATGGTCTTTTTGAAAACTTCACGATGGAAAAGGAAGAGAGGGTATCTGAAATGTATGCAATTCTCAACACCATTATAAATGTTCTTTTTGTCCTAGGTCTTCCTATGAATCAAGGAAAGATAAAATTAAAGATCCTTAGGCCTCTTCACAAATGGTGGCAAACTAAGGTAACTACCATTGAAGAAATAAAGTGTCATGAAGAAATTCTTATTAAAAATCTCATAGGAAATTTATAATCCTTTAAACCTAAACTGGACAAGTAAGATAAAGAAGAAAGAGAAGTTAAGAAAGAGTTCAAGAGAAAGAAAAAGGTTGAAAACAAAGCCCACATTGAAGATATTGTGCAACAAAAATTCATTAGTCAAGCTTCTCCATCCTTTCAAGTTGAAGAAGTCATGACTCAAAATGTAGACTTTAAAAAGGCAAGTCTTATTCCTTCACCCGGTGCTTCAAGTGTGGAAAAAAGGATCACTTCATGGATTATTTTCCACAAGGAAAAAAGACTCATCATCATAAGGGAATGGAAGAGAAGCACAAGAAGAAGAAAAAATGGCACAAAAGCTCTAGTGACTCCTCCAAATCAAGCTCAAGTGAAGATTCTAGTTCAATATCTAGCTCAAGCTCTAGTGAAAATAGAGAATATCAGTTTTCTCTCATGGCATCTTTAAATGAAGATTCATATGAGATAAATCTAAACTCTTTAGATAAAGAATCTTTAATTACCGTTATTCTTACTACTCGTGCATTTATTAATTCCACTGAGCTTAATAAGATAGTTAATAACTTGCATGAAGAAAAATATAATCTTGAACATGCTAACATTTTCTTGTAAGATGATGTTAGTGATCTCTAAAAGCATTATCTAAACTTGAATTGAAATTCAATGGTTTTAAGATTAAAAAAATACTTATTTTAGTCAAGTAGACTCTCTTAAACTTGAAAATGCTAACATGTTTGATAAGATTATATTTCTAGAAGCTCAACCGCTTATTCCTAAATCTAATGAAGAGCATACTAAAATTGTGAATCCACTCATGCTTGATATTTTTTATCAGAATAGTGTGTTTCCCTCTTTTTATAAATTTTGTAAGATATGTACAAAGATGTGAAATCAAAGAAAGACGGAAAAAGATAGAAAGTTATACAAGGAGGTAATCTATATCTTTCTTTAGAACCCTCTTTTTTATTTAATAGAAGCCAGGGGGACATCTATTCATCCCACCCCCCTCATGTGGGCAAACTCCATCTCAAAAAGTTACAACTCCTACTTATAAACGCAGGTATGATCCACACATAAAGAATCACCACATACATAAGGTGTTATCAGCAGCCACATGCATTCTCCTCTCCACTCTCAGATCGACATTCCTTGTAACTCATCACCACATAAGGTGTCTTCCTCTTCTCAAGGTCAATCATCCCTCTTATCTTCATAGGGAAGTTCCTGTAATCAGAACATACGTAAGGATCTCTCTCTCGCCTTCCAAGCCGCCCCAGAGTCTTCGGGATGGTATTCACCACCCTATGCACATGATATCCAATGATGTCATCTTCCAGAACAACTTTTCTAAGCTCCCTAACCTCGGCGGTCACTCTCCAAGGCTCCTTCTTACCTTGCCACAAAATATCAAACACCTGCCTTTCGCCAACTTCAATACATGTTACCTTCAGGTGTCTATCATGGGCCAGGTTGATGCCGACTATGCAAGCATGTATGCACGCCATCAAGTAGTCTATGGTGCGAAGCCACACTCTGAATACCATACATGTGTCTGCATTTTGGTCTCTAATAATACCTGCCACCCACCTTCTTTTGTTGTCATTTGGGTCAGTATCTCTACTGGTAGTGATATTCATCTTGAGGTTCCATAGATCCGGTGACTTCCATATGAGAAGTTGGACCTCTTCGAGTCTAGAGCGAGGCGTTGTGATCCTCTCTACTTCGAGGGCTCTATAAACCTCGACATTATCACTGATGTCGAAGGCCTGGTGTTGAGCTAGCTTGTTGATTTGGTATATAATACAGTCCCATTCTCTGAAGATAGGGCTTTGCCGACCATCATATCTCGTCGTGCAGCGGATTCTCCATATATTGCAGACAATGAGAATAGCTAGTCTGCTCGTCATCCATTCTAGGATGGAGGTAGTGGCCCCTATCGCACACAACTTCATCAGGTTTAGCATATCACCATGCGCTGCCAGCCCAATGATGGATGTGAACTTCTACCATAATGCTCGGGCCGTCTGTCCATGGAAGAGCAGGTGGTGTGTGCTTTCGATCATCGGCTCATCACAGTAGTTACATCGAGATACCACATAGATAGTACACCTAATAATGTTGTCATCAGTAGGTGCTGCTCGATGTGCAAATTTCCATACAATTGCACTCGCCTTCGGGATTCCAACTTCCCAAATTCCGCGCCATACAGTGGATGTGTCTATCAGATCGTTCGTAAGCAGCTTTTTAGCCGATCTCAATGAGAACACCCCCTTTGGGTCGGGGGACCATACTATGCGATCGTATTTATCAGAAATACATGCACCTGACTTCCTAATAAGATCCACTCCTTGTGTGTCCAGGACAACATTCAGTGCTTCCCAGTCCCACTGTCCATTAACCTAGAAATCACTAACTATGAACTTATGGTTTCTGTCGCTGGTGTGGACGGCGAAGTCGTATAGTCTCGTATCACACCATACAGAATCCCAGAAGGATACATTTCCCCTTCTAATAATCCATCTACAACACGGGTATATCTTTGGGAACATTCGCCATATATTCTTCCAAAATGGTGACGCAACGACACTGAGCTTCAGGGAAGGGGGGTGAAGACTCGATCTACTAGGAATTCTTTTGGCGTATTTCTCTCGGTAGAAGCTATCCCAAATGGAATTTCTTGCTGTGACCTCCCATCATGCTTTAGCAACGAAAGCATCGCTTATCACCGCCACTGAAGTGAGGCCTAAGCCTCCTAGTCGGAAGGGGACGACAACTCTGTGCCATCCCAGCCATGCTCTTCTAGATCGGTTTGACCTGTCTGCCCACAAGAATCGCGAGAGGAGGGCATCATTTCTTCTCGCAATGCCTGCCGGGATGCCAGCCGCAGCAGCAGTATAGACGGTGATGGACGAAAGGACATGTGCAATAAGCATCTGACGTCCCGCAAAGGATAGGAACTTGGCTTTCCAGTTCACAATTTTACCGTTCACCTTATGGATCAGAAACTCGAAATCAGTAAGCTTAGTTCTGTCGGTGGATATGGGCATGCCTAAGTAAGAGAAGGATACATCTGCTGAGTTAATGCCAACCTCTGATGCAATCCTATTCGCCTCAGTTGTGTCACCACTACCAACAAAACAGACTGAATTGTTGTGGTTAATAAGTTGTGTAGTCACCTTTTCATAAGCATCGAGCATCTCTTTGGTAGTATGAAGAGAAGCCTGATCCGCATTGAAAAATACGATGACATCGTCCGCATACAGAAGCATCAGAGGCACCCTACCTTGCCCTCTAGTACGGTATGATGAAATCCTGGACTCGTCCACGAGCCTCGCTAACCTCCTGTACAACATCTCCTAGAACAGGATAAAAAGAAACAGGGAGATGGCATTCCCTTGCTTCAGACCTCTCCTCCATTGAAAAAAGCTGGATGTGTAGTCACCAATGGTGACGGTGGTCCAGGTATGTGAATGGAAACTTAGGCACAGATCAACAGTGTCAGTAGTGCACCCAAACCTGGATAGGACCTTCCTCAAGACTCCCCATTGGATCCGATTGTATGCCCTTGACATATCGATCTTAACCATGGCGTTGGGGTGGTCGGTGCCTTGTTTAATGTCATGCATAAGCTCCTTCACAAGCTTAATATGATGAGTGCTGCCCCTGTCTTGGATGAAAGCTCCTTGTGCTTTGGAAATCAAGGGCTTGATGCAGGTGGTGAGCATGTTGTTCAGAACACATGCGAGAATCCTCAACATCATGTTCTCCACTGAGATAGGTCTAAAGTCAGCACTCAACAATTCAGGGGAGTCATGTTTAGGAATTAGCACAATCCTACAACAGAACATGCTCTGGTGACAAGTTTGTCCTCTGAAAAAGGCCTCCGCAAGATGAAGAGAATCAGACTTAATGATCTCTGAAGTAGCGAGAAAGAAAATCAAGGTAAACCCATCGGGCCCGGGTGCTGTATGCTTGTCCATCTCCTTCATAACAGAAAGAATCTCATCATCATTGGGCATAGCTATAAGAGTGACGTTGTCGTCCATGGACAGGGACTCATGAATCTCCTGTAGAAAGGGTTCAAGTTCTTCTTCATTATATTCCTCCTCGTGATCATAGAACGCATGGAAATGGTCAGCCGCCTTGTCTGCCATTTCTTGTGGATCTATAATATATGTGTCATCTGGTAGCTTGAGACGCGAGATGGTCCTCTTTCTCCTTCTGGACCTAACATTGGCATGGTAGAAGGGAGTATTTCTTTCACCGTCAAGGATCTAGCTAATGCAGGCCTTTTCCTTCCATAGTGCTTCACTTTGGTCTAGCACTACCTACAACTCCTCCTCAGCTTCTCTAATGGATGTTTCATTAACATTAGAAGGGTTTTCATCATAGGTGATCTAGACGGTGTGGATGATGTCCTCTAAGTCCTTTTTTTGCTGGTTGATGTCACCGAAAGACTCTTTGTTCCATCTCTTCAAAGCCTTCTTGACTCTTTGGAGTTTGTTGTAGAAAATGAATGATGGGTGTCCCAGAATCGGTTCCCCCCATGCTTCACTGATAACCTTTAGGCAGTCTGCATGCTATAGCCATGCTGATAGGAACGTGAAGTGCGATTGTCATCTGGGAGCACTGGTGGATGCCGTTCTAACAAGTAGCGGGCAATGGTCAGAGACCCAAAACCTGGTAAGGTGAGAGACTCTTGTATCTGGCCATCCGGAGAGCCATGCTTCATTCATGAAGGCTCTATCAATCTGTTGCCAAATTGTTGGGGTAAGAAGTTGTTTATTAACCCATGTGAACTGACTTCCTTCGAAAGGTATCTCTCTCAAGCTGGCATCCGTAACCATCGTGTTGAACTCCATAATCTCCTAAAATGGGGTGCTGATTCCACCCCTCTTCTCTTGGGCATTTCAAATAACATTAAAATCACCCCCAATTACCCATTTATCATCACCGATATAGGATTGCATATGGACAGGATCATTCCATAGGTCTCTTCTATCCGTTCTACTGCAACTAGCGTACACCGCTGTTACAGAGAACATGGAATCATCAACATCTGAGAACTGGACCGTGATGTGTTGTCTATGAGATCTGAATATCACATGCCTCAGCGATAAGTCAGTGTAGAACCAAATTTTCCCTCCTTATGCTTCGTTGTGAACCGCCCAATACACCCTAAGGATGTCAAGAAGTTCTTCTACTCAGATCGCATGGAGGAAAGGTTCAAAGATACAAACTATAGATGGTTTGTGTTATCTGCAGAGTCGACCCAAAACTCTCCTGGTGGGGTTATTAGAAGCTCCTCTAATATTCCAAAAAAGAGTGGATAGATCCATAAAAGAAAGAGTCTTCAAACAAAAATCCCTCTAGGCAAGACTTAATGGCTATACCTTCTTCTCTCTACCTCATCATCTTCTTCTAATGAGTAGTATCCACCTTCAAAAAATGCTCCATCAGAGAACCCTCTATATGATCTATCCCCATGCTGTCTGAGGCGGGGGTGCATCACGTACTGGCGGCCCGAATTCACTTGAGATGATCTAGTCTGATATCTTGAGCGCCCAGCTCTGCACTCAACATATTCAAAGTCTTCTTCTGTGGCCAAATAATCCTCCAGTCGTCTGTCAGACAGAAATCTTCTGTTGCCTTCACTGTCTATCACCATCCTGAGTTGTCCCTCCTGCTCTGCCTGATAGTCTCTCTGGTATGTCACATCTTTAGGATCATCACGCCGCGTATGTGGTGGTGGTATCTGCCACCACGGAGGAGGGGGTGGATGAGTATCTGGACTGGGTGCTATCCGCTCCAGTTGTTGCTCATCATAATGAGATGGTTCATGCATGGGTCGCCACTCAGTCATGGCTATAGTGGGAATGTCCAGGTCTCTCCCTGTCTCCGTTCTCTTGAGCATAACAGCCCCGACAGGGCCTCGTGCGATCATATGTAGTCTTATAAGTGATGTGCAGTCGCCATACGTGATCGAGATATATTGGGGGATGTCTTCATTGAATGCCTCCACCAGAACCAAGATACCGGAGATGTCAAATGAACTTCACCTCCAGTCTGATATGGAAATCAACTTGCCGAACGGCTTGATAATGGATATCACAATCTCATCATCTCTACATACGATGGGGATATCGGTTATCCAAAACCACATAGCCTCCTTCCTAACATAGGCTTCTCCATCTATCATGTATCTAATGTCGATGTCAACACCCTTGAAGGGTGGGAGCCCGGACTCCAGGACCCTTCATGCTTCATCGTAGGTCGCAAAGAAAGCAACGACTTTACATGCAGAGTATTTGTAAATGTCTGTCGCAGTGGTCCATGAATCCCGCAAGAACGGGTGAAGGGATTCCCACCTGATCCGTTCTGGCCACACGATATCAATGGCATGTGCAAGTGCCCTGGATTTTTTAGCCTGTGTCTCCGACTCTGATCCCAAGTCAACGTTCAGCCTCCTAGGGGTGTGGTTCGGCGCTCCTCTCGCCGGCATACCTTACGGTAGTGGAGGAAAAGAAGATCTAGAGTTAATGTCAGGCGGGCTTGGCGGGTTGCTGGTCATGCGAGGAAGCATCCTACACCTCTTTTCCACATGGACAGGCCTGAGGCATTTATAGAAAACCTTAGGGTGGTTGCACTTCGATTGCCAATGCCCCTTCTTCAAGTACCGATAAAAAGCGTCGTGCAAGACGTTGTACACCGTGGTGTTTCGAGCCAGCCTCCGGGGGTGGCCAACGTTAGAATTTCCTTCTCCGACACGAGTGCTCTCCTAACGAGCGTTGGGCACCGGTGCAGTACGTGGTGATTGGTTTCCTACCGGTGGTGTTTGTTGCGAACCAATCGGTATTTGTTGGTCTACGGTCGGTGACGGTTGGTGGTTATGTACTTCCTCCATCATCACGTCCACATGGGGCGTTGTGGTCGGCGGTGGTTGATGGGTCTGCACTTCCTCCGTCATCATGTCCACATGGGCTGTCGTCATCGTCGCTTCGTCTCCAACAGTCAGGATGTTCCTGATGGCCGGGATAATAATCTCTGAGTCAACCTTCGAGGCCGCAGACTCCGTTCTCTGTTGTGCTACTATCCTCTGTGCACGTAGAGGATGACTACTGGAGCAACAGCTACCGTTCGGTAACCTATGTCTCGTGCCAAAGCCCACTCCACAGGATACTCAGCGTCACAGTGCATCGGGGGAAGGAGACTGAGGGATATGGGGGGGTCTCGGTAGACAGGGTGCCTAGCCGAGAGATGGGAGTGGCGCCGCTGCCACCGAGGGTACAATCTCCCTCGGGATCGCCCTCAAATCGCCCTAGCCACTACACCTAGGTTAGAGATCTCCTGACATAATATCTCAGCTAGAGTATTTTCTCCTATTTTGGACTCAGCATCGTGATCTTCAGAACCCTCCATCTCCTATCTACACATAAAATTCTATCTATGAAATCTCTCGAGTTTCTCTCATCCCATAAACCATGGAAAATAACCAAAATTGTGATTCTATCCTTCATCACCTGCATTGAATAGAAATTATCAAAGGAAGAAGGAATGTGAGATACATATAGATCTCCTAGAGCTTGTCTCCATAACAACAATGCATAATCACAACTAAAAAGAATGTGCATCAGATCTTCAGAATCAACCTCATAGAGAACACATCTTAAAGGGAATTGAATCCCTTATCTTTAAAGATGATCCAAAGTAAGAAGTTTGTCCAGAAAGCACCTCCTGCCATTAACAATATGCCTTGTTGAGGCTTTAGTATTCCACAACCACTCAAACCAGAAAGGAATGGAATCCCTAGGCCTATATACTTCCCAAGCATCCTTAACTATATGAATCTCATTACCCTTCAACAACAACATGTCTTATTTAGAGCCAGGCCTAACAGACTTCTGGAGAAAGAAGATGATGGCATTAACATGCCTAGATTTAGTTACAATCCAATCCCCATTAGAGAAAATATAACTATGATTAGCATACTTCCCAATACAACTCCTCATGATAGCACTGGCTCCCAAAAAAGTTTCAAGATAACCCCCCCTTAAACTAGGGGTCCCTCCAGATTTTGATCAGATTTCCATTACCCACAAAGAAAGAAATATTTCTACTAATAACATTCCTATGATAGAGACAATGTTTCCAAACCCATGAAGAATTAGAGGCAATCCTACATCTCCAAATAGAATCGCCCTTTAGGTATCTCATGTGAACCCAACGAACCCAAAAATTGTCTATCTTTTTAGCAACATTCCACAAATTTAGGACAATGATAACACTAATAATGTCTCTAGACCTTCTGATTCCAAAACCACCTTCATTAATTGGTAGGAAAACATGGTTCCAAGAAACTAGGTGCATCTTCTTCTCCATCTCATGACCACCCTAGAGGAAGTCTCTACACAGCATGTCAATCTCTTTAGTAACAGCCACATGTACAGGAAATGACAAATCTTAGTACATTTAGAAATATGATAAAGTAGAATTGATAAGCTCCACTCTTCTAGAAAAGGAAAGATGTCTCAATTTCCAGCATTTAAGATGCCCCTTAATCTTATCAATGATAGGAGAACAATGGCTTCTAGAAAGTTTTCCAACAAATAGAGGGAGACCAAGATACTTGACTGCAATATATCCTTCTTAATATCCAAAATGTACTCCACCATCCCATCATCAGTACATTTATTTGAAAAGAATAAAGATTTATTACTACCTATATTCAGACCAAACACTCCCAAAAAATGTTAAGAATGTACCTCATCTCCTTCACAAATTAAGTGTTTCCATCAGAGAATAAGACCACTTTATCCCCAAATAGAACATGAGAAACCTCCATATTACTTCATTCCTTCAAAGATTGAATAAGTTTCTTCTTCATAGAACTAGCAATCATAGCAGAAAGACCTTTCATAGCAATGACAAAGAGGTATGGGGCATGGGGGTCCCCCTGTCTAATGCCATTACACAGATAGAAAATATTAGAGGGGTTACCATTTAGAAGAATCTAAAAACTAATTGAATGAAAGATTTCAAATATCCACAAAATCCAACAACCAGGAAACTTCATCTTAGAAAGAACCATGTGAAGATATGACCAATTGACAAAGTCATATGCTTTCGTTAAGTCTTCTTTAATAAAAATCTTTGATGAATAACTCTTCATGATCATATTCGATAACTCATTAACTAAAAGAGTAGCATTGGAGATAGGCCTCCCTTTAGTGAAGGCACACTGAGCCTTATCGATAATCTCAAGAAACACGAGCTGCATTCTATTAGCAAGGATTTTTGAAATGATTTTATAAAGAGTGTTACATAAGGAGACCGGCCTCCAATTTTTAACATCAACAACATTTTTACTTTAGGAATGAGAGTGATAAACGTCATGTTAACTTCCTTCAAAAGACAACCACTCCTAAAGAAATTCTGAACAACACACACCACATCATCTCGAATAATGTTCCAGCAAGATTTATAAAATGTGTAATTAAAACCATCAGGGCATGAAGCCCTTTCACCATCAGTACTCATAATCAACTTCCCGATCTTATCCCTCGTAACCATAGCACATAGAGCATTAATTTGAGAATATGAAAGATAGGTAAGTACCCAATCATCATCCCAATCAGAGACACTAGCAGCACAAGAGTTAAACAAAGATTTATAAAACTGGACAAAGTGGTCATGAATAATCTAATGGTCAGTGCAGCTGACTCCATCAATAAAAATACTCCTGGTAGAATTACGTATCCTCCTAGTATGAATAGACGAGTAGAAAATCTTGGATTTCTTATCACCCAAATTCAACCAATTGACACGAGACTTTTCTTTCAAGAAAGATTCTTCATGATTATATGTTTTAGAAGCTTCATTTCATTTAGCTACTACCTCTTCAACAACTTGTCTATCAGAGGGGTTCTGGTCTGCATGATTTCGAGAGAAACAAGCCTCATATTCTTTAATACATCTATTCTCAGTAAGATCACCTACCACCTCCTTGTTCTACTTAGTAAGAGAAAATCTAACATTATCAAGTTTCCTACACAATTGATACATGGGGTTGTCTTCAACCTCAACACTCCAAGCTTCCTTCACTGCAACAGAAAAGTCCTCTCTGACACCAAGCATTGACAAAGAGAAAAGGAGATTTCTTTCTATTTTGCACATTATCCATATGCATCACAACAACTCTATGGTCACTATGGATATTATCTTTCACCTCACCCCATAAACTTAGAAATTTGTCCAAGAAGTCCAGGTTATAGAAGGACCTATCCAATTTTGACATAACCAATCTCTCACCCTCCTTCCTGTTGTCCCAAGTGAATCTAGAACCACTGAGATCGAGTTCCACCAAAGAAGTAAAAAGGATACACTTATTAAAGATGGACATAAAGTTATAGCACGGCTCACATAACCCAAACTTTTCATAAGCGAATCACACTGCATTAAAATCTCCACA
The DNA here is from genome assembly GCA_963693085.1 of Alisma plantago-aquatica. Taxonomy (NCBI): domain Eukaryota; kingdom Viridiplantae; phylum Streptophyta; class Magnoliopsida; order Alismatales; family Alismataceae; genus Alisma; species Alisma plantago-aquatica. The sequence goes on from OY856410.1 coordinate 568,959,345, forward strand.
GAGAATCCAGGGCCCATTAACACGAGCGCTTAGATCCTTATTAGAATACCACAATTCATACCATCTATTAGGGTTATTATTTCTATAGATAGTTGTAAGAAAGAATTCACAAATAGGATTAGAAACATGCAGATGAATAAATTGGTTAGACTCACAGATACTCATAACATTGATATTATCCCTAGTCCACAGAATGATGTTTTTTCCCAAAGCATGACTATCATGATTAGAAGTCCAAAATCCGTCTCCGAACATCCTATTCATTACCATCTTCACCTTCTTTCTTCTCAACTTTGACTCTAAATTGGAGACCAAATAGCACTCATGCCTTATCATCATCTCCTAAAGTGTGGATTGTCAACTAGGATAGTTCAGTCCTCTCAGTAGATACATGTTCTCTCTCATCCACAAACAGATGCTAAAGGCCACCTCCTAGGGGGAAAATTAGTCTTCCTCCTATTCTTTCTCGAACTACTAGTAATAGGCAAAAACCCATAATTCTTGTCAACATTATTAACTGGAGTAATAAGTTCATTGTCAGGACCCACTAGTAACCCAACAACAACCTCCATCCCCATACAACATCTATAGCATCCACAAACTTCTCAACATTAGAAGAAGATTCATCTTCAACACTCTTCTACTTCACTGATTTAGTTGACACCACCTTTTTTGAAACCAGATTATCTTCTTTTCTTCCTTCTCAACAACCTATTCACATCATGCATTATCATGTCTAAATGTACCACCTCGCATCTACTAGGGACCCATTCATACTAAACACTGATTTTATTTTCAACCCTATCATCACTCACTAATGGAATAGTTGTTAAAAATTTAGAAGAAACAGGGATCATAACAAGCATCCTCACAAATTATAACCTCATAAAATCCAATGTAGGTCTATCAACATTCAACGGTGTTCCAATGTAGGATCCTACCCTACCAAAAATCTCCTCATCCTAAAGATCCAAGGGCATATCAAAGAGTCTCACCCAAATAAAAACCTCCATTAAATTTAACTTTTCCAAGGAACAACCTCTCACCCACTTCTTCATGATGAGAGGTTTTCCAAAAAACAAACCACAGTTCTTTATCAATGGTCGTCTTCATATCATCCACTTCAGAAAAATTCACAATGAAGTAAGCATTTCCCCTCGAGGTGATCTCTATAGTCCCCTTGACTTTCCAAAAACTTGGGAGGTATGTCTACTACGACGACCAATGAGGCTGAAGATCTACTATATATCTTGTCGTCGATAACTTCCATCTCGTAGAGTTCTTCTCTAAGATCACCTTCGAGTACACTATGTCCCCTTCCCAAATCGTCAGATCCTTCACCGAGAGGGCTCTAAACTCCACCTCAGTAGAAGATTTCTTGAATAGATTTCACTACTTTCATGACTTCTTTTCCACCCTAATGTAATTAGGATGCTTCCTCATGTTAGTTCATTGAGGAACTCTTGGAGGAGGGGGTCTACCATCTCACTTAGGAACATAACCTCCCTCGATGCCACAACCACCCCATGGGAATTGCTTTCACCATCTCCAGAGCCACCCGGTCGGGAATCCATAGATATCACTCATATTAATGTTCTTATAACTAAAAAAGAGGAAAACTATTCTGTCATACAAGCAATAAATTTTGAAAATAGTATCTATCTTTCTAATATTACTTTGCTTGAAAAAAAATGCTTTCTTTCATACGAAAATCAAGGTACTTGAATTTTGATCTAGTTCTACTAGTAGAGAGAATAAAATTGTTGCTTTTCATATTATAAATATTCTTATATGTCAAAAGCTCTTTTCTTAGAAACTATCCTTTTGCATGCTAGAGATGAAAGGAATCAATTGTCTTCCATAATTACTTCTCTTATGTATGATAATAATTGTTTGAGAATCTCTTTGCAAAGATTCTTAGATGGTAAAAAGAATGTTAATGATATCCTACATCATAGTACTAAAGAAATTGGTATACATAGTATAGACTATAGTAATAGCCAAAATAACAACAGAGATAAAGGGCCTCAAATATTTCATGGAGAGTCCTCTAGTTCCAAGGCTAAGGGCATTACAACTATTGAAATGAAATTAGTCATCATTATACATATACCCCTTTTAGGAAATCATCTAAGAGAATAGGACTTGGGTTGATAAGCTAACCCCTCCTGACCATATGATTGGGGACAATTTAATCTTTCTTCTTGTGGGTCAGATGCAAATGGATTGGCATGAGCTTTTGGTTTGCAAATTGGCTTCTCAATCACGTAAAAGAAGAAAGGTGAGAAGTGTATTGGTTGGCTCACGTGGAAAAGAAATGGTAAGAATAGAGGTAGTGGTACTCTTACTCATATCCAATTGTAGCTTAATTCTTGGCCAAGTTTGTATGCACTTTTTTTGGGTCTAGAAAAGCTCTTACTTTCTATTTTTGGTATTTTTGAAATATAAAAGTATAAAGCGTGAGAGGCAGTTTAAGTAACTGTCTATCCAGGCAAAAGAAATGGAAAAGCTATACAAGTAGATCTATGTACAAGGTACCAAAGGACAAAAATTGGCAAAGTCAGCACATCAGAGAAATAAGACTTAAATGAGTAATAGCTCAAAGCCATTCTTGATAATCTTCCAAAGGCCTTGAATCTAAGTAACTTTGTCTTCATGAACTCTGTGATTTATTTCATGCCATAACCAATATAAAACTAATATACAGAGAAAATGTTGCTTCCTACCCTGAAACTGTAGAAGGTCCTCTTTAGAATAGGGAGATGAATCAAGGAGACACTCAATAGCTTTGGCCTAGATATGAGAAGAGAAAGGGAAATTAAAGAAAACATGCCAAATACTTTCCTCATCCTACAAGCAAAGGAAACACAAAGATGACAGAGGAATACCGAATCGCTTCAGATACTTCAAGGTGATAAACCTGCCATGACCAGTCTTCCAGCAATGAAGCTGAAATCTATTAGGGGACTTATATTTCCAGAGCCAACTAAAAAATGAGTCGGCGGTACCCTGACTTCTAATAGCATTCCAAACATCCTTAATTTTGATCTAACTCTTCTTCCCAAAAATAATTTCATCATTACTGGATTTTGGTTTGTAAATACTATCAAAGAGAGAAACTAAACCAGAATGCAGTCCAGTTTTCTCAAAACTCCATGAATCACCAGAAATGAGAGAGCTAAGCATGGTATATTTACTAATTCCCAGATTAATAATACATTCTCTAGCAATAAAATCAACAAGTAACTTTCCACCAGAGACCTAAGGGTCTTTCCAAATAGAAATATTTTTACCATTTCCAATGTTGTAACTAATTTGATCCTTCAAAATATTCCTTGAGTTAATAATATGATTGAAAAGCCAAGAGTGACTGCTATTATCAGTAATAGTCCAGAAGGAATTCCTGATGAGATACTTTTTGTGAATCCATCTAATCCACAGACTATCTTTCTTCATAGCTATGTTCCAACCATGAATTACAATAGTGAGAAAAATTCATATCCCTCACATATCTAATACTTAAACAACCTTCAATCTTTGGTTTGGTCACTTTAACCCATTGAACAATATGAAGAGATTTCTTATTTCTAGAATGACCCCAGATAAAGTTCCTACAGAGTCTATCAATATCATCACATACAGAAAGGGGCAAAGGAAAATAAGAAGAACAATATATAGATGGCAGAGAGAGTAGATTGAACCAGCTCTTCACGCCCCGCCATGGATAAGAACTTAGATTTCCAATCATCAAGTCCACTTTTAATCCTGTCCAAAAGAGGAGAGAAATGATTTCTAGACAACTTACCAATGAAGAGAGGAATACCAAGGTAATTTGCGGTAATTTACCTTCACCAATACCCAACATGTTGGAGAAATTAGGTTTATTTGCATTAGAGATGAAAATATAAAAACTCTTCTCAATGTTCACTTTGAGGCCCATAATAGAATAAAGACCTTGAAGAATATTTTTTATACAAGCATCTCCAATAAGATCAACATCCATGAAGATCATTAAATCATATGCAAAGATGAGGTGTGAAACTTCAAAATTATTTGAGGCGTTTAGAGGTTTGATATTACCCTCCTTGATAGCTTTATTCATTAACTGAGAAAACGTTTCTATAACAAGTACAAACAAGTATGGTGCAAGGCAGTCTCTCTGTCAGATGCCATTGGAAGGTGTAAAAGGAAGGGGGAGGGTTCTCTATTGATTAAGATTTCATAAGAGGTTGTATGGAAAATCTCCTTGATCTAAATAAGCTAGCACTTTGGAAACTTCATAATATCAATAATATTGAAGAGAGCATCTCAGGAAACGATTTTTGAGTCAAAATTGGTGTATTATGATTCTCATCACTTTCTTGCTCAAAGATTGTCCCTTATGCTTTCATAGTGCATTACTAACTTGCTTATACATATTTGAATTTTTTTTATATTTTTATCATGCCTCTAGTTATGTTTTTCTAAAATATATGTGCTTTTTGACAACAGTTGTTGTCAGCCGATAATGTTCTAAAGAAACTTGAACATCAAGCACTAATGATTTTTTTGCAACAACTATTGTCAATCAACAAGTTCAACCCAGAAACTCAACTGACAACATTGTACAGAGAATATATAGATGATTTTTCGGATGAGATTTTCCCTCTCAACTAGACTTTCTCAACCAATAACCTTATTCTATGGCACTCTCCTTGGTACCCTTATATGATATGCATATTGTCATGATTTAAATTTCCTATCTTGCGTGTAATTCTATCTTTCTAATTACTTTAAAATTGTAACTCTATATCTTGCAATTACTTACCTTGGGTTGTTATGCATATTTTGATGATGATCACTTTGAATCTCTTGGTTGTACTCTAACTTGCTTTCGTTGTGCTCTAACTTGCTACCTATCTAGTCCTATAACTTTTTATGCAACCTTAAGTTTCTTCATGGTAATCATCTTTTAGCAATGATGCATATTTTCTAGTGAGTAATATACTTTCATGCTTCTTAAATTTCATATATCTTCGATTAGATATTTCTTTACATATACTCAAAGCTTGTTCTATAACTTTTGCTTCTTTTGCTACGATATAGATCCTAGTAATAGCTCTAACTTGTAATATCATCTACTAGTATCTCATCTATGTGTAGTAGTCTTGTTCATCAATTGGTATCTAACACATCAATTGGTATCCAACTATATGCAATTCTTGGATCACTATAGGAAAATCATTCAACAATGACTACAAACTCTTGTCATAATTGTGTAAAACTCTATCGTTATAACTATTGAAAATAAGAAGAAAAAGTCATTGCATGTTGTCGTTACTGATTTTGCTGTCAATACATATAACGACAAAAAAATTCATTTTGTCACTATTATCAACAATGATGATGACATATCTTATCATCAGTAGATATAACGTCGATCTAAGTTGTCAATCACTATTGGTAATAATGATGGTATAATTTTTTCATGAATACCAACAGTGGTGACTATCCTGGTTCCTTTGTATGAGTTAACTGGGACAGAAAATTTCCTTCGTAAGTAGTTTTTAGAGACGAACATCATTCGTACATAATTATTCAAACACATACATTGTATTCATATAGCATTATTTCTCATTAATAGTAATAACCCAAGGTACACAACTCAAATATATGAATGAAAAAACCATAAATTTTAATCTTGTTTATGTTGAACAAAATATTCATTTATATAAGGGCGCATGATCTGCTACCACCTTTTTTTTATGGATTTCAGCCAAGGTACACAACTCAATGTATATATTTCAACCAATGTATTTGATCAAGAAATTTATTAGTATATCTAGAAATTTATTAGTATATCTCTCTTTATATAGAAGTAACCATTCTAAAAGTTACTGCAAAAAGACCATGTCGGCAGCTAATCCACCTAGAAAGAGTAGATCTATATACAATGATGATCCAAAGAAAGTTTACTACTAGATCTCAGTACATGAGAAAAAATCATGCAAGAACTTCAAGAAGCTACGATAGCTTCTTGACTAGAAGAAAAAAAATTAATGGCATCATACTCAAGCCTAGGAAGCCATTGTGCTTGGGTAACGTCATCTTGAGTGGTACACCACTGAAAACTGTAGAGCTTCAAACTATAAGAATGATGATACAAGGCATGGACACTCCAAGTCTTCATTGAACTTCAAATGCAACTCAACCAGCAAGTAGCTGTAAAAAATCAAACATAAGAATGAGTAGAGCCTTTGTAACCAAAACCAGAATGTACAGAATGAGCATAAAATTATGAATGAGCACAAGAAAGAATCTTTGTAAGTCGCACATCCAGTCAGAAACTGAACTATAAATGTCATCAACTAGAAGAGGTTGTTGTATATAAAGAAGAAATATATATTTTTAATTCATCAATTTGTATACCATTAACAAGCCAAAATTAGTTGTAGTAGATCCAATAAAATATCAATTCAGTAAGAGTGACAACTTTATAGTTCATCGTAATTATTAAAAACTATACTTCAAGAACTGGCCATATGAGAAAGAACAGCACGATAACTTCAACAAGTACAACATCATCCACCTATATGTTATGGCCAAATAACTCATGCGTTATTAATCATGTTGATTGTGGTTGGGTAAGAGAAACAAACTAGAGCTTCAAGTTAAAGCAAGATAGAGGTAGATCACCCCTTCCTGTCATTGCCTTGTGATACAAACTTCAAAGTCATAGAATATTTACGTATTATAGAACATAGAATGATAATAAGACAAGTTGTGTTTATAATAAAAATAGTATAAAAGAGTTTCATTTATTCCTTTTGAGTTGTTATATTCTGCTATATACTGAAAACATTGATCAACATGAATGAATGTTGATCGTGAATATCATAGGAAAATACTATGCCATGTGATTCTTCCTTTGGATGATTAAAGTCATTGTTAAACTATGTTGTTGGATACAAGACCATGACTCCATCTTTTCCTACATTATCTAATGGAAGATTTCATAATAAGAAAACTGTTTTAATGGAGTTGTTAACTCAATGTGGGTTCTTGTAAGTAATAAAAAATGGATTGAAAATAGGTTGTTGTGAAACATGAATAATAGAAGACACATTTGGTAATAATAAACAAAAACTATGCACAAACATAGGCCTTAGGGAACTTTTTAAATGTTGAGGCTTTTCAACTTGTCAAGGACTATGCTCAATATTGTAAATGGTAGCCAATACCATCTTTGATCTTCTTTTTAGAACAACATTAGGGGTGACCCTCCTGTTAATGAACTCTGAGAGAATACATAATGACTTGCAAGGTATGGGTAATGATCAAAGGGATTTGTTATGAAACTAATATAGCACACCAAGAAACACAACAACAACTGAAGTGCACACGATATAGAGAAAATTCTCTTCACTAAGGAATCATTAAGTGAAGGCCACACATATTGTAGTGATTTCAAAAAATGAATAAGAAGGTACATGAGGGTCAAAATCAATGTTTTTCACACACCATAGAATAAAAATAGGTATCAATCATATGAGGAATAGTAATAAGAAAAAGAACAGAACCGGAAGAATCCCCTTTCCTAAAAAAAACACAAGAATAAGAACCTTAGTTCCTCATAATCTAGTAGAAATAAACTAACACTTTGATTAATAAAAAACACAACAAGTTAGGGAAAAATAAAGGTAGAATTAAGAAGCCTACCTTATAATTCTACCATCTGAGCATAAGATAAAGAATAGTTTGTGGTGGATAAACATAGAGACAGAACAGATTGTGGTGACCATCTTGTAAGGAAAAGTAAAATCACTTTAGATCACACATAATAGATCTCAGTAGATACCTTGGTTCTGAAATTTGTTAAAAATGTTAAAAAAAATAATATATGAAATCATTACAAAATTTAAAAAAAAGAATAATATATCCAATCATTAGAAAAACATCAAGTCAAAATCCACTCACATTCATTCACATGTAACATGGTTCCTAGTGGATATTAGACTCTCTTATATGAGCATGTCTATTACTCTACTCATTCCCTAACTCTACCTCCACCACTTATACTCTTTACACCTTTCTTGCTTGCTCATCTCCTGTATTCTGTATTTATTCCAATCATTTCAATACATGAAAAAATACAACATTGCCTAATGAACTTAATTTATCTTATATCTAGATTTTCCACAACAATTCCCAATACATCTATTCATCCATCTCAAAATCAATTTCGGTTGTTAGCCTTGCTTTAGAATGTAGTTGAATAGTTTGTAGTCATCAATCATTCTACTCATGTCCTTAACACCACTTTCACCCCAACATCTATCTCTCCACATGTCATACTTCATTCTATTCAACATCCTCATCTATGTTGCATTGAGTAGAGGACACATTCTAGGAGGAAGGGGAAAAGGAGTAGAGGCTTGTTCACATGAGCTTTGGGGGTGGATGTCTCATGTGTGGATTCAACCAGGAGTGGTGACTTATCTCTATGAATCATAGGAACTGGATGTTGTTATGGTTGAGAACAAATTAGAGGTTGGCTCTATGTAGGCTATTCATCCACCATGTTTGATGTTACTAACACCAAGGTTGGAACAAACAAGGAACAACTAACCTAACACAATTAGAATTTAATCTTTCAAGGTTTCTCTGGACAAGGTGACCACGTAAAATTAAATACCCAAGATTTTATCAAGTGAACCCAAGGGTTTAGATATTTTCATACTGCTCATGCAATCCAACCCTACTCATGTTCCCACTATCTACAGCTCCTCTAAAATCCCTTTTGACCCCACGGATAACTTACCACTAAGTCTAGTCCTTGAGTGATCCATCTTCCATTCATGTTCTTTCTTCTTGTGTGCAAACTAGTTTTTGAAAAGGAAAATTTCCATGTGGATCCATGGTTGAGAAGGATATCTAGTGAGGGTATAGAAGGAAACTTATGATGGGAAGTGAACATCATCATGGTAAATTCAATAAGAAGAGAGTCTTAGTTTAGATAGGGTTTTAAATTGATGTCATCCTATTAATTTGTAGTCTCAATTGAGATACCTCCAGTTTCATGTAGAATAAGAGACGAAGAAGGTATTTTTAGTGGAAAAGTTGTGAGTCTTATATGATATTCTTATTAGAGTCTCTACTTTTCCTAACTAGAAACCACGATGCTAAGGAAATTAACTAATAATCAAAGGCCTTGCTTTGGCCATTAGGAGTTAAGAATAAATAACATGTTCCTAGTCATTGTCTATGTTGCATTCTATACCATCATATCACATTCTATTATGTGTTATTTGAGAATCACCTTCACGTCAATACCTAGCGTAGATTCTGGATAATCCCTTATAACAAGTAGACAATTAAGAATTCTCATATGGTGTGTACTAGTAGTGCATCAAATATGCATTCATCGATTCTCTCAATAGGTCACAATTAATGCGAGCAAACATATTCAATTAATGACTATAGTTATCCTTATGCATGAAGATAATCAATTCATTAGTTGTGGTCAAACTCTATTATGGATTTCTGACCACATTATTCAGAAGGCCCTCTTATGTCTTCCTTCTCTGAGCTCAATTTATGGTAGAAGGAACATAGAGGAGATTTTAGCAACAACGGGTTTTATTATGAGATATTTGATGATGTTCATATTGATCTATTGTGCGAATCTGCATTTAGTATTAGGTTGGCCCCATACGATAATTGTCCTCATTCTACCATGTCTTTTGTTTCATTTCTTCTGGAACAATCACAAAGTTTGAAGGTGCCTAATTCATTGATTAATCCTATGGGTCTTTGTGATTGGTGAATTAATCTATATATCATGCCATAGTTTCATATTGTAGATCAAGCCAGGGGAAAGATGTCTCTTATCCATTCTGTATATTGTCTTTTTTGTGGTGACACATTGTACTCGAGTTGACACTTTAGCAGCATATTAGAAGTTTTTGTGTCTTCATATATATTTTAGGGGGGAAATTAGATGGAACTTTCTAGTAGAGTATACACATGAACAAAAATAAGTGGAACTAGATATAGAAATACACCCCTACACAAAAAATGGAAACAAATTTAGCATAGCAAACCTATTGCATGTACCCCTTGGTGTGGCACACCAAATAGAGAAAGAATGTAAGGAATAAATGAAGTGGTAAGAGTGTGACACTCTGGAGTGATCATTAGTTCAAAATTTATTCTAGGAGGAAAACAAAGGATGTTGGTTGGAGGCTACATTTCGATTGAAATTTTTTCCTACATCATCTATTTAACAAGTCATGGTATATTTGACATAATATGATTTATCTTGGTTCTAATATCAATACATCACCTCCATTTAATGCCGATAGGTCCATAAAAGTGCCTAGGGGTAGAGTGGATGATGTCTTGGTGATGATAGACAAAGAAAAAGGCGTGGTATTCCCGACGGATTTCATTGTGCATGATATGGAGCCGGAGGATAGAAAGATTCCCATCATTTTGGGAAGGTTGTTCTTATCTATAGCTGATGCCGACATTCATGTGCACAGTGGCACCATGACAGTCTCATTCACAGACATGAAGATCAACATCAACATGTATAAGACCCCAACCCGACAAGTCTGAGATAGGGATATTGGACATGAGCACTTCACAAGTCAAAATGGGCATTTGATGGAAGGACACTTGACACGATTTTTCCGTGCGTATAACGCAAGTGCATGCGTCAATGTAGTATAGGCCTTTGTGAGGCCCGAGTCAAACTCAGGGACACTGAACTATCGGTAGACTACTACTAACTGCTCACAATCAGCTAGACCGGTTAAAAAGGTTTTAAGAGTTGATTAAAAAGAAAATAAAAATAAAAGAAAGCAAAGAAATCGATTAAATGTTAAGTTTAATCAATTTAGATGGGAATCTTTAAGATTGCGGTTTCACCGCGGGTTCTCGTTGTACTAATTTCTACACAATTATCCTAATTCGTCTCCTATTCCGGATAGTGGCCTATAGTCAGAATTGCTCGCTTTCACGATACAATTCACTACCTAAATCTAGGTCTGTTCCGCGGTAGTAGTAACCAATACCCTAAATTAGGTGCATGAGAGATAAACTCTGGGTTTCCACCATTAACCGTACATCACCTTGTTCAAGGAATTTATTAGTTAATGTGATATTTGTCTCTTTTCAACCGTTAATTCTTCTTTCAAAGTAATTAAAGGCATTAGATTATCATTAAGGTGATCAATCATAATGATAGAATGGAGAAAACAAAATTATACCACGAAATTGAGAGACAAATTATGATAAACTATGTAAAAAGTATCATATAGCGATTACCCGGGCTACTCCTAGTCCTAAAGACAAAGGGGATTAGCCCTGCATGGTTGACAATGGAGAACACATAGGAGTAGAGAAGAAAAACGTGGAAAACATGGAGAAATCTCGTATAACCCCTGATACGAAGGTGCTCCTAGAGATCCTCCTCGAGAAACGTGCATTTTGTAGTCTTCCGGCAACAAAATCACCCGTCGGAGGTGCCCGGATCGCCCGATTGACGACCTTCGTCTCTCATCTCCTTTCTCTCCCTCTCCTTCTTGGATGTTGTGCCACACAATATTAGATCCCCCCAGGGTCGGCCGTGCTCTTCTTAGGTCATAGGAACCCTTTACGGCTCCGAAAAAGCTCAACCGTCGGATTAAAACGCTCCGTTTTAGTGCTGAAAATTGCCAGATCCCGACGCTGTCGATAGTATCGACCCCCAGGTCGATGGTATCGACCATGATACAGGTATTTCCTTCCAAAATCGCATTTTGGGGTTGCTTTCTGATGAAATGTCGATACTATCGACACCAGGGTCGATAGTATCGACTCTGGACAATGCAAAAGTGCCTAAAAAAGTGCTGAAACATGTGTATAAGTCTGGAGATTATATAAAATCATATAAATATGATAAAAGAAGTACAATTTGATGAAAAAAGAATTTATAGGCCATCTATAGTGAATTATGCAAATATAATCAAGAAAATGACAAATACATGCATAAAATAGATATAAAATAAGCCTATAAAAATGACTCAAAACCCATACATCAAACTCCCCTAAGCTTAAACCTTGCTCGTCCTCGAGCAACAAAACTTTGGATCTGGTTGAGATAAGTCAGCAATAGGACATAAATACATGAAATGAATCTACATCATCCCCACTTTCTTTCCACAAACCGGCCCTCATTGACCACTGAACACTAACTGCCATCCAGGCGACCAAAGACCTATGTAAAAGTTGTTCGTCCCCCAATCAATGAAACACTATCAATTAAAGCAGTTAATATGATAAACTCATTTGGTCCATACTTGATGCATCTTGTGATCTCCTATCTACATTGCTCATTTCCTAACTACCATCTAAATGGAAGCAGATCTCCTAATATTAATGAATGAGGAGAATATCATGGGTGGCCTACCGATTCGAGCAACGGGTGGATGGGATAGGTGGTTGTGGAAGATATGGAAGCACATAACAGTCAATCATACAATACAAAAATTAATGACCTATCATGATGCAAAATGCAAGTGAAAATGTCCTAATGCTATATTTTTGGTGGAATGATGCATGCACTATCATTCTGTCTCAAGGTGAGATGGAATATCTAAGAAAACTACACCGTGTTCTTATTCTTCTTAATTCTATGGTGAGAACATGTTCCTTTCTCCCTCTTCTTCTTCTTTACTACTTCTCAATTCTTTTTTTCTTCTTTTTTTTCAATTTTTTTCAATTTTTTTTCAAGCCCTTATTTTCATAGATGACAATGAATTATTTGTCGGGCTCACTTCTTATTACATAAATTATACATTTGAAGCATTCTATTTGGAGGGTATGGATCAAGATCACCACCTTTAATGTTTGCAGAGTAACATAAGATACATGGTGTACAATATGCTCAAAAGATGCAAATGCAACTACATAATGATAGTTATGCAATTAAATGACACACACCTAAGGATAATGTGCATGTATAACTACTCTATCTTTTTTTTCATTTTCATGCAAAAAAAATGTGAAAATAGATATAATGAAAGACCTATCTACATGAGATGCAATCAAATAGTGAAATACAATAATGTGCTCCCATTTCTTATGGTGGAGTGTGAATGAAATTGCGGCGGATAAGATCACAAGACTAATTGAAAGAACCTTCTGAAAATATCATATGTCCCTCTCTAAAGACATGTGTACAGGGTAACTGAAGGATTTCTCTCTTAAACTTTAGTCTAAGGTCATGTTAGCGTTTGGTCGGTTTGGGCTCAAACATCCTTGTCAATCACTTTTCCTTGGACAATAAATATGGTCATTCATGTACCCGTGTCCTGAAGTTGACTCACCCAAGCACTTCCTCAGTTATGCAACTCAATTACTAACACGAATAAGCTCAAAAAGTTCTCAAAATGCTCATTTTTTATGTGCACACAAGCCAAGAGTAAAACTCCCAATTGAAACCATGCATTTATTGCTCCATAGATTACACTAGATAGATGTGGATCCTACAAAAGTAGTAAACCTTGAAATAAAAACAACTAATATTTCAAAAGTAAAAGCAACATGAATAAGTAAGTAAAAACTAAGATAGAGGGTTGTTCCAACACCCCCCTTAAGCTTGAATATGACTATGGCTTCATAGTCAACATTCTCACTTAAGAGGTGGAATAGCGGTACCGTTCGCTTTGAAGTGTGGTGAAGAAGGATGGTTAGATGCTCAAGTGGACCAAGTGATGCTTGCTATATACCTCTTTTTGGTAGCCCATTTTTGTGTCTTAGTGTTTCTAAGACGTGACTTAATTCATCCATCTTTCCTCTGCAAAAAATGGTTCGAAAAAATCTCGTTTCGATACCTTTTTCGGCCTATTTTATGTAGCTGTCCTGCAGGTGTCGATACCATCGACACCAAGGTCAATGGTATCGACCCAGACTCAGCAATTTTGTTGAATAGATGCATCTAAAATCCTTGGAACTCAAAAGTGTCGATACTATCGACACTAGGGTCGATGGTATCGACTTTACTGTCACCAATTTTTCTGTAAATCTTCAGGAATCTCGATACTATCGACCCTAGGGTTGATGGTATCAACTTTTCTTCCGCGTTTACTGATCCAAACTCGATACTATCAACATGGGTGTCGATAGTATCGACCTTAACATTCTGCACACTTCAAAACACGAGTTAGGGTACCATTTTTACAAAATATTATCAAAACCTAAGCAAAAACTAAGTACATAAACATAAAAGAACATAACCCAACATAAAATGAACCTAAAGTTGGGTTGCCTCCCAATAAGCGCCCTTGTTTAATGTCCTAGGCTTGACATAAAGATACCTTTAACCTGGGTTGTCAAGAGATGTATCCAATGAGTCATGTGGTAATTTGAATTTAACTCTATCATCACCAATACCAAGTGTCAAGTAACCTCACCCAATGGCAGCGATTACATCAGTCGTAGCTTGGAACGTCCTTCCCAATAGCATCTCACCTCCTTCCAACTCATGCATGTCCATGACCACAAAGTCAACAGGGAAGATGAATTTGTCGACCTTAACTAGCACATCCTCACATATACCTTGTGGCTTCACAATGGATCCATCCCCAACTCAATAGTCATGGCAGATTTCTTTAGTGTCTTCAATCCAAGCTTTTGAAACGTGGACAATGGCATAAGATTAATGCTGGCCCCTGAGTCACACTGTGCTTGTGGAAAATGTTGGCCACCTATGGAACATGGGATGTAGAAACATCCTGGATCTTTCCTCTTCCTTGGTAGCCATCCTTGGATTATAGAACTCACTTTTTCATCAACAACACAAATGTCAGTGTCTTTTATCCGCCTTTTCTTGGTGATTATGTCCTTGATAAACTTTCCATATGCTGGAATCTGTTCTATCATTTCCACTAACGGAATATTAATATGGAGCTTCCTAAACATCTCCAAGAATTTCTTGTAGTGTCTATGCTCTTTCTTCGGCCTCAGACTATCCGGGAAAGGCACGTTTGGGTCCTTCGCTCGCTTGTGTGGTGGCACATATGGAACTTTAGGGTTCTCCTCCCCTAAGCTTGCTTCAACTCCCCCTTCTAGGATAGGATTTGACACATCATCCGTGGATGGCATGACTTGTGGCTGATCCCCTCTCTCAATGACTGTAGCTTCACCATGATGCATGGCCTTCACCTGCTCCTGTTGCCTAGGTGCGGGCGCGGCCGCGATGTGCTCTTGGCGGATTTTTCTGAATGGACAACATCCACCTGGTAGTCCATAATGACTGCGAGGATACAATATCTTCGGTGTAGCCTCCATATCAAAAATCATTTTGCTTTTGTCCTGGACCTCCACCACCGGGGGTTCTGCCTCAGTAATCATAGATATATATTTCACTTGATGATGTGCTTGAGCAACTTCTACATTCCCTGCATGTCTCTGTTGATTGGCATGCTTCATGGCCGCCACTTCATTGGAAATTTGAGTCACAGTCGTCTCTAGTTCCCTCATTTGTGCTCCATGATTTTGCAGTGTTTGTCCAAACTTAGTCAAAATATCACCCTGGGACTGCAGCTGCTTGCTAAACATACTCATCAACTCTTGATTTTGTTGCACCACTTGACTAAGAAACTCGGTGCTTTTGTCCTCTGCCCTTGGTTGCGGCTTCACATCTGGATCTTGGAGGAAGTTGTTTGGATCCTTCCATTAGAATTTCCTATCCTTTCTGCAAGCATAATCATTATTTCTATAGCCCTGTTGTTGCATAAACTTGACATGGGCTTCTTCATCGGATTCGACATCTTCCTTGACAAGCAATTTCTTGGCTAGAAGATCTAATTTGTCATTCAGCTCCTTGATGGCCCTTGACTCACCTGCAACTTTGACTTGTTCTGGTGCATCCCTGTCGCCCCAAAACTGCTTCTTTGCCATATTTTTCAAGATCTCCCAACACATTGTGCCTGTGTTGTTCAAGAAAAATCTTGAACCTACTGAATCTAGGTTACTTCTATCATGCTCGGAAAGAGAAAAATAGAAGATTTTAACCAGTTTTTCCTTATGAAAACCATGGTGTGGGCACCTCCTCAGCATTATCTAAAATCGCTCCCAGGTTTCAGAATATGTTTCTCCCGCTTTCAGACTGAAATTATGAATTTTTCTGATCAGATCATTTGTCTTCTCAGGTGGAAAGAATCTTTCAAAGAACACTTCAACCATGTGGTTCCATGATTCCACATATTCATCGTCAAGATTATGCAACCATTCTCGTGCATTTCCCGTCAGAGAGCTTGGAAACAGCTTTAGGTAAAGTGTCTCCTGCGGGAACCTGTCTATTTTGATCATATCACAGTTCTCCACGAATTGACTTATGTGAGTCACCAGATCTTCATTTTTAAACCCGTGAAATGCATTCGATTTAACCAAATTTATCAGTGCTGGGTCAATCTTATAAGTCAGAATATTGACTGCCTGCTTCTTGATTGGCCCCTTTGATGCGGATGAGGAAGAAGCATTTATCTTCTCCCGTATCGTCTGTTCTTCTGCCATTTCTTCTGGTTCAAAATCAGAATCTATTTCTTCAAAATGGTCTTGATTGTAATCCTCCTTGTCGTCTAGTCCCATCAATGGAACCTTTGGTGTAGGCTGTGTGTAGTCTGTGCTACGCGTCCTCACCATGCACCAGTACCTGCAAGATAATGATTTAGGTTCAGTACTGTGCTAGACGACTGCTGGATATGACGGATAAATAATGAATTTAAAAAAATGATAATAAAAAATGTGGCCTAGAGTGGCCGCTTGCAGCACTCGTAGTGCCGACAATTGTCGTGTCCCCGGCAACGGCGCCAAAAACTTGACATGATTTTTCCGTGCGTATAACGCAAGTGCACGCGTCAATGTAGTATAGGCCTTTGTGAGGCCCGAGTCGAACTCAGGGACACTGAACTATCGGTAGACTACTACTAACTGCTCGCAATCAGCTAGACTAGTTAAAAAGGTTTTAAGAGTTGATTAAAATGAAAATAAAAATAAAAGAAAGCAAAGAAATCTATTAAATGTTAAGTTTAATCAATTTAGATGGGAATCTTTAGGATTGTGGTTTCACCGTGGGTTCTCGTTGTACTAATTTCTACACAATTATCCTGATTCGTCTCCTATTCTGGATAGTGGCATGTAGTCAGAATTGCTTGCTTTCACGATACAATTCACTACTTAAATCTAGGATGGTTCCATGGTAGTAGTAACCTATACCCTAAATTAGGTGCATGAGAGACAAACTCTAGGTTTCCACCATTAACCGTACATCACCTTGTTCAAGGAATTTATTAGTTAATGTGATATTCGTCTCTTTTCAACTGTTAATTCTTCTTTCAAAGTAATTAAAGGCATTAGATTATCATTAAGGTGATCAATCATAATGATAGAATGGAGAAAACGAAATCATACCACGAAATTGAGAGACAAATTATGATAAACTATGTAAAAAGTATCATACAGCGATTACCCGGGCTACTCCCGGTCCTAAAGACAAAGGAGATTAGCCCCGCATGGTTGACAATGGAGAACACATAGGAGTAGAGAAGAAAAACGTGGAGAACATGGAGAAAACTCGTGTAACCCCTGATACGAAGGTGCTCCTGGAGATCCTCCTCGAGAAACGTACGTTTTGCAGTCTTCCGACAGCAAAATCGCCCGTCGGAGGTGCCGGGATCACCCGGTTGACGGACTTCGTCTCTCGTCTCCTTTCTCTCCCTCTCCTTATTGGATGTTGTGCCACACAATATGAGATCCCGCCAGGGCCGGCCGTGCTCTTCTTAGGTCATAGGACCACTTTACGGCTGTGAAAAAGCTCAACCGTCAGATTAAAACGCTCTGTTTTAGTGCTGAAAACTGCCAGATCCCGACGCTGTCGATAGTATCGACCCCCAGGTTGATGGTATCGACCATGATACAGGTATTTCCTTACAAAATCGCATTTTGGGGTTGCTTTTTGATGAAATGTCGACACTATCGACACCAGGGTCGATAGTATCGACTCTGGACAATGCAAAAGTGCCGAAACATGTGTATAAGTATGGGGATTATATAAAATCATATAAATATGATAAAAGAAGTGTAATTTGATGCAAAAAGAGTTTATAGGCCATCTATAGTGAATTATGCAAATATAATCAAGAAAATGACAAATACATGCATAAAATAAATATAAAATAAGCCTATAAAAATGACTCAAAACCCATGCATCAACACCAAGGTGAAGAAATTGGTGATGATTATTGTGATGAAAGGGATGAGGAACCGAGGTTGAGTGTAAAGGAGGGATGCATGTTTTGCAAGAATGGAAACTTGAGAATTTCAAATGGGATAATTTTGAAGAATCACCAAGAAACCTAGTTGAAGGCAAGAAACTCAGTTCTTGTGGGAGGCAACCCACTTAGGTTTGGGAATTTTTGACCCAACCTCACATTTTTGATACTTTTACTTGTTTTTACTTTTTTCCAAGAAAACACACACACTTGTATTTGATAGTTTTTGTGTAGTTTTGAGATGTGCAAGTGAGAACATAGTGAAACGAAGAGAAATGGACAAAAGTTTGATAGAGAATCAATAGAATATCATGTTGAGATCAAAGTTTTGATGTTTGAACAAGTTTTGGGTGTTATACTATTGTTACAGTGCACACCACGGCCATGGTGACATGGAAAAGTCGTGGTGGTGCACTAACATCCAACAAAGAAATCGTCAAAAATTGAGAAAATCAACTAAGTGTTACATGAAGCCACCACGGACGTGTTGCAGCCCGATTCCAGCAACTTAAAGTCAGATTTTGCAAAATTTCTATTCACTTGCTCATTTCTCCGAAGAACAAAATGGTCGTGCACCACGCCCTAGCGACCATGCAACACTCCGCCCACCATCTCTAGCCCTCGAATCCTCACCAAATCACTCCCAAATCATTCCCAATCATTCCCCTATCATTTCCACTACCTTAATCTCTAGATTCCACCAGTTTCCATCCATAAACAAACCACCTTCTCTCCATTCCACCCCAACATCTCAGTTCTTCAGATAAATCCAAAATTTTCTAATTTCACTTCCATTTTCAAACAAGAATGAAGAAGTCTGCAAGGAAGGCAGTTGAGAAGACTAGGGGTGTCATCCCTACCAAAGGAAAGCAAAGAACAACCACCCCCGGTTGACGGAGGCTGATTTGGATGCCATACTGGATCCTATCACTGAAGAAGCCTCCAAACAACCACGTCGAGAGACATCATCATCATCGCAACCACCCCCGTCTACTCCCCGGCCTTCAGTCTCAGCCGCACATCTATTCGTCTCCTCCACAGCACAGCCACAGCCTGAGCCGCAACCTCGACCACGTCGATAGCTCGTGCTAGATGATGAAGATGATATTGATATGCCTGAAGTTGAGCAGTGCAAGATACCACCACAATGCCCCCTTCCACAGCTCAAGGTCACTACGGGTAGGGCAAAGGAGCCTAAGCACCCGGGGTCCTTGACACGTAGACTTTTAGCAACTCGCTATGCATGCCAAGCGATAATGGAGGCGATGGGTTTCTGCGCCTACTTTCAGGGATGATGGGGAGAATGCAATTAAGGTGGTGATTGGGGATAAGAGGTGGAAGATAACCTCGCAGAAGCTAAATCAGATTTTTGCCCCAAGTGGGGAGATGGATCCCTCCTAGACGGAGGAAGGACAGAAAATGATTCTAGTTCCACATATCCGGCCATGAGGAAATGCTTCACCGGACAAAGTACATTTGTAGTGGGGAAGTCCAAGACAAGTGTCATCCACAACCTATTTCTCCGCTATGTTCAGAAGGTGTTAGCAAACACCATCTTTGGCAGGTACAAAAACCAAGGCAGCTGCAGCAAGAAAGATCTTTTTGTGCTTGGTTGGATGACCAAGGAGAGACATGTGAACCTGGGGGCATTACTTATAGATAATATGAGGACAATCCCGTCTAAAAGCACAAATCCATTTGTAATGGAAGGGATTGTGACATCCATAGCTACTGCCTTAGGACATGAAATGACATGCTATACAAAGGCAGATGGTGGAAAATTAGTTTTTCACTACTTGACTCGCTCTTCCATGATTACAATTGTAGATCAGAAGATCATCTACCATGTCAACCCACCTTATCCAGGAGTCACATTGGAGGTGCCTTACCATACCCCTCCCCTCATGGCACAATATGAACCAATGTAAGATTTTCTAGAACAATTGAGGAGGTATGAGGAGGAGAACCCCAGGGGAGAGGCAACCCCTGAGGTGATGTTAGTAGGAGGTCTTGGAGAACCTTCACAGGCGGTTGAGCAGAGATAGGCAGTGGAGGAAAGAGCAGCGCAACAAGTAAGGCAAAGAGAAGAGAGGAAAGGGGCGTCAGATCCACAACAACCTTCAATGAATGCATATGATATGGGTACCATTCATGCACAGCTGGAGGGTATTCAGGAGAAACAAGACATAATACTACGAGCACTGGAGGGCTTCCAAAGGACACATGATGCCATGTGGTTGGACAATCAACACATGCATTACTAGGTCAACCATCTTTATCAGTTTCAGAATGCCCAGGCCCAGAGGAACCCACAGTGGGGTGAAGATTGGTGGAGTTCTTTATCACCATTCCAGGACAGCTACCCACCTCCACAGTCAGACTACTGGGGTTCCTACTACAAGCAGGGAGGAGCACCTCCACCACCACTGCAGTGACAGTCTACCCTATTACCCTAGACTTTAGTGTCATGCCGAGGACAGCATGATTCAAACGTTTGGGGTGGTAGGGCGGTATGCCCTCATTCTACTTTCACTCATTTTTGTATCTCACCTGCTATTTACTCTTTGTTTTTTGATTTTCACATTTTTTCTTATCTTGCTTTCTAGTTTAGAGTTTACTACTTTGCATACCTGCATGCCATGTAGTTTGCTTTCCTGCCATTTTTGCGTAATTTTCAAAAAATTTACTCTTTTTGTCATGCATTTCATATCATGTAGATTTTTGGTAATTTTTGCATGTTTAGCTCAGATCTGCTCTTTTACTGCTTTAAGTTCAATAATATAGGTTTAGATGTGATTGAAGGCAACTTGGCACCATTTTGGCCAATTTTTCCCAAATTTGAGATTTCTTATCTAAAAAGTGTGTTTTGACCCAATCTCTACTGTTTTGAGTAAAAATGACGAGCTTTGACAAATGCAAGTGAAATGTCATGAATTTTTGCTAAGTGGTATCAATGCTTGACTTTTTACATGTGCATCACCTCTCTTAGGATTGTGATTGATTTGGTTGAATTATGAGTTGAGCAAGCTTTGAACGCTTAGTGTTTGTAGAATCACTTGTTTGATATATCAATTTCATCATGTTCATTCATGTGTTGTGATATCTAGGATGAAGTATTGGATTAATATTCATGCATGATATCTTATGTGGAGAATCATACCAACGACCCCTCTTTGATCTGACTATTCTTCCACCATCTTCATACCCATCTGCCTCATAAAAAGATGCCAAAGTGCTCATAATCAGCCTTGGCCATATCTCCATCTCACCGCTTCAATCTATCCATCATATGCCCTATCTACACCAAGGGCAATACAAAAGGAAAAGAAAGAGAAAAGAAAAAACAAAATAAAAGGATGCTCATGTTTAAGAGCATTCAAATAAAGAAAAGATGAGTGTGTAAAAACACTCCAAAAATCTTACCGCAACCCTTTCTTCCACTTTCATACCTATTGAGCTAGGAAGCATCAAACCTAGCTCATTTTGCCCTTTTCTGCAGCCACGTGGGTCATTTGGGGTGATTTGAAACATAGGATTGAATGCATGAATGTGAAACAATACTCCTAGTCATCCTTGATTAACACCAACGTGAAACGGTCTACCCGAAACTTTATGGAAGAAATATGGATAACTTGTGTATTCTATGTGCTATGTTTGAAGTTCATATGCTTTGTGCTTTTTTCATGATTGGATTGTGAAAGAAGGAGAGGAGAGAGGCAAAATGCATGTACTTAGTCATCTTTGATCCCATTCAGCGATAATCATCTTTTACATTGCATTAGTCATTTATTATTTATGGAAAATGTGTAGAGAGATTGAGTTAGAGCATACTTGAGGACAAGTATGTTTCAAGTTTGGGGTGGTGATTTAGCCCTATTTCAGGGCTTCATCTTGTGTTATATTGCTCTTCAATCACATCTATACTTGTTAGATTGCATGTCATTCCTCCCAATATGCTTATTTGTATAAAATGCACTTATGGACATTTTTCGCATGTTTTTTAGGCATTTGGACCACACTTGATGAAAGAGAGAGGAGTGATCCTAGGGTATCTCTGCCCTTGGAGAGGCCCAAAGTGAAGTTCGATGCTCCCTCGACCTACCCCTAGTGGCCAAAGATCAATTAAAGCAAAGATGTCCAAGAAAAGTCAAAGAACAGAGTCAACTTGCTGACCCAGGACCCAACACAGCCGTGGTACCACAGAACAACTGTGCTAGGTCACCTCCAAGTCAAGCAAAAAGCACCACAGCCGTTCTACAATAGATCACCACGGCTGTGTGACCCCACCACGGCCGTGGCCATTTCAGCCCAAAATTGACCAAAACCTTGTACATTTTCCATTTTAATTCCCACAACCGTGCCCATCCACCATGGCCGTGGTCTACCCTACCTACCACGGCCGTGGTGACCTACCACAGTCGTGCCACTCACAAAACCCACATAGTTTTCACTGCTTTACCCATTTTGCCCCTACTTGACCTAGTGCTTCCTCCCCACACCTATATATACCTAGGTGGTGGCTGGGGCATGAGGTTAGGTACCTTCCACCACCTCCTAGCTCCCCATTTTCGCCCCTTAGCCATTCCACTCCATTTCCACCTCCATTCCACTCCATTTCACCATTTCCACCACCAAAACATTAGTTTATACTAGTTCCTACCCACAATCCCCTTCATTTCACACCCTTGCACCTTGGAGGAGGGAGGAGGATGCCCTGCAGCTGCTGGAGAGGAGGAGTTCTACATCTACACTGAGCTCCATGGCTTCTTCTACCTCTTTCTCCTTTCTTTTTGTATTTTCCATGTCTATGAGTAACTAGGCCCATTGGGTGGGTTGTTTGGGGGAAATTATGTTACTTTGATACCATGTTGGGGGAAAATGACATGTAAACATTGTAATCCTATTTGTTAATGATTATATTCTACTTGCATCTCACTCTCCATGGATTGCTTGTTGGTTTGTGTGTGAAATCACCTAGGAATTTAGGTAAATTGCTTATATGTGTGAATTTTGGGATTTTCCCCTAGGTCCAATTCTTGGATCCCTAGGCTGCCCCCATCTTCCTACATCCTAATCAATCTCCCTAAACCTAAGTGAGAGATCTAAGTAGCTAGATTAGATAATTCTAGTGCAATTAGCATGGATCCTTCTCAAGGCTAGAATTGGGGGAATTGGGGTCCAAAACCCTAATTTCACCTGCCCATTACTACCCTCAACCCCTAATTGCCCTAGGAATGCCTAATCTAGAAGCCTAGACTCAATTAGACTCTAATCGAATTGAACCTTATCCCTAACCCAATTGAGCCTCGTAAGGGTAGTAGGGGGTGTTAGGGATTAGTTCCCCTATACACAACCTAGCATATCTATGGAAAGTTAGTAGCTTAGGTTAATTCATTAGACTCTAAATTGTTGTTTGGTTTAGATAATCTAAATCGAATCATAATGTTCATATGTCAACCCCCAACTTAAGTGATAAGTTCATACCCCTAAATAAACCATACCTCTCTTTATTGCTTAAAACCCTAGTTTTGTGCTTGCTTAGCTTAAATAGCTCTTTTGTTTCTTAGTTAGCTTCTTGCTTTGCTTTTTTCTTATTCATGCCTAGTGTAGCTTTTTAATTTCTCTTTTACTTCTCTCTTGCTTACCTTAGTGTAATTTGCCTTTTCATACCTAGCTTAGTCTTTCCTTGCTTGTTTAGCCTTGCTCTAGCTTAGGGATAACTTAGATTTCATTCATGCCTTTAAATTGCTTGTTTGTCCATAGTAGTTTAATAATCAAATCACCTTCAAACCCTTAACCCTAGTCTCCGTAGTAGGAACCTAGCCAAACTAACCTAGCTCTAGTGCCCCCTCTTTTTCCTGTGGATAGACCCTTTACTTTCCACCTTCCTATACTATGACATGACCCCGTGTGCTTGCGGTCGTAGTTGTTTTAGTGTGAGTAGGTGTTAATTTAGGTTTTATAAATTTCGAAAGCAAAATCCCATGCCATGCGTTCCGACCTCGTGGAAGTGCATCTAGCCACCCTAGTTGGCTAGTGTGTACGCCTCTAGCGGAATCACATCAACATCCTACAACTATGAAGTATAAAATTGGGTTTTCAGGATGGAGGGGAAAGGATGGCACTGGTTCAATTGAACCTGATGGTTAATGAAGAAGCCGATGAGATGATCGTGGACTCTGAGTCCTTCATTTCAGAGCATAATGATGCATCATTGTAGATCTTGGAACAAGATGGGAGGTTTTCACTCAAATTGAAGACCTTACTAACAGATGAATATAATAGACATGAAGATGAAAGAATGGACAATTAAGGTAGATTAGGTATGCCCCCCATGGACAACATCATGACCTAAAAGATGTTGAATTGTGCCCTCCTCGTCGATGATAACATCGCCAGATGCCACAATTAGATTGCATCCCAATGCCAATGTTGTGTAGATCACACAAATGTGATTGTTGCTCACCTCTTCGTTATAAGAGTTTGGGAAAGAGAACTTTGGTGATGTGCTTCTCATCTCTTCATAATTTGTAGGGGTCTAATGGCTGGGAAAAGGGTCGATCAAATAATGGAGATCTTCTGGAGTCAAGGCTCGAGGGACAAGTGTTGGTATGTATGCCCTGAGAGCCAATCATGGGATGATTGGTGGGATACATTAAGACTGATTTGATAAACATGAAAGGTAAGCTTCGAATTCTTTCTGGTTCAGTCATATGAGATAATGATAGAACATATTGAATGTCTAGAGAATGACAGTACTCAATAACGTATGCTTTCAGGTTCAGGACCTAAACGATGAGATCATACGAATGCTAAGAGTTTGTACATTCTTATTATGTCCCTAGTCGGATGTCATTGTGGAAGGTAGATAGACAACAATGACACACAAGACTAGATTGTGGTGTTGGTTGATGACAAAATCTCATTAGTCATGATATGGAGATATCAAACCAAACACATAGGTACTTGTTAAAGAATAAGTGTACCAGACAGACCCACTGTGAGTTTGACACATGGAACCATGACATGGTAGTCACAGTCAGTTCTCACAGTGATGGTGGTGAGTGTGATTCTTTGACCTGAAATCACTACACTCAACACATGTTGTTGGGTACACTTTGACATCATCAAATGCAGTCCTAAAACATGGGTTGTTATAAAGGTGATGATTGGGCGGCTTTGACACATGGGGCTTTTGAGGGGTGAGTGATAGATATGGGATTTGTCCCTTCTGAGGGAGTTTGATATCCATGGCCACTTGATGAGTAGGATTGAGATAGGCGTGCACACGCATGTGTGAATCAGTATGTGATATTGATGTCATACATATCTCCTCCAATCTACTCTGAGATCAAGAAAGTGAATGAACATTAACAGGATGACTGTTCCATGCCTCGAGTTCATTCGGGATATCAATGAGAAAGGAATTATACATTCACTGTAACACCATTCACGGATTGTAGGATTGAAAGTTGTTCTCCAACTTTCTATTTTACTTGGGTAGCAGTGATGTGCGACTAGGCACCGCTCTTTGCTTTTGAAGTCATAAGTGTTATGGACTTTCACTTCCAACGTGAAATGGTCCTGTAGGGTCACACACATAGGATTTAACCTGGAATAGGAGTTTATCCACAAATGATTTTTAGATTGATTACTAAAGGAGTTTAGTAATTTAATTAAACACTCAATCAATTAATAGCTCAATATCATAGTGCTCAAGGTGTTGGACCGATTGAATAGAGTATCGGATTGATTGAAACTGCAATTGACTAATTTTGCACAGTCTGCACTCCCAACTGATTGGCTCATAAGATGAACCGATCGGCTCAACTTGGTGAACTGATTGTCTCATGACATGAACCGATCGGCTCAAGACATGAATCGATCGGCTCGGGATAGAATGAACCGACCGATTCAAGGGTTGAACTGATCAGCTCAACTGGTCCAAACGAGCAAGTTGGGAAAGTCAGTTTGGTAAGAAATTTCTCTTCGTTTCACTTGTCCAATTTGATTGGAACAAGGATTGGTATTTGGATCAATTCAAAATAAAAGAGGAAAAGTCAATCAGGAATTGATCAGGACCACAAACTGATCGGCTCATGCTTGAACTGATCGGCTCAGGTGTCCCAACCGATCGGTTCAGGTGTGAATCGATCGGCTTAGGTCCCCAACTGACCGTTTCATGCTTGAAACGATCGGTTCAACTGACGTGGTTGCTTGTTTTGTGGAAAATCTCGAACCCTTCTACTCCTGCTTTAATCCCACATTGCCCGGGGTAGAGAACCCTATTCCATGACTCTCCTATATATATAGGGGTATTGGGGGCTTATCAAGTACAACTCAGAATACCAGTTGCTCTGTAAAGTTGTCATTCTCTCTGGTTGTGGTAACCAGGAAAGCCTGAGCAAGTGCTACCCGATTAGGGAGGCACAATGAGGGAAAGACAATTGTAGAAAGGCAGCTGGTTGCAGGAGAGTGTGTCGGTGACAAGTATGCCAACATGAGGGTATGACTCCTTCCGGTGCCTTATGCGACAAGGTGATCGGAGTTCCAGGTGGTCCGTGTGGACTAATTCAGAGGCGGGAGACTTCTGCCGCTCGTGGGACAGTTGTCAATCTCGACAATCCTGGTGAGACCAGGAGTTTCACAGACATTGTCCAAGACCAGAGGTGAAGACCGCACAAGCCACGAGGTAACATCGCCAAGCAAGCCTCGGGACAAGGTATGCCTATACAAACCATCCTTCCTACTGTATAGATGTTGACGCAATTCCTTTATACTGGGTTTGGGGAGAAATTTTTTTTTGTTTTCGCTACCTTCTCTGTCTCCCTTAAAACCCAACAGTGGTATCAGAGCCACGTCAATTGCTCTATACTTTAGGATTGTCGATGTGATCGATTTTGGTTTGTCACCTTTATTTATTGCATACGATGCGAATAAAATTGGCTTTATGCATGTCCAATCTTAAATCCACAAATCCCAATATACATATATGATATGTAATATGAATGCACTCGATACGTGTCGTCCTTAAATGAGTTTTGTGGTGGACGTATAGCGTGGTTATGGCCAATAAACCCTATGTATGAGTGCTTGGTTGAATGTGGTTGCTTGCATCTCGGTCTGCGCACTGATTCCCTACCTCCTTATTCATGGTGTAACTTGAGATAGCTCGAGATTTCTTTCGTACCTTTTCTCCCCCCGAATGTAACTCGGGGTTTCCCAATTTAAACGTAAATAGGACATATCTTTTTAAATTTCTTGTTATGTCAAAGAACGGAGGACAATCGGATGACAACTGAGATGATCAGTTCAAGATGTGAACCGATCGGTTGGCGATTTAGACGACCGGTTTGAGGAGTGAGACAAGCGGGTGGCGACCTGAGGAGATGCATGACGACTAGTGAACCGATCGGCTGGAGGCATCATTCGATCGGCTGGTGGCACCCAATCGACTGGCCTGATGGTGAGCCGATCAATCATGGAGATGAGTTGATCAAACCTAGAAAGGCAAAGCATAGAGTTCATCTTGTATAGGTTGCATGTGATGTAGACCTAGATCACCGTGATTCCTCTTGGCTTGAGGAAACACATTAGGATGGCCATAATCATTGCTTTTATTGTTTCACATGTTTTCTGTGGGATATAGCATGTATATGATACATACTATGTATTGTGGTGATTGGATATGTATATGTACCTATAAAAACCAAATCCCTCATTAAATATTAAAGTTTTAGATGCCTTCCAAATGCGACACACATGAAAAGCTTGATCAGCCAAGTGTGGGCACGCCCTAGCATGGTGCACCGTCTATCTCATGGAAGCGCGAAGGATGAATATGTGGGTCCGCCCTAGCAGGCTGCATATTCATCATGTTGGCTTTTGGTCGGACTTAACAAGGATACCTAGATAGGATCTAGCACCTTGAGGCATGGAGGTGATCATGGCAATGAGTTGAGCGTGACATCTTTCAAGAGTTGCGTATGATGCAATTGGCAAGAGTTGCCTACCTGGAAGATCTAAGTTGTGGGTGATAGCTGTTGCTGGTCCATGACTCAGAGGATTCTAGGATATTGACCCACTAGAAGGTTGCACACTGCAATCTTCCGAATTGATGGTGAGGGCTATCAATTTGAACAAAAATAGTGGGAGCGATAATTAATTAACATCCTAATTATATCGTAAAACCCTTTCAAATCAATCAAGTCAAAAAGGAGTTTTTGTACTAAATTGCATATATTTCCTTTTGTACAATAAATGGCTAATAAACAATAATCACTTTATTTGCGATCAGTCTAAATTGCATATATTTCCTTTTGTACAACAAACTAAATGGGAATAATTCCACGACTGGTTAGGACGTTGAGAAGTGTTCTCAATCGAAGAGAAAAAGCTCTAAGTCCTAGTTATACCAGAACTAGATGAACTCGATCCCACCACACCAACGGATGAAAGTATGCTTATGGAAGCATACTGAGGATGCCATTGATGTGGAGTGCTTGATGTTGTGTTCTCTGAACTATGAGTTGCAGAGACAACATGAGACATATGATGTCTCCAAGACACTGTCCTAGTATGTCATGACATAAGGAGATCCAGTAAGGTATTCAGACACTCAATGTGATTGGGTATGTGGAAAAACCTGACTAAGAAGGATTACCTCTGAGGCAAGAGTTGGATATTGGTATGATACTGCAAATGTTGCAAGAATCATACATCTCATGATGAACTACAACATGAACAACTTTGACAAGCTTGACATAGTTGTTGTACATATTAAGGATCGTAGAGGCAAAGATGAAGAAAGACAACCCCTAATCTTTGATGTGATCAATGAAGGGTAAGTCTTAAAGGCAAGGACAAGGGCAAAGCAAAGAAGTGTTCTGATGCTAGCCAGCAATCCAAACTATCTTCAGCCTCGAGGCACAGATGAAGAAGGACAAGCCTAAGTATGTGATGTTGATCAACAGAAACAAAGGCATGTCTAAGGGAAAGGGCAAGGCCAAAGCTAAGAAGGGTTCTGATGTTAGCCAGTAGCCCAAGTCGTCTTCAGCCTCAAGGCACATGGGAGGGTGAATGAGGGAATTGCCCTCTATATCTAGAAGAACAAAAGAAGAAGAAGGAGGGGATGGATATCTCCACCTAAGGTATCATGAAATGAACCGCTTCTGAGGTATATGATACCAAAATGAAGATATGACATATATGATATGTAAGATATACAAAGAAGTGATGGTCTTTACAAAAGGACCGAGAAAGGAGTACCCATCATTGGAGCAAGTGTTGCTGCCATAGATAGGAGTACCTTTCAGTTTATTTCAGCCTAAAGGGCACAAAATAGAGTTGAGAACTGCTATTTCAATTTGCCAATAGAAACACTTTATTGTTGCATCTTGTTGAGACAAGGATAGTTGATATTTCAATTTCAAAAGATATGATCTTTGTGGCAATGCCTTGTTTATCTTGTGGTACTTGGTATGCATAAGATAAAATGATACCTAAAAGTTACTGATAACTCAAACAATGAATTAGCATTATCATGACAAAATTCATCTCTAGTATCCATATGATGGATAAATCTAGACACTTTTAGTTAGAGAACCAGTAAGAGACATGAATCTCTTAGACATGATTAATCAATCTTCACTAGTGGTAGTGGGAGAATGATTATCCTATTAGGTATAATACATGTGATGTATTTACATACCTATTAGAGTTAATGCTAGTACTTCAAACAGTGTTTAGAGAAATACCAATATGAATATCTTGAAGTGTTCAAGAATATCATAGATGAAGTACGAATTCGGTAAAGTGTTAATTCTTGATGAGATCAATGAATAAAATACTTAAACCAAATGTTTGAGATCCTTATGAGTGATTATGATAGTGTATGATAGTGAACTCATGATTAATGCATGGTGATGTCTAAATCAACAAGGAGTCATACTCTAAGAAGTTAGAGGATGATTATCAAATAACTAAGTTCTTCTTAAATAAAGAATACCCCACACTAATAAAGGACATTAAGAATCACAAGGAGTTGTGAGTTCCTATATCCTTGACAGATACACCTCGACTATCTATGTGATGATTTGGTCATGTGATGAGTCAACTATCTAGATGAATATAAGGAACTATATTTTGAGTTATGGTTTATGACCATTACATCCTAAATGACTTCCATGTGAACCATAAGGTATGACCTTGATGGTAGCACCAATTGGGATGAAATCCATAAGTGCGAATGAGTCTTAAGCGTTAAGACACATGGATAGCATTTTGAGAAGGATGATGCTTGTTGATTGCAACTTAATGACTAAGAGATTTGGCATACAAATACTAAAACCGCGTTCCTATGAGGAATAAAACAAGGATGTGTATGTGACACAACCTATAAGGTTTATGAATCCATTAATGCAAATGAAGTCTATAAGTTACAATGGAATAATCAATGTGATTGATTAAGTACAAGCAACTCAGAGCTGGATCTTTACTTTGATGATATAGTCAAAGGGTTTGACAGATATGACAAAGATAAAGAAGGGATCTGTGATTTAGTGGGAGCGTATTTGCATTCCACATGTTGATGAGGAATGAGATGTTCTAGAATGGAAATCCAAAGTGGAAATTATCTTTAGTAAAGATAGAGACATTTCATATGTGATAGGAATAGAGATCTATAGAGATAGTTCTCAAAAACCTCTTGAGAAAGCATACATTGGCAATCTATACTGAAGGGTTCAGTGTGCACAGATTCAGTGGGAGAAAACTTGTCCATGTTACATGGATTAGTATCCCAAGGCCAAGTGTCCAATTCTTATGAAGAATGGGAACACTAAGAATAGATATGGATCTATCATGTATGTAATCATCCCATTATCTTGCATGAATGGACATGGCAAGAAAAAAATGCATTTATCATCTTGTATGTAGGACATGACAATATGATATGCTCATCCTAATAACTCGTACGTGGGACATGATGAGTGGATGTCTGTCTAGTTCCATTAAGGGTTATTGGAATACCACAAGAACTTGATAAGTACTTAAGAAGTACTAGTTCTATGGAAATAAGGAACGGATCACTGTAAAGAGTTACACTGATGCGAACTTCCAAAAAGGAAAGAAAATTAATTGCAAAATATATATGGGATATATAAAAGTGAATGTTTGTTGATAAATGCAAACGTTCCAATAAAGCCATTTTAAAAGGAAATCCCGAGTATCCGTGTGTTAGAGAACATTAGTGGATA
The DNA here is from genome assembly GCA_963693085.1 of Alisma plantago-aquatica. Lineage (NCBI taxonomy): Eukaryota > Viridiplantae > Streptophyta > Magnoliopsida > Alismatales > Alismataceae > Alisma > Alisma plantago-aquatica. The sequence continues at coordinate 568,990,900 of OY856410.1, forward strand.
CTATATGGATCTGGAAGTTCATCAGATGAACTTATAGTTATTCCAGTCATTGATGACAAGTTAGGAGTGCTTGGTCATGCAATGTGGCTAAAGGTTAGCAAAGGAATACTAGATCACATATTACGACAACTCCATCTCATACGTGTGACGTACAACAAAGAGATGAGAGACATGCAGTTAATACCACCTTTGGAAAGGTTTTTTCATAACTCACTATGTTAGCACTAGAGCACAGTAACATGTGGGACATGTTTGAAGATCACTAAGAATATGATTCAAGGGTGATTGGCTCGCAGTGCAAGTGGGATTCTATTGGTATGTATGCCCTAAGAGCCAATCATGGGATGATTGGTGGGATACATTAAGATTGATTTGATAAACATGAAAGGAAAGCTTCCAATTCTTTCTGGTTCAGTCATATGAGATAATGATAGAACAGATTGAATGTCTAGAGAATGACAGTACTCAATGACATACGCTTTCAGGTTCAGGACCTAAACGATGAGATCATGCGGATGCTAAGAGTTTGTACATTCTTATTATGTCACCTAGTCGGATGTCATTGTGGAAGGTAGATAGAAAACAATGACACAAAAGACTAGATTGTGGTGTTGGTTGATGACAAAATCTCGTTAGTCATGATATGGAGATATCAAAACAAACAAATAGGTACTTGTTAGAGAACAAGTGTACCAGACAGACCCACCGTGAGTTTAACACATGGAACCATGACATGGTAGTCACATTCAGTTCTCACGGTGATGGTGGTGAGTGTGATTCTTTGACCTAAAATCACTACACTGAACACATGTCATTGGGTATACTTTGACATCATCAAACGCAGTCCTGAAACATAGGTTGTTATAAAGGTGATGATTGGGTGGCTTTGACACATGGGGCTTTTGAGGGGTGAGTGATAGATATGGGATTTGTCCCTCCTGAGGGAGTTTTATATCCATGGCCACTTGATGAGTAGGATTGATATAGGTGTGCACACACATGTGTGAATCAGTATATGATATTGATGTCATACATATATCCTCCAATCTACTCTGAGATCAAGAAAGTGAATGAACGTTAACAGGATGACTGTTCCATGCCTCGAGTTCATTCGGGATATCAGTGACAAAGGATTTATACATTTGCTGTAACACCATTCACGGATTGTAGGATTGAAACTTGTTCTCCAACTTTCTATTTCACTTGGGTAGCACTGATGTGTGACTAGGCACCACTCTTTGCCTGTGAAGTCATAAGTGTTATGGACTTTCACTGCCAACGTGAAATGGGCATGCAGGGTCACACACATAGGATTTAACTTGGAAGAGGAGTTTATCTACAAATGATGTTTAGATTGATTACTAAAGGAGTTTAGTAATTCAATTAAACACTCAATCAATTGATATCTCAATATCATAATGTTCAAGGTGTTTGACCGATTGAATAGAGTATCAGATTGATTGAAACTGCAATTGACTGATTTTGCACAGTCTACACTCCCAACCGATCGGCTCATATGCTGAACCAATCGGCTCAGCTTGGTGAACGGATCGGCTCATGAGATGAACCGATCAGCTCAGGACAAGATGAATTTATCGGTTCAAGGGTTGAACCGATTGGCTCAATTGGTCCAAATGAGCAAGTTGGGAAAGTCAGGTTGGTGAGAAATTTGTCTTCGTTTCACTTGTCCAATTCGATTGGAACAAAGATTGGTATTTGGATCAATTTGAAACAAAAGAGGAAAAGTCAATCGGAAACTGATCAAGACCACGAACCGATCGACTCATGCTTGAACCGATCGACTCAGGTGTCCCAATCGATCGGTTCAGGTGTGAACCGATCGGCTCAGGTCCCCAACCGAACGTTTCATGTTTGAAATGATTGGTTCAGCTGACACAGTTGGTTGTTTTGTGGAAAATCTCGAACCCTTCTACTCCTGCTTTAATCCCGCATTTCCCGGGGTAGAGAACCCTGTTCCATGACCCTCCTATATATATAGGGGTACTGGGGGATTCTCAAGTACAACTCAGAACACTAGTTGCTCTACAAAGTTGTCGTTCTCTCTGGTTGTCGTAACCAAGAGAGCTCGAGCAAGTGCTACCCGATTAGGGAGGCACATCGAGGGAAAGACAATTGCAGAAAGGCAACTAGTTGCAGGAGAGTGTGTCGGTGACTAGTACGCTGATAGGAGGGTACGACTCCTTCCAGTGCCTTGTACGATAAGGCAATCAGTGTTCCAAGTGGTCTGTGTGGACTACTTTAGAGGCGGGAGACTTCTACCACTCGGAGGACAACTGTCAATTCCGACAATCCTAGTGAGACCAGGAGTTGCACAGACATCGTCCAAGACCAGAGGTGAAGACCGTGCAAGACATGAGGTAACGTCGCCGAGCAAGCCTCGGTACAAGGTATGTCTCTACAAACCATCCTTCCTACTGTATAGACGTTGACACGATTCCTTTATACTGGGTTCGGGGAGAAGAAAATTTTTGTTTCTGCTGCCTTTTCTGTCTCCCTTAAAACCCAATAACAAGCACATTGTTTAAAGGATGGTTGTGTGGTATTATACCAAATATCATTATATGGTCCTTTTAGAGGGCCATATATGATAATAACAAGGTTGAGGTTGTATGTATCTGGGAACAATATCAAGTAGGTTGTAAAGAACTACGGCAAGAAGATTTGTTTAGCAAAGTCGATGAAGGGGAGTTTGAGGAACTTGATGGATCTAACATTCAAGAACCTAGAGTGAAGATTAGAAAGTTGAAGTTGTTAATATGGAAACTGCCAAAACATAGAAACCTTAAGTTCAACCTCTCCTTTAGTAACATGTTGGATGAGGGGGTGGAGAAGGAGATGGGTGGTGGGCCTAATTAGGAACACTTGTGGAAATCTTGTGATGGTGTTTGGAATATTGTTGAGTCCATGTAGGCACATTGATGATGACATAAGTTGTGATTGTCGCACTGAAAGTGTGTGATGAAAAAAATCTCAATGTTTTTTTTCTTTGAGATGGATGATCATTTTTATTTTGATCTCTTTTGGGATAAGGTGACACACCCTTGGTTATTGAGGGTTTTACATAGAGATATCAAGAAAATGGTGTAGGATCTGTGTATAGTGGGCTTTTGGCTTCCAAAGATCATCAGTTCAATCCTCTACGATATAGGTAGATGGATGCAACAGTTTGATGAATTGAAGGTTGTCTGGGAGCCTTTACTTCTCCCTATGAAGGGTAGAGGGATGATGATACTTGAGATAAGAGTTATACCATACATCTATAGGTCTTAAATCCATATGTAGGAGCTTTTCTTTTATGGGGTATACCGGTTTTGCTGATCGCTTGGAGTGACATGTGCGTATAGGTGTGATGAAATGAGAGGGGGTATGAGTTTTTTTCTTCTTCTTTTGATGTTGTATTATGTTGTTTGTTTATGTATCCCTTTTTATATCCTACAATGAGGAAAGTGGAATGAATAGAATGTACTCTTCGATTGATCACAAAAAACTACTATTTTTTGTTATAAAATCTACTAGGAACTATAAAAGTTACAAACTAGTTCATTTTAATATGATAGTAGAAAACAAGAACTTACATCATCAAATAGCATCTTCTCCAGATATCAAAAGAGTCTTTCTTCCATTTGTTTAACCTGGCATAATGATGATGTTGGTATTTTCGTCATCTGGCCAACCCCTAAAATAATAAGTGAGAACCATCTACAGTGATGACAGATTTTGAACTCAACTATGAGTTTTGGAAAACATTGCCCTTGTTTTAGGTTAATAGAGAGCCATGCATGGAGGTTCATATTGTTAGGTAAAAATGCATGGAGTGTAGATAAAATTGCAAGTAGATTCTACTTCAACAAATTTAAGGTTACAGGTCACAAGTTGATAAAATTGCACTAAAGCATAATTCAACTAAAAATAGAGGTAGAGTTTAGTACTTTTACAGTTTGGAATGGGAAATATGTGACCTTCTAAAACATGAAAAGATATTTGAAAAGAAAAACACTGGATGCATTATTCAATCGACAACAGATTCTGAACTTGGATGGGCTAGTTTTTCAATTATGTTAAAATTGTTTTGGTGAATTTCTATTTTCAGTGTGTTTCAAACCAAGTGTATGCAAACACATAATTTCTCAATACCTTTATCACTGGTCCAAACCCAGATATAGATTTCTATTTGGGGTTACTATCCAAATCAAGAGCAAAAAATGAATAAGAGAAAAATTAGAATTGTGACCCACATTGAATACAAACTAAGTGGGTATGCACCAGATTGATAGGCTAGACTGATCCCAAAATACACCACCAGGACTGAAATCTTTCTTCTTTCTTGTGTTTTGGAGGAGGGGGATACATAGGAGTATAGAACCATCATCCTTTCTCCAAACCGACCATTTATAACATCTAGAATATGACATTGTTCCCTTTTATCCAACTAAACAATGTCAAGTGATATAAAATAGAACTACAACACAAAGTAGATTGAACTTACGATAAATTATAACAAATTGTAAAGTTAAACTAGAAAACATTCAGGTTAAATATTCAATAATTTTCTTTATGAATACATGATTATCTATAACACTAAAATGAACATATGTGACATGTATGCAATTAATCAATTAGCCTATAGAAACTACCTAAGCTACCACCATACCCACGTACACCTAATGAAAATGGCATAGTGCGTAGCATAGATATTTTTTTTAACAACACAAAACATAGTGCAATTAGTAGAATCAACACAATCATTTCAAGTGATGTCTTCTAGACTTGCTAAGAAACTTCCTAGTAGTATGATGATCTGCTCTGGTACTTCCCTCTTGCTGGGACACGAGTGCCTTAAGAAGTTCCTACTACTTGATGGTGTTGGGTTTGGATAGTTGATGGTGTTGGGTCTAACCTGATACCCCCTCTCGCTAGTTGATGATTGAGGCTAGTTCTAATGTGCACTATGCAATTCCAGTCAACCTATCTTGTGATCGGTACTAAGAAACACCATTGCCTAGACCTCCATCCTTACTAGCACCCAAACCACCTAACTAAGAGGATTCTCCTATAAGAACCCTAAGGTAATATTATACCCACATGCAATTAACAAAGATGGAAGCATACTCAGAACATCAATTTCAACATCTATGCCACCAAGTCAATTCAGTGTTTGCCCTTGAGCAAACAATTCACCTGACTTCCATGAAGAACTTCCCATGGACATGGCTCCTTGTGTCCTTCTACCAAAAGACCTCATCATGTTGACCTACCAAATCAAAACCTAAATAAATATATTAGTAAGGAGGGCCTCCAGTGGGCCCCAAGAGGTTCGCTAAAGTTATCAACATCCCTCATCTCAACTGTAACCTCCTTCTAGTTCTTGAAATTTATAGTATGCCTATTGTAGTGGGAGTGAGCATATATCACTTCCCTCTATTGTGTTGATCATGAAATGTCTGAGCAGAACACCCTTCTATCTTATTTGTGTTAAAAAAATGTGGATCTATTTAGACATTAGGAAGAAAAGTAGACAACATAGAAATAGATAAAGATCCCCATAAAAACCACTATCATTTGTTTAGTTTAATGTGATAGTGTTGAGCTACAACAGGATCACAACATAATTGTGGACATGACAATTGTTGAGTATGTTATAGGTTTGATGGAGTATGTATTAGTTATCCTTTAAAAAACAAAATTAACCCAAAAAAATCATTCATAGAAGGGTATTCCTACAAACATGCATCTAGTGAGGAAAAAGAAACAGGGGGAATTAAGATGGTTTTTCTATCAAAAATATGCAAGAACTAGAATAATAAGAAAGCAAAATCCATTATGTCATCACCTATAAAGACTGAGATGATCTTTACTGGTGTGTCCATTGACTCTAGGTGTGAGATAGCTAACACCAAGTATTCGAGGATCTTGACCAGTGCGTCCATTACCTACATGTGTGAGTTACCTAGCACCAAGTATTTCAAGTTCCAACAGTTGCCCCTAAGCCTACATATTATACAAAGTTAGGATCAAAAGCTGGTACAAACGTATTTGTATATCTATTAAAGAAAAACTTATATTAATAACAAGTAGAAGTTATATTAAAAAGAACCAAATTGTCCTCAAAATGTGGTTGTCCAATAAATGATTTAAGAATAGCACTTGTTCTTAAAAAGAAAATCCATTGTAGATGAATTCTATTTTCTTGGACTCCTTTGAGTGATCTACAGCTTAGGCACTTTCTTCTTATTGTCATTACTGTGGTCATTAATGCTTTCCTTTCTTGTAGTGACAATTTGTTCAGTCTTTGTGCGCATCATTAGTGTAGAAGAAGAAAATATTAAGAGAATGAAGGGGTTTGGGAGTTATCAGTGGGTAGTCATGACATCATTGTCTCGTTAGCAATATTTATATGTTACCGATCATCTTGTCTTAGTTCCTTTTATATCCAGAAGTACGTGTAGAAACAAATATACTGAGTAAAATTGACTGTGGTAGAAAAGTATTCATAGCAAAGAAGATCGATGCTTGCCATTATCTTCTCAGATAACCATGTCTCAATATATAGCTTAGGATCATGTTGTCAGGATCTAGGTTCTCCGTATTGGAAGATCTATCCAATACAACATGCGTGGTGAGCATGTCATTCCCCATGGTCATTCCCTTGGAGGAGCACAAGGCCCTTAAGGAAATATAAGGGCATTAGACACGATGATAACAACATAGAAACAGAGGAATGTTATTCTTTGTTATACTTTATGGTCACACGAATTCTTATTATAATGACTTTTTGAAAGACTGCTTTGAGGATAAAAATCCAACTACAAAAAATAAAACATTATTTAGCAACTCGAGAGACAACTTACAATAAATTTATGTTATAGTGTACCATATTATATCTCTATATCCCTTGATTCAATCTCAATGACTCTTGAAGATAAACTAATTTTATAAATAAGTTAACACTCATGTGCAAGTTGTATTGTTTGATATGATTCACCACAAATTTTGGCTAATAGGTGTTGGGGATGTTGTACCGATACGGTCCTAGATGTGACAAAAATTTATTGCAGAAGCATTACTGACAAGCATACAAACCCAAAGAAGAAACACCAGATTTAATGTGGAAAACTCTCCCCAAGACAAGGAGAGAAAAACCACAGAGCAATACCAGCCAACAAGCAATATATAATTAAGATTACAACTCACACTGCCTGGATTTAATTATCCCCTAAATTCAGGTAGCCATCCCCACATGAGAATAAAGATGAGGAAGAAGAGAATCACACCTAGTGTGTACAAAACCTCCCTCTCTACTTGATCTCCTCATGAGGTCATTTTTGTTGTTGGGGACTGCTTGATGCCGTTGTGACCGCTGACTAGGTCAGACCTTTGCCACTATGGAAACACTGCATCTGTAGCCACTAACTGCTACTTTGCTTCAAGCCAAAGTCACTGGACCACTCTTATCAACTAAGAGAGTTGCTCTGTCAGTGCACCCAATGTGTCACCAACTGTCAGCCGCTACTTTTCTTCAAGGCAAAGTCACTGGCCCTTACTTATTTACCAAGAGAGCTCCTCTACTTGTTCTTGTTCTCTGGCACCCTCTACCACAAAAGGCACCAACAAGCAACTGGAGGGATCACATCTCAACCAGTGGGACACACACAAATGCCTCCCCAGGGGCCTCTATTTATAGGCCTCCATGCATGTGGTTGCAACTAAGAATCCTTGTCCAAATCCTTGACCCACTCATAGTCCAACTCCATGATGTACATAGGGAACCATCCTCTTCCCTTCTTGGATTTGACTCTTATTAGGATTGGTAGCACAAACCAACCCTCTCCCAAGTCCAAATCCCACTAGGACATGGGTTGGATTATATTCCTAATCCCAACAATCTCCCCCTCCAGCCCATGAGGGAGACGTGGTCTTCAATGATCATCTGGAGTAGTGTGTGGATCCCATCATCACAAGTGATGGGTCCATTCTCTTCTTACATTACAAAATCATGTTATTTCCATCCGTCTTCTTGAAGTAACGCCTTGACTTCACATTATTCCCAAACAACTAAGAAAAAGTATCTTGGCCTCATTGCTTCTCTCTCCATGTCTTCACCTAGAACTTTGTAGGCTCCCCCTGAGTGGTATGCCGAGCCATCCTGGATGAAAACCTTATTTCTGACCTTTTGTACCAATGTTAAAAAATCCTTTGATGATGCTTCCCATCTCCATGTAGCTTCTCATTAAAAGCTTGATCCTTATTGTTGTCATCTCTCTTCATCCTATAGACCCACTTGTACTTAAGTGCTTTTCGGCCCTTGGGACGCGCCACAAGCTCATATGTATCATTTTTCTGCAAAGTAGACATCTTCTCCTACATTTCCCAATATCATTGTGCTTTATCTCTATGAGTTTGTGCCTCTTAAAAAATCTCTGGCTCCTCCTAATCAGTAAGCAAGATATATTGAGATGGTGAATATTTGGATGAAGGATGACGAACTCTGTCAGACCTCCTCAACTGCTGCTCGGAGGACTCTGCCTAATCCTCATCTTGCTCCCCTTCCCAGAAGTATCTTCCCGTGAAGTTGAATCACTCATCTGTGCATTTGGAATTAGACCACTCGATGTGCTATCACTTTGCTGCTCAAGGTGATTATGCTGCTCTTCTTCATCATCAGAAGACTACACCTGTGAAGAAGCCGAAGTATCCTCATACTCATCGTTTCAAGAATTGTCACCTGATCTCATAGCCTCTACATCATCAACCTCAGGCTCCGTCACTGTTTGACTCTCACAGAAAGTCACATCTCTATGTCTGGTCATGGTTTTTTCACCAAATCCCATAACTTGTACCCAAACTGCTGATCTCCATAGCCAAGAAAGATACATGGCACTGATTTATCATCTAGCTTTAGCCACTTTTCCTTGGGAACATGAGCGTATGAATTGCATACAAATACTTAGAGATGAGAGTAGGATGCATCCTTGCCTATCCATACATTCTCAGGTATACCAAACCCCAATGGAACTGATGGAGATCTATATATTAGATAGCAGGCAGTACTCACTGCCTCACCGTAGAATGTCTTTGACAACTGTGTAGTCGTCAACATGCATCTGACTTTCTCCATAATAGTACAGTTCATCCTTTCAGTTGTACCATTGTGTTGTGGTGTGTCAGGCTCTGTCCTCACATGCTATATGCCATGCTAGATGTAGTATTCCTAGAACTCCTTGGAGGTCTACTTTGCTCCATTTTCCATTCGGAGACACTTTAACTTTTCACCAGTCTCCCGTTCTACCATGGCATGGAACTCCTAGAAGCACTAAAAAACATGATCCTTGGTCTTCAATAAGTAAGCCCACACCTTCCTAGATGTATCATCAATGAACATGACAAAATACTTATTGCCACCCAGTGAAGCTACCTAAAACGTATTGTAGACATCCAAATGAACCAACTATAGAAGTTTTGACTTCACCGCAGACCTTATCTTGAAAGAAACTTGTCAATACTTTCCTATCTAACACACGTCACATGAATTGAGACCACTGTCTTTGCCACAAGGAATCAACCTCTTCTTGGATAGAAGATTCAAGCCCTTCTCACTCATTTGTCCTAACCATCTGTGTTATAGATCTGTGTGGTTATCCTCAACTGCATGTATATTTCCATCTCAGAGCACTTTAAGCTTGGTCTTATACAATGTGCGAGACAGTTTGCCCCATACAATAGCCAAAGCCCACTTGGTGATCTTGCATTTTCCACGACCAAAATCAAGATGACAACCTTATCTATCAAATTAAGAACCAAAAATCAAACTCAGCCATAGATCTGGAACATGACAAACATCCTTCAACATGAGCATGCAACCGACACTTGTCTGAACACAAATGTCTCAAATCTCGATAATTCTAGAGAAGTTGGAATTTCCCATGTTCACTCTAATGAAGTCCCCCTTCCTGTATGAAGTAAATAACTCCTCACATGGTGAAGAATGGTAAGAAGCTGCAATATCCTCACTTGGATAAACCACCCTCTACTAAAATATGATAATCAAAACTCATTGGAAAGCAGCGGAATAAAAAATTTCTGACTAAATTCAATTTCATAAAAGATTGTACAAGATACATCAAAAATCTCCCTTTTAGGGTTACATCAACATCTCAAACTAGGATCTAGATAGAGGGAAGTCTAGACTACTCCACTTTTGTCTCCAAGAAACGTATCCATCAGCTAGTCCATGTCAAAGCTAAGAACTTCATGCCATATCCATCACCTTGCTCCACATCTGTGTGGTTGGGAAAGCTCCCAGCATGAGGGAAGGAAAAACAAGTATGTGTCAAAAAGCTATTCTAATGTAACAAGATAAGCAAAACATGTAAAACGGCTAGGGTTCATCATAAGATGAAGATAGCAAGAGAATGAGGTCGTATATATAAAAGAAGCTTTCAATAGATGCTTGCCATAAACAACATATCACAAAAGGATTGCATGTATGATTAATATTGACTATCTTAACTAAGTAGGGTTGAGGCACCTACCGGACCTTCAACCAAAGGGTGAGGGGAGAGTAACACATTCCCAGTTACCTACACATATTTCATGTGTGGGGGAGACTAACACGTTCCCCAGGGGAGAAATAACACATTCCCCAACTATGGGTGGTTGTACATACAAGTACCATTACTATAGCTAGTTAGTCTAATAGAATCAACATGCTAGAATCAATGGCAAGTATTAGCATCATTTAATAAAACATGGCAAAGGGGTACCAAGACCCAAAAACAATATTCTAAAATGATTATGAGGCAATTATAGCAATAGATTCAAGAGAAAAGAATACAAGGTACAAATAAGCCTCATTATGGAAAGCATAGGTTAAGGAACAAATAATTCCCAACTGAAGTGTATTAAGCACATACATAGCACATACATGACCAACATCCTACATACATGTGAGATAAGCATAACACTAGAATATTATAAAAGTCAATGATCGCCAAGAATCACACATCTTGAACCTGATGGGACATGGGCCAAGAATCACACATCCTGCCCTGGCATGGGGAATCACACATCTGCCATCCAAACATATATAACATGGTCCAGGAATCACACATCCTACCCTAGCATGGGGAATCACACATCCACCATCCAAACTATCACAATGAGACAAAACCAATGCAATTATACTACTCTAGGGTTACTGAATCACATAGCAGGTAAATGTAGTGGCAAGTAGAAAAGTATAGTCACATTAAACAAGATTTGCCACAATGGACAACAAAGGAAACCACCAATAAACCTCCACATCACAGTGGACATATACCATCAACAAGATCATACTATACCATATCATAAGATAAGATGCCAAGAGATTATCCAAGATCACAATAACTAAGATAGTTCACATGAAACATGATAACAAGAGATATGACATATTGTGTATAGGCTATTGTCCATAGGACCAAGAGAAAGAGAAAATATAGGTGAATTCCTCTACCTCCACCTAGTCCAACCCTCACTCGGGGTCCCTTGCCTATATATATCTATGCCCCTAGGACTACCATCACCTTAGCATCTCGCATGTGCCTTCAATTTTGCGTTTTGTTGGTGTTTGACCCTGCTACGAGCCACCGAGGACGCTGACCTTGCGGTGCTCTTCTCTCCTTGCTCTCTCCATCATCGGCACAATCAAAGGAACCATCGAGTTCATCTTGCTCTGAGCTTTCCATCGCATACTTGCACTTCCAATTTGGTTGAGTATAGCGCAAACACCCAATCTTTCCCCAAGCAAGATGTTGCTTGGTCGCAGCCATGGCGTTGGCTGGGTTGGGGAAGACAACCCATGGTTTTTTATGTTTCTACCCCTGCACTCTCCTCTCTTCTCTTTCTGTGCTCGCGCGGGGGCACTCCGGTCTTTTGGTTTGCTTTTTTTTTTCAAATGATGTGCCTACGCGGCAAGTTATCATTGGTCCGTCTTAGAAAATTTGTATCTTCTGATTCGTTGGTCGAAAAAAAAGTAAGATATGTTTTGAAATCGGGAGAACGAGATCTATCTAACAAAAATACTTTCGTAGTTTGATTCTGATATTTTCGAATATGTGTTTTTAAGGATGAATTAAATTACTTAAAAATATGGAAAATAGCCTAAAAAGTTAGTATTTCAAAAATATACAAACATATATGTTATTTTGATCTGAAGAATGTAACTAAGACAGTAGTGAGGTTTTTAAAGTCTAAATCGATCGTTTGTGGAAAAAAAAAAGTCGATGGTTTTGAGGTTTTAAGCCTTTCATGAATATACATAGATCTAATACATGGATATAATGATGAAATTAGGGCAATTGGATCTGATCTCATATAAAGGTTATGAAAAGTGGTTTTATGGCTCTAATGATAAGGTATGTGCTATGTATATGCATCTACCCTTCAGTTGGGAAAATTTTATACCAATACCCATATTCCCTAATGAGGCTTAATCTGACATAATTCTTGATTCTTGAAACCTAAATTGTTTATGCCTCAAAATTAGTTGTAGTATTATCTTGATTGGGTTTTTACACCCCACTGCCATGTTATTTAAATCTTTTGATTAATCTTGCCATAACTCTTTTTCTAGCATGTTGATTTTATTAAACTAATTAACTAGTGTAGTGGTACTTGTATGTACAACCACCCATAGTTGGGGAATGTGTTATTTCTCCCCTGGGGAACATGTTATTCTCCCCCGCACATGAAATATGTGCAGGTGATTGGGAATGTGATACTCTCCCTTCACCCTTTTGGTTGAAGGTCTGATAGGTGCCTCAACCCTACATAGTTAAGATAGTCAATATTAATCACACATGCAATCCTTGGTTATATATTGTTTATGGCAAGCATCTATTGAAAGCTTCTTTTATATATACATGGCCTCATTCTCTTGATTGTCTTCATCTTATGATGAACCCTAGCTTGTTTTACATGTTTTGCTTATCTTGTTATCCTAGAATAGTTTTGTGACACATAATTTTCTCCCCATCACTAAAGAACTCCACAGTTAAGCGTGCTCAGCTTGGAGTAGTGCTAGGATGGGTGACCAGTCAGGAAGTTGACCCCGGTTTGCGCGTGAGTGAGGAAAAAGTGCAAAGTTAAGGCTAGTGGTGGTCTGTGGGGCCAGTCGTCATTCCTGAAACTCTACTAGAGCCTAGGGCAGTGGGCCCGGGCGTTACAAATGGTATTAGAGCCAATTCCCCTCCAGTAAGTGGGGCCCACATGGGCATATCATGCCAGTCTTGAGCCGTGCGGTCCAGGCATGTAGGAAAGGGTTGTCCATGGTTGACGTAGCCACCCTTGCAATGGTATTCCGTGATCGGGAGCTGGGTGTCCATGAGCCATTCTGGGTCTGCATTGAAATGGGGAAGAGATTATGAGGCCTTATGGTTGAGCCTTGACGAGGACGTCAAGAGTCTAAGTGGGTGAGATTATAACATCCCAGGATTTGAGGCCTCAGATAAAACACTCTTAAAAGGAATGATTGGACTACCCATATCACTAAGGTGCACCTCCTTTTTTGGGAGCCCATCACTAAAGAACTCCATAGTTAAGCATGCTCGGCTTGGAGTAGTACTAGGATGGGTGACCAGTCGGGAAGTTGACCCCGGCTTCCACGTGAGTGAGGAAAAAGTGTGCAGTTAAGGCTAGTGGTGGTCTGTGGGGCCAGTTGAAACTCTACTAGAGCCTTGGGCAATGAGCCCGGGTGTTACACCACCACCCACTCTGAATCATCCTCATCAACATGCAAACACTTCTCCTGGACTGTTAAGACTACATCATCCTCATCATTCCTATCATCTGATATTGTCACTGTGGTGTTCTTGTCATCATCTTACTTGTATTTGGCTTCAGACTCTTGTTTACTTTTCCAGACCTTGCAGTCCCTTTTGAAATGACATGACTTATCGTAATGGAAGCACCCTCTACTACTCTTTGACTTGGATCTACCATGAGACTTCTCGTGGTCCTGGGACTCATCGCGACTCTTAGATCTTCCATGGTCTGTCACTCTATCAACACCCCTACTCTCTATGAAGTACACCTCTGATCCGCTGTTGCCTGAGGCTCATCATCGAGTCTCTTCATTCAGCAGACTGCTCTTCACCTGGTCAATTATCAATTTTCCTACCTATATAGAATTGTTGACTGTCACTACGAGTGTCTCTTAGCTGTCCGGTAGTGATCCTAGAAGAAGTAGAGCCTGAAGTTCAACACCAAGAACCATCTTCATGGACCCCAGCTGATTTACAAGGCTTTGGAATTCATTCATATACTCGGCGATGCTTGTACCATCCCAGTACTTGAGGTTCACCAACTTTCAGATCAAGAAAGCTTTATTTGTGACAGTATTCTACTCATGTAACTTCTTGAGCTTTTCCCACAAATCATTGGCATTAGTCTCTTTTGAGATGTGATGGAACACGGAGATGTCGAGCCACTTCCGCATTGTTCTGACAGTTTTTCTATTTAGCTTCTTCCAATCTGCATCAGATGTAGTCTCTGTCTTTTATCCCTCTATCGGATCATATTGATCTTTGCAATAGTGAATATCCTCCATGCCAATTTGTGCTTGTCAACTTTATCATCATCGCATCTTCATCTTTCCCCATCTGGACTTGTATCTGTAGCCTGCACTCTGATACCACTTGTTGGGGATGTTGTACCGATACGGTCCCGGATGTGACAAAAACTTATTGCGAAAGCATTATCGACAAGCGTATAAACCCAAAGAAGAATCACCACATTTAACGTAGAAAACTCTCCCCAAGAGAAGGAGAGAAAAACCACGGGAAAATATCAGCCAACAAGCACTATGTAATTAAGATTACAACTCACACTGTCTAGATTTAATTACCCCCTAAATCCAGGTAGCCCTCCCCACACGAGAATAAAGATGAGGAAGAAGAGAATCACACCCAGTGTGTACAAAGCCTCGCTCTTTACTTGATCCCCTCACGAGACCTTTGTTGTTGCTGGGAACTGTTTGATGCCGTTATGACCACTGACTGGGTCGGACCATTGCCACTATGTCAACACTACATCTGTAACCGCCAACCGCTACTTTGCTTCAAGGCAAAGTCACTAGCCCTCTATTATCAACCAAGAGAGATGCTCTGTCAGTGCACCTAATGTGTCACCAACTGTCACTCTGTCAGCCGCTACTTTATCTCAAGGCAAAGTCATTGACCCTCTCTTATTTACCAAGAGAGCTCCTCCAGTTGTTCTTATTCTCTAGCACCCTCTACCATAGAAGGCACCAACAAAAAATTGGAGGGATCACACCTCAACCAGTGGGATGCACACAAAGGTCTCCCCAGGGGCCTCTATTTATCGGCCTCCAAGCATGTGGTTGCAACCAGAAATTCTTGTCCAAATCCTAGACCCACTCCAAGTCCAACTCCATGATGCACATAGGGAATCACCCTCTTTCCTTTTTGGATTTGACTCTGATTAGGATTGGTAGAACAAACCAACCCTCTCCCAAGTCTAAATCCTACTAGGACATGGGCTGAATTATATTCCTAATCCCAACAATAGGAATGTAAATTGTGATAATCACTAGCAAATTCTAAAACCACAAGACAAATGGAAGTTAGCAATCATATAATTTTGTATTTTCCAAAGAGTGAAAATAATTTCTTATGAGGTGGTTTGTACATTACCACTGAGGCATATCTAATAACAGTATAGGAAATAACAAACTAAAAAAACACATAGTTCATGAAAAGTGCAAGTCTGAACATGTCTATGGTATTCATTTCCAATAAGATAAATAGTAGAAGAGATTGTGGTTTGTTGACATTTAACAATTGCAATTTGGAATGAAAAAAATAAGGAAATAGACATAGAGATGGACTGTTTTTTTCTAATAGAGACGCTAAATTTTGTATGTTACATATAGACTACCGCATGAGGATGCTCTTCTGTCTCACCCAATACGACATCAACTTTTTTGGAGGCCAACTAAAACATCACAAATTTTAGGCATTCAGCCAAAAAAGAAAAAGTATGCAGCGTTCTAAGTAGATATTTTGCTATTGGATTATCCAATATAGTGCTATCTCTTACATCCATAAAAAAAAACCGGATTGACAAAAGATGTGCTTCAGTAAAATTGAGAGTAGATGGAAACACAAGTTCATAGCACAAGTTACATCATGTATCATCCTTAGTGTAGATCCATTGCTCATAGAATTTTAAATTTTAAATAAGAAGATAACTGAATCCACTATTGAAGAAAATTCTCAAAGCCCCAATCCACCCACATTTTCTTCTATTATAGCAGATGAATGAATAGGAGTCATCATGTTTAAAATGATGATGAGTCACATACCAGCATACGTTTCAGATCTAGGATTCAGGCTGTTTGGTCCGAGCATAAACTTCTTAGTTGCCTGCATTTTGGCATAGACAAGAAAGATAGTGTTTAAAACATGAGACCAAATGCTATAGAAGAGACAATCAATGCATGAATGGTCACAAGGGAAGTGGAAGCATACCCAATGAACTTGAGAACAAATACCTTGGATTGGTGCAATGGTAAGGAGGTTCCTGAATGTTTGTCGTCGTTCTTGCAGTTGACGTTGTGGCCACAATAATTATTTCCACTGCTAGTTCTTCGTGTGTATGGAAAGTACTTTGGGTCTGTCACCTTTCCTTGCAAGAAACCCGACACTAGGTTCTCTATTTACCCGAATGACAACCCCATGACGGGATGTGACCATGTGTCTTTCGTCTCCTTGGTGACTCTCAGCAACCCAAATCCCTTACTATTGCTTTGGATGATCGATACCATGAGCCTCGCCTATGAATTGGGTTTGTTTGATATAGTGTATCTGGATGACAAAGTGTGTGTTTGATGTACATTTTTACATTGAACAAATTGACCAATTTGCTTGAACAAACTGACCAATTTGCTTGAACAAACTGACCAATTCGATGATTCTAGGGTGGGTGCGGAGACCAGTGGCATCAGGTTCCTTGCGTCGAAGTGGCACCGATCATTGTAGGATAAGAAGTAAAGAGCAATGCTGGAGATGGATGACAAGAAGATGAGGTCGAGGGAGAAAAAAATGACGATTGTGAAGATTCACAGTAGGTGTGAGGGTGGCAACATTCGAGGGCTTTTTGGCTCAAAATCAAATTTGGGACTCAAAATACCCACGTTGTGATAATTTGCTAAGACGTGGGTAAACATATTGGATTGCACACTTCAACCTAAAAATGTCCAAGAATGTTTCGATAAATACAAATTTGTAGTGTACTTCTAGTATAAGCTAGTTTTTTCCCCTGAATTTATTTCGTATTGTTAATGATTAAAATGGTGGAAAGAAGTTTTAACGATGGAATAGTGTGAGCATTTACGACAATGTATATGTTTTGTCGCTACTATCTATACTAATTGCGACAATAAAAATTGTGGTCATGCTAAAGGTACCTAAAAGACAAATAATTTAGGTTTTCATGACGTTTGTTGTTATTGTCCTTGTATTTTGTAGTGTATCTTGTTTCATACATACTAAAGTTTGTTCCTTGGCTTGTATAACTACTATATTGAGTTACTTGCATAGTCTTATCTTAATTATTTGCTAGAACTACATCCAGGGTTGTTTTAATATATACATGTCTTGATTTACTTTATATATATTACTTAGACAAGATCTTAGTTTTTGCTCTTCTACACTCTCTTTTATAACAAGTTGTGTTTTAGCTCTTCAACCCCCTCACTTTATGAAATGATAAGGGGGAGAAGACATGTCTTATGTAAAGGGGAGAACACAATATGTTGAACATATATCAGTAGAAGACATAGTTTCTATAAATGTTATGAAAGCTAGCCATGAAGGAGAAATAACATCAATTGAGGTGGAGTACGTGATCTGAGCATCAATTGTGGGGGAGCATATGAATTGGAACCCCGAGGTTTATCCAAACATAAGATTTTCCTCAAATGCTTTTAATACATTTATTGAATGTTTTTTTATCTTTGAAAAGGGGGAGAATGTTCACTCAAGGTTTAAATTGACCAAATGTTTGTTTTGATAATGACTAAACATTCTACTTAATTGTCTTTAATGCTTCTACTTGAGTTATTTCAGATTAGATAGACACACTCCAAATGCATCAACTTACACATCCTAACCTGGAGAAATCATGTCATATATGCATAAAGATCAAGATTGAAGAATTGATAGTTCTTTCCATAGATATTGGATGTAAATTTCTTGTAATGATTGTATGGCTTGTAATTAAGCTTAATGACGAATTAGAGAACTAAAAATGAATATAGAAACACTTTTTAGGCATGTGTCAAAAGACATTATAGTCTTCCTTGTCAGACAAGTTTGTCTCGATGACAACTCAGTTGACAACGTATATGGCTCTTGAAAATACCCAAGTCGGTTGAGTTTGTCCCGTTGTCAACTCTAAAGACTCCATACACTATGACTTGTATTATAGTGGTGTCGGTCGAGTTACCCAAAAGACAAATATGTCGACTACACTGTATGGTAAAGTGCAGAAAAGTGTTTCTAGCCGTCAGACTGTTGCAAAACTCAAAAATATATCGACTGGGACAAACAAAATGGCTAAAATTTGATGCTAAGTGTCTCTACTGGCTAGTAGGCAACCTCGACTATAAATAGGACCCCTTGTGCTTTAGTCCATGGTAAGTCAAGCACTATGAAGGTCCTTATATTATAGTTGAGAGAGATTTGCCTCCAAGATCTTACATCCACTCTCATAAGCTTAATCACTTGCTAAATCCATTAGAGTGAGTAGGATATTTGTGAGAGAGCTATTCTTACATATATATATTATAAGGATCTCACTTATTTAACCTCCCAATATCTAATTCTATCATTAAGATGAAGATTCTATCTCTCGGCTAAGAGAGGCAAAGAAGAAGAAGTAAAGAAGTCCCTTGGTGAAAGCTTCTTCTTGGTGAAGGTGAAGGCAGATGTGGAAGATCCAAGTCAAGAGTGGGTAAATCCTTGAAAAAGGAAGACTTGTTGCAAAATTGGGAAAATCCTTGGATAAGGCCAAAGACTCATTGTAAGAGTAGGTAAGTCCATGTTAAGTAAGAAGACTCTTGGACATAAATAGGTAAGTCCATTGTAAGGTTATTAGCTCCCTTGACCTTTAAGGGAATGCTAGGTACCCTTGATCTATAAAAGGGAGGTCTTATGTAGTCACCCTTATAATGGAATATGTGGAGTGACACATGGTTGAAAATCCTAGATGATGGCCTCTCTAAGTAGTGGATGTACTGTCCTATTTTCAAGGTTGGAACCACTACAAATAACTTGTGTGATTTGGCGCTAGAAATACATTATTGCTAAATTACGTAGGTAAATTACATAGACAATGAATGTTTATTACTAAATTATGATATCACAGGAAATATGAGGTAGCGAGAAATAGATTTTCTCTATCCAGGTATTCAACAATTTGGAGAATAACTTCAACCTACATCTGTGATTAGTGTTATTGTGATTGCATAGTTTCTTTGTCTCTAATATTCAAATTGCACATGATGCATGTAATTGTCCTCCTCTTACCATTCTATCCATGTTTCTTGAACTAGATAAGACCTATGAGATGCATGTGAGCTCATATATCACATATTGACATACATGAGTATGGTCATACATTTCTAAGTCTCGGTTATCAAGTGTCCAGGATATCAATTGTGATAGTAGGGACAAATCACATCTACATCACTCATAGTCAATCCTAATGTGTCACCACATGCCAGAGAACCACCTCTACTAAAACCCTTATTCAAGGTCACGTTGGATGGTTTCAAAGTACATAAAATGACATGTGATGAGTGTAGTGACTTCATGTCTAAGAACCACAATCACCACTATCACTTTAAGAGTTGATTCTAACAACCATTCAAAGATCTCCATATATCATTCTCAAGGTAGACCTATTTGGTACATTCTTTGCTAACAATTACCTATGTGTTTGGCTTGATATCATATATTATGAGTAGTGAGATTTTATCATCAGTCAACACACATTGTAGTTTTATGTATTTTTGTTTTCTATATTTTTTTCCCAATAATATTTGACTAGGGACATAAAAGAATGTATGCTCTTATAATACATATGATTTCATTGTTCATGTCCTCCATATGATGACATATTTCATCAAGTAATATGATTCTTTAGACATCTAACATGTTATGCCATCATCTACTGGATCTCAAGGCACACATA
This sequence comes from Alisma plantago-aquatica, assembly GCA_963693085.1. Classification (NCBI taxonomy): domain Eukaryota; kingdom Viridiplantae; phylum Streptophyta; class Magnoliopsida; order Alismatales; family Alismataceae; genus Alisma; species Alisma plantago-aquatica. The sequence goes on from OY856410.1 coordinate 569,011,174, forward strand.
CCAACACCTTTGTTCTTCTAAAAATAAATTGAAGTGAGATTAATCTCCAGTTATGTTCTTGGAGCATCCAATATAAAAAAATCTACTTACTGTTTACATTCAAAAGAAGATTGGTCAGTTCCCAATTTAAAACTTTGTGTCTTGAATTATCTCAGTAACCCAAACCATATTGTTATATGTTCCCTTCTTACAAGGACAAAGAGAAGTAAAGTTATCATTTTTCTTACACATATTACAAGACATATTTTCCTTGAATGTAGACGATTCTCCATGGCAGATCGGAGGTCACTTTCCTTTCTTTTTTATATTTTCTTGGGCTCCATCATATCTAGTTCTATGTATCTCATTTTTGGGTAGAATGGTTAAGGGTTTTATTCAATTTTTCTTACCCTTAAGGAACTTTTGCAAATATGATTTAAGTAAGTTATTCCCATCAACTAGAGTAGTAATATTAGTAGAAAAGATATCTAGATCATCTTGACAATACAAAAGGCTGACCTCTAAACTGAGGGCTTTAGTCAAGTAATGATCCTTATCAAGAGTAGAACTAGGAATTTCCATAGAAGAAAATATAGATATACACTCAAGATAACTCAAAGTTTATTTGCATTTTCATTCCAATGAATAACAATTTCATAAACATATATCTGGGTATGAGCTTTAAGATCATCGATTTTCTTAAGGTAAGCATATTTTTCTTTCTTAACACCATTATATCTTATTTCAAGATCAAGGCTAATCTCTTGAAGTTCTTACATCCATCATTTTTAAGAATTTACATTCTATTCAAGATATTATATTCTAACATAAAAGTGATAAATTATCATTCTTTTTTTTATACTAGCATTTTTTATAATATATACATGAAGTATGAACTATATCAATAATATCTTCTTTATTAACTTCATGAAGTTTTACATCTACCTAATCACTTATTCTTTCCATTAGTTCCATATGTCATTAATCTTCACTTTAGTTATAGTCAATAGAAGAGGAGGATACTGAGTCCCAAGTGGTATGTGCCATTTCTTTTTTCTTCTTCTCCTTCTAGTCTCTCTTCTTTTTCCATCCCTCCTTGTGTCTATCATCCCTTTTCCTATGTATCCTCTAGTGGTGATTGATTCTTCACCTTTGGATATTAAATTTTGAAATGTCCCTTTCTTCTACATTCAAAGCACCTAGGATTGAGGAGGGATTGACTTTTAATGGGTTGTCTTTGAAATAATGAGCTTCAAAGCCACTTAGGGATCCATCTTCATTTTATGAGGTGGGGGAGTGAGAAAGAAATTCATCTTGGTCAAGGGAATCCACTTGCCCATTGAAGCCCACCTCCTTTTTCTTTAAGGACTTTTCTTTGTTCTTTTAATCTCTAATTTTGGGTCTTACTTCATAGTCTAGGAGATTTCCTAGAAGGTTCTCAATGTGAAGAGCATAAAGCTTTGTAGTTTCTTCAATGGAAGACACCTTCTTTTACCAACCGCAAGGAAGAGAACAAATTATCTTTAAGCTCACCTTGTATTTTCTATGGTTTGACCTAGGACATAAATAACATTAACAATGGTGTAGTCTTAAGTAAATAACCTTAGTAGTCTCTTCCTTAGACATGTGGATGTCTTCAAATTATTGAGTGAGCATTTAGACCTTTCTCTCCTTCATTCACCAGGTCCCTTCATATGTTGCAGAAATCTTTCTTCAATCTTGCTTCATTCCATGTCCCAATCTCTTTGTTCATTTGGGAGTAGGGAAGTGCCACAATCTTCCATAATTCAAATCTCAATCCTAGGATATAGAAATGTATCATCCTTTTAGAATAAAGCTAGTTTGTGTTGTCAGATACCAGTAGTCACATGGAGAAGCCCCCTCAATGATGGCGAACCTAGTGTGATGTCACCCATTTTCTCTTACTCATAAGAGTAATATCTATGATACCACTCGTAAGATATTCAAGATGAAGTGGTCCAGAATTGAGCTATTATAAACATAAAGTGCCATTGTTAGCATAATTTAATTTTAAATAATAAAGAAAGTGAGATTGAACAGTCCAAAAATAAACACAACTATTTATATGGGTTCCACTTCTAAAGAATGTATATACACTATCTAAAGAGTTAAACCTCTAAGGTTTGGAAACCTTGAGTACCACTTCCTATTGAATATAAGAGTTGCACCAAGGGACCACTCTTTTCAAGATCAAGGGATAAATAGAACTCCCTATTAGGTCAAGGGAGCCAATTACCATACAAAGGTCTTACCTATCCAATGACCATGAGTCTTCAGCCTTGACCAAAGACTTACCCACTCTTGACAAGTACAAACTTTATTTTTTTCCTTCCTTCACCAAGGAAGCTTTCTTCAAACCATAAAATTTGGGAGAGAGATCAGGAGAAAGGAAGTTACGATCTTCATATATAACAATAATGGCCATATTTTCTTACACCGTCCTAATTCACTCAAACGATCATTGAGAGATGATTAAGATCAATAGGTACTAGGCTCTCTCCTTGAACAAGCACTCAACTATATCATAGGATAATGTATGGAAACCTTGGTATGAAGTCCTAAGAGTCCTATTTATAGTTGAGGGTGCCAACTATACAATAAAATCAACTAGTTTGAATTCTAACCATGTTTTAGAGGTCGGTTGGGTCACCAATGGATTTAAATCACTTTTTATTCTCACTCTAATATCTATATTGCACTTTACAACTACAATATTGTAAACCAGATATAGGGTCCAAAATCTCAGTTGAGGACATAAGAAGCCAATAAGTTCTAAAGTCATCGGTCAAGATTTGGGTCACCAAACTCAAACAAAGATTTTTTATGCATACTTACTATATTGTCATCAACTGAGATGCATGGTAGTTAGAATCTTAATTGATGGAATAATTTAGTTAAGCAACTAAGAATGTCAACTGAGACGTTTCAAGGACAATCTAGTCCCAATGAAGTGTCTAGGTTGAAATTAATTTATTGAGGCTAATACATTACAATTTCTCTGGTTAATCCATTTCACTTTTAAGTTTAATTATAAGTCATACAACAATTACAAATCATATATGAAAAAATTCTACGTGGAAATCTATCTATTCTTTAATTCTTGGATTTTGTGCTTGAATGAATTTATATCACCATTATAGTATTTATGAATTTGATTGCTTTGAGCATACTCGTGATTGAAACTGATATCAATTAAAATTTTATATACACATGAATAGAATGATGAAGTCATCATCAAATATGAACTATATATAACTATTATGTCAACGAACACACATCAGCCCAAAAATTTATCTGATGCTCTCCTATACAGCGGTATTGACACAAACATGGGTTTCCTGATCTCGGATGGAGATAGACATTGATTGCACATAAGCTCAATGCATCCCCACTCAGTTTGAATGGGTATGAACCTAAATGAACAGTAGATATGCTTCCATTCAGCCAGTTTTGACCCATTTGTATTTCTGAGGCCCTCTATGAGCCTAATAGTCAATCCTCTATGCATCAATAATCCAATAATTTAATGCAATACATAGCTAAATTATCTTTTAAGTTTGCAACTTTTAAGATTTATTAAACCAAATTTTGAGAATAGTTTCTTCATATCGTTCAAGATTTATTTTTGCATTATCATGCAATATAATTTGACATTTAATGGAATTACATAAATCCATAGTAAATAATAAATCATGAAGCTAAGGCAAACAAAGTGCCATTGAAAAAAAAAATATCTAGGATCTCATTGACATCTTTATAATACAATAATATCCACTGAGCCAATTATGTTTTGTGATACAATGACATTCATCACTTTGGTAACAGTGCTTCTTAAGTGAAACCCAGATGGCCTATTTAGAAGCCCCTAAATGAATGAGAAACCAAAGGTAATTCATATCACATATTTGGTTCCATACTCAGAACATGCCTATATATGTAAGGTCGCTGACCTGGGCTAATTCTGAAATATGCTTGTTTATATTAATTGGGTATTTAATTCCACAATTAGACATTAATATATATATATATTCTAATATCAATTGATAAAGTTGCATTTCAAATTCGATTTTATTCACATGTTTACTCTTATTTCTAATTTTATATGCATTTGTGGGCTTATATGAAACTTCCTATTTTGGGGGGCCCAACCAAGATACAATGCATGCATGATTTGACATATGGTATTTTTATAATATTGTATTTCTTATACTTATGAACTTTGTTTCATGGGGTATTGATCACTTCTTTTAGACAAGTCTAACAGGGCAAGTTGGTGTCGATAATTGATGAAATTTGGGAGAAGTCAAAGACAAGGAGTTGATTACACAAACGATGGATTTTCATTGGTCACAGTTCATTACGACTCAACCATAACTAATTTTGTTCTGACTCCTTGGTAGTTTTTTGTGAAATGATGAACTTTTCTTTGAGAGGATGATAGTAATTAATAAACAAATGAAATGTTCAACTAGTCGACTGACTATAATAAAGCAATGAAGAAACAAGATAGAATGATTGATGAATAGTATATTGCAATGACCGATGGAATTACATTGTGTGATTAAACTAATGAAATTACATGTTTGACTTATTGACTGATTGGAGTTTGGAAAAGCAGCATGAATGGTTGAGTTGAGTGAATCAACGATATTTTCCCTTTTGGTTGTTGATAGAACCAATGAGAACTCATGCTTGTGGACTGATGGAACTGCATTGCATAATGAATGAGAAGTTAAGTACAATATCAATGGCAAGAACATGAATGATAGTTGGGAGATCAATTTTACAAAATGAGAAAGACATTTTGTAAAAATTAATGATAAACTAATAATTAATCGACCAATGAGAATAGAGGGAACCAATCTAAAGAGTATCCCATTTATAAATCAATGAAATGAAAAATATATAGACTGATGGAAAATCTAGAAATAGGAAATTATGGGATTTTTAGACATGACAACCAAAAGAGAAACTAGTCAATTTGACCATTGTATGTATTCCTATGGTTCTTTAACTTTCTTTCCTATCCATCTTGTAGGAGAATACGACATTAGGTAGGCAGTAGAAACAAAAATTTTACTGACATATTTCCCATTAACCAGCAGATCATGTCAATAAATATGCAATAGGAAGGATGGTTTCATGAAGATATACCTGGTCCTATAGCAAGTCCAGCAGAAATCCTAATCAATGTAGATGTGTACTGTCTTGGACAGTGGTTGTGTAGCTCCTAGTTTCACTTGGACTTGTCTGACTACTCCTCCACGAACATCTAACTAGGACAAATGCTGCAGCGGCTCCTCAAATCTCACCATAGACTACGAGTTGACATTGCCCTACTAGAAGCAACCAAAATACTCCTGCCTCTAGAGTAGTCCACACAGACCAAGTAGAACTCCTATCATCCTGCATGAACATACAGGAAGGAGTTGTTCCTCCCATTGGTATACTAGTCACCAACATGTTCTCCCACAATAATGATACTCAGTTGTTTGTTCACCATGTCTATCCCTCCCTAGTCAGGTAGGACTTGCATGGGCTCTTGTGGTTAACACAATCAGAGAGGATAACACTTGTCAGAGCAACTGATTCTCAATGTCTTTGTAGTAGTTGTACTATGAGAAGCCCCCGGTACCCCTCTATATATTGGAGGGGTTAGGGTCAGGGTTCCTAGACCCCAGCCAGAGGGACTAAAGCGGGAGTGGAAAGTATAAGTAGATCTTATATTTTCAAAACCTTTTTCAAAAATTCACAACCTATGTGTGACAAAACGGTTGTCTCGCTAAGCGAGACGGTTGTTTCATTAAGAAAAATGGTTGGGGATGTGATATAGTCATCTCACTAAGCGAGATGGTCATTTTGTTCTTTCCCAGTCATATATGAATTGGCAATTCGTTTCCTAATTAATGTCATACATTAATTTACTTGCACCCCAACTATATGCAATTGAAACGAGTTTAGGAAAACTCCAGAACTTTCATTTGTCCCAAACAGGCCATCTCACACAAGTGAGACTCTCGTCTCACTCACCCAAACGGCCATCTGGTGAGTTAAAGTTGAGCTAATTGGTTCAGTAGCTTGAACTGGTTGGTTCATAGGGAAAAACTAAGCTAATTCAATTCCTGATTTGTGTGACACCCAAACATCCATCTTAACACTTGAGACGCCCATCTAACTGCTCAAATGACCGTCTCACCCAATGAGATGGTCGTTTGGTAGTTTAGTCAGCAAATATGTCGATTTGTCGAGTGAATTGAGTACCGAAACATTTTAATACTTAATTCAATTATCATTTAAGATCAAAATCCTCTTCTAGATGAGTTCCTGTAACGACCCCGCCTCCCGGTAGCCCCCAATTAAGGGAGACCCGAAGGTCAGAGCCGTTATTCAATAAACAGGATCAAAGGTTCGACAAATAATCAATAACAATTAAGAAACTTTACCAACTAAACTAAAAACTGGTATAAAATAAAACTTTCTTTACCTTTTGATCTCTGGGATTTCTAATCTTCTATCCATGAAAATGCTAAACTAACTAATCCTCCTGTGCATGTTATTCCTCATTTAATTCCACATCTGCCACTTTACTGTTTGTTCTTTTCATTTGTACCTAAAACACCGACAAACAAAACGTCGGTCAGTATATCGAAATATACTGGTATGTGGGGACAACCAAAAGTTTGCACATATGGATAGCCATTTAAATATCACAATCAAATTATTTAACAAGCCAATTTACACTTTTCAGTATGACATTCTCCACCGCTTTTGCCCTAACCCTGGCATACCCACCTTAGGGTGCCCTTTGCCAATGACTTAAGGCCACCTTCTCAATCCCGAGCTTGGTGCCTGAGGGTCACCACTCATGGTGCCCACTAGTCATGCAATATCATAGGCCACCTTCTTGGTGCCTGGGGTCACCACTCAAGGTGTCCATTGGTCTACCCATCTGGGCCTGACCTTTGGTATCATCCATCAGGGTGGCATGTAGGTGCGAGAATCCATACTTCTATTATTAATGTGATAATCATAGTGACTTTATAATTTGCAAATATGAACATCCAAACTGATAATTTGCAGTCAATGCGATCAATCATCCGGCAACCACGTGGGAAACTAATGCGGTTATTCATAAGCGTAACCACATACCTGTTAAGCAGACTTGAAACAGAATAGTCCAATCAACAAGGCAAGAAGGCATTCAATAAGATCCTGAAACAAACATCCAATATTTTCTATCATGGATCATGGCATCCACGTCTAATAGACCTATTCCTGCCCTAGGGTTACTATTTCATTTTTTTAGGGTTTCTATTGCAATTAGGGTTTCCTTTCATCTTTTACTATTTTAAACCCTAATTATTCACAAAAGATATTAAGGTTATCCCTTTACAACATTTAACCTTATTTTCGAATTAAAGGCATCATTGTCCATCAATTAAATCCATTAAACTTATCTTACATTAAAACTATCACTTCTATCCTTTTAATCCATGACAAGATCATTATTCTTATTTATCATCAATGTGTAATTCATTATACTCTATTACTCATATGAACGTTATTAATCACCAATTCTACCTTGATTCATGAGAAAACCCTAATTACTTCATTTAGGGTATTTATTCATCAATTAAGAACTTTAATGCTCGAAATAACTTAGACTTCGCATATTCCAATTTTAATCATGAAATTAATCAATTAAAGCCATTAATAGTCGAATCAATCAACATTAGGGTTTCAAGGCCCATTAAAGTACATCCATGCATATGGAATTAACTTATTATATGCAAAGTTCATCTTTTTCCTTCCTAATGTTCCTTTTTAACATTAACAGGCTAATATCCACTTTAATCATTTATTAAACCCTACTAACCACTTTAATCATATCAAAATAGGGTTATTTAAACATTAACACATTAAAGTTGATATCTTCCATCATTTTTCGAATTTCATAAGGAATCAGGTTTCATTTATATTTTATTTGGATTCCTCTCGATTTTCTGAGCAAGTTTCATATTTTATGTGTGTTAAACGGAGCTACGAATAAAAAGATATGATTTAAGAAAAATTACCTATTTTTGGCCAATCCAAGAGCGCCACGTGGTCAATCCCTTGCGCAGTTGTCCAATTAGGGAAAATATAACTGAATTACTAGTTTGCCCTCCACTTAAGTAGCCTATCCTTTGACACGTCGGGGTTAGAATCGTCCAAAGCTCATCTACCATCTTCAATCTCGAGCAGCAGACATCGCGACCGCCCTAGCCGCCAAGCTGCAGCTTTGGCGTGCTCTTCCTCGCCTCCCTTGGCCTCAGCGGCCACCACAAAGGGTTCTCCTGCCCCCGCCATACCCTGGAGCACACAAAGCTCCCCCAAGCTGTGGCTTTACTTCCGTCCATGGGCGCAACTCATCTACTGTTGCTGCTGCACGTGCAACACCTTTGCAGGCATATGGGCGGAGTTGTTCCAAGCTCAGGACGTCGGCGATGGTCCCACTGCTTCCGTCTCCCCCCACCGTACCTATAGAAGCTCAAAGATAGAGCCATGGTGGCTGGGATTGGTCGTGACGATCTGCAACCCATGGTGGTCCTGTGCAGCCATACCACTATAGCGGCGCACAACTAGGAGGAAGGGAGGTCCACTGAGCGTCCCCATGATGTCGTGGGAGCAGCATGGCCCCAACGCAACTCTTCCATGGTCGTTCTTCTCCATGGATCGATCATGCTTTCGACTAGGGTTTGAATGTGGAAGAACATGAAGAAAGGAATGAGAGATATATGTGAGATCTCTTTGGAAATCGAACCAGCAGGCCAACCCCCTTATATAGGGGAGGGTTTTCGTACCCTAAGATGTGCATCCACAAGGATGCAAGGTTTTTCCAATTAGGAAACTAATTCCTTCATTAGAAAACAACCTTTCTCTCTCCTTACTATCCCTTTGATATTTCTCTTTTCTTGGGTAATTTAAGAATTTGAAACTCATCTCACTATTACCTTTATTATTTGATTTTAATTCATTGATCACGAAATCCTATTTTCCTTTATTTAGAAAATACTTTCTTTTTTAACAATACCACCTAATTATTCAATAATGTATCACATTATTTTCTTATTTTGCTTTATAGGTATTTTCTCTTTCCTCTTTATTCATTGGGACTACTTGGATCCCAAGAAACTCTAATAATTCGAAATTCCTTTTTAAAGGAATGCTCATCATCCTTAAATGCATCAATATGCATTATTCTCATTATCCTGTTTTATTTCTTATTAAAATATTTCCTTTTGTGGATTTCTCTTTTATTTCTCTCTTATTTTCCTCATTAGTATTCCTTTTATTATTAGGAATCATTGGGATACGAAATCCCACTATGGATAACTCAAAAATACCTCTTTTCACATATTTCCTTATTTCATCAATGTTTTCAATTTCTTTATTAACAAGGAAATACTTAATTGCTATTTTCTTTTCTTATTGCCTTTTCTTCGCAACTTTGGACTCCTTGGAACCCAAGGAATCTAAGAGGCACGAAATCCTCTTTGGATTTGCCTTCTAGAGGTTTCCAAACCTTTCTTATCTCTAAGTCTAAGTTATTCATTAATTAATTGAATATCCTTGTTATTGGGCCCAATAGCCAATAAAGCCCACAAATCAAACAACAAGGCTATTGTAAATGAAATCCATGCATTCATCCATTATTTGTTCATTTATCTTTATTATGAGAAATTAAATTTCTCAACAAATGAACCCAAAATTTGGGGTTGTAACATCCTTCCCCTCTTATGAGAATTTTGCCCTCAAAATTCCATCAAGCAAGCAAACAAACAGGATAAGCCTTTCATATGTCCATCATGGCTCCCATGTGGCTTCACCCTTTCCATGTTGTTTCCCAAGAACCTTCATTATCTCATATGCTTCCATCTGAGTTCTTTCTTACCTTGGTATATCGTACCCTCATAGGTGACTCAGGATATTTCAGCCTCTCAAAAGTTGAATAGGTTCAGGGCTCAACACATGGCTTGGGTACCTCACATAGTGCTCTAGATCGGACTCATGGAACACATTACACATCATGTTATCCTGTGGGGCAAAGCTAAACACAACCATCTCCACCAATCCATCTCAAATGGACCCATATATCGGGGATTCAGCTCTCTCAGTTGTAGCTTAGAGGGGTCGGATTTTCACATTATATTCCTCCACAGTGAACTGCATGTCAGTCTGCTTTGCATCAGCTCGTGACTCATGTCACCACTGGGCTCTCTCTCAGCCATTGCATGATCAAAACGACTTCATCTGCACACACCTGGGGTTCTTTTCTGACCTTCGTGAGGCCTCCTTCACCAACATCATCATAATGAAGTGGTGACCGACACAACCTCCCTATAAAACTTCTTGCATCCCGATAAGGCTATGGTGGTTAACGTCACATCTTTACAACTATCTCATGGTATCACCCTGAACAAGCACACTTGCTCTCATCAGACCCTCTAGTCTGGATCATACTAACCATTAGCTAGGGGTGATAACCGATATCATCATCAAGCTTGTCATGTTCCTACTTCCACTTTATGGAAGTGAACCTTGGTCAAAACCAAGAACCTTTGAACTCACATCATGACGTAGTTAAATCATCTCTCTTTCTCTTATGTAGTTCAAACAAACCTGTCTCTTGACAGTACTCTTATTTTCCTGTCATCCAGGTAAGGTGATCTACCATAACCCTCATTGATCTTCCTTGGTTTAAGGAGAGAGTCTCCACATCCTCCATAGTGATGAACTCTCATTCCCTTTCAGGGACTCTTTTATCCTTTATATTGGTACACTGGGTTACTGGTATTTGTCCTTTACCTTTATCATGCATGGCCACAAGCCACATGCATCTTCATCTTAAGCATCCAAAGTGCTACCATCTCAGTAATACCATGGTATATGGTGATCTTAAAATCATGATCTCCAGTGTGTCATGATCCCTCAAGCTTGATACCTCAGAAACCCTAAACCATTCTAATCAGGGTTTCATCACATTCCCTTCCAGAGAAGTGCATCTGAGGCTCTAAACCATCCTTTCACTACGTCAAGGACTAGACTGACTAGCCAAACAATCATTAACTTGTTCAGCATATTTCATTACATCTGAGTGTTAGCCAAAACACATCTTCTTTCCAAACGTAGGGTTAGCCTAACAACTCCCTTCTAGCCAAACCAGGCAGCTCTATCTCCACCAGAGCATCTATTACCACTTCACATCCTTCGGTATTAATTAACGTTGAAGACATACTCTTCCATGTATTCTACTTATCATCTCATCTCAAACTCTAAGTTTGTCTTCATCAAGAAACTCTAAGCTCATACTCACTGTGATCGAACTTGACCTTGGTTAATCTGCAAATTCCAGATAGTTCCTGATACAACATCCTCATAAGCTGGCTACACTACCTCTCATAGTGTTTGCGAACCATCCATGTATCATTCCTTCCACATCTCTATCATTATTCCTTATAGCAACGTTCCAACTCACAACATCCTTGTCCTTGGTGTATGGCATGCATACTCTCCTATCTCTCACTCTCATAACAAGAAGAAATAAGCATTTGGCGGCCGTCCAAATACAGAGTTCTTCCTATTCCAAGAGTAGGGATGGTACATCCCACCTCTCCAGTACACCTTCAAGTCTCCGTTGAAACGTGCCACTCATGTCTCTATATCGCAATCATCATTATATCAAAGTTACTTTCATGGAAAACTGGGCTCGAACCTACTTGGGTTTACACACAATCCTTGGTCATATCCTTTAGGTCTATAGGGTACCGGCACTTTTGGGGTCATCCCTCTTCCCATATGCACCAGAGAGTGCCCTACTCACTTGCCCTTTGGGTCACATGAGTTAATGAAGGTGATCAATCTCCTAACCCATGGCCCTCAGACAATGATAACTGTTAGCTCCCGACCCTATGGTCATGTGCAACTAGGGAATTAGGCAACTCCGTCTTTCATCGGTCTTATCCCTACCTGACCCTAGGATAGACTTGGGATTCTCTTATAGTACAGGTCTGACTTAGAACCTTACCCAAGCCTTCATCATCTCTTTTTGCATTCGTGACTGACTTTCATCCCTTCACAGGGGTCATGGCAACCTGCCTACCTTGGTCAGGCCCCATACCGGTTACTCCCATGGTAACACGTCCACGCACTTAGAGATGGTTATCTATGGGCCTATAGGTTCATTTTCATACCATGTACTCTTCACTTAGCTTCTCAAGATCCTATGAGACCTCTTCAGGTCACCTCAAAACCGACAGAACTGGTACACACCCTACCAAAGGGTCCTCTCCCAGGATGGGAGGAAACTACAACCCGTGACAGCAAGGTCACAACCATCCTTTAGGTTTTCATCCATATGAGCATGCTTAAACCAACCACTACTAAGGCACAAGCGTACCTACGAAACCATGCTAAGTCACACTCGTTTTCTTTCCTCATCATCAGATCAACTTATTCGTGAGGGGTTCATCAAACATACCCTTACCTGAAGGGGTTTTCCTTTACCTCTACACATTAAGAGTACCATGCTCGAAACTATAGAGACTCAAATCTCAACATGAGCATTGGGTACACCGCTTCCCCTCTTAGGCCTAGGAACCCTAGGTTCGCCTCCGGGTGTCCAACCGTATGCTCATTCTCTTAACCAGGAATCCAACATGTCCGAGATATGTCATGTACTCCCATGATCTTTCTACTCAAGCAACACTTCAAAGTTGTTTCCTCTTCCTGGACAACTACTAGGTATAAAACCTCACAACTGGTGCCTTAACCTCCTCAGGTCTAAAGCACTCTCTATCTCATCTAGTAGGTAATGACTTGTACCATAGGTGCCAGAAGCATCATCCTCCCTCTAGGGTTTGGTTACTCTTAAGCTAACCCAGACATCATCAACCTCCAGGGATCATGCATGAGGCGACCATTATCATCCACTTAGGTCGCATCCTTCTCGACTCCCACTATTTCTCAAGTTTCGGGGTTTTAGGCTCCCAACTTTCTTGGCCGAGGTCTGCTCCCTCTCTCTAGAGCTAATCCTACAACCAACCTCTCTTGGCTCGTATGACGATCCCAAAGCATGTCCAACCAAACACTCGGTCTAACTCATCATGTCATCTCTATCTCTACCCTTCACTTAGGTTTAGGGTTAAGATCATCCTCAAAGGATGAGCTAGGTTGCTACCTTTAATGGAGGTCTCCACCTCCCAGACTAACTCTCTCTACACATCCTCCTGCCAAGGAGGTCTATCCTCAGATCTCTCCTGAGGGCAATGACAACTTCTGTCATACGACCTAAGCATGTATCTATTCCTTTTACGCTTACTCTATTAAGCTTATGTCCATGACATCTTATTTACATGCTTTTTATTAATTTGGTGGAGGATTCCTTAATCCTTATCAACCCTACTTATACCTCAAGAGGGTGAGGAGAAGAGAGAAAACCCTAATCCTTAAGGTCCTTAATAGAATTTGAGTTGAGAAAGGACGAACGAGATGAGAGAGTCCTAAAAGGTATCTTATTTCGATTCATACCCTAAGACTTTGGCCAGGAAGTCACACGGATCCGGGAGTCCTCGTATTCCGACTAGCGGTGCGGAGGAAAATATTGCCAGCCCCCAGTCGTGATCCTTTTCTAGACACCTCTGTATTTCAGATAATCATCTAATAACTCCCTCGGTTCTATGGAATTTGTAAAATTTAATAATTATTAAAGATTAGATGGGGAACCTATGCTCTGATACCAATTGTAATGACCCCACCTCCCGGTAGCCCCCAATTAAGGGAGACTCGAAGGTCAGAGCCATTATTCAATAAACAGGATCAAAGGTTCGACAAATAATCAATAACAATTAAGAAACTTTACCAACTAAACTAAAAACTGGTATAAAATAAAACTTTCTTTACCTTTTGATCTCTGGGATTTCTAATCTTCTATCCATGAAAATGCTAAACTATCTAATCCTCCTGTGCATGTTATTCCTCATTTAATTCCACATCTGCTACTTTACTGTTTGTTCTTTTCATTTGTACCTAAAACACCGACAAACAAAACGTCGGTCAGTATATCGAAATATACTGGTATGTGGGGACAACCAAAAGTTTGCACATATGGATAGCAATTTAAATATCATAATCAAATTATTTAACAAGCCAATTTACACTTTTCAGTATGACATTCTCCACCGCTTTTGCCCTAACCCTGGCATACCCACCTTAGGGTGCCCTTTGCCAATGACTTAAGGCCACCTTCTCAATCCCGAGCTTGGTGCCTGAGGGTCACCACTCATGGTGCCCACTAGTCATGCAATATCATAGGCCACCTTCTTGGTGCCTGGGGTCACCACTCAAGGTGTCCATTGGTCTACCCATCTGGGCCTGACCTTTGGTATCATCCATCAGGGTGGCATGTAGGTGCGAGAATCCATACTTCTATTATTAATGTGATAATCATAGTGACTTTATAATTTGCAAATATGAACATCCAAACTGATAATTTGCAGTCAATGTGATCAATCATCCGGCAACCACGCGGGAAACTAATGCGGTTATTCATAAGCGTAACCACATACCTGTTAAGCAGACTTGAAACAGAATAGTCCAATCAACAAGGCAAGTAAGCATTCAATAAGATCCTGAAACAAACATCCAATATTTTCTATCATGGATCATGGCATCCAAGTCTAATAGACCTATTCGTGCCCTAGGGTTACTATTTCATTTTTTTAGGGTTTCTATTGCAATTAGGGTTTCCTTTCATCTTTTACTATTTCAAACCCTAATTATTCACAAAAGATATTAAGGTTATCCCTTTACAACATTTAACCTTATTTTCGAATTAAAGGCATCATTGTCCATCAATTAAATCCATTAAAATTATCTTACATTAAAACTATCACTTCTATCCTTTTAATCCATGACAAGATCATTATGCTTATTTATCATCAATGTGTAATTCATTATACTCTATTACTCATATGAACGTTATTAATCACCAATTCTACCTTGATTCATGAGAAAACCCTAATTACTTCATTTAGGGTATTTATTCATCAATTAAGAACTTTAATGCTCGAAATAACTTAGACTTCGCATATTCCAATTTTAATCATGAAATTAATCAATTAAAGCCATTAATAGTCGAATCAATCAACATTAGGGTTTCAAGGCCCATTAAAGTACATCCATGCATATGGAATTAACTTATTATATGCAAAGTTCATCTTTTTCCTTCCTAATGTTCCTTTTTAACATTAACAGGCTAATATCCACTTTAATCATTTATTAAACCCTACTAACCACTTTAATCATATCAAAATAGGGTTATTTAAACATTAACACATTAAAATTGATATCTTCCATCATTTTTCGAATTTCATAAGGAATCAGGTTTCATTTATATTGTATTTGGATTCCTCTCGATTTTCTGAGCAAGTTTCATATGTTATGCGTGTTAAACGGAGCTACGAATAAAAAGATATGATTTAAGCAAAATTACCTATTTTTGGCCAATCCAAGAGCGCCACGTGGTCAATCCCTTGCGCAGTTGTCCAATTAGGGAAAATATAACTGAATTACTAGTTTGCCCTCCACTTAAGTAGCCTGTCCTTTGACACGTCGGGGGTAGAATCGTCCAAAGCTCATCTACCATCTTCAACCTTGAGCAGCAGACATCGCGGCCGCCCTAGCCGCCAAGCTGCAGCTTTGGCGCGCTCTTCCTCGCCTCCCTTGGCCTCGGCGGCCACCACGGAGGGTTCTCCTGCCCCCGCCAT
Organism: Alisma plantago-aquatica; assembly: GCA_963693085.1. Lineage (NCBI taxonomy): Eukaryota > Viridiplantae > Streptophyta > Magnoliopsida > Alismatales > Alismataceae > Alisma > Alisma plantago-aquatica. The sequence goes on from OY856410.1 coordinate 569,026,980, forward strand.
ACCCTGGAGCACACAAAGCTCCCCCAAGCTGTGGCTTTACTTCCGTCCATGGGCGCAACTCATCTGCTGTTGCTGCTGCACGTGCAGCACCTTTGCAGGCATATGGGCGGAGTTGTTCCAAGCTCAGGACGTCGGCGATGGTCCCACTGCTTCCGTCTCCCCCCACCGTACCTATAGAAGCTCAAAGATAGAGCCATGGTGGCTGGGATTGGTCGTGACGATCTGCAACCCATGGTGGTCATGTGCAGCCATACCACTGTAGCGGCGCACAACTAGGAGGAAGGGAGGTCCACTGAGCGTCCCCATGATGTCGTGGGAGCAGCATGGCCCCAACGCAACTCTTCCATGGTCATTCTTCTCCATGGATCGATCATGCTTTCGACTAGGGTTTGAATGTGGAAGAACATGAAGAAAGGAAGGAGAGATATATGTGAGATCTCTATGGAAATCAAACCAGCAGGCCAACCCCCTTATATAGGGGAGGGTTTTCGTACCCTAAGATGTGCATCCACAAGGATGCAAGGTTTTTCCAATTAGGAAACTAATTCCTTCATTAGAAAACAACCTTTCTCTCTCCTTACTATCCCTTTGATATTTCTCTTTTCTTGGGTAATTTAAGAATTTGAAACTCATCTCACTATTACCTTTATTATTTGATTTTAATTCATTGATCACGAAATCCTATTTTCCTTTATTTAGAAAATGCTTTCTTTTTTAACAATACCACCTAATTATTCAATAATGTATCACATTATTTTCTTATTTTGCTTTATAGGTATTTTCTCTTTCCTCTTTATTCATTGGGACTACTTGGATCCCAAGAAACTCTAATAATTCGAAATTCCTTTTTAAAGGAATGCTCATCATCCTTAAATGCATCAATATGCATTATTCTCATTATCCTGTTTTATTTCTTATTAAAATATTTCCTTTTGTGGATTTCTCTTTTATTTCTCTCTTATTTTCCTCATTAGTATTCCTTTTATTATTAGGAATCATTGGGATACGAAATTCCACTATGGATAACTCAAAAATACCTCTTTTCACATATTTCCTTATTTCATCAATGTTTTCAATTTCTTTATTAACAAGGAAATACTTAATTGCTATTTTCTTTTCTTATTGCCTTTTCTTCACAACTTTGGACTCCTTGGAACCCAAGGAATCTAATAGGCACGAAATCCTCTTTGTATTTTCCTTCTAGAGGTTTCCAAACCTTTCTTATCTCTAAATCTCAGTTATTCATTAATTAATTGAATATCCTTGTTATTGGGCCCAATAACCAATAAAGCCCACAAATCAAACAACAAGGCTATTGTAAATGAAATCCATGCATTCATCCATTATTTGTTCATTTATCTTTATTATGAGAAATTAAATTTCTCAACAAATGAACCCAAAATTTGGGGTTGTAACAGTTCCCATGTGTGTGACCCGATAGGTCCCATATCATGTTCGAAGTGAATGTATATAACTAGCTTATGACATCACAAGCAAAGAGTGGTGCCTTGTCACACATTATTGCGACCCAAGTGAATGGAAAGTTGGGGAGCTTCAACCTACAATCTATGTACGGTGTTATAGTGTTTGTATAGTTCTTTTATCACTAATATCCATATTAAACTAGAGGCATGCAGCAGTCACCCTCATTATTATTCAATCTTGTTTTTTGAACCGGAGCAGACTGCATGAGATATATGTAAGCTCAATATCATATATTGACTCAAAGGCATATGGATATATTTTTCTCAGTGTTACTAATCAAGAGGCCCATGATATCATACTCCTATAGGAGGAACAAATTATATATCTATCACTCACATTCAATCCCTATGTGTCAAAGTCACCCAATCATCACTGTTATAACAACCCATGTTTCAGGACTGTGTTTGATGATGTCAAAGTATAGCCAATGACATGTAATGAGTGTAGTGATTTCAGGTTTAAGAACCACAACCACCACCATCACTGTGAGACCTGACTATAACTTCCATTATGATGGCTTCCATGTGTCAGTCTCACGATGGTTTTGTCTGATAAACTATTCCCTAACATGTATCTGTGTGCTTGGTTTGATATTTCCATGTCATGACTAATGCGATTTAGTCATCAACCAACTCACACTCTTATATTATGTGTTATTGTTGTCTATCCACCTTCCACAATAACAACTGATTAGAGAAAAAAATGAGATTATCTATACTCTTAACATCTGTATGATCTCATTCTTCCAAGTCACGTACTTGAAGCCATATGCCATTGAGTAATATAATTCTTGACATATATTATGTTATTAATTATCTCATAACTGAATATACAAAATAAATTGGAAGGTTTCCTTTATTATTATCAAATCAAATATCTAATGCCATATCCCAATCATCACATGATTGACTCTCTGGGAATACAGACCAACAGGCTCCCACTTGCACTTAGAGCCAATCACCCACGGATCTCATCCCGAGTGACATAACATGACCTCATGCTTCTGCTATGCAAGTGCTTTTATAGAGGGTTTAGCAAAGTTTTCCTTGAGTTGGTATTTTGCAATTTCCAAATCTCTTCATTGTAAGACTATTCATATGAGATGGAAGGGTCATAGTATGCTATCTAAGATTCCCAACCTAATAAGTAGCTCCATTGTTGTCATCTGTATTTCTACTACATCATCAATGGTTTATAACCTCATATAAGTTTACCCATATGAACTTCTTGATCCATACAATATCCTCTATTGTTCTTATAACATAGAGATACTTGGCTTCTTTTGTAGATTTGAACTACTTTCATTGCTCAGAACTCTTTCTAGCTTACAATTCTCATTTAATGTCAAATAGTATTGTGATAATTTGGTCAGTTTGGAAGCTTGCATGGTTGTAACCCTTTACATCCAACTCTTCCTTATTACCATAACCAAGGAACCAATAATTTAAGTGATTTACAAGCACATAAGGATGTTCATTATGGTATTCTAGTGACTCTCACTAGTATCTGACATATACCCTCTCGTCAAGTCCAATACTTATGAGATTTCTATGTAGGTATATATGTGTCCTCTCATCATGTCAATACATATGGTATGACTAGATATCCTCTCATCATGTCCAATACATATGAGATTACTAGATATCTTCTCATCATGTCCAATACATATGAGATAACGGGATAAGTACATAGCATTGCATTCACGATAGATCTGTTGGCATTAAACCATGTCTCCCTGTTCTTCATAAGAACTAGGACACTAGTATCTTGAAAGAATAACTCTATGAAACATGAACAACTTTTCTCTCACTGACTCTTACATGTTGAACCCTTCAGCATATTACCAATGTATGCACTTTTCCTTAGGTCAAGAAGCTTTCCAAATCTATCTCTATAGACCTCAATCCTTATCACATAGGTTGTCTCACCTAAACCCTTCATATAGAAGGTAATTTCCTGGCCAGGTTTTAATATTTATAGGATAAGGACGTTATTTCCCATCATTATGTGGAATATCAATATGCTCCCTCAAAATATTTTGTAATCATAGATTCCATCTACATTTTGAATCAAGACAAACCCTTTGACTATCTTGTCAAATTGAAGATTTCATCTTTGAGCTGCTTGCTTCAATCCTCAGATTGACCTTTGTAGCATATAGACTTTATTTGCATTAATGGATATATAAAACCATTAGGTTGTGTCATATATAAATCCTCTTAATTATTACAATTAAGGAATGTGGTTTTAACATCAATATGCCAAATCTCATAGTCATACTAAGTTGTAATAACAAGCATGATCCAGATGGATTTAACCATGGTAACTGGTGAAAGACATCATCATGTTCAACACCTTGAACTTGTTTGAAGTTTTTGCAACTAATCTACCCTTCCAAGTTGGGTCTTCTTACAAAGACCCAATGCACCCTATGGCTTTTACTCTTTCAGATGGATCCACTAAGGTCATACCTTATTAGTTTACATGAAGTCCATCATAGATCTCATGGCCTCAAGCTCTTTTCTAGAATTTGGTTCCACAATAGTTTCTAGATAGGTAGTTAACTCATTGCTATGATCAACTTACCACCTTCTTGAGTTATAAGATATCATAATCTTTCCAGCTCAAGGCATTCTACTAAAACTATGAGTTCTTTGTTCCAATAAGGAACTGGAGATTCCACAACAACTTGTGATTCTCCTTGTTCCTATCGTACCTCTTTAGGTTCTATATTTTCTTATTTGTCTCAAACATTTTGAGTTCTAATTTTTCTCCCATTGATTCCTTTGGAACTAAGATCCCATTAGGAATTCGGCCATCCTAGCAACAAACACTTAGTTGTCGGACTGGAATATAAGTAGTATACAACAAGATAACATTCATGTGATTTGTGGATAAAGACTTTTACGAAACTATTTTTTATATAAGATTTCAATCCCAATTACTACAAAAGAATCATTGGGATACTTCCCATGCCATATTTCATATGGTGTCTTTTGAACCTTTTTAGACAGTAGATTATTTAGTGTTTATGCATGTTCCAAAAAGAAATTGTAAGATTAGATAGATTTTATTGATAATCTCACCATGACTTAATAGGGTGTGATACCTTCTTTATGACAAATCAGTATGTTTCAAGTGGAGTTCATTATGGTATACTATCATGATATCCCAGAAGGTCCTCAAACTCTTAGTATAAAATATTTCAACATCGATCAAATTGAGGTATCTTAATACTTTTACCAATTTAGTTATGTACTTCATTTATGATCTCCTTGAACACTTCAAGAGATCCAAACTTGTATTTCATTAAATACAAACTTCAATATCTACTGATCGTATCAGTAAATATAATGAGGTACTTGCAACTACTTTTAGCATTCAACCGATCAGGTCTACGTACATTAGTATGTACTTGTCCTAGTGGAATAGTTGATCTCCCACTACATCTACTAAAGATGCTTTTGTCATTTTGCACAACAAATTAGACATGCATGTATGTATTCATTCAATAACCAAAAGAGTCTAGATAGCCATCATATGGATTCTAGAAATGCATTTCTCATTTATGCACTCTAGATGATAGTGCTATAGGTATTCAATGTTTGAGTTATCAAGTCATTCAATATATGTGTCATACACATTTGTCTTATCAACTATAAAGTATAGTTATGAGACATAGGGCATTGCCACAATAGATCATAATGTTCTTGTCATACAAAACATATGATGTTTGGCAAGTACATAATAGCAATTCAATAATTATATTATGTGCCCATGAATGACAACCTTCAACTATAGTGGTAAAAACCCTTGCTCAATATAGTACTAGCTTACTTCTTCTCAGATCTTGAAGTAGAGATCTCTATCTCTATGTTCTTCCTGACATCCTCCATGAAGAGGATAATTCCTTTCCAATGTCCAAACAAGTGACAATGGTGGCACTTTATTTTCTTTATCCTTTAAGTGAAAAGGATAGATACCTTTTACACTTATCCTTCTCTATATAATGAGTGAAGAAGAGTTGGGCTTCATCTTAGCCTCAGAACACTTCTTAGCATTTCTTTTTCCCTAAGACTCACTTCCGTTGACACCATCACAGATATGTCCTTGTTCTTCCTTGCATTGGCATCAACATGCCTAGAAAGTGATAAACTGACTATATTATTCATGCAATACTTGCATAATCATGTTCATGGTCAACTTTTGACCTAAGAGAAATCCCAGTCATTCCTCATGTTCAATCACATTGAACATATGGGGGTTCTACTGAACCTCGCTTTGTTAGTTTGCACTCAAATTAGCACTTAGGAGACATTATACCTTCTTTCCTTTACATGATTCTTAAAATGTGTTACCATCTCGAGAAAGTCCATGTATTTGTGTTGTTAATGAAACTCATAGTTAATACAACATAACATTAGGTATTCAAATGTCTATGGCATCATTGGCATTCTTCCAATAAGCAACCAATTAGCCTTAGATGCATTTGGAGTGGGTTCCTCTGGCATTGGTCTATCAAGGACATAGAGTTTTTGCTCATTTATGAGAACATTTCTCAAAGCCCTTAACCAATTGTGGAACTTTATCTCATTTTGTCCTTCTAAAGGACTTATCCCAATTCAAACATGTTTGTTTTTGACATTTAATTCTACAAATAAATATTGCAACCTTTTCAAAATATTTTTTTATTTTGTTTGGTTCGATAATTTATATGATATTAATTAGGTTTTTAATTATGATCGCTCCCACTATTTTATTCAAATTGATCGCCTTTAATATCAATTCAGAATATTGCAACGTACAGTATTCTAGTGGGCCAAGATCCATATTTCATCAGGTCATGAGTCAACTTTTACCGATCACCCACAACCTGATTACTTAGTTAGGCCATCATGACAATTGCATCATATGTAACTGTTGAATATATGATATGTGCAACTCTTTGCCATAATAATCTACATGCCCACTGTGCTTGGGCTCACCAAGTCACGAGCCAAGCCTAACCCAATAGCCAATACGATAGATATGCATCATGCTTTGTGCAAATCTATATATCTGCCATCACACTTCCACGAGATAGATGATGCACCATGCTATGTGCAAATCTACACTTGGTTGATCAAGCTTTTCATGTGTATTGCTAATGGAAGACATCTAATACTTAAGATTTAAGTTGGGGGAGTTTATTAGTATAAATACATATACTTCATCTAATCACCACATATATAGAATGTATCATACACATTCTATAACCACAAACAAGAACATGCAATAAATAAAATACCCAAGTATTGGTTATGGCCATAGTAATGTAATTCCTTGGAGCCACAAGGAATTACAACCACCTATGGTCCACATCATATGCAACCTATTGTTGGTGAAGATCTATGCTCGAACCAATCTGGGTTGATCGGTTCAACTCTTGAACCGATCAGCTCACCTCCTAGTCGCTTCATTGGGATCATCAAAAATAGTCGTCTGGTTCTCAGGCCCTAGCATTGTTTGGACACATCCTGCCGGTCGGTTGGGCTACCAATCGATCGGTTCATCCTCCTATTGTCTGGCCTCCTCGGCCCTCCAGTTGATCGGGTCGTCTCACAAGATGGTCGTTTCACCTTTGTGCAGATCATCATCTCATGTCGAAATATAAATTAAAACTATCCTATTTTTTATTACATTGTATATGGGAAAATCCTAAGTTACATTTTAGGGGAAATAGGAAGAAGAGAATTAATTTACATTTGGAAAGTAGAGAGAGGCTCAGTAAATAGACTGATCGACAACAAGAACAACAACCACAACCATTCACACATAGATATGGGGTTTTGGCCATAACCATGCTTTACATTCAGCATCAAAATCAATTTTATGGTGAATTGCATATATATCATATATATATGCATACACACATACACACACACACATATATATATATATACATATACATATATATATAGCTAGGCTAGTGTACACTTGAGTATACTGGAAGCACCGTACACCTCAGTCATTTTTGAAGATGCAATAAATTTTTGAAAAATCTAAACCATTTATCTTCTTAATTATCATAAGAACATACTATATAATAAATTTTAGCTTATTTGGACACTTATAGGTTGTGCATCTGAAGGATGCAAAAATAATGTATTTCAAATTAGTTTGGTGTGTCGATTTTGTTATCTTTGGATGAGTGACTTAGACTCATCCAAATGAGTTCAAATTCTATATGTGACCTATTATTATTGTAACCATGAAGATCAATGGATTAGATTTTGGAAAAACTTAGTCTAGATAGGCAAACACCATTGGGGTGTATGGCGTGATCTGTACACTCAGGTGTATTCTAGCCTGACTCTCTCTCTCATTGTATATATATATATATATATATATATATATATATATATATATAGAGAGAGAGAGAGAGAGAGAGAGAGAGAGAGAGTCAGGCTAGAATATACTCAAGTGTGATTGCATATCAAGACTATTTTTTGTGAAATCTAAACCATTGATTTTCACTATCATACTATAACTAGGCTACATACAAATTTTGAGTCCATTTGGATGAGTGTAAGTCACTCATCCAAGGGTAACAAAACGACACGCGAAACTAATTTGTAATGTATAATTTTTGTGGTCTTTATAACATGACCTATAAATGTCCAAATGTGCTCAAATTTTGTGTATGATCTATTCACAAGATTTTTAAGAAGATCAATGGATTAGATTTTAGAAAAAAATTGTATCATGAAAAGCTACTTGAGAGTATTCTGTTCTGAATACACTTGAGTGTATTCGAGCCTGACTCTCTCTCTCTCTCTCTCTCTCTCTATATATATATATATATATATATATATATGTATATATATATTTAAGAAGATCAACACATTAGATTTTTGGAAAAAAAATTTGCATCATGGAAAACTACTTGAGAGTATTCTGCTCCAAATACACTCGAGTGTATTCTATCCTGACTCTCTCTCTCTCTCTCTCTCTCTCTATATATATATATATATATATATATATATATATAGAGAGAGAGAGAGAGAGAGAGAATAAGCTAGAATACACTCGAGTGTACAGATCACACGAATACACCCAAGTGTGTTTGCATATCAACACTATTTTCTGCAAAATATAAAGCATTGATCTTCACCATCATACTATAAATAGGCTACATACAAAATTTGAGCCCATTTGGATGAGTATAAGTCACTCGTCCAAGGGCAACAAAATTGACGTGTGTAACTAATTTGAATTGCATAATTTTTGCAGCCTTTGTAACATGATCTATAAATGTCCAAGTATGCTCAAATTTTGTGTATGAGCTTTTCACAAGATGTTTAAGAAGTTCAACATATTATATTTTTGAAAAAAAAAACATTGCATCATGAAAAACTACTTGAGTGTATTCTGCTCCAAATACACTCGAGTGTATTCTAGCCTAACTACATACACACACATTATATATATATATATATATATATATATATATATATATATATATATATATCTGTGTGTGTGTATGTATATATATAGTCAGGCTTGAATGTACTCGAGTGTACAAATTACACCATACACTTCAATGGTGTTTGCCTATCTAGACCTTGTCTTTCAAAAATCTAATCCATTGATCTTCATGGTTACAATAATAATAGGCCACATACAAAATTTGTACTCATTTGGATGAGTGTAAGTCACTCATCCAAGGACAACAAAATTGACGCACAAAACTAATTTGAAATGCAAGCTTCTTTCATCATTTAGATGCACGATCTATAAGTATCCAAATGAGCTAAAATTTATTAAATTATATATTCTTAAGATATTTAAGAAGATCAACGGTTTAGAATTTTTTCAAAAAAGTTACTGCATCTTTAAAAATGACTGAAGTGTACGGTGCCTCCAGTACACTCGAGTGTACACTAGCCTAACTCTCTCTCTCTCTCTTTATATATATATATATATATATATATATGTGTGTGTGTGTGTATTTGGGTTCTTTAGTGGTGACTTAGATGGACGTGCACATCGACCAGTTTGAATATTCACATCTCATGCAATAAATAACTCAATAAGACCAAAATATGATCATATTAATTATTCCAAAACATAATTAACTGATGTGACTCTGATACCACTGCAGGAAAATATGACATCATGTAGGTAGCAAAAACAAAAAAAATTACTTACATACTTTCCATTAACCAACAGATCACGTCAATAACTTTACAATGGGACAAATGATTTTACAAAGATATACCTGGTCCTGAAACAAGTCCAGTGACAATCCTTGAGATGCACACTCTATCTTGGACGGTGGTTGTGTCGCTCCTAGTCACACTCAAACTCGTTTGACTACTCCTTCACAGACATCAGACTCAGACAACTACTATAGCGGCTCCTCAGATCTCCCCACGGATTGTGAGTTGACATTGTCCTCCTAGCATCAACCAACAAAAACTTACCTCTAGAGTAGTCCACACGGATCAACTAGAACTTTTATTTTTCTGTAGGAACGGACAGGAAGGAGTTGTCCCTCCCATTGGTGTACTAGTCACCAACATGCTCTCCCACAATAATGATCCTCAGTTGTTTCTCTCACATGGCTATCCCTCCCTAGTTGAGTAGGACTTGCCTGGGCTCTCGTGGTTACGATAACCAGAGTGGATAACACTTGTCAGAGCAACTGATTCTCAATTGTCTGTGTAGTAGTTGTACTCTAGGAATCCCCCAGTACTCCTTTATATATAGGAGGGGTTAGGGTCAGGGTTCCCAATCCCCAGCCAATGTGGGACTAAAGCGTGAGTGGAAAGAAAGTAGATCTTGAATTTTTGTAACCTTTTTGGAAGTTCCACAACATGTATGCAACAAAATGGTTGTCTCACTAAGTGAGACTGTCATCTCGCTAAGTGAGACGGTCATTTCACTAAGAGAAACGATCATTTGGGATGCGAGACAGTTCTCTCTCTAAGTGAGACGGTCGTTTCACACTTTCCTATTCAGATATGAATTGAAAAATTAATTCCTAATTAATATCATACATTAGTTTACTTGCACCCCAAGTATGTGCAATTGAAACAAGTTTGAGAAAACTCCAAAACTTTCATTCATCCCATCTTGGACATCTCAAACAAGATAAATGCCCATTCACTCACCCAGACAGTTGTCTGGTGAGTTCGAGTCGAATCGATCTATTTAACAGCTTGAACTGGTCAGTTCATAGGGTAGAACTAAGCTAATTCAATTTCTGATCTGCCTGACAACCCAATGGCTGTCTCAACACTTGAGACGCCTGTCTGGTTGCCAAAATGGCTATCTCACCTAGTGAGATGGTCATTTGGTAGTTTAGATAGCCAATCTGTCGACATGTTGTGTGAATTGAGTACCTAAACACTTTAGTGCTTAATTCAATTATCATTTAAGATCAAACTTCTCTTCTGGATGAGTTCCTATTTGTGTGACCCTATAGGTCTCATATCACATTGGCACTGAATGTCCATAACTAGATTATGACATCACAAGCAAAGACTGGTGCCTAGTCATGTATCATTGCTATCCAAGTGAATGAAAAGTTGGGGAGCATCTTCAACCTACAATCTATGTATGGTGTTATAGTATTTGTAGAGTTCCTTTGTCACTGATATCCAGATTGAACTAGAGGTATGGAGCAGTCACCCTTACTATTATTCAATCTTGTTTCTTGAACCAGAGTAGACTGTATGAGATATATGTAAGCTCAATATCATATATTGACTCACATGCGTATGGCCATACTTTTCTCAATCTCGCTAATCAAGAGGCCTAGGATATCATACACCTATACGAGGGACAACTCCCATATCTATCACTCACAATCAATCCTCATGTGTCAAAGTCACTCAATCATCACTGTTATAACAACCCATGTTTCGAGACTACGTTTGATGATGTCAAGGTGTACCCAATGACATGTGATTAGTGTAGTGATTTTAGGTCTATGAACCACAACCACCACCATCACTATGAGACCTGAATATGACTTCTATGATGATGGCTTCCATGTGTCATTCTCACAGTGGGTCTATTTGATACACTATTACCTAACATATATTTGTGTGCTTGGTTTGATATTACCATATCAGGAGTAATGAGATTTAGTCATCAACTAACTCATGCTCTGATCTTATGTATTATTGTTGTCTATCAACCTTCCACAATAACATCTGATCATGGAGATAATGAGATTGTATATACTCTTAACATCCATATGATCTCATTCTTCCGAGTCACGTACTTGAAGACACACATCATTGCGTAACATCATTATCTAGACATTTATTATGTTATTCATAATCTCATAACTGAATGTACAAATTTATTTGAAAGCTTGCCTTTATTATTATCAAATCAAGTATCTAATGTCATATCCCATTCATCACATGATTGGCTCTCTTGGCATACATATCAACACATCCCACCTTTAGATACCCCTCCCCACTCCCAACTAGCGACCCTTTTGTGAAACTTCTTATTGTTGTTAGAGAACCACCAGAGGTCAACAAGAAGAATATTGGTCGAAGAAAAATTCAAAAAGGTTTTGAGCATTAATGCATGTTGTGGCATGCCTTGAATCAAACTTCCCAAGGACAACAAACCTTCTAATTTATTTCAATGACTCCTACATGTAGGACCTTCTTTAGTAACCTCTTTCATTTTGTTCTTCCATTTTTTTCTTCTACATTGATCAAAACCATCAGTGCTCCATGTTGGGAATTTTCACATATAATAAAGAGACCTCCCTTTATTCTCCTTTTTCTCAAGATATAGTTAATTCTTGAGTAAAGGAGTTTGTTGCAACTTTAGGAGGATAAAGCTTGAATCCTTGGTTCTAATTTTGTGGTTCCTTGTGCAGATTATGTTTTATTTACCATTGAGATGATTAATATAATTTTTGGTTCATTTTTTTCTACACTTTAAAAGGATAATATTAGTTTTACTCAACAAACTCCTAAAATGCTAGAAGATGATATTTTATGGACTGATTTGTGAGTATAAGATAGAAATATGATTTTTCATATCTTCCTTGACCTCTTAAATATACTTTCTATTGTGAAGCAAGTGCTCCCTTAAAACATTAATTGATTAAAATTCGAATCACATGTATAAACGTCCCTAAAATTGTCATTTTATTGTTATATCATAAGAAGGGAAAGAGATCTACATACTTTTTCTATTAGTAAAGGTGGTTCATCTATGCTTGGTTTTGGTTTTTATGTATCATTTGTATCCTTAGAGTTTTAAGCTGAAGTTGTAGGTACTATCTTGTAGAGTCTTGTTAATCAATTTGTAAAATTTTATACGCTAATGAGATTGCTATGATGAGTTATCCCTATAATGGCCTTAATGGAAGATTGGGCTTTCATGTGCCCTAATTTGATATTTTGGTCCTATTAATGACAGAGGATGGTTACCATGATTGAATAAATTAATAATATTTTATAAGTATAATATCTTCTAAAGTTGTAATACCTGATTAATTTCACGGCCACATGTAAATGCTTTGTATGTGGTTTGATTATTGAAGTAAAAAATTAAGTAATTGGCTTAGTTAAAAAAAGTGTATGATTATCATGTAGTTTTTTTTACTATAGAACCATATTAATATCAAAGTTGTTAAATGTGAAAAATAAACCTTTTAATAATTTTAATTGTCAGAAGGGGCTCGTAGTTGTATAATTTGAGAATGTTTTCTCTACTGTCTACAAATGTGTAGAAAACGAATCTTCCTTTCTGAATTCTGTAATGACCATGAGAGAGTTTAAAAATAATTTGTTTGAAAGATCTATTGAAGAATCCAACTACATGCATCAATATGCGTATGCAAAGAAGGTTTATCTCCGTCATCCCAATTTCAAGATGATGAGAATGGTTGATGTTGTGTCTCATATTTTGTTTGATGAGAGATACAATGGTCCCAAATCGGATTTGAAGGTTGTATTCCTGATCTTTGGTATAGTGACATGGATACCCATAATGGGTCATATTTTTAGTGAGATGACCGTTGTGCTCCTATTAGTAGATTGGGTCATCATTCCACATAGTTTGTCACTCGTATTGATCGAGAAAAAGAGACTACAAGATTGGGTCATCTTAAGGTCTTGTACAAGGCTTATTACGGCTTTGCTGTAATCTGTGGATAGTTTAAGTGCTACATCTCAAACTACACAAGACTTATTAAATTATATACTTTAGTTCTTTAGCATAGATTTTATATGATACATCTCGATTCGTACTTTTTTATTGTGTTCCCTACGTAGTGTATGTGATGTAATTGTCTTGTAAAGAGATCTTTTGTATACCTGTTATGGGTGAAGCCACCGAACACGTTTGAAGTTACATGATATTAAAATAAGATCAATCCACAACAAAAAAACTTTATATAACACACCACATTGTGTATTAGAAAAGTGTTACACAATGCAACACACCCACATATGCAATTCGTTGTGAATTCTATAGATACACATGGGAATTCTGTAGGTGTTGGACTCTATGCTCTAAAGCAATCTCCATTCTCTAGGCAGTTATTTCGGAATTCTATAGATGAATTGACAGATGATGGGACACTAAATAGTGTGATCTATTTCAAATGAAGCCACATTTTCTGTCCTTATTTTACTCTTTAATTTTCTGCATTTTTGTCATCATGAGGAGGAGAGGTCCAACTCTATTACCTCGGCGAAAGAGCCTTTATTTGTTGCTATAAACTTTCCCTCTAAGTAATTCTGTTGGGTTCGAATCTGCAACAACTTACGATACTTGTCAGTTTAACTAACTGAAAATCGCCCTCACTTCACTCTACGTCTCTATCTAAATGCATCTAGGCGGATCATTGATCAAGTAGTTTTCTTTCGTTGTGCACTTATTTGGGTATTCTACGGATGAAATACGAAGGGACTGAAACCATCGCCCAAAGATGCATGCCCAAAACCGAGAGAGAGACGAATCAACTTACCAACAACCGCATCATGCACGCGTGCGATTGCAACAGCAACTGATTAGACGGCGGTTGGAATAGACATTAATGGATCTGAATTATGTTGGCTAGCTACTGTCAAGGACAAGAGGGCCATTTGATTGAATGCAACAACCGCTTAGAAGTGGCGGGCAGGAACTAACGGGTGGGTGGATTAGCACAGTGATGAAGCCACCACCGACCTGAGCAAGTGACTGAGTGAGCAGATAACTGAGGGGGAAAAGACAGCGCCCAACCAGGGCTACCTAGGACCTCTTAGGAGTCTAGTACCAGAAGGTGTACCCTCGTTCCTCATAGGGTTTAGTTTTGAAAACGCCTTGGCTGTTTCACGCGTCCTAGACGCGGCGGTAAACCACCATCCCACTGCCGCACGCGTCCTAACTGGCCACCTACCACTCAGCTTTTGTCAGATCAGCTGAACCGGGTCAAATACCCCAATCGAACCAGCCGGTCTCAACTACCCCAATCAAACCGGGCCACAATATTTCCCCCCCATATTTCCCCCCGATATTCGAACGATATTTCTCCCGGCTGCGCCCAGTTCCCCCGGCGACTTCCGCTGCGCCCAGTTCCCCCGGCGACTTCCGCTGCGCCCACTTCCGACGATGCGCCGCGCATACATCCCGGCCGCCGGCGCCTACTGTTTCGCACACCGCGGAGATCACCTCGCACCAGCTCCTTCTCTCTTTCTCAGCAGGCCGCCGCCCACTTCCGACGCTACGCCGCGCATGGATCCTTGCAACTCCGACGACGCCCACTGCCACATTTCTAACTACATTAGGCGCTTTGACATTACAAGTAGGCGCATGGTGTACAACAATTGCTCGATCAAATGCTCTCTGTACTGTATATTGCCTAATTTATCACCTGAAATGAATTAGGCGCGCATTCACGAAATTCACGCTACAATAGGCCCATTTCATGGTAGAAGTAGGCGCATTCAGATTATAAGTAGGCGCATTTAACATTAAGTAGGCGCATATATATCCAGGCTCAAGTACGAGCATTACAAGTAAAGGCGCATAAACATCCATATGTAGGCGCATTTCATATCAGAAGTATGCGCCTATACGCTCAAGTAGGCGCATTCCTACTCAAGTAGGCACATTCACTCTCAAGTAGGCGCATTCCACCATGCCAAATTAATGAACTTAAGCAATAAATGCAGCAGTTTTGCATCCAAGCAAGTAGTTCAAGTAGTTAATGATGTAGTTGGGATGAAAGCTTGAAGAGAACGTGCTGTTAGTTAGAGTAGTTAATGATGTAGCTGGGATGAAAGTTTGAAGAGAACGTGCACAATAGCTAGGATGAAGACTTGGGGAACAAGCACAACATTCCCTCCAAAACGTTCTCTCCGTTTTGTCCCTCCATTTCCACCCATTCCACATTGTAAATTGATGGCACGATGCATTAATTGCAGCTTCACCTACCAACCTGCTACTGTGCATTAATTGCAGCTTCACCTACCACGTCAATACCATTCTGTCAACGCAAAACCACCAAGAATACTGCCGCGTCCGGGACGCGTCATGGGCTAGCCACGTCAACATAGGATTTTCGATCCTCATAACGGGAGGCGGCACAATGACTTACAACTGCCGGCACATGGGCTACATAGTAATCGTCTTCTTCACTACAAGCAAAGCAAGTAACCAGTTGACTAGATTTATTATTTATAGATAGGTGTCGATGATGAATGGCTAATATTTATAGCTAGGACCATTCAGTTAGTGGCAGATTCATATAATCACATGCAATGTGGACCTGGACTGTAGCGTTTAGAATTTTAAATTGTACCGGATAGAGGGCCGGTCTGCGGGCCGGACAGTCGGACACCAACACCGTCGATTCATGTCGCAGGTGGTACCACGGCCACGCAGGTGGGCACGGCGCCGGTGGGATATATATCTTCCGTATCCCGGCCCTGTACCGTCTTTGTTGTAGCCAATTGGCCTCGGCTACCCTGACCAAATGTGTCGGTAGGAGGGAGCCAACCGACATGGTTTCTTGAACATCCCGCCATCACTCCACACCCGTCTCACCGACTCACCGTGAGGGTCGAGTAGCGGCGGTGTTATTGACGAGCGGCGAGGGGAAAGTACTGGATCGCCGGCGTCCAGCGGCCGTCTCATGAGTTCCTATGCGCGATCGGACAGCACACATCAGACGCACGTGCATGAGTTCCTTTGTTAACAATGCAGCCACCGGACAGCTGGCACACCCAAAGTGGTGTTGGCAACTAATTGCAATGTGTGATGTATCCCGCCTATTGTTCCAGTACTGAGCCTGTTTTTCTCCGAAAGGAACAAACTTGTCAGTCAATTAGATGTCCTATCTGGTTGTTGCATTGCAACAAGTATAGGTTGTTTTTTTTTTTAAATAAAAATAAAGGTGAGGTCCATGTTATTCATCCTGCCCCTCACGCAGGCCAATCATCAAGCATTACATGAGATCAACATCATTTTCCCAAGACCTCACAACAAAATAAACATCCTCAGAAAAAACAAAAGGACCCTCCCTCAAGCATGCAACGCAAAACGTCTCATTTAGCCACATCTCCAGTATCTTAAGAGTTACACTACACACAGTCCCCTTTACCCCCGGGTTCCCACCCGTTTTTTGGGAAAATACATCTGTAACATTTGCAGTTGTCTTTATATTAATACTCATGCAAAGTGCAGAGAATGGAACAATATGTCTCTCCACTTTTCTCTCCAGAGTATTAATACTCATGCAAAGTCCATGCAAAGCGTATTAATTCATTTTTTCTCTTGTAATTATTCCCTCCCGTTCTAATCCACCCACCTGCATTCCGGTATTAGTACAGTACCTACGGAATCCAATATCAACATTGATATGGAAGTATAAGTACAGTACCTACGGAATCCAGTAGTAACATTTGTCATCTGGACATAAGTACAGTACCTACAGAATCCATGCAAAATAAGTACAGTACCCATTGTTAATTCCAACTCAGTTTTTTCAAACATAAGTACAGTATTTACCAAATTATAAAACCAAACATAAGTACAATACTTAACAAATTACAAAATCAAGCATAATTGTATAACTGATCTGGAAGCATAAGTACAGTACCTACAGAATCCAATAACAACATTTTTCGCCTGGGCATAATTTTTTTACAAAAATATAGTGTACATCTGGTCCATAATCAACTATAAAATGCATCTATAAGTATTGTACCTAATTATTAATTTTCAACCCAGTTTGTCAAATATAAGTACAGTACCTCTCAAATTCATTTGTGAATGTATATGTATTTATTATAGGTACAGTACTTACGTAATCTGCAGTGGGGATAAATATGCAATAGAATTTTTTTGTAAGCTATAGTGGATTGATATCTGCCATTTGCATGACTGTTGCATGGAGTGGGCAGAGTATCTGTACCTTGCATTTATTTTGCATGATTTTACATGGGTAATAGTATCAAAAACCGGCTGCATGCTGGGATTAATTAAAAATCACCTATTCCCGAGTACCGGGTAGACCAGCGGGTAGGTCAGGTGTTATGTGTAGAATTTTTCTATCTTAAACGTTCAATCCTTCTCTCTTCTTGTGCCCGGAGTAGACAAGAAGAGTGTCAAAATCCACAACCTCATAATCACCTGCAGAAGCATCATCATGGGAAGACCTGTGTGAAGAGCAACTAGAGTGCTCGTCCCTCGGGGAGATGTGGTCATGTCCCAAATGGTTCACAAAGAAATCACGGAAATGTCTTTGATGCACACGCTTACGACGGCTGGCCGAATCAAACACCCATCTAGCAGTCTGGTCATCCTGAACATCATCGAATCTCTCTTCATTCTGTGCCTGGTTGAAACCGACAGTCACGACATCTCCTACAGGCTTGGGGGAGCCAGCCAAAGGCAAAGACTTGCCCCTGCACTCCCTCACCAAGTGACCAGGCGACCTGCATCAGAAGCAGATAGTTGGAGAAGACCATCCCGACCTGCAGCAATCGCCACTCTGACCTGCAGCAATCGCCACTCCGTCGACCATCCCGACCACAGCAAACCCCTCTTCGGAGACCACCGTCGGACGCCGCAACACCTGAGCCGCCTTGGCATGTGACTCTGTAAACATCCCTTTTTCCGCCCATGTCTCCTTGACCTCCTTCAATCGGGCCCCTGACAGCCGAGACGGACAAGGAAATATCCACGCCGCCTCCGGCCAAAGGACCGCTAGTTGCCGCCACCCCGACATCCTCGTCAGCATCACCACCCCGATCCCCACCTGCAAGAGAAAAGGGTTCGCCAAACTCCAAAGCCTCCGAGTCCTCCATTTCCGCGACCTTCAACGTCGTGGATAGAGGCCCGAAACGCTCCCAGGCCGCCTGAGCCGCCTTGAGACGGGCCTAGAAGTTCGAGATTGATTCCTTCGAGTTGGGAGGAGAGAGTAGGCGGAGCAACGTGGAGGGCATGGTGGAGTCTCCGGAGGGGCAAGCCCGCACAACCTCCACTAGTATGCGGCGATTGGGGGGGGGAACCCCCCTCGCCGGCCGCCGCCCCTAGGGCAGAATCGCCCTTGCGATCGTCGCCACCCCTAGAGCAAGCCCCCAAGCTCCAAGGTGTCAAGCTTCCTGCTCTTCAATAGTAGCCACACTCTTCCAACAAGTATAGGTTGGGAAAGAAAAAAAAATAATGTGGTTGATAATGCCGAATGCAGCACGCATCCTCGCGGTACAATGCGTCACTCTCTTGTTCAGTGCATTATGTGTTCTATGGTTAACTGGCACGCTATCCTGTAAAATCTACGGTCATAACTTTATCAGACTGAACAAGTGTAAAGTAATATACTAACCAAAACACACAATATTACTTTTTGTAATTTTCACATCTGATTCATTATTTTGTAATGAGAATGATTAAAATGTTACTTTTTAAGCCTCTAGTGATGACAGAAACATTGCTTAATTCTCCTACCCGAAATCGGCGATGGCTTCATAAATCTTTTTAAACCAAAATAAGTTGTGCTTTTAATTTTTTTATATAATGTCTTACCATGTACTATTATATTTTAATATTGTTATTTCATTTTAGGTATATTAATATATTTTTTTATTGATTATTAGGATTGTTAACTAATGCTACAAGCATACTATAAAATGTAAAAGAAACATGGCATCATATGAGAAAAATCTTGTAAGATAAACACATTGTCCTTGTCTGGAGCAATGTCCTGCAATGGGTGGCATTTCCATCCAAAAAGGTAATATTTTGATAAATTGTCTATTAAAATGTGACAGTATGGACTTCAAAAAAATTTAAAGTAACATTTTCATTTTTTCATGTCAATTATATTTTAATATACTGATAATATTGTGTACATAAACAACTGCAACATTCATAATTAACACAATGTACTAAAATTCTACCAAAAGTGTAATATCTAGTAACAACTCACAATTTTTCAACAATTTCCAATGGACAAGAACATGATTTCAATATTTCAAAAAAATGCACAACAAATACGAAACCATTCTAATTTCACAGAGACAAAGATAGTATAGTTATTTTTCTACAAAATATTTAGCTTGTCATGGTACAAATCTATTTGAACAAAGTTTGTTGATACATCACCTTCCACATAATGTTGTCCATTTCATTGCTTAATAAAGTAGCTTTACAAACTTGAGAATTAAATGATTGGAAAAATATCATAATAGGGTCCTGAAAAAGTTATTACTATATCCAGTAAATTATGGATATTTGATCTTTGATTTCAATGCCCCCACAACTATCATTTAATTATAACTTCTATTTTTTTTTCTTTGGTGAGAAACTCCCAATATGTACATATTAAGAACATGTTTTGTTAATTATTCTAGTCAAAAGAGACAAACAAGTTATCTGCAACCACGTGCAACACATATTTTAATCCAATTGTAGGTGTGTGTGTGTGTGTCTATATATGTATGTGTGTATACAAATATATATATATATATGTGTGTGTGTGTATGTATGTATGCATAAAGAAGTTACATATCAAAAAATAAGAATATATGAAGCTTGAAGAGCCTAAAAAAGTTGGTAGTTGTTATTGTTATTATTGGAGGAAGACTTTGGTACCATGACCGCTGGTAACAGACAAAGCGGGTGTAAATGAATTATGCCACTACCGAACTAGCCTTATGCTAAGCCTAAACCTTGATACTTGTGCCCCATACTTTGGTCTAGTGTTGTCCCCAAATACTTGCATCACAAGTTCAAACTCTTTACTAATCGTTAAAATAGTCAAATATAAGACTATAAATATAATTAAGCTTGTCAAATGAGTGAGTAAGCTTGAGTTTGAGCTGGAAACTGTTGATACTTGTGCCTTACAAATTGGTCTAGTGTTGTCCTCAAAGACTTGTGATATAAGTTTTGTTCTAATGAACTCTCTAATGATCTTAGAAATTGTCAAATATATAACCATCAATGTAATTAGACTTGTCAAATGGGTGAATTACTTGAGTTTGGGTTGGGGTAACTGTTAGTACTGGTAATAAGACATGATTTTGTAATATGTGTACAAAAAGAAAATGTTACTAATTTCTATTCTATAACAAAAGGCAGAAATAGTTCATTAATAATATTTAGTAAAAACATAGGAAAATGAGAGAAACCATCCTCAGTGTTTGGTGTAAAATCAAGAGATCCAAATATTGTGATGTTGTATATCTAGTAGCACATATAGTATATATATTACCTTTATTAAACAAATTTTGGTGGTCAACAGACTTAATACATCAATTTAAAGTATTCATACAATAGAATGATCTTTTCTTATTTAGAATCTTGCCAAACGATGCTTGTACTCTATGGATAACGTAGTATTAAAGTAACCATCTCAAGTGTATCCTTCGGTTTTCATCTTTGATCTTCCATAGTCAACATGCAAATACCTTAACTAAGTTGATCAATCTAAAAAATTTAAGAAGAAATACAGTTACACAACATGACTTAGCATTTGAGTGGAGTTCAATGCACTATAGAAAACTGGTGTATTAACATCAAAGTTTACGACCACTTTATTATGTTGTCATAATAAATATAACAAAGACGACAAACAACATTTTTTGCCGTTATTGGTGTAGGCAACAACGACAACCTTTTTTGTTTGTCGTAAATAAACAAATTTTCCGCCGTTGTTGGTGTAGGCAACAACGACAACTTTTTTATATGTTGTAAATAAAATAATTTTCCGCCGTTAAAACTCTTCCCTCTATTTTTTTTTCTGATAACGGCCCGTTTAAACTAGCGGCTCAGTCCCAAAAAAAATGATGAATTCAAAACACCCCAGTCCCGACACCCCTGAATCCCCGAGCCCTAAATTCCCTTTTCGTTTCTGTCTTCCTCCCGTCCCGCTCCCTTGCTTCTCTCGCTGCCGCCAAGGGACCTGCTTTCCGTAGCAGCTGGAGCTTGGAACTCACCCAACCGCAGTAGCCGGTTCCACCGTGGAGACCAGCCACGCCTCTAGAAGCAGCGCCGCAAGGAGATAGCACAGCCGATAGCAGCTGCTGCAAGCAGTCGTGACCAGAGGAACTGTTGTGCTGCCGCAGTCCAAGCAGCAACGCCGCCGGAGTCCAGGTCGTTGCGCCGCCATGAAGGCGTCCTCATCCCAAGGCACTCAAAACTCATCTCCCACGACAGCAGGTACTCTTCCCCCCTATTCTTCTTCTGCAATAATATATCTACTCCTCACTTTCTCCACTTTGTCCCCCTTCTCTTGATTTTCTTCCTTCTCCATTACCTCAGTTCCTCCACCTCCCCACCCATTTCCCCTGATATCGTCCTCCAACCTCCATCTATTTTCTCATCTCCCCCTTTCTCTTGCTGTTGCACATTTTTCTTCTCCCTACCTCCTGCACAGCTGCACTTCGTCCATATCTCCCTCCATTCTGTCCACTCCATATTTCCTTATTTGTCCCTATATTCCTCCACTTCCTCCATGAAATTCAGCACTCATCTCCCAGATCCCCTCTTGTTCTGTCTGCTGCACTTGCCCCCTAGGCGTCTTATTACTTGTGCTAGTTTACTACCCATCCCCTACCACACAAAATTTACGGTTTCTATATGGCAACCAACCACACAAAATTTACGGTAGCTCCGATTGACTGGTTCCATCGCTTCATTCAAACGCAAGAATTTATTCACTCACTTACAATTAGGAAACAATTACCACTGACTGCTCTTCGCGTGGAGTATGTGACGGAAGGTGACCTCCGGTACATTTCTTGGACCTTGGTCATTTTCCTTTACCTGGAGTCAACTTCTGGATGGCAGATTAGGAGCCTGTCATACATTAGACATATTATCATCTGCAGTATGTCTATTACCGATTATATTTACTAAAGATTCATTACTGGAGATCCTAAGTAAGCATAGCGCAACCTGCAATCTGTTCTTGTCAAGTAAATATTGTGTGCCCCTGGCCGTCTAAGAAAAAACTACTGGAGGATCACATCTCAAAATTTTTACTTTATCTGAAGCATGCTATCGAGCGTATGCTAATGAGTCGATGACAATTGACAAGGTCAAATTCCTTTTATTCCTCTATCACGCCACCATACTTAGGTAAGCCGTCAATCGGACATCTAGAATACTAATCATTGTCTCTTCATCAATTATTCAGCTATGTGTTTATGGATTCATAATGCAGTAAGTTTCATTCAAGTGTATTTGATAATTCACATGCTAACAATATTCATAAATTTAACAACGTTATAAATAGTTAATAACTGAATCGATGTTTGTTTAGCCATTTGCATGAACAAGTTATTTACTAAAGTTTTAAAGTAGATAATGACTTTATAAATTATAACTCTATACAGATCTTTTTGTTTATTGCATGGTTGAGATGATAAATAATGCTAAAAGAAGAATATGCAAGAACTGGTAGTATTTACAAGATTGAGGTGGTAAGCAAAGGCCATCAGTTACACAATTGACTAAAGCTTTTATAGATGAGTTTGGATGCAGACTATGCATGTTCTGGTATTTTAGTAGAGAATGGCACAACTTAGTATATCTAGATGAAAATTTTAGCGTCTGAACTATGAGTAAGTTGTAGGTAGGGTTGTCAATGGGGAGGGTATTATCCGTTTACCCTTACCCATACCCTGGAGGGTATGGGTAAGGGTAAAGATTTTTATTACCCTTTATCCATTTACCCGTTCCCCATTTCCCCGCTATACTATAAGGGGAGGGTAAGGTATAGACACTATCCATACCCTTTTACCCTTTTACCCGCACATGATATAAAGGTTACACAAATATAAATATTCTAAAGGGGTTTGTATGTAAATGTTTAACCATAATACTTATTCTATCATTAGAAAATGACTTGGTGTTGTGTTTGTAATACTTTTTTGTTGAGAGAAAAACATATATATCTTGCGGAAAATGAGGTGTTAGTGAAACACTTATTTGTTATACATACTTATGCAAAGGAAAAAAAATAATTTATGCATAAAAAATTGTTATTGTGTGAATTGACTTAACTTTACACGGAGAAACATATGATTTTGAATTGGATATAATGTTTTATATGTTGTAATCAATAAATCAGTTATAAAATTATTAAAAATCAACACACAATGTGTATAAAATTCTTTTTTGTCAAAATTACCCGCTTACCCTTTACCCTCCCCGTTTACCCTGTGGAGAAGAGGGTAAGGGTAAGGGGAGGGTAAGGGGATTGCAGAGAAGGATAATTACCCTTACCCTTACCCGCTACCCAAAGAGGGTAAGGGTAAGGGTAAGACCTTACCCTCCCCATACCCTCCCCATTGACAACCCTAGTTGTAGGTGGAAGCCGGCAGGGGTTCAGAAAAAGTAGGGATCTAGCAGAGATCAGTGGTGATCATAAATCATACCACTTTTGACACGATTCATTAGCCGTCAATTTCCTGAAAAACTTTAATGCAAAATGGTAAACGGAAGAGCTAGTGTTATCTCTTACTTATCTACTAGGAGTTTAAGCGAGGCCAGCCAAACTCGAACCAGTAATCAGTAACCACTCGCATACTCTCCTAGTGATATAATAAATTATATTTTCCATAAACTTAATTGCCCCCCCCCCAACATTCAATTTCTGACTCCGCCCCTGCTACCACTCCATTTCCCACTCATCCCCTCAATTTTATAGCCTAGTTCCTTCTCCATCCTTTCTTATCCTTTATGCCTGCCACTTCAACTCAATTATAGTTCATTCTTCTCCACTCATTCCTCTTGTCATGTCTGATTGCATACGTTAATATGCATAAATAAATCTATTGCTTGCAATCTGTTGTGGTAACTTGTTAGATTGTTTTGTTTTACCATCTATTCTAGTAAGTTTACTGTAATGAAACTCATTTAATTTGATTGCCAATGTTAATTCTTTTGTTTTACAATCTATTGTGCTATTGGTAACTTGTTAGATGCCACAATTATTACAAGGATCACCATCTTTCAGTATTGCTATACAACTGTGATCAATGTATTGGCTTTATAGTTAGTAGGTTTACTTGAAAGTTGAAACTAAGGATTGTGGATTATGTTTTATGAATGATTGTATGCCCATCAAGTTAATGAAATCTGAATTCTACAATTCACTTTCTATGATTGTATAAATTTATACATAAAAAATACATACATATATATATTAGCAAAAAAAAAATTTGTCGTGTCCATGTCGTGTCCGTGTCCTAAATTTTCTGAAATATCCGTGTCCCGTATCCGTGTCTGTGTCCGTGCTTCCTAGGAAATAACTGATGCAAACAAAAACAAATATTTTACTTGAAGAAGTGTGTGGTTTTTAAACAATAGACAATGGACTACAATAACTTTAAATTTATATATTGTATTTAATAAAACTCTTGTATTTTTGTGTAGAAAATGGCACCAAATAAGCAATGGATTAGACTTGTTGATGACCAAATCAATGATCCAACATATGGATTTGGTGTTCAAGAGTTTCTAAGTTATGCATGTCAAATAATTGGCCTAAATGAAATTAGATGTCCATGTGTTTGTTGTGTTAATGCTCTATCTATGGATCGTGATTTGGTCAAAACACACCTAATGGTGTATGGTTTCATGAGGAGTTATACCTTTTGGTATCATCATGGTGAGACGGGGCATGAAATTGAATCGGATTTAGATGTTGAAAGTAGTGAGAATGAACAAGACAGTGAGAATGACGATGAAATGTTAAAGCTTCTTGAAGACATGCATCCAAGCCATATAAATATTGAGGGAAATGTTGAGGATATAGGATCTTTTGACCATGATAATTTTGAAGAGGAACCTAATTGTGAGGCTTAAAAGTTTATTAGGTTGCTAAATGACCTCAAACAACCTCTTTATGCGGGCTCAAAGGGTTCAAAATTGTCTGCTTTAGTCAAGTTGCTTTACATCAAGAGACTTGGGAGATGGCGTAATCGGTCTTTTACAATGCTACTTGAATTGTTGAAAGATGAATTATTTCCAAAAGACTCAACTTTTCCCACTTCTTATTATGAAGCAAAGAAGACAATCAAAGATCTTGGTTGCTCATATGACAAGATTGATGCATGCATAAATAATTGTATGTTGTTTTGGAAGGAAGACCACGGTCTTGATAATTGTAAAATTTGCAATACTTCTAGATGGAAACAAGACAAGTGTAGTGGGGTGGAGAAAGTAAAAGTGAATGGAAAAAATACCCAAAAAAATTTTGCGTTACTTTCCACTCATTCCTCGACTTCAAATGTTGTTTATGTCTACAAAAACATCTGTACTTATGAGGCGGAATCATGATAATGGTGATAATGGTGATATGCGACATCCGGCTGATTCATTGGCATGGAAGAGATTCAATGAATTAAATGAAAATTGTGTTGCTGAGAGCAAAAATGTTAGATTGGGACTAGCTAGTGACGGTTTTCAACCATTCAACAATTCTAGACCATCATATAGCATTTGGCCAGTTATTCTTATTCCTTATAATTTGCCTCCTTGGATGATCATGAAGCAACCTAATTTGATTTTGTCTATGCTCATTCCTGGTCCTAGTGCTCCCGGTGATGCTATTGATGTTTATTTGCAACCTCTAATAGATGAATTGCTAGAGTTGTGGAATAATGGAATACAAACATTTGATGCAGCTATGCACCAAAATTTTAATCTTCATGCAGCTCTTATGTGGACGATCAATTATTTTCCTGCATATGGGATTTTATCTGGATGGAGCACTAAGGGAAAACTTGCTTGCCCAAGTTGCCATAAGGGTACCCATTCCACTCGTTTAGCTAATGGTGGAAAACAATGTTTCATGGGTCATAGACGGTATTTGCCTATGAATCACAAGTGGAGAAAAAATAAATCTAAATTTGATGGCACTATTGAGAATGGCACACCAATGCCACCACTAACTGGTGATGATATACTTAACCAAGTCGACGATCTTGAGGGAAATCCTTTAAGTAAAGATTCTAAAAAGACATCTCACAAGAGTAGGGGGACAATTGGAATAAGAAAAGCATTTTCTTCAAACTTCCATACTGGAAAAATCTTTTGATACGACATACTTTAGATGTGATGCATATAGAGAAAAACATATGTGATCGTATTCTTGCAACTATTCTGAATGTTAAGAATAAGACAAAGGACAATTGCAAATCTCGTCTTGATTTGCAAGCTATGAAAATTAGACAAGAATTGCACCCCGTAACAAGGGAGGGGAAAATAGTTTTACCAGATGCATCATTTGTACTATCCCGAGATGGAAAGAAGAAGTTTTGTAGATTTTTGAAAGATTTAAAGGTCCCAGATGGCTATTTCTCAAACATTTCACAATGTGTTAACATGAAAGAGACCAAACTTTCTGGATTAAAAAGTCATGACCATCATGTTCTATTGCATCACATACTTCCACTTGCACTACGTGGTCTTCTTCCTAAGGTTGTTTATGAGCCAATTCTTGAGTTGTCTTGATTTTTTAAGGTATTGGGATCTAAGTGCTTAAATATGAGGGAGTTGAAGCAAATTGAAGCTCAAATTCCAGTTACTCTTTGTAAGTTAGAGCAGATATTTCCACCATCATTTTTTGATGTGATGTTGCATCTTCCTATTCATTTGGCACATGAGGCTATGCTATGTGGACCTGTTCATGGGAACTGGATGTATCCTATAGAGAGAAATTTGTATACCTTAAAATCATATATCCGCAACAGGGCCCTCCCAGAGGGTTCCATAGCAGAAGGATACATAGCAGAAGAATGTATGAATCTTTGTTCAAGATATTTGCATAAATTGGAGACAAAGTTCAATCGCCCAGATCGAAATTATGAAGATAATGTCAAGGAAAATTCAGTTTTATCTACTTTTGCATACAAGGGGATAGGATTAGGTTGTGGAAAAACTAGAGACCTTGATGCACTTGAATTGGAGCAAGCTCATATATACATTCTTAATAATTGTGAAGAAGTCAAACCTTTCATTGAGTAAGTAATTTCCTACAAATTATTATATGTCATTTATTTATAACTTTTAGTAAGACTATATATAATTGATCTAATATGTAAATGATTTAACGTAGGGAATACTATCAAATTCAGGGGGTAAATGCAGAACAAATATCTTATAAGGAATTAAATGACAATTTCATTGAGTGGTTTAAGACAAAGGTAAGTTGTCTATTCTCTCAATATGGAAATATATATACACAATTGTTTATATGTTTCTAATTTCACCATTATAATTTACATAGGTTGCATATCAATTTGAGAATGATAAAAGCAAAAAAATAGAAGAGTTGCTTTCATTATCAAGGGGTCCATCTAAATATGTGACATGTTTTTATGGTTATGTGGTGAATGGATATCTATTTCATACTAGGTCTCATGAGGAAAAATTGAGGTCACAATGTAGTGGAGTGGTTGTGGGAGGTGGTGATGATAGTGGTGAGGTTATGGATTATTTTGGAAAATTGACCGAGATTATAGAAATGCAATACTTGGGTGATAACCGAGTAACATTATTTCGGTGTGATTGGTTTGATGTTGGTGACAAAGTGAAAGGATTAAAGATTGATGAGTATGATTTTACAAGTATTGATTGCAAACGCATTTGGAAAACTACTGAGCCATATGTATTAGCCACTCAAGCATCTCAAGTGTTTTATGTCAATGATCACAATAACAAGGGATGGCATGTGGTAATAAAGGTTGAGCCACGCGATAAATTTGAGCTAGTTGATGCAGATGAAGCAGCAGAAGTTCCTATTGATATTTGTGATGATGCTTAGAAGATTTATTTTTCATTTAATTTGTTGTAGTGATGCCACTAGAAAAGATTATATGTTTTATATCTTGTCATGGCATTTTCAGCCTAATTTTCTATAAAGTTATTGACTATGACATTTGGTCTTTTACTTTATGCAATCAAGTGTTGTTATGTAAACATGTGTAATAATTGTCATTTTTATTGGTTTGATCAACTACATTTATTGATAGTTGATCTTCTAATTATTGTCCATGGTGGTACAAGACAATGTCTACAAGAGGATCAAAAAATGAGAAGGATCCTAATAAGTCTAGGTCTAAGAATTATCTCTTGCCACAACAGCTAAGTGTAATTGCAAAAAGACGTGTTCATGGATTGGTACTTAAAAGTACTTTACCAAATCTCAAAGGAGATCATATCCATGGTATGGATGGGTATTGTGATAGTAATTTATTGGATTTAAATAGTGGGAAAAATTCTTTCTCTTCCAAAAAAAGTTCTTCTCTTCCACAAACATGGAATGATTCTACCTCCAAAAATGTTCCATCTCCACCAATGAAGAGTAATCCTCCACCAATTAAAAGTCCTCCCCCAATTAGAAATGTTGCTCTGCCAATTCAACATGATCCTCCACCAATTGAATCAGGTCATGTACCTCTTGAAGAATCTCCCAATCAACATGGCATGGTTGCTGAACCGATTTCCACACATTCTATTGGTGAGATATCAACATGTAAGACCCCTTCTAGTTGTTGCTGATTTGCATTAGTTTGAAATATTAACATGCTCTGCCAATTCAACATGATCCTCCACCAATTGAATCAGGTCATGTACCTCTTGAAGAATCTCCCAATCAACATGGCATGGCTGCTGAACTGATTTCCACACATTCTATTGGTGAGATATCAACATGTAAGACCCCTTCTAGTTGTTGCTGATTTGCATTAGTTTGAAATATTAACATGCTCCACCAATTCAACATGATCCTCCACCAATTGAATCAGGTCATGTACCTCTTGAAGAATCTCCCAATCAACATGGCATGGCTGCTGAACCGATTTCCAGACATTCTATTGGTGAGATATCAACATGTAAGACCCCTTCTAGTTGTTGCTGATTTGCATTAGTTTGAAATATTAACATGCACCAATTAAGTTGCATGTTCTCCTAGTGTATACACAACTGATTTCCCAATATATTTTGTTATTTAGTATCTTGTTTCTTTTTCTACTTGATGATAGGTAATGTCTTTGAAAAGATAGTGAGGCGTCGAGGAAGTAACAAATGTAAAAAGGTTGCTAGACTTAAAGAAGGAAGCAAGATAGATATCACATTTTATCAAGGTCAGCCAGTTGGGAAAAACCATAAGGTATGGAGTAGACACTTGGGAAGAATTATTCGTGATCGCAACATTTCCCCATTGAAGGTTCATTCATGGAATGATATCACTGAAAGACAAAAGGATCACATGTGGGCAGCAGCTGTGGTGAGTGGGATCAATTCATTTTATATTTATCTAAATTCTTAAATGTTCACAAGATAATAACATCCTTAATGCATATTTTGTTGTATAGGATAAATTTTCTAACAACAACATGGATGATTTTAAAATCCATACAATAAAACATATGAAAGAGTTATTGGTGAAATGGAGGGCAGCAATGCATCATACCGTGAAAGGGCTAGACATGAAGCACCAATTATTGAAGAAGCCTATGGCAATTCAAGTTGATGGTGATTGGGAATGGCTCGTAAAGGAAGTTTTTCATAGTGAAAAGTTTATGGTAATATCATGAGTAATCATTTTCACACTGGTACAAATTACTTGAATTTATGATTGTGATTTCTTAATCATATTTGTTTTATTAATAAAAATGCAGGCGTCGAGTAAGAGAAACTCTAAGAATAGAGAAGGATTGGACAAGAAACTACTTCATCGCACGGGAAGCATGCCTCTTAGAGAAATTTCATGGCAGAAGGTTGTTTAAATATATCTTTAGTACAACCTTCATTCTTCTTATTTACACAACTTATTTTGTTAATGTTATAGGGGGGAAAGATGGGAATACACCTGACTTTGGAACAATATATTTTGAGAGCCACAAGAAAGGTGATACATTAGCTAACATGGAGGTATCCGAAGTTCATTTAAGTATACTAACATGCATGGTCATGTCACTATTTGTATATTTACACTACATTAATTACTTTCTCTTATAGGAAAAAATTGTTAGCATCCAACAAGCTGAGCCATCCCTTCATCATGTAGAGGTTGTAGAAAAAGTATATGGAGAACCACGAATAAGAAAATACATATCAGGTTATGGTGGAGGAGTGAAGCCTAGAGATGTAAGAGGACCATACAAAACAAAGAATGCCCTATTGGATGAGCTAAAATCAAAGGATCAAGCATTGAAAGATAAAGAGGAAGCTTTTAATGTGCAAGAGAAATCCTTGAAAGAAAGTGAAGTTGAAAAGCGTGAAACACAAAGTCGTTTGAGCAAAGTGGAAAATCTACTAGAGATGATAGTCAAAAATCCAAAATTTCAGCAACTTGTGCAATTTGAATAGGATGTTGATGGTTCAGTTGGTTCTCCATCTATATGCGAAGACTAGTTTAAATTAGGTACGAGGTTAATTTCATTTATGATATGAATATTAGAAATTGTTATGTAGTTTATGCTATAATTTTATCTTTTTCTTATTCTAATTTGTTCCTCAGAAATGGAAGGAGAAGATTTTGGGTAGCGTTGGTATACATATATATATTTGAGGTGGCATTGATATAAATTTTATAATTCACAATTGTAGGTGATGATGCAAGTGATCCGATGACAAGTCAACTAGAGAATGAGTCCAATGGTTTTGTTTGGATGGAAGAAAAATTAAAACCTTTTTTTGTAGTTACTTTCACTTGATAGTGGAGTACACACATTTTAATGTTACCCATCCAACATCA
The DNA here is from genome assembly GCA_963693085.1 of Alisma plantago-aquatica. Classification (NCBI taxonomy): domain Eukaryota; kingdom Viridiplantae; phylum Streptophyta; class Magnoliopsida; order Alismatales; family Alismataceae; genus Alisma; species Alisma plantago-aquatica. The sequence continues at coordinate 569,058,694 of OY856410.1, forward strand.
TTATTCCTCTAGAAATTTTGTAATTATACTTGATTATTTTTGGTGAACTACCAAAACACAGGAAAAATGAGATGTATTAACATACAAATCTTCAATAGGTAATTCGGTTGATTCTGATTTTAATTGAGTATGCTGCATTTTAATATATACAGGATGTTCAGAAGTGACATATCCATATATTCAACATCATTTTCATATCACATCCATATGAGGTAATTGTGATATATAGGTTCCATCTTTTTTTCCAATCATGTATCGAAATCTAATATGTATCTTTCTTTTGGAATAGCCTTTCTTCTTCATGTTGAGCATGAATGTTGCATTACATCCCATGCCATTTTGATTTGAACTTGACTTATAATTGGGAGTGTTTTATTACTTGAATATGACATTTTACATTGCTCCATTAATAAGATAGTGTTGTTTCATCTTACAGACCATACTTGTTTTCTTTTACAGCTTGGGTTATGCTATTGTTCCAAGTGAATAAGAAGATGAATGAGTTATCAAGTTTCTTATGCTTTTTTCAGGTTTGTTTCCACCATATTTTCAGATTTTTCCAGCATATTTGTCCAAAAAAATTCAGATTATATTGTTCTCTCTTTTTTCAGATTTTTCTTAGTCCAAATCCAAGCATTACTATTTGATCTATGCTCGAGATGTATTAAAGGATCTTACACTAGTGGAATGATGATCTGTTACAGCTAGTACTATTCATTCATGCAACGTTTATTAATGTTGCTGAATGTGAGGATTCTCTAATGAAATCTACAATTATTATTGGAAGAAACTAATGAACATTCTTTGTTACAACATACTCGTGGATGAAATTTCACAAGATTCGTTCTTTCACTTTATTTTGATATCAATATTTCTTTATGTAGGTTATGCTCTTTTATTGTCCTCATCTTCATATGTTTTGCTCTAAATTCAGGTTATTCCAATTGATGAGTTCGATTTGGACAATATTGATATCTTGGGAGATATGTACATTCCCACTCTGTTATGATGGTGATTGGTATTCAGATTATATGTTACACTCTGTTATGGGATTTAGCTATAAATGGTTTTCTTCTTCCACTTATTCTTCACTACGAGTGTCTCATTGTCTTTGGATCAAGATAAACCAAATATGTGCAATCAAAAGGTAAGCCATTCATATCCGTTGCACATGTTGAAAATGTATTCGTTGCACATCTGAAGTTATATGTTTGTTGCACATTCAGTGATATGTGCCCCTAATATATCATTTTTTTGCAGGTACATAGTTTTATATATGTGATGATGATTTCTATTCATATGATATGTGCACACTCATTATGAAAAGAGCTATATATTATTTTCTTCCTGATTCATTCTTCGGTTAACACACAGTAAATTCTTTGATGAAAGAAAAGAATGTCACATCCATTAAAAGACTGAGTGGAGTCTTGTACTGAAACACTTCTTGGAAACCCCTCCCTATCCCCTAAACTTCTAAACGCATGTCGTTTTGTTTTTCGACGCACAATGTATATGTTGTTTTGGTTTTCGAGTGAGCATATGGAAAATATGCCCCGTTGCACATGCGGAAAATGTGTCTGTTGCACATCCGGAGATATGTGTCTGTTGCTCATGCAGAAAATGTGTCTGTTTACACATTCGGAGATATGTGTCCGTTGCACATTCGGCTTTATGTGTCCGACGCACATCCGGAGATATGTGCATTCCATGAATTGTGTTTCTAATACTTAAAATCTCTTTGTAGGTTTCATTTATGGTGATGGTGATTGATATTCAGATTATATATTACACTCTATTATGGGATTTAGCTATAAATGGTTTTCTTCTTCCACTTATTCTTCACTACGAGTGTCTCATTATATTTGGATCAAGATAAACCAAATATGTGCAATCAAAAGGTAAGTACTCTTTTCTTACTCATTAAAATATACAACTGTGAGTACTCATTCTTTTTTCCTATCAGAATTGATATAAATTTAGTATTTTAACATGATAATAATCTATGTTGAATACACTTAGCTTCATGTATCAATTGTCTACACAATATAATTTTTTAGTCACATCTTTAGTTGTTCAGAACATAGTTGTCTAAATCATAAGATATTGGACCTTATAATTAACTAAGTGCATTGAACAATTCTTTTCATCTTCTAATGGTACATGTTCACCATTACTTACACCCTCTCATTGTTCCTCCTAATGGTACATGTTCACCATTACTTACACCAGTGTTGTCATCCTTATGCCTCCTCTTTTCTTGCTTCCCTACATCTCCATCTCCCCTCCTCGTCTCTTTCCTGTGCATCTTAAGTAACACTTAAATGTATGTCTCTTCTCTTTCTTCCCTCTCAATCTCCAAGGCACCTTATTTTTCATCTTCTCCATCACCACCAACATATTTCCTTACACCCTCTCATTTTTCCTCCTAATGGTACATGTTCACCATTACTTACACCATACTTATCAAGGTGTGCGCCTAGGCGGCCGCCTAAGCGGTAAGACATCCCAAGGTTGTGCCTAGTCGAGACAACTTTTTTATAATGCCAAGATGACTTATTTTTTTGGGTTTGGTTGTATATTGACGTATTTTAATGTTTAATGTGGATATCCTAATGTTCAAAATCAGCATTGTTGCCTATGTTATGTGCCAAATATCACTTTTAATTGGACCTAATACTCTTTTTGGGTTTAACTGGATCTAATACTCTTTCTGTGACTGGATCTAATACTCTTAGTACGGATTTGATTTTTCTTAGTTTGCACCTTCAATTCGGATGGTATTAAGTAGCTATGGTATGAAAGATAGTGATTACATTGCTCAATACTTGTAGTTGTGTATGACAATAAATATATATTTATTTTTTGATCACTCTCTTACATTCTTTATAATAATTCTTTTTTGCGTCCTTGACATTATTGTCAATGGTAATATATTAGAAATGTAATCAGTTATTTTGTCATACACACACACACACACAGACACATATATATATATATATATGAGGAGATCGACCATAAATATGTAAATAACTACATGTATAACTATACAATGTGTGTATATGAGTGGGGGAAAACCATGACACATGTATATATATATATATAAACTATTATTTTTAAAGGTCACCTAAGAGAGGCCTAGTCGCGCCTAGTCACAAGGCGTTCAACTGGAATGCCATGCCGCCTTCACGCCTTGACAAGTATGACTTATACAAATAACAAAAACTAATGTCTCCAAAATTTTACTAACTTTGATTTTATCATTCCATATATTCTTACTACAATAATTATATAATTAAGGATCTTGATATATGTTGTGAGTTAATTCATACTTTGACTTGTGGATATATTATTATATGTTGATTGTTGGTTGTATTTCATGGAGATTTCCATCATAGATGATTGATTTAGATCAATTTATGTGTTTATACATAAAGCTTATTGTATGCCAAAATATTCATATATAAATATACATACTTGTATAATAATAAGTTAATTGTTCCCATTATCATTTCATGTCCTGCATTGTTGAAAATTTTGGTGCCTCTTAGTCTGTCGCTAAATCCATGCGCGTGTACATGTTCATGTTTCCCAGGTTAGGATCCAAGTGTGTTGCAAACATGAAAGACAAATTTAGCAATTTGGTATTTTTTGTCATTATAGCTATTCACGATGGAAAAAGAACGTCATTGTTGACCTTTGTGATCAATCCTGCTAGTCGTTGTTACTAGTATCAGCGACAAGATTGGGTGGTTGCAACTAGTATCAACGTCAGACATTTTATATAGTCGTTAAAACTATTAACGACAACTATATAAGTCGTCGTGGTTTGTAATAGCGATGAACTGAAATTATTCATCGTTATCTTTATTAATGGCAAGACCAATAACGACAACACACGACAACTTTTTTTTTTCATCGTTAATAGTTTTAACGACAAACTTATTCACATTTACGACCAACATTTTCCGTCGTTATTATTAACGTTTCCTGTAGTGATGATCACAATCGCAAAGTCGAACCATAATTTGTAATGCATGCTTATGAACCTTAGAAAGTTAGAAAAATGTTTGTGGATAAAAGAGGAAACCAATAAAAAAGTCCTCCTTTGTTATTCTGGTTTATGTAATTAGCTACTTTTTCACATAACATAAATTACAATTTTGTGTATAATATTTTTATGAAAAGTATTTCTTTGTATTTTTTAATGTATGAGTTGTTGTATGATCATGTTTATTCAATGAGTCACTTGAAGTAAAAGAATATGTTAGTTTCTAATAAATACAACCATCAGGTGCTTATGGCTAAACACTATTTCCTCACTGTTCTTCACCATCATCTGATTTTAAATAGTTGAGATTCCAAGGGATACTTTTTTGGATGAAAGCGAAGATGTATTCTTCTGGGGAGTCCCATTTACACTACTCAGCCACAGGTAGAGGATCTTCTCGCTAATAAGAAAGTACGGTATTCATTTAAGATTCTTTTTGTAGTTTGTTATATTTTATATTTATTTTTTTTGGACTTGATGATTCCGTTGAACTTCTTCGTTGGTCGCTCTAAATATGAGAAGGTGCATACTACACATATAGATTTACTATGATTTTAATGGATTTTCTGGAAAGCATGTGAACTTAGTATGAATATGAGATGTCAAAGAGGCATGATGGAATTTTAGAACTAATAGAATGTACAATGACCATCATGAAAGAAAATTATCATGCACATGATTGATTGCTACAACCACTGATTAAATGTGAGGTATTTTATTAGATAGCTATTCTGAGACAAGACTTGCCATATGCTTGATCGTATCAACTATTTCATCTTTGAGGCTAATTAACGTCAATGGACAAGGTGAATCAAGTGGCAACAAGACAATTTTAAATTAAACATGATGAAGATTGAGGGTTGGATCAATAATATTATTGTGACACCATTGACCAATGAACTTCATCTCAAACAACTAGAAAGAGACCCTAATTGTGATGGAGTGGACTTTGAAATCCTAAATGTCCAATGATAGAAGTGAAGTCACACATGTTGAGTTGTTTTGAGAATCCCAAATGTTTTAGTAAAGTTGGAATGTTGTTTGAGATTTATATAATGATTAAGATCTCTCTTTTTATGCCTTCTTGAGAAATTTATTTGAATAGTCTAACGATTGAGTTTTGGTACCAAATTCGTGTACAAGGTAGCTTGAGTTGTGAGGAATCTATGGTTAAAATTTGATGACAATTGGAGTTTCCTAGAGAGAGATAATTAAGTTTTATTTTAGTGAAATAATGTGAAATATTGAACCAAGTCCCAAGTCTTTAGCCTAAAGTTTAGAGGCTCGTAGGTCACACTCCCAAACATTTAATCGAGTCTAGTGGCCACGGATCTGAGACGTGGAGTCCTGATAGCCCTTGATGGGGTCAGATCCAATGGTCAGAACCTTGTCACCAAGATCAGTTAGACAAGAGTTCGTGGGTGACTGGTAGGACAGCTTCGATCGTCAGTTTTGTGGTTGATCGTGGGGAGGAACACGACGTGGAGTGGGGAAACGACTCCCTCTCACCTATAGAAATCGATCAAGCCTTCTTTTTGGCTATTTTGTGAAGAGAGGAGAGACCTCGTCTTCCCCCTTGAAGCTGCTTCTCCACCATACCACACTTAGACCAAGGGTCGAGACAGAAGGAGCCAAGGTAGCAGGTAGTTCAGAGGAGAAGGAAGAAGGGGAAAACAAAGCTCGGCGTCAGGAGAGTCCAACCCAGATTCTCCCGCAGACCCTCATGGTGGTCCTGAGGGTGGACGAAGCCATCTTGGCTGAAGGAGAAGGAGTAAGCCTGCACAACTTCTCAGACCTTGCCACTTCAAATCGAGGTGGCGGGTGAGTTAGGGGAGGTGTTGTAGAGCTTTCACACCATCTATAGGAAGCACGATGGAGTTTCTGGAGTGCCAACACATCTCGCGGAGGCACTGATTTCTAGTCAAGATGCAAGGGAAGGGAATCCCATTTCCCTCTGCCATGATGGAGGCAGGCGCCTATGAACACTTGGACTGAGATCCGGAGGAGCTACTGAGGAATTGACGAGCTGAGGAGGTCCATGGCGGCGGCCAAATGTAGCTCACGCCGGACCAGATGGACGGCGGTGTAGATCAGGCTGTCAGCCCTTGACCAGGAGATGTAGTAGCAGCAATAGCCTATAGGTGACGAGTTCTAGAGACCCTGGCGTAGAAGGGAGTGGACGGTAGAAATCTTATGGAGGCTCAGCAGTGGTGGTCTGGATCATGGAGACCTGACGGTGCACGACTGTGAGATGGAGAAGTCCCGCTGGGGACTCGCACTGCGTGGAAACGAAGACAGAAAGGGGAAGCGAGAACCTTGAACCGGGCGATCCACGATCAAATTGGGTCTAAGTAAAGAACCGGCCGACTCTGCGCGGATCGAGGAGTGAGTCGTGTCCATATAGGACACGTGGCAGCATCCCATAGGCCAACGAGGTAATTATCTTCAAGAAATCTCAAATCTTATATAATTCATAGAAATTAGTACGTTTATCAAAAAAATACAAGCAAGGTACCATTTTTCTCAGAAAAATTCGTAGAATAACCTGAAACTATAATATCAGGCTTTTTATGCACTTATAAGAGTGATATCATGTAAGATGTGAAATTCTCATTTGATGGATAATAAATATCAAACAATGTTTTAAAATTATGATAACATGTCAGTAAGTCTATAATTATGTATAGAATGCATATGATGTCAGAAATAATGATGTTGATGTAGGAAATAATGTAATTTGCTTAATATGGCTAATTAGGGCAAATAACCCTAAATAAAATGTAACAAATAAATACATGCCCAATAAATGGTGAAATTTACAGAGTAGGTTTATATCAATAATCTGAAGCTAAGATGTAAATCAGATATCAGTTAGATGCATATAATTCATGTTATATGAAGATGACCCCTAATACATACGATGAAACCCTAAGTTGAGTAATACATGTAACTTAGGGTTAATATGTATAAATAATGATATGGAACCTGATATTCAGATTATGTACCCCAATTTGGAACATAACATCAGTAACATAAACTCTACATAAGGTTAGAGACAAGACAAGTAATAATGTATATATCATAATGAGATAAGCAAACCTTAATATGAACATGATTAGGGTTATGATGAGATGTGAGATGATGGGAAACTAATGATAGTATATGATCTTGTCTTGATCAGGTTTAGCAAAGATATAGATGGCATGGATATATGATGATTAGGTTTGTCTCTTGTTCAAGGTACGCTATTACCTCTTACTTGGCTTATTATACAATATGCTTGTGTTATATGCATAGTAAAATATTTGGCATATGGTATTAGATGAAATGATTGTTCTTGTATGATATGTTGGTTGGTTTTCTATACTTACTTATATGAACACATCAAACATAATATCTCTATTCCATTATATGAAAGCACGAACTCTTTGGCAGTGTGCTTGGAAGTGACTGAACTCTTTGGTAGTGGTCACATTGTACATATGGAAGCACCAACTCTTTGGTAGTGTGTTTGGACCCAACTCTTTGGTAGTGGTCACAGTGTACATATGATCCAACTCTTTGGTAGTGATCATAAAGGCCTTGAGATATAATGGAAAATAAGCTTAAAATATGTGTTCTCTTTTGTTAATGAATATCTTTGTGCAAATATACGCTTTTCTTATATTCTCTGTTACTGCCAAGTATATTAGTTTTATCTTATTGCCAAGATATGATGAGAGGTATATAAAAAGACACGTAGGCGTACTCAGTACAATATTCTTGAAATATTGTGCTGACGTGTACCGCATGTAATCTTTTGTTTAGGTTGTGGCTATGCTCTTGAAGATCCAGGATAGTGAGAGTTGTATAGCGAGCTGATGTACAGGTGGACCTGTTGTCTTAAGATCCTGTAGTTTAGTGGTAGTACATGAATATGTAGAAGTTTGTTGTTCAATATGTAATATCAAATGTTGTAACAATTCATGTTGTAATTATATGTTGAATGGTGAACATGTGTGTATGGTTTTATTATTGTTCACGTACATGTGCTACTGATTGTTTCCTTTTGACTCCCTTAATTTTCTTCTTCTTAGCCTAGTGTGGGATGTTTAAATTGGGATTCTCACTGAGGTGAGGGTTTCAATTTGGACGTCACACATCAGATTAAGTTTTAGAAAATTCGGGGATGTCACAGGTGGTATCAGAGCATGAACAATAGCAAAGCCTGACATTTTCTCATTATGCAACTCAAAACCAAAGAACTTTGAACTTAATAATCTTTAGGATTAGATTAGTCATCTTTTAGAGACTAGATCTGACCTTGCCTCTAGGTTAGCACCTAGATGTCCGAGAACTAGGTCTAGACTGGTTGTTGTTGAGTAGCAAGTCCTTAGATGTCGTACTTTCCTTGTAGTGCAGCAGTATGGGACGTTGCACTATTTGGAAATGATGTGCATCAAAGGAAGAGAAACCCTAGACATATTGTGCACGTTGTCTAGAGTAGCTACACTAGTCTACCCCATGTTCTCACCCTGTTCACTAGTTTTCATGACACTGTACTTTCTACTATGTGTGGGACACTCATTTTCAGGATTTGGTTTTTGATTCCAAACGGATCGAACCTCGATAGTTTTCTCTGACGCTTGTTTTATCGGAGAAAAACTATATAATATTTTATTATGTATATGTATTACAAAAATGTGTCCCCACACATGTACGAGTAGGAGGTGGTCATGCAACCTAAGTGAAAGTGAATGACATCAGTCTAGAAGAAAGTGTAGTTCTAGATTAGATGTCTAGAGCCTTTTTGATATATATGATAGATGGAATAGATGATATAAGTTTTGATGATATGATGTAAGTCTTATATAGATGACATAAGATGATTATGATGACCTATGTTTGTCTTTGAGGACCTGAGTTTAGATTTGAGGTTTTGAAATAAGTTTTGATGATATAAGTAACTAGGCTTTTACGGGATAAGATGTTTTAAGTTAAGACAAAGTTGTGAATCAGCATGAGCCTCAAGCTCTTTTACAAAGGAGGACCTCTAGTGTTAGGACCAGTTTTGGGGTTAGCTCAAGAGAGAGCGAGACCCACAGGGAGAAGGTTAGAGAACCTAGACTCCATGATATGAGAAATACGAGAAATATGTGATATGATATGTCCTAAACTAGACTACTCCTGAGTGATTGAGATGAGTTGCTTTATGCATGATTCCTATAGTTTTGTTGAACCCTAGATGTCCTTGGGAGAACCAAACCCTAGAGACAGAGAGAGGCTAGTTATATGTGCATATTTGAGTATGAATATGAGTGCCTGCCATCTGGGTGAGGGCGAGATCCCAAGACCCTGGAGGAGGTAGCTATGTTAGTTTTGTGAAGCCTCATGCTCAGGTTGGTGGTTTCCCGCATAGGAATCTAGTGGTTGCATGTATAAGAGAGTTTTGGGTAAGATGTTTCATGGTTAGAGATCTATGAAGGGTATGCCATATCATACTTTGGTTTGTGCTTATGTGGCTAGATTTGGTAAGGCTATAACTAGTGCCAATGAGGTAATTCGAGAACCCTAGACTAAGAGAGGAAAGATAAAGTATGTGCATATGATATACTCATAGAGTCGAGTTAGCTCAGAGAGACTGAGCATGGCACTACCCTTGTGATATGGGTTAGGAGAACCTCAGTTGGACTATATAAAGTTTTGATATATGTTTGATAAACCACTTATATAAGTTTGTTTAGCACAACCATGATATAATGCATGTAGGGATGTGATCTAATCTCGAGAGGTGATATATGGACATGATATGATGAAAACCTAGAGATCGTTTAATAGATATCAATGCATAACTGGTTAACCATATACATGAATAATGATGATAATGTGAAAATGTTGGTTAATCTTGCGATGAAATCACATGTAAATGTTATAACTTATTATGAGCAATGAAATAAGATCAGATGAATGAAACATGTTACATGAGGTGTTAATCTTAGTGCTTAATAAAGATGAAAAATATACTTTGACAGTTAGCACAACACAATGCTTTTGACACTTTGATAATGAGTTAATCTTAGTTAACTCCTTTAGAACATGGTAATATGATGTGGGAACCCTAATGCATGGCTAAAGATAAAGAAGTGACTTTAACATATGAGATATGTAATGACATAACCTAAGTTTCTAAACCTTGAGTTTAACCTTGAATGGAGTGTTTGTGCACCAAGATGGTTGTAAAAACCTCCTAATAAGTGCTTTGGATACATGGTAGTTTTCCTTGGAGTACGAGTATGGTTAACTTTCGAGGACGAAAGTTCTTTTAAGATGTATATGATGTGACAAAATGGGTTTTCTGGCTTAATTTCGAGGACGAAATATCTTTTAATGTGTGTAGGATGTGATGGAGTGGACTTTGGAATCCTAAATGTCCAATGACACAAGTGAAGTCACACATGTTGAGTTGTTTTGAGAATCCCAAATGTTTTGGTAAAGTTGGAATGTTGTTTGAGATTTATATAATGATTAAGATCTCTCTTTTTATGCCTTCTTGAGGAATTTAATTGAATAGTCTAACGATTGAGTTTTGGTACCAAATTCGTGTACAAGGTAGCTTGAGTTGTGAGGAATCTATGGTTAAAATTTGATGACAATTGGAGTTTCCTAGAGAGAGATAATTAAGTTTGATTTTAGTGAAATAATGTGAAATATTGAACCAAGTCCCAAGTCTTTAGCCTAAAGTTTAGAGGCTCGTGGGTCACACTCCCAGGCATTTAATCGAGTCTGGTGGCCACGGATCTGAGATGTGGAGTTCCGATAGCCCTTCATGGGGTCAGATCCAACGGTCAGAACCTTGTCACCAAGATCAGTTAGACAAGAGTTTGTGGGTGACTGGAAGGACAGCTTTGATCGTCAGTTTTGTGGTTGATCGTGGGGAGGAACACGATGTGGAGTGGGGAAATGACTCCCTCTCACCTATAGAAATCGATCAAGCCTTCTTTTGGGCCATTTTGTGAAGAGAGGAGAGACCTCGTCTTCCCCCTTGAAGCTGCTTCTCCACCATACCACACTTAGACCAAGGGTCGAGTAACAGAAGGAGCCAAGGTAGCAGGTAGAGTTCGGAGGAGAAGGAAGAAGGGGAAAACAAAGCTCGGCGTCAGGGGAGTCCAACCCAGATTCTCCCACAGACCCTCATGGTGGTCCTGAGGGTGGACGAAGCCGACTTGGCTGAAGGAGAAGGAGTAAGCCTGCATAACTTCTCAGACCTTGCCACTTCAAATCGAGGTGGCGGGTGAGTTCGGGGAGGTGTTGTAGAGCTTTCACACCATCTATAGGAAGCACGATGGAGTTTCTGGAGTGCCAACACATCTCGCGGAGGCACTGATTTCCATTCAAGATGCAAGGGAAGGGAATCCCCTTTCCCTTTTCCGTGATGGAGGCTGGCGCCTATGAACACTTGGACTGAGATCCGGAGGAGCTGCCGAGGAATTGACGAGCTGAGGAGGTCCATGGCGGCGGCCAAATGTAGCTCACGCCGGACCAGATGGATGGCGGTGTAGATCGGGCTGTCATCCCTTGACCAGGAGACGTAGTAGCACCAATAGCCTATAGGTGACGAGTTCTAGAGACCCTGGCATAGAAGGGAGCGGACGGTAGAAATCTTCTGGAGGCTCAGCAGTGGTGGTCCGGATCATGGAGACCTGACGGTGCACGACAGTTGTGAGATGGAGAAGTCCCGCTGGGGACTCGCACTACGTGGAAATGAAGATAGAAAGGGGAAGTGAGAACCTTAAACTGGGCGATCCAAGATCAAATTGGGTCCAGGTAAAGAACCGGCCGACTCTGCGCGGATAGAGGAGTGAGCCGTGTCCATATAGGACACGTGGCAGCATCCCATAGGCCAACGAGGTAATTATCTTCAAGAAATCTCAAATCTTATATAATTCATAGAAATTAGTATGTTTATCAGAAAAATACAAACAAGGTACCATTTTTCTCAGAAAAAATCGTAGAATAACCTGAAACCATAATATCAGGCTTTTTATGTACTTATAATAGTGATATCATGTAAGATGTGAAATTCTCATTTGATGGATAATAAATATCAAACAATGTTCTAAAATTATGATAACATGTCAGTAAGTCTATAATTATGTATAGAATGCATATGATGTCAGAAATAATGATGTTGATGTAGGAAATATTGTAATTTGCTTAATATGGCTAATTAGGGATAATAACCCTAAATAAAATGTAACAAATAAATACATGCCCAATAAATGGTGAAATTTACAGAGTAGGTTTATATCAATAATCTGAAGCTAAGATGTAAATAATATATCAGTTAGATACATATAATTCATGTTATATGAAGATGACCCCTAATACATACGATGAAACCCTAATTTGAGTAATACATGTAACTTAGGGTTAATATGTATAAATAATGATATGGAACCTGATATTCAGATTATGTACCCCAATCTGGAACATAACATCAGACATGCTTAGGGTTAAGATGAGATGTGAGATGATGGGAAACTGATGATAGTATATGATCTTGTCTTGATCAGGTTTAGCAAAGATATAGATGGCATGGATATATGATGATTAGGTTTGTCTCTTGTTCAAGGTATGCCATTACCTCTCACTTGGCTTATTATACAATATGCTTGTGTTATATGCATAGTAAAATACTTGGCATATGGTATTGGATGAAATGATTGTTCTTGTATGATATGTTGGTTGGTTTTCTATACTTATTGCTATGAACACATCAAACATAATATCTCTATTCCATTATATGAAAGCACCAACTCTTTAGCAGTGTGCTTGGAAGTGACCGAACTCTTTGGTAGTGGTCACATTGTACATATGGAAGCACCAACTCTTTGGTAGTGTGCTTGGACCCAACTCTTTGGTAGTGGTCACAGTGTACATATGATCCAACTCTTTGGTAGTGATCATAAAGGCCTTGAGATATAATGGAAAATAAGCTTAAAATATGTGTTCTCTTTTGTTAATGAATATCTTTGTGTAAATATAAGCTTTTCTTATATTCTTTGTTACTGCCAAGTATATTATTTTTATCTTATTGCCAAGATATGATGAGAGGTATATAAAAAGACACGTAGGCGTACTCAGTACAATATTCTTGAAATATTGTGCTGATGTGTACCGCATGTAATCTTTTGTTTAGGTTGTGGCTATGCTCTTGAAGATCCAGGATAGTGAGAGTTGTATAGCGAGCTGATGTACAGGTGGACCTGTTGTCTTAAGATCCTGTAGTTTAGTGGTAGTACATGTATATGTAGAAGTTTGTTGTTCAATATGTAATATCAAATGTTGTAACAATTCATGTTGTAATTATATGTTGAATGGTGAACATGTGTGTATGGTTTTATTATTGTTCATGTACATGTGCTACTGATTGTTTCCTTTTGACTCCCTTGATTTTCTTCTTCTTAGCGTAGTGTGGGATGTTTAAATTGGGATTCTCGTTGAGGTGAGGGTTTCAATTTGGACGTCACACATCAGATTAAGTTTTAGAAAATCCTAGGATGTCACACTAATAGACTAGTTCTTGGAACGATTTTCTTCTTCCAAAAAGGTCACCTAGGACTACTGTCAGACCTAGGAGGCTATATATAAAAGTCTAAGCCCTCATATGGTAAAAAATGAGTTGAGATGTATAACTTAGATTGTGTATATCTATTAGTTAATAGGACATGTGTTGTCTGAATTGAAATAAATTGGTGTTCTGAAGCAAAATTGCTTTAAATCTGATTTGGGTTAGAATATTTCATCACATTAGTGTAAGAATAGAGAAGATAATGTTGGTCAATTATCTTTAATCTTGGAAAAAAGGGTTTGTCATTTGAGATGATCTCAAATAAAGGATTGAAGCTGGAACAACTTCCTATCAGATCAACCTAGTTGTTAGTCTGTATTATAAAATAGATAGACATAACTAGAAAAGTGACCAGTTTGTGTGGATACAAATGTTGATCCAGAAGTAGAATGGACAACAACAACCTCCATTCTGATTGAACTGCAAATAAGGGGTTGTCCTCCTCTCACCATTAGTCTTAACATTAGGGTAGAAAGTCCCATCATATTCAAAGGCATGAACCATCCAATCTCGATGCTTTTTTACAAATTAAAAATACAATATTCGAAGTTAGACTTGATGCCACCAACTGTCCAGTCTGAGCATAGGAATGGAATTAAAAAAAGATCAATTATGTAAATTTGAAATATGAAAGTCTTATATTTTAGTGTTTGGTTGACTTCCCATAAGCAATAAAAAATATATTCTCATATTAATAATAGTATTAATGTCCATACATCATCAAGTGAAAATTTTCACCGACAAAACGATCACAAGATCAAAGCTTCATCCAATTGCTTAACTATTAACAAGATTTGAGAACAAATCTTTCAAGTATATATATACAACTATTATTTGTTGAGAAGTGCATTTGTACTCTACTCTTAATGTAACAATTTATGACATAAAAACAAAAATAAAAACATAAAGAGTTTTCTTCAAAATAAGTTTGATGATGATGCTCATTGTTGAATCGTTATCTAATATAGGTTGGATACATCACACTTCTACAAAAAGAAATAGAATTAAATATATATTTCAAAAGCCTAAGAAAAATAAAATTGTATACATTTGATGAAAAACTTTGAACATGCCAAAGAACCATTAAAGAGAAAATACAAATTGGATAAATTCATATTTAAATTAATAAACTTTGACATCGCAATTTGTGTCATTGTATAAGACATTAATGTCAATATACTTGTTGCATCTCTTGAGTTAGAATACTAAGAAATATTGATGTCATCAAATTACAACATGATTTAAAGTACATGTTTGGGTGCCAACTCATCTTCAGATTGAATTGCATAATCAACATAAGTGCATCTAACAGTAGTGGGATATTGAGAATCAAAAACCTCCTACCCAACTATAAGAGAAGAGGCTGAAGTAACAATATCCTCAACCTCACTAACGATATCATTGATAACACTCTATTTTATGAACTTTTTGTATATATTTTATATCACTTTTAGTATATCTTTTGTTAGCTTTTCACATAATTTTACTATCTTTTTACTAAAGTCTCATTTACATGGTTTCAGGTACATTCACATCCCAGGTCACGATCAAAGACCGCGATAACATCCCACTTATACCTCAACCACGATCGCAATTTCGGAGCTCTCTTGAGATTGAGGTCGTCAGGCGTCAAAGATGGACCACGGTCATAACAAAACTACGATCACAGCTCAACCGCGACTTCAACAATGGTCACGATCGGAACATGGGTCCCAAGTCAGACCAGGGGTCGCAGTGTGAACACAGACCGCGATCAACACAGACCGCGATCAAGAAGGACCGCAACCAGTTTGGAGACAGTGGTCGCCGATGAATTCTTGCAAACCGCGACCAAATGAGAAGATCTCGACCTCAACTGCCTAGATGCAACACACAAGCAGACCTCGATCGTGATTGTCACCAGACTGCGACTGAGCTCAACCGCAATGAAGGATGGAATAAAGAGCATACCGCGACTGCGGTCTCACCCTCACCCAACAAAGATCGCGACTACGATCTAGGCTTAAGTCGGTGGAATGTACCAATAAATAGCACACACGCCTTTCTTGTCAGATCATCAGAGCATAGATTGGATCCTGAGGACCACGAAGTGCTGCTGCATTCCATATTCATTCCACACCATCCCTTCCACCAATCTTGGATCTCCAAAGGTGGAAGCTTAGGAGATAGAAGACTACATGCCCCTTCTTCGAGAGAAGAAGATCGTTCACACCCCCGACATGTTAGATCCAGATCTGAAGAAGTATTGTGTCGTATTGCGTCTCTTCTCTCTAGATCTATCACTCCATCTCACTGTACTTCCCTCCTCTCTTCATGGGACTTTATGTATCCATATTTCTGTAATGCCGTTATGATGTCCACAAGTATGAGCGGCTAAATACCTTAACTTGGGTTGGGAGTAGCCACTAAGGCTCTCCCAACATGTATATTGTCTCTTTCTGTTGAATATACATATTCTTATCAAGATTATCTCCATGCACCTATTTTAATGCTTCACTTGTATGCTTAGCTACCATCTTGTGATGTTTGGTTGTTGATATCTCGAGAGAGTAATATCACTTTTATCATGTATTATGGAGTAGTATGAACACACGAGAGTGTTGGAATACTAAGGCTTTAAAACCATATGTTCTGTCGTGAAGTTTACATGTGGTCGTCTCAAGAGAGAGACTACCCTTAGATTTAGATCTATCCTCATCCTGAGAAATAATGGAATATACACTTTTGATGGTTGCTTGAAATCTTGGTAGAATATGTGAGAGAGAGAGCGATGATGTTACATGTTGGTGAGAAGCTTTAGTAGGTGAACCCCAACCCAGGTTTCCTCCCATATACTGGTTTTGTCTTGTTTCTTTTGTTCTTCTTAAACTTGTTTTTCTTGACCTGTTTTAGTTTGTGTGCTATCGTTCCTTAGGGACCACCTTTTATATACCCTTTTTGGTTGGAGTATACGAGTGTTAGATTTTGTGCGCTTAACACTGCCAACCTTCTCCATGTGTTCAACCATGATCGCTACATCGGACCCCATTTATCGTTGCGGGGGCCTAAGAGTCGGGTTATCTCTTTAAAAGTTTTACTACTCTAAATCCACTCTATTTGGACTTGCGATTTAGGTCGGTTAACTTTTTGGTTCCGTTGTCGGGGACAAGGCAAAACGACACTGTCAAGAACTCGATTTTTCTTACTATACTCCCGTGCCTCAAGCTCAGCAATAAGCTTGACAACACTGTTATTTTAAGTTTGCTACCCTGAGTTTGTGTAGAATAGTTAGTTTTAACATGTCCAGTTTGCTAACTTGACTATATGATCTATTCAGGAACCCAGGAAGAAGCAGGCTTGTTTGACTTTACTCTTTTCCACCATTCCACCTAGCGTGGAACCCTCTTGGAGACGAGCGGAATGCAAGGATCCAACCACATCCACCACCACCGGGGAAAGATGAAGACAGAGACGACCATTACAATGACAGTCGCCAATATGAAGAACGAGAGGAAGAGTGACACAAAGATGATCATCGTGAGGATGACCATCACTATGAGGAACGTCGTCATTGCCATAGGCATAGAAGAAACCATAACCACCATGAGTGCAAAGCTGAGAGAGATCACAACCATAGGGATAGCGATAGCGAGGATGATGAGGAAGGGAAGACCCTTCGTGAGTTGGCAGCAACAAGGGCCAATGAGTCAAGATGTCTGATTGTTGTACCCAACTTCAATGCAGCAAACTTTGAGCTGAAGTCAGCTATCATATCTATGATCTAGAACAAGTCTTTCCGAGGGAACTCAAGAGAGAACCCATACCACCATCTCTATGCTTTCAAGAACATTTGCGATACCATTAAGATGAGGGGTGTCCCACAAGAAGTGATTTACTACAATGGTTTCAATTTCTCTTTGGAAGACAAGGCTCTCTCTTGGTATCCAAATCTCCCCCACAAGTCAATAGATGGGTGGTGACCCCTGGAAGACGCCTTTGTCACTATGTTTTTTCCTATTGAGAGAACAATCCGTAACATGTAGAAGATTACATCTTTTGCAAAAAAGCCAAGAGAAAACCTGCGTGAGGCATGGGAGCATTACCAAGAGTACCTTAGGGATTTCTCACATCATAACTACCATAAGGGGTTCCTGGTGACCACCTTCTATAATGGGCTAACTCATATGGAGAGGACTTCTCTGAATGTTGCCGCAGGCAGTGACTTCTTGGGGATAAGCCAAGAAGGACTATGAAGATTATAGAAAACATGGTGTGCTCCAAGCAGGAGTAGACTATGAAAGGACTGATAGAGGCCCATCAAATAAGATTGGATCTAAAGGACCATGCATGGAAGATAAGGCTTTAGAAACTATAACAGCCCAAATTCAGAAAATAGCAACTAACGTCAAACAACTAAAGGACACTGGGGGAAACATAAAGAAGCACACCAATAAGGTGATGAAGTGTGTCACCTGTAGTGAAGGAGGACACAAAGTCGATAACTGTATCTACACAAGACCTGAAGAGCATGGAGACAGTGAAAGCGAAGAGGAGACTACGCAGAATGTTTCCTATGCCAACTTCAAAAGGCCAGATCACCCTAGTTTCATATATGGGAATAAGGATGCGGTCGAGAATTCGCACCAATTGGGAAATTCACAAAAGCCGCCTCCAGGATTCGAAAATAGGGGTGGACAAGTGCCGTATACTCGAAGAACCAATTATCAGACAAACAAGATTAACTACTCAGTACAAGGAAGGAACCAGACTCGCCAACGGGCAGGACCAAGCCAAGGGACAAGTCAAGGTCAAGGTCAAGAAAGGGGCAAGGAAAAGATAATAGCCAGCCAGACTTAGTGACTCAATTGTTCAATTTCTCTAAGAGGCAAGCTACTGTGAATGATCAACTGGCACAAAGTGATCTAGCCAATTCTGGCATCCTAACAACTGTGCAAGTCCAGATGGTAGATATACTGACACATCAACGCCAAATCGACCAACAGCTCGCGTAGTTGGCTGAGCTAGTAAAGAATCCCTTAGGAAAAATTCCGTCAAATACGGAGACTGCAAAAATGGCTACCCTCCAATCAAGGAGGACATTGATCAACTATGGAATAGGAAATGACAAAGAGGAAGAAAAAGTTAAGGAACCACAACAAGTAAAGGAAGTTTCTTCTGAGAAGTCTGCTGATAGGGAGAGGCCTACTGAAGAAAGCCGTGAGGAAAGTGGAAAAGCTAGGGATCCTGATCCCGTTGAAGAAATCTTTCTGAAGAAAAGCCCATATGCACCAAGAATCTCATTTCCATACAAGCTTTTCAAGGCCCACCAAAAGAAAAGATATGAAAAGTTCATGGAGGCAGTAAAGAAACTGCATATAGATGTCCCATTTCTAGATGCTTTGGAGGAAATGCCAACACACACTAAGTTTTTCTAGGACCTTATTACGAAGAGAACGAGAGGGAACCATGTCAAAACGGTACACCTGGCAAATATGTCTAGTGCTTTTTTTCAGGCTGAACTAGCAACCAAGAAGAAAGACCCAGGGGCTTTTAATCCCCTTTTGTGTGGAGACAACGTCGAAAGGAAGGGTATGACAGATTTGGGAGCCAGCATAAGCCTGATGCCCCAGAATTTAGCACAAAGATTGGGATTGACTGATATGGTCAAGATAAGTATACAGATTGAACTAGCTGATCACACTTTTAAGAGACTTGTGGGTATAGTGGAAGACGTCCCGATCTGTGTGGGATAGTTCTTCATACCATGTGATATTGTTGTGATAGATACTGTGTAGGACCCAAAGTGTTCGATAATATTTGGACGACCTTTTCTAGCTACTGGAAGAGCCCTGATAGATGTCACCTAAGGCATCATAACCCTTTGGGTTGAAAGTGACCACGTCGACTTCAAAGTGAAGGATGCCACGAAGGGATCATCTCTTTCAGAGTCAGTCTACTTCATGGACAGATATCACCATTATTGTGAAGAGATTCAAGAAGCGAAAGCCATTGTGGACCCACTTATGAGGGCCTTAAACAACCCAAATCCTTTGATGGAAGACCCCGAATTGGTTGAGATACTAGAATATCTAAACCAAGGTGAAGAAAGTCTCAGTGATGATGAAGAAGTGATAGAGACAGTGAAGTACACTTCTTTGGAACAGTCAAACGAAGAGTTAGAAGCACCAAAGCCAATGCCAGAATTAAAGCCACTACTAGAAGGGCTAAAGTATGAGTTCTTGGACAATGAGAGGAGGAATCCCATCATCATCAATGCTAACCTCACAGAAGAATAATGGGAATGACTCTTAGAAGAGTCAAGGGAGCATAAAAGAGCAATCGGATATTCAGTTGAGGACAACAAGGGACTAAACCTAGCCTTGTGTATGCACAGAATAAACTTAGAAGAATCGTCAAGGCTATTGGTGCAACCTCAAAGGAAATTGAACCAAATGTTAAAGGAAGTAGTCAAAAAGGAAATATTGAAGCTACAGGATGCGGGAATCATATACCCAATAAGCGACAGCAACTGGGTGAGCCCCATTCAGGTAGTACTCAAAAAGGGTGGAATGACAGTGGTAACAAGAGATAATGGTGACGAAGTTGCCACAAGAACTATCATAGGCTGGAGAATGTGCACTGATTATAGAAAGCTAAATTCGGCCACCAAGAAAGATCATTTTCCCCTACCATTTATTGACCATGTCTTAGAAGGACTTGTCCACCATGATTACTTCTACTTCTTAGATGGATATTCTGGATATTATCAAGTTCTGATCCACCCTGATGATTAGGCAAAGACAATGTTTATGTGGATCTATGGCACATATGCCTTCAGGAGAATGTCTTTCGGCCTATGCAATGCCCCTACAACTTTCTAGCATTGCATGATTTCCATATTCTCAGACTTCTTAGAAGACATAGTTGAAGTGTTTATGGATGACTTCTCTATATACTTGATAGATTTTGATGCTTGCCTAAGAAATTTATCCCTAGTTCTGCAAAGATGCGAAGAAAAACATCTGGTCCTGAACTGGGAAAAATGCCACTTTATGGTTCAGAGTGGCATTATCCTGGGACACAAAATCTCAAAGAAAGGCATCGAGGTGGATCTGAGCAAGATTGAAGCCATCTCCAAACTCCCGCCATCAAAATCTGTGACTGGAGTAAGAAGTTTCCTAGGTCATGTTGGATACTACAGGAGATTCATTAAAGACTTCTCAAAAATTTCAAAGCCCCTCCCAAATTTGTTGATCAAAGACGTAGTGTTCGAATTTTATGATGAATGTTGAAAAGATTTTGAGACCCTGAAGGAGGATTTAACCTCTGCACCAATCTTGCAAGCTCCAGACTGGGAGCTATCTTTTGAAATATTGTGTGACGCAAGTGACTACGCCATAGGTACAGTCCTAGGGTGGAAGAAAGACCAAAAGCATCATGTCATATGTTACGCTAGTCGTACGCTGGACGAAGCCCAAGTGAACTACTCCACCACCGAGAAGGAGATGTTAGCGATTTTTTTCACGTTTGATATATTCCGATCATACCTTATAGGAGCCCAGGTTAAGGTTTATAGAGACAATGACACTATATGTCTCATTCAAGATAAAGAGACCAAGCCAAGAATGCCAAGGTGGGCCTTACTGTTGCAAGAATTTGATCATGAAATCATTGACAAGAAAGGAAAAGAAAATGTGGTCGTGGACCACTTGTCTAGAATAGTTTTGGATGAAGAGAATCAGTTACCAGTGAACGACAATTATGCTGATGAAGCCCTATTGATGGCTCAGTCTGATGAGCAGAGTTTATCGTGGTTTGCAGACATCTGTAACTATTTGGCTTGTGGCCAGCTGCCGCCAGACATAACATACAACCAGAAAAAGAAGCTTTTTTCCGATGTTAAGAACTATTACTGGGATGACCCACTGTTATTTAAGAGGTGTTCTAACAATTTGTATTGAAGGTGTATGCCAAAGGAAGAAGTTTCATCTATCCTAAGAGAATGTCATTCTTCTCCGTATGTAGGACATCATAGTGGAGAAAGAACGTCTGCAAAAGTGCTCCAATATGGGTTTTACCGGCCCACCCTGTTCAAGGATGTGACATCCTTTGTCAAGGCTTGCAAGGAATGCCAACTTACTGGAAATATCAGTAAGAGAAGTGATATGCCTATGGTCGATTGGGTGGAAGTAGAAATCTTTGATGTTTGGGGAATAGACTACATCGGTCCTTTCTCATCATCAAAAGGATATCAATGCATTATAGTATATGTTGACTATGTGTCGAAGTGGGTAGAGGTGGTAGCAAAGCAAACTTGCGATTCTAAATCTGTGATCAAGCTATTCGACAAAATAGTTTTTCTACGCTTTGGAGTGCCTCACATTGTAATAAGCGATGGGGAGCACATTTTGGAGAAAAGCAATTTGAGGCGCTATTAAATAAGTACAGGGTAAAGCACAAAGTTGCTACACCCTATCATCCACAAACCTGAGGACAAGTAGAGGTATCCAACCGGAAGGTTAAACAGATCCTGGAGAAAACGGTCAGCCACACTTAGAAGGACTGGTCCATGAAGCTTGATGATGCTCTTTGGGCCTATAGAACAACTTACAAAACACTGATAGGCATGACGTCGTACAAATTAATCTATGTCAAGTAACATAAAGCCCTTTGGGCGATCAAGTTTCTGAATATAGACTTGGATAAGGTAGGACAGAAAAGATTCTTCCTGCTATAGGAGCTCGAGGAGCTGAGATTGCATGCCTATGAGAACGCAAGAATTTACAAACAAAGGACTAATGTGTGGCATGACGCCCACCTAAAGAACAAGGATGTTCGTTAAGGAGATAAAGTGCTTCTCTTCAGTTCAAGCATTAGGCTCTTCCCTAGAAAGCTTAGAACAAGATGGTAAGGCCCCTCCTCTGTGGTGAATATTACCCATCATGAATGATGGAAATTCAAGGGGAGAAAACTAGAATTTTCAAGGTCAATGGCCATAGGGTAAAAAGATTTTACGAAGATGAGGCTTTCATACGAAGATCTGAGATCAATTTGGGGGAACCAGATCAGCCACCTGAGAAAAGGAATGAAGAATTGCCACATCCAGCTGCGGGACCAAAGCAGTGAAGAATTATGAAGTCTAGCTAGAGACTTTAAAGCAAGCGCTTCTTGGGAGGCAACCCAAATTTTTGCTATTTCCTTAGAGCTTTGTTTTCTCTTCCTTTTTTGTTTGATTAGTTTTCTTCTCTTTTAAGTGATGTACATATCTATCTTCCTTTTGAGTAATTGATGATTTAACTAAAGAAATGAGCTTTGTTTTGATCTGATCGCGGTCTGGACCGCGGTTGCGGTATAGCCTTGCATCGCGCAACACCGAAGGTCATGATATAGCCTTGCATCACACAAAATCGTGACCCACGGTGCCCGTAACCTGACGCCTAGACCGCGACCCGTGGTCACCCTTAGAATAGAAGAGATTGCGACTGCGGTCATTTTTTGAGTACACTACAATCATTGTCATTCGCTTCGATCATCAAGTCATGGTCACTCTAGTATATATATCCTTAAACCCTCGTCTCTCAGACTCTTTTTGCTTCTAGCTTTCCTGAGTCTAAGATAAACCATGATTCTCTGTTTCGTCACGACTGACGACCCGCTGCCACAGCAAAGCTGATCGCCGCGCCTGCCTTCTTTGATTTCATCATCGTAACCAACAAACAAGGTAATAAGAAAACCCCCTTTTGCACTTTTAATCACCGATTCTTTGATTTTACCCATCGCCATTTCGCTGCAAATCTGAACCAATTTTCCCAATTTGTTTGTCAATGGCTATCGGTCATGCCGTCGACGGTTGTTCACGACTTTCTGGTTACCCTAACCACCCTAGTGGCGGTGTTTGCAAACAACAACTAAAAACCAAAAAAACATCAATAATGAGACAACTGCCCGCCGACAATGTGAAGAGCAGATCAACGGATGAAGAAAGAAGGAGGAACAGTTGGATCAAGAAGGACCGCGAGTCATGGTCCATCTCCTCTACAACCGCAACCGGGGTATGATCATCAACCCTAACCCGGTCGCGGTGTTCGCTCAAGCTTCAGGTTCCCACCGCGGGTCGCGGTGTAGAAGAGCACTACTCGAGGTCGCAGTCACTCGAACCGTGACCGCGATCATAACCACGACCGCGATCCCTTCTCATCACACCATGACCGTGACCTCCTTTAGAGACCACAACTGCGAGTTACTATCAAGATCGGGGGTTGCGGCCCCTATATATATTCATGAACTTAATAATTAAAACTTTGCTTTTCTAAATTCGTTCCCTAGATAATTGAAATAAGTTTGCCTCTATTAAAACAATTATAAACTAATCCATTATTAAAACCTTGCAGAATGTCTTCTTTAGAGAACAATGACCCCCATCTTTAAGAAGGAAACATCCCTAAAGGAGGTGGAGAAGATAGTTGAGGGTCTAACAACAGCGCTAAAGAAAAATACTTCTCTACTAGTACCCCAACGAGTTGAGCTGCAACAGAGGCTAGAACTGTATCAAAGAATACTAGGCCACATGACAAAAGAGGACTCTACTCACGAAGCAGAACAAACTGAGCAGACAAATACCTCTGAGTATCAACCAGGGGAGTCAGAGAGCTAAGTACATGGGAGAAAGAGAAAGGCTACACCAAAGGGGGCCCAGAGTAGCAAAAAGATAAAACCATTGGGTGTTGAGAAGCCAAGGGAGCAAAAGACAAGAAAGACCAAAGAAGCCATAGGGGAGACATCTGCACAATCTGGAGAACCCCTTTCGTGCCAATGAACATCGTACACCAGTCCACCTATGACTGGATGTACCAGAATAAGGAATTATGCCCGACCCGTTACTTGGACGTATAAGATTTCAAATAGATGGGAATCTACGATAGGGTAGTGAAATTCCTGGAAGGTGCAAACTTACGCACCTTATGCACACCTGATGTGAAGACCTACAAATGGATGACTGCGGAGTTATTGTCTTTGCTAAAGAAGGTCACTACCAGTAATGAAACATAAAAGGCAGGAAGCGGAGATTATCAACTACAAGTAAGGATTGGAGGCAAGTCTCACATAATCACGGAGGCGATGCTGAATAAAATATTTATAGAGACAGAGGAAGAAGCCAAAGCCTTCTCCACCGCCCCTAGTGAAAAAGAAGCAGTCACCTATTAAAGCAACCAGTTGTGGGAAGAGTTGACTGGAGAGGAAGAGCACAGCTCAAAGAACTCCATGGCCTCACTGATCACCTCATGCTTCATTCGCACAATGCTGAAAATTACAGCCTACACCATTTACGCAAGTTCAATAAATGGGAACAGTTAGCAAGGGAGATCTGTTCATAATCTGATCAATGATAAATAGGAAGTCGGTTAATACCGGGAAGATACTAATCGAGCATCTATCATCGATAGTAGGAGGGGATGCAAAGAGAAACTCTACATACTGTATGGGTGTCCAGATAACAAAAATCACCAAATACTTAATGGATGTGTCAGAGGTCCTGAAGTATAAAGAAATGGAGGGACAACAAAGAATAGACATCAAGTCCCTTATTAGAATGGATATTCTGGCACAGAAGGGGGAGCAGCTATACTTCATGAAAAGTAGTTCAAAAAGACTCCTTCCCCTTCCTGAAATGACGTTCTATGACGCGCACAAGCTGCGGCCAACACAAGACGACATTGAAAAGATGTGCTTTGAGGCACTGTATGCCGGCATGAATACTGACCCAGTAATTACAGCTGGAGAAAAAAGTGTCCAAGCTGAATTAAAAGAGAAAAAGAGCACAGAGCCGTGGAAGAAGTTGGTGGTGCAGAAAAAGAAGACAACAGATGCAACTACACCGCCAACCGAAATGCCAATAGCTGCAGAACAACCTACCCCCACGGCTCCACCTCCAGAAGAACCAGTGGGAAATGCAGAACCGACACCTCTAGAGCCATACAAGGAAGCGACTATTGTGGAGCCAGAGGTAGAGAAAGAGGTACGCGCAGTAGCCAACTGGAAGCCTGACAAAGAACCGGAGGCAGATCCAGAAGGACAAGACTCTCAAGCCATACCGGATACGGAGATCAGTGGAGCGGAGATGGATGCACAAGACAAGCCAAAGGAAAAAGAACAAGGTCCACCGCCACCGTCTCCACAACCTACGGTGCCAAGCTCGTCAACGATGTGCATGGAGCATTAGCTGCACCAACAACAATAGCATGCACCTTCCTTCGGAGGTGCATTAGGTACAAGGTTTGATGCCATGTGGGAACACATGCATCAAACCAATACAATAAATACAACCATATCTTCTTCTTTGTCTGTGCTGACAACACAAGTATAAGTTCTTGATGAAATAACAAGAGCACTCCCTGACTTCATCCAAGAAGTTATAAGCAGCAAATGGTTGATGATGAGAATGATAAAGAACATAAAAAATGAGATGGAAGACCTACAGAAAGAGAGGCACGCCATGCGAGCCGACAATGAGCATATGCATCGCTGCTATGACGCGGAAATGGCTAACCTCGAAGAAGAGCGCCAACGCTTACAAGAGGATTGTTAGAAGCTCGAGAAGGAACATGAATAACTTGAGAATTGGCGGAAGAAAAAGAAAACCAAGCACTCAAAAAGCTCGATGCACTCCTCATCAAGCCCCTCCAACCACGAGGACAACAATGATGACAACATGGGAGGGACCGACACTGGAGCGGGCATGCTAAAGGAAGGGAGTGCCAACACAAAAAATGGCATCGACATCTGAGTCAAAGAAGAATGAGCCGCCACAGCAATCGAGCTCCCACAACAACAAACACACAAAGAAAAACACAATGTTGTCGAGGGAGCTCGAACTCAATAGCAATCTCAAAGAAAGCCAGGATGAAGATATTGACGGAAGTGGGAAACTAGCAGAGTAGAAATTCACCTTGCCTACACATTCAATAATGCTAGAAGAATAGATTGCTACCTCCCATAGGGAAGAAGTATCCATCAAACTCAGCGTGACAGGAGCGGTGGAGCTCGATAGAATGTTAGCTGAGATGGGGGCCCACCTTGAAGAGAGTAGTGAGTTCCTCCTATTCCAATCACTTCATGATCATAGTGACTATCTCTATGATGGAAAGATAGAGGCAACTCTGGCAATGATGGTAGCTTCCAAACTAGGGCAAACTTCTGAGGAGAGTAATGTCAAAGACAATGTAGCTGTTGAAGCTTCCTCAGAAGTGGCAAAACAGGTGGCCGCTACACAACAGTCGCACAAGGTGGCTAAAAAAGTAGCCAAGGTCATGCCTACCATAGATGAAACTTCGACACCTTTGGTACAGGAAGCAACATCCGACGATGAGGATGGCAGACTGGCAACTTTCTTTATAAATGAGCCCGCCAAGGAGTAGATTGTGCCAGCTATACAAAAATGCTTGGAGCAGCTCCCCCTCTGCCTTGCAAGATGAAAGAAATGGAAATGACTATAGTATCACATATCACATGTAGAGACGTCCACATCTTGGCAGATGTCCTCAACAACGATCTACCAGGATCATACATACTATATAACAATAAGGATAGACATTTGTCTAGAGACCACTTCTGGGGGATATTCATGAAAAAGGCACGAGTACATAAAAGGCTATTCAAGGTACTCTGCGCCACCCTCTTGGAAGAATTTTTGCACCCGGACAAGCCGCAGTCGATCTTCAATGGGATAACACATCTAGCTAACCTAATCTACAATGAAGACTACAAGACATCGAATGTAGCCAAATTGAAGGCAGCAGTCCAGCGGAAGGAAACAAGATATGTGGTGCTGCCCATAAGGAATGTAAAGCATTGGGCATTGATAGTCAACGATCTGTATGAGCGGAAAATGACGGTGCTCAATTGATGTACAGTTGATCTGGACAACACTTCACTAGTCTACAAAAGGCACTACTACATTTTTGGCCAGTAACGTCACTGCGCATAGCATCATTTTTACTAGAACAACCGACCTAATAGACTATTGCATCGACTTTATCATAAAAAACGACCTTACAGGTTTCCCGTGGAAAAAATTCGCATGATTTTGGCTTCGTGCCTCGATCTATAGGATCAGTTTTTCCAAATAATCGATGTTATAGGGTCAACAAAAAATGCGGGCACCGCTTTGGAACTCTAGGGTCAGTTTTTTCAAATAACCAACTCTATAGACCCTGACCTCTAGGGTCGATTTTTTCAAATAATTGACCTTATAGATGGTCTCAAAAATTTTACACACCACATAGTCTCTAGGGTTGGTTTTTTCAAATAACCGACCCTAAAAAACCAACCTGTAGTGTCTGTTTTTTAAGATAACCGACCCTAGAGGGTTTGTCCACTTACTAACCCTGCTACCCGGGCGACCCTTTCATTCATCCAAATCGTGAAACCCCGCTGCTACCACCATATGGGAGAGTACCTAAGCGTGAAGCCCTGTTGTTACCGTAAGGAATAGTAGAGAAGGCCCGAATGCAGAGGTTCGAAGAGAAAAGAAGGTCTCACCCATGTCGCCTCCACCCGAACACAAAGGTCCGAAGAAAAGAGAATGCTTCCCACCGCCGCCACCACCCGAACACAAGGTAAGCGTTCCGCTGCTGCTTGATTTCTTGCTCATCTTGCTCGATATACTACTTGTTGAGAAGGGCTATGCCCGGCCGTGCTTGCCTCTGCTGCTTCTTGGCCTTGCACCCGGTGGTGGATAAAAGGTAGGGAGAGGAGTTGGATGGAGGAAGGTGGAGGGGGGGAAGAGAGGTAGTAGAACAAGGTCAAGGTGGTGAATGACATGAAAGAACAGAGGGAATGCTAGTTTTCCATTTCAGACTAGGTAGCACGACTGTGGTGATACTCAAGGTGGTGAACGACAATTTATGAACAGAGGGAAGGCTAGTTTTCTGTTTCAGACTAGGTAGCACGACCGTGGTGATGGAACGGTCGTGCTGGGTAGCACGGTCATGGTGGCTGAGTTGTTGAAACTTCAATATTTGTCAATCTTGCATTTGTTAATTCTTCCTGCTCCTCTAGAATTGATGTATTTTGACCCCTGATTAATACATTATAACAGAATTGAATCATGCATTTCTGTTGTTGGAGGTGTTATTGACTTGCTGTTGACTTGCATATATTTCTTCTTTAGTCTTCAAGTGAGGTATAATATTCTCACTCTCCCAATGTGCCATTTTATTTGACTAGTAAATCAACCAATAATAAAAATATGTATTGTTTCATATCTAATTTTGTTATCAATCACATATGTGTAATCATTATATACATTCTAGAATATAAGGGTGGACATTGTGTAGTCTCAGATTGACACTTTAGGGTTTATAGATGAGATCATCGATGCATGATGTTTAACTTAATATATAAATATGATAATAATACACTTATGCATGTATCAACTTAGAAACTCGTTCATAATTTACTCATTAGGAGTAAATTTTGGATAGTCCCCGGTCTGGGACTATTTTTCGATATTTAATCTCACTTAAGATGTAACTATATAATGTATGTTTAGTTTTGAAGAAAATTTCAGTAGGATTTCCTCATTTGTTCTCTGGGTACATATGTGAGTGTTATTTTCCATTTACATCGGTGTACTTGGAGAACTTAGGGGAAATATTGCTGAAATTTTCTTCAAGACTAAACATACATTATATAGTTACTAGTGAGATTAAATATTTAAAAATGGGATAGGTGGTACACTTTAGTATAAAAGGAATTAACTTCCTATAAATAAAAACCTACAGCTTATAGTATCAATATTAAATGCCCAATTTTATAATTAATTTTAATGTGATATAGAAAATTGATTGAAGTTGAATGTCTATCAAGAACCGTTGCAGTCCAGAGTTTGCCAAAGGTCTTGATGAATTTATCATATTTGTTGAGGAACATAGGAAACTACCTACATATAGGTTATATTGTCCATGTAGAAATTATGGTAACAATTTGAAAGTTGATACTGCTGAGGAAATTAAGAATCATGTCATATGCAATGGGATCATACAAGGTTATAATAAATGGTATTGGCATGGAGAGAAATTTAATTATGGATCAGAAAATGTTGATACTAATAGTTGTGGCATAGAAGATATAGATAATGATGATAATTTCAATGATGAACCGATTCAGGATGACCCGATTCAGAATGATATGGTTGATAAGATGCTACGTAGTTGTCACGATAATGTCATCGATCCACCTTCTTTATTTGCAAACATTGTTCAGGATGCTGAAAAATCATTATATAAGGGTTGTACTAAGTTCACGAGGTTGAGTGTTGTGATGCGATTATATACTCTTAAAGCTCAAAATCGGTGGAGCAATAAGAGTTTCTCTTCACTGTTGTCTTTGTTAAAGGAAATTCTTCCTGAAGGCAACGAGCTTCCAATTTCAACATATCAAGCAAAGAAAATAATGTACCCAATGGGAATGGAGGCTAAGAAGATTCATGCATGTCCAAATGATTGTGTGTTATTTCAGAAGGACTATTGTAATTTGATAAATTGTCCAAAATGTGGTGCATCAAGGTATAAGACCACACATTCAGCTAAGGCTAAAAATGGCTCTCCTGTCAAGGTGATGTGGTATCTACCAATAATACCACAATTTCAATGCCTATTTGCTAATACAGAAGATGCACAGAATTTGTCTTGGCATGGGGAGTTTAAGGCCAATGATGATGGCATCCTACGACATGCATCTAATTCACCACAATGGAAGTGATGGAGTTGAGACTTACACCAAAATATTTTACTCTTCCAATGGGAGCCCCAAAATTTGCACCAAAAACCCTAGAGAGGATTTATATCTTCCCTAGGTTTACCTAGAACTGGTGCTTAGATAACAACTCCAACCCCATAAGAGTATGGAAGCCTTATCATAGTACAGATTTAGGATCGAACCCAAAAGACAACGGTCTTGTTGCAAGCAACAAGATGGAAAACGTACATCACTTCACTTAGTTATTTTACTAATTGGCACTTATATCGAAAAGTTGGATTTTGATTGGTTTTTAGACTAAAGCATGAAAAGTAAATAAAGCAAGTAAAACTAAGATTTAACAAATGATGATGAATCACTGGGGTTAAGCAGGTATTTACCACCGCTACACATGCATTGTATATGTACTAAGCAAGCAAGACTTATAAGCTAGATACATGGATGTTCCACAAGACCGATGCCTTATAAGACAAGAGTGATGCATTGCATCCAAGGATGTTCCACAAGACCGATGCCTTTGTAAGACAAGAGCGATGCATTGCATCCTTCGATGTTCCACAAGACCGATGCCTTATAAGACAAGAGCAATGCATCGCGTCCTTCAAGGGTTAAGTAGCTCTCATTCGGTACATTTCTACGTGTCAATGAAGATATGTAGTCTCCAAAGAGAGAATCTTACTCAACCTCATGAAACGTGCATCTAAAACTAACAAGCGAGCGATAATTATCAAATCGAATAGTATCTTTGTAGGCCTAGTCTCCTATTTGGATAACCTAGCTACGAGAAGTGCGGGAATGTTGCAACGCCAGCCATTCCCGATCAAATGGTCACATGCTTTACATCATTCCCCTCGCAAAGTGTGTTCCTCGACTTACCAAGGTTACTTCCATACAGATGGAAGTGCAACAGATGATAGTGAGTTTACTCCACTCTTTGAGATACACTCCTAGACACCGAAACGGATGCGTGGTGGATACACACACCAGAAACCAACACTAAATCGGTATTCGAGTCTCGAGAGCGGTCGTAGACAAACCACAACAAAAGACAATAGATGCATACAAGAACGTGGCCATCATTCAAGCATGTATGAAACGATTTAGTATTAAAACGAAAGGATAACATCTTTTTAGTACAAAGTACAAAACATGGGCAGTGGGGCTAGCCCCCGCGCCCCAGTGGATGGAACTACTCGCTCCTCATAGAGGGAACAACAAAGGAGGAGGCAAGAAGAGATAGAAAGAACATCATCTCCACTGAGGAGAGAAGGTTGAACCCTTGGTGGAGAGAGCAACGATCTTCACCCTTCGTGGCTTGCTTGACGACGGATCTTCTCCTCTCACCTTCTTTGTTTATGAGAGAGAAGGTAGCTTTGTAATGGAACGTGAGTCTCAGACCGGCAGCCTCGGGTGGTGGATGGAGTTGTTCTGGTAGTAGAGAGACAGCCTCTGGACGTCTGGACTCTGGACCCCTCTCAGGGATGGCCCTTGAGGTCTTATTTATAGGCCTTGAGTGAGGTCCAAACGGTCTGGAGATCGTTTGGGTTCAAACGGTCTTGAGACCGTTTGGCGTTAAACGGTCTTGAGACCGTTTGGCGTCAAATGGTCTTGAGACCGTTTGGCGTCAAACGGTTTTGAGATCGTTTGGCGTCAAACGGTCTTGGGACCGTTTGAACTCCATGCGGTCTTGGGACCGTTTGGCTTCATGCGGTCTTGGGACCGTTTGAACTCCATGCGGTCTTGGGACCGTTTGGCTTCATGCGGTCTTGGGACCGTTTGAACTCCATGCGGTCTTGGGACCGTTTGGCTTCATGCGGTCTCGGGACCGTTTGAACTCCATGCGGTCTTGGGACCATTTGGCTTCATGCGGTCTTGGGACCGTTTGAACTCCATGCGGTCTTGGGACCGTTTGGCTTCATGCGGTCTCGGGACCGTTTGAACTCCATGCGGTCTTGGGACCGTTTCAACTCCATGCGGTCTTGGGACCGTTTGGCTTCATGCGGTCTCGGGACCGTTTGAGCTCCATGCGGTCTTGGGACCGTTTGAACTCCATGCGGTCTTGGGACCGTTTGGCTTCATGCGGTCTCGGGACCGTTTGAACTCCATGCGGTCTTGGGACCGTTTGGCTTCATGCGGTCTTGGGACCATTTGAACTCCACTCGGCCTTGAGGCTGGTTTATTCTTTTATGATTTTTTTGTGCTTTTTCTGCAAGTATAAAAGGAAAAAGTTAGTTTGATGATGTATTTACAAAAAGGGATAAAATTAGGTTTATGTACAGTATAAACGTAAAAAGAGTATGGAAAACTAAAGAAAAAGACTAAGATAAACTACTAAAATAGGAGGTTATCACCCCCCCTAACATAGAGTCTAGCTTGTCCTCAAGTTAGATAGAGCTGAGACATGAAATGGCGAGGCGATCTTAATTAGGATCTCCATACTCTTGCTTCAATTCTTGACCTGAGTTCCCCAGGGGTCATATCGAGGCTTATTGCATGCCTTGATTCCTTTGGATTTCGAGAGTTGCTTGGATCTCAGGTTTTTCCGTATCTCAAAGTTTGCCTTGGGACCACATTTATTTTGTGCATGCCGTTGACTCTAATCAACTTTATACCTCTCTGGAAACCTACTGGAAGCTAGAGAGGGTATGAGGGTTGGCTAAAGGCTTTGAAGTGTAGCTCCCTTTCAAGCGGGGGAGGGGCTGTCTATGCTTTTTAGGATCTCACTACCGGGCACGACACATCTGCCTTTATGAGGGCAGCTACATGTACCGGCCGGGCAAGTCCTTTATGAGCCTTTTCATATACTTGGAACTTTTAGGGTTTCACTACCGGACGCGACACATCTGCCTTTGTGAGGGCAGCGGAATGTGCCGGCCGGGTGAGCCCTTTATCAGTTCTTCATATAGGTCCTTATGCGTGGCACAACTCTCATGATTTTATTCGTCTCTCTGGCTTTTATTCAAAAACTCACAGGCTTGGGTTTTGGAATGAGGATTTATTTTGGGCGGCCAAGCCTCTTTTATTTTGAAGAGAGGAAAGCTGTTCTTAAAGTTTTTCAGCATGCACTTATTTGGTTTGTGGTCCACTTGCAGAACTTTTTGATTTGGAAGTTGCCTAATTTCCCTCTCATCCACGAGATCTCGGCTTATTTCTGCCCTGATTTTGACCTGTGGAGAGTCAGATAAAGAATTGAAGCAAAAATATGGGATCCATAGTAGGTGGAAATTGATAAATCGCCATTTGATGTCTGAGTGCTATTTACTTGTAGAGACTAACATGATTCTAGAGTTAGGTGAGGTGATAATACAGAAGAGGATACCTTGCCCTTGTCTAATGTACCCCCCCCCCCTAACTTATCACTCACTCTGTCCTCAGAGTGTCAAAGTGATAGGGTGAGAGGTAATTAGAACAAGGGCATCAGCTAAACTAAGTCATGGAGTCATGGGTTGCCTCCCAAGTAGCGTCTTAGTTTAACGTCACTGGCTCGACGAAACTGTAAGGTTGTTATGCTGTGGGCGTAGCATCTCTGATGTCGATGGTTTGTCGATGCATGTTGTCTTCCTGAATGTAATATCTTTTCAAACGGTGCCCGTTAACCGTTCGTTCTCCTCCGCTGTTGTCGATAATAATGGTGGCTCCGGTTGGGTAGATATGTTTTATGGTGAAGGGTCCGGACCATTTTGTTCGGAGCTTTCTGGGGAATAATCTGAGCTTGGAGTTGAATAAGAGCACTTTGTCGCCAACGGCGATATCTTTTCTCTTAAGATGTCCATCGTGCCACATTTTTGTTTGCTCTTTATAGATTCTGGCACTGTGATATGCTGTCATTCGGAGTTCTTCTAGCTCCTGTAGCTGGAGTTGTCTGTTCTCCCCTGCACTTTTAAGGTCGAAGTTTAGTTGCTTGATGGCCCACCAGGCTTTATGTTCCAGTTCTACTGGAAGATGACATGATTTTCCGTACACCAAACGGAACGGAGTTGTTCCAATTGGTGTTTTGTAAGCAGTACGGTATGCCCAGAGGGCGTCAGGAAGTTTGGTGGACCAATCAGTGCGGTTTTTATTCACTGTTTTTTCAAGAATCGCTTTTATCTGTCTATTGGATACTTCTACCTGGCCACTAGTTTGTGGGTGGTAAGGTGTTGCAACTTTGTGATGGACTCCGTATTTTCTCAGTAACGCTTCGAAACTTCGTTCCAGGAAATGGGTCCCGCCATCAGATATGACCGTTCTTGGAACTCCAAATCTCGGAAAAATAGTGTCTTTAACAGGTTTGGAGTCATTGGATATGGTGGGTACAGCTTCGACCCACTTTGAGACGTAATCCACTGCGACCAAAATGTAAGAGAAGCCATATGATGAGGGGAAAGGTCCCATGTAGTCTACCCCCATACATCAAACAACTCAATTTTCTGCCACATGGTAAGAGGCATTTCATCCCTTTTTGATATGTTGCCCGAAAATTGGCATTTATCACAGGCTTTGACAAAATCATATGAGTCTTTTGATATGGTGGGCCAAAAGAAACCAGATTGTAGAACTTTTATGACAGTTTTCTTGGCGCCCATGTGCCCCCCCGTGGGTCTGGAGTGGCAATGTTCTAAAACCGAAGTTATTTCTTCTTCTGGAAGGCACCGGCGAAAAAGTCCGTCGGCACAGAGGTAAAATAAGTAGGGTTCGTCCCAATGATAACGTTTTATGTCATGAAGGAATTTCCTTTTATCCTGATATGAAGCAGACGGGTGGATGATCCCTGTGGCCAGATAATTGACGATATCAGCAAACCAAGGGAAACTATGAGTGGCCTTCATAAGCTGATCATCAGGAAGAGAATCCCTGATAGGGATTTTATTTTTTTCTTCAACCTATATTCTGCTGAGGTGATCGGCTACAACGTTCTCCATGCCACTTTTATCTTTGATTTCTAGGTCGAATTCTTGAAGCATTAATACCCAGTGGATGAGCCTGGGTTTGGCGTCCTGTTTCTGGATCAGATGTCGGATAGCAGAATGGTCAGTGTAGACGATGACTTTGGAGCCGATCAGGTAGGAGCGGAATTTTTCGAAAGCATAGATGATAGCCAAAAACTCTTTCTCCGTGGTGGTGTAGTTTTTCTGTGCTTCGTCTAGCGTTTTGGATGCGTAGTAGATGACATAGGGTTTCTTATCGATCCGTTGTCCTAAAACGGCCCCTATGGCATAATCACTTGCGTCGCACATGATTTCGAAGGGTTGCGACCAGTCCGGAGCCCTTAGAATAGGTGCGGAAATTAATGCTTCTTTAAGGGTAGAGAAACTTCGCATACATTCTTGGTCGAAAACGAACTCGGCATCTTTTGTCAGGAGTTGGGTCATGGGTTTAGCTATTTTCGAGAAATCTTTGATGAACCTTCTGTAAAACCCTGCATGACCTAGGAAAGCTCGAACTCCCCTTATGTCCTTCGGAGGTGACAACTTTGAGATAACATCAATCTTTGCTTTGTCGACCTCGATCCCCCTATCACTTACTCTATGTCCAAGGACGATACCTTCTGTTACCATGAAATGACATTTTTCCCAATTCAGGATAAGGTTCGTTTCCTCGCAACGTTGCAGGACTCGTTCAAGATTATTTAGACAGTTATCGAAAGAATATCCATAGACAGAGAAATCATCCATAAAGACTTCCATAACAGATTCAGTTAATCCGGTGAAGATGGCAGACATGCAGCGTTGGAAAGTAGCAGGAGTGTTACATAGCCTGAATGGCATTCTTCTGAAAGCATATGTCCCAAAGGGACAAGTGAAAGTGGTTTTTTCTTGGTCCTCTGGATGTATGGGTATTTGGTAGAACCTGGAGTAACCATCGAGATAACAGAAATACTTTTGGTGGGCCAAGCGCTCTAGGACTTCGTCAAGGAAGGGTAGAGGGTAGTGGTCTTTCCTTGTAGCTTTATTCAACTTCCTATAATCGATGCACATTCGCCACCCCGTTACAGTCCTAGTGGGTACGAGCTCATTTTTGTCGTTGATTACTACAGTAGTGCCCCCCTTTTTTGGAACAACCTGAACTGGACTGACCCACTGAGAGTCAGAGATAGGATAGATCATGCCAGCTTTGAGTAGTTTGAGGACCTCCAAACGAACTACCTCTTTCAAGTTTGGGTTCAGTTTTCTTTGATGTTCACGAGTGGGTTTAAATTCTTCAACCATAGGAAGCTTGTGCATACACAGAGCCGGGTTTATGCCTGTGAGGTCGGTTATTTT
Organism: Alisma plantago-aquatica; assembly: GCA_963693085.1. Classification (NCBI taxonomy): domain Eukaryota; kingdom Viridiplantae; phylum Streptophyta; class Magnoliopsida; order Alismatales; family Alismataceae; genus Alisma; species Alisma plantago-aquatica. The sequence goes on from OY856410.1 coordinate 569,095,334, forward strand.
ATAACCAATGATCTTTTTGTGCCTCCTTAGTTTGTCCAGAAGCCTGACTTCTTAGTCTTCGGTAAGGGTGGAGCTGATAATAACTGGGCATAACTCTTCCTTATCCAGGAAAACATATTTGAGCCCTGTGGGTAAAGTCTTCAATTCAGGGGTTTTTGGTGGTTCTGCTGCTTCAATGGTAGTGATGGCTTTAAGCTCTTCAAAAGTAGCCTTTGGTGCTTCTTCTATCTTTTCTAGGTATTGGATACATTGCTGGACTAGTTCATTTGCAGAGAACTCAACTTCTGTATTGATAAGAGCATTTTCAAGTTCGTCGATTGGTTCGGAGATTTCTAATTGCGACATTTGTTGAATTGCGTCTAAAAGAAATACCTCTTCTTGGATGCTGGGACCTTTCATACTATCAAGGACGCGGAATTGAATTGCTTCTTTTCCGAGACTAAGAATGATGGTTCCAGCTTCTACATCGATTAGTGCTCTGGCTGTAGCTAGGAAAGGCCTGCCGAAAATGATCGGATACCTCAAGTCTTCTTTGATATCCATGATGACAAAATCACATGGAACGTAGGCATCCTTCCCTATCCTTACTGGGACATCTTCGATGATTCCCAACGGTGCGGTTACGGTGGAGTCGGCTAGTTGAATAGTCATTGCTGTAGGCAGCAAGTCAGTGAAACCAAGGCGTTGGCACATTGAGTAGGGCATAATGGATATACTAGCCCCGAGGTCAGCCAACCCTTTCTTTGTGGATGCATTTCCAATGCAACATTGGATTCTGAAGGAACCTGGGTCCTTCTTCTTTTTGGGTAGTTTGTTCAGTATGATGTCAGAAGTGGTTTGAGCGAGCTTGACGGTCTCCTGCTCTTTGGTGATATACTTACGCGATAGCAAAGTTTTGAGATACCTTGCCCATGCTGGTACTTCGGATAGAGCGTCAAGGAGTGGGATGTCAATATAAAGTTTCTTCATTGCTTCCTTGAATTTCTGAAACCTGGCGTCCATTTTTGTTTCTTGCAGTCTGCCTGGGTACGGAATCCTTGGTTTGAATTGCGGGACTTTGGATTCTGCAGGTACATGCTCTTTGTTTTCGTCCTTTGTGCCTTAGGAGGATTTTTCAATCCCTTGTTGCGAAATCTCTTTCGTCATAAAAGTGGGCACATCATCATCATCTAGAGTGATCTTGATGGGTTCAGGAAGAATGCGTCCCGACCTTGTGGTGACGGCATTCAGCTATTCGTGTTTGTTTTGCCCGTACTTAGAATTTGGTTCAGGCTGCCCATCAAAAGTGCTTGCCGAAGGTTTCAACTGTGCAGCAATCTAAGCAAGCTGGGTTTCAACTGCCTTTTGTTGGGCTTGTTGGTTAGCTAGCATGGTTTGCTGAGACTGAAGCATTTGTTTTATCAAAGATAGCTCATCTTCCGGTTGTGCAGTGACGTTTTTCTGAGGGTTTTGTTGTTGAGACTGTTGAGTATGCAACTGTGGGTGAAGCGGGGAATGAGTGTACTGATGGTAGGCTGATTGATTTCTAGGGTAGTTAGCCCTAGGGAAATTGTTCCTTGGGTTCCCTTGATTTTGGTTAAAATTGTTTGGAAATCCTGGAGGAAGCCTACTGTCAAATCCCCCTTGTGTCTGATGTTGCGGATTCGCAGTTCCAGAAGGATTCCCATACTGGAACCCAGGATGGTTCCTTGGTTGACTGGGATTATAATAAACTTGTCCGGGAATAGTGTGGATGGAGTTGACTTGCTCCGGAATCTGATCTTCAGCCTGATTAGTGATGGCCTCATAGGATTGTGGTGGTGGATGCAGATCCATCATCACATTATAGAGTATTCCGCAGGAAAGAGTCGGATGATCCGAAGCATGACAAGCCTCACAGGATCCTGTGACAGCTTTGACTTGATGAACCAACGGGGTTTTCTTCTTATCAATTTCCCCTAGAGTTGTTTCAAGGGTTTGCTGTTTATGAGCGATTATCTTCAAAGCCTCGGCTATTGACTTTAGTTCCATAGATTCTTCAGCTTTAAAGACTTTTAAGATGCCTTTTCCGGCTGACCGCCCCCAATTGGACTGGTTTTCGGCTCCTAAGGTAACGATCTTCCAAGCATCTTCATAGTTTTTCCTCATGAAATTTCCTCCAGATGAGGAATCTAGGAACTGTTTAATATCATCGCTTACCCCCCGATAAAAAGTTTCAATCAATTGATTCTGTGAAATTCCATGATGAGGGCATTTGCGTAGAAGTTCCTTGAATCTTTCCCATGCCTCAGCGAGGGTTTCTCCAGGTAGCTGGGAGAAATGGTTGATCTGCCCTCTGATTTCATAGGTAAGCGAGGGTGGAAAGAACTTCTCCAAGAATTTTTCCTCTAGAAGGGCCCAAGTGGTTATGATGGGTTCTCTGTCCAATGAGTTGTACCAACTCAAAGCCCTTCCAAATAAGGTGAAATGAAACAGGTGGAGCATTATTGCGTCGAAAGCAATGCCAGCTTGCGGGACCAGGCGGCATAATGCCTTAAACCGTTTCAAATGGTCCATGCAATCGTCTCCTGAACCTCCAGAGAAGGAAATTCCTTGCATAATCTGGATCCACTGGGTCCGGATCTCAAAGTTTGGGATATTGATGATCGGAGGCCGGACCGAGTGGTTGTCTTCGTAATTCTTCGGGACAGCATAGTCCCTCAGTTTCTTGTTTCGTAATTCGAGCTGAGCAGCCTCGGTCTCTGCTCTTATGCGGGCTTGCTCTTCTGCTCGTATCTCCGCTTGTATTTGGGCACGGGTGTTTGCAATGAGTTGTGCCTGTTGTGCGGCTATAGCAGCATTGACTCTCTCCATCACCAAAGCGGCTTGATGTTGTTCGTCAGCCATTTGACTAGCGCGTTGGCGATTGAGACGGATTCTGCGGTGGAAACTTATATCTACCTCGGAGTCGAACTCCGGATCAGGGGAGAATCCTCGATTATGCGGTGATTGCATATACGGGTTCTACCTGAGTAAAGAAAAGAGAACACCTTTAGATAATAGAGACAATATGAAAGCTTCAAGAAGATGGTGAATTATGATTCAAAAAGAAAGTGTAAAATCCTAACCAACTAGAAAAATAAACTAAGTGAAATACTAATGTTCCGTTGTCCCCGGCAACGGCGCCATTTTTTGATGGAGTTGAGACTTACACCAAAAGATTTTACTCTTCCAATGGGAGTCCCAAAATTTGCACCAAAAACCCTAGAGAGGATTTATATCTTCCCTAGGTTTACCTAGAACTGGTGCTTAGATAACAACTCCAACCCCATAAGAGTATGGAAGCCTTATCATAGTACAGATTTAGGATCGAACCCAAAAGACAACGGTCTTGTTGCAAACAACAAGATGGAAAACGTACAGCACTTCACTTAGTTATTTTACTAATTGGCACTTATATCGAAAAGTTGGATTTTGATTGGTTTTTAGACTAAAGCATGAAAAGTAAATAAAGCAAGTAAAACTAAGATTTAACAAATGATGATGAATCACTGGGGTTAAGCAGGTATTTACCACCGCTACACATGCATTGTATATGTACTAAGCAAGCAAGACTTATAAGCTAGATACATGGATGTTCCACAAGACCGATGCCTTATAAGACAAGAGCGATGCATTGCATCCAAGGATGTTCCACAAGACCGATGCCTTTGTAAGACAAGAGCGATGCATTGCATCCTTTGATGTTCCACAAGACCGATGCCTTATAAGACAAGAGCAATGCATCGCGTCCTTCAAGGGTTAAGTAGCTCTCATTCGGTACATTTCTACGTGTCAATGAAGATATGTAGTCTCCAAAGAGAGAATCTTACTCAACCTCATGAAACGTGCATCTAAAACTAACAAGCGAGTGATAATTATCAAATCGAATAGTATCTTTGTAGGCCTAGTCTCCTATTCGGATAACCTAGCTACGAGAAGTGCGGGAATGTTGCAACGCCAGCCATTCCCGATCAAATGGTCACATGCTTTACATCATTCCCCTCGCAAAGTGTGTTCCTCGACTTACCAAGGTTACTTCCATACAGATGGAAGTGCAACAGATGATAGTGAGTTTACTCCACTCTTTGAGATACACTCCTAGACACCGAAACGGATGCGTGGTGGATACACACACCAGAAACCAACACTAAATCGGTATTCGAGTCTCGAGAGCGGTCGTAGACAAACCACAACAAAAGACAATAGATGCATACAAGAACGTGGCCATCATTCAAGCATGTATGAAATGATTTAGTATTAAAACGAAAGGATAACATCTTTTTAGTACAAAGTACAAAACATGGGCAGCAGAGCTAGTCCCCGCGCCCCAGTGGATGGAACTACTCGCTCCTCATAGAGGGAACAACAAAGGAGGAGGCAAGAAGAGATAGAAAGAACATCATCTCCACTGAGGAGAGAAGGTTGAACCCTTGGTGGAGAGAGCAACGATCTTCACCCTTCGTGGCTTGCTTGACGACGGATCTTCTCCTCTCACCTTCTTTGTTGATGAGAGAGAAGGTAGCTTTACAATGGAACGTGAGTCTCAGACCGGCAGCCTCGGGCGGTGGATGGAGTTGTTCTGGTAGTAGAGAGACAGCCTCTGGACGTCTGGACTCTGGACCCCTCTCAGGGATGGCCCTTGAGGTCTTATTTATAGGCCTTGAGTGAGGTCCAAACGGTCTGGAGATCGTTTGGGTTCAAACGGTCTTGAGACCGTTTGGCGTCAAACGGTCTTGAGACCGTTTGGCGTCAAACGGTCTTGAGATCGTTTGGCGTCAAACGGTCTTGAGACCGTTTGGCGTCAAACGGTTTTGAGATCGTTTGGCGTCAAACGGTCTTGGGACCGTTTGAACTCCATGCGGTCTTGGGACCGTTTGGCTTCATGCGGTCTTGGGACCGTTTGAACTCCATGCGGTCTTGGGACCATTTGGCTTCATGCGGTCTTGGGACCGTTTGAACTCCATGCGGTCTTGGGACCGTTTGGCTTCATGCGGTCTCGGGACCGTTTGAACTCCATGCGGTCTTGGGACCGTTTGGCTTCATGCGGTCTTGGGACCGTTTGAACTCCATGCGGTCTTGGGACCGTTTGGCTTCATGCGGTCTCGGGACCGTTTGAACTCCATGCGGTCTTGGGACCGTTTGAACTCCATGCGGTCTTGGGACCGTTTGGCTTCATGCGGTCTCGGGACCGTTTGAGCTCCATGCGGTCTTGGGACCGTTTGAACTCCATGCGGTCTTGGGACCGTTTGGCTTCATGCGGTCTCGGGACCGTTTGAACTCCATGCGGTCTTGGGACCGTTTGGCTTCATGCGGTCTTGGGACCGTTTGAACTCCACTCGGCCTTGAGGCTGGTTTATTCTTTTATGATTTTTTTGTGCTTTTTCTGCAAGTATAAAAGGAAAAAGTTAGTTTGATGATGTATTTACAAAAAGGGATAAAATTAGGTTTATGTACAGTATAAACGTAAAAAGAGTATGGAAAACTAAAGAAAAAGACTAAGATAAACTACTAAAATAGGAGGTTATTAGGAAGAAAATTGATTTATTATACCCTCAATTTGGTAAAGAACCAAGAAACTTAAGACTTGGAATTTGTACAGATGGAATGAATCTCTATGATACATTAAGCAGCCAACATAGCACATGGCCTATTATGATTGTTATATACAATCTTCCTCCTTGGTTGTGTATGAAAAATAAGTATGTGATGTTATCAATATTGATATCAGGGCCCAAGCAACTTGGAAATGATATTGATGTTTACCTTCAACCACTAATTGATGACCTAATGAAACTATGGGAAGAAGGTGTTATGACATATGATGCTTTACATAAAGAGATCTTTAGTTTGCGTGCTATGTTGTTTTGCACGATTAATGACTTTCCAGCTTATGGAAATTTGTCTAGATATAGCATAGAAGGATACAAAGCATGTCCTATTTGTGAGGAAAATACTGATTCAATCCAACTGAAACATGGCGGTAAAATTGTATATCTTTGTCATCGGAGATTTCTCCCACCAGTGCATACTTATCGAAGGCAATGCAAAACCTTTAATGGGTCAACTAGGGAACGGAGTGCTCCTAAACCTATACTAGGAAATGTTGTATAGGATCGGGTGAAACATTTTGTTAATGAATTTGGAAAGAGTTCAAGTAGTCATACTCTCACATGTGAAAATTTCTATACAAGAAGAGGTCAATATTCTGGAATCTTCCTTATTGGAGATCTTTGGCAGTTAGACATTGCATTGACGTCATACATGTTGAAAAAAATGTTTGTGATAGCATCATTGGTATGCTATTGAACATACTAGGAAAGACTAAAGATGACATCAAATCTAGAAAAGATTTAGAATTAATGGGTATAAGAAAAAATTATCAGTGGAGATCAGGGGTCACCGCACATATTTACCACCAGCTTGTTACTATTTGTCAAAGCAAGAGAAAAAAAGTTTCTGTGAGTGCTTGTATAATATTAAGGTTCCACAAAGATACTCTTCCAATATTCGTAGATTGGTATCAAAGAAGGATCTGAAGTTGATAGGTCTCAAATCTCACGATTGTCACACCCTAATGCAACAGATTTTACCTATGGCTATTCGATCTATATTTCCAAAACATGTAAGGTTTGCAATCACAAGACTCTGTTTCTTCTTCAATGAAATATGCAACAAAGTGATACATCTTAATACTCTCGATAAATTACAGAAAGATGTGAATGTTACCATGTGTCATCTTGAAATGTACTTTCCTCCTTCATTTTTTGATATCATGGTTCATCTTGTAGTACATATTACAAGGGAGGTGAAGATGTTGGGTCCAATTTTCTTACACTGGAAGTATCCATTTGAACGCTACATGAGTGTTTTTAAAGGTGATGTTCGGAATCGTTATCGTCTTGAAGGGAGTATTGTTGAGGGTTATGTGGCTAGGGATGCGATGGACTTTTGCAATGATTTTTTGAATTGCAATGAAAATTCTAGCAATCTAAAAAATTCCCATGACACTGAATCTTATTGTGGCAAAGGAAATCTGGGAGGACGAGTGAAAGGAATCGGTCGTGAGTTGTGGGAACAAGCACATTTATATATTTTACACAATATCGATGAAGTTAGTAGCTACATCACAGAACACAATGATCTTATCAAGAGAAATCATCCATGATCCAGTTCAATGTGGCTTGCAAGAGAGCATAATTGAATATTTATTAGGTGGTTTGAAGAGAAAGTCTTTAACCAACTATATAAATCACCAAATAATGTTGCTGAGAACATAAAATGGCTCGCCTTTAAGTCAAAAGTGGATGTCATGTCATATGAAGGTTACGACATAAATGGATTTTCATACTACACAAAGAGTCAAGGTGAAAGTAGTGTAGTTCAAAATAGTGGGGTCACTGCCAAAGATAAAAGACCACGCGAAGTTGAGATGTCATATTACGGCATCATTAAGGATATATGGGAATTGGACTATACAAATTTCAGAGTTCCTATCTTTAGGTATAAATGGGTTGACAACAACAAAGGAGTTTTAGTGGATGAGTTGGGCTTCAAATTGGTGAATTTTGAAAAGATTGGTGAGGAAGAAGAGCCATTCATCATGGCAGACCAAGCAAAACAAGTATTCTATATTGATGACCCGGCAAATAAAAATTGGTCTGTCATTTTTCATGGAAAAAGACAGTTTACTGTAGATCCTATAAATGAAGAAGAATACTATGAAAAGTATGATGATTCCAACCCATTCTCAGTTGGTTTGCTAAGTGTAAATGTTGAAGATAACACCGATGAATATTATAAACGTCAAGACCATTCTGAAGGAATTTTACTTGACTAACAACTCAACCAATACTAGAGGCATGTATTCTTTGAATTATTTATTTTATTATCATTCAAACACATAATCTTTTAAATATACATCATATATCATGTATTATCATGTATACTTTTATCACTTGTTCTTTTATTATCACTTATGTTTCTTTTATCAGGTATACTTGTAGGTTCTAAAATGGCGAGTGAAGATGAACATTCTGAACATGAGCACCATGAGGATGGTAGTGGTGATGCTAAGAAAAGTAGAGGTCCCACACTGATGCGTAGGATGCAGGAGCTCAGGGCCAAAGGAGAGAAATTGGCAGTCCAGTTTGATGTCACATGAGCACCTATTAGGGAACATGCCAGTGTTGTCAACCATTACATAGGGGTGACCGTGCACAATAAGGTGCCACTAGATATAGAAAATTGGCATGATATTTCTAATGCCTTTAAAGACCTCTTATGGAAAGATATATCTGTGAGTGAAAGTGATATTATTTTAATATGTTTTTGTTTATTGATTCTAATTTAGTTTTCTTGGAAAGACATATCCTTTTTAAGACAAAATTATTGCTTCTTTTACATGTATAGGGTGTTTTTCATCTAAATGAAAAAGATCACAAGAAAAAAGTGCTACAACGTTGTGGTGTACAATGGAGGGCTTTTAAGACATATCTCAAAAGGGAATTTATAGATAATCCTAAACAAAAGAAGAATGCAACAAAGATGTATATTTTTATAGATCCTGAGGTGTGGGAAAGATTTGTTGTAGCTAGGAACACAGAAGAGTTTCAGGTAATAAAGATTGCGATGTATTGTATGAATCTTTAATTTTATACAATTAAGGAGGTGAATCTTTTTATATATGTTTGCCAAGTCTAAATTGCAATACCTCTTTTTAAATGATCAGACTATTCACGAGGCCCAAAAGGAAAGACGGGCCAAAAATGTGCATGACCATCGCTTGGGGCCCGGTGGTTATGCCTTCCGCCGCCAACTACAAGAGAAGCAACTCTCTTCTGGAGAAGAGTCTAGTACAACTCAAGATGAGCGTCCACCCCAACACTTGCAGTGGATTGATGCTAGAAAGAATTGAGCAGGTGAAATTGTCAACCCTGCAACTAAGGAGGTGGCACAAAGATGGTAGGTTTATCCCAACTAAGTAAAGAGTACCTCCCACAAACTTAGATTTATTTATATCTAATTGATATTGTGATTTAATATTTTTATTAACTATGAATAGATTGATCTCCAAGAGAAAAGGAAGGAAGGAAAGTTCATCCCAACTAGCCGCATGGATGAACTATCAGTTGCTCTTGGTACGAAGGAGCATCCTGGCCATGTTAGGGGATTAGGAGCTGGCATAGGATTTAAGTCTTATTTTGTCCCTTTGCAATCTAAAAGATATCGTGTAGGAGGTATTACATAAGAGGAGGTTGAAATATTAGTAGCACAGAAAGTAAAAGAAATAATGTCTTCATCTCAGCCTACTCAGCATTCTCAACCTAGTCATACTGTGTGTCTCTCAAGTGATGAGGTACAAGCACATGCTCTAGTTGTAGAAGGTCATGGGAGCACTCCCAATGACCCACCACAACAATCTGCAGTAAGTTTTTGTTCTATATGTTGTGTTATTAGCATGCTATATATATAGTTGTAATAGGTATCTGGTTTACCACTTCATATATAACTTATATTATTTCAATTCTAGGTTGGTATGAACTGTAAACTTGCAGTGGAGGTTCCAGAATATAATGTTGTGGTAGCGGGCAAGGTATACAACCTTGGTGGTACATTGCATTGCCAACAAGTTACTGATGACATATGTCGTGTGTCCATCCATCTTGTGTATTACGGAATGGGGGACAAACCACTACTCATACCTAATCCTGAATATAGTATAGTTGAAGAAGTTGAGGGTGCTATGGTGGGTTGGCCTAGACACTTGGTTATCAATGACAAGGTATACCTTAATTCTACAATATTTTTCATATTTGACTGCACATATGAACTCGTGTAATATAAGTATGTAATTTAATTAACATGTTTGTAAACCAAAAAGTAAAAATTCTACTAGTCGTCCTCCTATGCCCAAGCCATCTTTTATTCTAGAATCCACATTCGATGACTTGGGAAGTAAATGTAAAAGTTTGTGTCGATACTTAGCCCACCAAAGCTCTGGATTACAAATGCTGATCAATTTAACAGAAGATGCAACTGGGAGGGACTTTCACAGTTACATTTTTCTTGATGATATTATAGAGTTGTTCCGGTATGATTGGTTGTATACTTCAATAATAGAATTATGGATAAGGTAAGGATCTATCAATATAGAAAATTCCAATACACATTTTTAGCTTATTTCTATATATGTACATAATTACAAATGTTTTACAGCCATTTATATACCGATACCACAAACTTAGATATAAGAAATGTTGGATTCTTAATTCCTTCAATCACTAGTCAAGTGGAGACACATATTGAGGATGTGAATGAGTACTTCTCTACTGCATTCAAATATTTTGCTAGTGAGGGGAAGGAAATTATTGTAATTCCTTTTAATGTCCAGTAAGTATTATTATTCAATATAATTTTAATAATGAAAAAAATTATTTATTTTAATGTTTGTTTTATTCTTACTCAGAGCTAGACATTGGGAATTAGTGGTGATTGTCCCAAAATTGATGACTCTTTATTATCTTGACCCAATGGGTAAAACAAGGGGTCACAAACTAAAATTTCCTGTTATGGAGTAAGCATAAATTTAGTCAATGCTTCAACATGATATTTCTATTCAGAATTTCTATTTTACCAACTATCATTTAATTGATAGGGGTATAAAGGCTTTTCATGAAGATGGAGGACAAATACCCACAAAATTAAAGACATTGACTTTGAAAAATGTCAAGGTAGCTACTTTGACAACTACTTAGTCTTATATGTATTAACTTTCAACTCTTATATGTCAACTCTTATAGTCTTATCTCAACTCCTGTTTATAGTAGTTTACTAACATTAAGTATAATTCGTTATTTGTAGTGTCCTATACAAAATAATGACTGGGCTTGTGGCTACTATGTAATGAAATATATGCAAGCTATTGTCAAACAAGCATCACATGACATTCAGACTATAGATCGGGTAATAAATAATAACATCATAAATTTACAAGTGATTGTAGTCATTTTATAAAATATTAGCATGTGCATTTCTATTATAGATCTTTACAACTCCGCCTTACACACATGAGGACTTAAATGAATTCCGAGAAGAGTGGTCAGATGCTTTTCTAAATGAAGTCAATATAGCATTGGATTAAATATGTTAGCTCCATTTATGTATGTGGTTTTAGTACTCTTTCATATTTACTTTTGTATCTAACATTTAATATCATCTCAGACTTGCAATCTATCATTTTGTAAATTATGATGTGATTATGTGTAACTCAACTGAATATATGAATCATTTTTGTTATGAATGTGTGGTTTGGAATGGTGACGGTTGAGCATCAATTCTCCCCTCTCCCATATCCTAGTTCTTTTTGTTCGTTTGTTCTGATTCTGCATTTGTTTTTAAAACAATTGTACCCTATAGGGTCAGTTATCTTAAAAAACTGACCATATAGGTATCTCGGTCGTACTACGTAGAACGGTCGTGTTGTGGCGTAATATGGTTGTGCCACATAGCACGGACGTGTTGGGATATGGTAGAACGGTCGTGTCGCATAGCACGACCGTTCTACCGTATCCCAACACGGCTGTAGACTTTATTGAGTCTGTTTTCTTCATATAATCATTCTTACAAAGCATCTTTAGGGTCGGTTATTAAGAAAAACTGACCTTATAGGGTCTGATTATCAGCAAGCTCAATCTATAGACTCTATTGAGTCAATTATCTTCATATAACCATCCTTACAGAGCATCTTTAGGGTCAGTTTTTAAGAAAAAATGACCTTATAGGGTCTGGTTATCAACAAGCTCAATCTATAGACTCTATTGAGTTGGTTTTCTTCATATAACCGTCCTTACAGAGCATCTCTAGGGTCGGTTATTAACATAAACCGACCTTATAGGGTTTAGGTATAGTTTCTTTTCTCATTTGGGGTTAGTTTTTGACAGCCTCTTGGGTCAGTTTTTACTATATAAGGTCGATTTTCTTTAGTTAAAAAAGGACCCTATAGAGAAATTTCTCTAGCGACGACCACTTAGGCATCATCGAAAAAGTGACGCTATATAGTCTTAAAAAAACTGACTCTATAGACCATTACTGTACTAGTGAGGAAAGACGCCAGAGATGCCTAAAAAATACTGCTACGTCTACAACGAGCAATCAAGGTTGCAGATAATAAATTTCAGGGGTACTGGAAACTCTTCTCCATTAATAAGAAAGTCCCCCAAGAAGAATCTGGTTCAGGGGATTGCGCCTTCATAGTGCTACAAATGATGGAGGCCATCAACAAGGACATCCCCTAGGAAGATCTAGACAAGGAAGACATGCATGGACAGTGGGGTATGTATGCTATGGAGGCCATCTATGATCATCAATTCTTCAACGACCCGGCGATGCCTTCAGAAGTTGTACCCCGGAGGCTTCACATGGATATTCCCCTACCTGAAAAGGTCACCTAGAGGGAGCAACTAAAGACCATGTGGGTGGGCCCGACAGAACTAGCCAGGGATGTGGCTTGGAAAGAAGGATGGCATCAAAGGTCTGAAGAAGCTACAAAACAAGCGTTGGATGATGAACCAAAGCAACCTCCAGTATTAGTAGTCCCTGAAGAACGACCTCCAAAGAAACATCCTTAGGAAAGAGAGGTTGAAGAAAAAGACCTGGTCGATGTAAGGCCAGACGGACCGGTAGGAGAAATTACACCTTCTTTCAAGGATTCTGACAGATGGAGTTGCCTCAGTCTGTCTTCAGAAGAACCGACTATCATAATGTGTTCTTTGAAAGAAGATGATTCGCCAGGAGATGTCATCTTCGAGAGAGATGGCATATGCGTGCTAAAGGATGACCTCTGAGAAATGCTAAAAATAGGAGGATACCTTTCTTTAAGTATGATGTCAGCTTACCAGGTGCTACTAGGCGACACCATGCCAAATGCCCACATGGCATACTTCTTACTGGTGGATGACATCCTAAAAGACAAAAGATCAGGAGAAAAGGAACGGATGCAACAATGCCTGGCGACATCCCCACCAGACTACATTTTCCTGCCAATCCTTCACGACAATCATTAGACTTTGATGGTTGTCAACATCATCAAAAGGACTGCAGTCCTCTACAACAGCTCAGATGCAGCCTTTAGACTTAACAAGAAGACCAATATGACAACAGAAAAGACCCCCACAGAAAAAAGGCAAACACATGCGCCGAGGCAATCTTCAACATGATAAAAAGTCATTGCAGAGGGTATGACCATACGACAAAAAGGATTTCAAGAAAATGCAGTTCTGCCGTAGGAGCCCCCAGCAGGTGCCCCTATCAAATGATTGCGGCTTCTTTTGTCTAGTATGGATGGTGGCCCTAGCCACCATTAATGTCAAGGTGTAGGGTATGCAATATGAACAATACCATGCGCTACGAGGAATATACACAAGCATGCTTCTCGAGTCCCAGTGGGCCTCCACCAAAAACAACAAAAGCAAATAAACAAAATCATGTTTATACATCTCACTCAAATTTTGACACCCTGAGACATGGTGTAGGATAAGTTTGGGGGAGGAGTCATAAACGGGCTACAGAGGTACATTTACCATTTTTTACCTCTCTAAAAAAATTTCAAATGAAATTTTGTACAAACTACCTGTTGAATTTAGATGCTAGCCTCCTCTTCTCCTAAATTTTCTTATTGTAGTGCTTCTATCCTCCTAGAGAGAAATAAATGAGCAACATATATATATATATATATATATATATATATATATATATATATATGTACAAGAAATACAACATTATCCCATTCTTGCAATAAGACGTTGTACGTGTGACAACCTTAACTCATGAAACCCTCGGAGACTAGAAGACTTCACCTAGCCATTCTCCTGACCAACTGTAAGGACCCTGGCCTTCATTTTGGGCTTACCCTATTTGCTTTGCGTAAACCTGGTGTTTAGAGGCTTGCTTAATCACTAGAGGTGTGATTAGGGTTTTTGTGCTTTGTGTGGGTCTTTTTGGTACAACTTGCAATTTACCCAAGTTCTAGGGTTTCTGTGCAAGTTTGCCACCTTGAGAGATCTTTGTATCTCTTTCCATCCCCTAGGGTTGATAGGATGAGTTGGGCGCCTTGCTTGAGCCGTTTGGGCCTCATTTGGGCTTGCTTGTTTAAGCTTGGGCTTATTGTTGGGCTTGGTGCCTTTCCCCCTTGCTTGGTGTTTCGGGCAAGGAGGTGCTTGATGTGTGTCGGCCATGGTGTGTCGGGTTGTGTGTGTCGTATTGCCATGTTGGGCGACACACACCCCTCCACCTAGCATCGTTTGTGTCACCCTCTCTTGGACACATCGTGCTTGTTGCTAGCAAGTGGTGAGACCTTGGACAAGTGGTGTTGGGGTGCTAGCATGTGGTGTGTCCCTTGGACAAGTGGTCCTTGATGCGATGATTTTGAGTCGCATTTATAGACCTATTTGATATGTGTTTTATGCTTTTATTAGTCATTTTTATGGTTAATATTGCATAATTCATCCATTTTGGTCTTTGCCATTATTTTATGTCAAATCTCCTTTATTTCATTGTTTTGAGCATTAATTATCAGATTATTATTATTTGTGTGAATTTATGCGATCTTATCTTTGAATTTCAGGACAAACGAGTATTTGCTTCCGTCGATACCATCGACGGAAGTCGATACCATCGACAAGGCCGCAGGTTGCCAACTTTTAGGAGCAGTAAAGAGTCGATACCATCGACGCTCAAGTCGATGGTATCGAGACACCTTCAGGTTGTTGGCGAAGAAGTTGTCGATAGTATCGACACCAAGTCGATACCATCGACGCACGGAGGCTACAGCGTCGCAAAATGACAAAACCTACGCCTAAAGGAAGTTGATACCATCGACCCGTGTCGATGGTATCAAGATGATGTCGGGCGCGACAAAGGAAGGGTTCGTTACTACAGCGGGTCGATACCATCTACTCGCGTCGATGGTATTGACACCGTAGGATATGAGTTTGCTTTCTAATGATCTCAATCGGACGGCTGGAGTTAATTAACGACCTAATGAGGGACTTATACCTAAGGACGGCTGCCCAGACAAGGATCGAATCGGATGAGCCATTGCACAAGTGCCGAGGAGCAGGATAAAGGAGAACGGAGGCCAGAAGTTCATACCAGTCGATCCGGACACTGCCGAAGATGGATTTCACCACCGAGAGGCGAGAAAGCATGTGTTCTATGCAAAGGATCAACTGGTTCTTCTCCGTTCAGGGGTTTTCCCTTTCATTCCACATTTTTCACATGATTTCCCCTATCTCTATCTTGTACTTGTGTGAGATGACCATGCGGGGCTAATCCCCTTCATCTTTAGGACTGGGAGTAGCCCGGGGATTCATTGTATGACAGTTTTCTGATAGTAATTCATATTTTTTCTCTTAAATCTGTGGTATAGTTTCGTTTTCTCCATATATTGTTATGCTTGATCACCATAATAATAACCTAATGCCCTTAATTACTTTGAAAGAAGGATTAACAGTTGAAAAGAGACGAAATCTACATTAATCGACAAATCCCTTGACCAAGGTGGTGTAAAATTAATGGTGGATACTGAGAGATCGTTCATAATGCATCTAGTTTAGGGTATAGGTTACTACGACAGTGGAACCGACCTAAACCTAGATAGTGAATTGTACCACGACAGTGGGCAATTCTGTTTTCAGGCCATTACTCGGATAGAGAGAGAAGATTGAGGCATTATATAAAACCTAATCCAATGAAAACCCGCGGTGAAACCGCAATCCTAAAGATATCCTTTTGAATTGATTAAATCAACCTTTAATCGATTGTTTGCTTTGTTTTATTTTTGTTTTCTTATAATTTTATTCAACAACCCCAATTTGTTATTCGGCTTAGCTGATCGCAAATAGTTAGTAGGAGTTTCCAACATTTCCGAGTATCCCTGTGTTCGACTCGGGCCTCACAAGGCCTGTACTACTCGACGCGTACACTTGCGTTTATACGCACAGTAAAATTGCATCAAGTTTTTGGCACCGTTGTCGGGGAATACGGCGAAATTGTTGGCACTTCGAGTGCTACGAGCGGCCACTCTAGGCCACATTTTTTTTATAATTTTCATTCAACTTCAAATATTTTCTTTCTTTTGTTCGTTCATTTTTATACTCATCAAATCACTGTACTGAATTGAATTTTCTTATTTCAGGTGTTGTGTATGGTGCAAACGCGCAGTACTGACTACACAAATCCCACACCCGAGGTTCCGCTGTCGAGACCTGAGGACGAAGATTTTAACGAGCAAGAATACCAAGAAGAGATAGATTCTGAATTTGAACAGGAAGAGATGGCCGACGCACAGACCATATGGGAGAAGATCAAGGCTTCTTCCGCATCAGCTTCCAAGGGGCCTATAAAGAAGCAGACAATCAACATACCAACATATAAGATTGATCCGGCTTTGATAAATCTGGTCAAGTCGAATGCTTTTCATGGGCTCAAGAATGAGGACCCCGTCGCGCATATCAACCAGTTTGTTGAAAACTGTGACATGGTAAAAATCGATCAGTTTCCACTGGATGCACTATATCTCAAGCTCTTCTCGAGTTCTTTAGCGGGAGCCGCGCGAGAGTGGCTGCATAATTTGGATGATGAGTTCGTGGAGTCCTGGAACCATATGGTGGAGGTCTTTTTTGAGAGGTTCTTCCCTCCTGAGAAGACTAACGACATGATCCGGAAGATTCATAATTTCACCCAACAGGCCGGTGAAACATATTCTGAGACATGGGAGCGATTTCAGGTCATGCTGAGGAGGTGTCCACATCACGGGCTGGACAAATAGACGCAGGTGAAAATCTTCTATTTTTCTCTCTCCGAGCATGATAGGAGTAATCTGGATTCAGCCGGGTCAGGATTTTTTCTGAATAATACTGACACCAGATGCTGGGAAATACTCAAGAACATGGCTAGAAAGCAGTCATGGGGTGAAATAGAAAGAGGCCCGGTAGAGCAAGCGTGATTCGTCAATGAATCCAAGGCAATGAGAGAGTTGAATGAGAAGATGGATCTTCTCGCTAAGAAGTTACTGCAAAAGGAGGATAATGAGTCCGGGGATGAGGCTCAAGTCAAATACATGAGACAACAGCAAGGGTATAGGAACAATGACTACTCATGGAGAAAAGACAAAAAGTTTTCGTGGAAGGATCCGAATAATTTTCTACAGGATCTGGATGCTAAACCCATGCCAGTAGCAGAAGATAAGAGCACGGAGCTGCTAAATCAGGTTATAAAGCAAAATCAAGAGCTAATGAATACGTTTGGCCAGCAAATCAAGCAGCAAGGAGAGTTCATGAATCAATTTCGGCAAACATTACAGAGCCATGGGGCTCAAATGAGGACCATTGAGACATCTATGGCACAGATGGCAGCCGAGATCACCAGTTTGAAGAAGCCGGCACATCCAGGTTTTCCGGGGAATACCAATGTTCCCGGGGAAAATCAGCAAGCGAAGGCTATTCTGCTAAGAAGTGGCAAGAAATTGTTGAATCCAAGGGCCGAGGAGACAAGCACACCACAAACTGAAGAAGAACGTAAATCCAATGAGGAGCAGCCCATACCAGTCACAGAGCAGGTTGAGGACACAGTTGTAGATGATACTGAAGAACAGGTTGCAGAGGAGGAATCTCAGAAAAAGACACCTTATGTGCCACCTCATCAAAGGGCACAAGCTGTTCCGATCCCGTATCCAAATAGTGCTAAAGCGAGGAAGGCAGATGCACAGTTCAAGAAGTTCTTAGACACTTTTAGGAAGCTTTCAGTCAATATCCCTTTACTGGAAGCTATTGAGCAGATTCCTTCATACGGGAAGTTTCTAAAGGATGTCATAACCAAAAAGAGGAAAATTCTGGATACCGAGGTTGTCGTGTTAAAGGAGCAAGTGAGTGCCTTCATCATGGGCACTTTACCGCCAAAGAGGCAAGATCCTGGGTGCTTTAACATTTCTTGTTATATTGGGAAGTTTAAATTCGGTGAAGCATTATGTGACTCAAGGGCAAGCATCAACTTGATGCCCCTTTCTACATTTAAAAAGATGGGATTGAAGGAGTCACGCCCAAGCAATATGACGATTCAATTGGCGGATAACTCTTTGGTAAAACCTTATGGAATATGTGAAGATGTGTTAGTGAAGGTGGATAGATTTGTCTTTCCGGTAGATTTTGTAGTCATGGAGATGCAGGATGAACATGGCAATGAATTGTTACTTGGACGTCCTTTCCAAGCTACAACCGACATGATCTTAGAGATGGGGAGAGGTCGCTTGACCTTAGGCATAGCGGATGACCACTTTGAGATGGTCATGCCCTCTAGCACTGCGTCATCTAAAACAAAAGAACAATGCAATATGGTGAAACGTCTGGACTGCAATATTTCACTCTGCCTTGGAAAACCATTTCTGGACATGGCTCATGTGATGAGCAAGGTGGAGAATGGAACCTTAGCTGTGGATATCATGGAGCAGACTAAGGTAGTTTCTTTGTGTGAAGCTGTGGGATTTCCGAATGATGAGAATGAGGACATTCCGCCTTCTTTGGAGGATGATGCGATTGCTATTTCTGCTTCTGATGCATATCCAGAATTACCGTTGGAGGCTTGTTTGTTGAATATTACATATGATTGGATGCAGAGTAAATCACTCAAGGAGTGCGCTAAAATGCTTCAGATGCTTCCATGCTTCTATGCGAGCCATTATGAAGATTTAGGTGCTCTTCCCCCGCCGCTTCAATCATCTCTTATCAGCCCGCCGGAGTTGGAATTAAAGCCGCTGCCCCCGCATCTCAAATATGTCTTTCTAGCTGAGGAAGACAAGTTACCGGTGATCGTATCTGCTTATTTGAGTGCGGACGAGGAGGAACAATTGTTGATAGTGCTGAAGAACCACCGAGGAGCTTTTGGGTGGTCCGTTGCACACATCAAGGAGATCTCCCCTACTCTATGTCAGCACAAGATTCGGCTCGAGGAGGGAGCCAAGCCTGTGATTCAACCTCAAAGACGTCTAAATCTGAGCATGATGGAGGTTGTGAAGAAGGAGGTCATTAAACTTCTTACTGCAGGTATTATCTATGCCATTTCTGACTCGACATGGGTGAGTCCCACACAGGTAGTCCCCAAGAAGGGGGGAATTACTGTCACTAAAAATTTGTTGAATGAACCTGTCACCACCCGATTGGTAACCGGGTGGCGAGTTTGTATTGACTACCGTCGTTTGAATGCTGCCACACTTAAGGATCACTTTCCCTTACCGTTCATTGATCAAATTCTAGAGCGTCTTGCCGGTCGATCGCACTTTTGTTTTCTATACGGGTTTTCGGGGTACAACCAGATCTCGATTGATCCTTTGGATCAAGAGAAATATACGTTCACTTGTCCCTATGGGACTTTTGCTTACCGCTGAATGCCATTTGGTTTATGCAATGCACCGGCGACGTTTCAACACTGTATGCTCGCCATATTTTCTGACATGGTAGAGCGCTGTCTCGAGGTTTTTATGGATGACTTCTCGGTGTATGGTGCATCGTTTGATGAATGTCTCTATAACCTAGATAAAGTGTTACAGCGTTGTGAGGACACGCACTTGGTCCTTAACTGGGAGAAATGTCACATGATGGTGACTGAGGGAATAGTGCTAGGACACAAGGTGTCTAGCAAAGGTCTAGAGGTGGATCTGGTGAAAATTGAGGTCATTTCTAAGTTGCCCCCACCAAATTTTGTAAAAGGGGTGAGAATTTTTCTGGGACATGCCGGGTTCTATCGGCGATTCATAAAGGATTTTTCTAAAATTGCAAAACCTTTATCTGAGCTTTTGGAGAAAGATGCGGTTTTTGATTTCAATGATAAGTGTCAACATGCATTCGATGTTTTGAAAGAAAAACTGATTTCTGCACCGATTGTTCAAACGCCGGATTGGACAAAACCTTTCGAATTAATGTGTGACGCTTCAGATTTTGCGGTAGGAGCCGTATTGGGGCAGCGGGTGGACAATAAGCCCGCCGTAATTTTCTACGCTTCAAAAACTCTGAATGATGCCCAATTGAATTATACAACTACTGAAAAAGAATTACTTACCGTTGTGTTTGCTTTCGAAAAATTCCGACAGTATTTAGTTGGATCTAAAGTAGTTGTATGGACTGACCATGCTGCAATAAAATACTTGATGGAGAAAAAAGATGCAAAACCTAGACTCATTAGGTGGATTTTGCTCTTACAGGAATTTGACATTGAAATCAAGGACAAATCTGGGATTGAAAATGTAGTGGCTGATCATTTGTCTAGGTTAGATAGGGTGGATGAAAAAGATTTACATATACCCATAACCGAGACATTTCCAGATGAACAGCTTTTGAAAATTAACTCTAAAGAGCCTTGGTTCGCTGAAATTGTAAATTACTTAGCTTGCGGGATCATCCCGGAAGATTGGTCATATCAGGAGAAGAAGAGATTTTTTCATTCTTTGAGATATTATTTTTGGGATGATCCAATTCTTCTTAAGCAATGCAGGGACAGTATTTTACGCAGGTGTGTGCCTGAAGTAGAGTACGAGAGTGTTCTTCATCATTGCCATGCATCACCTACGGGAGGAAACCACGCCAGCTCGTGAACGGCATCTAAGGTTTTGGAAAGTGGCCTTTATTGGTCAACTTTGTTTCGGGATGCCTACGATTTTGTGAGGCAATGTGACCCTTTTCAGCGTGCAGGTAATATCTCAAAGCGACAGGAGATGCCCCTGAATGTATTTCAGGAAGTTGAGGTATTTGATTTATGGGGCATAGATTTCATGGGACCCTTTGTGTCCTCGAACTCCAATTTATATATTTTGTTAGCAGTTGATTATGTGTCGAAGTGGGTGGAAGCAATCCCCACAAGGACTAATGATTCCACTGTAGTGTGCAGGTTCGTTAAGGAGAATATTTTCTGCAGGTTTGGGATACCCCGAATGATAATCAGCGATGGGGGTACACATTTTAGGAATCAGAAGTTCTCGACATTATGGAAGAAATATGGGGTCAAGCACAATATAGGCACCCCATATCACCCACAGACCCAAGGGCAGGTGGAGGTCTCAAACTGTGAAATTAAGAAGATTCTAGAGCGTACGGTGGAATCCACGAGGAAGAACTGGAGTGCCCTACTACCGGATGCACTGTGGGCGTACAGAACGGCTTACAAAACACCTATAGGCACCACGCCTTTTAGGTTGGCGTATGGTCGGGCTTGTCACCTACCGGTGGAGTTGGAGCACAAGGCCCATTGGGCGCTTAGAAGGCTAAACCTGAGTTATGATGAAGCTGGGAGAAAGAGAATGTTTGAATTGAATGAGCTGGATGAGTTACGGATGACGGCATATGAGAATGCCCGGATATACAAGGAGCGCACAAAACTGATCCACGATCGCCACATAGAGTTGCGCACGTTCAAGAAAGGAGATAGTGTTTTGTTGTTCAACTCCTGACTCAAGTTGCATCTCGGGAAGCTAAAATCTCGGTGGAGTGGACCGTTTGTGGTGGAAGAGGTCAAACCACACGGCGCGATTTTAGTGCGCGATGGTGATACCACGTTCTTGGTAAATGGACAGAGGCTGGAGCTCTATTTTGGTGATAATTACAAGAGGAAGGTGAATGAGGTTAAACTCATTGTACTTTCAGATGAATGAGATGCCCGGCAGCCGTCTAGCCTAAGACGTTAAATAAGGGCGCTTGTTGGGAGGCAACCCAACCATCGGTACACTAGGATAGTTTATTAACAATCATTGGTTCCTTTATTTTTGTTCAATTTTTTTTAGTGTAAAGAAGATACCTTGATCCGTTTGTTCATTGTGCAGGCTTAGGCAGAGTCAATACCATCGACACACTAGTCGATGGTATCGACAAGGGTACAGGTTGATGACTACAGATTTCGTTCTGAGTCGATACCATCGACGGCCTCGTAGATGGTATCAACATACCTACAGGTGGTTGAAAAGGAAAAGTCAATAGTATCGACACAGGCGTTGATACCATCGAGATCTCTGGAGAAGTTCAGAACGATTTGTCTCAGTCAACTCGATACCATCGACGACCGCGTCGATGGTATCGACATGGTTACAGGTTGAAATGCAAAGTGGCGGTGTCGCAATGAAGCCAAGTCGATACTATCAACTCCTGTCGATGGTATCGACCATCCATGTCACCGATCCGCGCAAAGAAATCGACGGCGATCGCAGCGTCCACGTTATCAATCTAGGTGCAGCGTCGATACCATCGACACATGTCGATGGTATCGACACGTCAGCGATCCGTGTTTCAATATCCAGCAATCGACGACCGTCGATACCATGTGAGGGGCGGATAGCATCGACCAGCGTCGATACCATCGACTCGCGTCGATGGTATCGACGGGCTAACTGTGGCGCCGACCAAGTCTATTTAAGGAGAATCATTACGTCATTTGACGTCACACCTTCAGAGTGATCTCCTCCCTTTGCGCCGAGCACTCCCCCAAGCCATCCAAGAGCGAAGACCAGCATCACCGAGCGACGATCGTCACCGAGCGGAGATTCATATCTCCATTATACACCGAGCTCTCTTTCTAATCCCTTTCTCGTCGCCAACATGGTTCACGTCGCTGGAGCATCTTCTTCACGTGCGGACCAAGAGGAGATCCCAGAGTTTGTGCCACCTCCTCCCGGGTTGGTTGCACGGCCGCGCATGATGCATCCTTCCACAGAGGTGAAGAAGATCTATGAGGAGATCTTAAAAAGGAAGATCGAACCCACCCGGTATGTGGACCGGGAAATGATCCGAGACCTCGGGTTCGAGGCCAATTTGGCCTATGTTCTACAGGGGTAGGCAAAACGTACAAGCAGGAGGCCCGATGAGTTACAGTACCATGCTGATGGCCAGCCGTTTTTCGGCGAGTGGCCAACCTACAAAGAGTTGGTGGCGGAGTTCATGGTGTCACTTGACATCTGCGTCGTGCCCAACGACGTCGTCGCCACCGACCGTGAATGGATAAAGGGCCGGGTGTCTTTCTGGCTGTACAACCGTGACTATACCCTCACGCTTCGCCAATTCAATAGGATCTTCAATTGGAATCATTCTCCGTACGACCACCGGCGGCCGGATAACCGCACCAACTACAACGCTCTCTTCTCCGAGTTGGTGACGGTGCCACAAGGGAGGTCGGTGAGCTACCAAAACGTTGCGGTAGCCGACTTCGAGCACCTGTTTGTTCGGGTATTGCACCGGATGTTGAGTTCCACCATCTTTGCTCGAAGTGATCTAGCGCTAAGAAAATTTCAGGAGACGGATCTTTTCTTCTTATATCATCTCCTGAAGCGCCAAGAATGCAACTAGGGTGCATTCTTTCTACAACGAGTATTGGCGGTGAAGAGGAGCATGAGAAAAGCCCCGATTCATTTTGGGGGGCTTGTCACCAAGATAGCCCTCTACTTGGGCTTGAATCTCGATCAGCTGACTCCTCTTTCTATGAGAAGCAAGGTCAACTTGCAACATCTACACCGAGCCAATCTCGTTCTTCTCCGAGCTGGCGTGGCTTTTGCGCATTGCCACGTAAATCAAGCGTACCAGGAGTGCGCGATTCCTGATCCGGTCTTCAACATCGAGGGAGCACAACATTTTCGATGGCCAATCATAGCTATCGCCGACTCCGATGAAGAAGGTGGAAATGACGGTGGCGACGACGGACAGGACGACGAGGCTGAGGAGGAAGAGGAGACCCTTACACCTCTTCGAGCACGAGTAGCACCCCGGAAGCGCCCTAGGATGCATCCGGGTGCGTCTTCATCGTCACAGCCTTCGCCGCCATCACCACAACCCTCGCAGCCCAGCGAGAATGCCTATTCCATGCAAGGCATGTACAATATGCTGCAAGACATCCAGCAGACGCAGCATAGACACACAGCTGCCTATGCCGGTATTCAAGACACCACCAACGGGCTCTTCGTCAACCAGCATGCGATCTTCGAGAATGAGCGCCTTCTTTTTGCAAATCAGGAGAACATCCATGATCGGCTGCACAGGATGGAGTAGCAGCAACAGCCGTTTTACGATCATTACTGGAGCCAGAATTATTTTGGGGGGTATCCACAGCCTCCTCCGATGCCTCCGTATGATCCGACCTTTCAAGGGCAATACCCGTCTTGGGACCCCACGGCGCCGCAATACCCGCCTCCACCACCACAGGACTGATCTGGTATCACTGTTCCAATCTTAAGTTTGTTTTTGACTATGAGGCCATAGTCGAATTCAAGCTTAGGGGGGTAGTTGGAACAACTCTATCTTTGCTTATTTTTGGTTTTTAGCATTATTGCTTTTCTTCTCTTGTTATTTGTTTCTTGCAATTTTAGTTTCTGTAGGATCCACGTGCTATCTAGTGTAATTGTGGATGTCATAAAAGTGTGTCATCTTGTTGTTAGTGCATGGGAAATTCAAGGGAAATTTGAAAATTTTTGGTGTGTTTGGATAGCTTGTTCTGTTTGACCTTGGGTACACATCCTACGAAAATGATTGGTTAGGTCAACTTTAAAACAACATTTCATACATGTACTCCTAATGATTCATGAAAGTGGACAGTAATGGTTGTTTGAGCCTAACCTAACCAAATGGTAATGAGACCTTAATTGGATGTAAGAGAGAGAACCCTCTAAACTACTACACAGGTCAGTAAGGAGGGACGCATATTATCTTTCTAAGGTTCAGTCATCTAGTCTTGTGATCGTTCCACTTCATTTTTCCATAATCCACCTAAGAATTGGAAGTAAAGTGCAGTTTTAATTCCTTTTGTGTGCATAGCATTTAGATAGGACTTGTATTGGTATTTTCCATATGTTTGCATAAAAAGAAAAAAATATAGTGATTCATGCACATTACCTTTAGGTGCATGCCATGTAGTCGCATTCATGATTTTCATGCATAAAGTATATCATGTATCTCAATTTTTCCCAAATGGTGAATTAAATTGTTCCATACCTTCGAAATAGTGCAAAAACATTTCTGAGTATGAAGAAAATAGCCCAATAAAATTATCTTTAAGCAATTATGGATATGCGGGCTGAAAAAAAAAACTGAAAATCTGCAATATAAAAAAAAAGAAAAAAAAAAGAATTTAGAAGAAAGTGAAATAAGAAGGAGAAAGGAACGTAATATCCTTGCATTTCAGGATAATTGAGTACATGATGTAGCTTGACTAGATATCCATCTCATTTTGAGACGGATGGTTAGTGCATGCATCATTCCACCCAATTTTAGGCATTAGGGCATTTCTAATGTGCATTTGCATCATATAGGACATTTTTGTATTATGCATGTTGAAACTGTACAATACTTCTACTTTCTTCCATGATCTACCCATTTTCATCCACCCGTTGCTCAGATTGGTAGGCCACCGTGAATTTCTCCTCACTAATGAATATCAGGAGAACTGCTTCCATGTAGATGGTAGTTAGGGCGAGCAACGTAGTATAGGTGATCATAGGATGCACCGAGTCTGAACCGGCGAATTTTATTATGTTAACTGCCTTATGTGATAGTGTTCATCGGTTTGGAGGTCAATTTCTTTTATGGATGATTACTGTCGCCTTTAGGGTAATTACCGTTCTGTGGTTAGAAAAGGCCGGTTTGTGAATGTTCAGTGGGAGTCATATGGGATGTTGGGTTGGTGTGTTGTTTTTTAGTTGACATTTGCAATTCTATTCTAAGGATTAGTTGCTCGAGGGCAAGCAACGTTCAAGCTTAGGGGAGTTTGATATGATGATTTTGAGTCGCATTTATAGACCTGTTTGATATGTGTTTTATGCTTTTATTAGTCATTTTTATGGTTAATATTGCATAATTCATCCATTTTGGTCTTTGCCATTATTTTATGTCAAATCCCCTTTATTTCATTGTTTTGAGCATTAATTATCACATTATTATTATTTGTGTGAATTTATGTGATCTTGTCTTTGAATTTCAGGACAAACGAGTATTTGCTTCCGTCGATACCATCGACGGAAGTCGATACCATCGACAAGGCCGCAGGTTGCCAGCTTTTAGGAGCAGCAAAGAGTCGATACCATCGACGCTCAAGTCGATGGTATCGAGACACCTTCAGGTTGCTGGCGAAGAAGCTGTCGATAGTATCGACACCAAGTTGATACCATCGACGTACGGAGGCTACAATGTCGCAAAACAACAAAACCGACGCCTAAAGGAAGTCGATACCATCGACCCGTGTTGATGGTATCGAGATGATGTCGGGCGCGACAAAGGAAGGGTTCGTTACTCCAGCGGGTCGATAACATCGACTCGCGTCGATGGTATCGATGCCGTAGGATATGAGTTTGCTTTCTAATGATCTCAATCGGACGGCTGGAGTTAATTAACGACCTAATGAGGGACTTATACCTAAGGACGGCCGCCCAGACGAGGATCAGATCGGATGAGCCATTGCACAAGTGCCGAGGAGCAGGAAAAAGGAGAACGGAGGCCAGAAGTTCATACCAGTCGATTCGGACGCTGCCGAAGACGGATTTCACCACCGAGAGGACCGAGAGGCGGGAAAGCACGTGTTCTACGCAAAGGATCAACCGGTTCTTCTCCGTTCAGGGGTTTTCCCTTTCATTCCACGTTTTTCACATGATTTCCCCTATCTCTATCTTGTACTTGTGTGAGATGACCATGCGGGGCTAATCCCCTTTGTCTTTAGGACCGGGAGTAGCCCGGGGATTCATTGTATGACAGTTTTCTAATAGTAATTCATATTTTCTCTTTTAAATCTGTGGTATAGTTTCGTTTTCTCCATATATTGTTATGCTTGATCACCATAATAATAACCTAATGCCCTTAATTACTTTGAAAGAAGGATTAACGGTTGAAAAGAGACGAAATATACATTAATCGAAAAATCCCTTGACCAAGGTGGTGTAAAATTAATGGTGGATACTGAGAGATCGTTCATAATGCATCTAGTTTAGGGTATAGGTTACTACGACAGTGGAACCGACCTAAACCTAGATAGTGAATTGTACCACGACAGTGGGCAATTCTGTTTTCAGGCCATTACCCGGATAGAGAGAGAAGATTGAGGCATTATATAAAACCTAATACAATGAAAACCCGCGGTGAAACCGCAATCCTAAAGATATCCTTTTGAATTGATTAAATCAACCTTTAATCGATTGTTTGCTTTGTTTTATTTTTGTTTTCTTTTAATTTTATTCAACAACCCCAATTTGTTATTCGGCTTAGCTGATCGCAAATAGTTAGTAGGAGTCTCCAACATTTCCGAGTATCCCTGTGTTCGACTCGGGCCTCACAAGGCCTGTACTACTCAACGCGTACACTTGCGTTTATACGCACAGTAAAATTACGTCAGTCCTTAGTGGACGCCACCTTTCCTTGCTCTCCCCCTTTACCCTCTTGCATATATACCACCCATCTTGCTTACTAGTAGCCCCTTTAGTTCCCTTTAGTCGTTGCTCTCTTTTCCCTTGTTGTGGTTGCTTTCTTCTTCTCTAGTTGGTAAGCCTATCTTGGGGTCATCTTCTTCCTTATCTTTTCGGCCATGGAGACTGATGGGTTCCCCTCCATAGTTGGCTCTCTTTTGACGTTGGTTTCTCTTCTCTTCTTTGAGGTGGTCGAAGGTTGTAGGTGGTACTTTGGAGCTTGGATCTTGGAGAAGTTGTGCTTAAGGCGGGTTACATAACTTCTAACCTAACTATTCTATCTCCTTTACATGTTTCCTTGATATGTTATCTTGATTGACTATACATATCTTGCTAGTAGTGCTTATGCTTTAGTTGGTGGCGTTGCTGCCCTATATGCTCCCTAGATCAGGTTGGACGATATGTGATAGTTACCCTTGTTTTGGCCGACCCCTTGGATTATGGAATCCCAAGAAACACCCCTCTCTCATTAGTTGAGAGGTGAGATTAGGGTTTCTTAACCCAAAGGTGTATGGTAGTGTGTCCTTGAGGAAAAACCCCTCTCTCACTTTGTTTTTGAGAGGTGAGCCTATGCTCTAGATGTTTGGGCGACATGATGAGTTGGCTTGGCCGATAGAGTATTATCCTACACTAGTTGCATGATATGCCTTTAGGGTTAAACCCTTAGTTGGTAACTTGGGCGATAGGGTGTAGCCATGCCTTTGATGGTGAGATTGGAGCAACACCCCTCCTTCCTTGAGTTGTGAGATGAGCTCTAGTGCCTGCCTGACAAGCTTGGAGATTGTGTAAGACCCCTCACTCTCTTCAAGTTGGGAGGTGAGACAATACTCTTGATGCATCGGGTGATATGGATGGTGGTGTATTGGTGCTTGTTGCCCGATATCCCTTTTCTTTCTTTGAGTTAGGTCTTGGGCGGTACGGTAGTATGAGGCTTGTATCCCTTGGACGGTAGGTGGTCTGTGTTGGGCATTATGGCTTGTTGGTGTCTTGCACGACATCCTCTTGGATGGTGTTCCCCGACACCCTTCTAGGTAGTGCTTTTCCCGATAGGGTGCTCGATGTTGTGATGATCTTGTTGGGGTGATATGGGTTGTAACCCTTGGCCAGTATGGATCTTGGATGGTTTTGAGTTTTTGGGCGATATGCTCCTCGTGTTGAACCCTTGGGCAATAGAGCGTTGCTTTGGGTGTCTGGGCGTTGTACTGGGCGACATGGCATCGCTACTGCTTTGCATGATACCCTCTTGGGTAGTGTTTCCTATTACCCCATGTAGGTGTGTTACCCGATATGATGTTGCTTAGACCGTGTGGGCGACACGAGTTGGTACTTAGAGTGCCTCCTGATATTGCTTGAAGCTTGCCCGATATGGGTGTTAGACGATATGGTAGGTTGTTCTTATTGAGGTGTTGCTTGTTAGCCGACATCAGTAGGGTATGGTTGTAACCGATACCTGTGGTGAGGGTTGTTGTACCTTTTGGTGAGAGTTATCCCTTACCCGATAAGCTTTTGTGAGGGTCATGCTCTATAATCGGTTTGTAACCCTAATATCATTTGGAATGCTTATATGTGGATGTTATGTATATGCATGGTCATCTAATGTTGTACAAATATATCTTGATGATGAAGTGTTTATCTACTCTTGAGTATACTAACCATGCAGGTTTCATAAATTGAGATGTGTAATCAGGTATGAGCTATAATGATTTCATTGGTGACATTCTCTTGATATTGAGATAATAAGGAACACTATGTGTTATGAGGACTATGATGGCACATGATGAGTGTTGCCTATGTGTTGGTAACATGTGCTTAATGCTGGGATTGAATCCTTATGATGTTAAATCCTTGAGATGGATCATGATGATAATGATGGCATTGAGCATAGAAGTTACAGTGTGATACAAGATAATGAAATCTATGTTGTTTACTCTTATTTATGGTTTGCATAATATAACTTGGTTAACCCTAACAATCCACTTAAAATGTATTAATTAATTAAATATGAACATTTCATGCAGTTTGCCCTAGCCATAGATCCATCATCGCCCGGAGCTGGTGATGGTGAAATGGGTTCTCCTACGGGTTAATCTGGAGCACATATTGTTGAATATGTGGGGTTTCGCCTAGCCGAAAGTAGGAGGAGTAGAGTGCAACTTCCGTTGTAGACTCAGGGTATGTATAAGAGCATGGTGAATAGGCCCATGGCTCAATATGATAAAGCATGAATGCGTTCATGGCTCAACAACATGATGAATAGGCATGTGGCTCAAGGTATGCTAGCCCCGAGACTTGTACCACGACGGGCTAGAGGAAAGGGTAGCCTGCAGGAGCTGACCCTGTGACTGAGGTCACTTAATAAAGAGACTACGGTCCTACTTTAGATATTATGCACTGACCACGAAGAGGATGAGTTCATGGAGTCTGGCTCTTCCATTGACCTTGTATGGCACCTGCTTTGGCTCTTCCATTGCTTTGTCTGGCTCAAATCCTCAGGGCATAATAAATGGTAATCTAGTTGTATAGTATATTTTCTTAGGGCAAACAAGGAACATTGGTTGAGGCCTTGCATAATGTATGATTGTATTATATACATGCTCTAAGTATTTCTTTCAGTTAGTTATACGTATCTCAAGTCCTTGGAGGTGTTTTGACGATGTTTCATGATGTATGATCTTAGAATGGTTTCTTGTATCCTGATGTTGGCCCTGGTAAGGCATGTTATGTACATAAATAGGTGATGCATCCTTGCTGGATATGGAACAGCTGGATCCTATGTGTTGGTGGACATATATCATGCTTATATATATAACATGTTCTTTGTAGGATGTGGATCTGGTTGTGATAGTTCCTTTCTTATGATGTTTTCCGCAATCGGTTTTAATTAACATGTGTTTTTGGTAATGGGCTGATTATGGTGGTCCCACGCATTTTCGCGTGGCATTTCATTGTCTGTGTGATAGCAGGATGTCACACCAACCACCCTCACCTGACACTTTTGACCAGAGTATCCTTATCTCCATAGAGAGGGAAACAATTGCACTTTTTAAAGCATATATAAAAAGAGGCTTGTCCGCCCAGAAGACCAAGTAAAAATCCCTCGCACCCAAGCTTGAAAAAAGATGTAAAGAGCCAAAGAGAAAGAAGAACAAAATAATGAGAGTTGTGCCCAAAAAGTGGCCAAAAGTTTCCACATTTTCTGTATATTGCTGCACTCATGAATGCAGATATGTCGTGCCTGTAAGTGGAATCTTGAATCCAATCTTACACACCTCCAATCCTGAATGAAAACTCACAAAACCACCTGACCTAAAGTCAGAAGCCCAAAAAGGGAAAAATTGTTCTTATGATAATTGTGGGTGAGGAGTTCTGAAGGAAGAGGAAAACATCTAAAGCCTTCATCCTACCTGAACACATTAGAATAGGGCCAACTAAAAAATAAAGAAATGGTGTGAAAGCTACCCCTCGAAAAAGATCTTGTATTAGTATGGTCATTACCTAAGGAAAGGGGTGATAAGTTGAGAAGGAGGAGCCTTTTACAATTGAAGGCAATGGCAAGAAAATGAAGTTATGCAACTCCTATTGAGGGGGAGGAATGAGACCTAAGGGTTAGAAAACATGCTACAACAGTCTTGATGCAAGAATGAGATATTTCGGTCATGTTATAATTTTGTCATCTAAGATTGCTTTTTCTCTCTCTAAGCTCCCGAACCTACACTTAGCCCGAGGACATGCTCAATTCTAAGTTTGGGGGAGTTGATAACACTCTATTTTATGAACTTTTTGTATATATTTTATATCACTGTTAGTATATCTTTTGTTAGTTTATTACATAATTTTACTATCTTTTTGACTAAAGCCTCACTTACATGGTTTTAGGTACATTCACAACCCAGGTTTAGGTCAAAGACTGTGACCGTGACCCACTTATACCTCAACCGTGATTGCGGTTTCAGAGATCTCTTGAGATCGAGGTCATCAGGCGTCAAAGATGGACCGCGGTCATAACAAAACCGCGATCACAACTCAACTGCGACTTCAACAATGGTCGTGATCGGAACATGGGTCCCAAGTCAGACTAGGGGTCGTGGTGTGAACACAGACTATGATCAACACAGACTGTGATCAAGAAGGACCGCAACCCATTTGGAGACCGCGATCGCTGATGAATTCTTGCAAACCACGACCAAATGAGAAGACCTTGGTCGCCCAGACGCAACACACAAGCAGACCTCAATCGCGATTGTCACCAGACCACGACTAAGCTCAATCGCGATGAAGGATATAATAAAGAGCAGACTGTGACTGTGGTCTCACCCTCACCCAACCAAGACCATGACTGCGGTCTAGTCTTAAGTCAGTGGAATGTACCTATGAATAGCACACCCACCTATTTTGTCAGATCATCAGAGCATAGATCGGATCCTTAGGACCACGAAGTGCTGTTGCATACCAGATTCGTTCGACACCATCCCTTCCACCAGTCTTGGATCTCCAAAGTTATAAGTCGAGGAGAGAGAAGACTACATGCCCCTTCTTCTAGAGAAGAAGATCGTCCATGCCCCTAACATGTTAGATCCATATCTGAAGAAGTATTGTGTCATGTCACGTCTCTTCTCTCTAGATCTATCACTCCATCTCACTATACTTTCCTCCTCTCTTCATGGGACTTCATGTATCCATCTTTCTATAACATTGTTATGCTGTCCGCAAGAATGAGCGGCTAAACACATTAACTTGGGTTGGGAGTAGCCACTAAGGCTCTCCCAACATGTATATTGTCTCTTTCTGTTCAATATACATATTCTTATCAAGATTATCTCCAAGCACCTATTTTAATGCTTCACTTGTATGCTTAGCTACCATCTTGTGATGTTTGATTGTTGATATCCTGAGAGAGTAATATCGCTTTTATCATGTGTTATGGAGTAGTATGAATACATGAGAGTGTTGGAATACTAAGGCTTTAAAACCATATGTTTTGTCATGGAGTTTACGTGTGGTCGTCTCGAGAGAGAGACTACCCTTAGACTTAGATCTATCCTTATCTTGAGAAAGAGTGGAATAGACTCTTTTGATGGTTGCTTGTAATCTTAGTAGAATATGCAAGAGAGAGAGAGAGGTGATGTTGCATGTTGGTGAGAAGTGTTAGTAGATGAACCCCAACCCGGGTTTCCTCCCATATACTGGTTTCGTCTTGTTTCTTTAGTTCTTCTCATTCTTGTTTTTCTTGACCTGTTTTAGTTTGTGTGCTATCGTTCCTTAGGGAACCCCTTTTATATACCCTTTTTGGCTGTAGTATACGAGTGTTAGATTATGTGCACTTAATACTGCCAACCTTGTCCCTATTCGACCCCGATTGCTACATCGGACCCCGTTTATCGTTGTGGGGGCCTGAGAGTCGGTTATCTCTTTAAAAGTCTGACTACTCTGAATCCACTCCTTTTGGACGTGCAATTTAGGCCGGTCAATCATGACCTAGGATAAGTGGGAAAGATGGTTAGAGTATGGAATGGTCATAACCATATTACATGTAAAGAGATTGTTCTATAATTCAAAAATATTATGCACAAATTAAAGGATGCATAAAATTACCATCTCTTTGCAAGATTGGTTCATAGAGTTAACAAAATTTGTAAGAAAATTAGCTATGCATTTTGATCCAGTAGAGAGGAGATGCTACTAATTCATAAGGGTGGAAAGGAATTCATTAACATTACCCATGTATCTAATAGGTTGACAGCGTGGCTGCAAACGAGGAATAAGAAGGTGTTGAATATTGCACCAGGCATTGTGGATGCATACAGAGGTGAACAAATAAAAATAAAGAATACCTTGATAGCGCCAAGCTAAGAGATAATAGAATAAGCACACATAACATTTCAAGTCAGTATATGCTAAAAGCACTATGAAAGAAATCGATATTTAATGAAATTTATGAGTGGCATTCAATTTCATTAACATATGTTGGATATATTTATGCTTGGAGAAGGGGATAACATATGAGGATGTGCCTCGAAGATGATAAAAGATATAATATGGCACATTATAAGGTTCAACTTCATATTGTATATGATATTGTTTGGGTATTTGGTGCAGGAACTAATTCTGTAGCATGTACATCTAATGGGTCCTCGATGAATGTGTTCATTCAAGATTAGAGACAATGATCGATTGGGATATGGAAGAAAAGTCACCACATCCATCTCATGGAAGTGCCAATAAATATCCATCCGCTGGGAGGTAATAACATTGATGTCTATGGTCATGCCAACAAGCAATAAGTAGTAAATAACACACATTCACACACATGTTGATGTCTATTACCATGAAAAAATGAGAATGCAATTGATAGACACATTTTTCTAGGACCCCATACTCCAATAATAAGCTAGAATTCTATCAAAACATATTTGGTATGTCATAGAGTGAAGAAAATTCTTAAAACTAGAAGGAATATCATTAAAATTCCATTAAAACTTGTTGTTAGACTTGTACAAGGAAACTATGGGTGTGGAAATCTATCGACATCATGGATTTTAGTTGATATTTATAGTAGTTATTCATTAATAAGGGCTAGAAATTGATATCTTAGTGTGGCTTCAATTAAAGATAGGCATGTGTCTAGGGAAAGTAGAGTTCCATGAAACTATACAAACCTAATACCTTGCTTGAGGCACCACATTCCATGTGCATGGTATAACTGCCATAGTAAGGATGGAAAATTTTCCTTTGACAAGGAACCTTGATTTTACTGATTATGGGATATACATATGAAATAACTAGAAAATTCAAACATGGAAACTAATAAAGGTAGCTACATGTATATTTATTTGAGCAAGACAAATAACATCACAAGCGCAAATGAAAAATATGGTCAGATGTGGTGTGACAATGATTTCTTTCTACTTTGGCAAGATGGAGCAAAGGCTATATATATGATATGAAAACAACCATCTCTCATGTTGATGCGACTTTTGGTAACAAACCCCAAGAAGCCCAGAAGAAAAATTATCAAATCATCCCATTACATTGTTATCATACATATAATATTCAAGTTTCTTGTATATGATTGATATACAAATAGGCCCAAGGGAATACTATACTTTGTTCTTTTGGATTGACACCTTGGAAGAACATACACATAACAAGACCAGTCATGTCCGTCCCAAACACTTGTCCACACAAACATGACATGGATGTAGCTGGACATACATTTGACACAATCTAGTTATGTCTAGATTTTTTATTTTTATTTAGGCCTTGGACATCAGTTTGACACTCCTACGACACATCCTTGATACATCGACCTATTCCATAGCCACTTACATTGTAACTAAAAGAGTAAAACTCGTGTCCCACTACTTGAATCTCCCATTACCCATGAATGTTCTTCCACCAACCCCACGCCCTAGCTCATCGCGGGAGGATACCTCACTATGCCACTCCACTGTAACAGTTCCCCTCTTTATGTTAGTCTTTTTTTATTTTTTTTATATTACTAACATGAACCTAATAGATTTATAAATAAAAATAAATACATATATGTATATCTCTAAATCAAAATCATTGTTTTTCCTAGCATCATGTCCATATCATAGTTTTTTTAAAATTGGTGTCTGTCGTGTCTGTGTTTGTATTCATGTTTGTGTCCATGTGCGTACTTCCTAGATTAACACATGTTTATGTTCAAGATACATTACACATGTCTCAATTATAGATGAGAACCCTATTTGGTTCTAGCCCTCAAGGTTTAAGACAAATAGTCATATGCAATATGTATGTTTAATGAGTAGGTCATGCTAGATATTGTTTAATAAACACACATACACATAAATATCTACTATTTATCATACTAAGCACGGTCTATTTCCCACTCGTTTCTATCATCAAACTTCTTGAGAACCAACCGGCCTCTATAGAGTTTCATCTTAATGTAGCGGCATCAACTATTTTCCAAATAATAAAGTATATTCATAACAAAAATATGGTCTACCAAGGGCAGGACAGGAGGAGTCCAGATGAATACCTTGAACCCTAGCAATGCACGGTGGCGCTCTTTGGTCTTGTTGATCAAGTCCTCCCTTTGTTGGAAGAA
Organism: Alisma plantago-aquatica; assembly: GCA_963693085.1. Classification (NCBI taxonomy): domain Eukaryota; kingdom Viridiplantae; phylum Streptophyta; class Magnoliopsida; order Alismatales; family Alismataceae; genus Alisma; species Alisma plantago-aquatica. The sequence goes on from OY856410.1 coordinate 569,130,892, forward strand.
GATCTTCAGGTGGCATAGATTGTGTTGTGTTGGACTTTCACTCATTGATCAAAGAAGTAGCATCACCAGTCTTGCCCCCATATGTGATGATGCTAGCTATATGAAAGTAGGAGAAACATGAATAGAGGGGGAGGAGGCAAATTTTCAACTTCAAGCATGCATGCTCTAAAGACGTACACCATCATCCTCTCCACCAACTGCTATGAGGACGTGTGATCTGCATTGCAGGAGGTTTATGGCGGGGTTACAACGACATGATAACTGCAACAAGTCTTCACTACGTACCCCATTCTCCAGGTTATGAAGTTTGCATCTAGAAGAGAGAAATATATCATAGAGTCAGGGCCTGCCCATTGGGGTGGCCAACCTGGGCAACGGCCAGGGGCCCAACAAAGACAGGGGCCCACAATTTTATTTTTGTAAACATCTCTTGTTGTAGGGTAGTGTTATTTGGCATTATATTTTATGTATTGTTAATACAACAAGTAAGAAGTTGCAATCTAAATCTGTTTATATTGATGCTACTATTTTTTTTATAAAACAGTTTGAAAATGATAACTAAACTTGTATTTATTTAAATTTGTTAAATAAGAGTATACAAAAGACCCATTTTTTATCTTCGTCCCGGGGCCTCTAAAATTTCTGCAACGGCCATGCATAGAGTCCATACCTAGGTGACCCCTTGACATCATAGCCTGCTGCAATTGAGTGTTATTGTTATATAAACATTTCTCTTCAACCCCGCTTCCTTATTACAGGTGTTGTGGTCCGGTTGTTGTGCCCCCTGCATTCCACTAGTGATGCTCTTCTTGTGATGTGATCTAAAATGCAAGGTTGTTGGTCTTGCCATCGTGAATCTGACTAAAGCCAGTTGAAACCGTAGATTACTGCTGCATGATCATATCTTCTGGTATGATTGAATTTGTGGTGGTTATCAATTTGGCACGAAGCTTCAAACTCTATGTATAGGTTTTCTCTAATTTCTTCTTGTACGTGGCCACACATTTATCATTCCTTGAATCTTGAGATACATCTAAGAGCATCCTTACTTGAGACTAATTTCATGACTTACGTCTGTGAGATGGAAATTCTACATCATGTATCTTATATCCCTGATTCATTATTATTGGTTTTATGATTTTAGAACAAAGGTTTCCCCTTAATAAACACTAGTCGATCATATAACCACCTCCTTTTACGATTTTACGTGAGTCGCCGGTTCCATCTTCAATATCATAGTGGGCTCTTATTGCCTTCTATATAAGACAACACACATGGGATAAATACGTTTCTCGTTAAATAAGATAGGTAACTTGCAAATAATTTCTCGCCACAATATTTTACTTTCTTGTTTGGGGACTCCGTCATATTTTTTTTAGGGTGACTTGAGTATATATTTGTTACCTTACGTATGGGATTTTTTTCATTATACATCACACATACGGGGGGTGGGGGGGGGGGGGGGGGGGGGCAAGCAGAGGCCATGCCCCCCCCCAAAAAAAAATTGAATATTTATATGATATGTGTATGTTCATATGTTAATACTATTATATATATAAGATGTAATGCATATAATTCACTAAAAGGGTTGTAGCCTAGCGGCACGGAGCTAGGAATTTAGTTTGTTGGTTGCGGGTTCTATTCTCCGTTTTGACAACGTTTTCATTTTTCAGGATCCTTGTATGCAGAACTTGGCTTAATATAGTTATATAATTGTTGTGTAATGAGTACATATCATGGTTGCAGGTTCAAGTCTCTACATGTATTTTTGCCCCCCCCCCCCCCCCAACCATGCAGACCTGGCTCCGCCACTTACACAGACCGCCTGGTCACCCAACTCACATCGTTCACTTGTGAAGGACAATGATGTAGCCAAGGGATAACCAATTGTTCTTGTTCTTCTAAAAAGATGTGTTGTTGTTCATGTCCTTAAGAGTCTTATCAAGGAAACCAACGATCGTTGCAAGATGGAAAACAACTCGGATTCCTCTTTGAAAAATAAAAACAGTATTTTCAATTTATTAAAGTTCTATAGGAAAGACTGCACCATCACATTTAGGTGAATTAAACTTAAAACATACAATATTGTTGTTGACTCTTTTTTCAGGCTACTATAGATGGAGTATATGTTAATTAGATTCGCCCTCCCCTACAATGTTAAACTTTTTAATTAATTTAAATATGTATTTCCTGCTAATGACTTCTTTTTAATGTTGCATTAAGAATGTGTGTTATTTGTATAATTTCTTGAATAAGTGGGAGCGAGTATGAATAAGGCCATTATTGAAAATATTTTCCATTAGATATGGAAATCTTCTTTTATTATGTTACAAATATCACGATTTTTTATTTTTTTATAATATTTGAAGCCTAGCTCTGTTAAGTTATGATTGTTTACATATTCAATTTTGTATGGTAAGTCATTTTTGTTGTTTTTCAAACCATAACTTTTATTGCAAAACTTGAACCATATAACTATTACAGGTAGTGCCTTTTTTTGGTAAGTAGAATTTGTTGAGGTAAGTAGTGGCCTACCTTTAATAATTCTATGGCTAGAAATTCTACCATTCTCATCCACACCTCCATGTTTATTTTTTCCTTATATCTTTCTTATTAAGGCATGAGACTATGCCTAGCATGTCTCCAATATTGATAATAAGATTTTTTTTTCTTAAATGTTTGTGATTCAATAGTAATTGGAATGTGTATATAATCTATTTCATAATTTGTTGCATATGATATACTCTTTAAGTACCTAGATGATGTGCATCAAAAAATTAGGTATGCAGAATATATTTTTCTATATATAACTATGTCAAATATATTTCCTTACAACTTATTATATGGCATAATCATATATGATCCTCCAACATCATTCATCTCACAAATCCCCTTTTTACATCTATCAATAGACCACATAATCTTATCTTGACTAATTTAAAGCTCATCCTCTACCTTCTAGGATTATCATATAAAGCGTAATAATGCATTTATATTCTCCTTATAACTCCCTAAGAACCATTACTTTTTATTCTTATATAGATAGACATTGGTGATATCTACAAACAAAGGATATCTACTTTTTACAAGTTCATGCTATTGTTAATCATTCTCATTGACACCTGAATCTTGTATAGGTTTCATGTGGCCTTTAATAAGGGATTTACATAGATATTGTAAGCAACCTGACATGAATTACAAGTAAGTTAGAATTACCAGATTATCACTTTTATCAAGTCTGTACTCATAATTTGTATATCTTTGTGTACTCACATGTTAGTTTTGTACTTCTATATTGCAATTATTTGAGACGTCAATTTCTTCCACTATTTTGACATCATTTCATATGGAAAATTTTAAAGTTGAATTTTAATTATTTTATTTACTTACACTACTACAGAAATGGCTTATAACGTCATATTCACTGTTGTCGGTTGTATACAAATAACCGACGCCTTAAACATACAACGTCGGTTATTTCATAAAACCGACATCTATCTGTGAAGAGTGGACAGACACGGGTATCACTTTTTATTTAGCGTCAGTTCTATATAAAAAATCGACGCCTAAGATCGACCGCCAAAACCAAATTTTTCATGGGGAAAAATTTACCTCCAAAATTTAACATATGGCGTCAGTTTTTAACTTAAAAACCGACAACTAAAGTATTTTCGTGAGACAGAAATTGGGCCCAATTTAATCGTTAGTTTCGCATAAGTAACCGACGTGGATGAGTTTACGCGCGCTGTCCCCGTGAAAATATCAACCACCTGTAGCGTCAGTTTTTATAAGGTCACCGACGACTATTGGCTGAGTTCGAGAACATTTTTTTATCGGCTTATGTTTATAGGCGTCAGTTTTTATTGTGGAAACCGACGACTATTATTGAGCATAGTTGTCAGTTTTACATGAGAACCGACACGATTAGTAAATAGCGTCGGTTGTTTTGTATAACCGATACTTATTGATAACTTAACCCCCGCGAGCCTAACTGTTCCCCTTTCTTTCTGTTTCATTCCCGATTTTTCATTCTCGCGCTCTGACGATTCCGCTCTCCCGCTGTTGCTGCTGTGCCGCTCCTCCGCCGTTGCTCTGCCACTGCTGCTGCTCTGTCGTTGGTCTGCCGCTCCTCCGCCGCTGCTGCTTTGCTGTCGGCTGTTGTTCTTTGCTCTGCCGCCGCTGAACACCTAAAGCAAGGTATACCCTTCGTCCACCTTTTCTCCTCCTCCGCTGGCTTTCCTCCTCTGTCGCCACCAACCTGGACCTCACCCAGGCGGCGCCTAAGCAGCCCAGGCATTCACCTAGGGTCCCAAGCCCAGGTACCCTGCCTAGTTAGGCCTCTGGGCGGATGCTTGGGCGGCGCCAGGGCACGCCTAGGCTGCTGCTGGGGTTTGGATTCAAGAGATGATCATGAACCTTTTGATCCCTGGATTGAACCCTAGATCAACCTATACAAAGGATGCCCAAAACATGCACTATCATTTTCCCACATCAAGATTACAAGCACCATTCTTGTTCTTCTCACTATCAAATAACTACTCCCCTATCTTCTCTAAGGTTTTTCGACATCCTCCTCCATTTTGATTTCACCAAGTCACCCCAAAAGCCATTGAAAAATATTTTGATTGTGTTTATTTATGTACTGATTTCACCAAGCTAGTGGAATTTTTTTAAGTTATTTACTGATTGTGTTTATTTATGTACTGGTTTTTTTATAATTTATTCATCTACTTATTTGTATATTTCATCTACTTATTTGTATTTTTTTGTCTACTATTTTTTATTTAGTTATCTACTCATTTGAATTTATTTGTGTACTGCTTTTGAAATTATATAATCATCTAGTGATGTAACTTTATCACAGGCTCATTATGAACCATTAGATCTAGATCTTAGGGTATCTCTACCATCCTAACTATGAAATTGGTAACTTGTTTCCTTTTTGAGTATATTCATAATGTTAATCACCTAACTTGAAGAACTAGGATATGAATGATGAAACTAGGATTGTAGGTATAAGAATGACAGCACATGTATTTGTTGGCCTAGAAACCCGTCCAAGATTTACTCATTATGAGTAAATCTTGGATAGTCCCCGGTTTGGGATTGTTCTTGAACACCTAATCTCACTTAGGATGTAAGTGTATAATGTGTATTGGGTTTTCGAGAAAATTTTAGTAGCATTTCCCCGTTTGTTCTCTAAGTACATATGTACTTAGAGAACAGTAGGGAAATGTTGTTGAAATTTTCTCAAAAACCCAATACACATTATACACTTACTAGTGAGATTAGGTGTTCAAGAATGGGATAGGTGGTACACATTTATTATATATAAGAATGACAACACATGTATTTGTTGGCCTAAAGTTTTAACCATGCAAAAACTCTAATCTGTTAACCCTAGACCCTAATCTTCTTGTAATATATACTTGTTTTCTCTTTGATCATAGAATGGATAGATCATGGATGTCCATTCGCAATCACTGCACCCCAGAGTTTATTTCTGGTCTTGACTAGTTTATTAGATTTGTTGAGGAACATAGGAAACAACCTGGAGATAGGTTCTACTGTCCATGTAGGCATTGCGGTAACAACTTGAAAGTCAGCACTGGTGATGAAATCAAAAGTCATGTCATGTGCAACGGGATTATACAAGGCTATACAGAATGGCACTGGCATGGAGAGATTTCAAACCTGAAACCAGTGGATGTCGATAGCAGTGCTTGTATGGAAGAAGAAATTGCCTACGATGACGTAGATGTGAATGAACCAGTTCCAGTAGACATTGTTGATGCGATGCTGGATAGTTGTGGGGTAGAGCACACTGATCCACCTCCCATTTTTAGAAACATTGTGCATGATGCTGAGATATCATTATACACAGGTTGTACTAAGTTTATGAAGCTTAGCGCTGTGTTGAGATTGTATAAGCTGAAAGCTAACAATAGATGGAGCGACAAAAGCTTCACGTCATTGTTGTCTTTGTTGAAAGAAATGCTTCCTGAAGGAAATGAGCTGCCAGTCTCAACATACCAGGTAAAGAAATTGTTGTGCCCAATGGGAATGGATGCCAAGAAGATACACGCATGCCTGAATGATTGTGTATTATTTCAAAAGGACTATGTGGATTTGAAAGATTGTCCAAAATGTAGTGCATCACAGTATAAATTGACAACTTTGGGGGAGTCCAAAACTGGTTCTCCTGCCAAGGTGATGTGGTATCTACCTATAATATCACGGTTTCAGTGCTTGTTTTCCAATCTGATAGATGCAAAGAATTTGAGGTGGCATGCATATGTTAAGAAAAATAATGATGGGATCCTACGACATGCGTCTGATTCCCCACAGTGGAAGAAGATTGATCTATTGTACCCTGAATTTGGTGAAGAAGTCAGGAATCTAAGACTTGGGCTTTGTACAGATGGGATGAATCCATACGGGACATTGAGAAGCCAACATAGCACTTGGCCAGTCATACTTGTTATATACAATCTTCCTCCCTGGCTGTGTATGAAAAATAAGTACGTAATACTGTCGTTGTTGATATCGGGCCCTAAACAATTTGGAAATGGCATCAATGTTTATCTTGAACCTCTGATTGATGACTTAAAGAAACTATGGGGTGAAGGTGTGATGACCTATGATGCTTCATGAAGAGAGACATTTCGTTTGCATGCTATGTTGTTTTGCACTATTAATGACTTTCCAGCATATGGGAATTTGTCTGGATATAGTGTCAAAGGAGCTAAAGCGTGTCCTATATGTGAAGAGAACACTGATTCAACAAGACTAAAACATGATGGTAAGACTGTATATCTCGGTCATCGAAGGTTTCTTACAAAATTCCATCTGTATCGTAGGAAGCGCAAAGCATTCAATGGATTGAATGAGGAACGGAGTGCACCTAAACCTATACCAGGGGAGGTTGTTTATGAAAGAGTAAAAGACTTTGTCAATAAATTTGGTAATAGATCACAATGTACTATGGCCACACGGAGTGACAAATCTTTATTCAAGAAGAAGTCAATATTTTGGGATCTTCCTTATTGGAGTTCTTTGACAGTCAGGCATTGTATCGATGTCATGCACGTTGAGAAAAATATTTGTGATAGTGTCATTGGTACTTTGTTGAATATACCAGGTAAGACTAAAGATGGGATAAAATCCAGACTGGACCTATGTGAAATGGGAATAAGGTCAGAATTAACAGAATTTCGTGAAATAGAAAATCGGAGAACATACTTACCTCCCACTTGTTACACATTGTCTAGAAAGGAGAAGAAAGCTTTTTGTGAATGTTTGGTAAATGTTAAGGTGCCACAGGGTTACTCATCCAACATCCGTAGATTGGTATCAATGAAAGATCTGAAGTTGATAGGTCTTAAATCTCATAATTGTCACACTCTAATGCAACGAATATTGCCTGTAGTAATTAGATCTATATTGCCGAAGCATGTAAGGTTTGCAATCACCAAACTTTGTTTCTTTTTCAACAGTCTATGCAGCAAAGTTATTGACCCTGATACTCTAGATAAATTGCAAAGAGAAGTGGTTTTTACCCTATGTCATCTTGAGATGTATTTTCCTCCGTCATTCTTTGATATCATGGTACATCTTGTTGTCCACTTGACTAGGGAAGTGAAAATGTTGGGACCAGTTTTCTTGCATTGTATTTATCCCTTTGAACAATGCATGAGCATTTTTAAAAGTGATGTTCGAAACCGTTATCGGTCTGAAGGGAGTATTATCGAGGGTTATGTGGCGAGAGAGGTTATGGATTTTTGCAATGACTTTCTCAGTGGTAATGACACTCCTGATAATGACAAGAATATTGACGAGCAATTTGGAAAAGGAATTTTGGGATCACGTGTGAAAGTAATCAGCCGTGAGCAGTTGGAACAAGGTCACTTGTATATTTTACACAACATGGACGAAGTGAACGTTTATATCAAGGAACATACCAATTTCATCAAGAGAAAATATCCTCGAGCCAATACAATGTGGCTTGCTAGAGAGCATAACAAGACATTTATTAAGTGGTTTGAAGATAAAGTCTTACATCAACTATCTCAAACACCAGATGATATTACTGAAACTATCAAATGCCTCGCCTTTAAACCAAAATTGACTGTTATGTCTTATGAAGGGTATGACATTAATGGATTCACATATTACACAAAGTGCCAAGATGATAAGAGTGTTGTCCAAAACAGTGGGGTCACCCTTCAAGCATCGACTATGTTTTTTGCAAGTGCAAAGGATAAGAGTCCACGTGAAGCTAAAATGTCATATTACGGTGTCATTGAAGACATATGGGAGTTTGACTACATAGATTTCAGAATTCCTTTCTTCAAATGTAATTGGGTTGATAACACCAAAGGAGTTATAGTGGATGAATTGGGTTTCACTTTAGTGAACTTTGAAAAAATTGGCGAGAAGGGTGAACCATTCATATTGGCATCACAGGCGAAACAAGTATTTTATATCGATGATCCTGCAAATGATAAATGGTCAGTTGTTCTTCATGGTAAAAGACAGTTCATTGAAGATCCTATAGATGAAGAACAGTACTATGATAAGTATGATGACTCCAGTTCATTCTCAGTTGGGTTGCCAACACCAGCAAATATTGAAGCTAATGATGACTTGTATGTGCGCGGAGATCACAATGAAGGATTGTTAATTGATAAAAAATTGCAATATTAGAGGCATGTTTATATTTTTTTATATGTTTTATTTTTCTGAATGTGAACTTTACAATGTGAATTACTTTACAATGTGAATGTGAACTTTACAATGTGAATTTTACAATGTGAATTACTTTACAATGTGAACTTTACAATGTGAATTACTTTACAATGTGAGCTTTATAATTTGAATTACTTTACAATGTGAACTTTACAATGTGAATGTGAATTTTCAGATGGCTGAGCATTCTCCTGATGACCGTGCTGATGATTACCGTGAGGGTGAGGACATCAATGCGCCGCCTCACAATGTAAGTTTTAAAAATATATCATATATTTATATCTATATGTCCATTTATAGTTATATCTTGTAAAAGTGTTTATTTTGTCAAATTTTGGAAGGATTTATGTGTGAGTTATTATTAATTTGCAATTCTATTTTTTAGATTACTAATTTTTTAGATACTAGTTAATAGAAATTCTATTTTGCAGAGTATATTTGAATTGGATGAAAAGTTGCATCGTAAATGCGTGATGCAACGCTGTGGGAGAGTCCTAAGGAACTATAGGACAAATCTCACCCGAGAATACATAAAAGAAGGTGACAAGAGAAAGAAGACGGCCATTGAATAGTGGAACTTCCTGGACCAAGAAGAATGGGATGCGTTTGTTGCTTCAAGACAAACTGATGAATTCAAGGTATTAGGCGTCAGTCCCAATCTCATTAATATATGTTGTATTCACCTATTCAAGATTAACATTTAGTGTTACTAACCAAATCATTAATGTGCATACTAACTAGACCCTCAGTGAGGCACAAAAATCAAGGCGTGCACTGAATGTGCATGACCACACAATGGGTCCAAAGGGGTATGCAGGCATTCGCCAAAGATTACAGTCTGAGGCTACTGCTTAGTCTGCTGCTATTCAAGAGTCCTCTACTATAGGTAGCACACCTCTACCTCGCCATGATGTCTGGATAGCTGGGAGGCAAAATAAGAAGGGAGAAATAAGGAAGCCCGCAACTGCTGAGGCGGCTGCAAAAATGGTAAAATACAACTCTTACAACAATCGTTCGAATATTGATTATTTGTGGTGTTTACTTAATTACAAATTTTTGTTTTGGTGATTAGCGGGAGCTGCACGAGCTGAGGAAACAAGGTAAGTTCATCCCTGAGGGCACAAGGGATGAATTGACAGTTGCTCTGGGTAACCCAGCGCATCTTGGACGTGTTAGGGCTGTAGGCGTTGGTGTGGGCATCAAAGCTTTTTTTGGGCCATCCCAGCGCAAACATGTCTCAAAAGCGGGACTTTCACAAGAAGAGGTAACATATTCTTTCTTTATAATGTTACTGTACAAGAGAATTCAATAATTAGAAGCTAACATTTCTTTTATCCATGTATAGGTAGATAAGCTAGTTGATAGGAAACTCGAAGAAGTACTGAAAAAGTGGCAGTCATCTTAGACTGCCACTTACCAGACAGTACCTATGGCGTCTCGCTCTACTCCTACTGTAGAGGTTGGGAGTAATCATGTAGACCCACCACCTAGCACATCCGTTGTAAGTATTTTTATGACACAGTAACTAGTTTTTTAATTCAAGATGATATGTTTTCAAGATGATATGTATAAATGAAATTATAGTCGTTTCAAAAAAAGATGATATGTATATATTTATATAACATTCTTTACACAAAAATTTGTAGGGGTTGAAGCCATGTCGTGTAAAAAGTAAAGAATATGTCGTTGCAGAGGCGTCGGCTTACCCATCCCTACCAGGGGAAATGTTTCACAGGTCTCCATTACCAGCTGGTTGGATTCGTGTGAGCCCGGTACATATATTCTCCAAGTGGATGGATCTTCTATTGCCATATGCCCACCCAGATTGTGAAACGCTTGGTGAGGCAGAAGGCGGAGTGATATTGTGGCTAAAAGCGGATGTCCTCTTTACTGAAATTGTATGGTAAATTTACATTACGTTAAATTGTTAGTGTGTGTATATGATGTCAGTTGATCTGAAATTATATATATATATATATATATATATATATATATATATACAGGTTAAAAAGAAGACACCCACAACATCTAGGCATCTACCTCCACCTCCTCCATTACCCAGTTGGGTTCCACAGGAGCTACCTATCCCGTTAGGTCCTAACTGTAGGGGTATGGCAATATGGTTAGGCGAACATGATATAAATTGCCCTATAACGGTTTCTATAGATTCAGATGTTGCAGGTCAATCATACGAAAGTAACCTATTTATACAAGATATTTTGGAGTTGTTTCGATATGATTGGCTAAATACATCTGTGATAGAGCTATGGATAAGGTGAGATCTTCTTTATACATCCATATACCTTGTGTAGGATCTGGTGATCTAGTTTCTTATTTATTAATGCATGCGTAATTAATACATATTTTGCAGCTACTTAGACAAGATATGTGCAGATTTTGCATTCGAACATGTAGGATTTTTTATTCCATCTTTGATTAGTCTAGTAGCTAAAGACCCTCCGTCAGTTCAACAATATTGCTGTGAGGCTTTTACAAATTTTGCTCAAAATAAGAAGACAGTGATAATAGCTCCATTCAATGTAGAGTAAGTTTACTTTGCTTATTATAATTTGGACTTAAGAAAATTACATTTTTATTATGGATTTTGAGTTATTAATTTTTAACTTTTTACCTCTAGTGGTATGCATTGGGAGTTACTAGTTATTGTCCCCGAGACGTTCACTGTCTATTATCTAGATCCTAAGGGGAGTAAATTGAATTCAAAATATGGACACAAAATGAAAAATGGCATTATTCCGGTGAGAAATATTTTATTTTCATATCCGTTAACATATGTTATTACATTACTATTTAATTATGCAATGTACTGTGTTACATTAACATGTAGGGGTTTAGATGAGTTCAAAAAGGCGGGAGGAAAGGTCCCCAAGAAAAAGAACGAGCAAATAACTTGGAAGAACGTGGAAGTAAGTTTCCTACTGCAATGTATATATTATTTATGTGAACAGTGCTTAATTAGTTGTATTTTTTAATATTTCGTATGTTTGAATTTATAGTGTGCTACACAAGACAACGGATGGTCATGTACATACTATGTGATGCGATTTATGCACATGATTATCAAATATGCCGCAGTGGACATCGATACTATTCCTAAGGTATTATATAGTCTCATTAGATAATATGAAATATATCAATCTTATTTATAGCTCATTAATTATATATATACATCATTCTCTTTACAGGTGTTTAAAACTGACCACACTACAAGAAAGGCCTTACCAGATGTACATGCTCCCTATACGATGGGAGAATTAAATGAAGTAAGAGAAGAATGGGCAACATCCATACAAGTAGTGGGGGTTTTAACATATAATTGGGATGTTGATAGCGAATAATGACTAAAGAATGATATTTTGTAAATGAATTTCAGAACTATAATATATGTGTGAATGTTTCTACATGTCTGGATATTTCTACATGTGTCTGAGTGAAAATGAATGAAATTGTTGGTTGCTATATGAATGTTTCTACATGTGTGAATGTGAAAATGAATGGAACTACAGATTGCTAGCTACATGAATGTTTCTAAATTTGTGAAAATCAAATGGAACTGCAGGTTGCTAAATGTGTGAATATTTTTGTTGTTAATTTTGCAGGTTTGTGGCCTGTTGCTGGCTGATATCAATGGATGTCGTAAAACATGCAGTTCATAACTAAACTGCTGGTTTCTCATCCTGCGACCAGCCACAGCAGGTCTGCAGACTGGCAGAAAAAAATAATAGGCGTCGGTTATTTGTATAAAACCGACACCACATAGTTACAGTGTCGGTTTCCCTACTCGTAACCGACGTCTATTTCCTTAACACCACGGTCATACTGGGGTATATGGCGTCAGTTTCTTAGCTAATAACCGACGCCTATATGATTTTGGCGTCGATTATTACTAATAAACCGATGCTGATAGTGCCCCAGATGGCGCCCTTTTTGTGGCGCGAAGGTATATGGCGTCGGTTTCTTATCTAATAACTGACGCTGATAGTGCCCCAGATGGCGCCCTTTCTGTGGCGCGAAGGTATATGGCGTCGGTTTCTTATCTAATAACCGACGCCTATAGTCCCCTGCTGGCGCGTTTTCGGTGGCGCGCGAAGGGTTTTGGCGTCGGTTTTTTAACCGATGCGTAACGGTTGGGCTTTTAGCGTCGCCCACATAGGTGTCGCTTACAAACCGACACTAAAAGCCTTAAATAATCGACACTAAAGGTCGGTTATGTACTAGTGGTATCACATATTTTGGTAGTATAAAACCTTGTTTCTTTCTAGTGACTAATTTCTTTTGATATGGGTTTTATCATGCAACTCAAATTTTCAAGTTTAATGATTGCTTATAAACTTGAACCATTATTTTAAAAGTTGTAATATAATTTCTTAGCATGTATTTTGTCTAATGTTCATGCCATAAGACTTTTAAAGGAAGGTATAATTAAATAACGTATGAGTTTTCCATGAACTCAAATAACTAAAAAGAGTCAAATTATGATATTATTTAGTGGATAAAGAATATGACAACTATTCCACATTTTATCTATAATATGTGGTTTTATAGTACATTTTTTGTCACTATACATATTTATGGAACCTTTTGGAATTTTTAAATTGCAGCTGCTAGATACAATTTAAATATTGATGTATTACTAAAAACTATCAAAAAAAGCAATGTAGTGAACTTTGTTTGAAACATGAACATGGATTGCGATTCACACATCTACATAAGATGGCTAGTAACAAGAAATATTACAATCTATTTCATATGATTTAGTTTATAACATTCATTTTTTAATGAAAGCAGTGACAAGTAAATGAAAATAAGACAACAACATAGACAAAGATGCTAGGTCCAAGAATTTACAAAGCCAAGGAAAAGGAGGTACAATAACACTAAGAAGATGAGGTTGCAAATAGGTAAGTTTCTTCAATTATAATTCCTCCCCTTGCTGCTTGAATAAGTAGATTTTACACAGGATCAACCAACAAGCTTGGGATCCATATTCAAGTAGAGTGACACTTCCACCAAAACTAGAATTGCCAGAAAACCACCTCATTATGCTTCCACAGACCAAGAGGTAGTGCACAACACCATCAAAAGTATGGGAGAAACCTAGAGAGTAGTGATTGTCCACCCTCCATGTAGGAAGGACTCGAAAACTTATTCTAATGGATCAACAAACCATAGAAATGGCTACAAATTGGTAGTAAATTTTCCAATTTTGGAACAAAACAAACAAAAATGACTAACAGATAGACATTCCCCAAAGGGGAAAATAGTGGAGCCATAACCCCACAAATACTATGTGCCACCTTTGAAACCAGTGAATCAGCCCCACCATAGTCTCTACCTCACGATGGCACCGTTAACATCATAATCAACACCATAGATAAAATTGGTTTGTTCTTCTTGAATTTCAATCAATTAATTTACAATATAATTTACATCCTAAGACAAAATATTAATGAAAATAAACAATGTTAGAAATTTTAATATTTATAGAAAATTATGATTATAAGAATTATAAAAGCAATGGTGTAGGAGGAAGTTTTGTGTTCCATTTATTGTACAAATTTTAAAAGTGAAATAATTGATCGGTGAAAAAATTCTCAACTTGACTCTAAAGTATATAAACACATTCTTATAAATGATTGAGGCTTTAGATCATATTCAGTTCAGTTTGTAATATTTGTTGTTTGATTTTTGAAAATGTAGTCATGGACCTTTCAAGCTATATAATTATAACAAAAATGAAACTCAATATGTATTATATTGCCAAGTGGATTTACTACTTCTCATTTCGGTGTGAGCATACTACTCCTTACTTGAAATGATGTCATAGAAAATAAATTTAACCACAACCAATGTTGAAAACATGCATGTATAGGTGTGAATGGATCAAAAGAAGATTTGCCTATTCCATGCAAAAAGGGAAGTAGCATATATGTTCCCATTATATTGTGATGTTTCTTTGTAAAACAAAAAAAACTATACTAAAACTATTTTTGTCTTTTTACTAAATAAATTTACATAACATTTCAACAATGTAAGATATATGTGATGCATCAAAGAAGAGCTCTTGTGTATGACATTATATTTTTTCTTATTAAATCAAAATGTGTAATAAAAATTCAATCCTATTTAATTAATATGGTGTATAACGAATATATAAAACCATAATTCACTTTGGAGTGGCATTAAATATATTTAATATTGATCAACTCAAACCTTTTAAACTTTTCTTTTAGTAAATATTTTTATCATATTGATGCTTAAATGTAAATTTCTAACTCATTCTATATAATAATAAGATTGTAAACCACTGTGCGACCTTCATTTGAATTTACCAACTAGTGACTTTTGAAGTGATCATATTAAATCTTTTTAAATCATATGTATGTTTTCATTATGCATGCCTTAACTCTTGAATGTCACTTAATTGCCTTATTTATTAACATGACAAAAAAATATGGTTTCTTCACCATACCTAATGTAATGTGCACTACATAAACATAAAACACATGTTGGACCTATATCATTGAACTGATCATGGAACGTGCATCACATTTGCATTTACTGGTACATATATACATAAAAATATTGAATATAGAAGACAATACTCACGTCACTTTTTGATTAGATGGATTCAACTGAAAAAATCACTTGTAGAAAGTTACACAAAATCTTATCAGTGACAGTCATCCGTTGATCATGATAATGGACACCATAAATATACTACTTGTATGGATGTCCAAGATAATCTCTTTTCATCCTAAGGGTAGGGTGAATTCACAAGGAGGTTATACCCATATTCATCTCTTCACCTATAATCCTTTCAACCCAATATTGGCCGTTCACCTTTATCTATCTTCATATGATCTAATTATCCATTCAACTGGTTGTCTTCATCTCATTAATCCTATATTTGGGTAATATATGAACTAAATGCTTGATAACATCATAAATATGCACTACACCAAATAAACCACTCTATGACTGCTAAATTTAACACCATTGTGATTACTTATATAAGCAAGTAATTTCATCCACATACTCTTGCAACAACTTGACATGTTCTCCAGTGCATCGTAATTTATCTTAATATGTCTACAAAATATTAGAAAAATGTATTGATGTGCTTCTCATTTGATGTCACGCCATGTGATAAAAAAATAGATAATAAGTCATAACACATTTTCATTTTATGAAGGAGGACTAGCATTTATGAGTAAAAAAAATAGTATGTGTTGCAATGAATAAGAAATGTGAGCTTGTGTTTGACTAACATTACATAAACATAAGTCGGGTGTGATGCAACAAAGTCATGAAAACATTTTTACACATTCATATGAGTGAGGTTAATTATAACTAGACAAAATATAGTAACACTCATATGTATGTGTTCTTGTGAGTGCATTCTTATATGTCACTCAAAGGTCAGACTTGAGTAGATGATTAAGTTGAACAAGTTTCAAGATTTGGATCGACAATTTCCAAACCAGAAAAAATATAATAAGACTTTATGCATGTGTTCTTGTGTGTCCATTTTTATGTGTGTGGCATGGATCAAACATAAGTTGACCTCTAAGTTAAATAGAATAACACTTATAGAATGCTAAAAGTAATAATACTAACAGAATTATCAAAGTGAAGTAGCTCAGAAACTTCATCCAATAAGAATAGAATCCCTTGTCTAAGAGCCAAGATTGTGGCAACCTGCAACACTAAACGAGATTACTCAAATCCAAAATAGTGATTCAACGATAAATACCACGTTACCAAAAAGGTATATAATTAAAACCAAATAAAATTCCCAAATATTTCCAAGAGACATTTACAAAAAAGGTCCAACTTCACATGTATGTGTATTTAAACATATACAAACCAAGTAACTTTACATGAGTTTAGTGTCCTGAACCACAACATGCATACAAAAGGGTGTTGCCTAGATAATTACAACATTCACATTGTCTGTGATATACCACCAAAAATTTGATTTGATAAGTACGATATATGAAACTCCTCTTCTCAGACTTGAGAGTACAGGGACAACTTTAAGAATCTACACAACTCAACCAACCACTCTATTTTTACATATCTTTAGACTGTTCCTGCTCACCACCCTACATAAGATCGTGCTACCTATCACCTAAAAAGTAGTGTGAAAACCCATATTGTGAGACCCATGTCCCAACGGTATCATATAACCTCTAACAACATTTTATGCTTACAAGCAGATTAATTATGTTAAGCAGTTAAGGCGGATATTGTTATAGAGTTGAAAGACTATGCAACTTATATAGAAGATCATGCATAGAAAGAGTCACATGTATAATTGTTTTCTCTTATCATATTATAAAGCATGCACACTCACACTTATATATATATATATATATATATATATATATATATATATATATATATATATATATATATATATATATAGCCATTCATTCACTATCCGCATGGGTAACTAACTTTAGTTACATGTAGATCTATTTTGTAATAAAAAGGTACCTATTTATAATGAGACAGACAACATTTGTAATGAGACGATCAAATTTGTAATACAAACATTCATTTTATATTACAGTATAAATTGTTGTCATAAATATCATTTTTACTGTAATCAGACGTGTAATAGAAAATGAGTGTTTGTATTACAAATTTGGTCTTCTCATTACAAACATTGTCGGTCTCATTACAAATATCTACCTTTCTATTACAAAATAGATCCATGGGTAACTAAAGTTAGTTACCTGCATGGGTAGTGAATTATATATATATATATATATATATATATATATATATATATATATATATATATATATACATATATATATATATATCAAAAGGAACTTAGCAAGAACCATCATCCAATGTGATTCACTAAACCTTATATATACTACATGGCTAAAATTATATACTTTATTAAGACCTGGGTAGTTTGAGGCCTACCACTAAAACTACTAGATGACCAATATGAAGTTAAAATCATCCCCATAAAAGATCTAAGATGACTGCAATCATAAACATCACTTCCCCTCGGTCAGTACAAATAACATTCATAGTGCCACATCGACCCAACTACAAATATAACCTAATTCGTCCTAGGTACACAGGTCGCGACACCAGAAATCAGGGTATAAACCCTCAAATCCAAGTTACAACTGCAGCTTCTCTCAATCACATCACAATCCAAGACATGGCCTTAGCCGCACTCCAAAACTTTGAAACTAGGATGACATGGATTTACCCTTCCTACACGTGATATACTCAACAATATATGACTTCAAGTTCCTTTCAAATTACTGGTTTCACTATCCAGCACGTTCTGACACCAGGATAGTTCTATGGTCACAAGGCACTACATGATTAAGGTTACACTTGAGTACTTAAGCCAGTTAATATATTTTTGACAATGCATCGATCAAGTTACATACAAACACCCTAAAGGTTTGTATAAATTAATTCGGGTTTGCAACCTAAGACGATATAAAAAATATAAAATAGTTTATTGTCACCATGCCTAGGCATTGGTGTCCATCCTTGTTGATTAAGAGGGTCAAGCCACAATTTTGGGCATATAAAATCGTGCTAGGGCACTTAAATCCTGATAAGCAATAATTTCTCATTGGACTATCACCAAATTTAGAACTTCTAGAGAGTTGAATGAGTCAGAAGCAAGAGTGTATTAAAATTTTATCATAAATGTTCAATGGATGTAAGAATCATGATATTTCTAAGAAATAGACAATCATACACTCAAAACTCATTATAGATGAGATAATTTCAATGATAGGGTTTTCTCTAACCATTATTATGGCATCATAACAGTAATTACAGGCCCTAAAATTAGATAAGATACTCAAAAACTTGTAAGGCATAGTTCAAAGGTTGAATTTTCTTACTTTTGAGTACCCAAGACACCACATATATAGTATTTTAGGAGTCCAAGCACGTATATTCTCATATTCAATGAAGAGTTTAATATTTATTAGGAAACGTTCATAAAGTTTGGATTAAAGCTTAAGAACTCATATCATCATCTTCTAATGCAAAAAAACACTTAAAATGAATGTCTTTTATCATTCTAAGAGTTTCTAGAGCAAGATTGAAGTGATGCATATAGTAAGTAAGAAAGAAATGTATTTAAGGTTATATGACTCACCTTGATAGAGAAGAAAAGTGAAGTCTAAGATAAAAATCTTCAAAATCAGTGGTAAGGTACCAAGCTTAGTCCACCAAAGCTCCAAGAATGCCTCCTAACTTCGACGAACATGGTATTTCTAGAGCAAGGAAAGAAGTAAGGAGAGTTCTCAAACACTAAGTGTAGGTTTCCGCAAGAAAAACCATGAAACTCAACCGTAGGAGAAACAAGGGTGAAGAACAACAAGGAAAATGGTTGAGAGGGAAGGATCTTACACGAATGGAGATAGAAACATGATCGATGTCCTTAGATCAGTCCAAGGAGAACTCCAACTCGACCATGCGCCCATGAAAACCCACGATCGTCGACCCCAATGGGTTCTCGTCGGCCTCCGATTCACAACACCAAGATTACAAAAAATGAGAGGAGGGAGAGAGAAGGGGGTTTATAGATGGGTGGAAGTTGGTGTGGTTCAGTCTGGCCATCGAGCTAGGAAAACTCGTTGATCAAAAACTCATGATCAATCCCTAGTTGTCGGTCAAATACACACATAACTCAAAGCTTCATCGATCGATGGAATCCTTTAGTTGGCTATCCAGAAACCTCATTAGAAAATGAAAACTTGTCGACTGACAAGCTGGCAGGCTCTTTCTTTACCATAAGACATCGAGGATCTGTCAGTCAGATAATCAAGCTATCTTTCGTCCATCCATGAAAACACCACACTATTATTACTAAACAAATTATGCATGCATGAATTTCAAGAAAAGTTCAAAATCATCCAAAGGAGAAAATTGGTAAGATTATTAAGAATATCATTAAGAAACTCAAGCAAGTGTGAAAATTATGTTTACACCCCCTAAAAAATGATAATTTGCACAAATGTGCACAAGTTATAACGTCGTAAACTAGTGTTACACAATAATCCAAGATGAAATTTCTAAATCAATCATCCAACTAAGCTAATCACTTATGTTTATGATTTAAGTAAGGTTAGAGGCCTTACAAAGGTGGCCTTCAAAAAACTTGAATATAGACATCACTAGAGAGGCAAGAAGGTGGTACGGTGAGAGAGACACATATATATCATGTAATCTCATTAGGGTCCTTTCTAATAAATAACTAATATACAACTAGATTTAGACATACATACAATTTTTTTACTAATATGAAATCTAAATAAGCTAAAATAAACTAAACGAAGAATATGCCACACAAAATTATGATAGTGAAGTAGTAGAAGATGCAAATCTCATAACAGCCTTACTAAAAATCGTGTTCAAGTTTATAGTAGTAAAATGGTAAGTAAAAATCTATAAAGTATATATTACCTAAAGAGTTATTAGCCTATATGAGTTCAAGAAAATAAAATGATAATAGAAAGCATAATAAAAGGCGTAGGATAAGGGTATTTTTTTTATTTTATGAGTAAAAGTTGTGCCTCCCTGGTAATTTCTTAAGACTAGTTAACCTGCAATGAATATTATAACAATGTTATTTAGAACAAAACTTCTAGATAACTAAATACAAGAAATCAATATGAAGAATTAACCATATATATACATTGCAACCATACTTCAATTGTACATCCTAGGGTGTGGAATGGTAACTACATGAAGTTAAGACCATTTATATAGTATTCTAGTCTTAGAAATACATTCATTGTGATATACGTAGAAAATAATAGAAAATAAATACTTAAGTATAGAAACCACAAAATTAGATTATGAAAATCAAGATAGGAAATAAAAAACAATTTATTGTATGCATTGTAAATATGACTAATGTGATTTGGGTTTACCTTGTTGTTGGATCAGGTTCGTTTGACAACCTACAGTGCTAGGCACCTATCAACCAATGGTCAATTTTAGGGTTTAAAGTTGATTTTTTCACGTTCACCCCTTAGGTCAGGTGTTGGCCTAATTAGAAGCCTAGTGATTAATAACTAAGTACCCTAATGATGCTATCAATCAATGGTGATATTAGTTTGATATTTGATGTTGATTAATGAATCTAGTGTTGATCTAACAACCTATGGTGACCTAATGGTCACTAATGATGGTGGACCAGGTCTCAAAAACCTATGGTGAGTTAATCATATAGTTGTAGCATCAATTAAGCCTTAGACTAACGGTTTCTTGGGTCACGTGATGCAATGGTCAGACCTATACTGTAATTGATGGTTTTAACATATGAACTTGATCCAATGGTCAAGATCTAATGTTTATTCCTCCAATAAAGTGGAATGATGGCTAATGTAATATGTTGGTCCTAATAATATGATTTAGATGGTTTCCTTTATATGATCAACTTAAGGAGCTTACTTGTTGATAATGGATGGCTTGTTTTAAATGAACAGTCAATTGTGGGTTTTACTATACTCTTAATAGAACCCTTATTGTTGTTAATCAAAGGATGGCTAGGGTTAAATGGTGACTTTTATAGATCATAACTCAATAACATTATAGATGATTCATTCTAGGTGTTTAATTATGTAAATAACCAATGGCTTTACCTTTTCAACATTTCATGGTTAGAAGTTGATGCCTCAATATTCCCATTGTTTTTGGTGAAGCATGTAGTGTAATGTTATGAATATAATGATGAGAATATGATGGTTCAATGCCTTAAACTTGTAGTGTTACCCTTGCCCTCGTATGATTATGCTTTATAATCACAATAATGAATTAATGGGTAACCCTAATGAGGTATAGATTGTTATACCTAGCTTTAATATAACTAAATGATGGTAATTCAGTATGAATAGTCCTTGAATGACTAATACAATCATGGAGTACTCTATTACTATTTTTGGAACCCTAGTATGCTATAACCCAATGGTTACACCTTGATTTATGTGTGGGTTCATACTTGAGAATAGTATGGAATGTTATGGTGATGCTTCACCTTATGTATCCATGATCTTATGGGGATGCTATGAGTTAGGATTTGGATATAAGTGCTAATTAGTAACATTAATATAATTTGTCTTGCTGAACCTAACTCTAATGCAAATAGATAAAGATGAGTATTCATGTTTAACATTCTTATATGATGGAATGATGGTGAAATAACCTCCTTAATATGATCATAACCTTAATATGTTAATTGGTGGATATCATAGCCACATGGTTGATACTTTCTTATGCTAAACATGTGCATTATGAATATGATGACGGTTAATCATATCTAGATTCCTTGCATGTTGATGTAATAAAGGAATGTTCTTAATTTTAATATAACCCGACTATGATTGTTTATGAATATCTCCTAGCTCATTAATGCAATATTGTGTTGATCTTGTGTATTATATGTCAGTAATGTTGTTGAGCCTTGTTATAGGGCATGCAAAGATAATGATGATCTTGCAGGGAATAGTATGATGGTCTTATTGACCTTTGGGCATGGTTGAGCCCTAAATGAGGTGTAATCCTCTTATGTTGATAAGGGTCGATACCCTATGATATTGTGAAAAGGATTTATATCCTATGATAGTATGATGGCCTTAATGACCTTTGGGCATGGTTGAGCCCTGAATGAGGTGTAATCCTCTTGTGTTGATAAGGGTTGATACCCTATGATATTGTGAAAATGATTTCTATCTTATGATAGTATGATGACTAGTGTGGTCCCATGAATGGAAAATGAATAGTACCATGTGATGATGAGATGAGAAATTATATTCCATACATTTTATATCTTTTAAAAGCTGTGATATTTATGTGCTTGCTAGAAGTGAATTAGGGTTTGAATGTTCACTTGTTTGATGCAGCTTTAATTCACCCAATTGGCATAACTAATCAAGTGCAACTCTAATCATGTAGTGCCCTGTGTCGTAGAGCCATGTTCAGTGCCAGAACTTGCTGGATAGTGAAACGAGTATTCCTAAGGGAAACTCGGAGCACATAATGTTGAGTATGTGGGGGTGGCAAGTTGAGGATATATCCTTGTCATCCACAATGTAGGTTGTGGGGGATGGGTATGGTCATGCCTCATACATCTAATGTGATTAAGGAAAATTGTGGTTGTACCTCATATTAGAGGGTTTTGTATACCCTGGTTTCTAGTGTCGTGGCTTGTACCAAGGGCGGACTAGTGGTTAGCAACTTGACTATATGTCACTGTGGTGGCAGCTTTGACTGATATGTTACTGCCTTTTTACTCGTACTGACCGAGGGGAAGAGATCTTAGGATACCGACACTCCTAAATTCTTGTACAGAACCAAATAGCCGTTCGTAGGGGTCGGTTGGACTTTGGATGGTACGATGCAAATTCCCCAAGGCATAATAAAAGATGAAAGATAGCCATGTAGCATATATGTTTAGGGTTATGCACAATGCTTCATATTGGATGATAACCCTTGTTTGATTTCTTTTCACTGAGATCATGTATAGTACAATAAGAGATAATAGATATGCTTGTGTTGTAGTTATGCTCATGTTGTAAACATGCTTAGGTTGTCAAATATACTGACATTGATGGTTAAGATGTTGCTGCTAACTATGTTTAATATTGCTAGCCATGCCTATGTAATTAGAAATTCTTAAACTGTTAATCATGCCTATGTAGTTCATTGTGTTATGATGTTAGGTCTACTTATGATATAGATATGTTCCCTTTATTTGAGATGCTAATATTTAATGCCATGTTATGTTACTAGACATATGCATGATGTCAGGGATGCTTATTCTACTAGATTACTTGTGTTGTTAGTAAGGAATATGATGATAGTCAGATTAATGATAATGATTATTATTAGATGCAATTTGATGATATTTAAGTAGATATCTATCCAAAGAAATGGAATTTGTTATCTATATATGTATTGATGATCATACTTGTTGCTAAGATCAATTGCTTAATCTATTTAGCATACTTGAATTGTTTAATCTGTTCAATTGATTATTAAATACTCCAACTGCTTAGTTATCTACTATTTAAAATGTTGTAATCAATAAGTGTTTTTGGAGGTTATATCTCTTGCTGGGACATGGGTCTCACCCTTGTGATTCGCCACATCTTTTTAGGTAATCAGTAGTGAAGACAACAGAACTGTGGGATTAAAGGGGAACTATAGTAATGGATCTTTGAGAAGGCTTATTAGATGTCTAGTGTGTCCTAGAGTCATCCATGTACTCTCAGGTCTGGGTAGGAAAAGTTTGTATATGGTTTTTCAAACGAATGGGAATTTTGTTAGCATGTTAATGTTTGTTGTGTGGCATATACAAATATTGTTCTCCTGTGTAGATATGTTGTAGCTAAGGCGATAGAACAATTTGTATCCGATTCTTAGCATAGTATGGATACAAGAAAGATATGGAGCTCTTATGCAAATATTTTTGAGCGGGTGTTGATGTTGAAATCGATTTTAATTTACCCATATTTTTGGGTATGTGGTTAATTGGTGATTGATTATGTTTTATATTTTGAGTAATCTCATTTAGTGTAATGGGTTCTCACAAAGTCTCAATCTCAACTATGTTGGGGTCAGCTACATGGATCCTTCTTTTCCATTCAACTCTATCATGGGTCATATTTTGGTTGAGATGCAATGATTCAAAATCTATCTTTATAAGCTCTTCCCATGTTAATTTAGGCCTTCCTCTTCTTCTATTAATTGTGCTTGCCTCAATAATATTACTTTGTATATGCACATTAGTCTGTCTGTGTTGCACATGTCCATACCATCTGAATCGGCCCTTGCGCAACTTGTCCCCAATGCTCGACACCCCCACTTTATTCCTAATATAGTCATTTCTTAAGCGATCTTTTCTTGTCTTCCCACGCATCCATCACAACATACGCATTTCAGCCACGTTCATCTTGTTGAGTCCTTGTTTCTTCACCACCCTACATTCACTCCCATAGAGCATGGTTGGCCGTATAGTAGTTTTATAAAACTTGCTTTTTAGTCTGAAAGGGATCCTCTGATCACATAATACTCCAGTTGTACTCCTTCATTTTAACCATCCTACAACGATCCTATGACAAACATCATTTTAAACATCTCCATCTGTTTGAATGATAGAGCCCAAGTAATAAAATTTATCACATTTTGGTATATCTACTCCATCCAACTTGGCTCCACCACTCACACTGTGAGATTGGCTAAAATTGCAATGCATATACTCAGTTTTACTCCTACTAATCACCAACCCATTTGATTCCAGTACCTTCCTCCAAAGTTCAACTTTATCATTCAAACCATCTTTAGTTTCTTCAATCAATACAATATCATTAGCATATAACATACACCAAGGAACATCATCCTGAACATTCTTTGTCAACTCATCCATAACTAGAACGAACACATATGGACTGAGTGTGGATCCTTGGTGTACCCCAATTGTGATGGGAAATGTTGGTGTCTCTCCTCTAGGAGTCTTCACATACATGTCTTTAGTCGAGTCAATATATTGGATTGGCACACCCTTTTTCCTCGAAACCATCCACAACACTTCTCTAGGTACTTGATTATAAGCCTTTTCCAAATCGATAAAAATCATGTGCATCTCTTTTTCTTTCCCTATACTTCTCCATAAGCCTCCTTATCAAAAAAATAGCATATGTTGTCGATCTACCCGACATGAAACCATATTGGTTGCTTGATATTTGCGTTATAGATCTTGGCCTCTGCTCAATAACCCTCTCCCAAAGCTTCATTGTGTGACTCATCAACTAGATACCTATGTACTTTGTGCAGCTCTGAACATCGCCTTTGTTCTTGTAGATGGGGACTACAGTACTATTTAACCAATCATCTGTCATCTTCTTTGTCTTCATGTTCTTATTAAATAAATTTATTAACCACATAACTTCTTCATCCCCCATACTCTTCCATGCATTAATGGGAATAACATCTGGTCTGCATGCCTTTCCCATCTTCATCTTTTTCAAGGCATTCTTGACCTCAAAATGCCAAACTCGTCGTGTGTAAATGATATCTCTTGTATCCATGTCACATGAGTCTCTAACATTATTAACATTATTTACAATAACTTGTACTGTCAGATCATTGTATTTATTAGCAAAAGAGAATCCTAAGTCAGCTTTGATATGGATACAACGATATGCCGATCAATATGTGATTTATATATATATGATTTTAGATTGGGGGGGTGGTGGTGGTGATCGGCAGAAACAATCTAGTTCTCCACATGAGTCGAAGCAAAGTACTAAATCGTAGACTGCAGCTAGCTAGCTTCCAAATGATGCCTTGTGAATATACGCTACTCCTATTTGAGTGAATAAATATCTTGACTGCATGCAATGGGTTACGGGACCTGTGCTAGCCTGGTTAACAACTGCCGTGGTCCACGGCGTCAAAACGTACGCACACGCACGATGGTACGGCCGCCCTGCGCCGGCGGGTTTGGATATCCCTCGTATACGGCCGCCCTGTTCCGTCCTTGGTTGGCCACCCTGGCGAAAGTGTGTCAGTGTCGGGCTAACCGATACGGTTTTCTCGGATCTTGCAATTAACGGACTTGTTGCTCCGCTGCTGCCTGTGGGTGGGGTAGTGTGGGGAAGTAGCGGGCGCCGTGCGTGCGCTCGTGCGGTTGTGATTGACGAGCGGCGAGGGAAGGAGGGGAGGAAGCAGCAGTAGTGACCGGAAAGACGACCGTCAGCCAGCCTGCCGTCGGTGATGCGATCATGCAAACCAAGATTTAAGGATGCTTTAATCACGATTCGGTCACCCAGCCTGCATTGGCATGGCCGCCCATACTGCTACACTCATCACTATTATTTACCCCTACCCAACCGTTCACAATTACTCTTAACAAAAATTATTAATTCAATAACGTCTTTATCAAAATTCTACACACCTCACAAATATGCTCATTATTATCAGAAAGTCTATTTATATCTTTGGTTTACGTATGTTGATCGAAGACTCAGTGTCAGATTAGATAAAAGAGGTCTGCTTTAAATAAATACTCTTGTAGTTGTGTTTCTTTTCCTTGACTAAGAAATTGTTTTATCGATTATACTGATTCTTCTTCTCGGTCGTGTTGCTGGACACTCTTCACTATCAAATTGCAGAAAATTAACTTTTATTGTCTTGCTTTCCCTGACAGATCCCAATTAGTCGGTCTATTCAATTTGGCCTATATGATTGTTGTTTGTTTGCTACAAGTAGGATTAACCAAATCAGAGCTTGTCGTGCCCAAGTCTAGAAATGTCACTCACAAATCTAGCACACGAATTTCACGGTGCAATGCGCCCTCTTCCTTGCCTCTTGTTTGATATATGAGGTTTGCTATGCAGAATCATTTTGGAACCGCAAGCAATCTTCACCACATGTTACAAGGTATAACAAATAAAATAATAATTACAAGGTATAACAAATTAAATATATTATTTTATTTGTTATACCTTGTAACATGTTGTGAAGATTGTTTGAGATTTTGTTTTGAATTTTAAAATAGTGTCCACTTAGCCTTTGTCTTGATATATCGCTGCTGTAATTTAACCAATCCATCTCGTCCGAAGGTAGCTTCCGCGTCTGGTGGCGGTTGCCTTTGGAAGCGTGGACGGGTGGGTGGTTGACGGGTATCCGACATACGGCCGTCGGTGATCCGATAAGCACGTTCATGAGGATCCTCTGTAACAAACTGACAATGTAATCCGTGGATAACTGCAAAACAAGGACATAATCACGGCCCACGAAGAAAAAGACCCAATGATTTCCCCCCAGAGAAGAATCAATTCTCTTTCTTCCAAGTGATATTTCCATTCGTCCTCTCTTATCGTCATTATCAAATTGCAGGAAAACAAACTCATATTGCCAACCTAACACACGCAACCAATCAATCCCATCACCCCCCCCCCCCCACGCACCAAAAAACCGGCCCCAACAACAGACCTGATTACTAACAAAGCTAATAAAACTGATCAAATTGGTAGTTGGTCTAAGATCAATAAGTGCGGACAAAGACGTGCCTCGCGGCACTTGTGTTCCAAGACGATAAAATCCCAATCTTTATTGGTGTGCAGATCATATTGTCTTATCTTTCTAACAAGAACGAATTGTTTGTTCAACATGCATTGCCACATACAGGGCTGGCCGGTTTGAGTACTTGTATCAAAGTGTGACAAAAAAGCGTTAGGAGACACCAGGAACAACCATGTTTTCTGAAATTTCATCTCTCTTTAACAAGTAATGTAAAATAAAGGTGTGATCATGTCAACACTTATGTACTAGATCTCATCATAACTCTACAGTTAAGCGTGCTTAGGCGAGAGTAATACTAGGATGGGTGACCTCCTGCGAAGTCCTCATTTTGCACTCCTTTTTCGGATAAAAAAAAGTAATGTTAAATATATTTTTATAATATATGTAGAGAAAAGAGATAAATAGATCAGAATGTCAATCATTTCCATATGTCAATGCTGATAAATCTAGAAATAAAATTATAAAATGTCTATGATGAAAACATAATGTTCATACTAGTAACATGTTGGAGGTGTCGAAGAAAAGAAAATTGTATTTTCAACAAGTACTCCAAAAGTATTGCAAGCAAAAGGCGAAAAATGAAGGTGATATGTTACATGAACGTGTTTATACCTTCTGTGAAGAAGTGTGACAAGTTTATCTGTCTTCTTCAAAGTTACTTGAAAGAACGTCTGTCTGGGAACACTCTCATGTGAGGTCAACATATGTGTATTTGTTATTTGTTTAATCAAATAAAAAAATGTCAGCTGAACGTTAGGAGCAGAGACCATCCAGTCGTGTGTCAATGAAAACCACATGAGCTTTCTTTAGGACCTTTAACTCATGTCGAAAGACAAGATAAAAAAGAGTATCAAAGTTACGTCAAGTTTGAACTTATAGTCAAGTCGTGTACGATAATGCACAACATTATCACCAAAGACATCGAGGTTCGCGGTGTTGCAATGTGGGCAATGTTCATCCCATAGGTAAAAGAAATCATGATTTGATGCTACAGGATAACTCAATACTCAACATGTAACATGGACAAACTAAAACCATCAATGAGAACAACATACATGAAGTCTTATGCATGTTCATCTTGGAAAGAAGAGAGGATAGCTAATTTTCACCCGGAAAGGTCACTTTCTTTGAATTGTTGGATGACCGTTTATAGTAAGTGTGGTCTTTGGAGGGGAAGAAGGTGTACATGATAATTAGTACTAGCAAAAAGAAGGTATGATATTATGAATAGTGGCATGCATGGTAATGGAGGAGGGTCCTATGGACACTGATCTAAACTCTCCTGGGATATGGTCTTGAAATTTTTGGGTGTGGATCTGAGAGAAGCATAGGTGAACTTATTGACATCATGGAAAGATTTTATAGGCAAACCACTGAGACACATTTACAATGTG
Source organism: Alisma plantago-aquatica (assembly GCA_963693085.1). Lineage (NCBI taxonomy): Eukaryota > Viridiplantae > Streptophyta > Magnoliopsida > Alismatales > Alismataceae > Alisma > Alisma plantago-aquatica. The sequence goes on from OY856410.1 coordinate 569,160,147, forward strand.
GCAAAAAGTAACGATAGACCACCAAAGCATGGGTCGTCACTAGCCATAATGTATGTCAGACATCGAAGGAACTACAATCAAAATCATTCAATACAAAGTCTATAGAAGTTGGGTGTCATATGAAGAGAAAAGAGCAACTTGGGCATCCTAACACATAACTAAAGAGAGGAAGCTCACATTATAGATATTGAAACAAAGATAGGTAATCCATCATTGTAAGAGTTTTGGCCACAAGTTCCTTAATAAGCTCCATGACAAAACATGAGTCCTTGTAACCAAGTACCTCCCATATATTCACTCCAGGCATAGGACGATATATGTTAGCAATGAACATAATAAAGTTTGAATCTTGACAAGGGACATATGAAGGACAAAAGGTTTTAGCCTTCATAATATTGATATGAAGATCATATTTGGGCATCGTGCTTGATAATAAATAGTTACTTTAGAGACATTGAAAGTATAACCAATTAGGGGTCATCATCAAGATATAAATCAAGAACTTTGATATGGAATTCATCCTTCAATTACAGAATAAAAAGATGAAGAGCCAACGGAAAAAGAAATGGCCCCAACATAACACCTTACTAGTCACTAGCTACTGAGAGAAGAGGCTCACTAAGATCAATGTAAAAAGTAGCTTGGGAGATATAATATGATTCAACACAATGTAAAAATATTAGGAAAATAAAGATGGACCTACATAATATGTTTTCCAAAAACAATCATCTATATAGTTCCACCCAATGGAACATTTATTGGTAATATGTATGTATATAATTGAAATATGTTCAGTTGGATGTGACAAAGAAATATAAAACCATTAGAACGCGCATATAATTTGAAGTGTGAAATGCAAGAAGATAGAGAGCATAGACCAAGATTAGCATGAAAAGCCTCACAGAGTATGAGAGATAAGCTACAGAGCCAAGATGGGAAAATTATGTATAGTACAAATACACAATATTCTTCTCAATTTTTTTACCCAAACTCAATCAAATACAACTAGAGGAACACATAGAGAATATATTGATGTAGGAAGTGGTTCTTAAAAGTTTATGGAATTAAAACTCCTAATTTACACTCTTTACCCAAAGTTAAATAGTAGTAAACAAGACAAAGAAGAAAATGTAGTAGTCACAGAAATCTCACCTTACTTATTTTCTTTCTTCTCTCCTCTTATTTTCTTTCTTCCACCATGAAATATAAACATTAATCAAATTTAGTAGTGGCGAGATTGATTGTTATTTACTATTTTCATCCTCGTTGTCATCTCATGTATGAGAATCTATGATTTACGATCCCATGATTAGACGCAACAACAATGATCTAACACGATTCCTCTAAAAAAAGTCCAATTCGCGTACAATTTAGAAGAAGGCCCAATAGTCTCCCTCTCCATGAAAAAAAGGATACGAGCATCATCAAATCATCACTAGAAATGTACAACACTCAACTTTCTATGGACACTAGCTTTTCACATGTCACAACCTTGATCATCATATATGAAGCAATATTCTCAGTATGAATCTTTTTTAGTGTTAATAACTTTTTCTCTGTCACATCATGAATCAAATGTTATTTCAAGTCAACATAATTTTTTCATGCCATATGCATTGTGCTCTTGATCAAAGTAATAAATATTTGAGTATCATGGAAAATAGCCTGGTCAACCTAATTTATGCCTAGCTCTCCCAAAAGTCTCATAGCAAAGAGCATATTATTTCAGCTTCATTTCTACAATGTACTTTTTCTTTATGTTGAAAGTACAACATACCTTTTCAAACTATACTATCAAGATATGGATCCTCTATAAAAGAGAAGATATATACAAAGATTGACTTCATTGATCAATGTCATCTATCATGTCAACATCAATGCAGTCTTTTAATTTGGTTTAGAATCACCAAACATAAAATTTGTGATGGTAGTGCCTCATAAATATATAAAGATCCACTTGACTCCCATTGGGTGAACTTTTCTTGCATTAGATATAAACTTTCTAAGGACATCAACAACATGAGTAATATCAGGATGAGTACACATCATTGTGTACATGCATCAAGTTACCTACAATAAAAGAAATTAGGAGATCATGACCATGTCCTCCTTCTCATCATTAGTGGATGGGCATGGCACTTTACTTTTCTTTAAGGGACTTGAAAATAGAGTGCTCATGACTTTGGCTTTTCTTATGTTGAGCTTCTCAAGAAAATTTCCATCATAGCTCAGTGGGGACAACCACAATCACCATTGCTTCCTATTACATCAAATTTTGCACCCACAAAATCCATCAAGTTGGTCAAAAGTTCTTCATCTCAATTCTTTGGAAAGCATTGTATTCAATATTCTGATAACAACATGCCATCAACATATAGTATAATAATAATGAACTTGTCATTGGGAAACTTGCTGATGTAAACACATAGATATGAAATGGATTTTTAGGTACTCATGACTTTTCGTGAAAGAATAAAAGTTATTTTACCACTACCTCAAAGCCTAATTCAACCAATAAAAATTCCTCTGCATTCTACATGATAAGTTCTCCTTACCCTTGACTGGGGATTTCAGTTTCTTCATGTAGATTTTTGTGCTAGGTCATCATGGAGAAAAATCATCTTCACATCCTTCTATTCAAGATTCAAATCTAGGCTAGAAATAATATAAAGATCAAATATAATATAAGTCATGTTTACAATATGAAAAAAGTTCTCATTAACACCCACCCTTGGTCCTTGACTCAAGTCATTGGCCATGATTCAAGATTTATATCTGATATTATGTCACTATCATCTCTCTTCATCCTATAAACCTAGCTTTTCTTCAGTGCTCTTTATCTCTTAGAAATCTCCAAAATACCATAGATATCATTCTTTTATAAAGAAGTCACCTCCTCATTCCTAATGCAAGAAATCTAATGAGACATAGTCATTAGTCAACACACACACACATGCTGGTCTTAATTTATTATCATTGTCCAAATATCCATAATAATATTTGGCTAGGGACGTAGACAAGAATGAATATTCTTATCATACATAAGATCTAATGTTTTGGTCCCCAACCCAAAATTATGTATCATAGTGTCATTCATTCTTAGGATAATATTATATATATTCATTATATCATATTAAAGAAAACATAATTATTGGTATTGCCTTTATGAATAATCAAATCAATTACAAAGTGTGAATCACAATCATATATGATTGGCTTTTAGGAACATGTCAGACTAACATAGGTCCATAATCAGTATGTACCCATACTGTATTCAAAGAACTAAATGAAATCAGTTGTAAAATCATCAAGGATGTTGAGCGAGGACATTTAAAGATGAATGTATAGGTGCATATGCATTATTACTACACCTAACCTATATCTAGAGGCACCTTTTCTATCGATCTTTATAGTTTCAAGTTGTTGGCATAGGGTCACATGACTCTTTTGTAAATACAACATTTGTATACAAAGGACCCAAGGTTTTCAAAAGTGAACCTATCTTGCCGATGATTTTTCTTGAATGAAATAGGGTCATTCAGATTTCTCAGATGGTTGTCTTTAGTTTCAAATATATCACGTAATATAAGGAGTGCGACCCAAGAAGGGATCCACTCCCTACTAAAATTTGAGGAATAAACCATCTATTTTGAACACACTAGGAAGGTATGTTGGAATGTGTGTATATATTTTTTCATTACTCAAATAGGGTTTATATGAAAGAACAAGGTATAGAAATGGAACAAAATTTCATGATTATATTCAATTCATGCAAGATTACAAAATCTTCTCCCATTAACGGGATTATATGAAAGCAACTACATCGATATCTAAGTAGAGGGATATCCAGCTATCTCAAATCTATCTTCCAATAAGAGTGGTCTCCATAAGCTAGGTCCACGTTTGCATGTCATGTCCTCCATGTCCTATACTTGGGGTAGGAAGCATACCCCAGAAAAGAAGATAAAAGATTGAAATTATCAATATAAAAGTCAATATGAGCATATTAATTGGGGATTGAGCAATATAAGGGGAAAAGAACATCAAATATAACAACGCTTCCCTTAGAAGAGGAAAAGTACTATCCAAGTAGACATAAAAGAATATGAATTCCAATAAGATGATAACCAAGAAATACTTGCCATGAATAAAATATAAGTGTTGTGCCACAAGAGTACATATAAATAATTTAGGGAACAAACCCCATCACAATAATATTCAACCTGCATACCCATGAGATAGACATATAACTAGTGAAATATAAATAACAATAGTAGCGAAGACTCATAACCTTAAAACTTGAAAGAGTAAATCACATAATCAAACTCCAAAATACATATAAAGTGGGCACAAAACTTGGGTTAAGGCAGACAACATCCATCCCAAAAATAATGGACACATAACCCCATATAAACAAAATTACTTACACAACTCTAGGGCCACTGAATCACAAAGCATGTGAAAACTAGAGGCAAGTAAAAGTTAAGTCATATAAATAGAATTAATGTGGTTGTCATAACATAAAGGGACAATACAAAACATCACTAGAAAAGTGGGAAAAATTGGGGTCTCATCATTAAGAAAAGTACAATTTAGAGTCAATAAGAATATCCAACAAGATAAGATGATAACAAGATAAAAATCAACCTAGAATGTTTCACATGAAACAAGTTCTCAAAAGAGAGAGAGATTGTGTAGGATAATTTGTCCACAGGATAAACAGAGAGAGGGAACATAGGTGATTTCTCAATATGATGAATAGGGTTGCAACATACCTCAAGATGTTTGTCAACTTGTCAAAACCCAAACTCTAGTTCTAAGACCGGGTTCTTGTCCACCTAACATAGATTTTATATACAAACCATTAATTTGTATTTATATTATAAACCATGCATTACCATTCTGATTATACTTTGAATTTGTCTTTGAAATATTTTTATTTAGATAGACAATAATTTTTTGATTCCAACAAGTATTTTTACACAATTTTTGATAATCAAAGAATTAGTTATAAATTATTGAAGTTAAAATTATTTACAAAATTTTTCAAAAATAAATAATAGCAAAAGATCGATATAGCCTCGTATAAAAATCCAAAACTTGTCAGTGTGATAGGGTATTATTATCCAAAAGCTATGCGAGAACATCCCAGCTAATATCAAAATGATCCGTGAAATTATATAACTGCCCTTGGACAAAAATGAAAAGAAAGTATGAGTGAGAGGAAAAGCCAGGAAAGGACTAGGGGTTCATCCCCTTCCTAGAAACCACGCCATGGAAGCGAGCAAATGACCTGCTAGACATGTGTTGATTTGGGGATAAACACGATAGGTTGAAATTTGAGGTTCTGAATGTATACAAATGAAAATGATAGACTGAAGAATCTTACCCTAAAGGGAATTGGTCAGACATAAATAATGAGGGAGGCCTTCATGGCGGTGGATCTCGGCGGTTCCCAAGCTCTCAACAATGATTGGTGAAGAAAGAGTGGAAATTGTAGTGAGCAAAAATAACTGGAGATGGTGCAAAAACATTGGTTTGATATAATATATATAGGTTTGGGTTATCGGTTCATGGTGTATGGAGGCTTCGAGAAGCTTGGAGAGCCAATTTGGGAAAAACATGATTGGGAAAATAGTATTTGAATTAAAGGTTCTTATGTGCAGAATCACATAAGGAAACCAAAAGGGAAAAATTATAACAAATGGTGAATCATGGAGTGAGAAAATTATATTGCAAGATTTTTCCACAGACGAACATTGTTCACATCCTCCTTATGTCTCCTACCCAAGGTAGTAGACAATTTTGGAGCCGCAGGATCAAGATCCCATGGTCTGTGTTTGGTTTGAGCATTAAGATATTTATGTGACTTCAGGAGATTAGAGAAACTAAAAGTAAATCGTGTGACATTTATTGAAATTGAAAACTTTGGGAAATCAAATGCATGAATGTGAACATCTATCAAATCATTCCCTTTTAAGTGTAAATTTCTTTCCAAATCTACTTGAGGGTGAAATAAATGCTCAGATAATACCAAATTTGGTTCCTAGTCCAACTAGAACATGAAGATTCCAGTTTTTTTTGTCATTTTTCACTTTTCGGATTTTTTACAATATTGTTTAATATAAAAAAAGGTTCTTAAATTATATTCTCTTTCCTAAATAAAATTAGGATAGTTAGGATTGTTCAATTAATGTGAAAATTTACACTATCTAATTTTGGTATGCATAATCTGAATTTGGGATTTATTTCTACATTTGAAATCATTTAATGTTCAAATAATGTGAAACTTGTCGCCAAAGATAATTGGGACTCAAGGAACACGTTTTACCATTATTTTTGGATTTTGTAATTTCCTTTTAGGAGTTTTACTACAATTAGGATTTTATCTAATTACCATTACATTATTATAACATTACATTGTTTCCATCATTATTTATTACTTAGATTCCTTTTCTATTCATATAATTCCCAGAAGTGTTTCCCAATATTTTTATGCACGAATTTCCATATTTTACTTACTTAACATATTTAGTCCATTAATTCCTCTTTTACTTTAGATGACATACATGAAAAATTCCAATTTGTATTCTAATACATATTTTAAGTAATTATATCTCTTATTTAGCCATTATATGAATATTAGTCTGCAAAGGAAGCATATGTAACATATTTCATGAACTTAGTCGCATATTAGCACATACATACATGTCATTATGTTAATATGACACTTAATATATTATATTTATTTTAGGCATATATATGTTATGGGTTATCTTTCAGTTATTCATTTTATATGTATTAAAAATTTACATTAAGGTGTAAATTTATCTTTATTTGGTCAAATCTAAAAAATCAAACATTCTAGTCTCCTAATCATGGGAATATGATTTCTAGAGTCAAGATGCTAGGTTTGGGTATGTTATAAAACTACATCCTCTAAAGAGGATTTTCCCCCAAAATCCAACCATCCTTATGATACCAACCAACTTCCCTTCACTTCTTGAAAGGTTTAACCTAAAAATCCATATTAAACAACTCTGAAAAATTTTAGGATTACGTATGGAAATTTTAGTTGTGAATACTTTTTATGTTGTTCATGCATCCTACCAACATGTCATATCCACCTAGGGTTGAATCTTAGGTCTATGTGTTTATAACTTACACACCTATGATTCTCATCTCAAAGTTAATGATTCACTTGGTACAACTTCCACACCTTAAGAGGAGTAAATGGGCTAGGTCCATTACACCTTTGTATCAAGACAAATATTCCTAGTTGCCACTTTGTAATCCAATATAGGGTTGAGATATCTATTCCAACTAATTCTAGGGTTTCTCTTACAAGGCTTCATACATCTCTTCATTATGAATCATTTTAAGAAAACTTCGATCAATTTCAAAAAATTGTGCATATAATAATATAATGAAAATACTTTTTTTGTGGTAAGACACTATGTGATGTTAAGAAAACATGTCGGTCAAAAATCAATATGAGAAACAAGTTTCAAGGTATTCCATATATCTTTTCCTTATCAACTATTTTCTCTTCCTCATTCAGACCTCCATCCTAATCCCATATCATCCAAAGAGATATGTCGCCATCATCCTATATTGTAGGGTAATACCACCTAAATCCTCACCACATTAGGGTTTACTAATCATGGTTTTTATGTGTGCCTAATATGATTCTAAATCAAGATTTCCTCACCTCATGACTTACATAAGTCAATTCTAGGGTAAACACCTCACTTGGAGGGTGACTATTTAAGGTAAGGGTATTAATTAGGGATATAAAATTAAAATAGCCAGAATTTGACTATAATGGATCTGATACCATCTTGTAAGGAGTGAGACCTAAGAAGGGATTCACTCCCTACTAAAATTTTAGGAATAAACCATCGGTTCCAAACACACTAGGAAGGTATGTTGGAATAGGTGTATATTTTCTTTTTCATTCTCAAGTTGTGGTATACAAAAGACCAAAGTAAACAGTGGAATAATATTTCATGACTATATTCAATTCATGCAAGATTATGAAATATTATCCCATTAAGGGACTTACATGAAAGCAACTACATCAGGATCTAAGTAGATGGATATCCATCCATCTCAAATCTATCCCCCATTAAGAGTCATATCCATAAGCTAAGTCCACATTTGCATGTCATGTCTTCCATGTCCTACACCTGGGATTGGAAGCATACCCCAAAAGAGAAGATAAAAGATGGAAATTATTAATATAAAAGTGGGTATGAGCATATTAATCGGGGATTGAGCAATATAAGGAAAAGAGAGATCAAATATAACAAGGCTTCACATAGAAGCAGAACAATACTATCCAAGTGGACATAAAAGAATATGAATTGAAATAAGATTATAATTAAGAAGAATACTTGTTATGAATAAAATAAAAGAGTTGTACCACAAAAGTGCATATAAAGAATTATTTAGGGCACAAAACCCATAATATTAAACCTGCAAGCATGTGAGATATGCATAGCAATAGCTAAATATAAATAATAATGGCGGATGAGTCTCATAACCCTAAAACCTAACAGAGTAAGGCACATAACCAAACTCTCATATATATATGTATATATATATATATATATATAATGGGCACAAAACCCATGTATGGGGCACATCACCTCCATCCAAAAAATAAAGGGCACATAAACCCATAAAAACCAAAGTACTTAAACAATTAGGGCTAATGAATCACAAACATGTAAAATGTAGAGGCAAGTAAAAATTCAGTCATATAAATAGAATTAATGTGGTTGCCATCACATAAATGGATAATATAAAATACCCAACACAAAAGTTGGAAATTTGGGGTTTCTTTTTTTTGGTGTAAAAGAGTGCCTCCTCCTTTTTTTGTATTTCTACAAAAAAAATACAAGACCAATGTCTAACCGTTAATTGGTAACAACAAAGTCAATTTATACATGTATTATATCATAAGCTCAAAACTTCTAAAACTATATCAAAACTACATGTCACATAAGGCATGAATTTGATACCATAATCTTCCTACCCTAGTATACCTATCATTATGTGTGTGTCAGTTTCGTTCCTTCTGAAGTATATACATGACAATAAGAGCAGCAAGATGAGGACCTTTACTCTCCCAGATCAGCAAATCTTAACAAAATTTAGGGACAGCTCTCCCAACCTCCTATGAAATAATGTTCCAAATATCTGCATAATAACTACACATAAACATCACATGGGTGCTATCTTCATTACCAGTCATGCAAAGGAAACATATAGAGGTAGTGGAAATTCCCATTCTCTTGATATAATCACTTGTTAGAAGATTATTGTGTCCTACTTTCTAGGAATGTAATTGAAAGTGTTTATGACATCTAAACTTCCAAATCCATCTAAAAAACTAAGAGATCTATAATTTTTGTTTGGTAGCATCCCAGATCTTAAAATATTTCACTTCCTTTTTGCCCAAATAGTAAATAACATCAGAATAAATACCTAGAATTGAAATCTTATTCAACAAATCTATCATCGGCTCATTTCTTTGATTGCTATAAATATTCTAGGCTCCATTTTTGATGATACAAGACAATTTGCCATTTGAAGGAAACCCAAGACTTAGAACTACTTTAGCTCTAATCCTATCACCAAGAAAAGTGTTCCCTTCATGCCGAGGGTCACCGCATAAATAAAAATCATCCCCAATACGCACTGAAAAGTAATCAAAGGAAGAAGGTGGGATTTTGTATAGAAAAGTTGATTCACCAACCACAAGTAATTACTACTGAACTCAAGCTGCCAAATAGTAGCCTTAGTCAAATACTTCTTATGTATCAATCTTACTAACATGCTATCCTTTTTTCTTGTAGTATTCCAAAGATTTAGTAACACGACTGCATGAATAGAATCTCTTATACCCTTAATCCCAATCCCACCTTTTTCTCTAGGTAAAGTAACTTTGTCCCATTTAACTAGGTGGGCATTCTTCTTCTTTTTTGGCCTTCCGCAGAGAAAGTATATACACAATCTTTGATTTCTTTCACAACAGAAGAAGGCAATGGAAAGGTAGATGATCAAAATATATGTATCAATATTGGATCAGTTCCAACCTACCTTCCATCGAGAGAAAATTGGATTTCTATCCGTCAAGTCCAGCTTTAATTCAATCAATTAGAGGAGAACAAAAGTCTCTCTTTAGCTTGCCAATGAAGAAAGGAATACCAAGATATCTTAGGGGAAGAACTCCTTCGTCAATATTAAGAATAGATGAAATATACTTCTAGTCAGCATCACAAATAAAAAAATATAATTCTTTGAAGGATTCCAGCTCAAACCAACTAAATTCCTAGGATCTTAAAAAATGTCATTCATATTACTAGCATTCATCTCATCAAGAAACATTACATGATAAGAATAAAAAGATACGGGGAAAGGGGATCCCATTACCTAACACCATTATAGGGAGAAAAACTATCAAGAAGCTAGGAATCTAACAAAACCTAATATGAAGTAGTCTAGAAAATTTCTCTGATACAAACAATCCAACTCCCAAGGAAATTCATTTTCCTAAGAATAGTAAATAAGGCATCCTAGCTAATAGAATTGTATTCTTTAAAAAATATGCTTTAATAAATGTGCAAGCTCCTCCATGCTTCTTACTGAAATCCTAAATGATTTCATTTTAAAGAATAATTGCATCTTTAATACTTTATGATCTTAACAAAAGTGCATTGGTTGCTACTGACCAAATGCAGTAGGACCGAATAAAGCCAGTTGTTAAGAATTTTAGCATTAACTTTGTATATAGTATTGCACAGAGAATTAGGTTGTCAGTTCCTCAACTCTTCAGTCTCATTACTCTTTGGAATCAAACAAAAAAGCTCTATTAGTTTCTTTTAAAAGCCTTCCTCCCTTAAAGAAATCCAGGACAGAAGAGATCACATCTTCCTTCACAATGTTCCAACAATATTTGAAAAATTTCCCATTATATTCATCTGGACCAGGGATTTTCTCAGTGTTCAAACTTATGAAAACATCTTCCACTTCCTCAAACATGAGAAATTTGTCATCATGAAACTTCTGAGACTCATTCAACTTAGGACTAGCAATATGAAAAACTCTATTTGTGTTGTAAATATTATTTTACTAGCTATTGACATAAGAACAAAGCTCCTCAACATTCGTGCAAACATTGCCTTCGATATTGAGGCATATCATTGAGTTTCTTTGTTTCTTGACTTTTAAAGAGGTGTAAAATTTTTAGAATACATGTTCCTCGACTTTTTCCTCAATAAAGACTATTCTTGCTTAATAGCTCTCTCCACAATCATATGAGTGCCAGTAGCCCTCTACATAATGACTTCATCAAAAGTATTGTCATCTGAAGCTCTTTGAGCCTGAATAGCAATATTCTCAAGAATTTTAGCATTGTTAGAAATATTGAGTCTTATTCCAAGATTTACGGTTAGCTTTCAAATTCTTCAATTTTTTATAGAGTCTAAACATAAAATGTCCTTCAACTTCAATACTCCAACTACTAGCAACACAATCTTTGAAACCTTTAGAAGAAGGCCAAGCATTGGTAGAGTGAAAAGGAGCATTAAATAATTTCACGTTGCTAACAGATATAGTGATGAGACTATGATCACTAGCGATAGACGAGTGATTAGGAGCCTTGATATCAGGGAAACTATTCATGAAATCATTGATTTAAAGAATCATGTCAATTTTAGAAATCACAAAATCTTTTCCACTTTGATGATTGTATCACGTATAGAAGGAATCACTTAAATCAAATTTCCAATGGTCCACTATGTAAAAGACAATCATTAAGATCATGCATACTTTTCTTCATAAGTGGTTCTTTACCAAGACACCCATTGTCTTTCCTAACATTGTTCTAATCCCCAATTAGTAACCAAGATTCATTAGCAAGACTAGCAAAACTTTCAATATCATACCATAATACTACTCTATCATAATCATCGTTATGACCATATACTCTAGTTAGAAAAAAGAACGTGGACTATCACCATGAACATCCACTTTATAATGAACAAGTTGGTCAGATTCAAATAGTTTGTTGATATCACACAGGTCAAACTTCCCCAAGATCATCACTCTCCCTAGAATACGAGACATGTGGTTTGAAATCTAGGAGTAACTAGAAAAGAATCTATTAACCATCTTATGTACCTTACAACTTCTAAATTTAGGTTTAGTAAGGATAATCACCATTAGATTTACCCTTCTCGACTTCTCCTAAGCCTAAGAGACTTTATTGTTTAAACCTATAACATTACAGAAGGCAATTGTGCAGGAGGATTCATCCATTACACACATTTCCATCCAGTACTTCACTGGGAAAAGCTATTTTCTCCATCGTACCATCAAGCCCCTTAAATTTATTATTCAAAGTTGCCTTGTGGTATGCAATATTTTTTGTAGTTTTAGATTTATTTTTGTTAGAAACATTTATAGACTCACCTTCCTTGAACTTACTTGGTTCTATAGGAGTATTATTTGGCATGATTATAGTGACTACATTGTTATGAACTTTCTCCTTCTCCTTGTTATCAAAATCAGTAAGAGCTTTCATCAAATTTTCATGTTGACGATTCATATCATCACTCTGTTCTTGGATTCAAGCCAAATAATCTTCAGTCACAAAATCTAGATCTAATAGCGGGTTATCAATGTTCGCATCAACTTTTGAGCTTTCAAGAGACCCTGATGCAAGATTTCTATCCGTTGTAGGCACATTTTTTGTAAGACCCCTAACCTGACTTAATGGGTGAACATGCTTTCTCATCATAATTGGATTCTTAAAACCTTAATATAACCTTAAGATGTGCTTTTATATCATATGACAAGCTTAATTTGCAAGTTTGGTCCAGTTTGGACACTATTTGAACGAGTTATGCAATTTTATGCTTGTTTTGGATTTCTCTATAATTTACCAATATCTATGGTTATTCTTGTAATTTCTCACATGCTTTTTGTTCCTCACATGCTTTGTTATCCCATTTGAGTTAGTTGTTCCTTGGGGATCCTAGATGCACCTTGGTTTGATGGTGACATATATCTAGTGTGAGTTAGGGTTTTTGCTCTCATGGATGAGCTACCTTGGAGGTCAATACTCGACGGTCCTCCTTCATAGGTAACATACAATGATTCTCCTTGGGTATGAGGATCTGATGGTGGTCCTTTGGTGTTTGAGGGTCGATGGTTTCCTATCTTTAGCCCCTTGGATTGTGATGGTTTACCTTGTGAGGATGCTCAAATGATGGTTTCCACCCTTATGACCTAGGGTTTCAACAACCAATGGTCACCATGTATTGGAACTCAATGGACACCCTAGGTATCCAAGATTCAATGGCCATGTAGACTCCCACAGAAGATGAATCTACTAATTGCATGAACGTGATGCCCCTAAGTCATGGACACATTATAAGCTTAGTAGGACTCCTTAACCCTCTCTTTTCTCTCACCCATAGCTTTCTAGACCTCCCCCCTTCCATGCAAACAAACCATTTGGACCCCCTTTCTCTTCCTTTTTGTCTAGATCTTCGTACTCCTTGTCTAGGTGGAGATGAAGGAGCCCAAGGTAGAATAAGGTGGATGATCTCCTTGCATATGCACCTAGGGTTCAGATCTACCCTAGTAGAGGAGCATGCTACTACAGGAGATTCATTAAGAATTTTAGTTTTGTAGTATTGCCCCTAACAAAGTTGACTAGGAAAGTTGTTCTTGGGATGACAAGTGTCAACGTTCTTTCTGGCTATTGAAGGAGAAGTTGACTTATGCACTAGTCTTAGTGCTGCCAGAGCAAAGAAAGGGCTATATCATATTTTGCGATGCATCAAAGAATAGCTTGGGATGTGTGTTGATGCAGGATAAGAACATAATTTCTTTTTCTTCACAAAATCTTAAGAAACATGAGGAGAACTACTCAACACATGACTTGGATCTTGCAACAGTGGTTCATTTCATGAATATTTGAGGGCACTATTGTATGGAGAGAGGTGCCAGATCTTCACCGACCAAAAGAACATTTAGTAAATCTTCTCGAAGCAGGAGTTAAACATGAGGAAAAGGAGATGGATAGAATTGATTAAGGATTATGATTGCAAAATAGACTACCATCTAGGGAAGGAAAATGTGGTAGCTAACACACTAAGCAGGAGTCATCTAGATCATCGTCTGCAACTAAGGCACAATTACACACCATGGTGTGTCATAAACAAGACATGTTAGTGTTGTTTCGTTAGATGAATGTGAAATTGGAGGCTTCCTTGTTAGAAGGACTGTTAGCACAGTTTCAGGTGAAGCCTACCTTGATGTAATAGATCAGAGATGCTTAGAAGAATGGTACAGTGATATATAATATCATGTCAGAGTTTGGCAGCAAGAAGTATGATGACTTCCATGAGATAGATGATGGGATAATGTGTGGAAAAGTCATTGATAAATGTCCAATTTGTTAGTAGGTCAAGGCAGAGCATTATAAGCCTGTAGGTACGTTACAACAATTGTCAATACCAAAGTGGAAGTGGGATCAAATCACCATGGACTTTGTGGTTGGTCTTCCTAGGAAAGCCTGAGGTCATGATTCCATATGGGTGATAGTTGACATGTTGACCAAGTTAGCTCACTTACTATTGGTCAAGACAACATATACAATAGATAAGTTGGCACATATATATTTTGATGAGATAGTCCATTTACATGGTATTCTAGTTACCATAGTATCTGACAGAGGAACACATTTCACCAGTCATTTTTGGGAACATTTCCATACAAACATGGGGACACAGCTGAAGTTTAGTACAACTTTCCACCCATAGAAGATGGTCAATAAGAGAGGACCATACAAACTTTGGAGGATCTCTTGAGAGCTTGTATTCTGTAGTTTATTGGAAGTTGGGATATCCATCTGACTTTGATCGAGTTTGCCTACAACAACAACTATCAGAGGAGTATAGATATGGCACCTTCTGAGGCTTTGTATGGGAGATGTTGTCGATCACTTCTTTGTTAGTATGAGACATGAGAGTATCAACTTGTGTCTTGAGCTAGTGCAACAGACTACAAAGAAGATCAAGGTGATACAATAGCACATAAAGGCAAACCAAGATAGACAGAAGTCATACACTAATAACCATTGCTGACCATTTGAGTTCCAAGTAGGATACCAAATTTACCTTGAGGTTTCTCCTTGGAAAGGCATGACGAGGTTTAGTAAGAAGGGTGAGTTGGCTCCTCAGTACATTGGACCATACGATGTCTTAGCACATGTTGGGAAGGTGGCATACAAACTTGAGTTACTATTAGAGTTGCATAGGTTACACCCTTTCTTCCATGTCTCCATGTTGAGGAACTGTTGTCCAGATATAGAGTAGAAGTTGCAGCCAGTAAAGATTGAGTTGGATGAGGACGTGTCGATTGTGGAGGGTCCTGTGTTGATCTTGGCTAGAAGAGTGAAGAAGATGAAGAAGAAGGATATAGTCTTGGTAAAGGTTTTTTGGCATCATCGTGTTGTGGAGGAAGCTACGTGGGAGTTAGAGGAAGATATGCATAGGAAGTACTTGACTTTGTTTGCATAGGATTATGGGGCAAAATCCTTGTTAGGGGTTTGTGGTTTTAAGACCCCTAACTAGGATTAATGGGTGAACATGCTTTCTCATCATAACTTTATGCTTAAAATGTAAATATAACCTTAATATGTGATTTAATATCATATAACAAGCTTAGGTTTCAAGTTTTGTCCAGTTTGGATATTGTTTGAGAAAATTATGCAATTTTATGCTTATTTTGGACTTTTCTATAATTTACCCATATCTATCATTTTTCTTGTAATTTGTCACATGATTTTTGTTCCTCACATGTTTTCTTATCATGTTTGAGTGGTTTGGGCCTTGTGTCACCTAAATGCACCTTGGTTTGATGGTAACATCTATCTAGGGTGAGTTAGGGTTTTAGCTCTCATGGATGAGCTACCTTGGAGGCCAACACTCGATGGTCCTCCTGAATGGGTGACATATGATGGTTCTCCTTGGGTATGGGTAACTTATCGTGGTCCTTTATTGTGTGAGGTTCAATGGTTTACTCTTTTGAGCTCCTTGGGTCGATGGTTTACCTTGTAAGGGTGCTCAAATGATAGTTTCCCCCGTTGTGACCTAGGGTTTCAACAACCAATGGTCACCATGTGTTGGAACTCGATGGCTACCCTGGTTAGACAAGATCTGATGGCCCTGTATACTCCCACAACTGAGGGATCTATTTCTTGGATGGACGTGATGTCCCTAGGCCATGGACACATGGCAAGCTTAGTAGGACTCCTTAAACCTCTTTTCTCTCTCACCCATAGCTTTATACACCTCCTCCTTCCATTCAAACAAACCCTTTGGACCCCCTTTATCTTCCTTTCTATCTATAGCTTCATCCTCCTTGTCTAGGTGGATAAGTAGGACCTCAAGGTAGAAGAAGGTGGCTGATCTCCTTTGCATGTGCACCTAGGGTTCAGAACTACCCTAGTAGAGGTCATCTGGAGCTTCCTTGCTTGGTTTCTTGGCCTAGGTATGTGAGATTTCTTTCCTTTCCTTTAGTTTCCTTGCTTTCCTACCTTCTCCTTTCTTCTTCTTGGTCTTTCTCATGGTGTTCCATGGTGGAACTTGTGCTAGCGCTTAAAGAACACCTTTTTCTTGCTTTCTTGACCTAGGGTTTGCATCATTGCTTGATAAAGGAGCTAGCTTGACCATATGGAGTGCTCAAGCTAGGGCTTCTTCCTCTTTTCCTCAAGCCACCTTTCTATTTGGAGTTTCTTCTTCTTCCTAGAGGCGAGTTGTGTAACTTTTTTCATGTTTATTGCCTACTTATAGCTTGCATGTGCTAGATCTTGCTCTAAGATGATATTCTAAGTAGAAAGGTAGTACCCTTTCCTAAGGTTTAAGGTTAGGTGCTAGTTCTTGGATGGTTTATATTTTTGGATGTAACTTATTCCTTTTGCACGCCCTTCCTTTGATAAATGAAGATTTATACCTTGCTTGCATGTGGTTAAACGATGGTTTTTGTTCACCAAATGATGGTCATACTTAGGGTTTTGAGCTATTTTCTCTTCTTCCTTTTTGCAACTCAATGGTTTGGTCATTTTTGTTGTTTTTCTTGGCTTTGTTGTGCCAACTGATGTTCATGGTTTATGTGTTGTTTTGGGTTCTATATTGAGCACACAACCGATGGTCATGTTTTCCCTCCACAAACAATGGTTAGGTTTCTCTCAAACGACGGTTTGGGTGTTCACTTGTTGGGTTTCATCCAATGGTTTCTATCCATTCATCGAATGATGGTTTTCCCTTGGTTCTTGGATCAGATTTCCACATGTTGACCACAACCAATGGCCTCACTGTGTCCCACACTCGATGGTCTCATTGGGCCATCAATCGATGACCACTATGGTTCAACACTCGATGGCTTTTCTAGCTTATGATACAATGGTACACAACTAATGGTGGTATTGGGTACTACAACCGATGGTGACACAGGTTACCACAACCGATGGTGGATCCTATCCCCACAATGATGGTTTCTTTACAATCAGAAACTGATGGTGCCTTTTGTGTTAACAAACAATGTCTTGATTAGGTTAAGTTGGTGACTCATCTAAGCCACAACCTGATGGTTTCCCTAGATGATTTGCTCAAGTTTTTTACTTGTGTTGCAACTGATGGTTTACCTACTCAACATCGGATGGTCATGAGTGGGATCCCTAAATTGATGGTCTAGTTTTTGATGATGTAGGATCAGTGGATATATGCCCATAACTTTTTAGTCTTGCCTTTTCTCTCGTATGAATGTAAAATAATAGTCACCACAATAAATTGATGTGCAATACTAATCTAGCTTACCTTGCTACTTTGAACCCAAATACAAATAGATGAGGATGGTAATCACACTTAGCTTTCTAGTGTGAGTGGTATAATGTTGGAATGTTCTCGCAATGTTGTTGTAACCCTAATATGTTTCCATATGAACATCACAATATTCTCAATGCAATGTTATACTAAACCTATGTATCATAAGTATGGTGATGGTCTATTGGACCTTGTTGTAAGGAGGAAAGATAATGATGCTCTTTCAGGGAATGATGTGATGGTCTTAATGACCTTGGTCATGATTTAAGCCCTGATGGAGGTGTGGTCCTCTTACTTATGTTACATGGATTGGTATCATGTGGTGATCTGGCAATATTATACCTCATATGTTTTATATCTTCTACAGTTGTTATATATTAAATGCTTTCTCGAAATGAATTAGGGTGTGTATGTCCACTTGTGTGATGAATCCTTAATTCACCCAATAATCAAGTGAAACCATAATTATGTGGTGCCCTGGTCTGTAGAACCACTCAGTGCCATAACTTGTTTAATGGGAAAATGAGATTCCTAAGGGAAACTCGGAATGCATACTGTTGAGTATGAAGGGTGAAAGTAATCGAGATCCCAAGGTTATGGAGGATGGTTGTGATCATGCCTCGGTTTGAGTACTTATATATATGTGATGTGGTTGAGGATATTTGTGGTTATACCTCAGATAATAGGGTTTTGTATACCCTAGTTTTGAGCGACGTAACCTTTATACCAAGGATGGGCTTGTGTTAGCTGCTTGACTATATGCCACTATAGGCAGTTTGACTATTATGTCACTAAATTTCACGTGTACTGACCGAGGGTGGGAGATCTTAGGACACTGGTACTCCTAGATCTTATATGGAACTGAATAGCACTTTGCAATGGTCAGTTGGAGTTTTAGTGGTATACCTCACTCTTATCTGGGCTTAATACGAGTTGTATATCTATTTAGGGTTAAACACAACTCAGAATGGTTGTTTACCCTTGCCTTGTTTCTTATACTTCTTAGTTGGTAATAGATTTATCTATTCCTTTTGATTTATCCTATTAATCAGGCTTATTGTTATACTACTTGCTTAACCTATGTAGTTGCTTAGCTTGCCCTATCTGCTCAATCTGCTTAATCAGTTTATCTTGTCAAATAATATAACTTGTTGTAATCAATAATCATTTTTGAAACTTATATCTCTCGCTGGGATATGAGTCTCACTCTCGTGGGTTATCACATCTTTTAGGTGGTCATCAGCGATGTGGTGAGGTTCATAGTGATGAAAAAGAGCAACATGGAGAGCATTAGAAGTCAATGGTTGGATAGTAGTTAGTAGTGTCCTAGCATCATCCTTGTACTCTCAGGTCTGGGTAGGGGATGTTCTGTAGATGGCATGTGTAAAGAGACTCGAGTTTTTGGTAGTATTGAATGTTTGTATAGCATGTGTATGTGGAACACATCTTTTGTATATAGGTTGTGGCCTTAGCCATGGGATAGATATGTACTTACCTAATATGGTATGTGCATACATGTAGGTTGTTGAACTTTGATATAAATGTTTTGAACTTGTTAGTTATGTTTAAATCAGTTTCATTTTACCCTTTTTTCTGGTTATATGGTTTGTTTAGCTATTAATCGTTTGTTTGTTTTTAGTAATCTCATTTAGTGTTGCAATGTGTCACATTTTCCCTTACCCAAACCATTCTACCTCCACCAAAACTCATACTCTTAGAACATTCACCATTCCCAAACAAACCACATGAAGAACACTACATAGGATGCAGTTCATACTCATACCTGATGATATGAGAATAACCTTCATCAGAGAAAGCTCCAGGTCTGTAGGAAAATTGAAATTCAACAAAATAAAAACTTGAATCCTTGTGAATTCCATCCTCTTCCAATCACTTATCTATATTTATGAGCATAAAAGGATTCCATGGAAGGACTATATCCATCAAAACATCCTTTTGTCCCACAAATCCAACATAATATCAAAATACCTTCACCCATATTGGGACATCAGATAGCTTGAACCTTGAGATAGAATCACCCAGTTTCCATCTCCTTCAAGCGCATCCTCCAGATCTTGAGTATTCGAGAATCTCACATAAAAAAGCCATTATCTCTCCTAATGACCTCAAAAGACCCCTTTGCTTTCGAGATCTGTGCAAATTATAACTCCAATGCATGCAAATTAGGCTTAAAGCCAACAATAAAACCAACTAAACATTTCTTCCACCTCTCAAAATTTTCAACCACTTCCTTCCTTAGATAGACTAGTTTTCCATTTTGCAGATCTATAGTGTTTTTCTCTAGTGATTTAGCCATACTTTTTTTGTTGAAATATCTCTATTCAAGACTTGCTACTAGGCTCAAATGAATGAGGGTACCCCAGATCTCCGTTAGGGGAAGACTGGACTGGAGGACATTGAGAATAATTGCCTGCATTGTAGCCCGCTATGTCATTGCTGATCTCAGCCATTTCTTGTTTGAAATGAGGATTTTATCATGAATAAAAGTATAGCTTAGAGTCAATAAGAATGTCCAACAAGGTAAGATGATCACAAGATCAGAATCAACATAAAATGTTTCACATGAAATAAATTCTCAAAAGGGGCAGATATTGTGTAGGATATTTTGTCCACATGACCAAGAGAGAGAGGAAACTCAATATGATGAATAGGGATGCAACACAACAAAAGATGTTTTTCAACTTGTCAAATCCCAAACCCTTGTTCCAAGTCAAGGTTCTTGTCCACCTCACATATATTTTTATACACAAACCATTAAAGTATTCATATTATAAACCCTACATTACCATTATGATTATACTCAGATTTAGGTTATCAAATGTTTTATTTATATAAAGAATCATCTTTTGATTCCAATGAGTATTTTTACATAATTTTTTTATAATTAAGGAATTATTTATGAATTATTATAGTTAACATTATTCACTGAAATTTTTGAAAAATAAATAATCTCGAAATGTTGATATAGCCTCGTATCAAAATACAATTCTGGTGAGTGTGACAGTGAATTATTTTCCAAAGATTATGCAAGAAAATCACAAAAAATATGAAAATGATATGTGAAATGACATAACTACCCTTGGTGAAAAACAAAAAGAAAGTATAAGCGAGGGGCAAATTTGGGAAAGCACAAGGGTTCATCCCCTTCCTCGCACTCATGCCATGTCGTCAGATGCTAACCTTCTAGACATGTGCCAATTTGGGGGAAAACACGATAGGTTGAAATTTGAGGTTCAGGTCGTCCACAAATGAAGATCAAAGGCTGAAGGATCTTACCCTAAAGGGAAGTCGTTACGAGCAAAGTATCACTAGAGTTGGTGCCAGGATAATGGTGTGGTCCTATATTTATAGGTTAGGGTTATTGGTGCTCGATGTACGGAGGCTTTTAGAAGCTTGGAGAGCTGAATTGGGAAAAACATGATTTTGGGAAAATAGGGTTTGAATTATGGATCAATACGTGTGTAATCACATAAGGGAACCAAAGGAGGAAAAAGCACGGAAAATGGTGGATCATGGAGTGAGAAAATCATATTGCAAGATTGTGCCTCGAGCGAGCACTATTTACACGCAAGGTAGGAGACAATTTTTGAGTCGTAGGTTTGAGATCCCACAATATGTGTTAGTTCCAAGGTATAAGATATGCATGTGACAACATGACATTGAGAAAACCAAAAGTAAACCATGTGACATCTATTGCAATTGAAAAGTTTGGGAAATCAAACACATTAAATGTGAACATCTATCAACTAATTCCCTTTTTAGTGTAAATTTCTTTCTAAATCTATTTGAGGGTGAAATAAATGCTACAATAAATCTAAATTTGCATCCTAGTCCAATTAGGACATGAAGAATCCATTTTTGTCATTATTTTTCACTCTTATATTATTTACAATTTTAAATAATATATTGTATCATAAGTTATATTCTCTTTCCTAGATAAAATTAGGACAATTTGGATTATTCAATTGATATGAAAATTCACACATAGACTAATTCTGGTATGTAGGATTTGAATTTGGGATCTCTTTCTACTTTTGAAGTTACTCAACAATTTATTTAATATATCTAGCCTTATCTCAACTTTCTTTTTTAAATAAAATTAAGTTAGTTATTATTGTTAAAATAATGTGAAACTTGCCTTCAAAGCTATGTGGGACCCAAGTTATACATTTTTAATATTATATTTGGTTTTAGGAATTTCCTTTTTGGATTTCTAATATGATTAGGGTTTTTATCTGATTGCCATTATATTATCATAACATCACATAATTCTCATCATTATTTATTATATAGAGTCATATTCTCTTCACATTATTACCGAAAGAGTTTCCTTACATTTTTATGCACACATTTCCATATTTTAATTATTTAGCATATTTAGTTGATTAATTTCTCTTTTACTTTAGATGACTGCACATTAAAATTACATGCTATTATAAGACATGTTTTACGTACATTATACCTCTTATTTATCCATTAAATGAATATTAGTTAGCAAAGGAAGCATATGTGACATATTTCATGAACTTAATCACAGGTTAGCACATGTACATGTTATTATGTAAACATGACACTTAATATGTTATATTTATTTTTAGGCATATATATGTTATGGGTTATCTTTGAATAATTCATGTTATAAGTACTAACAATGTACATTAATGTGTAACTTTATCCGTGTTTGGTCAAATCTAAATAACCAAACATTCTGATCTCTTAATCATGTGAGTAGGATTTCGAGAGCCAAGATGCTAGGTTTGGGTATGTTACATGTAAGGTTTAATCATACCCCATGAAAAAGACCTTCTTCATCAATTCATTTCACACAAAAGAGTAGTGGTTTTGGGTATTAAATGAGTGATCAGACTTAGACATATCCACCATGTGCTTCTTCTACCCTAGCATTGTCGATTCATCCTTCTACTTCCAGTGATTCCTCCTTTCTCCACTATTGTTAGTTTTGATTTCTCCTTCACATGT
The DNA here is from genome assembly GCA_963693085.1 of Alisma plantago-aquatica. Classification (NCBI taxonomy): domain Eukaryota; kingdom Viridiplantae; phylum Streptophyta; class Magnoliopsida; order Alismatales; family Alismataceae; genus Alisma; species Alisma plantago-aquatica. Next base: position 569,183,051 of record OY856410.1, read on the forward strand.
ATCCTCTGTTTCTAGGATATTGTTATGTTCCAAACCCTCAACATGCTTGATGTCATCACTTCTTTTTTATAACAACCTTGCTTCTCGATGGTGTTATTTCTAGTGTTAGTTGCCACTATGTGCATATCTCTTATTGTCATGGTGCTCATATGTCAACACATCTACACCTCAGTCACTGCTAGTTCTTCTTCAACTACTACTCTTGCTAGTTCTCCTCCCTTCTTCAAGTTGCATCTAGTTCTGCCCCTATTTCTCATCTATCGCACACCTCTACCATTTCAAATTCCTTCATTACCACCTCCTACGGATTCAAAACTTGCTACTTGTGGCTGACATTTATGTGGTTTTTGAGGTATATAGATTCCTTCATATATGATTTCTATATTCAGATCAAGTAATGGGCACCAACCAGGTATGATTCTAACAATTTTCCTTAGTATTTTAATATGTATCACGCCATTTGTGATAGGATACATGAAACAAGAATAGTGGAGCGGCTAAAAGGTAAGCCACCATGAAAATAAAATCATCCTGTAGAAGTTCTAGTTGTTGATACTCCAGGGTGCACCACACAGTCAATAGGCCTTCAAGGTAAAATAGGGCGCCTGTTGGGAGGCAGCCCAATGCATTTATTCCCTCAATTCTAGATCTAAGTTCTGCTCCAAATGAGTAAAATTTTAAGTCTAGGGTAGAGATGGGTGGCATGTTCCCATTCCACCCACTCAATCTTCTTTTGTTCAGTATTTTTCATTATGATATGTAGATTAGATTTAAAAGTTTTTTAAAATTTTCTATTTTTTTTCTATAGTTTTGGTCTTTATCTAGTGGTTCATTTATGTTTGTTAATCAAGAAACCCCTTGAACTAGTGAATCTTCTTGCAATATTTTCAAAAAAAATCCCTTTCTAGAAATCATTTGGAACCCTATGACCTCTAATTGCACCACCTTTGGAAATTTGGCTAGCCGTAATGGATAAATACGAATCAAACACATGGTTTTCCTACCTAAAATTTTGTAAATAGCTTGAAAACTTTCCTACATTTTTCAAGATACAAAGATAATTGAATTGATGCCACTCTACTCTCAATGCACTGAATTCCAAAACACAAGCTGCACAAGTTTAGTTTTTTGTATATTTCTTCTACCACCTTCTTACCTCTCCATTCACAAAAATAATAAAAATTTAAAACTATACCAAACTCCAAGCTCGGGGTGGCACTCCTCGTTCCCCCTCTAACTCTTCTTCTATACCCATCGTGAATTTAATAGGGGCGTACTTTCAAGAAAAGATGGAAAATTGCACACCAACAAAATTCAATCAATGTAATTGCAAACAAAGATATAAAAATGTCTCAAGTTGAATAGAGGAGAGACGAATTCCTTACCTACCTCCCTATACTCTTCTTTTATAAACAAGCAAATCTACATGACCAAAAACTATCAAATTTATGAACCTTGTTCTTGTGTAATACTTCTGAGAATTTGTGATAAGGCCCGAGTCGCGTATCCGGAAAGGAGGCAGACTCAGAAGGAATCAAACTTTAAATTTATAACTCGAAACCTTCAAGGACCCCCACAACTTTATTATAGGGTCGAAGTAGATATATGCGGTCAAACACAAGTATGTGGGGACACTTAGGATGTCTAAGATCTCGCTCTTAAGTCAGATAAGCCAAACCGATAGTCGATAAAAGTATGGAGCTAAAACTAGTCTAGCAGATTGTCACAAAATTTAAAAAATAAATAAAAAATAAATAAAAAAATAAAACAGAGTCTGTAGGATTCTACTAATTAGAGAGAAGGAGTTCCTGGCTATGTAACCACAAGTTGGAAAGTCTATGCACCCGTTCTTAGGCGTAGACAACCCTCGAACACCTCAACAAGCAACCTACATCCAAACATAGTATGTACTGTGATATCTATTCCTATGGGGTCATCCCACTCGCTCTCGTGCAACGTGACTAAATCCCATCAATGACATGAAACCTCTCTTGACGATGACAAATCAACACCCTAGAATATTCTAGATACCCTCTCAGGTTTAGAATGTTCTGAGGTGTTAGGAACAAGTGTGATCTGAGCAGAACCAGGTAGTGGCCCCGACCATGTCGGGTTGGGTCCAGCCTCCCCCAGGTCTACGGTTCTACACAGATCACCTTGAACCTTCCTCTTTTCAGATTCTGATCTAAACTACCATCTCTTATCTATTTCTACAACAAATCTCTCGATATAGGCAAAAATAAAAGTTCAAGAAGAAAGAAATCAACCAAACCTGCGATCATAACCAGAAAGAGAAGATAGAATAAGAAACATACTAGATCTGGGATAAAACTACTTACTTAAGGTAAAAATACATAAACATGCCCAAAACGAGCTACATAGCCAAGAAAGAGCTCAACTAGCCATAGACAAGCATAGTTGGCACCGAACAAAGATGGAAGAACATCACTTGTATAGAAATAAGGAGAATAGTAGAAGAAAGGAGAAGAAGAAGATATTTATCCCGTAGAGGAGAAGTGGCTCTCGCTCCTTAGCCTCCGTATAGGCCGGATCTCGTCTTTTGATCGTCCTCCTTGGTCTTCTGGGCTCCTTGGCCTCCTTTCTCTTTGATTCTGCCCTGAAAAATAGCTTGGCTAGTGTATGGAGGTGGAAGATGGCTGGAAACTGTAGGATATGGGTGAATGATGGTGGAAAATGGTGGTAGATGGAAGAAAACTGGAGGAACGGACATAGGATGAACACCCCAGCCTTTCCAGACCTTGGGACTCTCCCATGGAGCTCTGGGAACCAAAACAGGTCGGAATGAACACATGAAACCTCCAAAATTCAGAACTTCGAACTCCCGATCTCTGAACCCCCCTCCAGGTCACGAGGGGTAGGTATTTATAGGTGAAGACAGACCCGCAGTCACGGACACACTGCAATCGAGGTAGACTCCACAGTCGTGGTAGATGCCTCGGTCGAGGTGGTCCTCGTGGTCGCAGTCCTGCTCACCATGGTCGCGGTCGCGGTTGACTCCGTGATCGCAGATGACTCTGTGATCGCGGCTGACTCCGCAGTCGCGATGGAGGCCTCATTCACGGTCGCGACATCCACTGTGTCCTTGGTCGCGACATCCTGTATCAAACTCACCCCCACAGGGGGGGTGCTGCTATTACTGGTGATCGAGTGGCTGGTGTCGATGAACCTTATAATTGACAAGGATGTATTCTGATAAAAGACTGGCCATCGGAAATTGGGTCTAAGAAATCAAAAGTTTCTTGGGCCCGCTAGTCGGATAGTGGGATCACCATCTCCTAAGCTGCTGCACATAGTGTGATGCTTTGTCCACTGTTGTCATGACAAATGGAAGCCTCGCTACTGCAAAAACCATGTGTTGGGGAAAAATCATAAAGAATAGATGTCTTTTCAGGTTCAGTGCCTACAAGTCCTAAAATTGTCTAGTTGAGCAATTTTATCTATGAAAAGATATAAATTACTAAAAGATAAGAATCTATGGTTATTTTGGGCATATTAAGGCTATAATTATACAAAACCATAAATAAATGCTTAGCATAGATGCCTAAATTTGGGTGTTATCAATTGGTGGGAATACAAAAGGAAAAATAGATACGAAATCTATTTCTTTACAGGTCTTGAAATAAAAGCAAGTCGTGAAAACTTTTGAGTAGGGAAATAAAAGATTGTATTACATGATTCCAAAATATCAGGATCACTTGGCCATATAAGGTGGTAGGGATTCAAGAAGTTCTAGGCAAGAGAGGAAGAGTGGGTGAGAGTATTATCAGGCATTTGTTATGTTTCAATGTTTCTTGAGGATGAGCGATGTTCAAGTTTAGGGTATTTGATAAATGCAAATCTATCCATTTTATTTGTATATTTTAGATCTCTCTTCAAGATAACTTCATCATTTTCTCTAGTTTTAGAGTTAAATGTCTTAGGTTAGCTTTTCTCTAATCAATTGGAGTTTTAACTAGAGTTTTTGTAGGACAAATGATCGATCACTCCAAGGACCAAGAGTACCAAGAATAGAGGCTTCAATTCTCACCTTCAACCTCCCAGTGGATTGACTGACTCACCTAGTCATTCGACTCAAATGCATCAGATCTTGGTTTCCTAGAACTTCAATTGATCAGCTGGATCCCTAGTCGATCGACTTTCTCATGAAGACCCAGTCACACTTAGATTTTGAAAAGGTCATTACTTCAGACAAACCCTATGGGGTCAAAGAAAACATTTAAAGACAACTGATCAACTAACGTCCCAGTCGACGACTTGCGTGCAAGACAGAATCAAACTTTGAATCAAGAGACCTTTTTATTCCAGTCCCACCTTTGGCTTAAAGAAAGCATTAATGCTAGTCAAATGACTGGATGCCCAGTCCACCAACTTATTATAAAAACTCAGTTAACCTCCAAAATGAAAAGGCCCATTATTGCAGTAAAAGTTTTTACAAGTTTCCTTTGGGATAAAGAAAGCAAATCAATGCAATTGACTGACTGGATCCCCGTAGAGTGACTGGCGTCTTGGATCAAGTAGCCTCAGCTCCACCTATAGCCTTTTCTAGGGTTTTCACCCTTCTTTTCCCCCTATAAAAAGAGGGGGGACTCTAAAGATAAAGTGGCATCTCATATTTTATATTCTAGGCTTCTTTCTTATTTCATTTCATTATGTCTGAGTAGCACCCTTATTGGTGCATGGGGATTATCCGCATAGCCTGTTCTTTACTTGATTGTATTTGAATCTAATGTTTAGTGAATGAAGTTTATCCAACCTATTTTTCATTCAATCTTTAGTTAATTAGATTATGCTCTTGTGGGGTGATGAGACCTCAAATCCCAATAAGAATGAACAGTAATTTCTTAACGAGACCTCCTATTAAAATTATGATCCTTTTACTTGTCTGATCTTGTACTTTTTTGGTTGTTTAGATTATGTACTTGTGGGGTGATGAGACCTCAGATCCCTACAAGAATGAACAGATGATGCCCTGACTAGACCTCTAATCAAGATTACAAACTTTTTACTCAGCTTAATTTTTGCTTGTTATATCTTTTGGTAATATGACCATTTGATCCTAACATCAGAATGGAAATCACATATTCCTTGATGAGACCTAGGGTGGAAACTTCTTGCACGGTTGGACGGGATCCTCAAAACACCAAGACCTTGAGTTTGAGAGAAGTCCGACCTTGTGACATTTGTTCTCTATAAGGTCATAAATCTACAAGGTTCTGATTTAATCATTAAAACTTAGAATTTGAAATAGTTAATGTAACAACGTGGTCCATCATAGTGTTCCACCGGACCCCCAATATCTTTTATTATTTGATTTAAAGCCCACTTAACTAGTTTCCTTTTCTTCTTTCGGTTTTACTTTTAATCAACCATTCTCAAATTGGTATTTACTATTTTAATTGCAGTTGGTTTGGATTGGCGCTTACAACATTATTCCTTGGGACCGATACCTTCTATGCTGAAATTAATTCACTTATTTACAAGTGATTGATAACTGTCAATGGTTAAACTCTAGGATCCCCCTAGTGGATTTTGTTGTACAACAACGACACATCACTGGCTAGTGTTCACCTTGTTCGTGTTATTCCAGTTATTGCGCCTTATGTTCATTCCTTCATTTCTCTACATTATTTCATGTTGGTTACCCTCTTCTTGCATGTTTTTTTCTCTCCCTGTCTCAGCTGACTCTTCTTCTTCATCTTGCTCATCCTCCTACTCCTACAATATGTGAAATGAATAGTCCTTCTTGTGTCTACCATCTATTTAGGTGGTTGTTGCCCTTGTTTTCAAGTATTCTTTTTTCGGTTGCATTGCTTCTGTAAAGACTCCTCAATCTGGTCTATATTGTAACATTTCATCCATATTTTGCTCCTCTTAAGGTGGTTCTCCCTATTGTGTATGCAGGCATTTGTATGACTGATGGCCTATTTTTTGCACTTCATTCACATGGAAGGGATATTTTCATATTCTATTGCAACCTTCTATATCCTTATAATAACATGTGGTTTGAGCAAAAATTTTATACTCATTTTTACAGTAACTTGTGCAAATCTCCCCCTCTTCTTTTACCGCGTTTTTGGATCAACCTTGCTTGTATTTCCAATTAGATTACCCACCCTTTCTAGAATTTGCTCCTCATGCATGCATGGAGGTAGATTAGATATTCATATCTATGCTGTGATAATTTCAGTCTCTCTACTTTCCAATGAGAAGTCTAGATTCTTTGTACAGTTAGATCCGAGCATCGGCCATGGATACCTACTAAAGTGCTCACATAGTCCTCCTTCATGCTTAATTGTTCAGATCTATAATCTTGAAAGCTCATTTTGGCCTCCACATCAAATGTATTTTTTCCTTAAGATTCAGAAGCATACACATCCTATCCCTTACTTTCTTGCCATTGTGAATTTTCATGGCTTCAAGATCTTCGATAAGGCTTCATGTTTGATGTCCATTCTCTATGCACGTATTTGAGAATTCTATGAATGAATTGATAGGAGACAGATTGTGGGACATTAAATAGAGACAGAATATCTGATCTAATTTCAAATTAGGCCGCATTCTCTTTCCCCATTTCAATCTTCCTCTTTTCTTAGATATTTTTTTAAATTGTAAGGAGAGGTGCTATCGCATCCTTGAAAAAGAGCATTTATTTATTGCTATAAACGTTATCTCCTGATACTTTAAATGGGTTATCTGATCCGCAAATTACAGCTTACAAACCAACCGTGCTTACTAGTTCAACCGTCTATGAAGTGTCCCATTTCACTCTATGTCCCTATCCCATTACACTCGACGGTTCATTTTTCAAGTAGTCTTCTTTTGTTGTGTAGTTATTTGGATATTATACACACAAAACGGTAAGGGACCAAAACCATTGTCCAAAAATACATGCCTGGCATACCTTCACCACTAGTTTTGAATCTTTTGATTGGGTCCTAATCTCGTTTACCTATCTTCTGTGTCAATTACCCACGATATCTGATCATTTGACTTGTGGGCCCCATATTAGAGTCTATCGTAGGAATTAGCGGATATATTGTCCCGAACACATATAATTAGATCCTATTTTAGTTTGGGCCAAAAAACCAAAATGGCATGTTTGAGCATTTTAATTATCAAAATGACACGATTCAGAACTTAATTCACAAAATGGCACGTTTCTCAGGCAATATGTCCCCAAAGAGGACACATTACTTCTGGTGGGGCCAATACGTCCCCTCAGATGACGTATTACTACTTTAAAAAGTAATACGTCCCCAATGAGTACGTATTGCCTCTAACAGAGCAATGCGTCCCAGTGAGGACGTATTGCTTTTTTTATTTTTTAATTATGATACCATGTACATTATATATACAAATATATGTTAAATTGCTAAATGAATATAATCTACATTAACTTATATACAATTCTCATATATTTAAAATGATACCTGAAGATAATAAATAATAATATAATATTATATTTATTAATACATAATATTTATAAATGTAGATAAAGTATTTAAAATTAGTGGATATAATATTAAAATTATATAATAAAGTTTAAAATTATAGAAATAAAGCAAATATATGCATGTATTTATTTGTAAACTTAGAAAAAAAATAAAACTAATATAGCAATAAAAATAAGAAAATACTAAAATAAAAACTAATATGGTAGTATATAAGGCACGTTGGTGCACATAAAATACACACATACACACACACACACACACACACACACACACACACACACACACATATATATATATATATATATATATATATATATATATATATATATATATATATATATATATATATATATATATATATATATATATATATATATATATATATATATATTAAAGGTGTGCTACATAATATAAAAAATGTCAACTATATAAAGTAAATATACATGAATAATAATAATTGATAATCAAAATAAAATATATGATACATATGATCATAAATGCGACACATAAAAAATCATAATATATTATGCAACAAATTTTTTTATTATGTTTAAAAGTTAATATATTAACATAAGTCATAATAATATAATAATATTTGTAACTTTTTATCTAGTTTAGATACAAATATAATATGATAAAAATCAAATATATTATGATTATTTATTTAATTTAAAATTATAAGTATCATATATTTTAATTTGATTTCTCATTGTTATTGTTCTAGTATATTTTACTATGCATAATTGACATGTTTATATTTTTTGATATTATATTTCGTGGCTTTAATATATATATATATATATTTATTTATTTATACATATATATATATATATATATATATATATATATTTGTAATATCAACGTGTGGTATATGTTGCTATATTAGTTTTCTTTTTCTTTTTTGTAAGTTTACAAATAAATATATACATATATATGTATGTATGTATATATTTGTTTTATTTCTATAGTTTTAAATATTACTATATAATTTTAGTATTGTATCCATTAATTTTAAATACTTCTATCTACATTTATTAATATTATGTATTTAATGAAATATAACATTTTGTTATTATTTTATTACGTTTAGGTATTATTTAAAATATATAGTTAATTGTATATAAGTTAATGTAGATTATGTTCATTTAGCTATTTAACATATACATGTATATATAACATACATGGTATCATAATAAAATAAAAAATAAAAAAACAACATGTCCTCATTGGGGACGCATTGCTCTGCTGGAGGCAATGCGTCTCCACTGGGGACACATTGTTTTTTTTTAAGTAGCAATATGTCTCCCGATGGGACGTATTGGTCCCACCAGGAGTAATACGTCCTCTTTGGGGACGTATTGCCTCATAAACGTACTATTTTGAGAATTAAGTTATGAATCGTGTCATTTTAGTAATTAAAATGCCCAAACATACCATTTTGGTTTTTTAGCTTTTAATTTGTTAGGAACGAAGATTGGGAGGCACGAGGGATTTGAAGAAACGTATCAAGTTGCTAACGACCACCATGTAAGACGGTCATCATGCACGTGTGTGATTGCTACAGCAACCGATTAGACGGCACTTGGAGTAGACATTAAAGTATCCGAATTATGTTGGCCAGCTACTGTTAGAGATAAGAGGGCCATTTGATGGAATGCAACAACCGCATAGGAGTGGCGGACAGGAACCAACGACTGGGGTTTAATCAGCAGTAGTGAGCCTGCCCCCACCGATCTGAGCAGGTAACTGAGTTGGGGAAAAACAGCGGCCAACCAGGGCTACCTAGGAGGCTTGCTAGAACGTCTTAGGAGTCTAGTACGAGAGGCAAAATGAAGGTGTCCGTCGATCGTCATAACGGGAGGCGGCACAATGACGTACACATTCCCGCACATGGGCTACATATCGTCTTCTTCACTAGAAGCAAAGCAAATATATAGTCAGTTGACTAGTTTATTGCTTGGTTTCAATCATGAATGGCTAATATTTATAGCTGGGACCATTCAGTTCAGTTAGTAGTAGATATAATCACATGCAATCTGGACCTGGACTATAGCGTATAGATTGTACCGGAGACAGGCCGGGGCTGCGGGCCGGCCACCAACACAGTCTATTCATGTCGCAGGTGGTCCACCGCTGTACCACGGCCACGGCGGGATCGATATCTCCCGTATCCCGGCCATGTACCATCCTGTTGTAGTTAGTTGGCCTCGGCCACCCTGGCAAAATTTGTCGGTAGGAGGGAGTCACTCCCGGTTACCGACATGGTTTCTTGAATCCCGCCATCACTCCACACCCTTCTCACCGTAATGTGGAGTAGCGGCGCCGTGCCTGTTATTAACTAGTGGCGAAGGGGAAGAGGAGGGAAGGAACATAGACAACGCCAGACAGACAGCCGTCGGACGTTGGCGTACTCCAATGTGGGACGTGTATGAGATCCTTCGATAACAACAGTTCAGTCACCCACGACGTGCGGCCCGTGTGGGCAGCGGCACACTCCACAAAACGGTGGTGGCAACTAGTTCCAGTACTGTGTTTTGTCCTTTCTCTTCTGCTATCCAAATTGCAGAAAGATAATCCCCAATAGCCTTGCTTTTCTCCGACAGAAATCAATTTGTTTGTCAATCAAATGTCTACTTGGTTGTTGGATTACCATTGTCAATAAGTAGATTGGAAAAGAGAAATGATATGGGTAATATAAATTAGACCAGAAATGAGACCCGTTTTGTCATCTTGCATTCATAAACGGATTTCATTTCTGGTCTAGCTTCTTGTCTGCAAAATTCATTGAAAAAGGAAAAATTAAAGTGGTTGGTAATGCCAAATCCAGCACGCATCCTCACGGTGCCTTTGCACCACTCCGTCGATTAGCACACTAGTTATATTTGAAAATGTATTTTTTATACACCTTATAGATGCAGTGTGGCCACTCTATTTATATAAAGAAGATAAGATAAAGTTAGACATAACATGTGATTACGTTATGAGAAAAATAAGTTGTAAGAAAAAGACATCTATTAAAATTTATTTAGACTCATATCATATTAGAGACACGGTCAACGAAGAAGGGAAACAACACTAAAAAACGAATCAAGAAATGAATTAAATGATAACTGCTTCTCAGGATAGGCAACGACACCACTCAGATTCTTTTTGATGTCACATTCAAAAGTAGCAAAAATTTCTTTCTAACGTCAACAATGTCACAATGTAGACTCTTCATGGGATCATGTTTCGCAGCAATCACATTTTCCACCTCCAATGACCTTGTGATCCCAACTTTCAACCCTAGCGACTACTGAAAGACGGCGTGAGTGAGGAAACTAAGAGTCAACTTCCACTTGGGCTGGACATACGACCATATTTGTATACACGATCTAATTAGTAAGTTAACATTAAAAATAAAATTTGTTTGAAATATTTTCTATGATATTATATGTGTTGTAAGACAAAGTCTAATGTGAAATTTACAAAAATAGTTGCATTCAACCCTCCTACTACCTTTACTATAGTTTTATTAGAAAACACAACAACCAATTTATAATTTAAATTATATTTCTTTTTTGCATTTGAATCCTTGTCAAATCTATGAGGCTACCTTACCATAATGAAATACAAATTTATAACTAAAAAATAAAAAATTTATGTAAGATAACCCAAATATGCTTTTCTATATAACTTGATCAGAATACATGGATTATTTGTAATTCTGTAAAATTAAAGAAAAACTATGAAGAAAATCTACTACAGACTTTCTTATGTAATATAGATTGCAATTGGCTCATACTTGTAGGAATCTAGTCCGAATAGGACTTCACCCATAAGAGAGAGAACTTCACCCATCGATGAATCCAATCTAAGATGGGATAGGATCATTGGAATAACATTGTGATCAACAACTAATTACAAAAGGACATCCAAGTACAACAAGAATTTAAATTTGACTACAGGAAAAAGTATGTATTTTATGGTATAAATGATAAGAAATTGCATTATCTAGAGGAAAATAAATGATAAGAAGTTGCAAACAATAAATTTACATATTATGTAACTCCTTAGTGGAGACTTTATCTTTTGTATTGTATCAAACACTTTTGCATTGAATGGAATTTATAATTATTTTTAGTTAATTGCTAAACATCGATCCTATAAATATGATAATGGCCCTTGCCCTCTCAGTCTACCTTAATTGGGGATAATAGGGGGAGGGGGTCGTTACACATAACTATGTATGTGGTTCATCCAAATGTAATGAGTACATTGTGTAAAACATAATCATTTATTACTACTACCATTTACTTTTCTACTCATCAGAAATTGAGACTACACTATGAGTACTAAATAACCATCTTTTGATGTGAAGAGGGTTACTTATATTGTATACACCCACCATAAAGATTATAAATTGAATTAGGTTCAAGGTACATAAAGATACCATTTTTTAGTATCTTTAATCATTTTAACAACAAGATATCAACATGCAAGTCAATAGTAGGTAATAAATGAGTGGAAAGTGATATGACTCACCTAAAGAGTCCAGAAACAAGTCTTCTCATGACAGTTGATGGTGAAGCTTCAAAATTTTGGACAAACTCCAGCATTGAAAGAAAACTCCCCAAGATTTGACATCCTTCACCTTAATGCATTGTATAGTAGCTTACACTCAACTCCGAAGTAACTAATCAAGGTGGAGAAGGAAAAATAGGGCATCAAACTCAACAACCAAACCCTACAGAAGAGCACCTAAAAATGTCCAAAGGAAGCAAAAAGATGAGAGACAATCAAGACATCACCAGATCAAAGTTATACTTAATCGGATCAAAGCTTAGAAACCACCAGAGGGCTTGACATGCATTATAAGAGAAGAGAACAAAGATAGAAGGTTTCAAAGTCATAGACCGATGAAAGTAGAAATCCATTGGTTGCGGTAAGTCGATGACGTGTTTATTTTCTGCAACACTTGAAGGTTCAACTTACATAAGTGAGGTGATAAGGGGAGATAGTGGGGGTATATATAGCCCTATAAAGAGAAAAGATGATCAAACTATCATGTTGTCAGTTACAACATTGTACCTACATCAGTTGTAATCTCAGTACTAGATAGACCCTGACTCTCCATCAATATACATGGATAGAAACTCAATCAGTGATGTGAGAGGGAAACCCATTGATCATTGTCATCAATTCAACCTCATCAAGGAAACTATTGGAACACATGATTCATAACATCATTGAAATATGGTATCGACAAAACCATCAGTACATGATGAACATTTTCCATCAGTATTCAACCAAAGAAAACCCACCTACAGCCAACCGACTTCTTTTATCGTTACACAAATGACAAAAACATTGAAGGTCACTAGGTTAGGAACTTCCATCAATCCTCCAATGATGGAAGAACAAAACAACTTTGTTAGACTTGACCGATAAAATCAGGACAAACATAGACCCAAAAAAAGATAGAAAAACTTCATTATTATTATACCAACGAGAAACTAAGAACATGGTCCTCAACCGATGGAATGAAAAATCACTCCCATTAGTTCTCTACCTATGAAAGGACAACAAGGATAGAATAGATCACCTAAGTGTATCCACTACGGTCAAAAAAATGAAGAAAGCAAAAAACACACAATGTAGAGATTGCAAGGAAACCTCGACTATGGCTTATATGTACATAGTCCCTCCAACAAGACACAAACTAAAAATGCTCTAAATATACATTAAAAAGATAATGGAATAGGATTATTCTTACATCTATAAATCCCTAACACAAATTTTTTACCAGAAATATGAAAAGAAAAGAGATGCATATTTCCTACACTTCTCATCCTAGAGTTCCCAAGCAACATCATGTACCTCCTTCAGTTGTTGCCTTGTCCTCATAATATTCCATGTAGTCTATTATACTAATTCCAAAAACAAAATTGATATTTTGCTGCTTCAATACAACATAAGAGCGATTGGCAACGCATCGCGTATAAATCCTTGTACGGTTCCATGTCCATAACGTAGTAAGTACTGTTGGTATAAACAAAATTGATCAAACGCCAATGAAATCCCAACTTCCTTATAACTATAAAAGATATGAGCTCAAAAAGTCCTCCAAAGTCTGAACCATCCTTTTAGGTCATCTGTCTGTGCATGAAAGTTGTACAAAATTTTAGTTGCATCCCAAATGTTGTATACAACCAATCCCAAAACGTCCTAGTAAACTGACTCCTCTATTAAATACTACTGTTATTGACGCACCATGCAACTACATGATCTCATCAATGTAAACCTGTTCCACCTTCTCGACTGAAAAGGTAGTCTTTATTGGAAAGAAGTGTATCACAGTGGTCAATTTTTTAAACACCATCGATATGGAATTGTTCCCTTTGGTCATCTTATGAAAACCAACCACAAAATCCATATTCAAATGGTCCCACTTCGATCCTAGAATTGGTAGGGGTTGTAGAGTTCATCCTGGTCTTTGATGTTCTATCTTGACTTACTGAAAAAATTGACAGTTAAGTACAAACTTTACCACATCGTTCTTCAAACCACTCTACCAACATAGATCCTTAAGGTTATGATACACCTTGGTTCTACCTAGATTAATTATGTACATGGAAGTGTGTTCCTCTTATAATTTGTCAGTCCATAAATATTGGGTACCACCATTACGTTTTAGTAACAAAGAGCCTCATTATCAAACTAATGAAACCCTTCATTCTCTCTACTTTTAAGCTTTGACCTGATACTTTGGATCATAATTTTGTTTGTCGTGCATCCTTGATATATTATATCAATTTACACTTGACTTGTAGTTGGGCCAAAAGCTCCCCAATCATGGAGACCTCCATTTTTACATTCATAAAACATTAGGATACCAAGATATCTTTCCTTGCACAAGATATGTAATACATAGGTGGTCTGAGCAATATATGGTGATGTTGACTTTTCACTTAAAGTATCTTCTATCTTATTTTTTCCCATGTGATTTTCTATTATACAATCATTGCCTTTTATCAACTTGAGCCACCTCCTTTGTATCATGCTCATCTCATTCTTCAAGATGAGGTATTGAAGATTCTTGTGATTTGTGATAATTTGACACTTCTAGCCAAACATATAATGTTTGTAGATCTTCAATGCCAAGATGACTTACGCGAGCTTCAAAACATGAGTTGGGTAGTTATTCTTCTGTTTAATAGGTTGTCTTGAAACAAATCAAATCATGTATTTTTCTAATCAACACACATCCAAAACCTTATTTTGAATCATCACAAAAAACTATATAACCCATCCTAGGCTCTAGAAGAACTAGCACTGGTGTAAATGTTAGTTTCTCCTTCAACAAATGGAAGCTCCATTAACACTTGTATAGCCACATAAAGGTACATATGTATTTATCTTTCTGGTCAATGAAAAGGGTATTACACTGAAATTCCAATGAATTTTTGATAGTATCCAACCAAACCCAAGAAAGATTCATACTTCTATTTCCAGCTTTGGCTGCTCTCACTTAAGGATCGACTATATCTTCTTGGGTTTATCCAAATCCCTTGACTGGATATAAAATGGCCTAAACAAGAAAGTTTTTCTGCCAGAACTCACACTTACTAAACTTTTCATACAACTAGTATTGTCTCACATGTTTGAAGGTCATCTGAAGATGTCTCTCATAGTGCTCCAGATCCTTGGAATAAACAAAAAATGTCATTTATGAAGACTACTACAAACTAGTTTAGATACTACTAGAACACTCAGTTCATTAAGTCTATGAAGGATGTAAGTATGTTGGTTTCTCCAAACAATATAAATACAAACTAATAGTATCCATGCCTTGATCTAAAGGATGCCTTAGGTATGTATTAGGCCTTGATCCTTAGTTGGTGATATCCTAATCACAAATCTATCTTAACATTGTATCCCATATAACTTGATCAGAAAAGTTATCAATCCTCAGCAAATAACATACATTCTTAATGTGACCTATTTCAATTTCATGTATTCAATGCATCCCCATGGAAACAACCTATTTTTTACAGAGAAAATAGGTTCACCCCATAGAGAAATGTTTGGCTGGATAAAATGCTTGTTTAGAAACTCACATAATTTTTTTTGTAACTCTTTTATTTTAGTTGTGACATTCCTTATTTTTCTTGTTCTATGGATTGGGTATCAAGAAGATGATTGATCTCAAGATCAATTTCTCAAGTAGGTGGAAATCCATGAAACTATTCAGGTAAAATATCCTCAAACTCTCTAACTACTGGTATATCATAGATTTAGAACTCACAACCTTAGTATCAACCACAAGGTCAAAAAAGCCTCAACACCTACCTCATCATCCTATCAGCTATGGAAGAAGACACCAAAGACATAGAAAGATTCTTCTAATATCCTTGCAAAACCCAAGAGACATATTCCTCCCAAAACTCAACAATCTTGAACTAACAACTCAGCACCAACATATACTTATCTAACATGTCCATTCCTAGGATCACCTCAAATCCATGCATCTCAAATGGCACAAGGTCCACATGAATGTTGTATTTAGATAAGAAAAGAACAGAAGATGGACTCACCTCACACCAAATTGTTAAGACAAAAAGAGGGGTATCAACAAAGAGAGGCTTAGATCAACAACTAATAGGAAGATTACAATGTACAATCACCTCTTGCATGATACACGAGTCTATCAGACTTGGATCAACTGTAACAAATGCATACATAGAAGTACACAAGTCATAATGAAAAATCTCCATCTAAATTGTATCAATTTGAGATTTGAAAACACCCTCGAGGTGGGTCATCATGTAGACATGGGATGTGGCTTGCAATTGTCCCCTTTTTTCACCTATTTCTACATATCTAGATGATCCATTTTAACATGTCAGTCAATTCCTTTTTCCACTATCACTGTCATTTTAGCTAACGTTCACGTATTGTTTTAGACTTTGTTGATTCCATCCCAGAGATTGAGGCATCTCTTGGTTCAACCGGGAGCAGAGCATCCTTAGATGTCCCAATGGGTGATAGTATAAGCACTTCTTCTACAGTCAACTATGCAACTATGATGGTCCTATCATAGAGACAAACCAAAAATTGTATGACCCAGGAGGAAGTAGTCTTCTACCTCGACATCTGTTGGGTGACCATTTCGACTACTTCTATAACATCCTCAACTCTGACATTGATGTGCTCTACTGAGACAACCAAAATTTTGGCCTTAACAACCTCAAAAACCTCTTCTTATTAGATTCTTCTAAAAACTATCCAAAAGACTATGTCGACTTCCTCTTGGCATCATTTTCATAGATGCAAACTGAGGTACTCTCAATCCTCCTCATTGACACCATCAAGGTATGAAAGCTTTTGGTGTGCCACCAAAGTTTTTTTAACCTCACCAACTTAACATTCAACCCCTTCTCAAATCATTGGATCTATTTCCCTTTGTTTGTGCTATGAGCTTCATACTCATTCACCATCTTCATTCTCTTCCTAATTTTCTCAAACTACATGATCTTCTTATATAGATGGGAAGGTGGGAAGTATTTGTTCACAAACCCAGTTCTGAACTCTTTCAAAGACATAACTCATTCCTACCTTTTCTTCCCCTTGATTCCTACAAGTGTCTAACATTCCCCTTCAACAAATAGATTGAATGCTTCACCATATTATCATATGCTATGTTCAATATTCAAAATCCTCATGAGCTCCATGCACTAAAAATCCACATCGGTCGAGTCTGACGTACCATAATATTCTAGGTTCCTACCCATTTTGACCTTTTGAATGCCTTGCCAAAACTGGCTAACTTGATAATTAGGGTCGAAACCTTGCTTGCTGGAGTTGGGGTCGTGCACACAAAATGGATGAACATAGACATCATCTGTCCAAACATGGCCTGGAAGGCATGATGAAAATCCATTTTTGAGTCAATAGGCATCTCCTAAGGCTGCTCGAGCTTAGATTCCTTCTCCAGGTGAGTATATTGTCTCCCAACACCAACATGCAGAGTATATTGTCTCCCAACACCAACATGATCTGCTTTCCCAAGAAGAGCACTTTTGGAGAGATCGTTCCAGGATTAGCTGGCTTACTGATGGAGAAAGGAACACGGCCTTCTACCATGACGTTGTTAAGGCGAAAAGGAAAAGGCGCCATGTCCAAAGGCTTGTCCTTGATGACGGGACTGTTATCACTGACCCCTCTCTCATTGCAGTGGCTGCAGCAAACCATTATGAAAGTTTCTTCAAATCTGATAGAGTTGATCCTCTGGACGACGATCTGCTGCGGTTCATCGACCAGACGTTTAGTATGGACGACAACGCCACCCTGACCACCTGTCCTTCTTCTGAAGAAGTCTTCGACACCATTAAGGGCATGGATCATATGACGGCGCCCGGTCCTGATGGTCTCACTGTTTCTTTTTATCTATCTGCCTGGAGCATCATCCGTCTTGACTTCATGAGGATGGTTACCCAATTCTTTAGAGGAGAACCTTGTCATAGAAGCTTGAACGCGTGCAAGATTGTCCTCATCCCGAAGGTCGATGATCCACAGAACATCCTGACTGATTTTAGGCCGATTGCCATTGAGAACGTCTCCTTAAGAATCCTTGCGAGGGTTATCAGTAACAGGTTATCTATGATCCTTCCGAAGATCGTTTCTGATGAGCAAGGTGCTTATGTGAGAGGCCGCGACATCACGCATCACATCAAGCTCGCGAAAGAGATCACTCATGATCTGAACTACGGACAAATGCACCCAAACATTGTCATCAAGTATGACATGTCGCGTGCCTATGATAGGATCGAATGGTCGATTCTCAAGTCGATTCTCGGGGCGTTTGGCATGAGCACAGAGGCGATCCATCTTTGTCTCAGGTTTTTCAGTGATGCTTGGGCATCGGTTGTTGTCGGTGACCACTCCAATGGTTTCTTTCCTTTTGGAAGAGGCTTGAAACAAGGAAATCCTCTTTCTCCTTTCCTTTTCATTCTCTTCGAGGAACCTCTTTGTAGATATATTAAGAGCCTGGCTGCTACCGGAGATATTGCTACCTTCTCAACTAGAGGAGCTGCCACTCCACCCCCTATCCTGCTATATGCCGATGATTTGATCATGTTCCTTAATGCAGACACCACCTCGATGCACAATCTACACAATGCTCTCAACATGTATTCCTCTTCGACTGGGCAGCAGATCAACTACCAGAAATCTTCTTGTTTGATCGGGAAGACGGATCCTTCCGTGAGGGAGAATACGGCTCGTATCTTGAACATTCTCATTGCTGATCGCACCATCCTTTATCTCGGTGTTCCTTTAGCTGCTGGACCTAACAGGCTCATCGATTATAACCATCTGCTCGAGAAGATTATGAAGAAGATTGCCTCTTGGAAGGTGAAGCTCTTATCCTTTGCGGGTAGGAAGCTTCTCATTAAGCATACTTTAACCTCGGTTGCGTTATACACAACCGCGGCGGTGGGTCTGCCCGCAGGTATCATCAAGAGGATTGAAGCTATGTGTTCCAGGTTCTTGTGGTCCAATAGAAAGAATGAATCCAGAAGAACGTGGGTTGCCTGGAATCGTCTCGCCCAACCTATTCAGAATGGTGGTCTTGATTTCAAACCGATTAAGCATCTTGTAGAAGCTTATGTATACAAAGATTGCTGGGAGATTAATTCCGGTACTTCCCTTTGGGCGACCTATTGCAGAACCAAATACAGATCTCAGTTCAGGAATCACCAAGGTTGTTACCCCCCGTATTTGAAGCTTGGATCTAAGCCTTCACCACGATGGAAGATGATCTGGAGAACCTTTCCAAAAGTCATGCCCCTGTCTAGATGGCTGATCGGGCGGGGTGATGTTTCCTTTTGGGACTCCAGATGGTGCGAGCAACCCTTACAGTTACATGCTCTCAGTCAGCTTGATAGACAAAGAGACTTCATCGTCAAGGACTTCTGGCTTCCCTCCGATGATTGGGATTGGGAATCTATTGGGCACATCATTAGTGTAGATGGCTGTCTCCTTATTCGCAGATCGCATTCCAGGATTAGTCTACATCCTGATCAGCTCGTGTGGACCCCTAATCCGTATGGCAAGTTCAGTCTCAAATCGGCCACACAGATTATTAGCAACAATCCCTATGACTCCAACTCTGTGTGGAGGTGGATTTGGTTCGCTTCTACCCCTAGAGCCAGTGCTATTACTTGGAAGCTGGGCATGCATGCTCTTCCAACTGATGATAAGATTGCGACTTGTCACATTATGATTGTCTCTAGATGCGAGTGTTGCGCTCAGTACAACAGTGAAGACGACGAGCACCTTTTCTTCCGCAGTGAGCTCTCCATTCATCTCTGGCAGAGAGCCTCTGAGCTGATGAGGGACCCTAGCTTTCCTCCGACTGATACCCAGAACCTTCTCCTGAAAGGCAGCAGACAAAGTAGGAAAACGCTGAGAGGTTGGTTAACCATGGAGCTGCTTACTTTGATCTGTTGGCAGATCTGGAAGTCCAGATGTTCTTCGAGGTTCGACAATAAGCCTCATGACACTAGAGGTATTTGGAAGACCATTACGGGGATCATTAGGTTCTACAGCCATCGTCAATCCTTCAAACGGGCCAGTGACCATGACCTTTTCCAGCAGTTACTCGCAGAGGACATCATTCAGCCGAGGATTAAGATCAGGAAGATTAACGTTGCTCGCTGGAACCTTCCCGATATCAACACATTAAAGATGAACGTTACTACCGGGAAGTTTAAAGGATTTGATGGAAGCACAAGAAGATGGATTGCAGGGGTTGTCAGAGATAGGCAATGCAGAATTCGTTTAGCATTTCGCACTTGGCTTAATGCAAATGACTACATTACGGCATACATCTGTGGTATTTTGGTAGCTTTGAAGATTGCAGATGATCACAACCTGTCGATTTCCACAATGGAGGTGGATGATCCTCACATCTACAACATCGTTTGGCAGAACGACGTTGGGCCTTGGCACATTACTCACATTACTAGGGAGATCAGAGAGATCATAGATTATGAAGCGATTATGGGCTCCCTTTGCCCTAAGATCATCAACTCAGTTCCGAGAGAATTGGGTAGATGGGGTTGCTCCTCCAATGAGAACTTCATTTCCACTGATCAGGCGATGATCCCTCTTCAGGTCCGTGGTATGAACATCCTTGAAAGATCCAAGACTCCTTATCTCTTCTTCAGCTGGGACGATCTCGGTTAGGGTGGGCTTGGTCTTTGGTTTTGTCCTTGTTTGAGTGTCTTTTGTGGTGTTTTTTCGATCATCTTGATCGTTGCTTTCTTGGTGCTTGGGCTTATGAGGGTTGAACCTGCATCCAGGCAGGAGCTGTAAAGACTTCCTTTGTTGTGCCCACACGAGGGGAGTGGGGTGAATAGATGGTCCCCTGGCTTACCTTAAAAAAAAAATGCAGAGTGTAAGTACTCCATTAATGCTCTCCAAAAGGTTCATTAATGCTCTTCAAAAGGTTCATCCATATGTGCATAACCATAACTAATGGTTAGAAATGGTGCATTCGTAAGAACAAACATGACACCTGGATCCTATGGCCCTATAGATTTAGCAAACCTCAGCTTTGATAACAAACACTACTATAGAAAATGCCTTTGGCGTCAGTTGTTTAACCCCCTTTGGCGATGGTTTTCAAGCGACGCCTATGTGGGCGCCGCTAAAGGTCGAACTCTTCGGCGTCGGTTTTCGAACTGACACCTATATGACATATAGGCGTCGGTTATATATAGCTGGCCGACGTCTATAGGGTTCATGCCACAAAAGAGGGCACCACCTAGGACACTTTCTACGTCGGTTAACAACTGAACAACCGACGCCATACTCCCAGACGACACGGCCGTGCTTCACTGCACAGCCGTGTTTAGTACTATAGGCGTCGGTTTTATACGAGTAAGTGACGCCTTTTCTACCACGGTCGTGCTTTCCTACACGGTCGGGTTGTTTGTCATATTAGGCGTCGGTTGTTATCTAACAACCGACGTTGTAGGCCTTTGATGACAGTATTCTATAAATAACTGACACCTATATATATATATATATATATATATATCTTATCAGTTTGCAGGCCTGTTGTGGCTGGTTAGCAGGATGAGAACCTGCAGTTCAGTTTTCTGAACTGCAGGTTTACGACATCCATTGATATCAGCCTACAAACAGGCCACAAACCTGCAAAATCAACAAATATTTTTTCACACAAGTAGATACATTCAGACATCAATTCAATTCTCACATTCACACATGTAGAAACATTCAAATACATGTAGAAACATTCACAAATATTCATTTACAAAATATCATTCAGCATCGCTATCAGCATCCCAATTATATCTTACAATCACCACTGCTTGTATGGCTTTTGCCCATTCTTCTCTTACTTCATTTAATGCTTCCATCATATATGGAGCATGTACATTTTTTAAACATTTACCTATAGCGTGGTCAGTTTTAAACACCTGCAAAGAGAATGATGTATATATAAGTAATAATATAAAAATAAGATTGTTATATTTCATACTAACTAATGAGACTATATATAATACCTCATGTATGGTATTAATATCCAATGCGGCATGTCGGATAATCATCTGCATAAATCGCATCACATAGTATGCGCATGCCGATCCGTTGTCTTATGTAGTGCACTATAAATTGAAACATACAAAATATTAAAAAATACAACTAAGCACAGTTCACATAAATAATATATACATTGGAGTCGGGAACGTACTTTTACGTTCTCCCAAATTATTGGCTAGTTCTTTCTCCTTGGGACATTTCCTCCATCATTTTTGAATGCATCTAAACCTCTACATGTTAATGTAACACAGTAAATTGCATAATTAAATAGTAATGTAATAACAGATGTTAACAGATACAAAAATGAAATATTTCTCACCAGAATAATGACATTCTCATTACGTGTCCAGTTTTAGTGTTCAATGTACTTCCCGCATGATCTAGATAATAAAGAGTGAACGTCCCAGGGACAATAACTAGTAACTCCCAATGTCCACCGCTAGAGGTAAAAAAGTTAAAAATTAACAACTCAAAATGCACAATAAAAATGGAATTTTCTTAAGTCCAAATTATAAATAAAGTAAACTTACTTGACATTGAATGGAGCTATTATTATCGTCTTCTTTTGCTGACTGAAAATTGTAAAAGCATATATACAATATTATTGAACACTATCAGGGTCTTTAGCTACCATACTAATCAATCATGGAATCAAAAATCCCACATGATCAAATGCAAATTGTTTGCATTGATCTTCGACTAAGTAGCTGTAAAACATGTATTACATATGCATTAATATATAAGAAACAGATCATCAGATCTTACACAAGGTATATGGATGTATAAACACGATCTCACATTATCCATGTCTCTATCATTGATGTATTCAGCCAATCATTCATAAATAACTCAATAATATCTTGTATAAATAAAGAGCTATCGTATGATTGACCTGCATAATCTGCTTCTAAAGAAACAATTATAGGGCAATGTATATTATGTGCCCGTAGCCAACATGCCATTCCCCTACAAGCAGGACCTAACGGGTATTTTAGGTCAGTTGGAACCCAACTTGGTAATGCAAGAAGTGGAGGTGGAGGCCTAGGTGCTTCGGATGTCTTCTTTTTAACCTATATATATAATTTCAGATCAATTGACATCATATATACACATTAACAATCTAAAGTAATGTAAATTTATCTTATAATTTCAGTAGTGTAGATAACATCTGCTTTGGGCCACAATATCACCCCACCTTCTGCCTCAGCAAGTGTATCAATATCCGGGTGGGGATATGGCAATGTGGCTTCCCTCCAATCGGGTAACACACGTATCGGGCTCACACGAACGTAGCCCTGTGGCATTGGAGTCCCGTGAAACATTGCCCCAGGAACGGACGGGTAAGCCTGCGCCTCTGCAACAACATAGTATTGCATTCTTAAGCAGCATGGCTTCAATGCCTATAAATTTACATAAAGAATATTATACATATATACATATCATCTTGAAAACATATCATCTTTAAAAGACTAGCTACAATGTCATAAACAATACTTACAACAGACGTGTTAGGCGGTGGGTCTATAGGATTACTTATTGTCTGTAAATCAGGAAAAGAGTCAGTCGCCATAGGGTGATTGGAAGCCTGAGATGCCTGCCACCGCAGCAATTCTTCCTTGACCTTCTCAACAACTATATCATTGACCTTCTTAGCAACTATATCCTCGACTCTTTTATTCTCCTATACATGGATAAAAGAAACATTAGCTTCTTATTATTGAATTCCCTTTTGCAGTAACATTCTTAAAAAAGAATATGTTACCTCTTCTTGTGAAAGTCCCGCTCTGGGTTTGCGCTGGGATGGCCCAAAGAATTCTTTGATGCCCACACCAGTGCCTGCACCCCTAACACTTCCAGGATGCTCTGGGTTACCCAGAGCAACTGTCAATTCATCCCTTGTGCCCTGAGGGATGAACGTGCCTTGTTTCCTCTGCTCGTGCAGCTCCCGCTAATCACCATCAACAAAAATTGGTAAGTTCACACCACAAATAATCAATATTCAAATGATTGCTCTAAGAGTTGTATTTTATCATTTTTTCATCCGCCTCAGCAGTTACGGGCTTCTTTATTTCACCCTTCTTGTTTTGCCTCCCAGCTATCCAGATATCATGGCGAGGCATGGGTGCGGCAGACTCCTGTGTAGCAGCAGACTCCTGAGTAGACACAGACTCTACCTGTAGTCTTTGGCAAATGCTTGCATAGCCCTTTGGACCCATAGTGTGGTCATGCACATTCAATGCACGCCTTGCTTTTTGTGCGTCACTGAGGGCCTAGTTAGTATGCACATTAATGATTTGGTTAGTAGCACTAAATGTTAATCTTGAATAGGTGAATACAACGTATATTAATTAAATTGGGAGTGACGCCTAATACCTTGAATTCTTCAGATTTTCTTGAAGCAACAAAATTGTTCCAATCTTCTTTGTCCAAGAAGTTCCACTGTTCAAGCGCTGACTTCTTCTTCTTATCACCATCTTTTATGTATTCTCTATTGAGATTTTTCCTATAGTTCCTAAGCATCTTTCCAGCACGCTGCATCACACTTTTACGATGCAACTTCTCATCCAATGCAAACAGATTCTGTAAAATAAAATTATTATTAACTAGTATCCAAAAATAGAATTGCAAATAATATAATTTGTAATCTACAAAATAGAATTGCAAATAATAATAACTCACACATAAATCCTTCCATATCAAGTCTTTCTTCCCCTGAGGAACTTTATGCCAATTATCATACTTAACACCAAAATGGCTTCGAGTGACACACCCAAGATAGTTTACAAAATTATTGCGGTTCACTCCAATTGCATTTCCTCCATTATCAAACTCCATAACCAATTTGGATCCACTGCCACTTCGCGCTATTAACTACTTCAACAGAGTGATGCCCCTTTTCTTGTAAAGTGTTTGGTGTTGCACATCAAGTTACTCCAGTGCTTCAGTGGGTACATGTGCATCATCAACCTAAAATTTGACAAAAATAAACATGGGATATATGACATAACTAGAAGATAATGAATTTTATAGAAATATAAGATATGTTTTTAGAACTTACATTGGTATCCTCGCCATGCTCGTCATGGACAGCATGCTCATCATGGACTTCATGCTCATCATGGACATCATGCTCATCATGGTCATCCATCTGAAAATGTCATTAAAAAGGCAAACATTTAGCATTTGTATTAACTAGAAAAAGGCAAACATTTAGCATTTGTATTAACATTTTCCTATGTTCCTCGGCAAATCTAATAAACTGATCAACACCAGATATAAACTCTGGGGTGCAGCGATTGCGAATGGACATCCATGATCTATCCATTCCAGTGTTCTGGAAATCGATCCGTGCGGCCGCATATGCGGCCGCTTAAGCGGTTCGGACATGGGACCACACCACATATGTCAAAGCGGACCAATAATCGATCCAGGACCGATTATGCAGCCGATTACCCGCTTATGCGGCTGCTTAATCACCGTTTTTCCAAACACACATACATGGAATTGAAGAAATGAAATTTATATGATATTTTTGTTGTTTCTAATTAAATATTTATATGATATTGCTGCTCCCTTTCTTCTAATTAATCATTCTATGTTGTCCTTGTATGTAATTGTTCAATGTGATATATAATTCTATATGACTGATATATAAATATACATAGATATATTAATTTATTAAAAAAATCCAAAACCACATATACTCCCGCATATACTCCTGCATATCGCATATACTCTATTCAGTGCCCCGTCCACCCGTACACCGAATAGCGCTTTTCAGAACACTGATCCATTCTATTATCAAAGAGAAAACAAGTATATATTAGGACAAGATTAGGGTATACACTTACATCCTATCCAAGATTGTTCACTTTCTAGGCCAACAAACACATGTGATGTCATTCTTGTATATAATAAATGTGTACCACCTATCCCATCCTTGAACACCTAATCTCACTAGTAAGTGTATAATGTGTATTGGGTTTTCAAAAAAAAATTCAGCATCATTTCCCCGCTGTTCTCTAAGTACATATGTACTTAGAGAACAAACGAGGAAATGCTACCGAAATTTTCTCGAAAACCCAATACACATTATACACTTACATACTAAGTGAGATTAGGTGTTCAAGAACAGTCCCAAACCGGGGACTATCCAAGATTTACTCCTAATGAGTAAATCTTGGATGTGTTTCTAGGCCAACAAACACAATAATAGATATGTACATGTTAGGGTTTCATCACAATTGATGTCATTCTTATATATAATAAATGTGTACCACCTATCCCATCCTTGAACACCTAATCTCACTAGTAAGTGTATAATGTGTATTGGGTTTTCAAAAAAATTTCGGCAGCATTTCCCCACTGTTCTGTAAGTACATATGTACTTAGAGAACAAACGAGGAAATGCTACTAAAATTTTCTCAAAAACCCAATACACATTATACACTTACATCCTAAGTGAGATTAGGTGTTCAAGAACAGTCCCAAACTGGGGACTATCCAAGATTTACTCCTAATGAGTAAATCTTGGACGGGTTTTTAGGCCAACAAACACAATAATAGATATGTACATGTTAGGGTTTCATCACAATTGATGTTAGGGTTTCATCAATGTTAGGGTTTAGTCAAATCAAATTAGGATGCTCCAATGGAAAAGTTTAAATCTTATTTCAACATGCATCAAAATTTACTGAATTAGGTCAAGCATTAGGATTAGAAGCACAAATATATGCAAGCAAAAGATTTGTTCGTATCCTAGAATTTACATAAAGCATTACATAAAGATTTGTTCATATCCTTACCAACAGCAAATACGGTCGTGGTTGTGTTGGCCTACCACGGCCGTGCTGCCCAACACGACCGTGGTAGGCCAACATAGCCACGACCGTGTTTGCTGCATGTAGGTAAAAAGCTAGGGAGAAAGGCTACATCTAATACCTGGAGAGCAGACCGAAGCTAGGCGACGCGGCGCACGTGAGCAGGGAGGAAGTAGCGGGCGGCGGCGGCGACGCAGGACGAATCTAGGGTGGTGGCGACGCAGGACGAAGCTAGGGCGGTGGCGGCGACGTAGGACGAAGCTAGGTGGTGGGCGGCGTCGGCGACGCAGAGCAGCAGCACCGTCGGCAGCGACGGCGAGGCGAGGAAGCACAGGCAGCTTCGGCGACGGCGAGAACCAACAGGCAGCTAGCGGGCGATCGAGCAGCAGCTAGCGGGCGATGAAGACAATGAAACAGGAAAGGAGAACAGTTGTGATCGATCGTTGGTCTATTAAGTTCGTAAAGGCATCGGTTATCAAATACAAACGACACCTAAAGTCTTCGGCGTCAGATCCTCTTAAACAACCGACGTCCAAGTAGACAAATTTTCTCCTAAATAATTTGGCGGGAACCATTATCGGCGTCGGTTATCACAGGATAACCAACACCTAAGCTGGAACTTTTCGCGTAATTTTTCATCTTATATAGGCATCAGTTTGATGGTAAAAAACTGACACTGTATGTGACACTTTGGAGCCAAATTTTTTTCGCTCAAAAATTGGATTTCACGGGAGATTTTAGGCGTCGGTTTTTGTTACCCAGCCGATGCTGAATACAAAGTGGTACTCGTGTCTTGACTATAGACGTCGGATGACCTACATGACCGACGTTGAACATTATAGGCGTCAGATTTCCTAAATAACCGATGCCCAGAAAAGTGGCATCGAATGTTGTTTCTGTACTAGTGAAAAACTGGTGATGACACAATGCCACTAGAGTGATATTACTAAATCTCCTAATTGAAAATCATGAACATTATGAAACACATAAGACACATAGAGATCTCACAATAAAAGAATTTCTCCAAACATAATAGGTAGCCTTATGATAATTATGTGGTTGATACTAGAGTTCATATAGACATGTTACAAGTTCCATAGTTTACAAGCCTTTGACTTACAAAAAGTCCAAGGGTCACACTCACAATATCTCAACAAAAAGTTAGAAGTTTAAGCATTACATGTATGGTGTTACTATAGAACATGTGTACAATATTTTATAACTCATATAACTATGTTTCTAGAGGTTGTACACGCATGAAAGAAATCAAGTTAAGTGATTGGAATATTAAAACATTTCTAGATGGACATGAGAATATAGGGAAAAACTAGAACTATATGCCTATATACTTTATCTCTAAAGAGGTCACACAAATATCACTTACATCCAAGATATCTTCATGATACATCCCCTACCTCTATTTCTAAGACTATCTTCCTCCTTGTTGATATTCTCTGCCACTACCTCAGATACTTCTGACTCTCACCTAAAAGGTGTGGAAAACCAAGGGCTGAGACTCCTAGTCCTAATGATATGATATAACATATGAAACATATATTACTTAAAAAGAAAAGAGACTACTTAATGAAAAGAATAAACATTCTAGAACATAAAATTATCTATGTACTTGAAATCACATGCGTACCCAACTATTCTGGCACATTGCAACACGCGAGGATGTTAGACAACATATGAATTCCAATCATATAAATATTCTTGCCACTTCAAGAGCACATCTTCGCTTAATGCCAATTAAACATCAGTTCAGAATGAGGTAAATAGAAGGGTACAGATCCCACTAGCTAGTCTACCATAGATATGTGCTCATGGAAAATCAACAAATATCAGGTCTTTCCTGGGTACACATGTCATGATGCTAATCACAAGCTACTAACCCTCCATACCATATTTCATAATCACATCTTATCTACATACATATTTAATGAACTATCGATGTCTTTTGAGTCCCCACATCATTTAAAGTCGATCACGTATAATGATCTTAAATGTCCCCATATATTCATTAATATTTGTCTTCGAGCATCTTATCACAACTTCAAGTTGCTAAAATATCAAATAATTTACTACACCCCCTAACAACCCAAGGGAATAGATCTATGAACTCATGGTTCTACAATTTGTATTTCTTCTTATTAAATACATTCATTACCCCATGGCTATATGAAATAGGCATAAATTAAGCTGATCGAAAGAAGCAAGTAGTTGTGAAATTATAACTTAAAAAAATATTAAACATGAAACTACAAGAATCTAATTTCTTAAATCAAGGCATGTGTTGCATGCCTCTTTCAGAATGAGTCCATCCACATAACCCAACCTCTAAGGTGAATAGATTAACAAATCCTCTTGAGAACCATCAAGTACTTCTCAACCAAGTATTCAAGATTGAATGAGGTATATGTATATTTAGAACCATTCTTATTTCCCTAAAGGATCATTGTTATGAATGCCATCTACACAATAATTTAGGATCATGTCCTTAGGACATAAATCAGGAAAGATCAACATGTTGTTAATACCCTAAAAATATGCAAGTCAAACTTTAAACCCAAAAGTAGAAAGTTTTAACTTTTGCAGTCATAAAAAAATGAGACTACACTTAGAAGTACTGAATAACCATCTTTCAATGTAATTAGATTTACTCGTATTACTTAGCTCCAACATGCAGACCATGATTTCAAAAAATTAGGTTAGAGGTACACAAAGACACCATGTTTTATCATTCCTAAGCATTATAACAGATGTACCTTGATGTGAAAGTGCATAGTAGGTAATAAATGAGTCAAAGGCTATATCACTCACCTGATGAGAGCATTAACAAATCTACTTATCCAGGTCGACAGTAAGCTTCAAGCTATATAAAAAAATCTACACTAAAGGAAAACTCTCCAAGATCTGAGGTCCTTCATGTTAATGAGTTCCACATTAGCCAGAGAATGACTTAGAAGCAACTAAAATAAGGAAAAAGAAAGAAAAATGGGATGTAAGACTGAATAGTCAAAACCCTAGAGAGGACCACCTAAAAAACATCCAAAGGAAGTAAGAAGAAGAAATATATCAAGATATTGCAAGATAAGAGTTCTACTTACTCAACTAAAAGCTCAAAAACCATTGAAGAGCTCACAAAACATTAGCTAATAAGATTTAAAGGGTAGATGACATCCAATTCGAAGACCAGTGAAAGCATATATGCCATCAATTATCGTCAACTGTTGGTGTCCCACTCTCAAGAAGTGCTTTGAGGTCCAATTCATACAAGTTAGGTGAGAATGACAAACAAGGGGTTATATCTATACCTATAGGAGAGAGTAAAGATGGTCAAACTATCATGTAGTCAGTCAGAGCATTGTACCTCCATCGGTCTATCATCTCATTGGTAGATGGAACCCAATGCTCCAACGGTACACATAGTCAGAAACTCAATCGACAGATGTTAGTAGGAAACTCATCAGTCATTGTCTTTGGTTCAAGATCTTAAGGAAAACAACTGGAAAACAAGATTTTTATCATTATTGGTAGAGTGTATCCACAAAACCATACATACACGGTGCAAAAGTGCCATGATTACTCAATAGATGAAAACGCAACCTACAACGAGTGAGCTACTTTGTAGATAGACAACCGACACAAGTGTGGAAGATCACAGGGGCAGCCAATTCCATCGGTCCGCCAATGATGGAAGGATAGAGAAACTATGTTAATCTTTAACAAAAAAGAATCTAGAAAAACACAAATTGACAAATATAGAAATGCTTCATTCATACTTAGTCGAATAAAACCAGACACACTTCCATTGGTGATCTACCATGGAATGGTAGATAACTCACATCAGTTCTCAAATGATGAAAAGATAGTGAGGTTAGGTTATATCACCCAAGTGTGTGTACCAAGACCAAGCAAGAGAGAGAAAGAAAAAAAAATACAATGTACAAATTGCAAGGAAACCTCAACCATGGGTAATTTATGTATAGGCCCTCAAACAAGGCACAAATTAAAAAAAACTCTAAACATACATCAAGAAGATAACATTGCATAATGAAGGGTTTATGTCTAGTCATGGGTTTTACAAATATAATATCTAGCATCACCCACAATACCAGTCTGAGTCCAATTTTACCTATACATATAAAGAAGATGCATATCAGATGGGCGAGAATCTATGAAACCAAAATAATCTACAAAAAGATACAAGTACACTAAAAACGAGATCCCAATAACATCTGAGTATATCTAATAATACATATTGTATTTTGTTATATTCATTGACTGAGAATGGTGATCAAAAGCTTCAATGTAACATCAAGTATTGATATTGTGGAATTCTCTTTTATTCTTTAAAATATTTTGACACAAGTTGAAAAAGAAAATTGGTGGAAAATGTAATATTGAAGTAACCATCTCAATGTTTGAATTTCATCTTATTTATTTTGTTTAAGTCAACATGTAGTTCCTCCAAAAATATTTTGTAATATAAGAAGCCAAAGAAGAACTTAGTTACATGACATGAAATTTGAATATTGTTCAATGATTGACAACTTCAAAATGGGACGACAAGAGGAAAAGAAAATAAGGAGTTAGTATCACATTGTATGACTATGGAGTTTAGAAAGTAACAAAATGTTTTGGGGCTGTAACAGGAAACACGATAACAAACTTCCTCCTACTCTATTGTATTCAATATTTTATTAGTTTCTCCACAGAAGAATAAATACAAGTCATCTATGTAGTTTTCTTATAAAAACCACAATGAGATTGTATCTATTTTAACTTTTTTACATGTACAAGAGTGGCCATGTGGTTGTGATTATTAAAGGAGTAACTTATCATTAAATACTCTAATAGTTTATGATAGATATGATCATATAGGTTATTATGTTAAATACTATGTACATATTGCTCACCCAAAGATGTTTCTAACATTGCTCTATTTCTTCACTTCATTTTATTGGCGAACTATGTGTGCCTCTCCTTCACTAAAACCAAAAACACTTGATGGTTACATGGTGTAAGTAAGAAAGTAGGATATCTATGAAGAAAACAAAAGGAGTTATATAGAAAGGGAAAAGCAACATTATTAAATAATGAACTCATATCATGAAACTTAAACTCCAGATCCCTTTAGGAATTCTCTTCAAATTAAGGAAGAATCTATTGTTTCTTCCTCCCATATATGACGGAGTATGAAATACACAACCATTTTCCTACTACCTTTGTAACCTATCAAGTCATCTAGGTTATGAAGATGAGTGTTAAACTCCATAAAGAATAGAACAAAACAACACCAATAAAACTACGATTAAATAATAGGTCAGAAAAATCCACCTCTTCACAAAACCATATATCACATCTAGAATCATAGTTGGAGCTGAATTTCTTAAGCACATAGATCTATTTACCTAGTCTTTCCATAAAATAAAAGAATGCCTCTTAGGTAAACCTCCAAACCAGAAACTCCTCTCTTATATGATAACTTCATATTTTTGTAATTTGATTTTTTAGGAATGTGGAATTTCATATATTTGAACTTCTCCTTCTATTGTATCTGCATATTTGTTTTGTCTATGCTAAAAATCTAGTTATACGAAAAGCACTAGCATAACTTTGATGGATTGTTTGGCAAGAACATAAATTTGGTAGGAATATTAGATTTCAAAGAGGTGAAACATATTTGGAGAAGAAAATAAATCAACATAACCATCACAAAATATGGTTTTTGTGCATGTGGTTGATTGCACCAATAATTGATTAAAGAATAGTTTGTTAACTATTATAGGGTAACAATATCCATTTTCTAAATTGAAAAAAGTGATTCATCTCTTAGGGACTATTTATTACAACACTGAAAAGATATCTAAACTACATCTGGGTCTATCTATTGTTGATAATTGCATTTTGTGTGGAAACATGAGTTGAAATGGATCTGTTACTCTAGTTTTAGTCTTCCATTCTGGATTCAACGCAATTTCTACAATATTTATTTTTTCATATTCATAAATTTAGTTAGGATTGGTGTAATATTATCATTATTCAGGTACTTTTTATGAAATTTAATAACATATCCCTCTTGGTCAAACATTTATAAAAGGGTCACATTAATTGATATGTCTTATTATCATGCACTAATTGTTTTTCCTATTAAATGATAATGTTTAAAAAAGTTAAATCCCAAAATTAAAATATCTAGTTATATATAGATAACTAGTTATTTAATATTTAAGATTATCATGTAGGAATCATTTTAATTATCCAAGTCACCTAGTTGGAAAACAAGCATCACTAGAATATTCTCGATACTAGGTGATCAACTGCTTAAATTCTGATGTTAACCATGAGTATATTTGGTTAGGTAACTAATGTATACAAGATAATATTAAATAAATAAATAAATGCCTTTTTCACAAATTTTCGTTCAACTGTAATATATTTAGGTTGTCCTATCAAATCTTTTGGTGGACCCTAGATTGCATCTGTCAAAGGATCTCCTTCAACATCCAGTCTCATGTGTGCCAAATCCCAACTCCCAATTAAACATGGATATATGACGATGTATTCGATCTCTTTTGAACGGATTTCACCATTGGTTTTGTGAGATCGGTGTGCACCTATTAAACCCATGATAAAGCCCTACAACCCATGCAACAAAAGATTCCAAACTTCATGTCATCCTACTTTTCCTATGAGTTCAACATTGACTGTCCTCGACAGGCCTTAAGAAACTTCTCCCTACTCACATGTACATACAACAACACTCAATTGCATAACTCAATACCCAACAGTCCCCCACACAACTCCATCCTCCATACAAAAATCAGTACTCATTCTCCACCGTTGAGCCCCCTCCACCAGATCCTGAATGACTAAACCATCTCCAACTTGTTATGCCATTCTCTTTTTTTACCGCATTTTGTCAAGGTGGTGCCCCAAAAAGTCGATGGCCAGGTCAACGTGGATCTCCCCATTGTGCGCCTTTATACATGATCGGGTTTTTGGATGTGTTTTAAGAGCCTTAGTAGGAGTCATTGGAGTTTCTACAACTACTCCTGGATTGACTTATAAGGTATTATTATGTAACCTTTTCTTACATGTACATGTTGTTTACTCATCAAAGTATGTGCCTTCTCATCTACTTTAGCCTCATTGAATTATTTATGAGTCACTATTGATATTGTGAATTTTTTTGGATAATAGGATGGGATCAAGTTCCTTTCTTCCTTTTATTTTTTTTCATATTTGTTTCCCTAACCTCTTATGGTTATTGGACAATGTCAAACTTGCCTTGTAGGTTGTACCCAAATTCATGCAAAAAGTCTGTGAGTTTGGCACGGCATGACAAAGTCAATCCCATGGCTCTTATCTTGAAACCCCCTCCTATTATGAGATATCCCTTGAGACCACTGCAGTCTGGAGCTATTTCTTGAAGCAGAACCAACTTCAGCCAAGTTGTGGATGACTGTGTCCCTATCTACATTTTGGTCCTTGTTTCCATGCAAAGTGTATCTTCGTAATCTTTCCGACCACATTCTCATGTAGTGGGGTGCATCTCTATTTTTATTTTCTTATTTCTATTGGTTTGATAATCAATTATCTTTTTTTTATTGGCTGCTATTGGTATGAAATTAAGGAAAATTGTAGGAATTTATCAATGCATGAGAAAATCACTAAAATTTAACCCTAGCTTCCAAAAAATATGTGGATCCTATGAAACCCTTGTTGGGACATATTTTGTATCCTATAATCAGACTTTTAAGAAGCTTCTCATTAATTTCTTTTTCATGGTTATAATTAATGACCTAATGCTACCTAACTATATCCTAGGGTCCTAAGATTCTAATGTAATCTAATAATTGCACAAGTTACCTACTTATCCCAACCCTATATAACTAATTACTAGTAAAAATATTAAGACATGATAAGAATACCTTATGTGTAACCCTAAGCCTATGGAAGTTAGGTACTAAGAATATATTGATGATACTTATGGGAAAAGACTTGTATTAGAAGTATGCAAACAAACCTTTAATCAGAAGTAGAAATCAAATTAAAACTTTAATCATTACAAATATCTGATTGACATAATACTATGTCTTACCTTTAATGTAAAATATACAATGATGACTAACTTTGTGCACCTAAATAAGGAACATACCTAAGTGCATGTAATGATAACTTGAGAAAGAAATCATCTTTCCCTAGAGATATTGACATAAAGGAAGGATATGTAATCTAATAAACCATTGGGTTTTCAAGGAGGGATATAAATTCAACTTCCAAAGAATTAGACTGGATAGGAATTTTTTATTACTATAGTAAGTGGTCCATGCCCTATGAACTCTTATTCAATTACCATACTCAGCCTTTTAGTTTGATGTATGTGGTTCTAGTATGTTCCTTCCAATGCAGTAGTTGAATGACTTTAGACTATATAGTGCATACGATATGCTATGCATAGTTTATGATATGTAGCATTGCAGTAATCATATATATTACATGCCATGAATCAATAAGATAAGATTTTGATTCTCATTAGATAT
Organism: Alisma plantago-aquatica; assembly: GCA_963693085.1. Taxonomy (NCBI): domain Eukaryota; kingdom Viridiplantae; phylum Streptophyta; class Magnoliopsida; order Alismatales; family Alismataceae; genus Alisma; species Alisma plantago-aquatica. Next base: position 569,218,511 of record OY856410.1, read on the forward strand.
CATTTAAGTACACATCCTTTAAGTAAAGTAAACTTATGTTGATGTCAAGGTTAGATTTAGATTTGGATTTAGATCCAAAAAATAAGTATTCAATTATAGTGTATGATAATTGCATACTCAAAATTTAGCAACTCAGGCCTAAGATGAATAAGCAAGAATGTTCACACAATACATTACATGATAAGTCCTCATTCAGTAGTCTCTAAAAAATTATGAAGCATGCAATGTCAATTCACATGAGTGATTAGTCCAATTCAGAGGTGTAGTCATACCAATTCAAAGACACCTCGATATCATTTATCGACATGTAGTTCCAATTCAAAGGTAATTCTTTACCAAGTTTGAGGTATTGTCTAGCCAATTTAGAGAGGACTTATCATATAACGACGACCACAAGGATAAAATAAGTAAATAAAAGAGATTAGTTAGTCTTTGCAATTTTTAAAGTTATTCTCATACTTTATCCGTTTGTGTTAGATTTCATTGTCACTTACTCTAACCACAATAATTCCTTCTCTTGTGCTTGGATGGGGCCATGACATCCTTAAGGTAGTGGGCAGCTGTCTAAGGAGTAGCTTAACAACTTGCAAATTCAGTAGATATCTTTCACTGGTGGGACGTTATCTAAGGCAATCCTTCATGGATAAAGTTTTACTTTTATTGTTTCCTTCCTACTCAAGTTGGGATTGTGATTCCCAAATTTGTAGTTTTGATATGTTCGATGTTATTCTTAAACTCTGTTATTGTGTTTGTTTCAATGCTTTTGTATTCTAGATACGTAATGTTTTCTCATTATTTTATCTATTTATTATGAATCGATGCTTCTACATATAGCTTTTTAGTTAATAAATGGATAGGTGTCATAATTTGGTATCATAGAATTTAATAAACAATAATGGTTATGTTCTAAGATACACCTCTTATATATGCCCTTTTTCTACATATGACCCCCAAGAAGAGGTCTGCAAATGGTAATGAGCACATGGAAGGAGAAGAAAACTCCTACAACATAAGGACTGATCATGAGATACTTGAAGAGGCCAACCCTAATGGCAACCTCTATCCTCCTCTTCACTTCTTGGTCAAGGCCCTGACTTACACCTTCACTATCCTGCATGGAGGGCAACCACATCTAAGAAACCAAGATCTGACCTTGGTTGATTCCCTAAAGATTAGGCCAGAGACCTTCTACAATGAAGCTAAGGTGGATACAGTATCTCATATTGAGGAGTGCTTGTTAAATGTTGAACAATTCATCCATGATCTGGGAATTGATAAACATTCCAAGGCCTACTTTGAGACCCATCTGCTGAAAATCATTGCTTGCACCTTGTGGTAGAACATCGTTAACGTTTGAGACATCGATGTCACATTGCTATCGTGGGAGGTGTTCACCAATACTTTCTAGAATCACAACATGTTAGAGGATATGGTTGAGAAGAAGGAGGTTGCGTTCCAATTCTTGAAGTAATTTGATTCTTTTTTCATCCAATATGCCATGATGTTTCATATGCTACAAAAATATGAACCTGAGATAGACAAGGTGTGTCTAGCAAAAGGTTCATGCGTGGTATGAAACCAAACCTCAACTACACATTTCTAGGGTGCAACATTAGGATATTGCAGGAAGACCTAGAAGTAGTCTTGTAACTGGAGGACCACCCACAAAAAAATAGAAGAAATGAGGATCTTCTGGAGGTAACTTTCTTACAACAATATTGTAAACAAAATAATACAAAAAAGGCTCCAGGAGGTGTTCTATCTCAGAGAGAAGGATCTAGGATGGCACTGGTGTGAGTATAGTGTTATTTATGCCAAAATTGTTATAGACAAATAGTTAAAAATCAAACACCATATTTGTACCATATCCACAACAGTGTATGAAATGAGAAATTATATTCACACTACCAAGAAACCACGATTAACCACACCAAACCACACTACACCACATAGGGAACATTTTGATTATTACACTTACGAGTATGTATCAAATTTATGAATAAGTTGTACACAATAAATAAAAATAATAACATATAAATATGAAACAAAAATGTCCCATTCATCTTATAAAAACACCAAATTTTTGTTTATGAATAAAATTCCTAGTCTTTTCAGACTACAAGTATACTTCCCCATTCTAAGTTCAAACACCATTTTATTTTAAAATGTACTGAGTCTATTTTTTCAAATAGAATTTTCCTATTTTAAATAGATGGCGAAGTATGCCATGTTAAGGTGTCCTCTTCATTTCAAGCATGTATCTATGTCTTTATGCTTTATATATTTATTTATAATGAGAGAAAAATAAGACAACATTTAGAATTAAGTGTAGTAATTTATATAATCTAGGATAGAGTGGGGGTCAAAACTATTGGTATAGTAGGATGCTAAAATATTTGAATGCATTATGGAGTAAGATGAACAACAATAACAGTAGTAGATTTCTCTTCTTGACTTTCTCTGTCTCTCTGTTGTGTATTCCCATATTCTTTTTACCTTTTTATCTTAACATTACTTTATCACCATAGTTTCTACATCTCTTAATCAATCATATTGGTTCACTTATAGCAATAAAATAGATTCTCATCTGATTATCTCTCTCATTTTTCTAATTGTTGCACATTTCTATTCAAAATCATCATGAATCACTAAGAAAAATCTAAACATAATATGTTAGTGTTTCCTCCGATGAAAAAAACTATTTACTACTATTATTAAAATGACTATAAAATTTTGTAAAATACACATAAATATGAACATAAATTTAAATATAAGTAAAACCATAAATGGTAATAATTTAATGTTCTAGGCACACATATGGTTAGTATTTGTAAAAAGAAAACTTACGTGTGCACTAATTTTGAAAAAAATAAAAAATTCCTATTTTTGTATACATTAAATGTCATTTTAAATATAGATCTACTAATGTATGCGAGAATAATTATAAATAATGTATCTAGAATGATATTTTACATATATTTATATAGTTAAAACAAATTAACTGTGACATAGTTTTATCCATTGTTATTTTATCTAGAAGCATATCTGCACCACACCACAACAATTTTGAAAATTTAAAACCATATCCACACCATAACCATTTGGTGCGGTTATGCTGTCTAAAATGTGATGTTCTTATCCCCAAATATGTTTTTTTCACAGCACCATTTCCATCTCTAGGAGGACCCGCAACTCAAAGAGGCGCAAGGGGTCTACCAGAAAAGAAAGGAACACTTTTTAAGGGATCACAACAACCACCAACCCCAATCATCCTCAAATGTCAGCAAGCTCATTCAGGAGAGTGTGGTCTTAGACAAAGTGGGTGCTCCATTATGGTGAGAAAAGTCAAATCAAGATCATTTGTCCCAAGATACAACATAGGTTTGGCAATAACAAATAGAAGTAAGGTTTTAACAACTATAGAGAGAAACAATATGCTTGGGTCTTCACCTTGACTATGAAGATGTAGATGAAGATCAATTCATTGAAGGTGTTGCTTGTACCGGGCAGTTATTTATTAATGTTTTATTTGATTCTAGAGCATCAAATGCTTTTATATCTTCCAAATTAGTTTCAATGATAGAATTACCTTTGAAGAACCTTCATTATGATCTTAATATCAGGATGGCTACTAAGCGTGTTAATGTACCAGGAAGAATGATTTCTAAGATTGGGATTACCCTAGAGTGGAGAGTGCTTCCTACAGAGCTTGTGGCCATGCTCCTAAATGATTTTGATATTTTTCTAGGCATGAGATGGATCATGATCAGTATTGTGATCCTTGAATGTAGGACAAAGCTAGTCACCAAATTACATCCTAATGAAAAGCCTCTAGTTATCAAGTAAAGGAAGAAGCACTGCAAAGATGTCTTTTCTGTAATTTAAGTAAATAAGTTGTAGAAGAAGGTGTATCAAACCTATCTTGTGTCTATTATAGCTAAAGAGGAGAAATATTTTATTTATATTCATGTAGTTAATAATTTCCCAAATATTTTCATGAGTCCTTGCCTAGCCTACCTCCTGACTGAGCGCTTTAGTTTTATATTGATATCCTTCATGACATTGTACCTATATCTATGGTATTGTATAGGATGGCTCCTATAGGGATTGTTCAATTGAAGGAGTCCATACAAGAACTTCTAGATCTATGTGATATTCATCCTAGTGCATCCCCCCTGGGGAGAATTTGTCCTCTTTCTAAAAAAGAAGGATGATTCTCTCCATATGTTTATCGACTACTGCATGTTAATCCAGATGACAATAAAGAGTAAGTACCAACTTCCATGAACGGATGACCTATTCAATAAATTGAAGATAGTTAATATATTCTTGAATCTACATCTATGTAGTCGATACCATCAGCTGAAGATCAAACCCTCAGACATAGAGAAGACAACCTTTTGTACCATATATGGACAATTTAAGTTTCTTATTATGTCCTCTTCCCTCACTAATGTCCCTATCATCTTCATGAACCTTTTAAATTCTATATTTCATTAGTATATGGACACTTACATAATGGTATTTGTAGATGATAACATGATCTATATTGATAATGTGATCTATATTTTGATTTATGTTGATATTGATTTATATTTATTGGATATTGTGATTCATATTGCTATTGTGATCTATATTTATTGGATATAACACATTAGGAAGAGAATGAAGGCATCTCAAAATTATAGAAGAATTATGTAGATGCCCAAAGATTTGATAGAGAGTTCTATTATGTATCATGTATTCTTAAAAGTCAAACCTACAAAAGTGTATCGTTGTATCCAAATTGAAAGGGAAACTCAACCACAAAATTGTCAGTCCTTTTGAGATTCATAACAGGGTACGAAAGTGTGCCCACATATTATTTTTACCACCTTCTTATGAGAAAATCCATAACATCTTCCATGCATCCCTTTTGAGAAACTACATCTAGGATAGTTCCCATATTCTTTCACATGAACCTATTGAGATCAAGTTAGGTCTATCTTATGAAGAAATTTCATTGAGGATCTTTAATACTCGAACAAAGAAATAAAGCAAGAAAGATGGTATCCTAGTTAACATTTTGTGGAGGAATCACAACCTAGAAGAATCTACTTGGAAACTTAAAGATGAAATGTTAAAGAAATATTAAAAATGCTTTAATCCCAAAAATTTTAAGCATACACTTTTCTTAAGGGGAGAGGATTGTACCATACTCATTATTCATGTAATTTTTGTGAAAATTATTAATACCATATCCTCCTTGGTCAGACATTGATATATGGTCACCTTAATTAATTACAATTATAGCCATGCACTAACTTTTTTTGTTCAAAAATAAAATGAAAACAAGTTAACATCAAACATTTCAAGATCTAATTACATACAGATAATTTGTTGTTTAATATTTAAGTTTTATCTTGTATTAATCATATAAATTATCATAGTCACCTAAATGGAAAATGGGATGCACTAAAATATTCTTGATACAAATGTTACAAACTTGTTAAATTTTGAAGTTAATCAGAGCTTATTTTTTTAGAAAAGTAATTTATACAAAATAATCAAGAACTAAATGAGATAAATACCTTTCCCAAAATTTCTATTCTACTAGACCCTATTTGGGCCATTCAATAATAGCCCATGGTGGACCTCAAAATCACATCCGTCACAGGATCTCCTTCAAACTCCAGTCTCATACATGCCAGATCCCTACTACCAATAAAACACAAATGTCACATGATGTATTTGTGAGCTTTACATGCACCTATTAAACCCATGCTCAAGCCCTAGAACCCACACAACATGTTCCCACCATCCTTCTTCTCATGTTAGTTTAGGCACAGACTATCCTTGGATATTCCATTTCCCTCTGGGTATTGGATAATCTTATCCTTACACAACTATACATACAAAATATCTCAATTGCATCACTTTACACCCAACCATCTCCTCCTACTCCATCAACTATCATAGAACCACTACCATCTCTCTCCACAATTGAGCCACCTCAAATCATTCCTAGGAGATTAAACCATCTCCAAGACGTCATGAACATGCTCACCATTCTCTTTTTGGATCACATTTTGTTGTGGTGGTACCTCATCAAGGTGATGACCATGTCAGTGTGGAGCTCGCCACCAATGTTCATGTAGATGAGCTCGAGTCATTTGAAGTGCATTAAGAGCCACAATAGTATTTGTTGGAGTTTCTACAACTACTCCTAGATTGACTTGCAAGATATTATGTTGTAACCTTTTCTTATGTGTGCTCATTGTATACTTGTCCATAGAACATTCCTTCTCTTCTATTTTGATCTCAGAGTGTTAAAGTTGAGTCAGTGATGATCTTAGGAATGCTTGTCTATGATTGGAAGAGCATGACTTCTCTTCATCCTTCTATTCTAGTTCCATATTGTTTCTTTACTCTTCTGTGGTTCTTCAACAATGCCAAACTCACCTTGTGGGCATTTCCCAACCTTGTGGGAAAGGTTTGTGAGCTTGCCACTACAAGGTGAAGTCAACTACATGACTCTTATCTCATGATCACCCTCCCTATTTTGAGATTTCCCTTGACACCACCACAATCTGAAGTTGTTGCTTGAAGTAGAACCATCTTCAACAAAGTTGTAGACAACTCTGCCCATGTCCACATTTCAGGCCTTATTTCCACACTGAGTGTATTTTCATAATCTTACCCACTAGATTCTTTGTATAATGGGATGCATCTCTATTTTGTTTTTTTATTTGTGTTGGTTTCATAATTAATATATCTTTTATGATTCACTTCTACTAGTATAAAACTTAGGGAAAAGATAAGAATTAATCCATGCACGATAAAACTACCAAAATTTAAACCCAACATCAAAAATATATATTGATCGTACTGAAACCCTTGCTAGGCCCTTTTTTGTATATGATAATCCTACACTTAAGAAATTTCCTATATGTTGCATCTTTTTTAATATGGTTAATGAACTATTGCTAGCTAACTATATCCTAAAGTTCCTATGATTCTGACTTGACCTAATAATTACACAAGTAACGCTAGTTATCATAACCCTAAAGAAATAATTATTAGTGATGATATTATGGCAAGACATGAATACCTTGTGTGTAATCCTATGTCTTTGGAAGTTAGATTTTAAGGATATATTGATAATACTTATGGACAAAGACTTATATTAGTAGTATGCATAAAAACCTTTGATTATTAGTGAAAATATATATATCCTAGACCTTAATGCCACTGCAACTATTCGAGTGACATAATAACCAAAATGTTACCCGTAATCTAAATGATACAGTGATGACCCAACTTTGTGCACCTAAATAATGGATATACCTAAGTGCAATAATTGATAACCCGAGAAAGAAATCATATTTTCCTAAAGATACTAACCTTAAGGAAGGATATGTAAAGTAATTTTTTATAGATATCCAGATAAGATTGAGATTTAGATTTGGATTCATAATTTAGTATATGTTCAGTTACCACTATTCAAGTTTAGTATAAGATAATTTCTGAATTATAATTTAATAACTCAGATTCTAAGATGAAAAAGACAAAAACTTCATATATTACATGATATGATAAGTCCTCATGTAGTACTCACAGGAGAATTCAAAGTCATGCAGTGACAATTTAGAGGAGTGTTGTCAAAAACCCAGAGTAATCATGTCGAAGTCTGATCTCTATGTCTACTGAAAGATGAACAACCACATTCTCATTTGATTTGGATTCAATCAAATATGCAAAATAGGGATAAATTATGGGGTTAAGTGCCTCGGTAGAAATGGTGCGTCTATACCTTCTGCCACCAAGTGGTACATTGTAATTATCCACCTTATTCAAACCAAATAAGCAACGAAAATGAGTTTCTCACACACACTTCCCCTCACACATGTTTCAAGTATACTTGGTGGGCGGTTTTGGATGGCGGGACCTGAGGAAAATGGTTCTGGAAGACTACATAGTATTGTAGGGTAGCACGGGGATGGTTGATGCATTAAATATATGGTAGGGGAAGGAATTAAAGAAATGAGAAAAATGAGGAGAGAGAAATTTGTATTGCATATAACTTCCAACATGTAGTGTACATTTTGAAAAAATAAAAAAATGTTTGATTTGTTAAGTAAAATACAGTCCATAAAGACTAATATAAATATATTTTAATAAAATAATATGGTGCATAAAATTAATGTGTGTGTTTTGATGATGTTTATGATATGACAATGATAATGATAATGACGATGATGATCATCATCATTATTAAGATGAGGTTATTACATTATGAAGTAGGCACACCGCATTACATACTAGGCATGTTCCATTATAAATTGGGTGTAACACATGCAAAACATGGTGTATTGCAACCAAAAGTATGTCCATTGACAAAATACTAACTGGGCATAATCGCATATGAACTAGGCGCATTTAATTACAAACTAGGCGCATTCATGTTGAAACTAGGCTCAAGGCCAAACCAGGTACATTCAAGTCCAAAATGGTTGCATTGGATTGATTGCTGGCATGATACATGTCAAAGTGAGTGCAAAACATGTACAACTAGGTGCAATCAAGAAGAAGAAGAAAAGAAAGAAAGAAGAAGAAGAAGAAGAAGAAGAAGAAGAAGAAGAAGAAGAAGAAGAAGAAGAAGAAGAAGAAGAAGAAGAAGAAGAAGAAGAAGAAGAAGAAGAAGAAGATGATGATGATGATGATGATGATGATGATGATGATGATGATGATGATGATGATGATGATGATGATGATGATGATGATGATGATGATGATGATGATGATGATGATGATGATGATGATGATGATGATGATGATGATGATGATGATGATGATGATGATGATGATGATGATGATGACGATGACGATGACGATGATGATGATGATGATGATGATGATGATGATGATGATGATGATGATGATGATGATGATGATGATGATGATGATGATGATGATGACGACGATGGTGATGATGATGATGATGATGATGATGATGATGTTGTTGTTGTTGGTAAAGTATGCCTAGAGAACCATTCATGTGATAATTTGACATGGCATATACCATAAAAGATTTGATAATATTCATATAGGTAGGCTTCAAATTCATGTTGTTTTATTTAGTTATGAGATAATAACAAAACATTATGAATGTCTAAAGAATGATAATACTCAATGATGTATGCCTCCAAGTACGTGGCTTGGAGAATGAGATCATATGAATGCTAAGAGTATGTACATTCTTATTATGTCCCTAGTTGGTTGTTACTGTGGAAGGTAGATAGACACCAATAAGATTGGAGTGTGGGTTGGTTGATGACTGAATATCATTAGTCATGATATGGCAATATCAAACCAAGAACACATATACATGCTAGGGAATAATGTATTGGACATACCAACCTTGAGAATGACACATGGGAACCATCATTGTTATTCATAGCCATCTCTCATAGTGAAGGTGGTGATTGTGATTCATAGACATGAAATCACTACACTCATCACATGTTGATGGGTACACTTTGACATCACCAAACGCAGTACTGAAAGATGGGTTGTCATAAAGGTGATGATTGGGTGACTTTGACACATGGGGACTGATAGTGAGTGATAGAGATGGGATTTGACCCTCCTACTAGAGATTGATATCATGGCTACTTGATAAGAGATATTGAGAAATGCATGAACATGCACATGTGAATCAATATATGATATTAATGTCACATTATCTTAGGCAGTCTGCTCTAGGTTCAAGGAACATGGGTTGAAGATTGAGAGGATGAGGATTACATGCCTTTTTTTTTAATCAAGCCAGGGGTCACTTTTATTCATCCCACACCCCTCTTGTGGGCCAAATCAGCATAAAAATTACATCTCCCGCTCTTATAACTCGGGTATATCTTCATAAAGAAAAAAAATGCCAAAACTTCAAAAGAAAAGATGGTGCCACACGTTACCCCCTATGTCACACCATTCCTCTTCATACTGACATAAGGGATACCTCTCTTCTCCAACATAAGCAAGCCCTGGACGCGTCTAGGCAATCTCCTCATCTATGAACATACAAAAATGTCATTAAGTCCAGCTCCCCAACGACCAAGTTCTATGGGAATAGAGTTAGCTAGCTTGCATACAAGTGATCCCATGATATCATCATGCTCGATAATCTTTTTTATCTCCCTAACTTCATGGGTCACCCTCCATGGTTCCTTCGCCTCATTCCATATGATATCATGTATGTATCTACTATCGACCTCAATAGAAGAAATCCTGAGATGTTGATCTTGAACCATCTTGAGTCCTATGATGCATGCATGAATGTAATCTTCATCATACTCGGTGGCTCTGAGCCAAGTTCTGAAGGCCAAGCAGAAATCGGCGTTATGGTTTCTAATACAGCCTGTTGCCCATCTCCTCTTATTTCCATTGGGATCCACATATTTACCTATAGTAAGGTTCATCTTCAAGTTCCATAAATCAGGCGATTTCCATCTGATAAGAATTATCTCTCTAAGCCTAATTCTAGGCATAACGATCCCATACTGCTCCATGTCCTTGAAGAAATCCACTTGGGGGATATCCCTGAAGGATCTCTTGGAGATTAGGTTGTTTAGATGATACATCATCTTATCCCACTCTCTGTCGATCCCACTCCGCCTCCCATCGAATCTAGCATGACACCTCAATCTCCAAATACTGCAAGGAATCAAGAGAGCTAACCTGCTCGACATCCACACTAAGAAAGATACATAATTCCCTCTGGATATGATATTCAACAAATCATGCAAGTTTTGTGGTATCTATATGCCAGTGAGAGCGTTAAATCTCTACCAAAACTCTCTAGCCCAACCACCTCTGAACAACAAGTGAGAGGTGTCTTCCATCTCCAGCTCATAACAACATTCGCACCGAGAAAATATATGGATAGAACATCTCCTAATGCTTTCGTCCGTGGGGGTTGCTCTATATGCAAACCTCCATAAAAGAGCACTTACCTTTGGGATATCCAGCCTCCAAACTTCCTTCCAATTCATGTTTGTCATTTGCTGATTCGCTGCTAAGATCTTCTTCACTGATCTAATAGAAATCTCCCCTCTAGACTCTGGCTTCCAAGCCACCGTGTCCTCAATATCAGAAAGGCGAACCCCCGAAGAATCGATGTACCTCAGTCCTTTCTCATTGATGATTTGGATGAGAGCATTCCAATCCCATCCTTGGTATTCTAACCAGAAATCCTTTACTTTGAAGGCCAAGTTTCTATCACTGGCATTGAGAGCGTGGTCGCTCAACTTGACTCCGCACCATGTAGAATCCCAAAAAGGTATGTCACCTCTTCCGACAATCCACTTGCATCTAGTATAGATTGTGGGCATCATTTTCCAAATACTCTTCCATAAAGGAGATGGGGACCTTCCAAAACTAAGATATGTGGGATACATGCCTGCTCTGTTGATGGAGTTACAAGAATATTTAGCTCTACAAAACTCAGCCCGGATAGAACTATCAGCGACGATCTCCCAGCTGGCTTTGGCCACGAACGCCTCACTGATCTTGATAATAGGCATGATGTTAAGACCACATGAAATGAACGGAGTCGCCACTTTGTTCCATCCTCTCCATGCTCTTCTAGAATAGCCCAACCTGTCTGCCCACAAGAACCTGGACAAAAGCTGATCTATTCTCTTTGCGATTCCTTTAGGTATACCCAACGCTGCAGCTGTGTATACGGTGACCGATGACGACACATGATCGATCAACATACGACGCCCAGCAAAGGATAAAAACCTCGCTTTCTAGTTCGCTATCTTGGAGCTTATCTTCTGCACAAGAAATTCAAAATCCACTAATTTTGTTCTTCCAATTGAAATAGGTACACCCAGGTAGGATAAATATTGTGTCACCCTCTCGTTTCCTGATAATCGTAGCCACCCCATCCGTGATCGCCTGATCCCTACTGTCCACAACACATCCTGACTTCACTCTATTAATGACTTGTCCAGTAGCTCTCTCATACTTATTGAAGAACGCAACAGTTGCTGAGATGGAAGTCGGATCAGCATTGAGGAAGATAATGATGTCGTCTACATACAACAACATAGGAGGGGATATGCCATTTCCTCTCATATGGAATTGTGAAATAGCTGATGTCTCCGTGAGCCTCCCAAACCTGCAACATAGTATCTCTTCAAACAAGATGAAAAGGTAAGGAGATATCGAGTTCCCTTGTTTGAGACCACGCTTCATCTGAAAGAAACCAGCCGTAGATTCCCCAATTGTAATCGATGCCCAAGATTGAGTAAAAAAACTCATGCATAACTCAATAGCCTCTTCATTGAAACCAAATCTATCAAGGATCTTTCTCATCGTATTCCAGTGAACACGGTCGTACGCCCTGGACATATCTAACTTAATCATGGTATTAGGGTGGTTGTGTCCATGTTGGATGTCGTGCATAAGCTCCTTTACGAGCTTAACATGATTAGTAATGTCCTTCCCTGGTAAAAACGCCCCTTGTACCTCAAATGTCATAGGTCGTATCAGCTTGGACATTCTGGAGTTAAGCACGCTAGCCAAAATTCTAAGGGATAGGTTCTCCACTGAGATGGGCCTAAAATCTGAGCCAATCGATTCCGGTGAAGCCTTCTTCGGAATCGGAACTATGCGGCAACAAAAAAGGCTCCGGTGGCAAGGTTGTCCTCTAAAGAAAACCTCTGCCATCTTCATAAAGTCTGAGCCTATGATATCCCATGCTGCAGTAAAGAAAGGGAGGGTGTAACCATCAGGACCAGGGGCAGTAGCATTATCCATCTCCTTGAAGGTTCTAACAATCTCATCCTCGCTTGGAGTAGCTGTCAAAGTAACATTGTCATCCATGGAAATTATCTCTGGTATCTCTTGTAAGAAAGCATTCAGCCCTGCTACATCTATGTACGCCTCATCCTAAAAAAAGTTATGGTAATGCATTGCAGCCTGCTCTACTATTTCTTATGCATATGACACTAGGGTACCGTAGGGTAGGATGATCCGAGAGACAGTGTTTCTCCTTCTTCTAGACTTGACCACTACGTGGTAAAACGGTGTGGTCCTCTCTCCCTCCGTTAGCCATTTTACCTTGGCCTTCTCCCTCCATATGGACTCCTCCTAGTCCAAGACCTGTTGTAACTCCATCTCTACGATTCTGAGCGTGCTCTCATTTGTAGCTGTCGGGTTTTCATCAAATGTGATTTGTACCGTGTGGATGATATCTTCTAGATCATGTTTCTTATGCTGAATGTCCCCAAAGACCTCCTTATTCCATCGCTTAAGAGCCTCCTTCGTTCTCTTTAACTTATGAAAGAGTATGTATGACGGATGTCCTACCACCTCGATCTCCCATTCTCTTCTGACAATGTCTAAGCATTCTTCATGTTGCAACCATGCCGCATGAAATGTCAAGTGGGAACGTCTTCTCTGGCTGCTAGAATTCCCCATTCTGACAAGGAGAGGATAGTGGTCTGATACTCGATATCTAGTAAGGTGTATGAGACGAGTGCCTTGTCTACTAGCCATCCATGACTCATTTATAAGAGCTCGATCAAGTCGCTCCCAGATCGTAGGTGTCAGCAGCTGCTTATTTACCCAGGTGAATCTGCTCCCCTCAAACGGAACCTCTACCAGGCTAACATCAGAGATCATAGTATTAAAGTCCATCATCTCTTAGAAAGGTCGATTCAAACCACCTCTCTTCTCCTGGGTGTATCTGGTGATGTTAAAATCTCCAGCTATAAGCCATATAGTATCCCCGATCATCTCTTGTAGGTGGATCAACTCCTGCCATAACATCCTTCTGTTCTCTGCATTGCAACTCACATACATAGTCGTAATAAAGAAATGGGTGTTATCAGCATCAACACACCTCACAGTAATATGCTGAGCATGGGAGCAAATTACAGTAGGTTGTAGGGAAGCTTCCCCATAAAACCAGATCTTTCCTCCTTCTACCTGGTTATCAGTAAACCAGTCTAATATGATGATATCTAGCAATTCCTCAACCCGATCAGCATGCAGAAAAGGTTCGAGCAAACACACTATAGCTGGTTTGTGATGACTGCATAAACGAGAAAGTACCCTCCTAGTAGGATTATTAGAAGCACCCCTGATATTCCAAAAAATAGTAGATAAATCCATAAACAAAACTAGTTCATCCACCTCATCATACTCGTAGCCCTACTGGATATACCTCCTCCACTCTGTATCCTCCTCATCTTCATCTGAAAATAGGTTGTATTCTCCCTCCGATAGGCTTCTTTGCGAGTGAGCCCTATTAGCTCTGGGGCCCCGATAGGATCAATATGGTTCAAGAACGTCATTATAGGATTCCCTGTATGATCTGGTCTTGTATTTATATCTGATCATTCTATGTTCTGTTCTTTCATCTTTGTCCTCCAAGGTAATGTAGTCTTCTAATCTCCTGTTGCCTAAGACCACTCTGTTGCCTTCATTATCGATCACCATCCTACCCGTTGGTACCTCATTTTGGCGTTCCTCTCTATTGGCGTCCCTCTGTGTAGTCTGCAACAACAGCAGAGGTGGTATGACCAGGCCCTCTTCTATCTGAGGCACCTCATTCTCAGTCGTCGAGGAAGAGATCACTTCTCTGGGTATGTGCAACTCTCTTTCGACTTCTGTTAGATCACAATCCAAATCCCCAACCGGACCCCTTGCGACCATGGCAAGGCGGATCATGGATATACACATCCCATATGTCATGGCAATATACTATGGGACATCCTCCTTGAAGCCTTCTACCTGTATAAGTATCCCAGACACGTCATCTACGCTTCTCTTCCAATCGGATATCATAACTAGGTCTCCAAAAGGCTTGACGATTGCCTGAACAGTATCATCATCTCTGCATATGATCGGTAGGTCAGTCATCTCAAACCAAAAGGTCTCCTTTTTGTCACATCTCTCCCCGTCTCTCATGGATCTCAACGTCAACTCGTATCCCCTGAGTGAGGGCAACCCATCTCCAAGCTTGTTCGATGCCTCCTCCTTACTGCCAAAGTATGCGATCGCCTTATAAGCAGCAAATCGATATATGCCCTTCGCCATGGTCCAACAATTCTTCAAGAAAGGGCATACCTCCTCCCATCTGATTCTCTCCAGCCACGAGACTTCAATGGCTGTGCACAGAGATTTTGCCCTGTCCGTTCTACTCAAATCATCTTGCCCTAGGTCGACACTGACCCTCTTCAGAACATGTTGAGGTGCTCCCCTAGCCGGAATGGAAACCATCGGTGGAAAACTCCTCGTGGAGAAGATATCGGGGGGTTGTTGACGAGTCATATCCCTTTCCCCAGGATGAGGATATGCCTGCCTGCACCTCCTCGCGGTGTGTCCTGGACGCCTACATTGATAGCACACCTTCGGTTGCGAACACTGTGACTTCCAGTGCCCTCTTCCCATGCAGAGGTAGCACATGTCGTGTGGGATATTGTAAAATGGGGTCTTGCATCTTGGTGTCACGCCGGCGGCTATCTCTGTAACCCTAGAAGGTTGATCTTCACGCTGACTCTTCTGCAACTCCTGTCCCTACCTCCTTGTTCGATTGCTCTCCCATTTCTCGATGATGGAAGCAGGTCGCTGTTGTCTTTCTATCTCATATCCTTCATTACCATCCGCCACATCCGCCGTTATCTCCTCGTGGCCGAACATGTTTCTGATGTCAGGTATCACCGTCTCCGAGTTGATCATGGAAGCCTCCGACTCCAAGCGGCGTTGAGCCACGATCCGTTGTGCTCTCATATCTTGTGTGGCAAAAGCTTGGTAGATTCTGGCGGGCGGGGTACCCAACCTGATGGTTGATGAAAGGACCGGGGCGGCGGCGCCGCCAGACCCTCGATCGCCCTAGTGATCGCCCTAGTCCCAGAAAAACTCGAGGATTGAGGATTACATGCCTTGAGTTCACTTTGGGTATTAGAGACAAAGGAATCATACAATCACTACAACACCTTACACAGATTGTAGGTTGAAGTTTTTCTCCAACATTCCATTCACTTGGGTAGCAGTGATGTGTGACTAGGCACCACTCTCTACTTCTGATGTCATAAGTAAGTTATGGACATTGACTGTCAATGTGATAAGGGACCTATAGGGTCACACACATAGGAACTCATTTAGAAGAGGAGTTTAATGTTGAATGATGATTGGATTGAGTACTAAAGTATTTAGGTACTTAATTCACGCAATAGATCAGTTGGCTACACTACCAGTCGATTGTCTCACAAGGTGAGATGGCCGTTTGCAGTACCAAATGATCGAATCAAATGTTGAGACATCCATTTGGAGTTTCAGGTTGATTGCAACTTAATTGGTTGAAGTTCTACACAAATAAGGATCCAACCGATCAGCTCACTGTGTGAACCAATCGACTTGGGTAGAGAAAAATGACCGGTTCACCTAGTGAATTGATTGGCGTGATTGGGACTGTGGAAGGTTCTAGCAACATTCCTAAATTCGTGAGAAAGATTACTCATTTTAATTGTTTAATTTGATTGAAACAAGGAATTAATGTTTGCATTAATTAGAAATGATTTTGTTAAATTCATATGCAATCATGAAATGGTCAAACGACCATCTCATAGTGCCAGATCACCATCTAGACTGCCAGATGATCGTTGCAATGTTTGCATGTTGCAAAAATTCAAGATCTTCTAGTCCCTTCCGCTCCATCACAGATCCTGAATAGATTGGGAATCATGTCCCTAACCGTACCTATAAATATAGGGGTATTGGGGGCTTCCCAGAGTACAACAATAACATAGACAATTGAGAATCAGTTACTTTGACAATTGTTATCTTCTCTGGTTGTGGTAACTAAGAGAGCCCAAGTAAGTCCAATCTGATTAGGGAGGGGTAGTGAAGGAGAGAACAACTGAGGATCATTGTTTTGGCAGAGCAAGTTGGTAACTAGTACACCAATGGGAGGGACAACTCCTTCCTATCCATTCTAGTAGGACGAATAGAGTTCTAGTTGGTCTGTGTTGACTATTCTAGAGGTAGAAGTCCTTTGGATACTTTTGGAGGACAACATCAGCCTACAGTAAGTGGTGAGACCAAAGGAGTCCCTGATCTAGTCCACCATCCGTGCAGAGACCAAAAAAGTCACCATATAAGTTGTCAAGTTTGTCGTCCGTGGTGAAGACCAGGAGATGCACAAACACTGTCCACAACAACTACAAGATAGTTGCAACTGCAACAAGTTGTATTTGCTGGACTTGTTCTAGGACTAGGTATAAACTTGTTACTCCGTCCTTCCTATTTCATAGTAGTTTATGTGATCTTGTTGTTATGAGGAATATAGATAGATAATTTTTTGTTTCTATTGCCTTACTTTGTGCCCATATTTCCCAACATATGATGATGATGGTGATCATTGTGTTCTATGATCATGATGATGATGATGATCATCATCATCTTCATCATCATCAATAGTGGATATAACAACAACAACAATAACATAATAATGGTGCACTGACAAGTCTGCACACTAAAACACTAATTGAGTGCAATATCATATGAATTGGGTGTATATATGTCCAAATTGGGTGCAATCAATTCCAAACTTGGCTCAAGTCCAAATTGGGTGTACGCAGTGATGGTTCACTTCCATGTAGTCACATTACAGCACCAACTGGGCACAATCACATTTGAACTGGTTGCATTCAAGTCCAAAGTGGGCGCAATCAAGTCTGAACTTGGCTCAAGTCTAAATTGGGCATATTTAAATCTGAACTAGATGCATTGGATTGATTGCGAGCATGATACATGTCAAACTAGGTGCAATACATGTGAAACTATGTGCAATAAAGAAGAAGAAGAATAAGAAGAAGAAGAAAATGATGATGATGATGATGATGATGATGATGATGATGATGATGATGATGATGATGATGATGATGATGATGATGATGATGATGATGATGATGATGATGATGATGATGACGACGATTATGACGATGACGATGACGATGATAATGACGATGATGATGATGATGATGATGATGATGACAATGACAATGACAATGAGGATGATGAAGAAGAAGACGATGATGATGATGATGATGATGATGATGATGATGATGCTGACGATGATGATGACGATGATGATGATGATGATGATGATGATGATGATGATGATGATGATGATGATGATGATGATGATGATGATGATGATGATGATGATGATGATGATGATGATGATTATGATGATGATGATGATGATGATGATGATGATGATGATGATGATGATGATGATGATGATGATGATGAAGAAGAAGAAGAAGAAGAAAATGATGATGATGATGATGATGATGATGATGATGAGGAGGAGGAGGATGATGATGATGATGATGATGATGATGATGATGATGATGATTATGATGACAACCATGATGATGATGTTTTTGATGATGATGGTGGCGGCGGTGGTGGTGGAGGTGGCAGTGGTGGTGCATTGGCAAATAGGTACATTACAATACTAACTGGGAGTTCGAACTAGGTGCGTTCAAGTCCAAATTGGGTGCATTCAAGTCGAAACCAGGGTGCATTCAAGTGCACATTGGGGTGCATTTATTTGATTGTGGGTGTGATACTTTTTAAATCGGGTGCAATACATGTTAATTTTGGCACATTAGCACCATAAATTGGCACTTTACTACAAATATTGGGGGCATTATGTTATGATTTGTGTTAATTTACTATTATCCACATAACCTAAGAATTGGGATTATTGGTGCCATAATTTGGTGCATTACCCCCATAATTGGGTGTTTTACTATGACTATTGAGCATTATATTAATATTTGTGCTTATTTTATATTTTACACATACCCTAAGAACTTGCACATTAGTGCCATAAGTAGGTGCGTTAGCAATATAATTGAGATTTTTAATGTTAAGATTTAGTTAAATTTTCTATTATGTGTGTAACCTAAGAATTGGGAGCATTAATACCATAATTGAGTGCACTAGAACCAGTATTGGGCGTTTTACTAATAATATTAGATACAATATGTTAATATTTTTTGCATTTTCTAGTATGTGCATACACTAAGAACTAAGTGTGTTAGCACCACATGACTGGGTGCATTAGCACCATAATTGGACACATTAGCCCATTGAGAGGTGGCAAGTCTCTATGCATGAGAAAGAGGGATAGAGATATATATAGAGGTAGCAAGTTTGAGAAAGAGAGAGGTGACATGAATGTGAGAGTGAGAGAGCAAGTGTGTCTATTGGAGTGACAGGTTTGTGAGAGAGAGAGGGAGAGTGATAGAGAGGGGGGCTAGTAGGGGGCAGGGTGTAGGGAGTCTGGGGGAAGGTTGGTAGTAGGTGGCATGGTTGGTAGAAGGAGGGGATAGTAGGGGTAGAGTGAGTGGTTTCATGTGCGCATCAAATACATGTATTGGCATATGAGTGTGAGAAAATGTTTGTTGGTATGTATGCCTACAGAGACAATCATATGATGATTATAATGGCATATCTTGTGATTGATTTGATTAATAATAAAGTAAATCTTCCCACCTGTTTTGTTTTACTCAGATAAAAGGTAATGTTGTAACATAATAAATGTCTAAAGAATGATATTACTCAATGACATATATTTGGGTAGAGGACTTGAACAAAGAGATCGTATAGATGCTAAGAGTATATACATTCTTGTTATGTCCCTCGTCAGATGTTATTGTGGAAGGATAATAGATGATAATAACACTTAAAACTAGAGTGTGTGTTGGTTGATGACAGAATCTCATCAGTCATGATATGTGATATCAAACCAAGCATATAGATACTTATTATAAAATAGTGTAAAAACCCACCTTGAGAGTGACACATGGAAACCATGATTGGTAGTCAAAGTCGTCTCTTATAGTGATAGTGGTGATTTTGGTTCTTAGGAGTAAAATCACTACACTCATCACATGTAATTTGATGTACTTCGACATCATCCACCGTGACCTTGAATGTGGGCTATCATAAAGGAGGTTCTTGGGTGCATTATGACATATGTGTATGATTGTGAGTAATGTAGATGGGATTTGTCCCTCCTATAGGAGTTTGATATCCTGGCCACTTGATAAGAGAGACTGAGAAATGCATGGTCATGCTCATGTGAGTCAATATGTGATATTGAGCTGACATATACTTCAGACAGTCTGCTCTAGTTCAAGGAACATGGACTGAACATTGAAGAGGATGATGATTCCATGTCTCGAGTTCAATCTAGATATCAGAGACAAAGGAAATATACAATCACTATAACACCAATAACAGATTATAGGTTGAAGATGTTCTCCAACTTTCCAATTACTTGAGTAGCAATGATGAATTGCTAGATACCATTCATTGCTTGTGATGTCATAAATTAGTTATGGACATTCACTACCAACATAACTTGGAACCTATAGGGGTGGTTTAAACTTGATTACTAAAGTGTTAGGTATTCAATTTAAATAACAATAGATGAATGTTAACTAACTAGATTGTGAACCGACCAGTTCAAGTGTTTTATCGATAGATTCAAGTGTCAGGTCAATTGAACCAACATTGGCAATCAAAACCATGAGACAACCAGTTCAACAAGTGAACATATTAGCCCATTTCTATGAACTGATTGGTTTAGGTTATGAACCAACCATTTGGTTGATCAATTCTATTTGAACCAAGTGTTGATGATGATGTCATGTTGCTCCTTAATCAAATGTTAATGGGCAAAACAACTGGGATTGAGAAACATAGTGAAACGACCAGTTCAAGTGTTGAACTGATCAACTCACATGTGAATCATCTGGTTTTGTAGTGAAGTGACTGGTTAGGCATTCACATTAATTGGAAAATTTATGGAATTTTATCTCTTTAACTCCCGATCAGATTGGAATCCCTGACCCTATCCTTCATATAAATAGAGGGGCACTAGGGGCCTTCCATAGAAACAACAACAAGAGTTGAGAATTGTTGTCTTCTCACAGTTGTGGTAATGTGAGAACCCAAGCAAGTTCTACCTTTCAAAGGGAATAACAGGAAGGGAGAGACAATTGGGAGAGAAAGTCATCACTAGCACGGTGACTAAGAGAGACAACTTCTTCATGTTCATTCATCTAGACTAATAGGAGGTCCCAGTGGACTGTGTAGTCTTCTATATAGGTTAGGAGGCTATTGTCTAACACTAGGAGGACGAACTCAACTCCCGTCTGTGGTAATCGACTAGGAGGTCATTGTTGACACTTTGTAGGTGAAACTTGAAAAAAAGCACATGTTACTGCAAGGGATAGTCATTGGACTTGCTCTAAGACCAGGTATTAACCTTATAAACATTCCATCACATTACATAGTTGTTGAGGTGATGTACTATTTACGGAGCATATGGCAAGTATTTTTTTCATTTCCACTGTCTTATCAATGACATATTTCCCAACAGTGGTATCAAAGCCACATCAATTTACTATGCTTTGGAATTTAATTGATATGATCAAATTTCTATTTTATCATTTATTAATTGTATAATGGTGTGAATATTTAAAATGATTAATGTGCATATCCGATTAAATCCCACATATGGTCCCAATATACATGATATGATATATATGAAAAATGTGTCACCTTAAAGTTATTTTTTTGGTGATATGAACATGTTTATGGCCTTTACCCCTACACTTTTTGTGCTTGGTTAGATGGTTTTTGTTCATTTTTATATCTCAGTTTGCATGTCAAGCTTCTCTCTTATTTTTTATATGTAAAAGTATTAAATATTTTCCTTCCTATGCTCCCCTTGAATGTATCTCAAGGTTACCCAATTACAATGTAATATGTAAATATGATTATCATAGTTTTATCTCCTATTATGACAAAGAGGACGTTTGGTACTAGAAGAACCAACCAGCTGAAGGATCGAGGAAGTAGATGGTAGGAGTGGCCAACTGATCATTTGGTGGCCCCATCGATTAGTTGGAGGAGAGTAGATGTTGCAAGGACGTTGATCGATATGTGAGACCAATCCACTGACTAGGAAGTTACCCAACCAGTTCAAGGGTTGAACTGATCAATCCAGACTCGTTCCAACACAAATCATCATCAACAATAGGTTTATACATATGATGTGGACCTTAGGCAATAGTAATTCCTTATGGCTCCAAGGAATTATAGTAGGATATCCATAACCATTGATTATGTTTATTATTGCATGTTTTCATTATGGTTATATCATGAATATGATATGTACTATAAGTATGTTGTGATTGATATGTATATGTATATAAATATAAAATGCCTCAATATAATATTACGTATTAGATTTTTCCATAAGCAACACACATTAAAAACTTAATCAACTAAGCATAGGTTATGCCAAAGTGTGGTGTGTTGTCCATCTCGTGGAAATGTGATGATAGATATGCAGATCTACCAATGCAAGGTGCATATTCTATTTTGTTGGCTATTGGGTCAGGATTAACTAGGGGATCTTAATGAGATTAAGTACCTAGAATCATGAAGATGGATTGTGACAAAGAGTTGTGCAAACCATCAACCCGAAAATTGTATTTAGATGCAATTGGAAAAAGTTTCCAACCTAAATAATCAGGTTATGGGCGAGCAACCAAAGCTAATTCATGATTCGATGAAATATGGATCTTGGCCCACTATAAGATTGTATAATGCAACCTTACGAATAGATAAGTGAAGGTTAAAAATTTGAACAAAATAATGGGAATGATAACTAATTAAAGGCCTCACTAAGTATTATTAATTTTTATTTTAATAAAATAAAATCAAAAGCATTTTGACAAACTACACATTTTCTCTTATAGAATCAAATGATGACAAAAAACATGTTTTCTTTGTAACCGGTCATTGAGAAGGGCAAGTTGAATGAGAATTTTTTCCATGATTGGTTCAGGACAGTGAAAATTGGTATCACACATGAACGCATGCTCTATGTCCTAGAAACACCAGATCCAGATGAACCTACTCCCACTGCACCTAAGACTGATAGGGATGCTTACAAGCTTCACTCTGAAGATGACATGGATGTCAAGTGTTTGATGCTATGCTT
Organism: Alisma plantago-aquatica; assembly: GCA_963693085.1. Classification (NCBI taxonomy): domain Eukaryota; kingdom Viridiplantae; phylum Streptophyta; class Magnoliopsida; order Alismatales; family Alismataceae; genus Alisma; species Alisma plantago-aquatica. Next base: position 569,241,600 of record OY856410.1, read on the forward strand.
AATGAACTATGAGTTACATAGACAACATGAGAACATGGATGTTATTGAGATGGTCACACATCTTAAGAACATGTACCAATGTTAGGCAAGACATGAGACATATTATTTCTCCAAAGTGATGTTCAAGTGCAACATGGTAGACGGAGATCCAGTACATCCCGATGTGCTCAAGCTCATTGGGTATGTAGAAAACCTTGCTGGAGTGGGATTTTACTTGGGTCAAGATTTGGTCACATATGTTAATCTCCGGTAACTACCACAATCATATAGCCAGTTGTCATGAACTACAAAATGAAAAAAACTAAAATTTTTTTGTTAGAATTGCTTGGCATGTTTAGGACTACTGAAGCACGAATGAAAAAGGACAAACCCAAATCTGTAATGATGATCAACAAAGGAAAGGGGAAGTTCAAGGGTAAAGGAAAAGATAAGAAGAGTTATAATGGTGGCCAGAAGCCCAAGTCTTATGCACCCAAAGCAGAGGGGTGAACAAGGGAGGCAATTTTCACCACTGTCACCAGCCTAGACATTGGTAGAGGAATTGCCCTCTCTACCTGGAGGAAATAAAGAAGAAGAAGGAGGGGATAGATATATCCTTTTTAGTTATATACATTATTAAAATAAATTTGTCTACTTCTTCATCTTGGGTACTAGATATCGGATGTGGATCTCACATATTCTCGAATATGAAGGATCTAAAAAGAAGTAAGTCTTTACAAAAGGGAGAGGTTGAAATACCCATCAAAAATGGAGCAAGAGTTTCTGCCATTGTAGTTGGAACCTATAATTTATCTTTTCCCATTAGGCCTGTAATTGAGTTAAAGAACTAATATTTTGTACCTTCCATAAATGGAAACATTATTTCTGTATCTTGTACGGACAACGATGGATATTAATTTTATATAAAGAATTGTCAATGTTCTATTTTAAAAGATTAGATCTTTTATGGTTGTGCCCTAATGTATTATGGTCTTTATTTATTAGATCTAAATAATAATATTTATACGGTAAATACAAAAAGATTAAAATTTGATAACTCAAACAAAACACATCATTAGCATTGTTTTCTAGGGCACATCAATGAGAATCATATTTCTAAACTCCATAAAGATGGTTATGTAGACTCGTTTAATTTCAAATCAATAGAGACATGTGAGTCTTGTTTGTTGGGCAAGATGACCAAAACTCCCTTCATTGGTAACAATGAGAGGGCTAGTGATCTATTAGGACTCAAACATTCAAATTCCTCATGTGACATAAGAACTCCAAAGATCTAGTAGGACTCACCTTGAGCCAAATAGGTTTGGTTATTTACAGACTCAAGATAATGATGAAGTAGTCATTGATGATGAGACAACTACCTACCCAGATATTGTTAAGGGACCATAGTTGGGGAAGGGCTTGAGGCCATAATATCTGAGATAGAATCCATGTATACCAACAAGGTATGGATGTTGGTGGATCCACTTGAAGGGGTAATATCCATAGGGTACAACTGGGTCTTCAAGAAGAAGACTGACACGGATGGTAATGTACAAACATACAAAGTTAGATTGGTTACAAAGGGTTTTAGACAAGTTAAAGGTGTTGACTATGATGAAACCTTTTCTCTAGTTTCCATGGTTAAGTGCATGAGGACAATGCTTACATTGCATCTTATCATGACTATGAGATTTAGCATATGGATGTTAAAACTACATTCCTTAATGAGAATCTTCTTAAGGGTTTTATAATTCCAAAGTATGCAAATAAAGTATGTAAGATACAAAGGACAATCTATGGATTGAAGCCAGCATCTTAGAGCTGGATTCATTGATTTGACGAAACATTCAAAGAGTTTGGATTTAGTCAAAATGAAGATGAGCTATGTGTTTACAAGAACATTAGTGGAAACATGATTGTATTCCTCATATTGTATGTGGATGACATACTATTATTGGGGAATGACATTCCTACTTTATAGATGGTAAAGACCTGGCTAGGAAATACATTCTCTTGGAAAGACATAGGTGAAGCATCCTATATTCTAGGAATCAAGATCTATAGAGATAGATCTAGAAGAATTCTTGGACTAAGTTAGAGAACATACATTGACAAAGTGTTGAAGAGGTTTAGTATGGAGAACTCAAAGAGAGGAAACCTACCTATGTCTCATGGAAATACTATCTCTATATCTCAATTCCCAATTCTTGTGAAGAAAGAGAGCGCACAAATAAGATTACATATGCATCAATAATTGGATCTATCATGTACGCAATGTTATGTATTGGTTCAAATGTCTCGCATGTATCGAGCATGAATAGAAGATATTAGTCAAATCACAGTGAAGATCACTTGACTATCGTGAAGAACATCATAAATTACTTGATAAGAACTAAGAATCAATTCGTTGTCTATGGAAGTCATAAAGAGTTGGTGGTAAAGGGTTAATCGATGCAAGATTCCAAACTGGAAAAGATGACTATTGGTCGCAGTCTAGATTTGTGTTTTGCCTCAAGAGAGAAGATGTGAGATGGAAGAGTTCCAAGAAAGAGGTAATTGAAGATTCTACAATAGAGGTCGAGTATATTGTTGCATCCAATGCAGAAAAGGAGGATGTTTGTGTCAAGAACATCATCTCATAACTGGGTATGGTTCCAAGAATCAGTGATGTAATTGAGATATATTGTGACAACAATGGAGCTATTGCACAAGCTAAGGGACCTAGATCGCATCAACATTCCAAGTATATACAAAGGTGATTCCATTGTTGGTAAGGTATGCCCACAGATCCAATCTTTTGATGATTGACATGGCATAATTACCTAAAAGGATTCCATTAACAATAACATATATATAAAGGAAAGATTCCAATCCATTTGTTTTACTTAGTTATTAGATAATGAGGATATAGAGTAAATTTCTAGAGAATGATATTACTCAATGACATATGTCTTCAAGTATTAGCCTTGTTGAAATGAGATCATAAGGATGTTAAGAGTACATATACATATTCTCATTATGTCCCTAGTCAGTTGTTATTGTGGAACGTAGATAGACACTAGTAAAACATAAGACTGGGGTGTGAGTTGATTGATGATTGAGTCTCACTAAGTCATGATATGGCAATATCAAACTTAGCACACATATACATGTTAGGGAATAGTGTATCGGATAGACCCACCTTAAGAGTGACACATAGTTTTGTTGATCACAGTCATCTCTCATAGTGAAGGTGGTGATTGTGATTATTAGAACTGAAATCACTACACTCATCACAAGTCATTAGGTACGCTTTGACAACATGGGTTTCTATAACGGTGATGATTGGGTGACTTTGACACATGGGGACAGACTGTGAACGATAGATATGGTACGCTTTGACATCATCAAACATAGTCCTAAAACATGGGTTTCTATAACGGTGATGATTGGGTGACTTTGACACATGGGGACAGACTGTGAACGATAGATATGGGATTTGTCTCTCCTACTAGAGTATGATATCTTGGCCACTTGGTAAGTGAGACTCAGAAATGCATGCACATGCACATGTGAATCAATATATGACATTGAGGTTAGATTATCTCAGAAAATCTACTCTTGGTTCAAGGAACATGGATTGAACATTGAGAGGATGGCCTTCCATGCCTCAATTTCATCCTAGATATTAGTGACAAAGGAATTATACAATCACTGCAACACCTTACACAAATTATAGGTTGAAGTTGTTCCCCAACTTTCCATTTCACTTAGGTAGCACTGATGTGCGACTACACACCACTCTTTGCTTGTGATGTCATAAGCTAGTTATGGACATTCATTGCCAATGTGATATCAGATCTATAGGGTCACACATATAGGAACTCATCTAGAATAGGAGTTTGATCTTAAATGACAATTGGATTGATTACTAAAGTGTTTAGATATTCAATTCATGCCACGAATCACACGATTGGATGACCAAGTTTGCCAAACAACCATATCACTGAGTGAGACGACTATTTGGGCAGCCAGATAGGTGTCTCAAGTAGTTGAGATGGTAGTTTGGGGGTTAGGCCGATCAAAGTGTGAAATGGCTTAGTTCTACACCTTGAATGGACCGGTTCAATATGATTGAACTGATAAGCTCATCTCAACTCACCAAACAATCGTCTAGGTGAGTGAGATGGCCCGCTTGGGTCAAACGAAGGTTTGGGATGTTTCACGAATAGTTTTGATTGCATATACTTGGAGACTAAGTAAAATTAATATGTATATTAATTGGAAACGAAACTGCCAAATTCGTATGTGATTGGGAAACTAGAAAACAATCATTTGGTAGTGCAAGACGACCATCTCTCATACTAGACGACCATCTGGGTGTGCAAAATGGCTATTTTGACTGTCATAGGTTGCAAAAGTTCATGTTCTTCTGGTCCTTTCCACTCCAACACGATACTAGTCAGACTAGAAACCCTGACCCATATCCCGCCTATAAAAGGAGGGGTACTGGGGGCTTCACAAGACACAACATAGACAATTGAAAATCAGTTCCTCTAACAACTATTGTCCTCTCTGGTTGTGGTAACGTAGAGAGCCCAGGAAAGTCCTACCCGATAGGGACGGATATCCAATGAGAGAGAACAACTGATACTTTGTCATTGTAGGAGAGCATGTTGGTGATTAGTACACCAACGGGAGGGACAACTCCTTCATTTTCATTCTTGGTGAACGATAAGTGTTCTAGTTGGTCTGTGTGGACTACTCTATAGGAAGGAGTCTTTTGGCTACTGCTCGAAGAGCAAAGTCAACTTGTAGTATGTGGCCAGACCATCAGAGTCACTACAGAGGTTGCATAGATAGTTGTTCGTGGTGAAAGCTTGGAGCGACACAACCACCATCCAAGAGCAACTTGTCAGTAGCTGCAAAGAAGCAATTTTTGTCATTAGACTTGCTCTATAACCAGGTATAACTCGCTAAAAGCATCCTTCTATTTCATAGTAGTTGACGTGATCTTACTGTTATGGAAATACATATAGATAAAGATTTTGTTTCCGTCGCTATACTTTGTGTCCATATTTCACAATAGTAGTATTAGAGCCACATCAATTTACTATGTTTTAGGATAATCAATACTGTCAGATTTTGATTTTATCATATATTTTTTGCATATGATGTGAAAATTTTAAACTTCTCTCATATGTGTATCTGATCAAAGTCCACATAACCCCAAACTATATATATATATGTATGTATGTATGTTGATACATATATATATGTATATGTATATGTATATACATATATATATGATAAATATGCAATTTGCACGCATCTCCCTAAAAGCAGTTTTGATGGTGGATGTGTAGTTTGGTTATGGACTAAACCCTATTTTTGTGTGTGGATGGATGGTTTGGTTCTTATTTATCTTAGTTTGTGTACTGAGACTCTGCCTTCCTCTTCCCAATGTAAATTAATGCTTTTCTACCTTTGCTCCCTTCAAATGTAACTTGAGGTTTCTCTTATTCAATGTAATAAAGTAGCAATAGGATAGTTTCTTTTCTTGCAATGATGTTGAAGATGTTCATTGCCAGTTGATTCGACCAGTTCATGAGATGAGCTGAGCATTTGGAGGATCAAGGAGGGCAGATCAATTGATCTAGATGATCTCCTAGTGGACCCGACCGATTGTCTGGAAGGATTCCAGACATCTAGGAGGCCAGACGGTCATCCTTTGAGGACCAACCAACCATTGTGAAGGAGTCCAAATATCAATTGGACAACCAACCTACCGGTCAAGAGACGAAACGACCAGTTCAAAGGTAGAACTGATCTACCCATGTTGGCAAGTGTAGGTCTACACCAATAGTAGATTCATACATCTGATGTGATGATTGACCTAGGTGGTAGTAATTCCTTGTGGCTCCAAGGAATTACAAGTAGACATGGCCATAACCATTGCTTTTTGTTTTATATTGCATGTTAACATTATGGGATATAGCATGTATATGATACATGGTGATTGGATATAGTATATGTATATATACAAAACCTCTCAATCAAAGATATTAAGTCTTAAATGCTTTCCAATAGCAATACACATGAAAATCTTGTTCAACCAAGCACGGGTTACGCCAAAGCATGGTGCACCGTCTACCTTGTGGAAGTGTGATGGTTGTAATGCAGGTACCACCAAAGTGGGGTACATTATTATCGTATTGGCTATTGGGTCAGGCTTAACTTGTGATTCTCATAGAGTCTGGGCCCAGAGGCATGCAGATGATTATGGAAAACAGTTGTGCATATCATCTATCCAAGAGTTGCATATCATACAATTGTCAAGTTTTCCTACCTAAATATTCAAGTTGTGGGTGATCAACCAAAGCTGACTAATGACTTGATGAAATATGGATCTTGGTTCATTAGAAAATTATTCACTACAATTTTCTGAATTGATACTTAAGGGTTATAAATTTGAACAAAATAATGAGAACGATAATTAATTAAAGACCTAATTGTTATCGCCCAAGTTTTAATCAAATCAAATCAAATCAAAATGAATTTTGACAAAAATACAAATTCTATTATAGAATCAATTGGTAACAACAAACAATCACTTTTCTCTATGATCAGTCCTTGAGAAAGAAAAACTTACTAGGAACAACTTCCATGACTGGTTCGTGACGCTGAGAATTGTTCTCATGCAGGAGTGCAAGCTCTATGTCCTGGAAATGCAAGAACCAAAGGAACCAGCTAAAAATGCTCCAAGGGATGACAAGGATGCTTATAGGAAGCACATTGAGGACATCATGGGTGTCAACTTTCTAATTTTATGCTTCATGAACCATGAGTTGCAAAGGCAGCATGAGAACATGGGGGTGATTGAGATGGTCACACATCTCAAGAATATGTACCAAGATCAAGCAAGATAGGAGAGATATGATGTCTCCATGGCATTGTTCAAGTGTAGCAATGTAGATGGAGATCTTGTAGGTCCTCATGTACTCAAGATCAGTGGGTAAGTGGAGAGTCTATGCGATAAAGTGGTTTTTCTATACTCTTTTATTCTTGTTCTTATATATTATCTTAACTCTACAACTCTAATTTCATAAAGTGATACTTTGACCAATAAAGTTTTTATTTTTGAGATCAAACTTTTCCAACATCTAAGGATCACTAATGTGGAGCTAAATTTCAAATTTCATATCAATAGGATATTCCTAGCCCTCTCTATGATTTTTCAAAGTTTTTCTAAGGTTTTTCCTTTAATCAAATCACATCCATATGTAACCCTGTAGTTTTAATCAATGCAAGTGCATTTCTGATTTGTCACGTGGGGCATAGGTCAGAAATCCATGGATAGTCCCCTCTGAGCCTCTGGCGACCATCTGATGGAGCGGCCACAAATCCAGCTTGGATCAGATGGCCGAGAGGTCATCCCTAACCTCCATACAACTCACCAGAACATGGCTAAAACCACGAGTCGAAACCCCGACCAATACTCCCCACTCTGACCCACCTCATGAGAAATTGACCAAAGCAACACCTCCCCCTCACTACCACAAACACTAATAACCGTCACATGGTCCCTAAAGCTTACTGGAACCGCCTCCACGACCACCCTAGTGAGCACCCCCTCTTCGAGCTCGCGAAACTCAATTGGGCATCTACAAACTACCCTCTTGTGCCTATACAACACCTCCAAAAGGATTGTCGAGGTTCCTTTGCTTCATCCAACCCTCCAATTAATCTGAATAGAGCTCCAATGGCTCCACCCTCAGTGCCTCTTGCTCTAGTCACCTTCTCCATGGTGTAGCTAACAACCAGGCTGCCACCACCTTCGCCCCTTCAATTCAAACCTCCCTTCAGCCTCGAGGAGCTCCTAACTACTTCAACCACACCTCAAGAGAACTCAGAACCACCTGAATAGAGCCCCACCTCACCTTCTTCTCCATCTCCATTTGACCTCTCCGGTCACCGCAATGGAACCACGCTCTAGAGGGATCCAAGTCTCACAAGGATGATGCCCTGACTAAGGAAGGCATCATGAAGGTGAAGCTAGATCTAGTTGTACACGATGATCCCCCTGTCTCCGTCTCAAGCTCGTCGGAGTTGACGGTAGAGCAAGCTCGTCTTGTAGAGAGAAAGGAAGAGTGGGCCCCACCTTCCGCATGGACCAGTAAGGCTATGCCACCTCAGCCTAGCCTCTTTCTTATTCGCGATCATGCAACTTGGCTCTAACCGTTGGATCTAAGCATACAACGATCAGTCCTTTTTTTCCTTTTCTTTTATTAATCCATAGTTTTCAATATTTCCAGTAAATATCCTAATCTTGGAAAATTCACTATAAATAGGAGTGTTAGAAAAATACAAACCAATACTATTTTATGATCATAAAAATAAGAGGATCATGATTATGATATCAGGTAACCCTTAGTCTTACTCATATAAGTACTCATACTCAATTATGATTCTATCTTATTTAATTATTTAGAAAATACTCGATCCTAACTAAATCACCAAAATCATGTGATTATCCTCTTTTTGTGCCTAGATAATTATGGGACATTCATTTCCAATTTATTAGACTCAATTATTAGCAAAGTCGAGTTATTGCTCTTTTTCCCTATTTTTCTTATAAAAAATGATTTTAATTATCCATCATGATCTAAAAACCACCAATTTGATCTAGAAGTCCTACACTGACATGACACTATCAATTATGGACTCAAATCCGTAATCAATGACTCATACTCAACTCTCATGACTTTAACTAAGAAAATGGCCTTTTATACTCTTTTAGGATTAAATGGTGATTTTGCCAATATAGCTAATTAGTACCAAATCTCTTATAATTTTAGGAGGACAAAGGTACCAGTGAGGAGCGTCTCTGATCTCCCCACATCTGAGTAGAAGGTATGCCATTACCCTCACTTGGCTTACAATAGTACATAGTTGTAATATATGGGTAGTAAAAACTTAACATATGATTATAGATGAAACTGATGTTATGAGGATATGGTGTTTGATTTTTTTCCATATTTGTGAGTATGAACACAAAAAATATAAGATGTCTGATCCATTATGTGATGAGCACTGAATCTATTTGAAAGAATAGTGCATTCATGAAAATACTAGATCTATTTGGTAGAATTGTACATGTAAGCACTAAATCTCTTTGGTAGAATAGTGCATTGATGTGAGTACTAAATCTCTTTGGTAGAATAGTACATATGAGCACTAAATCTCTTTGGTAGAATAGTGCATGAGAATGATCAACTGTACCCATAATGGAAGAATATGCCTAAAATTTGTGATCTCTTTTGTGGATAACTTTTCCTTTTCTTTTATGTTATTTATCTTAATTACTTATATGTTTTCCAAGTTTCTAGTGTGACTCTTTTGCCAAGTTTTAAATGAGAGGTATACTTAAAGACATGTAGGTGTACTCAGTACAATATATTTATATATTGTGATGATGTGTACCAATTTCAAATGCTTTATTGGTACCTTTTGCTTATGATGATGATGATGCACCTCTATATGTTGCCTCAAAAAAATCAGATCTTTCATTTGGATGATAAAGTTAAATGGGACTCTTAGTTTAAGTTATTTTTCTTCCACAAGTAGTTTTCTCATGTATTAAGTTTTTCTTCTATAGAATCCTATGCCTTTGGGCCCCTATGTAATTAAGATTTGGTTTATTTAAGGAAGCTTTGTTATTTCGTGCATGTATACACTTGTGTGTTTGATCCAGTCAGGGATGGGCAACTTTAACCCTTTGGTACACCTTATTTTGGTGCCTAAGGTGTAGATTGGGGTTAGGTTGTTAACCCATGGCAGATGGTATCAGAGCAGGCACATAGGTCAATATTTGTGTATCAAATACCTGGTAACGTTATTTAGACCTGAGGCAACCCATATTTAACTTTATGTTGTCAAGGTGTCTAGAAGGATACCTACAGAAGGTTTTGGCATGAAATCCTCAATCCACTTTCACATGGTTAGGGATCCCCACTGCAAGTAATCTCCATGGGTAACACAACTATTGTTAAAGTGGGAAGTTGTACCTTTAAGAAATCTATCTTCTCATCTTTTCTCAATTATGGACTACGCCAGCCACCTATTTAGTGAATTATACACACTAGGCTTCTCATCTACTTTCTCTCTCTCAACCATGATCAATGAAGTACTCTCTCTATTATGTGGGTAGATTAGGAGAATTGGGAAAAACTAAAAGACATGAAGAATTGGAAAACATATATTTATGATTGATAAAAACTTTGTTGTTTGCAATATGATATACCTCAATTAATCAACTAAATCATATCTTGATTTACAAACTTGAAGATGCCTCCAAAAATTAGATCCAAGAGAAAGAGAACTAATGATGACTCTGGTGATGAATCTAACTCAAACCCTAATAAGTCCAAGGCTACAGGTGACTGGGAGGAACAAAAGAAGGTGATGTTGGAATGCATGCATGCCCTAGACCTAAAGGAAACCAATAATACTTCCTCTTCATCTAGGACCAATCCTAAAACTACCATAAGTGACTTCCTCCAACTCAAATATGAAGCCTTTCATGGAGAATACTTAGGTGAACTCCTAGATAAAGTCGATGCATGGATCCTATCTGTTGAAAATTCCTTTAGAGCCCTTAAATGTGCTGAGTTAGATAAGGTCACTTTTGCAACCTACCAACATAGGGGGTCTATGAAGTTATGGTGGGAAAATTATTACCATACACGAGAACTCCCAGATGCCCCTATAAGTTTGGAGGATTTTAAGGTGATTTTCACTGCTCGGTGCATGCCCATATCTTCTAGAAAGGAGAAGAGGAAGCCGTTCAATAACATAACCCAAGGAACCTTATCCATTGTTGACCATGTTAGGGCCTTTAGACTCCTAGATCATCATGCTCGTCACCTTGATGAAGAGGAAAAGATTGAACACTTCATAGATGTCCTTAACCAAGAACTAAAAGTTTACCTTTGCACCTCCACCCATCCTACCTTTGAATCTGCCATCAATAGTTCCTTTACCCAAGAAATAACCTTACCAAGGCCTGACTATGCATATACCACCAAGTATAAGGAGAAGGGGAAGGATAAGAAAAAAGCATCATAAAAATGGCACGGGAAGAGGAGGAGGAAATCACCATAGAGGTCAATCATACCAAGGAGGACCAAACATAGGAGGCCAAGGCTAAGGTGGGCCACACCAAGGGCCACCACCTAATACTACCAGATGTAGGAATTGTGGAAGTATATATCCCGGAAGATGATATTATGATAGGACTGTTTGTTTCAATTGAAAAAAGGAGGGGCACATGAGGAGCAACTGCCCTAATCCGCCACATTGGATGAATCTGAATCCTAATGCCCCACCCACTCAGCTTGGATCCCCACCTACTCAACCAACTTCCCCTATAGCTTAGGCTCAGCCACAACACCGTTAGGGTAGAGTTTTTGCAATTGATGGTGAGGAAGCTTAGGCCAATGACAACCACCTGATCGAAGGTAACAATTTTAATAATTTCTTTATATATATGAAAATCCCTCTAAACCATGATCTCATATAAAGATCCTAATGTAGGTATGATATGTCTCCAAGATCATCCTGTTGTGGCCCTATTCGATTCAGGATCAACACATACCTTCATCTCTAGATATCTTGCTTCCATGATCAAGTTAGAAATAAAATATCTAGGTTTGGATGTATCAACTCCCAGTGGCAAAATCAATACCTCTATTTAGAAAACTGATTCTTGCCTTTTTCTTGTAATGGTCATCAATTTCATTCTAATTTCATTCTCCTTGATATGGAAGATTTTTACCTAATTTTGGGGATGGATTGGCTTTTTTCCAACTATGCCATGCTTGATTGTCGACCAAGAAAGTAATAATTTCTACACCTAATTCTAAATCTTTGATAATACCCGGGAGAAAGGAAAGAAACTGAAATATGATTATCTCTTCTCTTAATGTCGAAACCTTAATAGCTAAAGGATGTAGAGCCTATCTTATTGTTGTGTCAGTGTCTGATTCTAAGGTGAGACCTTTAGAGAGCTTGGATGTGATGAGAGATTATCCAAATGTATTACCCGAGGAGAATCTAGGGTTGTCTCCAGTACGTGAGACTGAGTTCTCAATTGAGTTAGCACTGGGCACCGCACCAGTCTCAAAGGCACCTTATAGAATGGCACCTACTGAGCTTGGAGAGTTCAAGAAACAATTAGAAGAACTTCTTGATAGAGGCTTCATCCATCCTAGTACATCTCCCTGGGGTGCTCTTGTCCTTTTTGTTAAAAAGAAATATGGGTCAATGTGAATGTGTATTGATTATCTCATGATCAACCAAGCCACCATCAAAAATAAATATCCCCTCCCAAGAATTGATGACCTATTTGACTAGCTTTGTACTGCCACTATGCTCTCCAAGATTGACCTTAGATCAGGCTATCACCAATTACGAATGAAGGATTATGATATTCCAAAAAAAGCTTTCAAAACTAGACATGGACATTATGAATTCGTGGTGATGCCTTTTAGGTTTACCAATGTTCCTGGAGTATTTATGAATCTGATGAATACTATCTTCTAGCCTTTTCTTGACAGCTTTGTGCTGGTCTTCATTGATGACATTCTTATATATTCAAAGTTTGTTGAACAACATCGTGAGCATCTCCAGCAAGTACTAGATGTGTTGAGAGCCCATAAATTGCATGCTAAATTATCCAAATGTGAGTTCTGGATTGGCCAAGTCATGTTTCTTGGCCATGTCATTTTGGGTGGGAAAATATATGTTGACCCTGCTAAAGTCTTAGCCATCCTTTATTGGAAAGCTCCTACCAATGCCTCTAAAATTTGTAGCTTCCTTGGTCTAGCAGGTTATTACCATCGTTTCATCCTTAATTTCAATAAAATAGCCCTACCCATGACCACACTTACAAGAAAAGATGCCAAATTGATTTGGACTCCTGAATGTGAATCTCGCTTCCAATAATTGAAATCTCATTTGATTTCTACTCCTGTCTTGACCTTACCTTATGGTAATGACGTCTTTGTAATATTTTCTGATGCTTCTAAAATGGGTTTGGGTTGTGTCCTAATGCAAGACGACAAAGTTGTTTCCTATGCCTCTAGAAAACTGAAACCTAATGAGGTAAATTACCCAGCTCATGATTTGGAATTAGCTTCCATTGTCTATGCTCTCAAAATCTGGAGACACATTCTGTATGGTGCTACATTTGATATATTCACAAATCATAAAAGTCTCAAATATCTCTTGACTCAGAAGGATATTAATCTTAGACAAAGAAGATGGTTTCAATATATTAAAGACTATGATTTCACTATTTCTTATCACCCAAGCAAGGCTAATGTTGTAGTTGATGCTCTTAGTTGTAAGAGGTCAATTTATGCATCTATCCTTACTTCTGAACCGATGAGTCTAGAACCTTTGACTTCTAGGTCACCTCAACTAGAAGAGGGCACTATTATTCTTGAAAATATCAATATTCTTCATGGTCTTCTTTTTGAACTTTTGAAATCTCAAAAGAATAGCTCTAGCTTGGAGGATATGATAGCTCTTTTAGCTAAACCCCAGACACATCTATTTGTGGGTATGGGTGGTGGACTAAGGTACAAGCATTAGATGTGGGTACCTAAGGAGTCGGAGATTTAGAGGCGTATTCTGCAAGAGGCACATGGGTCTAAGTATTCTGTACATCCTGGATCAACTATATGTATAAGGATCTACAGAGACATTTTTGGTGCAGAGGAATGACAAATGATATAGCAGAGTTCATCTCTAAGTGTCTCACTTGTCAGTAAATTAAGGCCGAATATCAATGGCCAGGCGGTTTATTGCTACCTTTACCAATTGCTGAATAGAAATGGGAAAAATCACCATGGATTTTGTGGTGGGATTACTCGTGATCAGGAAGGGACATGATGCAGTATGGATCATAGTAGATCATCTTATGAAGTTTGCACATTTCTTACCTATGCAGACTACGACCAATGTTCCTGAGCTTGTTGAGTTGAATATCAAGGAGATCGTATGGTTGCATGGAGTGCTAGTTTCTATTTTTTTAGATCGGGATCCAAAGTTCACATCACACCTATGGAAGCAGGTATAGAATGGGTTGGGTACACAGTTGAATTTCAACACAACATATCATCCCCAAACGGATGGTCAGCTAGAACGTACTATCCAAATCTTAGAGGATCTTCTTAGAGCATGTGTTCTAGATTGGGGAGGATCTTAGGATTACTACCTTCCATTCACAGAGTTTTCATACAATAATAGCTATCGATCTAGTATTGATATGCCACCCTATGAAGGTCTCTATGGTTGGCCATGTAGATCCCCTCTCCATTGGGATGAAGTTGGAGAAAGTAAGATGCTAAAGTTTGAGGAGTTGCAACTCTATGCTGATAAGGTGTATTTGATCAAGCAAAGGTTGAAGCGGGCCTAGGATCATTAGAAATCATATTCAGATGCACACAAGTCAAACAGGTAGTTCAAGGCAAGTGATTATGCTTTCTTGAAGATCAGGCCCATCCGTTCTATAGCCAAGAACAAAGGGAAACTTAGTTTGAGATAAGTGGTCCCTTTGTGGTTCTGGAATGCATTAGTGAATGTGCTTATTGACTTGATCTTCCTACAAAATATAGTATGATGCATAATGTTTTTCATGTGTCCAATCTGAAGCATTATGTAAAAGATGACAATCATGTGCTGAATCATGAGCCTCTTGGGTTGTGGGACAATCTCTCTTATCTAGATCAGCCTACAAAGATTCTTGATTCCAAAGTCAAATAGCTTAGGAATAAGTAGATCTAGACGGTGAAGGTGTAGTGGAACCATCATGGTGCAGAAGATGCAACCTAGGAACTACAAGTGGATATGGAGCAATGTTTTCCTCATCTCTTTCAGCTAGTTTAATTTTGAGGGAAAATTTTCTTTTAAGGTGAGTAGGATGTGATAAACTGGTTTTTCTATACTCTTTCATTCTTGTTCTTTTATAATATCTTAACTCTAAAACTCTAAGTTCATCAAGTGATACTTTGACCAATCAAGTTGTAATTTTTGAGTTCAATCTTTCCCAACATCCAAGGATCACTAATGTTGAGCTATGTTTCAAATTTCATGTCAATAGGATTTTCCTAGCCCTCTCTATGATTTTTCGAAATTTTTCCAAGGTTTTTCCTTTAATCAAATTGCATCCATATGTGACCCTATCATTTTGATTGATGTGAGGGTATTTTTACCCTGTCACGTGGGGCATAGGTAAGAAATATGTGGATCCACCCCACTGAGCCTCTGGCGACCGTCTGATGGAGTGGCCACAGATCTAGATTGCATCGGATGGCCGAGAGGTCATCCCTAACCTCTGCACAACTCACCAAAATGTGGCTATAGCCATGAGTCTAAACCCCCCGACCACTACTACCCACTCTGACCCACCTTGTGAGAAACTAACTGAAGCAATGCCTTCCCCTTGCCACCACAAACACGGCTAGCCCTCACACGATCCCCAAAGCTCACTAGAACCACCTCCACGACCACCCCAGTGAGCACCCCTCTCTAAGCTCGCCCAACTCAATTGGGAATCTACAAACTACCCTCTCTCATGCCTATATAACACCTTCAAAAGATTGTTGAGGTTCCTTTGCTTTGTCCAACCCTCCAATTGATCCGAACAGAGCTCCAATGGCACCACCATTAGCGCCTACTTCTCTAATCACCTTCTCCATGGCACAACTAACAACCAAGCTACCACCACCATTGCCCCTTCAATTCAAACCTCCCTTTAGCCTTGAGGAGCTCCCAGATACTTCAGCGGAACCTCAAGAGAATTTGGAACCACCTGAACTAAGTCCCACCTCACCTTCTTCTCCATCTCCATCTGACCTGTCTCGTCACCTCAACGGAACCACGCTCCAGAGGGAGCCAAGTCTCGCAAGGACTCTGCCCTGACTGAGGAAGTCTCTATGAAGGTGAAGCTAGATCTAGTTTCATGTGAGGAGCTCCTGTTGTCATCTCAAGCTTTCCAGAGTTGACGGTAGAGCAAGCTTGTCTTGCAGAGAGCAAGGAAGTGTGGGCCCCACCTTCCGCATGGACCAGTAAGGCTCTGCCACCTCAGCCTAGCCTCTTTCTTATTTGTAGTTGTCCAACTTGGTTCTAGTCCTTGGATTTGAGCATCCTACGGCCCTTCCTTTTTTTCCCTTATCTTTTATTAATCCATAATTTTCAATATTGCCATTAAATACCCTAATCATGGAAAATTCACTATAAATAGTAGGAGTGTTAGAAAAAATACGAACAAGTACTCCTTTTTTATCAAAAAAATATGAGGATCTTGATTATGATATCAGTTAACCCTAAATATGACTTGTATAAGTACTCATACTCAATTATGATTCTATCTTCTGTAATTATTTAGAAAATACTCAAGCCTGACTAAATCACCAAAATCAAGTGATTATCCTCTTTTTGTTCCTAGATAATTATGGGATGTTCATTTCCAATTTAGGTGACTCAATTATCAGCATAGTCGATTTATTACTCTTTTTCCCTATTTTGCTTACCAAAAATGATTATAATTATCCATCATGATCTACAGACACCGATTTGATCTAGAAGTCCTACTCTGACATGACACTATCAATTATGGACTCAGATACGTACTCAATGACTCATACTCTACTCTCATGACTTTAACTAAGAAAAGGGCATGTTATACTCTTTTAGAATTAAATGGTAATTTTGTCAATATAGCTAATTAGTGCCAAATCTCTTATAATTTTAGGAGGACAAAGGTACCACTGAGGAGCATCTCTGAACTCCCCACTTCTGAGTAGAAGGTACACCATTACCTTCACTTGGCTTACAATAGTACATGGTTGTTATATATGGATAGTAAAAACTTAACATATGATTATAGATGAAATTGATGATGGGAGGATATGTTGTTTGATTGTTTTCCATATTTGTGATTATGAATACAAGAAATATAAGATATCTAATCCATTATGTGATGAGCACTAAATCTCTATGGTAGAATAGTGCATTGATGAAAGTACTAGATCTCTTTGGTAGAATAGCACATGTAAGCATTAAATCTCTTTGGTAGTATAGTGCATTGATGCGAGTACTAAATCTCTTTGGTAGAATAGTGCATATGAGAAATAAATCTCTTTGGTAGAATTGTGCATGAGAATGATCAATTGTACCCATAATGGAAGAATATGCCTAAAATTTTTGATCTCTTTTGTGGTTAACTTTTCCTTTTCTTTTATGTTATTTAACTTAATTACTTATATGTTTGCCAAGTTTCTAGTGTTACTCTTTTACCAAGGTTTAAATGAGAGGTATAATTAAAGACACGTAGGCTTACTCAGTACAATATACTTATATATTGTGTTGATGTGTACCAATTTAAAATGCTTTATAGGTACCTTTTGCTTATGATGATGATGATGAAACTCTATATGCTGGCTCAACCAAAATCAGATCTTTCATGGGGATGCTAAAGTTTAATGGGACTCTTTGTTTAAGTTCTTTTTCTTCTGCAAGTAGTTCTCTCATGTATTAAGTTTTTCTTCTGTAGAAATCCTATGCCTTCGGGACCCTATGTAATTAACATTTGGTTTATTTAAGATATCTTTATTATTTGGTGCATGTATATACTTGTGTGTTTGATCCACTTATGGACGAGAAATTTTAACCCTTTTTTACACCTTATTTTGGCGCCTAAGGTGTAGATTGGGGTTAGGTTGTTAACTCGTGACAACCTAGCTAGACTGGGATTCCCCTTGGGTCAAGAGTTGGTCACTGATGTGATTTTGTAGTCTCTGCCAAAGTCATATAATTAGTTTTTCATGAACTACAACACTAAATGACTTTGACAAGCCGTTGACAGAGTTGTTGGGGATGTTGAGAATAGTTGAGACACAAATGAAGAAAGACAAACCCAAGTATGTAATGATGATCAACAATACAAAGGGGAAATCTAAAGCCAAAGGAAAAGTTGAGAAGAGTTCTAAATCTAGCTAGAAGCCCGAGTATTTAGATCTCAAGGCAAAAGGTGGAGTAAAGAAACAAATAGGAGATTGTCACCATTGTCACCATCCTATACATTGGAAGAGAAATTGCCCACTCTGTTTAGAGGAACTAAAGAAGAAGAATGATAGCATTGGGGCATCTATTTCAAGTATAAACAACATAAGATAAATTTAATTACTTCTTAAATTTTTGTATATGATACCAAATACGAGATCTAACATATTGATGTGCAAGATCTAACAAGATGTAAAGGCCTTCACCAAAGGACAAAGATGGACAATGCAGAGAAAGTGTTGTGAAATACATAGTCTACATTTAAATTTATCTTAGCTTGATGGTCATGTAATGGAGTTACTAGAACTGCTATTTCATTATGCCATTAGAATTGAAACATTTTCTTTTTGCATCTTGTAGGGACAAAGATGATTATCAATAAAGAATTATTAGTGCTTCTATTTCAAAGATATGATCTTGCATGGCATTATCCCTAAAATATCTTGTAATATTTATGCAAAATGATACAAAGTTGAATGTTAATAATGTTTACACCAAATGATTATAATTGGTAACTCAAGATTATCATAAACATTAGTCATCTTATATGAATATATGAGTTGCATGACTAGAACACATATTTATGTTGATCTAGAATCCCTTGGTTATTGAACCTAACGAAAAATGTAAATCTTATTTACGCACTAATGTGACATGAAATCCTTCACTAGATGTAGTTCTATGATAAGTCTTCCATTATATCTCATACATATGATGCATGAAGATGTTATGGAATGAATGCTATAGATAATTAACTAAAACTTCATTTTCAAATACTAGTAATATGATGATATGTACCAAATGAAATGAAAGCATTAATCTCTTGAAAATGTTCAAGGAGATTGTAAATGAAGTGTGACATTGATGAAAGTATTAAGACATTTTGATATGATCAGGTGTTGAAATACTTTATATCCATACCTTGAGTATCTTTAGGAATGCACTGTGATAATGTATCAAAAGTCAAATCCATCTAAACATGGTGATGTGTTAGAATGAAGGAATTGTACCATGATGAATAATGATATAATTATCCTCACATATAAAGTATTAACATTATTAACATTTGGTGTAAACATTATTAACATTCAACTTTGTATCATTTGGTGTAAACATTATTATGATGTCTTACAAACCATCATGGTACAATTGTACCAAATATCCTCACATATATATACCTATCTCTAAATAATGTACCACATGAATGGTTTGTAAGACATCATATATGATATGATTTGGGAATGTCCGAATAGGTCTAAAGGATTTAAACCTACATTAAGAAACTAGTTTCTTGAAAGGTTATTTCCATAAACCATGATTGTTCAGTGTTACTACTAATCCCAGTCCAATAACAAAAGTTGTTTTGTTAATAGATAACTGAGTTCGTAAAGAATCAGTGGGAAAACTCATAATGCTCGAGGTCAAGAAAGAGGTACAATGAGAACAATGAGAATTACAAGTAGTTGTGGAGTCTTAGGCTGATGATGTGACATAGAACAAAATAGGTCTAGTATAACACATCTGAGATTGGAGGATTGTGATTCCATTGATTCATATGTGTTGGTCATATATAATGAGCCAACTAGTCAACGAGAAGTTATTTCTGAGTAATGTTGAATCCATGTAAGCTGACAAGGAAGGACCTTGATATCCCCACCTAAAAAGTGCAATAGTGTCTTATGATAAAGAAGTACATGGATAACATAAGAGAGAAAGATTGGTTGAGTAATATTTTCAAATCAAGTACAAGTTGTTGGACATGATAGAAATTCCTTTACCAATTGTCATACTTGTCACTGTAGTTAGAATGGACAATGATATTTTGCATATGAAGATAAAACTAGATTCCTTAATAGGAATACATCTAAGGATGTGTACATGACACAACCTAAAGGGTTTTATAACTTCAAGAATGCAAATGAAGTCTATAAACTACAAAGTTCAATCTAGGATTGAAGCAAGCATCTCAAAAATGGGATCTTATGACTTGATAAGATAGGAAAATAATTTGACTTAAAACAAGACAAAAGATGAAATATGTGTTTACAAATAATTTAGTGGGAGAATATATGAATATTTCACATATGATGAGGAATAACACCTCAATCTTGTGAATATTGTGAACTATCATGAAAACACCTTAAGCAATGAAGGATGTGGTGAAACATCTTATGAGATAAGGATCAAGACCTATGGGATAGTTCTTGAAGGTTTCACAATGGAAGTTTTAAGCACATGCAATAGCAAAGTGTTGAAGGGGTTCAATGTGGGAAAGATTCAATAAGAGAGAATCCAAATTAGTCTCTCATTCACCTTATATTCCTATTTTTGTGAATATCATGAATAAGATTCCATGGTCCAGCCCAACAATGAATCTATCATGAGTGCAATAAATGTGTCTATCCCATACAATCTTGTATGAATGGACATGATAAGATGTTACTAAAAATTCAATAAGGGTTATTGACGAGTCATTAAAAGATATATATTAGTACTAATGAAGTGACTAAGGATATATTTCTAGACAATGATAATAGAAATAAGAGGAAGAGTTGGATGTAAAGAGTTACATTCATGCAAGCTTCCATAATGACAAAAATGATCACAGATTAAAATATGTTTGATTTAAAAGAGAAGTGTTGATTAGTTGGAAAGGTTCCAAACTAATAGCCATTAATATTAATCTACTATTAAAGCTTAGTATACTTGTGTTATGAATATAGAGTGATACTATATGGATCTAGAAGTTCATGGATGAACTTATAGATGCTCTACCCATTGATGACTCAGTAGTGATACTGTGACAATAACGGAGCTAATTGTTAGGCAAAGAATATCAAATACCATATTATGGTGGTTTCATGTGAGAGAAAAGAGATAATAAAAATGCAATATACTAACAATAAGAAAAGTGTTGCTAACCCATTAAATTAGCACAAGCACAGTAGAAGCATGTTGGACATGTTTAAGTCAGTAAGGATGAGATCCGCTGGTGATTGTCTCTAAGTGCATGTGAGTGTATGTTGGAAAGGTATGCCCATAGTGGCATTCAAATGATGATTGACATGGCATAATTACCTAAAAGGATTTGATGAATAATAATATATATATAAAGGCAAGCTTCTAATTCATATGTTTCACTCAGTTATGAGATAATGAGGATACAAAGTGAATCTCTAGAGAATGATATTACTCAATGATGTATGTCTTCAAGTATTAGCCTTGTTGAAAAGAGATCATACTGAAAACTACTAGAGGGGGGGGTGAATAGAGTTTTATAAAGATTTTAAAACAATTTATTTAAACTCAAACAACCACAATGAAAATATTGGACAAGGAGACACAGGGTTTAGAGTGGTTCCAACTATAGCAAATACTATAGCCGTCAGTCCACTACCCGGTTGCTTACCCAACCGGGATTTGAAAAGAAATTTATTTTATTACCTCGCAAGGACTTTACATAAAATACAATTTCTTTTCCCAAACCCTTCAAGAAGCCTTCACCTAGAAGTAATCGCCCAACCTTGAAGCAACCTTCCCTGGAAGTAGGTGCACCAACTCCCGTTGCACCAGCCTTCTGAAGTAGCTTCCCGTGCGATAGCCTTCTTGAAGTAGCTTGAATTCCCCTTCTCCACCTGAGAAGTCAACCCTCTCCAATCCGCAGCCTCCAACACTAGGAGTAGCAAGGAGAGTACAAAGGATAACAAGGAACAAGAAAGAAAACAGAAATTACAATACCGTTGTAAGCACAAGGCTTGATTTGCCTATATCAAGCGTATAGATCTCCTAACCAATGTGTATGACAATGTGATTGTAGTGGATAGGAGATACTAGCCTATAGGACACGAAATAGGAGCAATAGGAATGAATGGCAAGTGTAGGAATTGCTCTGTTGCTCACAAACAGATTGCAAATGTAATTGCTTTCTCAAGTATAGCACAAGTGTAGCTTAGGTGTATTTTGGTGTCCTAAGGCATGTCCTATTTATAGGAGTGGCCTATGGATACTTAAGGACGTTCTAGACAACTTCTAGGGGTTTCTAAGTGCTTAACTAGCCGTTAGGTACAAAGTTGTTGCTTTAATAACAGCTAATTAAGTTATTCTGCAGTTGCTGTCAGAGACCATCTCGGTCGACAAATGGTCGACCGAGACACCTACTCGGTCGAACTTTTGTCGACCGACAGGCTCTCTGGAACAAGTGATTTGCAACGTCTTTCTTCAACTGCCAACTAACTTATCTGTTGTGTCTAACGGCTACTTTGGATCTTTCTCGGTCGAGAAGATTGTCGACCGAGAGTGTCTCGGTCGAGGAGTTTGTCGACCGAGAATGATCCTGTTTCAAGGTTTCAATTTAGGCACTAATTATATGTGTGAGTGTGCAAAGGTGATCCTAATTAAATGGGATGACATGTCTAACTATGATGTTTGGCTAGGAAAATCTAACGCTTGATTTACATGCAATTCTAAGTACTTGTACATTATATATTTGTACAAGTTTTTACAACAATGATTACATTGCATGAAAATATAAACATTTTAGCTTGTGGATTTTCCCTAGTTGCTTTGGCATCCACCTTAGTCCTGCACACTCAAGTAGCTCGTTAGATTAATAAGAATGAAATGTTTGTCATCATCGAAACAAATGGATTTATAATATCCAATTTATCCAACAATCTCCCCCTTTTTGAAGATGACAAACATTTCCTAAATATGAAATAAAGAAATATAAAGCATGTGAGTTTCATACCTGAAGATTACCTTTTGAGTGCTGGCCACCAAGATGAAACTCATTTATATTTTAGATTTTATATTCTTTCTCCCCCTTTGTCATTTCAAAAAGATATCCAATTTGAATATTTTATTTTTCTTCTCCCCCTTAATTTTATATTATACTCCCCCTTAAATAGATATCCTATTAGGAACCTGGATTTTTGTCCAATTTAGCCACAATTTATTTCTCAATCATTTGCAAAGGATGTTAAGCCTTGTAATGATATGAGATCCTGTTAGGTTCATGGCATATGTATATTGATTTCTCACCCATTTTACAAGGGATGTTAAGCCCTGAAAATGATATGAGATTCCCTTAAGCTCATAATACATGTTGATTTCTCATCCATTTGAAAGGGATGTTAAGCCCCCAAAAAATATGAAATGAGAGTCCGTTTAATCTTTAGAATATATGAAGATGTCTCTAACCAAATACAAGGGATGTTAAGCCCTGATTTGTCTAGAGATTTCCTTTAAGAACAATATATATTATTTTGATGAAATTCTTTTTCATACAAGTTACTTTTAAGAATACGAAGGTCATAGCAAACTTCAAAATGTTTATGTAAACTTCTTAATCAAATAAACAAATTTGATTTTATAAGCTCCCCCTTAATCTTACAATTTAAGCAATTTTAAGGATTTTAAGGTCACACATGATTTTAAATTTTGATTTTGACCTTCATCAAAAGTATACTAAGATCAAGTACAATAGAATAATATCCAAACAAGCATTTTGTCAAATCTTATTTTAGGTTGCCCTTGACTACGACCATGGCACCCCTTGGTCAATTTTAATTTTAACCAAGAGGCAGATTCTGCAGATTTCCAAGATAAACATTCATATGTGAAGTATAATTTCTGCAGATAGCTATAAATATCAATTTGAAGCACATTGAGATATACCTATTATGAAGACTTAATATGAGCATCATAGTGAAGTCTTTGACCTTGATTTTTCTAGAATGCATGTTTTACATTCATTGTAAATGATGTTTCATATGCTTTGCTATGGGTACAGAAATATCAAATCCCATCTCTTCTTATACCCTTATCATAAGATTCTTTTAGAAACATATATTTTGAAAGCAAGATTAATATCTTTAAAGTCAAGATTTTTTCTTTTGATTTCTTAGAACAAGCAAATAGATAAAAACATTAATATTTTGTTCTAAGAGGCACCGTTTGGCTTGTCATAGCAACATCATCATCACAAGCTGTGTCCACAATCATTATCTATTATGTCAAGATGCTTTTATGCTAATGACATTTGCAATTATCTGAATCACAATGATCATTCATGGTTTGTATATATGAATCAAAGCTTATTTTAAACCAATGAAACATAATGATCATGATGAAGCATGTTAAGTGATACTCAATATGAAAACATTTTCTTAACAATGAAAGCATGATTAATGTCTCAAGTCTTTTTAAAGATATCAATTTGAGAAATTTTGTAACATTGTGTTCTTTGCAAGCATTTTTAATAGTCATATCACTAATGAATTATTTTGCTTGCTTATCATCAAGAATCATGCATGCAATTATCATTATCTATTTGTGTTAACACAAAATCATGCTTAATGATGAAATAGTGAAAGCATGTCCAATAGAATGATAATTTCATGAAATACAGTGATTGTAATCATTTAAAACTAAATGTCATAACACATGATTTCTATCTAGATAGATGCTTTAAAGAATATCATGTAAACATTATAAAATAGGGATTTCTAAACTTGATTTTCAATTTAGAGAATGATGTCATTTATATTCAAAAAGATCTTCAGTCATTAACAACAAATAGATAGCCACTGATCAATCAATTATTCAGCAATTTTACTGCAGACTGAAATCAGTGATCAGGTCGGTCGACGATTTCTCGACCGACTGACTGCTCGGTCGAGGATTTCTCGACCGACAAGGTTTCTGTTTTACCTACAAAACTATTTATTGATTTCAAGTAAATGTAGATTATGTCTAACTCAAATATGTAGTTTAAGAATCAGTTTTAGTTGAGATAAAGCATATGAATATCAAAGTAACATTTAGATCAAATCTCAACTTATCATATTCAAAATTTTAAGTTTTGAGGACCTTAATTGAGATAAGTTTTTAAGTTAGAGATTTAGTTACTTGAATCATTTTGTTATCCCTTTATGTAAAGTTGAGATAGACATAAGGATGTGCAATTAAAAATCTTCGGTCATATCTCAACTTAGTCTAATCAATTCAATTTGGGATTTTCGGAACCCATACTAACTCAACATTCCTTTTCTTGTATGGGCATGAAAAAGAGTAATGTCCAAGACGTGAGCAATAATGGCAACATATAGAATCAACCTCAAGTCTTTTTCTATGGTTTTGTTCTAGGTTGTTCTTTGGTACAAATGTGGCTTGATGTGCTCGTGTCTTTCTCCAACTAGGTTGTTGATAAGATTTCTCTTTGGGCTTATAACCTAGTCCTCTTCTTCCAATTTGATGATAGGAATTATCCAATATTCTATCAAGGATTCCATTGTTGCTTAACCTACTGACTTTTTGTTGCAACTTAACGATCTCATCCATTCTTTTCTTAATGTCTAGTTTTGCTTGATCTAGATTGGATGATAAAGAATTCCTTTCTTTCACTATATTGTCATAATCTACATGGGTGCAAAATATAGGTTGTTTTTGAAAGTCATTTAACTTTGCAAGTAATTCAACCTTTTCTTGATATAGAAGATCATAATTTGTTTCTAGAGTAAAAATCTTCACTTCACTACTACTTAGAGATGATTTCAAAGTACGGTTTTCAGAAACAATGTCATCTTTTTCAAAACCAAGAGTATTCAATTTAGCATATAAATCATCATTTTCGGATGTAAGAGAAAGAAGTCTAGCATTTAACTCATCGTTTGTTTTATTAGACTTCTTTAATTTCTTCTTGCACTCAATATACTTATTGTGTGTTTCTTCAAGACTAGAAATTATCTCTTCTTTTGATAAATCAAGAAGGCTTACCTCTTCTTCTTCCTCCTCATTGGTTGTAGCAATGAAACAATTCTTATGGACCTCTTTCTTCTTTTCTGTCCATGGACAGCCGATTGTTGTATGGTTCGTTCCTAAACACCAATTGTAGCTTGTTGAAAGTTGGTCCAAGTTGCTCCTTTGCCTGCGGTTGTAGTCACCTCCACCCTTCATTCTTCAAGACCTGGTTAGGGTTCCTTGAAGCCTGCTCTGATACCAATTGAAAACTACTAGAGGGGGGTGAATAGAGTTTTATAAATATTTTAAAACAATTTATTTAAACTCAAACAACCACAATGAAAATATTGGACAAGGAGACACAGGGTTTAGAGTGGTTCCAACTATAGCAAATACTATAGCCGTCAGTCCACTACCCGGTTTCTTACCCAACTGGGATTTGAAAAGAAATTTATTTTATTACCTCGCAAGGACTTTACATAAAATACAATTTCTTTTCCCAAACCCTTCAAGCAGCCTTCACCTAGAAGTAATCGCCCAACCTTGAAGCAGCCTTCCCTTGAAGTAGGTGCACCAACTCCCGTTGCACCAGCCTTCTGAAGTAGCTTCCCGTGCGATAGCCTTCTTGAAGTAGCTTGAAGTCCCCTTCTCCACCTGAGAAGTCAACCCTCTCCAATCCGCAGCCTCCAACCCTAGGAGTAGCAAGGAGAGTACAAAGGATAACAAGGAACAAGAAAGAAAACAGAAATTACAATACCGTTGTAAGCACAAGGCTTGATTTGCCTATATCAAGCGTATAGATCTCCTAACCAATGTGTATGACAATGTGATTGTAGTGGATAGGAGATACTAGCCTATAGGACACAAAATAGGAGCAATAGGAATGAATGGCAAGTGTAGGAATTGCTCTATTGCTCACAAACAGATTGCAAATGTAATTGCTTGCTCAAGTATAGCACAAGTGTAGCTTAGGTGTATTTTGGTGTCCTAAGGCATGTCCTATTTATAGGAGTGGCCTATGGATACTTAAGGACGTTCTAGACAACTTCTAGGGGTTTCTAAGTGCTTAACTAGCCGTTAGGTACAAAGTTGTTTCTTTAATAACGGCTAATTAAGTTATTCTGCAGTTGCTGTCAGAGACCATCTCGGTCGACAAATGGTCGACCGAGACACCTACTCTGTCGAACTTTTGTCGACCGACAGGCTCTCTGGAACAAGTGATTTGCAACGTCTTTCTTCAACTGCCAACTAACTTATCTGTTGTGTCTAACAGCTACTTTGGATCTTTCTCGGTCGAGAAGATTGTCGACCGAGAGTGTCTCGGTCGAGGAGTTTGTCGACCGAGAATGATCCTGTTTCAAGGTTTCAATTTAGGCACTAATTATATGTGTGAGTGTGCAAAGGTGATCCTGATTAAATGGGATGACATGTCTAACTATGATGTTTGGCTAGGAAAATCTAACGCTTGATTTACATGCAATTCTAAGTACTTGTACATTATATATTTGTACAAGTTTTTACAACAATGATTACATTGCATGAAAATATAAACATTTTAGCTTGTGGATTTTCCCTAGTTGCTTTGCCATCCATCTTAGTCCTGCACACTCAAGTAGCTCGTTAGATTAATAAGAATGAAATGTTTGTCATCATCGAAACAAAGGGATTTATAATATCCAATTTATCCAACAATCTCCCCCTTTTTGAAGATGACAAACATTTCCTAAATATGAAATAAAGAAATATAAAGCATGTGAGTTTCATACCTGAAGATTACCTTTTGAGTGCTGGCCACCAAGATGAAACTCATTTATATTTTAGATTTTATATTCTTTCTCCCCCTTTGTCATTTCAAAAAGATATCCAATTTGAATATTTTATTTTTCTTCTCCCCCTTAATTTTATATTATACTCCCCCTTAAATAGATATCCTATTAGGAACCTGGATTTTTGTCCAATTTAGCCACAATTTATTTCTCAATCATTTGCAAAGGATGTTAAGCCTTGTAATGATATGAGATCCTGTTAGGTTCATGGCATATGTATATTGATTTCTCACCCATTTTACAAGGGATGTTAAGCCCTGAAAATGATATGAGATTCCCTTAAGCTCATAATACATGTTGATTTCTCATCCATTTGAAAGGGATGTTAAGCCCCCAAAAAATATGAAATGAGAGTCCTTTTAATCTTTAGAATATATGAAGATGTCTCTAACCAAATACAAGGGATGTTAAGCCCTGATTTGTCTAGAGATTTCCTTTAAGAACAAAATATATTATTTTGATGAAATTCTTTTTCATACAAGTTACTTTTAAGAATACGAAGGTCATAGCAAACTTCCAAATGTTTATGTAAACTTCTTAATCAAATAAACAAATTTGATTTTATAAGCTCCCCCTTAATCTTACAATTTAAGCAGTTTGATGCTTCTAAGGTCACAAATAATTTTAAATTTTGATTTTGACCTTTATCAAAAGTATACTAAGATTAAGTGCAATAAAATGATGTCCAAATAAGCATTTTGTCAAAGCTTATTTTAGATCGCCCTTGACTACGACCAAGGCGCCCCTTGGTCAATTTTAATTTTAACCAAGAGGCAAATTCTGCAGATTTCCAAGATAAACATTCATATGTGAAGTATAATTTCTGCAGATAGCTATAATTATCAATTTTGAAGCACATTAAGATATACCTATTATGAAGACTTAATATGAGCATCATAGTGAAGTCTTTGACCTTGATTTTTCTAGAATGCATGTTTTACATTCATTATAAATGATGTTTCATATGCTTTGCTATGGGTACAGAAATATCAAATCCCATCTCTTCTTATACCCTTATCATAAGATTCTTTTAGAAACATATATTTTGAAAGCAAGATTAATATCTTTAAAGTCAAGATTTTTGCTTTTGATTTCTTAGAACAAGCAAATAGATAAAAACATTAATATTTTGTTCTAAGAGGCACCGTTTGGCTTGTCATAGCAACATCATCATCACAAGCTGTTTCCACAATCATTATCTATTATGTCAAGATGCTTTTATGCTAATGACATTTGCAATTATCTAAATCACAATGAT
The DNA here is from genome assembly GCA_963693085.1 of Alisma plantago-aquatica. Taxonomy (NCBI): domain Eukaryota; kingdom Viridiplantae; phylum Streptophyta; class Magnoliopsida; order Alismatales; family Alismataceae; genus Alisma; species Alisma plantago-aquatica. The sequence goes on from OY856410.1 coordinate 569,270,514, forward strand.
CATTCATGGTTTGTATATATGAATCAAAGCTTATTTTAAACCAATGAAACATAATGATCATGATGAAGCATGTTAAGTGATACTCAATATGAAAACATTTTCTTAACAATGAAAGCATGATTAATGTCTCAAGTCTTTTTAAAGATATCAATTTGAGAAATTTTGTAACATTGTGTTCTTTGCAAGCATTTTTAATAGTCATATCACTAATGAATTATTTTGCTTGCTTATCATCAAGAATCATGCATGCAATTATCATTATCTATTTGTGTTAACACAAAATCATGCTTAATGATGAAATAGTGAAAGCATGTCCAATAGAATGATAATTTCATGAAATACAGTGATTGTAATCATTTAAAACTAAATGTCATAACACATGATTTCTATCTAGATAGATGCTTCAAAGAATATCATGTAAACATTATAAAATAGGGATTTCTAAACTTGATTTTCAATTTAGAGAATGATGTCATTTATATTCAAAAAGATCTTCAGTCATTAACAACAAATAGATAGCCACTGATCAATCAATTATTCAGCAATTTTACTGCAGACTGAAATCAGTGATCAGGTCGGTCGACGATTTCTCGACCGACTGACTGCTCGGTCGAGGATTTCTCGACCGACAAGGTTTCTGTTTTACCTACAGAACTATTTATTGATTTCAAGTAAATGTAGACTATGTCTAACTCAAGTATGTAGTTTAAGAATCAGTTTTAGTTGAGATAAAGCATATGAATATCAAAGTAACATTTAGATCAAATCTCAACTTATCATATTCAAAATTTTAAGTTTTGAGGACCTTAATTGAGATAAGTTTTTAAGTTAGAGATTTAGTTACTTGAATCATTTTGTTATCCCTTTATGTTAAGTTGAGATAGACATAAGGATGTGCAATTAAAAATCTTCGGTCATATCTCAACATTTGTATATAGACTTTGTATACAATCGAGCTTCACAGACTCGATACTACTGACACCCAAAGTCTATCTCAACTTAACATAAAGGGATAACATCCTTATAATAATGGATGAGGAGATAAATCATTTGAGTGGCCTACCAATGAGAGCAATTAATGATATGAGACATGTGACGATTGAAGATCCACAAGTACATACAACTTATTTATGCAAAAAGAATGATGGCCTACATGAGTGAAAAGAATGTCATGCATGAATCTTAATGCCTATTTTTTTTAACACATGATGCATGTATGAAGCTATCTCATAAAAGAAAATGAGACTGTAAAGAACAAACAAATGTGTCATGTGAATTAATTCATCTCTTCAAGAAGACTCAAGGACATACTTTCTCCCTATGAAATTTTGATATTAGTTTTTTTCTGGCCCATAATTTTTCTTATCTTCAACATGATTGGGTTTATGCTTGGGCTTTCAATTCATACTCTTTTTTCTTCTTCTTTTTTGATGTGGAAATATGTCCCTTGCTTTAATCTGTATAAATCGAGACTACAATCCACATGACAAAAAGCAATGAGTGCTATGAAATGTATGTAATCTACATGCAATTGTTGTGCCACTAAGATGGTATGCACTAAAATTGTTCATGCATATAAATGCAACTTTAGTTTTTTTTTCAAATGCAAGAATGAATAAGCTAATATATCATGTCACCTATTATGCCATGCAATGCAATCAAAAGAAATAAGTTGGAGTACTCATTCATCTTGAGGTGGTGAGTCAAAATTGGATGGAATCACATAACTAAGAGATAATTCGTTTCACAGGATTATAGTATGTCCCTCTTTAATGACCTGTGCACAGGGTAATCTCAAGGTTTTTCTCTTAGATTTCCATTTAAGATCTCGTTATAGGCTTAATCAGTTTAGGCTCAACAACATCTTCATTCACATTCCCAATTGATTTAGATGTTAGTACATATCTTGCATCCTAGAGTTGACTTAACCAAACACTTCTTCAAGTGGTATTGCACAAATATGTCACAATTAAGCTATAAAGACGTAACCATTTCTTTTCACACACACCTACAAATACAATCTATTCAACATACGCAACCATGCATTACTGCTCCACAATTACACTAGATAGGTGTGCATCCTAACATTGCATAAACCAAAATAAAAATAAAACAACTAAGATTAAAATGCAATAAAAACTAACATAGAATGTTGTTCCAGCACCCCCCATGCTAGAATAAGACTATGTTCACATAGTCAATACTTGCACTCAAGAGGTGGAACAGTGGTACCATTGCTCAAAATGGAGGAGGTGGTTGTGGCTTGTTGGGGTCATGGGGAGGAAACATCCCCTAAAAAGATGGATCTAATAGTGGCATCTATGGTGGATGCGGGTACCCTCCAAAGTACCCCTGGTTCCAGTAATGGTCAAAGAAGGGCTATGGATATTGCTCCATCCACTGCATGTGCATGTGAACATTCTCTTGGTTGGCCAAGAGAAGGCATTCATTCCCATTTATCACCTGTTGGTTTTGGTACAACCATCGTTGTATCTCCTACACACCAGCCAACATCGACTAATGTTGTTGTTGTGCTGTCTAGATCTCATGTAGAATCCCATACATACCCACCATGTTGTGTGGGTCTTGCTCCTCTTGGGAAGGGGGTGGGGCAGATGAAGTCGAGGCAGTGTAGGTGTGGGCCCTTTTACGTGGGACCACTCTATAGGTAATGGGTATGGTGGGTTCTACCACCTCCATGTTGTCATCAGAGTCGCCATCATCACCTTATTTCTCCTTATTGTCATGGGCTATTGCCCTGGGTTTGTCTTCTTCCTCTCCCTCTTCCCGCGGCCACTGAAAATGGGCTACTCCTCGCAAGTTGAAGAATAGGTTGGGGCAGCTACGCTCCCGAAACCATCCTCGACGTGTACAGCTTGCACACACTGTGTTATGCTGTAAGCTAAGGAGGCTCACCTTTTGGAAGTGTTGGAGGTCCAGTTTATTTGTATTTTCCATCAGTGTAAGGGTTGACAAGTCAAGGCAGAGATGCAATGCAATTGGGGTGATGAGACCCCCCAAAAAAATCGACACCTTCCTTTGCACATTGCGTTAAATTGAGATCATATGGAGGAGAAGGACCCAAAGTTGATGGTTTCTCCCTCCAATAGCCTATAGAGGAAGTTGAGGTTCATCGTTTGGACCTTCCCTTAGGATTGGCCAGAACGAACAAAGATAGTGTTGGTGAAGAGGCAGTGAAGAACTCGAGAAAAGGGGTGCTTATTGTCAGTGACAGACTTGACGTGCCAGATGGTGTGGACGCCTTCTGGCTCCACAGTTAGCTGCTCCCAAGCCAGGTCATAGTCAAAATCTAAAGGGGTCGAGCATTCTGGGACGTGATCCACGTTAAAGATGTGGTTAAATTCCCGTAGAGTGATGGAGTAGTTATTGTTAAAGACGCATTAACTAACTTTGCCTTCCTGCCATTCACCTCTAAATTATTGCTCAGGGGAGACAAGAACCTCTACTAATGCCAAGAACTCAAGGACGGGGTCTGGCTAAGCCTACGAGTCATTGAAGAAAGGATTTTCCCCATCCATTAACTACTTCTCACACACCCAGTACATGTTGTTGGTGAAGCCCGCTCACTCGATCAACTCACAATATCCATATCATGTTGGCACTATCATCCTCGTCTAAATCTCTTCGTACACCTTCTTGATCTTCGAGGATGGATGTTGGATGCGTTTTGGTTGAGGAACCTACTCTCCTTGCTCCATCGAAGTTGAAGGGCCTCTCCTTGATGCCATGGTGATGATGTAAGAAGGAGGATTAGGAAAGAGAGGCTCGGTGAAGATCATCAGTGCCCAACACAGCTTTACTCTGAGTTGAAGGAGGAGTGGAGGAAGTGGATTGAAGAAAATGGATTCACCACCCCTCCTTATATAGCTGAGTCAGGTATAGTTGATACTACTGACTTTTGTGTCGCTAGTACCGAGTTGCAACCATGAATCTGTGACTAAGATGTATCGACAGATGGAGTTTGCTGATGTCTCGAGCATGGATCGCTCAGAGTTAGTAGTACTGAGTCCAAGTCAGTAGTACTGACTTGAGTTGTTGATCGATGCTATCAACCATGATATGGGGACTGCATCTGCCATTGAATTGAGCATCCATGGATTTCTGACGGCATGTGTCTGTACTACTGACTTGTCCATCAGTAGTACCAAGTTGGAAATTCTTTCTCAGTATTTTCAAATTTTCATCTAAGTGTCTCGACCCTAGGGGCACCAAAAAGTCAGTAGTACTGAGTCCAAGTTGGTACTACCGATTTCTTATCAGTTAGGAACTCAAAAATCTTTAGAGACTCGGTAGTATCGACTGGTAGAGTCGGTTGTACCAATTCTATCTTTCTTTTATGGATGTCTTATTGACGTGAATTTGGTACTATTGACTTGAGGACTCGGTAGTACTAACTCTGTAATTTTGCACACTCCAACAAACAAGACAAGGTACCTTTCTTCAAGAAATAAGAATGAAAAGACAACTACAATGATAAAATGATACTAAATAAAGAGAAATGAAGGTTGGATTGCCTCCCAACAAGCGTCATTGTTTAACGTCCTATACTAGACATTCCTAAGAGAAAGAATCTAATGGATTGCCAGGAGTTGCATTTCTTCTATTCTTGGTTCTACTTCCCCACCATAGTAGTGGACATTAACAAGGAATGACCTAGTCTCATCTATAATTTTCACAACACCATGGGGCAAAACCTGCTCAATCACAAATAGTCCACTCCATTTGGACCTCAATTTTCTCGGATGTAACTTAAGTCAAGAATTAAAAAGAAGAGCCTTTTGTCCTGGGAGAAACACCCTATTCAAGATATGTCTATCATGAATCTTTTTCATCCTCTCCTAATAAATCCTAGAACTTTCATAAGCATCCATCCTAAGCTCATCTAGTTCATTCAACTCTAATAATCTCTTCCTACCTACTTCATCCAATTCAAAATTTAGCTTTTTCAATGCCCATTTCACCTTATGCTCAAGCTCTACTAGTAAATGGCAAGCACGTCCAAAAACCAACTTAAAAGGTGTTGTTCCTATGGGTGATTTAGAGGCCATCCTATATACCCAAAGAGTGTCATTAAGAACATAACTCCAATTTGTCCTATTAGTTGAGACTGACCTTTCCAAAATCTTCTTCACTTCTTTGTTGGACACCTCAAGTTAAACTTGCGTCTGTGTGTGGAAGGAAGTACCCACTCGGTGTTTCACCCCATATTTACTCAATAAGGATCCAAATTTCTGGTGGGTTAAATGTGATCCATCATCACTAATAATCAATCGGGGGACACCAAATATGCATAAAATGTTATCCTTCACAAATTTGCACACAACTTGTGTGTCATTGGTGCGGGTTGGAATTGCTTCCACCCACTTAGATACATAGTCAACCGCAAGTACAATGTAGATATTAGAATTAGATCACACAAATGGAACCATGAAATCAATGCACCACAAATCAAACACTTCAACCTCTTGAAGTACATTTCACGGCATCTCATGTCGCTTAGAAATGTTACCTGCGCATTGACATGCATCACAACGACGAACAAAATCATATGCATCTTTAAACAATGTTGGCTAATAGAACTCAATCTCTAAAACTTTAGTCGTAGTCCTAGAGCTAGCATGATGCCCTCCTGTAGGTAACGAATGACAGTGTGACAAAATGCTCTCAACCTGACATTCAGGTACACATTTCCTCAACAATCCATCCCTACATTGCTTAAATAGAATCGGGTCATCCTAGATTCTCAATGAATGGAAAAATCTCTTCTTTTCTTGGTACCCCCAATCTGCAGGCATCTCTTTGCAGACTAAATAATTAACAATATTCACAAACCAAGGATCCTTGGTCTTAATAGTAAAAAAAATTCATCTAGGCAATCTGCAACAATAGGGATATCTACATCCTTATCATTCACTCTTTCCAACCTAGATGGGTGATCCGCTAACACATTTTCCACCACTACCTTGTCTTTAATTTCTATGTCAAATTCTTGTAAAAGTAAAATTTGTTGATCTAGAGATTATACATTGTCCATATTTTGATAATGACTTAACCATTCCATTCATATGTATCTAATATGTGTATTCAAGATTGATTTCAAGCTTTAGGTACACGAAAAGGATCAAATTACACAAGCCCTAGCTTGTCCAAGTTCAAGTCAAATGCAATGCAAATATGCTAATAAGGAAATCACTTCAAAAGACCTTAGAAGAATTTTGTAATCACTTGTATTGATGATATGACTTGTAACTAAGATGAGAAAAATATGTGGGACACTTAATACCAAGTTTTAATCACTTTATAGCCAAATTATAAAATTGATCACAGGTTGTTGATCGGTCGAGTTACAATCTCGACCGATCCTATGGTTGATTTTCTAAAGATGGCAATCCATCGAGTTGTGCATTCACAGAATTCGACCGACCGACTCACTAACCGAATTTGATTTTGGTTGATCAGTCGAGTTCCCCATAATAAACTCAACTGATAGTTTGAAATTTGTGTTTGTCTTTTAGTCGATCGGTCGAGTTACCTTTATTGAAACTCGACTAAATGCACTGTATTGGAAGAGGTAGATGCAGTTCTACATTTAGGGTATGAACTTTGATATGTGGAAGGTTATGGTCACACCTTACAAGGAGCCAAGCGGAGCTGTTGCAACATGGAGTGAAGTTGCACTCAAGGAGGCTCAACTCAATGCCAAGGCCATTAGCATCCTCTATGCAGCCCTCGCCCCCATAGAGTTCAACTGGATTTCATCATGGGACACCACCTATGAGATTTCGGACAAGTTGTGCATCACATATGAAGGAACAAAGCAAGTCAAGGAGGCAAAGATCTACATGTTGAACAACCTCCTAGAGAACTTCAACATGGGAAAGAAAGAAGGCATTGTGGAGATGTATTCAAGACTCAATGTCATCATGAATGGGCTGGCTGCATTGGGCAACACTTTGGATAGAGGCGTCATCACCTCAAAGATCTTGAGAACTCTTCTAAAGAGGTGGGAGTTAAAGTTCACCTCCATTGAAGAAGTGAGTATCCTTGGTGACATCGCAACTGAAGAACTCATTGGCAATCTTCAAGCCCATGAGCCTAGACTTGACAAGAAAAGCAAGAAGAGAAGGAAGCCAAGAAGATCAAAGATAGTGCTTTCAAAGCACAAGTGGAGGTTACCATCCTTCAACAAAAACTTTCTTTCCAGACTTCTCCCTCCTCCTCTAGTGAAGATGAAGGCCCTAGTGAGCATGAAGCTAACTACATCAAGGGCAAGCACTTCAAGGGAAAGAAAGCCTCCTCCTCCTCTACTCCGAGATGCTACAAGTGTGGCCAAAAGGGGCACTACAAGAGTGAATTCCCAAAGTCAAGAAATTCACACCACAAGAGCAGCTCAAGGAAGGAAGAGGATTACAAGATGGAGAGAAAACACAAGAGGAAGGACAAGAAGCAAAAGAGACATAAGAATGCAGCTCATGAAAGAAGGAGGAGTGCCACCTTTCTCTCATGGCATCTACAATTAAAGGCATTGGTGAGGTAAGTGAGGTAAGCTTGCATGAATTGTCTAAAGAAACCATTATTTACATGCTTATTACTACCCGTTCATCTTTTGCTAAATGTAAATCTAAAAGAAAATAGTGAGGAAAAATTATTGATGATCTTTATGCTAAGCTTGAGATTTTGGAATTGAATGAGAAAACCAACCTTGAGAGTATTGATAGTTTTCAAGGGAAATACCTTGATCTTGAGCTCCAATATAATGGGGTTGAATTTGAGAATGGTATATACCTTAAGAACATTGAGAATCTTAAGGAAGAGAACCAAAATTGCCCTAAAGAACTTGATTTGCTTAAAACTAAAAATCCTAAGTTTAAGTTGGTTATTGATGCTCGTAGAGAAGAGAGATATGTCTATATCAAAGAGATTCAAATGCTAAAATCTGAAAATGCTAGGTTGCTTAATCAAGTAAATGATCTATCTTCTAGACCTTTTTTGCCTAGTGTTAATGTTTCTTCTACCTCTCTTGAAAAGGATTCATATCTTACTAAATATTTATGTCTTGAGGCTGATCTTGTGCATGCTAAGGATGACATATCTAGTTTATCTTGTACTATTATTTCTTTGAATGATGATAATCATACATTGCACTAGTACATAACCGGCCTTTAGTGTCGGTTTTGTAAGGCCTTTAGTGTCAGTTTCTAAGAGACACCTATGTCGACGCCGCTAAAAGCCCAATTGTTACGCATCGGTCAACCCTTCGCGCGCCACTGAAAACGTGCTGAAAATGCGCCAGTAGGGGGTATAGGCATCAGTTATTAGCTCTAAAACCGACGCCATATACCTTCACACCACAGAAAGGGCACCATCTGGGGCACTAGAGGCGTCGTTTATTAGTGATAACCGACGCCATCTCACCAGCTACCACGACCGTGTTGACCAGCACGGCCGTGGTGTATGGCCTCTAGGGAAATCGACGTCGGTTACCAGTAGTGCAGCCGACACTGTTACCCTATGTCGTTAGTTTTATACAAATATCTGACACATGTTTTATGTCTGGTCCTCTACCACGGCCGTGCTGGACAGCACGGCCGTGGTGTCTGGCCTCATTAGGGAAATCGACATCAGTTACTAGTATGGAAACGGACATTGTAACCATATGTCGTTAGTTTTGTTCAAATAACTCACACCTATGTTTTTATTTTTTTTCTGTCAGTCTACAGACATGTTGTGGCTAGTCGCAGGATGAGAAATTTGCAGTTCAGTTATGAACTGCAGGTTTTACGACATCCATTGATGTCTACCAACAACATGCCACAAACCTGCAAAAATTAACATGATGGACAATATTATATATATGTGATTCACACTCGTGTATAAGAACATTTAATTCATTTCTTTTTCATCAAACGTATGTAGAAACTAGTAGCAACCTGTAGTTCCATTTATTTCATCTCTTTTCACATTCAGACCCATGTAGAAACATTCATGTATTGATGATTTTCACACACAATTCATAAAAATTCATTCACATTCACACAAAATTAATTATGAGAACAAAGTTATTCTTTATTCATCATTGTCATCATTGTCATCATTGTCAACAAAATCATATTGAAAGAGCCATGAAACAGCAAAAGAAGCCACAATGAAGGGAAGCATGATACAGATACAATACATAAAGTGCAGCACACACAAGTGTTTCAGATTCATATAACAACATGACAGACTAACACATATATAGTGCATAACAACATCATCGCCGAATTTACATACAACACTATAGCTTAGTACATATATAGTGGGACTAAGGTGATGATCCCACCTGCTAAAACATGTTACTGACAACTACATGTTACGACTGGGAGGTCAACATTCAGCAACTGTATGCATTAGCAGGAGGACAAATAGATTTCAGCACGAGTTAACATTGAAGAAGGTCTACTAACCAACACTGAGCTAAACAAGTTTATCATTGTAGCCTAGTAGACCTTCTTCAATGTTAACTGATAAACTTGTTTAGCTCAGTGTAGGTTAGTAGACCTTCTTCAATGTTAACTCGTGGTGAAATCTATTTGTCCTCCTGCTAATGCATACGGTTGCTGAATCACGACCTCCCAGTCGTAACATGTAGTTGTCGGTAACATGTTTTAGCAGGTGGGATCGTCACCTTAGTCCCACTATATATCTATATAAGCTTAGTGTGGGATGCTTGCTTTCTCTCCGAATGTTGCACTTTGGATTTACAAAGCAATGTCGATGGCCTGCATAGCTATGTCATGGTCGTCCTGCATAGCCTATAGTCTTTGGTGAATGCCTGCAAATTAAATAGAATTGCTATTAGCTAGTATCCTAAAAATTTGATAAAAAACACACTTACATAATATAATTATAAATGAACATATAGATAGAAACCTCAGGGATATATTCTTAAAACTTACATTGTCAGGCGGTGTAAGCACGTCCTCACCCTCACAGTGATCATCAACACGGTCATCATGAGAACATAATAAAAATATAACCATCCATGCCTCTAATATTGTGATCTTTTATCAATTAACAATCCTTCATTATGATCCCCTCAAACATACAAGTCATTGTGATCCCCAGCTTCAATGTTTGGTGGTGTTGGCAACCCAACTGAGAATGGATTGGAGTCATCATACTTATCATAGTACTCTTCTTCATCTATAGGATCTTCAATGAACTATCTTTTACCATGAAGAACAACCGACCATTTATCATTTGCAGGATCATCGATATTAAAATACTTCTTTTTCCTATGATGCCAATATGAATGGTTCACCCTTCTCGCCAATATTTTCAAAGTTCACTAACGTGAAACCCAATTTATCCACTATAACTCCTTGTTGTTGTCAACCCAATTACATTTAAAGAGCAGAATTCTGAAATCTACATAGTAAAACTCCCATATGTCTTCAATGACACTGTAATATGACATTTTAGCTTCACGTGGACTTTTATCCTTTGCACTTGCAAAAAACAATGAAGACGCTTGAAGGGTGACCCCACTATTTTGGATGACACTCTTATCATCTTGACGCTTTGTGTAATATGAGAAACGATTTATGTCAAACCCTTCATAAGACATAACATTCAATTTTGGTTTAAAGGTGAGGCATTTGATGGTTTCATTAACATTATCTGGTGTTTAAGATAGTTGATGTAATACTTTATCTTCAAACCACTTAATAAATGTCTTGTTATGCTCTCTAGCAAGCCACATTGAATTGGATCGAGGATATTGTCTCTTGATGAAATTGGTATGTCGATATAAACACTCACTTCATCGATGTTGTGTAAAATATACAAGTGACCTTGCTCCAACTGCTCATGGCTGATTACTTTCACCTGTGATCCCAAAACTCCTTGCCAAAATGCTCCTCAATATTCTTGTCATTCACGGGAGTGTCATTACCACTCAAAAAGTCATTGCAAAAATCCATAACCTCTCTCACCACATAACCCTCAATAATACTCCCTTCAGGCTGATAACGGTTTCGAACATCACCTTTAAAACCGCTCATGTATCTTTCAAAGGGATACATCCAATGCAAGAAAACTGGTCCCAACATTTTCACTTCCCTAGTCAAGTGGACAACAAGATGTACCATGATATCAAAGAACGACGGAGGAAAATACATCTCAAGCTGACATAGGGTAACAACCACTTCTCTTTGCAAATTATTGAGAGTATCAGGGTCAATAACTTTGTTGCACAGACTGTTGAAAAAGAAACAAAGTCTGGTGATTGCAAACATTACATGCTTCAGCAATATAGATCTAATTGCCATAGGCAATATTTGTTGTATTAGAATGTGACAATCAATAGATTTAAGACCTATCAACTTCAGATCTTTCATTGATACCAATGTACGGATGTTGGATGAGTAACCCTGTGGCACCTTAATATTTACCAAGCATTCACAAAATGCTTTCTTCTCCTTTCTAGACAACGTGTAACAAGCGGGAGGTAAGTATGTTCTCCAATCGCTACTAACTACTTATGTTAATTCTGTCCTTATTCCCATTTCACGTAGGTCCATTCTAGATTTTATCCCATCTTTAGTCTTACCTGGTATATTCAACAGAGTACCGATGACGCTATCACATACATTTTTCTCAACGTGAATGACATCGATACAATGCCTGACTGTCAAAGAACTCCAATAAGGAAGATCCCAAAATATTGACTTCTTCTTAAATAAAGACTTGTCACTCGTTGTGGCCATCGTACATTGTGATCTCTTACAAAATTCATTGGCGATGTCTTTCACTCTTTCATAAACATACTCCCCTGATATAGGTTTAGGTGCACTACGTTCCTCATTCCGTCCATTGAATGCTTTACACAACCTAAGATACGGATGAAATTTTGGAAGAAACCTTCGACGACCAAGATATACAGTCTTGTCGCCGTGTTTTAGTCGTATTGAATCAGTATTCTCTTGACATATAGGACACACTTTAGATCCTTTGACACTATATCCAGACAAATTCCCATATGCTGGAAAGTCATTCACAGTGCAAAACAACACATCATGTAAACAAAATGTCTCTCTTCGTGCAGCATCATAGGTCATCACACCTTCACCCTAGAGTTTCTTTAAGTCATCAATCAGAGGTTCAAGATAAACATCGATATCATTTCCAGGTTGTTTAGGGCCCGATATCAACAACGACAGCATAACGTACTTATTTTTCATACACAACCAGGGAGGACGATTGTATATAACAAGCATGACTGGCCAAGTGCTATGTTGGCTACTCAATGTCTCGTATGGATTCATCCCATATGTACAAATCCCAAGTCTTAGATTCCTATCCTCTTCACCGAATTCAGGGTACAATAGATCAATCTTCTTCCACTGTGGGGAATCAAACGCATGTCGTAGGATCCCATCATTATTTTTCTTAACATCTGCATGCCACCTCAAATTCTTTGCATCTATAGGATTGGCAAACAAGCGTTGAAACTGTGGTATTATAGGTAGATACCACATCACCTTGGTGGGAGAACCAGTTTTGGACTCCCCCGAAGTCGTCAATTTATACGTTGACACACCACATTTCGGACAATCTTTCAAATCCACATAGTCCTTTTGAAATAATACACAATCATTCTTGCATGCGTGTATCTTCTTAGCCTCCATTCCCATTGGGCACAACAATTTCTTTAATCGGTATGTTGAGATCGGCAGCTCATTTCCTTCAGGAAGAATTTCTTTCAACAAAAACAACAATGACGTGAAGCTTTTGTCGCTCCATCGATTGTTAGCTTTCAGTTTATAAAATCTCAACACAGTTCTAAGCTTCGTAAACTTACAACCCGTGTATAATGGTATCTCAACATCATGCACAATGTTTTTAAACATGGGAGGTGACCCGTGTATAATGGTATCTCAACATCATGCACAATGTTTCTAAACATGGGATGTGGATCAGTGTGCTCTACCCCACAACTATCCAGCATCGCATCAACGATGTCTACTGGAACTGGTTCATTCACATCTACGTCATCGGAGGCAATTTCTTCTTCCACACAAGCACTGCTATCGACATCCACTAGTTTTAGGTTTGAAATCTCTCCATGCCAGTGCCATTCTGTATAGCCTTGTACAATCCCGTTGCACATGACATGACTTCTGATTTTGTCACCAGTACTGACTTTCAAGTTGTTACCGCAATGCCTACATGGACAGTAGAACCTATCTCCAGGTTGTTTCCTATGTTCCTCGGCAAATCTAAAAAAACTAATCAAGACTAGAAATAAACTATGGGGTGCAGCGATTGCGAATGGACATCCATGATCTATCCATTCTATGATCAAAGAGAAAATAAGTATATATTACAACAAGATTAGGGTCTAGGGTAAACAGATTAGAGTTTATGGTTAAAACTTTAGGGTTTATACATGTGATGTCATTCTTAAATGTGTACCACCTATCCCATTCTTGAACAGCTAATCTCACTAGTAAGTGTATAATGTGTATTGGGTTTTCAAGAAAATTTCGGCAGCATTTCCCCACTGTTCTCAAAGTACATATGTACTTAGAGAACAAACGGGGAATGCTGCCGAAATTTTCTTGAAAACCCAATACACATTATACACTTACATCCTAAGTGAGATTAGGTTTTCAAGAATAGTCCCAAACCGGGAACTATCCAAGATTTACTCCTAATGAGTAAATCTTGGATAGGTTTCTAGGCCAACAAATACAACACCAGTTCCTTGTTCACAACCCAATTCAACACACAATTTCTTATAAAAATATTTGTGGACAGCCATAACAAGATATCAATGCTTCCTAAATTAATCAACATTAATAGCTTATGAATGTTTAGATGCATTTATACTATCAATTCCTAGGGTTTACTGAATTAGGTCAAGCATGAGGATTAGAAGCAAAAATATATGCAAGCATAAGATTTATTAATATCCTACGTTGATTTACAATAGCAACATCTAAATAAGTAAACTCAAAACATTATATAAATAAATATAATCAGTAGATAAACAAATATAAAGCAATAGATAAAAAAGTACATCTCAATTGATAAACAAATATAAATCAAGATATGATTAAATAATTTTAAAAAGTAGATGAATAAATATAAAGCCCTAAATTTAAATAATGTGATGAATAAAAAATCATTAGATGAACGATTAGATAAGTAAATACAAATCAATATTTAAGTAAATACAAATCAGAGCGTCTTGCTCTGGAGCTGGGAGAGAGAGTGAGATAGATGGTTTTTGGGGATGTTTACCTCTGTTTGAACCCAGTCGGGCATCTTGCTCTGGAGCAGGGAGAGAGGGCGAGACGGATAGGTGCATGTGGAAGCCGAACGGGAAGGCCGAGCAGGCCGGCAAGCGTGGACGAGTGGTGAGAAGGTAGAAGGCCGGTGAGCTCCTGAACCAAAATGGAAGTGATCATTGAAAAAATACTAGACAATCATGTTTTGTTTCATATACAATGTTCAATTTAAATAAACACTCCCTTAGAGATGGTTCCATTACCTTTGATTGGTCGTTGCAGCGGCGTAAGCAGTGGCGGCGGCAGAAGGCAGAAGGAAGGCGGCGCCGGAGTTGGAGTAGTTAGAGAGCAGGCCGCCGGAGTTGGCTGGAGCAGTAAGAGAGCAGGCCGTCGGAGGCGCCAGAGCAGTAAGAGAGCAGGCCGACAGAGTTGGCAAGAGAGCTGTTAGAGAGAAGGCCGCCGGAGAGCCAGAGACCAGGCCGCTGGAGCAGTGAGCGGCGGCGGCAGAGGAGCAAAGACCAACAAACGGCGAGCAGTAGGTGGCCAACGAAGAGCAAGGAGAACGGCTAGCAAGCGGCGGCAAGCAGGTGGCTGACGGCAAGAAGTAGGTGGTTGGCGACGGGAAAGGAGAACGGCCAGCAAGTGGCGAGCAGTAGGTGGCCGACGGCGAGCAAGGAGAATGGCGGCGGTGGGTGGTGACATGGAGGGAGTCTGCTTGCTCACCGCCAGAATCGCCAGACCCTCATCCGATTGCAACACAAAGAGAAAGGGGAAGAGTCGGGCTCGCTCGCGTGATATTAAGTTAACATTCGGTGTCAGTTACTCAACAAAACTGACACATAACACTAACAGTGTCAGTTAACAACACAAACCGACACATGTGCCCCATGATAATCGTCGGTTTTAACTAGAAAAAACCCGATGTCTATCTACATATGCCGATTAAAAAATTGGTTCTCGATTAATGACCATAGTCATCGGTTTTTTTAAAAATCCGACGCTCTAAGGGTGTGAAAAATTTCCCGCGAAGAGCGCGGGAAAACCCATAAGTGTCGGTCATTGTTGTAAAACTGACGATCAAAATGTGCCCAATTTCTGTTTCGTGAATAACCTTTCCTCGTCGGTTTATTAGTTAATGACCGACGCCATATGTTAAATTTTTGGAGATAATTTTTTCGCTGGAAATTTTGGATTTGGCAGTTAATTTTCGGCATCGGTTTGTGATTAGGTAACTGACACCGAATAAAAGCGATACCCGTGTCTGGTCTCCCTTCACAGGTTGATGTCGGTTTGTTTTATAAATCGACGTTGTATTGTTTAGGTGTCGGTGTATTATTACAACTGACACCTTTAAAAGTGACGTTATAAGCCATTTCTGTAGTAGTGTTGAGAGTATCCCTACAAAAATTCCTCAAAGGAAAGAACTCCCTAAATGAAATCCTTGACCATTCTACCAAACAAAGTGGTACTAGTAGTTTGGGATTTGTAGGGGGGGCTCAAAGGGCAAGAGTAAGGCCAAAGGTAAGAAAAAGAGCAAGGAGACCTCTTTCTTTGTAGGAGAGCCTTTGGGCACCAATAATCATATGGTTTGTTCTCATTGCAAATGTGATAATCATTATTCTACTTATTGTCCTTACAAGCCTAAGGGAACTAACCCAAAGATAAAATGGGTCCCCAAGCTAACTTTGGATCCCAAAGTTTGAGTTGGGAACCGACATTCTCCTTTCTTGCAGGAAAAAGATTGATGGATTGTTGATAGTGGTAGCACAAAGCACATGACTGGTGACATAAGCCATTTCAACAATTTCACAAAGAAGAAAGGAGGATATGTCACCTTTGGGGACAACAAGAAAGGTAAAGTCAAAGGTGAGGGTGATGTTGGTGAATCCTTGTGTATCAAGAGTGTTCTTTTTGTGGATGGCCTACATCACAATTTAATTAGTGTCAGTCAACTTTTTGATAATGGTTACCTCATGCTATTTACTTCTTTTGAATGCTTGATTCTAGATTCCCTCACCTACCAAGTTATATATAAGGCAACTAGAAGTCATAATCTTTATGTTATTGTTCTTGATTCTATTAAGCATGTGGTTGGCAGATGCCTAGTAGTCAACTTGAATGATATTTCTCTTTGGCACTACCGGCTTGGTCATGTAAATAAGCATCAATTAAAGAAGTTGAACAAAAAGGACTTAGTCAAGGGACTTCCTAAATTGGATGTTGAATAGGATGATGAATGCCAACCGTGTATACAAGGAAAGTAAACCAAGTCCTCCTTCAAATCCAAACGAGTCCTTAGCACTAAGAGAGCTCTTAAGCTTCTTCATATTGATCAATTTGGACCAATGAGAATGCAATCGCTTTGTGGTTCCAAGTATTGCCTTATTATTGTCGATGATTTCTCTAGATATACTTGGACCTTCTTTCTCATTTCCAAGAGTTATACGCTTGACGTTTTCTCTAGTTTTTGAAAACGAGTTGAGAATGAAGCTTCTTGACGAATTGTTTCCATCTGTAGTGACCATGGGGGAGAATTTGAAAATGAGCTTTTTGAGCATTTTTGTCAAGAATCGGGTTATGCACACAACTTCTCTTCACCTCAAACACCTCAACAAAATGAGGTTGTAGAAAGGAAGAATAGGTCTTTATAGGAGATGGCTAGGACCATACTTCTTAAGTATGATACTCCTAAGAAGTTTTGGGCTGAAGTTGTCAGTACCTCATGTTTTGTGCAAAACCATGTTTTTACTCATCTTTCACTTAAGAAAACCCCCTATGAACTATGGCGTGGTAGGAAGCCTTCTATCAAGTATTTCCACATTTTCAGATGTCCCTATTTTGTTTTGAATACCAAAGACTCTCTTGACAAGTTAGATCCAAAATTTTATAAGGCTTTCTTTCTTGGATATAGCACTACTAGCAAGGCTTATAGATTTTTTGATGTTGATCTTGATAAGATAGAAGAATATATTAATGTAAATTTTATTAAGACTAACCCCTCTATTCCCAAAGATTTTGTTCCAAATGATGATGTTTCAGGTGAAGTAATTCCTATACTTAAAGAACTCAACATCACCTAAAAGGGAAAAGAGGTGGCTACTCAAGAAGAAGACAAAGATGATGAAAAGAAGGATCCAACTCCCCAGTTTTCAAAGAATCATCCAAAGGAGCTAATTTTAGGTGACCCATTTGAAAGAGTGAAGACGCGGGCTGCATTCAACAAAGAACAAGCCAACAACGCCTTCATCTCACAACTAGAGCCTAAAGATGTCAAGCGAGCTCTTGGGGACGAAGAATGGATCCTAGTTATGCAAAAGGAGATGGAACAATTTGAGAAGAACAAAGTTTGGACCCTTGTGCCAAGACCAGGTGATAGAAAGATCATTGGCAGAAAATCGGTCTACCACAACAAGCTTAATGAAAGTGGAAAAGTGGTAAGGAACAAAGCAAGGTTACTGGCTCAAGGCTACAATCAACAGGAAGGTATTGACTTTGATGAGACATATGCACATGTATCTAGACTTGAGTCTATTCATATGTCATTTTCTTTTGTTAGTTATAAAGATTTCCTTTTGTATCAAATGGATGTTAAAAGTGTGTTTTTAAATGGTACAATTGAGGAGGAAGTGTATGTTGCACAACCTCTGGGCTTTGAACATGATAATATACTAACCATGTTTATTTGTTGCAAAAAGCTCTCTATGGACTCAAAAACGCACCAAGGGATTGGTATGAGAAATTAAAGAACTTTTTGTTAGATCATGGTCATATCATGGGCAAGGTGGATTCTACCTTGTTTCTAAAACACACTTCTAACAATTTTCTTATCATTCAAATATATGTTGATGATATCATTTTTGGCAGAACTAACCTTGATCTTTTCAAAGAATTTAGTGATCTTATGTAGAGTGAATTCAAGATGAGTATGATGGGTGAATTAATATTCCTCATTAGTTTTCAAATCAAACAAACAAAAGATGGGAACTTCATCAACCAAGGCAAGTACACAAGTGAACTACTTAAGGGATTCGGGATGGAGAACACCAAGTCGATGGACACACCCATGTCAAACACCACCAAACTTGATAAAGATGAAGAAGGTGAGTAGGTAGATGAGAAGCTCTATAGATGTATGATTGGAAGTTTACTTTTTTAACTGCCTCTAGACATGATATAATGTCTTGTGGTAACTTGTGTGCTCGATATCAATCACATCCTAAGAAATCACATTTTATAGATGTTAAGAGGATTTTAAGGTACTTAGCCAAAACCCCAAATTTTGGTCTATGGTATCCCAAGTCAAGGGACTTTACTCTTACTACTTATAGTGATGTCGATTATGCAAGATGCTTGATTGATAGAAAGTGCACAAGTGGCACTTGTTTTCTCCTAGGACCATGCTTGGTGTCTTGGTTCTCCAAGAAACAGATCACAGTGGCATTATCAACCACCGAGCCAGAGTACATTGCAGCTGAGAGTTGTTGTGCCCAGGTCCTTCGGATGAAGCAAATGCTCCAAGACTTTAACATTCATTTTGATGCTTCTCATATCTATTGTGATAATACTAGTGCAATTAACTTGTCTTACAATCCTATATTGCATAGTAGAGCTAAACATATAGAGGTTCGCCATCACTTTCTTCATGATCACATTGCCAAGAAGGATATTTATATCCCACATGTGGACATGGAAAATCAGTTAGTGGACATTTTCACTAAACCTCTAGCTAGAGAGCAATTTAACTTTATTAGATCAAAATTGCATATAACTACTTTGAATGAATCTGATATGCCATCTAGCTAGTTGTCATCTATCCTATATGTTTTGCACCTATCTTGATCATCTTTGCCTGCTAATATGCTTAAAATTGGTTTTTGATGTTCACTTTTCCTTTTTTTCTCTTGTTTTTGGGTATTTTTTTCAAACACATGTTTTATCACAAAAATAGTACTCAATGATGAGTGATATGTGCCTAAATATGTTTAATATACATAATTGATTTGAAAAATAAATTTAATTAGCACTCAAATGACTAGAAATTAAGTTTTATGGTTTTAGGACAGGTTGATCATCAATCGAGTTTCCCCAGGACAAACTCGATCGATCCATGGCTGAGTGCTTTTTTAAAAAGGGGTATCGGTCGAGTTTCCAGTTCACTAAACTCGATCGATCATCGGGCTGAAGCTCACTTAAGTTGGGTTTGGGTGACTATTCTCCCTTTAAACTCAAGAAAAGTCGATTGATTCCACTCTCTCAAGCCCTAAGCTCTCAACCCTCGACTTCCCTTCCCTTACCTAGCCCTAATCTGACCTAGGGAGACCCTCCTAGACCTTTCCCCTTGTTAAACCTAGGTGTGTGAACGTTTTGGTGTAGTGGTGTGTGCATTTGATCACTTCTTCCTCTCCATTTCACCTCCATGGCTTCAAATAGAGGGAAGAGAGCCACCCCTAGTAGTCCACCATCCTCCTCCTCGTCTTCTTGCTTGATCCCCTTCGATGAGACCTTCTTTGTCTCAAACAAGGTTGTTAATCGGTATAAGGATCCTCTTTCATGGAGTCCTTTTCCCTTTAGAGCCCTCTTTGAGCCTATCCTTAGATGCAAAGACGTCATCGATCAAGTATCTAGGTTTCTTCAAGTTCACCACCTATCTTCCCTGGGTGTCGAATGTGCATTATTCAATAACTCCATCTCAAGAACAAAAGTTGTTAAAAAATTCTACACAATTTGCATTAGAATTACGACTCCCTTGTACTCCCAACTAATACTCAAGTTATCCTTAATTCTATGATAGTTGGGAATAAGTTCCAAATCTAAGAGGATATACTGAACAACTTTTTGTTAGGTGCCAATGAAAATGACTCCTGACGTAAGGATTATGGTGAGTATTTTGACCTGCTTGACCCTGAGGGTTTCTACAAGCAATACGATATCACACTTCGTAACATCCATGATTACTTGAAGAAACCTTAGGTTCCCTATAAGAATAATAGCACCCTACCCTCCTCCTCCTTAGATCTTAAGAAGCGTATATTATCCCTAGTGGTCAACTGCAACATCCACCCCAAGAAAAACCAAATGGATATTGCAGAGAACATTGCGGTGATAATGTACTGCATCTTAGAGAATGTAAGAGTCAAGCGGTGTAGATACATCCTCCATCACATGACTTGATTTGACTCTGGTAAGAACACCCACAGCACCCATCTTCCATATCCTGCCTTGATATGTGGTCTTTTTCAGTTTGTCACTAAGAAATCACTCTTATTTGACTTCCACTACAGACCTGCCTAGAATCTGACTTCCACTACTGACATGCCCGGAAGGAAGTGTGTATCACTGAGACCACTATCTAGAAATCCATGCCTATTCTTTCCTCCACCACACCTAGTGCCTCACCCTTTGCCTCTACCTCAGGTGCACATGCCTCTACCTCAACCCGAGCTCCTCCACCTCCTCAACCTACCTGACCTAGACGTGCCTCATTTTGTGTGTCTAATGAAGCCCTCATGGGTTATATGATACACCAATAGGCATACAACCTCTAGGTCATGGGGAACTTGCACTAGGATTTATGTTCAATAATGTCACACATGAACTTATCCTGTGCACACCCATACCCCACCTACCATCCATACCCAAGCAGTGACTATGCATCCTATGCATATAATCACTTTTACCCTGCCTCTGCACCTTCCGCTACTGCTCCCAGACCCTTTTTTGCTGGTGGACCTACTCCTATCATCCTACCTCTACCTACTGGCCCATTGGCCACTCTTCTTTCTGGTCTTGGTGAATCTGCTCCTTCCTTCCCTCAGGTTAATGAGCTCTATGCTCTTGGTATGACTTGGGATGAGAAGAATGCTCGTTGGCCCGATCATCGCTTTAGACCTTCTATTGATGAAGAGATGTCAGACCAAGCTGATGATGAGACTGTTGATGCTGATGAGGATGTCGGTGATGGTGATGATGATGGTGTTGCATCTGACAATGGTGATGGCTCTGGTGGTTCTAGTGGTGACTCCAGTGATGAAGGTGATGTTGTTGCACCTTAGCCAGAGATGATGACTATGAGCCTAATGTCGAGGATGATGATGTTGTGGATGATGTAGATATATATGACCTAGATGTTTAGTTGTTCTTAATTTTTAGTCTAGATTTTGATCATATATATCTTTCTAGGATATTTTGTATTAGAAACATTTGAAAACATGATGTGAGCTATACTATTTTATCTTTACCTTTTCATCACTTTTTCCTTGTAGTTATTTTATGAGAACTTGCATTTTGGGTTGTAATCTATGTTCTATGCACTTTTACTCTTTGATCTATAATATATTATTAGTTGGTGCCCTGGTTCACCATATTTTGATCATGACTTAGAATGCTTGGTTCCCTCATCTCTGTTTGGTGTATGTTTTTGAGATTGCATGTTTGCTTATCTGCTTGGTTGTGTTTGGATAACACCTACTTGTATGCTCTTCTACCCCACTTACTTTTTGATAATGTCAAAAGGGGGAGAGAAATTCAATGTCTTAAAACTCAACCATATTGCTTTTTTTGCCTATGTGATCCTTTTCTTGTTCATTATATGCTATATCATGTGACTTGCTAAAGGACCATATAGTACATGTATGTTGTATTTCTTTGTGTTGAAAGACCAACTATGTAGGTTAAAGTACACATAGATTGAGGGGGGTCAATTCACATTGTTCAAATCTTGAATCCCCCTAATTCACAAGGCAAAGGTAAAATTTCAATATCCTTTTTAATATGTTTGAGGAATGGTTTGTCATTGTCAAAAGGGGGAGAATGTTGACTTAGAGGTTATACATTGTCCATATTTTGATAATGACTTAACCATTCCATTCATATGTATCTAATATGTGTATTCAAGATTGATTTCAGGCTTTAGGTACATGAAAAGGATCAAATTACATAAGCCCTAGCTTGTCCAAGTTCAAGTCAAATGCAATGCAAGTGTGCTAATAAGGAAATCACTTCAAACGACCTTAGAAGAATTTTTTAATCACTTGTATTGATGATATGAATTGTAACTAAGATGAAAAAAAATATGTGGAACACTTAATACCAAGTTTTAATCACTTTATATCTAAATTAGAAAATCAATCACAGGCTGTTGATCGGTTGAGTTACAATCTCGACCGATCTATGGTTGATTTTTTGAAGATGGCAATTGGTCGAGTTGTGCATTCACAGAACTCGACCGACCGACCGACTCACTGACAAAATTTGATTTTGTCTAATCGGTCGAGTTCCCCAGAACAAACTCGATCGATAGTTTGAAAATTGGATTTGTCTTTTAGTCGATCGGTCGAGTAACCTTTATTGAAACTCGACCGAATGCACTGTACGGAAAATGTAGAAAAAGTGATTATAACTGTTTGTGACTTGTTTGGACAAAAATAGATTTGTTTCCTTGAGCAAAAATGGCTATATTTCTACCCTAATTGTTCCCCAACTCAAGGGAGCACCCCCAACTATAAATGGGACCCCTTGGAGTTCATTCCAAGTATGTTCATTTACTACATTCAAGGTCCTTTCTATAGTTGAGTGTGCTACTACTACTTGAGCCACTTTCCCTTTTTAGTTTACACTTCATTTCATGATTTTTGAGTGATTTAGGCTTCTTGTAAGAGAGGTCCACCCTTGTGCATGTAAAGCTCTCAATCTTCCACTACTTCCCTATCCCCTTCCTACATGAAGAAAAGGTGAAGCTAGATCAATCGAGTGAAGAAGGAGTTGTAGCTGGTCCTCTTCAAGGTTGTTGAAGAGGTGGTGATCTTCTCTAGGTGAAGGAGAAGGAAAAGGCTGAAGATCAAAGAGGAGAAGCAAGGTCCTTCAAGGCAGAAGACTTGAGCTTGAGTGGGTAAGACCTTGGTGAAGGCTGAAGACTCAAGCTAAGTGGGTAAGCTTAAGGTGGATATCTCCTGATGGTTGGATGGGTAAGTCCTTTAGTGGTCTATTGCTATAAATCTCTTTGGTGATAATATAGAGAAAAGCACTTGCAAAGTCCTAGAGGTTGACCTCTCTAGGTGGTGGACTGACTCACTTTGAGTTTGAAGTGTGGAACCACTCTACATCCCTTTGTGAAGTGCTTGCTATCAATCTCTCACATCCTTGCTAAGCTTGTTAGATAGGACTTCAAATTTCCATTAAACTATTGCTCCAATTTGAAGGTCTAATCTGTTTTGTGAGAAATTTTTGTTGTTCTATTCCCCCCTAGAGCCCTTAGATCCAAAAAAATCCACCTAATTAATCTAGGTTTTGCATTTTTCTTTTATAACAGGTATTTGATGGCAGCATGGTTGGTCCAAACAATCACCTTAGCCCCCACTAGGGATTGGCGAAACTTCTGAAATGCAAAAACAACCGCTAAGAGTTCTTTTTATGTGGTTTTATAATTAAGTTTCTCATCATTCAAGGTTTTGGATGCATAATATATGACAGTAGGATCTTTATCTTTGTGTTCACCAAACACAACTCCCACTGCATAATTAGATGCGTTACACATCAACTCAAATGATAGGCTCCAATCAGGAGCTTACACAATAGGTGTTGAGCTAAAATTCTCCTTTAGTACTTCAAAGGCATTCAAGCATCGTTCATCGAAAGAAAATTCAGCATCTTTTTCCTACAGTTCTGACAAAGGTTTACCCATTTTTGAAAAATATTTGATAAAACAACGGTAAAACCCAGCATGTCCCAAAAAGCTCCATACTCCCTTCATTGATGTCGGTGGAGGTATCTTAGAGATAACTTCTATCTTAATTCGTTCCACTTTGATACCCTTCACTACTACAGAACACGCCTTTGGCGTCGGTTGTTTAACCCCCTTTGGCGACGGTTTTCAAGCGACGCCTGTGTGGGTGTCGCTAAAGGTCAAACTCTTTGGCGTCAGTTTTCTAACCGACGCCTATATGATCTATAGGCGTCAGTTATATATAGTTGGCTGACATCTATAGGGTTCACGCCACAAAAAGGGGCAACACCTAGGACACTTTCTGCGTCGGTTAACAACTGAACAACCGACACTTATATGGTCTATAGGCGTCAGTTATATATAGTTGGCCGACGTCTATAGGGTTCGCACAACAAAAAAGGGAAACACCTAGGACACTTTCTGCGTCGGTTAGCAACTAAACAACCGACGCCTATATGGTCTATAGGCGTCGGTTTTATACGAATAAGCGACGCCTTTTCCACCCCGGCCATGTTGTCGGGTTGTTTGTCATATTAGGCGTCGGTTTTTATCCAATAACCGACGTTGTAGGCCTTTGATGACGGTGTTCTATAAGTAACTTACGCCTATATTTTAATTTTTTTTCTTATCAGTTTGTAGGCCTACTGTGGCTGGTCAGCAGGATGAGAACCTGCAGTTCAGTTTTCTAAACTGCAAGTTTACGACATCCATTGATATCAGCCTACAAACATGCCACAAATCTGCAAAATTAACAAATATTTTTTCACACAAGTAGATACAATCAGACATCAATTCAATTCTCACATTCACACATGTAGAAATATTCCAATACATGTAGAAACATTCAGAAATATTCATTTACAAAATATCATTCAGCATCGCTATCAACATCCCAATCATATCTTACAATCTCCACTACTTGTATGGCTTTTGCCCATTCTTCTCTTACTTCATTTAATGCTTCCACCGTATATGGAGCATGTACATTTTTTAAGCATTTACCTATAGTGTGGTCAGTTTTAAACACCTGCAAAGAGAATGATGTATATATAAGTAATAATATAAAAATAAGATTGATATATTTCATACTAACTAATGAGACTATATATAATACCTCATGTATGGTATTAATATCCAATGTGGCATGTCGGATAATCATCTGCATAAATTGCATCACATAGTATGCGCATGCCCAGCCGTTGTCTTTTGTAGCGCACTATAAATTGAAACATACAAAATATTAAAAAATACAACTAAGCACAGTTCACATAAATAATATATACATTGGAGTCGGGAACTTACTTTTACGTTCTCCCAAATTATTGGCTGGTTCTTTCTCCTTGGGACATTTCCTCCAGCATTTTTAAATGCATCTAAACCCCTACATGTTAATGTAACACAGTAAATTGCATAATTAAATAGTAATGTAATAACATATGTTAACAGATATAAAAATGAAATATTTCTCACCAGAATAATGGCATTCTCATTACGTGTCCAATTTTAGTGTTCAATGTACTTCCCACAGGATCTAGATAATAAACAGTGAACGTCCCGGGGACAATAACTAGTAACTCCCAATGTCTACCGCTAGAGGTAAAAAAGTTAAAAATTAATAACTCAAAATGCACAATAAAAATGGAATTTTCTTAAGTCCAAATTATAAATAAAGTAAACTTACTTGACATTGAATGGGGCTATTATTATCGTCTTCTTTTGCTGACTGAAAATTGTAAAAGCATCAATACAGTATTGTTGAACACTATCAGGGTCTTTAGCTACCATACTAATCAATGATGGAATAAAAAATCCCACATGATCAAATGCAAATTGTTTGCATTGATCTTCGACTAAGTAGCTGCAAAACATCTATTACGTATGCATTAATATATAAGAAACTAGATCACCGGATCTTACACAAGGTATATAGATGTATAAACAAGATCTCACCTTATCCATGTTTCTATCATTGATGTATTCAGCCAATCATACATAAACAGCTCAATAATATCTTGTATAAATAAAGATCTATCGTATGATTGACCTGCATAATCTGCTTCTAAAGAAACAATTATAGGGCAACGTATATTATGTGCCCGTAGCCAACATGTAATTCCCCTACAAGAAGGACCTAACGGGTATTTTAGGTCAGTTGGAACCCAACTTGGTAATGCAGGAAGAGGAGGTGGAGGCCTAGGTGCTCCGGGTGTCTTCTTTTTAACCTGTATATATAATTTCAGATCAGTTGACCTCATATATACACATTAACAATCTAAAGTAATGCAAATTTATATTACAATTTCAGTAGTGTAGACGACATCTGCTTTGGGCCACAATATCACCCCACCTTCTGCCTCAGCAAGTGTATCAATATCCGGGTGGGGATATAGCAATGTAGCTTCCCTCCAATCGGGTAACACACATATCGGGCTCACACGAACGTAGCCCTGTGGCATTGGAGTCCCGTGAAACATTGCCCCAGTAAGGGACGGGTAAGCCTGCGCCTATGCAACAACATAGTCTTGCATTCTTAAGCGGCATGGCTTCAATGCCTACAAATTTATGTAAATAATTTTATACATATATACATATCATCTTGAAAAGACTAGCTACAATGTCATAAATAATACTTACAGCAGACGTGTTAGGCGGTGGGTCTACAGGATTACTTGTAGTCTGTACATCAGGAGAAGAGTGGGTCGCCATAGGCTGATTGGAAGCCTATGATGCTTGCCACCACATCAATTCTTCCTTGACCTTCTCAGCAACTATATCATTGACCTTCTTGGCAACTATATCCTCGACTCTCTTATTCTCCTATACATGGATAAAAGAAACATTAGCTTCTTATTATTGAATTCCCTTTTGCAGTAACATTCTTAAAAAAGAATAGGTTACCTCTTCTTGTGAAAGTCCCGCTTTGGGTTTGTGCTGGGATGGCCCAAAGAATGCTTTGATTCCCACACCAGCACCTACACCCGTAACACGTCCAGGATGCTCTGGGTTACCCAGAGCAACTGTCAATTCATCCCTTGTGCCCTGAGGGATGAACGTGCCTTGTTTCCTCTGCTCGTGCAGCTCCCGCTAATCACCATCAATAGAAATTGGTAAGTTAACACCACAATAATCAATATTCAAACGATTACTCTAAGAGTTGTATTTTACCATTTTCGCAGCCGCCTCAGCAGTTACGGGCTTCTTTATTTCACCCTTCTTGTTTTGCCACCCATCTATCCAGATATCATGATGAGGCATGAGTGTGGCACACTCCTGAGTAGCAGCAGACTCCTAAGTAGCCGCAGACTCCGCCTGTAGTCTTTGGTGAACGCTTGCATAGCCCTTTGGACCCATAGTGTGGTCATGCACATTCAGTGCACGCCTTGCTTTTTGCGCCTCACTGAGGGCCTAGTTAGTATGCACATTAATGATTTGGTCAGTAGCACTAAATGTTAATCTTGAATAGGTGAATACAATGTATATTAATTAAATTGGGAGTGACGCCTAATTCCTTGAATTCTTCAGATTTTCTTGAAGCAACAAAATTGTCCCAATCTTCTTTGTCCAAGAAGTTCCACTATTCAAGGGCTGACTTCTACTTCTTATCACCATCTTTTATGTATTCTCTGTTGAGATTTGTCCTATAGTTCCTAAGCATCTTTCCAGCATGTTGCATCACGCTTTTATGATGCATCTTCTCATCCAATGCAAACAGATTCTGTAAAATAGAATTCTTATTAACTAGTATCCAAAAATAGAATTGCAAATAATATAATTTTTAATCTACAAAATAGAATTGCAAATAATAATAACTCATGCATAAATCCTTCCATATCAAGTCTTTCTTCCCCTGAGGAACTTTATGCCAATTATCATACTTAACACCACAATGGCTTCGAGTGACACACCCAAGATAGTTTACAAAATTATTGCGGTTCACTCCAATGCCAAGATGTTTGGTGTTGCACATCAAGTTTCTCCAATGCTTCAGTGGGTACCTGTGCATCATCAACCTAAAATTTGACAAAAATAAACACACTGAATTAGTGCAATATAGAAATATGGGATATATGACATAACTAGAAGATAATGAATTTTATATAAATACAGGATATGTTTTTAGAACTTATATTGGTATCCTTGCCATGCTCCTCATGGACAGCATGCTCATCATGGACTTCATGCTCATCATGGACATCATGCTCATCATGGTCATCCATCTAAAAATGTCATTAAAAAGGCAAACATTTAGCATTTGTATTAACTACAAGATAATGAAACATCAAATCTGAAAATGATCTAAAATCCAAAGCCCTAGAATGGGTCAAGTTCAAGTCAAAATGGCTACAAGTGTGCGTTTTGGGTTTTCTATGTAAACGACCTTAGAACATCTATGTAATCACTTGTAATGATGAATTGACTTTTAACTTAGAAGAAAAAAATGTTTGGGACAAATTTCACCAAGTGCTAATCACTTTAAATGCAAATTAGAAAATGGATTACAGGCACTTGGTCGGTCGAGTTTTCCTGGATTGAAACTCAACCGATCATCCTTGGTCAATTTTCTAAAGATTGCATCGGTCGAGTTATGTGAGTGCACAACTCGACCAATGCAATCTTTAGAAAATCGACCAAGGATGATCGGTCGAGTTTCAATCTAGGAAAACTCGACCGACCAAGTGCCTGTAATCCATTTTCTAATTTGCATTTAAAGTGATTAGCACTTGGTGAAATTTATCCCAAACATTTTTCTCTTCTAAGTTACAAGTCAATTCATCATTACAAGTGATTACATAAATTTTCTAAGGTCATTTACATAGAAAACCCAAAACGCACACTTGTAGCCATTTTGACTTGAACTTGACCCATTCAAGGGCTTTGGATTTTAGATCCTTTTCATGTAACAAGCCATTTAGCATTTGTATTAACTAGAAAAAGGCAAACATTTATCATTTGTATTAACTAGAAAAAGGCAAACATTTAGCATTTGTATTAACTATAAGATAATGAAAAATCAAATCTGAAAATGATATTGATATTAAGAAAGCAAACATTTATCTTCAATAAAAAAATATAAACATACATGCCTCTAAAATTGTGATCTTTTATCAATTAACAATCCTTCATTGTGATCTCCGTGCACATATAAGTCATCATTAGCTTCAATATTTTGTGGAGTTGGCAACCCAACAGAGAATGGACGGGAGTCATCATACTTATCATAGTACTCTTCTTCATCTATAGGATCTTCAATGAACTGTCTTTTACCATGAAGAACAACCGACCATTTATCATTTACAGGATCATCGATATAGAATATTTGTTTTGGATTTGCATGCCACCTCAAATTCTTCGCATCTTTTGGATTTGCAAACAAGCGTTGAAACTGTGATATTATAGGTAGATACCACAACACCTTGGTAGGAGAACCAGTTTTGGACTCCCCTGAAGTCATCAATTTATATCGTGACGCACCACATTTGGGACAATCTTTCAAATCTACATATTCCTTTTGAAATAATACACAATCATTCAGGCATTTGTGTATCTTCTTGGCCTCCATTCCTATTGGGCACAACATTTTCTTTACTCGGTATGTTGAGATTGGCAGCTCGTTTCCTTCAGGAAGCATTTCTTTCAACAAAGTCAACAATGAAGTGAAGCTTTTGTCGCTCCATCTATTGTTAGCTTTCAACTTATACAATCTCAACACAGCGCTAAGCTTCGTAAACTTAGCACAGCCTGTGTATAACGGTATCTCAGCATCATGCACAATGTTTCTAAAGATAGGAGGTGGATCGGTGTGCTCTACCCTACAATTATCCAGCATCACATCAACGATGTCTACTGGAACTGGTTCGTTCACATCTACGTCATCAGAGGCAATTTCTTCTTCCACCCAAGCACTGCTATCGACATCTACTGGTTTCGAGTTTGAAATCTCTCCATGCTAGTGCCATTCTGTATAGCCTTGTACAATCCCGTTGCACATGACATGACTTTTGATTTCCTCACCAGTGCTGACTTTCAAGTTGTTACCGCAATGCCTACATGGACAGTAGAACCTATCTTTAGGTTTTTTCCTATGTTCCTCAGCAAATCTAATAAACTGATCAAGACCAGATATAAACTCTAGGGTGCAGCGATTGCGAATGGACATCCATGATCTATCCATTCTATGATCAAAGAGAAAACAATTATATATTAGGACAAGATTAGGGTATACACTTACATCCTATCCAAGATTTACTCCTATTATCTCCAATGAAGTCGGACTCCATGCAAACAGTATATAATTTAGTGAGATTAGGTGTTCAAGAACAGTTCCATACTGGGGACTATCTAAGATTTACTCCTAATGAGTAAATCTTGGATGGGTTTCTAGGCCAACAAACACATGTGATGTCATTCTTATATATAATAAATGTGTACCACCTATCCCATCCTTGAACACCTAATCTCACTAGTAAGTGTATAATGTGTATTGGGTTTTCAAGAAAATTTCGGCAGCATTTCCCCACTGTTCTCTAAGTACATATGTACTTAGAGAAAAAATGGGGAAATGCTACTGAAATTTTCTCAAAAACCCAATACACATTATACACTTACATCCTAAGTGAGATTAGGTGTTCAAGAACAGTCCCAAACTGGGGACTATCCAAGATTTACTCCTAATGAGTAAATCTTGGACGGGTTTCTAGGCCAACAAACACAATAATAGATATGTAAATCATATCATTAAGAGCATGGTTTCATGTTAGGTCATCATAGGTCAGAATAATCCACTAGAATGAGAAACAAATGTCTCATGGTGTTAAAATAGCATAAGAGTATTAGATCTTGATTCTAGAGTGTACAAGTAGAAATATTCATTAAGTCTATGTGATTAAAGATCAAGCAGTGTAATAAAATAGGGTTTACCTCTGTTTGAGCCTAGTCGGGCATCAACAGGGAGAGAGGGCGAGACGGAGGGTAGGCGAGTAGGCAGGCAAGCAGGCAGGTGAGCAGGCGACGGGCAGGGAGACGGCGGGCAGTAGTAGATGATCAATTAATTCCTGAAACAATACATAAATAAATACAAATCAGTACATAAATAAACAAAAATTGATATCCTGATTGAATCACGTCTATATAGGCATCCAATACCATCATATCAGACATCAAACAAAATAAGTTAAATTTTAACCATCTTTAAAACAAAATAAAGTTATTATTTGCTATAGATATCCAATACGGTTTAACATTTGCAATGTTGATCTATACAGATCCTCCTAAAGATAAAACCCAGGAAACCCAAAAATGTTGATTTGATAAAAGAATTTTATAGAAAAAAGGTTAATGAACAAAGGCTCTAACTAGTTCCTTCTTTTACAATTGAAAGTAAGCGTTCAAAATTTCTAGCGACTAGTAAATTAATAAAACTACTAGTAATAGTTATAGGTAATCAATTCCTTAGATGTTGAAATTCCATTCCTATCCATCTATGTGTGCAGGGACATATCCAAGGTTGGTATATATAAGAAAAGACTAAAATTATGGCTATTATATCGATTTGTGACTTTGTGACTAGACATCTAATTAAGAACAAACAATAAGACTAAGTTAATTTAGCTCAATAAAATGGAACAGA
Organism: Alisma plantago-aquatica; assembly: GCA_963693085.1. NCBI lineage: Eukaryota > Viridiplantae > Streptophyta > Magnoliopsida > Alismatales > Alismataceae > Alisma > Alisma plantago-aquatica. The sequence goes on from OY856410.1 coordinate 569,302,159, forward strand.
GTCAAAGGAAAAATTATAAAATGATTTTCGTTGGCTGTAGCAAGGTCTGTTGATTTCTCTATTATTTAATCACATATGCAATTACCATATAAAGATGTTTGAATGAATCTAAACTAATTAATTTGATTAGAAGCTGAAAATAGTTGGCCATTAGAATGATTGGACTCAATAATTGTAGAAGGTATGCAATACAAATCAGTACAGGCATCGCCCAGGCATCCCAGAGGCCTAACTAGGCTGGGTGCTTGGGTTTGGGACCCTAGGTGAATTCCTGGCCGCCTAGGCACACCTAGGTGCCGCCTGGGTAGGTCGGCAGGTACCTGGGCAAGCGAGCAGGGCGAGGTTGAGGTGAGGTGAGGTCGAGCAGGTCGAGCAGGTGGGCGGCGGCGACATCGGCGAGCTCTAGGACCGTCGGTGCAAGGCAGGCAGGTAGCCGCAGGGTAGGCAGGCGGCGGCGACACCGGCGAGCAGGGAGCGGCGGAGGCACAGAAGGAGCAGGAAGCGGTGGCGGAGCAGTGGCGGTGCACAAGCAGCAGCAGCGGAGGGCGGCGTACAAGCACAAGCAGCAGCAGCAGCGGGGGAGATTCTCACAGTGAAACAGAATAAAGGGGAAGAGTCGGGTGATCGTGGGATATTAAGTTCATAAATGGCATCGTTTGTTTACAAAACTGACACCTAAACCTCTTGAGCGTCGGTGGATCGTAAAAACCGACGTCCAATTGGACAATATTTGCCCGAAATTATTTGGCGGGAACCACAATCAGCGTCGGTTATCGACGGATAACCGACACTGAATGTGACACTTTTCACGCAAATTCTCATCATACATAGGCATCGGTTTCTATCTAAATAACCGACGTTGTATGTGACACTTTTTATTTTCGCTCGAAAATTGGATTTCGCGGGTGATTTTAGGCGTCGGTGTGTTTTACCTAGCCGACGCTGAATAGAAAGTGGTACCCGTGTCTGGCTAGTCTTTGAATATAGACGTCAGACTTACTGAATAGCTGATGTGGAATGTTATAGGCATCGGTGTATGTAAATAACCGACGCCCAGAAAAGCGACACTGAATGTTGTTTATGTAGTAGTGCTTGTTGCACACCTTGTGTCCAAGCACTATGCCCTCAGTCACCATGATATGATGCTTCTCCCAATTCAAGACTAAGTGAGTTCCCTCACACCTTTGTAAAACCTTATCTAAATTGTATAGGCAATCACCAAATGACTCCCCATACACACAAAAATTGTCCACGAACACCTCCAAGCACTTCTCTACCATATCAATAAAATTGACAAGCATACAATGTTGGAAAGTGGTAGGGGTGTTGCAAACGCCGAACGACATCCATCTATATGCAAACGAGCCATAAGGATAGGTGAAAGTAGATTTCTCTTGATCCTTTGGCTCAATCAAAATTTGATTATAACTGGAATACCCATCGCGGAAGCAAAAGTGTGAACGATCGGTGAGTCATTCCAAAATCTTATCAATGAAGGGTAAAGGAAAATGATATTTTAAAGTGAAGATATTCAAACGTTGGTAGTCTATGCATACATACCCCCTGTCACCAACCTAGTTGAAATCAACTCATTATCTGCATTATTTGTGATAGTGATCTTCCCTTTCTTAGGAACTACTTGAGTTGGGCTAACCCACATAGAATCCAAAATTGCATAAATGATACATGCCGATAGGAGCTTGCCCACTTCCTTCTTCACTACCTGAGTCATGATCGGGTTGAGTCGCTACTAAGGTTGAACTATTGCCTTGGCTCCTTCTTCCAGCCAAATTTTGTGCTGGCACAATCTCGGAGAGATTCCTTTGATGTACTCTATAGACCACCCAAAAGCAGCTTAGTGGTTCTTCAACACAGAAAGCAACCGCCCCTCTTCTTCACCGCTCAAGGAAGATGATATGAACATCGAGAGCTTCTCTTCTATAGCCAGGAAGACATACTTCAGATGTGGCGGCAATGGCTTCAATTCTAACTCAGGTTGGCTCAGCAGAGATGGGACTAGTGGTGGGGGAGGTGGTCCCAAATCTTCAAAATATCTTGTATAATACCAAGGTACCACCTTCAGCATTAATACACACTCCTCTAGAGAGTGTTTGCACATGATGTCCTCTAATGTATTCATCAACCATGATTCCAAGGGTAATTGTGGATATGTCTACATCAAGGAATCAATAGTGACCTCCTCTATGGTAATCAGATCATAGTCTTCTTATCTTACATCTGGGTAATGCATTGCTTCTTTTAGTGAGATCACCTTAGTGTTTTCAATTATATCAAATGCTAGAGTGTCTTTTTCCACATTGGTCATCACATGAGCCATGTCAAGGAATGCCTTTTCCAGACACATAGAAATTGTACCCTCCATGTACTGCAACATTTTGCACTGTGATGTATCCCCTCTTTCTTTTGAGTGCTCAAGCATTTTAATCTCAAACCAGTCATCATGAGTGCCCATGTTTAGACATCCTCTGCCTATTTCTAGAATCATATCAGGAGTGGCTTGTAATAACCTACCTATCAAGAGTTTTTTTCCTTTATCCTCCTGCATTTCCATTACCATGAAATCAATAGGAAAAACAAATCTGTCCACTTTCACTAGAACATCTTCACAAATATTGTATGTCCTGACCACATAATTGTCTTCCAATTCAATAGTCATTCCACTTTTCCTAGTCTCCTTAAGATCTAGCTTCTTGAAAGTTGACAAAGGCATGAGGTTGATAGTAGCCCCTGAGTCACATAGAGCTTCATCGAACTTAGTCATTCCTATGAAGCACGTGATGTTGAAACAACCAAGATCTTGTATTTTAGGAGGTAGTGTTCCTAGAATAAAAGCATTCACCTACTCCTTTAACACCACCACATCAGTCTCAGGCATCCTTCTCTTCTTATTGATTATGTCTTTAAAGAACTTTCCATTCGATGGTATCTTCTCAATTGCATCAATTAGTGGAATATTGACAGATAATTTCTTAAATCCATATAAGAATTTCTGGAACTATCGGTCCACCTTGGTTTCCTTTAAGTTGTTTGGAAAGGGCACTGGGGTCATCGGTGTCCTCTGGTGAGGTGGGACATATGCTTTTGATCTTGAATCCTCCACCTCATCAGTGTGCTCCTCAGTTGTCTTCTCTTATTCCAACACGTCCAATTTACCTACATCTGTTGTCACAGTCTGAGTTTTTGTTCCTATAACTTCATCTACATCTGAGCTTGCTAGTGCCTCATTCAACAATGTCTTACCACTATGAAGTAGGAATGTTGTGACGTGTTGATTTCTAGAAGGCATGTTAGTATTTGTTGGGAACCCCTACTGGTTTCGCTGCTTCAATGTACTCACATCCACTGCTATTTGAGAAATATGAGTTTCTATGTTGTGGATCCATGCCCCTTGGTTCTGGAGTTCTCTTTGAGTTTGACCTATACACACTTCATTCTGACTGACAAGCTTTCCAAGCATTTCTTCAATACGGTCAATCTTCTTTTGTTCGTGTTGATATTGTACCTGGACACTGAACTGTTGTGGCTTAGTTGTTGCACCTGAGATGGGTCTTATTGGAAATTGTTGGGTTCCTTCCATGATAACATAGGATCCTTCCTCCATGCGTATTCATTGCTCCTATACTACTGTTGTTGACGCACAAACTTGCACTCTTCATCTTCTTCTTCTGAAGGTGGTCTATCGTTAGCATACAATTTTTTAGCAATCAGGTCCAACTTCTCATTTAATGTAGATATGACCTTGGACTCACTGACACTTTTGACGGTTTCCAGAAACTCTCTCTCATCGCCCCATGACTGGTTCTTGGACATGTTCTTTAATATCTCATGACAGCGGGCATGTTTCTTGTTGAGGAAGAACCCTTCTCCTACACTATCAAGTGTGGTTCTCTCTCCCTTATACATACCATAGTAGAAGATCTTTTCTTGCCCAAACAAATCAATACCATGATGAGGTACCTCCCACAACATATTTTGGAATCTCTCCCAAGATTCAGCATAGGATTCATTGGCATGCTGTCTGAAATTATGGATCTTCTTCACTAGGTTTTTTGTCTTTTGTGGAGGAAAGTAACACTCAAAGAAAGCATCGATCATTTGATCCCATGTCTTGATACACTCATCATCGAGATTGTGAAGCCTTTGACTTTTCCCTGTCTTCCAGAGATGATGGGAATAGTTTCAGATATATGAAAGTCACCAGTACTCTATCTATTTTGACCATATCATATTTCTCAACAAAGTTACTATCATGCACCATCGTGTCTTCAGAACTGTGTCTATGAAAAGCTTGGGATTTGACTAAAGAGATCAACCCTGGATCGATCTTGTAGCTACCCACATTGATGGCTTGTCTTTTGATTGGTCCCTTTTGAGTTGTTGAGGAAGAGGCTTTGATCCCCTCCCATATTGTCTGCTCTTCTGCTCCATCACCCATTTATGCTGACTCAAGTTCCTCTAGAGTTTCAGGTCCTTTAGGTGGAGGTGTATGTGGTGGAGTTCTGTTGAATTTGTCTACATATTTTCCAAGTTCCCTCTCTTTGTGAAGAAGTTCTAGTTGCCCAAAACTCAGTGAATACGGCTCTCCATAATTGTGGGCTCGAGTATGCACCGTACACCAGTACCTGAAAGTAGCGAAATAATTGTCAGAACACTATAGTGGAGCTAGAAATTATAATTATGTTATGATTTAGCTTTACGCAAAAAATAAACAAAATAAAAGGGTTGGCCTAGAGTGGTCGACCACAACACTCGCCTCCAGAATACAACTACTAACTATTGTCCAATCAACTAGGTCAGTGAAAGTTGAACTAGTTTGTTTGAATAGAAATGAATGCAGAAATTAAATGAGCTTAAAGGTTAATTTACTCAGAATTAAGGGAATTCCTCGAGACAATGGTTTCACCATAGATAATGTTTCAATTTATTCCACACACTAATATATATTATGTGGCAACACATCCCATTATCATATAGATAATGCGGTGTTACGCGAAAACGTGCGGAAATCACCATAACCACAGATTATAAAAACACGGGTTAATTAAAACCGATTGCGGAAAACAGATAAACTGTGAAACTATTACTTTCTAGTCCTCATCTAGCATGGAAACATGTCATATATATACATACACGAGATTTGATACGTGTCTACAGCTTACAGAAATAGTTGTTCATCCATCACATGAGTTCACCACATGTTCATATACATAAAGGCCCGCATCCGGCCAACAGCAGGATATACAATCGTCATCGATCGTTCACGTGAAACATCGTCAAAACACTGCCAAGGACCTAAGAGTACAAGGATGATGCTAGACTCTACTGCAAAACATCCAAAACAGCAGCATATTCATCACTTGCCTTCTACTGCTCCTCAAGTTGCTCGGCCGCAACACCACGACTACGACCACGTCTACCTCGACCACCTAAAAAGGGTTAAACCAGCGGGGTGAGACAATTGAACAATTGTCCCAGCAGGAAACATAACTCCCCACCGCAACTACAGAACCTCATCAAGATAAACTATAATAACAGATAACTGGAAACAGTTGTAATCAAGAGCAGTCTATATAAAGCAAAGCTATTCTTACCGACAAGCTTATCAGTTGTACGAAAACATATAACCAGATATCTTTCAATGGAACATGATTGACAAGATAAGATATATCACTATGTAACATGATCATCAGAACAAGGTATATTACCACATAATCAGATTATCTAGATATGACATATTATCACATACCCAATGAATATAGAAGTAACTGCAAGATATAACAGGATTAACTACATAAATAAGGCCTCAATCAATATTTTGTGTTTATCTTAAGCAGCAAATATTAAACGACTGTATTATGTATTATTATGCCCTGAGGATTTGGATCGTACCATTCAAATCCAACCTTCAGTTACGAAACCCAAGTCGGTGCCATACAAGGTCAATGGAAGAGCCGGACTCCACGACCACCCACCTCGTGGTCAGTACACGAGTACAACATAAGCAGGACTGTAGTCACATGCTGAAGTGGTCTAAGCCACAGGGTTAGCTCCATAGGCTACCCTCACTCTAGCCCGCCTTGGTACAGGTCTCGGCGCTAGTAAAATTGAGCCACGGGCCTATTCACTGTGCTCTGAGCCATGAACGGATTCATGCTCTTCACATCACATATCCTGAGCCATGGGCATGTTCACCATGCTCTATATATGTATCTGAGTTTGCAACTGAAGTTACACTCTTACCTCTTCATTTTCAGGCTAGGAGCAACCTACACATATTCAACAATATGCACTTCCAGGTTAACTCGTAGGAGAACCCGTTTCACCATCACCAAGTCCTGCCGATGATGGATCTATGGCCAGGGCAAACTACATGATATGATTCCACTGTAATTAATTAGTATATTTTAGATGGATTGCAAGATTCAACCAAGTTGTATAACATGCAAGATATAACAGAAAGTAAATATCATTATATTATTATTGAAATCACATCAACCTGATCCATCTCAAGGACCCAACATCACATGTTACCACTTGGCCTCTTGCCTTTACATGGCTAATCATCACCTGCATGGTTAGGGTACACAATAATCATACTTTCAACATAAAGACTATATTTACCATCACAAGATGATATTCAAGATATCGTACTGGTCATTTACACTAATTGGTGATCAAGTGTATTAGGCACATCATTAACAAACTATATCCATGCTTACTCTTATCTCAAGATTATACAAATAATCAAGGTGTTTACTTTATATAGGAATCATGTTGAGTATACAGAGCAAACACTATTATTACTATTATCATTATTGTCACCATCCATTATCATCATTATTATCATTATGCAAACTACTAGTGTAACTACCACCATTCTCATTATCATTAACAATTAGGCATAAGGATTACTATATGCATGTCATTACCACTACCTTCCTCATCATCATCATATACTACTATCAGCATCATTACTACCATCATTACCATCACTACTATTACCAGCATCATTGCTATCATTAGCATTGTTATTGTTTGCAAGGCATCATAATCGTTTGAGCATAAACATTCGCTTCCATAACACACGGGACCGTCACTATAGGATCACCTATCCCTCACTATAACTCCTCACAATCCTCACCTAAAACCTATCAAGGCCTACCAGCCGACACACACACCAAGCCAAGGGTACGATGCCCGACACAACTCAACCCTATCGGTCGTCACAACTTAGGACTGTCGCCCACCATGGCTATCGGCCACCACACTATGCATGGCCTAACGTTCAACACAAGGAACGAGCCACACATGGCCCTGTCGTCCGACACCAGCAACCATAATGCCATGCTTAGCCTATCGTCCACCACAAGAACAAAGGTGTTGCTCAACACAAGGACCATATCGCCCAACATGGTCACCATATCGGCCCACAGTCACACTAGGTCAACCTATCGCCCAACACAGGAGCAAGGATATCTCCCAACTCAAGAGCACCTTATGTCGTCCTATACAAGGATACCCATGTCGTCCAACACACCCCAACAAGTGAGAGTATCGCCCAATAGGGGTTATCATCAACCTCCAGCACAAGGATACTAAAACCCTAGAAAGCAAGGTATACTATGTCACAAGGGAAACCCTAAACCCTAAGGGGATCGGCCACCAAAGGTACAAAAGTAAGGAACTAAGCTAAGCTACTAGCATAAGAACAAGATTATAACAAGTGGTAATGGAGTTAGGGTTAGAAATTATGCAACCCGCCTTAAGCTCCAAGCTCCAAGGAAGAAGAAGCACTCCAAGGTCCAAGGGTTATCGTCCACCACAGCTTCTTCAAGAGGGTATCGGCCACCACTTCTACTCCAGAAGAGTGTATCGGCCAACACAAGCAAAGAAGGAGAGGGGTGTCGTGCACTCAAGGTGGAGGGGAGACCAAAAGAGAAAAGGAAGCTAAGGCAAGGGAAAGAGCCACCTATATAGAAAGAAGGGGAGGAGAAACCAAGGTAGATCCATTCTAAGTGTCGTCCACCCAAGGGACACTTGTCCTAGGGTTCAACCCAACACTCTAGCAAACCATGAGACACTTGTCAAAGATGTGCACCAAGTGTCCACCAACCAAGACCAAGCAACATGGGTGACACAAGCATCAACTCTGTTGGGCGACACACCAAGGCTCCTGGGCGACACACCACCATGTTGGACGCCACAAACCACTCTAGGTCGACAAAAACTTCACCTTGGATGACACAAACAAGTCTTGGCCGACACAAGGCAAGCCTTGGCCAACACAAGGCTCAACCAAGCCCAAACGAAGCATCTCAAGGCCCAAACAAGCTCAACTCAGGCCCAAAGAACTCAAACAACAAGCCCAAGCCTTCCTCCCAACCCTAGAGGAAGAAAAGAGAGGAAAACATCACACAAGATGGCAAACTTGCACCCAAAACCCTAAACTTGGGTTATTTGCAAGTAGCCCCTCCAACTCTCAACAAAGCACAACTAAACCATGATCACCACCAAAGGTGATTAGCAAGCACCAAAGCACCAAGATCAAGCAAAACAAACAGGGTAAACCCTAAACGCAGGTCAGGGTCCTTACAAGCTAACCCCCTTTAAGGGATTTCGTCCACGAAATCCGAAGAGAAAAGCGAGGGATACATTCTCCTCATCTCTTCCTCAAGCTCCCACGTGGCTTCCTCAACGCCACGACGCTGCCAAAGAACCTTCACAAGATCCAGGTCCTTCCTTTTCAGCTTCTTGATCCTTCTGTCAAGGATCACCACAGGACCTTCCTCGTAGGTCACGTTTGCATCAAGCTCAACCTCAACTGGTTGTATCACTATACCTGAATTCGGATGACTATTCTTCAGCATACTGACATGAAACACTGGATGCAACCTATGCAACTCTGGAGGCAACTCTAACTCGTAAGCTACCTTGCCAACACGTGCTCTGACTGAGTAAGGCCCCATATACCTGGGTGCCAAGTTACCCTTCCGTCCAAACCTGAGCACACCTTTCCATGGCGAGACTTTGAGATACACTTTGTCTCCTACCTGGAACTCCAAAGGTTGTCGGCGATTGTCTGCATAAGACTTCTGCCTATCCTGTGCCACTTTCAATTGTTGTTGTATCACTTTGATCTTATCTGATGTCTGCTGTACTAACTCAGGTCCCAAAAGTTGATACTCACCAGACTCATACCAACACAAAGGAGATCTGCACTTCCTTCCATACAAAGCCTCATAAGGAGCCATGTCAATGCTCCGCTGATAACTGTTGTTGTATGCAAACTCAATCAAACTTAGATGTACATCCCAGTTGCCTAGAAACTGCAAGACACAAGCTCGAAGAAGATCCTCCAAAATCTATACAGTCCTCTCAGACTGTCCATCTGTCTGCGGGTGAAAAGCTATACTGAACCTCAACTGCGTTCCCAACGCTTTGTGCAACTGTTCCCAAAAGCGACTCGTAAACTGAGGACCTCTGTCGGAAACTATCGTTGCTGGCACGCCATGAAAACATACTATCTCATCCACATATACTCGAGTAAGTTTCTCAGCTGTATACGTCGTCTTTACTGGTAGAAAATGGGCAGACTTAGTCAATCTATCCACTATCACCCAAATGGAATCATGATTCCTAGTTGTCCGGGGTAGTCCAACTACAAAATCCATGGTTATATGATCCCATTTCCACTGCAGTATCGGCAAGGGTTGCAAAGTACCTACTGGATTCTTATGTTCAGCCTTCACTTGCTGACACACCGCACATCTCGCCACAAACTCAGCTACATCTCTTTTCAAACCGGGCCACCAATACAAGTCCTTTAGACTATGGTACATCTTGGTGACACTTGGATGCATAGCATATATCGACGTATGTGCTTCCTCAAGAACCAACTCCCTCAGATTATCAACATCTGGAACCACCATCCTGTCATGATAGCAAACTAGCCCATCCCCGGACTCATGAAACCCATCACACTTGTCACTGCCGAACTCTGATCTAATCAACTGTACTGCATCATCTGTTTGTTGTGCATCCTTGATCTGCTCTCTCAGTGTAGGCTTAACTTGCATCTGTGCGAAAAGACCAGACAACAAAGAAACTTCCATCTACACATTCATTTGTCGCAGAGAAACAAACATATCTCGCTTATGGCATACCAGAGAACTCAACTGTGCCTTCTTTAAAGAAAGAGAAGAAGACTTTTTGCTAAGCGCATCAACTACCACATTCTCCTTACCAGGGTTATACTCGATAGTGCAGTCGTAGTCATTGATCAACTCCATCCATCGTCGCTGTCGCATGTTCAACTCTTGCTGCGTAAAGATGTACTTTAGATTCTTATGATCCGTAAAGATCTGACACACCTCCCCATACAGATAGTGTCTCCAAATCTTTAATGCATGAACCACTGCTGCCAACTCCAAGTCATGAGTCGGATAGTTCTCCTCATGTTTCTTGAGCTATCACGAGGCAAAAGAAACCACATAATCATCCTGCATCAACACGCAACCTAAACCTTTCTTGGAAGCATCACAGAAAACAACATGGCCTTTCCCAAGCTCTGGCAAGATCAACACTGGAGCACTGGTAAGCTTCTCCTTCAAACTCTGGAAAGCTTGCTGACATCGATCATCCCAAACAAAAGGCACATCCTTCCTGGTCAACTTCATCATCGGCAACGCGATCGCGCTGAAGTCCTTGATAAATCTCCGATAGTATCCTGCCAAACCAAGGAAACTACGAACTTCTGTCGGCGTCTTCAGTTGTTCCCAATCCGCAATGGATTCCACCTTCTTCGGATCTACTTTGACTCCTTCAGCAGATATCACATGACCCAAGAAAGCCACTTCCTCCAACCAGAACTCGCACTTACTAAACTTGGCATACAACTGATGTTGATGAAGAAGAGTCAACGCTCGAAGAAGATGTTCCTCATGCGCTAGCCTATCCCGACTATAGATCAAGATGTCATCTATAAAGATTACAACAAACTGATCTACGAATGGACGGAACACTCTGTTCATCAGGTTCATGAAAGCTGCAGGTGCATTGGTTAACCCAAACGGCATAACCACGAACTCCAAATGACCATACCTCGTCCTGAAAGCTGACTTTGGTATGTCATCTACCTTTATCCTCAACTGATGATATCCAGACCGTAGATCGATCTTCGAGAACACTGTAGCACCACGCAACTGATCAAACAGATCATCTATCCACGGAAACGGGTACTTATTCTTGACCGTGACCTTGTTCAAATGCCGGTAATCTATACACAACCGCATCGAACCATCCTTCTTCTTAACAAACAACACGGGAGAACCCCACGGCGACATAATCGGTCGGATAAAACCTTTCTCCAACAACTATTGCAACTGCTTCTTCAGTTCTTCCATCTCTGCTGGAGCCATCCTATACACTAACTGTGCAACTGGCTATGTTCCTAGAACCAGATTGATCTCGAAATCAATCTCTCGGGGTGGAGGAACACCAGGAAACTCCTCAGGAAACACGTCTGCAAACTCTCAAACCACTGACACCTCCTCAAGACTAGGACCTTTTTCCTTGGTAACCACAATGGTATCCACCATGTGAGCTAAGAATGCCTCACATCCTTGTCGTAACAACTTATCCGCCACCATAGCTGATACTAGACACGTCGGAAGAATCTTCCTATCTCCCTAGAAGATCCACTTCTCTCCAGCAACATCAAACACTGCCTGCTTGGAACCACAGTCCAAGACAACCTTATACTTCTCTAAGGTATCCATCCCAAGGATAACATCGAAACTGTGCATATCAAGTGGTATATGATTCACTTGGATGCGGTGTCCCGAGAAAGACAAGACATAAGATTGACACTCTTCTCGAAGCAAAGAGGAACCATCAAGAGGGGTTTCTAACAACAAGCTATCCTTCTTACAACTAACAGGTAAACGACAGTTTTCAAGCATACTATGGGCGATAAAAGAGTGTGTAGCACCCGGGTCAACCAGAACAGATATAAAGCAAGAAGAAGACATATCAGAATGAAATAACTCCATCTGACCTGTCACCACTCGCGGGTTGACTATCGCCTCCGGCTGACTCATGGCATAGAATCGATCCGTTGCTTGCTGTCCACGACCTCTACTTCCTTGAGGAGACGATCCAGCGTGAGACGCTTGACCACATCCCCGTCCTCTGCTACCACTGGGCTGTGGCCTCTCTGACCTCTGAAAACTCTGCCTCAGCTGTTGTGTTACTTCAACATCTCTATTCGGGATTTTGAACTTCCAATGCCCGACCTGTCCACAAAGATGACATGACTTGTCCTCAAACCGTGGCCTAGTTGGCCCTGTCACTGCCACAGAGGCTGAACTGTGTGCCTTAGACGGTGAAGAAACATAACCTCTCCCCTTACTCAGAGACCACTGAGATGGTACACCAGAACTTCTCATCGATGACGGTGTCGAAAACCTGGGCTTCTTAAAGCCACCAAACCTTCGTCCTTGAAACTGAGCAGGTCTTTTAAGAGACATAGACTCTCTTTTCTCCCATACCATCCTCTCGATCCATCGAACAGATTCCACAAACGTAGCAAACCGCTCTCAGTTTTCCAACACAGATACTGGGGTCTTCAACTCAACACTCAAACCCTTCTCAAAACGTCTGATCTGTTCCTCGTCTATTGTCGCCATGTGAGGACAAAACCTCAATAGATCTATAAACCTGGTTTCATACTCAGTGATGTTCGTCGTTCCTTGTCTCAGGTTCTCGAACTGACTCACCTTCTTATCCAGGTACGTCTTTGGGAAGTATCTAGCGACGAACTCGCTTCGGAACACTTCCCATCAGATCACCTCACCAGGCTGCTTCTCTTCCTCGATGGTCTACCAGTGACCAGCACTACCCTTCAGAAGGTAGACATCATGCTTTACCTTGTCTGCTTCGGGGATGTCAAGGATCCGAAAAGCCTTCTCAAGACTTTTCAGCCACAGATCTGCATCCCCTGGATCAGTCGTTCCAGCATAATCTGAAGCTCCGACTCAGCGAAGTCGCTCGAAGGTCTTCCCAATACCCGATGCTTCTCCATGGCGAACCTGTGCTCGCAGAGGAGGCACTGGTAATCGCTCAACCATGAGATTCATCGTAGCCATTAACTGCCCCATAAGCTATTGGTAAGCAGGATGTTCAAGTATGGCTGGGTTAAATTGGGGAACCTCAGGCACCCGATCTTCATGTGCCTGTCCATCTACTCCATCAACCGATGCAGCATCACTGTACTCAGCAGAGTGTTCTTCATGGTTTCCAAACATCTTGGCTTTTCTTCCGTTGAGGGCAGAAGATGTTGTAAGAAAATCTGGAAAACTCATAAGAACAGGCTCAACCTAGTCCTCAATCCCTGTAGACTCAGCGAACCTAAAGCTCTAATACCAAAACTTGTGGCAACACATCCCATTATCATACAGATAACGAGGTGTTACGCAAAAACGTGTGAAAATCACCATAACCACAGATTATAAAAACATGGGTTAATTAAAACCGATTGCGGAAAACAGATAAACTGTGAAACTATTACTTTCCAGTCCTCATCCTGCACGAAAACATGTCATATATATACATACATAAGATCTGATACGTGTCTACAGCTTACAGAAACAGTTGTTCATCCATCACATGAGTTCACCACCTGTTCATATACATAAAGGCCCGCATCCGGCCAATAGCAGGATATACAAATGTCATCGATCGTTCACGTGAAACATCGTCAAAACATTGCCAAGGACCTGAGAGTACAGGGATGACGCTAAACTCTACTGCAAAACATCCAAAACAGAAGCATATTCATCACTTGCCTTCTACTGCTCCTCAAGCTGCTCGGCCGCAACACCATGACCACGACCACGTCTACCTCGACCACCTAAAAAGGGGTTAAACCAGCGGGGTGAGACAATTGAACAATTGTCCCAGCGGGAAACATAACTCCCCACCGCAACTACAGAACCTCATCAAGATAAACTATAATAACAGATAACTGGAAACATGTATAATCAAGAGCGGTCTATATAAAGCAAAGCTATTCTTACCGACAAGCTTACCAGCTGTACAAAAGCATATAACCAGATATCTTTCAATGGAACATGATTGACAAGATAAGATATATCACTATTTAACATGATCATCAAAACAAGGTATATTACCACATAACCGGATTATCAAGATATGACATATTATCACATACCCAATGAATATAGAAGTAACTGTAAGATATAACAGGATTAACTACACAAACAAGGCCTCAATCAATGTTTCATGTTTATCTTAAGCAGCAAATATTAAATGGTTGTATTACGTATTATTATGCCCTGAGGATTTGGATCGTACCATTCAAATCCAACCTTCGGTTACGAAACCCAAGTCGGTGCCATTCAAGGTCAATGGAAGAGCCGGACTCCACGACCTCCCACCTTGTGGTCAGTACACGAGTACAACATAAGCAGGACTGTAGTCACATGCTGAAGTGGTCTAAGCCACAGGGTCAGCTCCATAGGCTACCCTCACTCTAGCCTGCCTTGGTACAGGTCTCGGCGCTAGTAAAATTGAGCCACGGGCCTGTTCACCGTGCTCTGAGCCATGAACACATTCATGCTCTTCACATCACATATCCTGAGCCATGGGCCTATTCACCGTGCTCTATATACGTAACTGAGTCTGCAACCGAAGTTACTCTCTTACCTCCTCATTTTCAGGCTAGGATCAACCTACACATATTCAACAATATGCACTTCTAGGTTAACCCGTAGGAGAACCCGTTTCACCATCACCAAGTCCTGACGATGATGGATCTATGGCCAGGGCAAACTACATGATATGATTCCACTGTAATTAATTAGTATATTTTAGATGGATTTCAAGATTCAACCAAGTTGTATAACATGAAAGATATAACATAAAGTAAATATCATTATATTATTATTGAAATCACATCAACCTGATCCATCTCAAGGACCCAACATCACATGTTACTACTTGGCCTCTTGCCAATCATCCAAATCCATCTCAAGGATCATCACATACCATGGGATCTCAATCCCTCATCATGTACTGTCACTGCCTCTTCAAGGCTCACATCAACATCATGGGACCAACACATCATACATACAACCTCATAGAATAATTATCAAAGTGATGTTACTCATCACATATATCTCATAGCCTTTACATGGCTAATCATCACCTGCATGGTTAGGGTACACAATAATCATACTTTCAACATAAAGACTATATTTACCATCACAAGATGATATTCAAGATACCGTACTTGTCATTTACACTAATTGGTGATCAAGGCCTAAGATCTCTCTCTTAAGTCAGATAAGCCAAACCGATAGTCGATAAAAGTATGGAGCTAAAACTAGTCTAGCAGATTGTCACAAAATTTAAAAAAAAATATAAAAATAAAAAAAAAATAAAACAGAGTCTGTAGGATTCTACTAATTAGAGAGAAGGAGTTCCTGGCTATGTAACCACAAGTTGGAAAGTCTATGCACCCGTTCTTAGGCGTAGACAACCCTCGAACACCTCAACAAGCAACCTACATCCAAACATAGTATGTACTATGATATCTATTCCTATGGGGTCATCCCACTCGCTCTCGTACAACGTGACTAAATCCCATCAATGACATGAAACCTCTCTTGAGGATGACAAATCAACACCCTAGAATATTCTAGATACCCTCTCAGGTTTAGAATGTTCTGAGGTGTTAGGAACAAGTGTGATCTGAGCAGAACCAGGTAGTGGCCCCGACCATGTCGGGTTGGGTCCGGCCTCCCCCAGGTCTACGGTTCTACACAGATCACCTTGAACCTTCCTCTTTTCAGATTCTGATCCAAACTACCATCTCTTATCTATTTCTACAACAAATCTCTCTATATAGGCAAAAATAAAAGTTCAAGAAGAAAGAAATCAACCAAACCTGCGATCATAACCAGAAAGAGAAGATAGAATAAGAAACATACTAGATCTGGGATAAAACTACTTACTTAAGGTAAAAATACATAAACATGCCCAAAACGAGCTACATAGCCAAGAAAGAGCTCAACTAGCCATGGACAAGCATAGTTGGCACCGAACAAAGATGGAAGAACATCACTTGTATAGAAATAAGGAGAATAGTAGAAGAAAGGAGAAGAAGAAGATATTTATCCCGTAGAGGAGAAGTGGCTCTCGCTCCTTAGCCTCTGTATAGGTCGGATCTCATCTTTTGATCATCCTCCTCGGTCTTCTAGGCTCCTTGGCCTCCTTTCTCTTTGATTCTTCCCTGAAAAATAGCTTGGCTAGTGTATGGAGGTGGAAGATGGCTGGAAATGGTAGGATATGGGTGAATGATGGTGGAAAATGGTGGTAGATGGAAGCAAACTGGAGGAACGGACATAGGATGAACACCCCAGCCTTTCCAGACCTTGGGACTCTCCCATGGAGCTCTGGGAACCAGAACAGGTCGGAATGAACACATGAAACCTCCAAAATTCAGAACTTTGAACTCCCGATCTCCGAACCCCCCTCCAGGTCATGAGGGGTAGGTATTTATAGGTGAAGATAGACCCGCAGTCACGGACACACTGCAATCGAGGTAGACTCCACAGTCACGGTAGATGCCTCGGTCGAGGTGGTCCTCGCGGTCGTAGTCCTGCTCACCATGGTCGCGGTCACGGTTGACTCCGTGATCGCAGATGACTCTGTGATCGCGGCTGACTCCGCAGTCGCGATGGAGGCCTCAGTCACGGTCGCGACATCCACTGTGTCCTTGGTCGCGACATCCTGTATCAAACTCACCCCCACAGGGGGGGATGCTGCTATTACTGGTGATCGAGTGGCCGGTGTCGATGAACCTTATAATTGACAAGGATGTATTCTGATAAAAGACTGGCCATCAGAAATTGGGTCTAAGAAATCAAAAATTTCTTGGGCCCGCTAGTCGGATAGTGGGATCACCATCTCCTAAGCTGCTGCACATAGTGTGATGCTTTGTCCACTGTTGTCATGACAAATGGAAGCCTCGCTACTGCAAAAACCATGTGTTGGGGAAAAATCTTAAAGAATAGATGTCTTTTCAGGTTCAGTACCTACAAGTCCTAAAATTGTCTAGTTGAGCAATTTTATCTATGAAAAGATATAAATTACTAAAAGATAAGAATCTATGGTTATTTTGGGCATATTAAGGCTATAATTATACAAAACCATAAATAAATGCTTAGCATAGATGCCTAAATTTGGGTGTTATCAATTGGTGGGAATACAAAAGGAAAAATAGATATGAAATCTATTTCTTTACAGGTCTTGAAATAAAAGCAAGCCGTGAAAACTTTTGAGTAGGGAAATAAAAGATTGTATTACATGATTCCAAAATATCAGGATCGCTTGGCCATATAAGGTGGTAGGGATTCAAGAAGTTCTAGGCAAGAGAGGAAGAGTGGGTGAGAGTATTATCAGGCATTTGTTATGTTTCAATGTTTCTTGAGGATGAGCGATGTTCAAGTTTAGGGTATTTGATAAATGCAAATTTATCCATTTTATTTGTATATTTTAGATCTCTCTTCAAGATAACTTCATCATTTTCTCTAGTTTTAGAGTTAAATGTCTTAGGTTAGCTTTTCTCTAATCAATTACAGTTTTAACTAGAGTTTTTGTAGGACAAATGATCGATCACTCCAAGGACCAAGAGTACCAAGAATAGAGGCTTCAATTCTCACCTTCAACCTCCCAGTGGATTGACCGACTCACCTAGTCATTCGACTCAAATGCATCAGATCTTGGTCTCCAAGAACTTCAATTGATCGGCTGGATCCCCAGTCGATCGACTTTCTCATGAAGACCCAATCACACTTAGATTTTGAAAAGGTCATTACTTCAGACAAACCCTATGGGGTCAAAGAAAACATTTAAAGACAACTGATCAACTAACGTCCCAGTCAACGACTTGCGTGCAAGAAAGAATCAAACTTTGAATCAAGAGACCTTTTTATTCCAGTCCCACCTTTGGCTCAAAGAAAGCATTAATGCTAGTCAAATGACTGGACGCCCAGTCCACCAACTTATTATAAAAACTCAGTTAACCTCCAAAATGAAAAGGCCCATTATTGCAGTAAAAGTTTTAACAAGTTTCCTTTGGGCTAAAGAAAGAAAATCAATGCAATTGACTGACTGGATCCCCGTAGAGTGATTGGCGTCTTTGATCAAGTAGCCTCAGCTCCACCTATAGCATTTTCTAGGGTTTTCACCCTTCTTTTCCCCCTATAAAAAGAGGGGGGACTCTAAAGATAAAGTGGCATCTCATATTTTATATTCTAGGCTTCTTTCTTATTTCATTTCATTATGTCTGAGTAGCACCCTTATTGGTGCATGGGGATTATCCCCATAGCCTGTTCTTTACTTGATTGTATTTGAATCTAATGTTTAGTGAATGAAGTTTATCCAACCTATTTTTCATTCAATCTTTAGTTAATTAGATTATGCTCTTGTGGGGTGATGAGACCTCAAATCCCAATAAGAATGAACAGTAATTTCTTAACGAGACCTCCTATTAAAATTATGATCCTTTTACTTGTCTGATCTTGTACTTTTTTTGGTTGTTTAGATTATGTACTTGTGGGGTGATGAGACCTCAGATCCCTACAAGAATGAACAGATGATGCCCTGACTAGACCTCTAATCAAGATTACGAACTTTTTACTCAGCTTAATTTTTTCTTGTTATACTTTTGGTAATATGACCATTTGATCCTAACATCAGAATGGAAATCACATATTCCTTGATGAGACCTAGGGTGGAAACTTCTTGCACGGTTGGATGGGATCCTCAAAACACCAAGACCTTGAGTTTGAGAGAAGTCCGACCTTGTGACATTTGTGCTCTATAAGGTCATAAATCTACAAGGTTCTGATTTAATCATTAAAACTTAGAATTTGAAATAGTTAATGTAATAACGTGGTCCATCATAGTGTTCCACCGGACCCCCAATATCTTTTATTATTTGATTTAAAGCCCACTTAACTAGTTTCCTTTTCTTCTTTCGGTTTTACTTTTAATCAACCATTCTCAAATTGGTATTTACTATTTTAATTGCAGTTGGTTTGGATTGGCGCTTACAACATTATTCCTTGGGACCGATACCTTCTATGCTGAAATTAATTTACTTATTTACAAGTGATTGATAACTGTCAATGGTTAAACTCTAGAATCCCCCTAGTGGATTTTGTTGTACAACAACGACACATCACTGGCTAGTGTTCACCTTGTTCGTGTTATTCCAGTTATTGCGCCTTATGTTCATTCCTTCATTTCTCTACATTATTTCATGTTGGTTACCCTCTTCTTGCATGGTTTTTTCTCTCCCTGTCTCAGCTGACTCTTCTTCTTCATCTTGCTCATCCTCCTACTCCTACAATATGTGAAATGAATAGTCCTTCTTGTGTCTACCATCTATTTAGGTGGTTGTTGCCCTTGTTTTCAAGTATTATTTTTTCGGTTGCATTGCTTCTGTAAAGACTCCTCAATCTGGGGTCTATATTGTAACATTTCATCCATATTTTTCTCCTCTTAAGGTGGTTCTCCCTATTGTGTATGCAGGCATCTGTATGACTGATGGCCTATTTTTTGCACTTCATTCACATGGAAGGGATATTTTCATATTCTATTGCAACCTTCTATTTCCTTATAATAACATGTGGTTTGAGCAAAAAATTTATACTCATTTCTACAGTAACTTGTGTAAATCTCCCCCTCTTCTTTTACCGCATTTTTGGATCAACCTTGCTTGTATTTCCAATTAGATTACCCACCCTTTCTAGAATTTGCTCCTCATGCATGCATGGAGGTAGATTAGATATTCATATCTATGTTGTGATAATTTCAGTCTCTCTACTTTCTTGTGAGAAGTCTAGATTCTTTGTACAGTTAGATCCGAGCATCGGCCATGGATACCTACTAAAGTGCTCACATAGTCCTCCTTCATGCTTAATTGTTCAGATCTATAATCTGGAAAGCTCATTTTGGCCTCCACATCAAATGTATTTTTTCCTTAAGATTCAGAAGCATACACATCCTATCCCTTACTTTCTTGCCATTGTGAATTTTCATGGCTTCAAGATCTTCGATAAGGCTTCATGTTTGATGTCCATTCTCTATGCATGTATTTGAGAATTCTATGAATGAATTGATAGGAGACAGATTGTGGGACATTAAATAGAGACAGAATATCTGATCTAATTTCAAATTAGGCCGCATTCTCTTTCCCCATTTCAATCTTCCTCTTTTCTTAGATATTTTTTTAAATTGTAAGGAGAGGTGCTATCGCATCCTTGAAAAAGAGCATTTATTTATTTCTATAAACGTTATCTCCTGATACTTTAAATGGGTTATCTGATCCGCAAATTACAGCTTACAAACCAACCGTGCTTACTAGTTCAACCGTCTATGAAGTGTCCCATTTCACTCTATGTCCCTATCCCATTACACTCGACGGTTCATTTTTCAAGTAGTCTTCTTTTGTTGTGTAGTTATTTGGATATTATACAGACAAAATGGTAAGGGACCAAAACCATTGTCCAAAAATACATGCCTTGCATACCTTCACCACTAGTTTTGATCAGTGTTTTTAAAATCGAACCAGACCGGGCGGTCCAACCGGTCAGACCGGTGAACCGGTAGCTGACCGGTCCGGAAGCCTAAAAAACTGGTAATGTGTCTTTTTCCTGTCCAACCGGTCAGAAATACGGTCCAACCGGTCCAACCAGCCGGTCGGACCGAACCGGATTGAACCAGTGGTTCAAAGAGAAGAAAAAACAGAAGGTAGAATATATATAGGAATTTACATATATGTATATACATATGGTATATATATGTATGTATGTATGTATTTATTTATATAGAAAATATACATATAAGGTAGAATACATATATATATGTATACAAATATAAGTATATTTGTATATATGCATATATATATGTATGTGTGAATGTATGTGTATATCTATATAATAATATATATGTATACCGGTGGTTCAAAGAGAAGAAAAAATAGAAGGTAGAATACATATAGGAATTTACATATATGTATATACATATGGTATATATATGTATGTATGTATTTATTTATATAGAAAATATACATATAAGGTAGAATGCATATATATATATATATATATATATATATATATATATATATATATATATATATATATGTAAAAATATAAGTATATTTTTATATATGCATATATATATGAGATTAAGAGAGAAAGATTTCTCTCCCCCTCTCCCATAACCCGTGGCGGAGGCCGGACGCCCGGGAGGGTGATAAATCAAGAGATGCTTCTCCGTGTGATATATATGCATATATATGTATGTGTGAATGTATGTGTATATCTACATAATAATATATATGTATACATATATATTTATATACATACATATATAATGTATATATATATATGTATGTATGTATACATTTGCACAACAATATATATGTATATATATATATATATAATGTATATATATTTAAATATATATATATATATATATATGTGTGTGTATATATACACAAACTATATATATATATATATGTACAAATATAAGTATATTTGTATATATGCATATATATGTATGTGTGAATGTATGTGTATATCTATATAATAATATATATGTATACCGGTGGTTCAAAGAGAAGAAAAAATAGAAGGTAAAATACATATAGGAATTTACATATATGTATATACATATGGTATATATATGTATGTATGTATTTATTTATATAGAAAATATACATATAAGGTAGAATGCATATATATATATATATATATATATATATATATATATATATATATGTACAAATATAAGTATATTTGTATATATGCATATATATGTATGTGTGAATGTATGTGTATATCTACATAATAATATATATGTATACATATATATTTATATGCATACATATATATAATGTATATATATATATATATATATATATATATGTATACATTTGCACAACAATATATATGTATACACATATATTTATATATATATACATATATATACAATGTATATATATATTCAAATATATATATATATATATATATATTTAAATATATATATATGTGTGCGTGTGTATATATACACAAACTATATATATAAATATAAATATATATATATATATATATATATATATATAACTTGTGTAGTTCAACCGGTCTGACCGCTAATTGCCTTTTATCATGGTGACCGATTCGGTTTTTTCAGTTCAAATATTTTTTTATGTCATGCTGACATCATTTCCGGACCAACTGGTTCAACCACTCCGGTTGAACCTGACTCAATCCGGTCTGAGTCAGTACCGGTTCGGTTCTAAAAACATTGGTTTTGATTGGGTCCAAATCTCGTTTACCTATCTTTTGTGTCAATTACCCACGATATCTGATTATTTGACTTGTGGGCCCCATATTAGAGTCTATCGTAAGAATTAGCGGATACATTGTCCCGAACACATATAATTAGATCCTATTTTAGTTTGGGCCAAAAAACCAAAATGGCATGTTTGAGCATTTTAATTATCAAAATGACACGATTCAGAACTTAATTCTCAAAATGGCACGTTTCTCTGGCAATATGTCCCCAAAGAGGACACATTACTTCTGGTGGGGCCAATATTTCCCCTCAGATGACGTATTACTACTTTAAAAAGTAATACATCCCCAATGAGTACGTATTGCCTCCAACAGAGCAATGCGTCCCAGTGAGGACGTATTGCTTTTTTTATTTTTTAATTATGATACCATGTACATTATATATACAAATATATGTTAAATTGCTAAATGAATATAATCTACATTAACTTATATACAATTCTCATATATTTAAAATAATACCTGAAGATAATAAATAATAATATAATATTATATTTATTAATACATAATATTTATAAATGTAGATAAAGTATTTAAAATTAGTAGATATAATACTAAAATTATATAATAAAGTTTAAAATTATAGAAATAAAGCAAATATATGCATGTATTTATTTGTAAACTTAGAAAAAAAATAAAACTAATATAGCAATAAAAATAAGAAAACACTAAAATAAAAACTAATATGGTAGTATATAAGGCACGCTGGTGCACATAAAATACACACATACACACACACAGATATATATATATATATATATATATATATATATATATATATATATATATATATATATATATATATATATTAAAGGTGTGCTACATAATATAAAAAAATGTCAACTATATAAAGTAAATATACATGAATAATAATAATTGATAATCAAAATAAAATATATGATACATATGATCATAAATGCGACACATAAAAAATCATAATATATTATGAAGCAAATTTTTTTATTATGTTTAAAAGTTAATATATTAACATAAGTCGACACTTAGCATGGATCTACCTTGGTTTCTCCTCCCCTTCTTTCTATATAGGTGGCTCTTTCCCTTGCCTTAGCTTCCTTTGCTCTTTTGGTCTCCCCTCCACCTTGAGTGCACGACACCCCTCTCCTTCTTTGCTTGTGTTGGCCGATACACTCTCCTGGAGTAGCAGTGGTGGCCGATACCCTCTTGAAGAAGTTGTGGTGGACAATAACCCTTGGACCTTGGAGTGCTTCTTCTTCCTTGGAGCTTGGAGCTTAAGGTGGGTTGCATAATTTCTAACCCTAACTCCATTACCACTTGTTATAATCTTGTTCTTATGCTAGTAGCTTAGCTTAGTTCCTTACTTTTTTACCTTTGGTGGTCGATCCCCTTAGGGTTTAGGGTTTCCCTTGTGACCTAGTATACCTTTCTTTCTAGGGTTTTAGTATCCTTGTACTGGAGGTTGATGATAACTCCTATTGGGCGATACTCTCACTTGTTGGGGTGTGTTGGACAACATGGGTATCCTTGTATAGGACGACATAAGGTTCTCTTGAGTTGGGCGATATCCTTGCTCCTGTGTTGGGCGATAGGTTGACCTAGTGTGAGTGTGGGCCGATATGGTGACCATGTTGGGCGATATGGTCCTTGTGTGGAGCAACACCTTTGTTCTTGTGGTGCACGATAGGCTAAGAATGGCATTATGGTTGCTGGTGTCGGACGACAGGGCCATGTGTGGCTTGTTTCTTGTGTTGAACGTTAGGCCATGCATAGTGTGGTGGCCGATAGCCATGGTGGGTGACAGTCCTGAGTTGTGACGGTCGATAGGGTTGAGTTGTGTCAGGCATCGTGCCCTTGGCTTGGTGTGTGTGTCGGCCGGTAGGCCTTGATAGGTTTTAGGTGAGGATTGTGAGGAGTTATAGTGAGGGATAGGTGATCCTATAGTGACGGTCCCGTGTGTTATGGAAGTGAATGTTTATGCTCAAACGATAATGATGCCTTGTAAACAATAACAACGCTAATGATAGAAATGATGTTGGTAATGGTAGTGATGGTAATGATGGTAGTAATGATGCTGATAGTAGTATATGATGATGATGAGGAAGGTAGTGGTAATGACATGCATATAGTAATCCTTATGCCTAATTGTTAATGATAATGAGAATGGCGGTAGTTACACTAGTAGTTTGCATAATGATAATAATGATGATAATGGATGGTGACAGTAATGGTAGTAGTAATAATAGTGTTTGCTCTGTATACTCAACATGATTCCTATATAAAGTAAACACCTTGATTATTTGTATAGGGTTCAAGCCAACACTCTAGCAAACCATGAGACACTTGTCAAAGATGTGCACCAAGTGTCCACCAACCAAGACCAAGCAACATGGGTGACACAAGCATCAGCTCTGCTGGGCGACACACCAAGGCTCCTGGGCGACACACCACCATGTTGGACGACACAAACCACTCTAGGTCGACAAAAAATTCACCTTGGACGACACAAACAAGTCTTGGCTGACACAAGGCAAGCCTTGGCCGACACAAGGCTCAACCAAGCCCAAACGAAGCATCTCAAGGCCCAAACAAGCTCAACTCAGGCCCAAAGAACTCAAACAACAAGCCCAAGCCTTCCTCCCAACCCTAGAGGAAGCAAAGAGAGGAAAACATCACACAAGATGGCAAACTTGCACCCAAAACCCTAAACTTGGGTTATTTGCAAGTAGCCCCTCCAACTCTGAACAAAGCACAACTAAACCCTGATCACCACCAAAGGTGATTAGCAAGCACCAAAGCACCAAGATCAAGAAAAACAAACAGGGTAAACCCTAAACGCAGGTCAGGGTCCTTACATATTACCTTATCCCTGGATAAAGATCCAGTAGCCAGAACAACCCACTCCCACAGTGTAGTTCACTACCTATTATAATGTCAATCCCATTTCTATAGTAATTGGTTGATTAGTTAGGTGCTTTACGATTAATCTATGGGTTTCTCCTTCCATTTATTCTTCGCCTTTACCAAGGGGTGCAATAAATGGGTAAATATATGCTTTTCTAACCCTTAACCTCTATCCCAAAATGATTAAGGGTTTGATAATATATCTGTGGTGATCAAGCATAAATAGAACAAGACAGTGTCATAGAATTATATCTAGAAAATAGGGATAATGATTATATTAATGCATGGAAATTAATTACAATGCATATTTGAGCTACTCCTAGATCCTAAGGAATTAAGAGGTTTAGCCCCACATGGTTTTCATTGAAGAATACATCATAGAGAAAGAGAAAAATGTGGAAAACATTAGAAAAACTAAGTAACACATGCAGAATGGTCGATCCAGACGATCCTTTACATCGTGTGTGCAATCTGATGTTTTTCACATGTAGATCTACCTTCCAGAGATGCTCAGATCGTCTCAGGTGAAGCCTTCGATTCCTTGATCTTCTCTCCTCTCTCTCTGGTGTCATGGAATGGAAAAAGACTACCCACTTTAGGCCTAGCCGAAATCCCCTCAAGTCATAGGAATCACATAAGGTATGAAATAATGTCAGCTGTTGGATCAGAGTGCTATCTTTAGATTGCCTCATCAGGCACACTCGGTAGTACTGATTGGAAAGTCAGTAGTACCAAGTTTCTAGGGTAGCCATGATTCATCACAATGTCAGTACTATCGACTTGTCTCAGTAGTATTGAGTCTTTAGGTTGCACGAGCTCTGCTTCATTGATGATATCTCGGTAGTATCGAATTTGTGGACTCAGTAATACCAAGTTTTCATGATTCATTTGTGCTCTTTACTGACGTAGTTTCAGTACTATCCACTTTGGTGTCGGTAGTATCTAGTCTGGGCGAGTCTTCTGGTCTAGTACCGATGTGAAGTTGGTACCAACGACTTTGGGTGTTGGTAGTATCGAGTCAATGAAGGTCAATTATACCTAAAAATGCACAAGAACATGGATAAATACTTGGGATGAATATTAAACCATTTTAAATAGTACAAATCATATAATTTGATGCACTTAAATATAACAAGCCATGGATAGCATTGCATGCATAATTAATCAAATAAATGACAAATCAACACATAAAATCAAGGAAAATAAGCTTGTAAAAACAACTAAAAACCCATGCATCAGCCAACTTCACTTATTATATTTCTCTTTTTTGTATAGAAGATTAATTAATCATAAAGGATTATTTAAAGAGATTTTGGGGGTAATCTTTTGTGTAAAACTCCTAAAATTATCTAAACTAAGTTATATTAAATTATGAGGTAATAAAAAGAACATTGATTGGGTAAATTTCATATTAAACCCTAAATGTCATTTATTTACTAGATAGGGCTAAATTGATGATATTAAGTTTCAATTTAGTGCAAAAGTTATAAAATTTAGCTTATGTGACGTATTTGAGATCCTTCATCCCATTGTTATATGTTTTAATCATCAATTTTGAAGCAAAAATTAAGGTTTTAAAATTATGGTCATTTTATTAGGTTCAAAAATTTTAGGGTGTTACAATTCTACCCACCTTATTAAAAATTCATCCTCCAAATTTTCATGGTATTACCCACCATAGGATTTTCCTTATCCTTAACATAAAGGTTTAACTTATAATTCTACACATGTTCATTCATAAGATGAGACTAACCACAATTATAACCTTAAATAGATGTAATAACTTAAACCATACCTTGTTCATTCTTATCATCTTCATCATCATCAATCATGGTGAAGATTCTAGCATGTCACTTCCCTCTAGGTGCTTCATTGACTTTACGCTCTTACTTTTGATACTTGGGGCAGATAGGTCTAATGTGGCATGTTTCACCATATGCGTAGCACACTCCAGTTCCAAACTTACATTCTCCTAGGAGATACTTGGAGCACTTGGCACATTGAGTCTCTACAGGTTGATTTGCAACAACCTCAGTTGGAGCCTTCCTCTTCTTGACATTATGGTGGTTTTTGTTGTTGGAGTGGTTGTCCTTCTTCCATGCTCTTCCTGGGTGGTCTTCTAGTTCTAGGGAGGTATCTAGGGCACCCTTCCCAGTGTGGCGTCCTTGTCCACACAAAGAAAAACTAAGGTCCTCCTTGAGACCCTAATGAACTTCTTCATCTTTGCGTTGTTGTTATGTGATTTATATATCATCTTTTCACATGCTATCACACACAAATTTGGTTCATTCTGATATAATTCAGTCTCTTTTCATATTAATTTTGCCATCTTTTTGTTATTCTACTTAATCCATAACTTGCATTGTAGATTTGCCACAAAAAGAACTGAATTCGAAGTTAATTCTGCTAAAACAGCAAAATGCACGGTGTGCACCCCAGATGCACAGTGTACACCTTTCCAGAGAAAGTTAGTTCATCCAGCCAGAAGAACGCACGACGTGTACGAGAAAACGCATGGCGTGTGAGTTTCCAGAAGTGCACAGAAAGGAAAACGCACGGCGTGCACCTAGAACATAAACAGCCAAAGAAATGTTCTGGAAAGTCACACGGCGTGCATATCCGCAGTACACGCCGTGCACGGATCAGCCCGATGCAGACTGCATTACATGTGCACGGCGTGCACCGGGCAGTTTCAGAAATATGAAACTTTAGAATTCAATTTTAAAACAAGGAGGGAAGGCAAGGGACGGTTAGGTTCGGTCATTTGAGAAGTTTTCTCTCGTCCCAGAGCTAGAGGAGAGCAGAGGGAGGTGATTTTGGGGAGATTCAAGGTGATTTTTTTGCATCAAGAGGTCATTTCTTCTTCTCTACTTCTGCATTGTCTTATCCAAGGTGTAGTCAAGCTTCCCCAACCTGGAGCAACTTCTTGGGAAAGGAACTAGTCCGTCATGGAGCAGCTAGAGAAGGAGAATTTCTTCCTCAAGCCAGAATTCTTCCTTCTTGTGGTTACACCTTTGGTTCTGTTTGCCTTCTCCTCTCTAAATCATGTTCAAAACTGAAATTTCTGTAACAAATCTGCAAGACATGGTTATGGACGAGTAGTCTTTCTTTTCTTAGGCATGGGGGAGTAGCTCCCATGTCATAGCATGTATGGAACCAGTAATTTCGTACTAAATACTATGTTTCTTGTTTCCTAATCATGAAAGTACTGGTTTACTCTTTTCTTGCATATATCGTTGGCCACCTTGCATGTTTTCTGCCTTCTTGCTTGATCTAAGAAGATAAGTAGGAATGTATGGAGGTGCTCTTCTTGGCAACTCTTCCCCTTCTACATGAGTAGAGAAGAATGAGTTGAGGAATAGTTTGTGATCAAAAATGAAATCCACATACAAGAGTGTTGTTTTAAGTTGTGATCGTTGCATTTGCACTGAGAGGTGATATGTAACACAACCTTTCCTTAAAACAAGAACTTAAGTATGTTTAAATTAATGTGTTCCCTTGATTGCTATGATATGTAAATGAAATCCTAATGTCCAAGATTCCTAATAATTCTGAAGCGAATTTCTTTTTGTGGTTCTTGCTGGTTAGTAAAAATCTGAATTTTTTGTTGTTAGATTACAAGTTTTATGCTTTTTGACAAACATCCTCGTTTCCTTATAATCGATCTAGATTTTTGAACTTTAGTGTTGTTGCGCTCAATTAAATTTAACTAAGCTCCTTGTGTTCAACCTCGACTATACTACCTCCGTATACTTGTGGAGTTTGGTTAAGTTGGGTAAACTATCCTTTGTTTGGATTGAAACTCATTAGTGTAAACAACCAACAAATTTTTGGCACCTTTGTCGGGGAGCTACGGTAATTTAATTGGAGTAACAAGTACTAATTAGTATTCGAGAGTAGATCATCACTCATATTTTTTAAGCTTCCATATACCTCTTAGTTGTGTTCTTAATTTCTCTTGTTATTTTTCAGGTTGTATGTGTCGCTCACAACGAGGTCTTCAAACATCTGCTTTGTTCGATCTTGAAATAGAGTGAACTCTCTCAAGTTTGAGAAGAACAAGAAGAGTGGAACAATCACTATTAGGAGGTATTCCACCATCACCATCATCACCACCGCCATCTTCTTCACCTTCTTCAATAGCTATACCAAGCAATCCAGCCATGGAAGATGACCGTCCTTTAAAAGATTTCGCGATGTCGGTTGCCACAAACATCTGTGGTGCCATTGATTTGCCTGCTATAGAAGCAAATAACTTTTCAGTTGCTCCTTCTATAATGCAAATGATACAACAGAATCATTTTGGAGGAACAACCAATGAAGACCCAAGTCTTCATGTTGTCGAATTCTTGGAATATCTGAATACTTTCAAGATTAACAGAGTGTCTATTGATGGAATTAGACTCATGTTATTTCCCTTCACCTTAAGAGATAGAGCCAAGGTGTGGCTTTTGTCCCTTCCCAAGAAGTCAATTAAAAGTTGGGACCAACTCCTTAATGCTTTCCTTCCAAAGTATTTTCCGCCAAGCAAGATAGCCCATTTGAGGAACCAGCTCACCAATTTCTCTCAGAATGAAGGAGAAACTCTATATGACACATGGGAACGGTTCAAAGATCTTCAACGCCTTTGCCCGCACCATGGTTTGACAAACTGGCTTCTACTTCAAAATTTCTATAATGGCCTATTTTACAATATCCAGTTGACTTTAGATGCTGCAACTGGTGGCACATTAATGACCAAGTCTTATAGAGAGGCTTATGATATTATTGAAGATATATCACTGAATCACTGCCAATGGGGAGGAGATAGAGGAGCCAAATCAACCTCTACAGCAAGTTCTTCAACCAGAAAACAAGGAGGAAAACACATTGTTGATGTCGTTGACCTTATTGCTGCCAAACTAGATGTGCTTACACAAAAATTTGAGAAGATGACCACTTTGCCAATTCAGTCTGCTGAAGCAACATGTGAAGCTTGTGGTAATGCAGGAGATACTTCTTCTTCATGTTTTGCCCCTAATGCAATGGAAGGAAACTTTGAACAGGTTAATGTAGTTGGGATGCAAGGGAATAAGCAATACAATCCCTATTCCAACCAATACAATCTGGGATGGAGAGATCATCCTAACTTCTCCTACCCGAATGCAAGCAACACTCAAAACTTCCAGCAAGGACAACAATAGCAACATGCCAACCATCAAGGAAATCCGTCGGGTTTCAACAACAGGGGTTATCAGCAGCTACAACAACCCCAAGGTTCCTCTCTCGAAGCTATGATGGAAAAATTAATATCTACCCAAATGCAACAGAATGAGAAACTCCGGGGGAATGACAAGCTTTTAAATGATGCTATTGCTCAACTTTCTGCAAAGGTGGATGGAATTTCCACTCACACCAAAATGTTAGAAAATCAAATAGCACAACAAGCTCTAAACCAACAAAGGACTCCGCAATTTGGTTCTCTTCCAAGCCAACCGGAAGTGAACCCAAGGCAACAAGCTCATGCAATTATCTTAAGAAGTGGAGCTGAGATTGAAAGACTTTCTCCATCCAAGGAGAAGAACATGAAGGAAACTGATGAAGAGGAAGCCAACACCCCAACTTGCAGCAAAGATAATGGTAAAGCTGAAGTACCACCTTCTTTTAAAGCCAACACACCTTTTCCTCAAAGATTAGCCAATAAGAAGGAAGACCAAAAATTCAGGAAATTTATGGACATAATAAAAAAATTGCATGTAAATCTTCCTTTTGCTGAAGTTATTGTTGAGATGCCTTCTTATGCTAAATTCCTTAAGGACATTTTGACTAAAAGAAGAAAAGTTGATCAAGTAGAAACAGTAATGCTTTCATAACGAGTGAGTTCTATTATTCAAAATTTTCTTCCACAAAAGCTTGATGATTTGGGAGCGTTTACACTGCCTTGCAAGATTAATGACACCACTTTTAATAGAGGTCTAGTAGATCTCGGTGCCAGTATTAGTCTCATTCCATTTACCTTATGGCAAGAACTAGATCTTGGGGATTTGAAGCCCACAAGGATGGCTATTGAATTAGTTGATCATTCTATTAAATATCTAAAAGGTATGGTGGAAGATGTACTTGTACAAATCGGGAAATTCTATATACCCTGTGATTTTGTTGTTATTGACATGGCGGAAGTTCCTTCCAACCCCGTTCTTTTTGGGAGGCCATTCTTGAGGACTGTCGGATGTCTTGTTGATGTTCGGGAAGGAAAGCTCACTCTACGTGTGGGGGAAGAGCCTATGGAATTCTCTATTTATGAAGCCATGAAAGCACCCACACGTGTTGAAAAAATATGTTTGCTTGATATTATTGATCCTATTGAGAATGATAATGAAAATGATGCTGATTTGATGGTTAATCTTTATGATTATGATGTTATTGAACTCAATAATTCTGAAATTTCTGGAGCACTATCTATTTTTAAAGCGGCAACTATCAATAAAGATGCTCCACTTGTTGAAGATAAAGTTGATGAAAGTATAACGGGCAAAAAGGTAGAACTAAAAGCCCTTCTACCCGGGCTAAGGTATGCATTTCTCAACCCAAATTCTACATCCCCTGTTATAATAAATAATGAATTAACTAATGACCAAGAAAATAATTGCTTTCCGCATTGCGTTTGTATAAAGATGTCATTGGTGATTCCATAGAAGATTTAAAAGGCATTCATCCTTCAATTTGCATGCATAGAATAAATATGGAAGATGATGCCAAACCAACTATTGAACCACCTAGATGCCTAAATCAAAATATGATTGAGGTGGTAAAGAAAGAAAATTTCAAGTTAATTGATGTTGGAATCATCTATCCCATAAGTGACAGCCCCTAGGTTAGTGCTATTCACATGGTACCTAAAAAGGGGGGTGCAACTGTCATTAAAGGAGACAATGATGAGTTAATACAAAAATGCATGGTTACCGGTTGGCATATGTGTATTGACTACTGGCGTTTGAATAAGGCAACCCACAAAGATTATTTTCCGTTGCCTTTCATTGATTTGATGCTTGAACATCTTGCCAAGCACTCTTATTTTTGTTACTTGGACGGGTATTTCGGATTTTTTCAGATTCCTATCTATCCTCCCGACTAAGAGAAAACCACTTTCACTTGTACTTATGGAACATATGCTTATCGTCGTATGCCTTTTGGTCTTTGTAACGCTCCTGCTACTTTTCAGTGGTGTATGATGGCCATATTCTCTAATTTTATTGAAAATATAATGGAGATTTTTATGGATGATTTTAGCATGTACGGTGACTCTTTTGATCAATGTTTATTGAACCTATCTCTAGTCTTAGCCCGCTGTAAAAAGGTTAACCTAGTACTAAACTGGGAGAAGTGCCATTTCATGGTACAATCTGGTGTAGTACTAGGACATGTTGTATCTAACAAGGGTATTGAAGTGGACAGGGCAAAGGTCGAAGAAATTGAGAAAATGTCTACTCCATCTTCAGTTAAAGACATCTGCAGCATTTTAGGACATGCAGGTTTTCACATAAGGTTTATTAAAGATTTCCCAAAAATTGTGAAGCCGTTATGTTCCCTACTTGAAAAGGATACAAATTTTGTGTTTGATGATGATTGCCATGCAGCCCTTTCAAAGCTCAAAGAGGCTCTCATTTCAGCCCCAATTATTCAACCTCCGAACTGGGATTCTCCCTTTGAGCTAATGTGCAATGCAAGTGATTATGCAGTGGGAGCTATTTTAGGACAGCGGAGAGACAAGAAACTCCATGCCATCTATTATGCTAGCAAAACTCGTGATGAAGCACAAATCAACTATACAACCACGAAGAAAGAAATGCTTGCAATTGTATATGCATTTGACAAATTCCGACAGTATTTGGTAGGATCAAAGGTGATTGTATATACTGATCATGCTGCCATTAAGTATTTGCTGAATAAAAAAGATGCCAAACCACGTCTTATTCGCTAGATACTACTTCTGCAAGAGTTTGATCTTGAAATCCGAGACAAGAAAAGTACATAAAATAGTGTTGTCGATCACCTATCTAGACTGGCCACAAAATTTGTATATCTATTGCCAATTGAGGATCATTTACCTATTAAAAAACTCTATGCATTGTCATCCACTCAAGAACCATGGTTTGCAGACATCGCTAATTTTCTTGCTACTGGACAACTGCCACCGAACTTGACATATCAACAAAAGAAGAAATTATTTCATGATGTAAATTCTATTACTGAGATGACCCATTGCTATTCAAGAATGGAAGTGATGGGCTAATCCGGAGGAGTGTTGTTGAGGAGGAGGTCCCAAACATCATTGCTAAATGCCATGCCTCCCCTTATGGAGGATATTTTGGAGGAGAAAAGACTACTGCAAAAATACTTCAAGCTGGTTTCTATTGGCCCACATTATTCAAAGATGTCAATCTATTCGTCAAATCTTGTGATAGGTGCCAAAGGATAGGAGGTATATCCAGCCACAATGACATGCCACTCAACTCTATTTTAGAGGTTGAGGTGTTCGATGTATGGGGAGTAGACTACATGGGACCATTCCCATCTTCCTGCGAGTATCAGTACATTCTTGTTGCTTGTGAATATGTATCTAAGTGGGTTGAAGCCATTCCAACCCAAGCACCAGACGCCAAATCTGTAATTAAGCTTTTTCAAAAGATTATATTCCCTCAATTTGGAGTTCCACGTGCTGTAATTTCTGAGGGAGGCACACACTTCGCTGAAAAACAATTCAACAATCTTCTCTCCAAGTATGGTGTGACTCATAAGATCTCTACGCCCTGTCACCCCCAAACATCCGGGCAAGTAGAGATTTCAAATAGGCAACTGAAGAACATTCTTGAGAAGACTGTCTCTAGGTCAAGGAAAGATTGGGCATTAAAGATAGATGACGCACTATGGGCATATCGCACAGCCTACAAAACCATCATTGGGACTACTCCATTCAAGTTGATCTATGGAAAATCATGTCACCTTCCACTCGAATTGGAGCATCGTGCTTTGTGGGCAATTAAGTTCTTAAATTTTGACATGAAAACGGCAGGAGAAAAATGTCTATTGCAGTTGCAAGAGCATGAAGAACTCCATCTCGATGCTTATGAGAACGTGAAGTTGTACAAAGAAAGAACAAAAGCTTGGCATGATAAAAGAATCCGCAGGAAATACTTCCAAGAAGGAGACAAAGTATTGGTATTTAACTCTAGATTAAAACTTTTTCCAGGAAAGTTGAAATCAAAGTGGTCTGGCCCATTCCTAGTGCTAAAGATTTTTTCATATGGAGCTGTAGAACTCCACGGCAAAGATGGAACCTTCAAAGTCAATGGACAATGTTGCAAACGCTACTCTTGCGGGGAAGAAGTGGAGAAAGGACCCTCTTGCTTCCTCCAAGATGTTTGAAGAATTAGAAGAAGTCTTACTCCAGACTCTAAATGGAGAACCTCGTGGGAGTTGACCCCACATTAGGATACATTTCTATTAAGTTTTTCGAGTCAAAAACACTCTTTATTTTTGTTAATAAGCCTGTCATGGATGAATGTAATAATCTAGACTTGATTTCCACTCTATCCGCCTTTGTTTACTGCTGGCTGACTGCAAATTTTCTATAGAAATCACAAAGTGCATGGCGTGTCTTTTGAAGATATGGCATGCACTTCAATACAAAATGCAGCAGAACATGTTCTAGAAACTGACATGCTGTGCGCTATCAATATGCACGGCGTGCATATGGAAAATGGAAATTTCATCTACTCTCTAGAAACGTGCACGACATGCAATTTATAGCTGCACATTGTGTACCTGGTCTTCGAAAATTTCTATAAACTTTGTAGAAACTCGCACGGTGTGCACATCCTTAGCGCACGTCATGTATCTGGTATTTGAAAGACGCTGCAACTTTCTGGAAACTGGCACGACGTGTGTTGTCCATATGCATGTCGTACACCTGGGAAATGGAAATTCAATAAACTTTCTGGAAATGTACATGCTGTGCATTTTCTCAGCGCACACCGTGCACCTAGTCATAAAGGAGATTTCAAAAACAAACTTTAGAGTAGTGACGACGTGCACTCTGAACACACGTCGTGCACTTTGTCATAAAGTTTAGACAAAAAGGGCTGGAGTGCACGACCTAATCACTCCAACCCTAGCCGCCGTGAACTCCAACCCTAGCAGCCGTGCGAGCCACGCCCACCGGAGCTAGAGCAGGTGCACGGCATTCCGCCAGCTGTGCGCGCCCTTTTTCTTCTTCCTCCAGCTACACAACCGTCGCCACCTTCCCTTTTTCTTCCACTTCTCAGCAGCCGTTCACCTGCAAGCAGCAACGCCTGCACCGTTGTCTTCTTCTCCATCTCGGTTGCGCCCGTTCGGCCACCTCGCCTCCTTCTTCTCCGACGACGCAGCAGCAGCAGCAACCAGCCGCCAGCCACCTCGCCACTGTTTTCTGCTATTTCAATCTTCTTCGACGATGCAACAGTAGCAGTAGCCAAGCGCAGCGGCCGCCATCGTCGTCATCCTGAGCATCGGAGCAACATCTTTGCTCCAAAATCGCAGTCGTCAGTGCAGATTTGCAGGTGCATGCCATGCACCAACTTTGCACGTCATGCATCAACCTGTCTGAAGAAGACGAACATTGCAGTGCACGCTGTGCAACATCTTCACACACCATGCACTAGTTGCAGAATGAATGGCACCAATTAAGCAAAAGTCAGGCCGACGTCATGGAGTAGCTTCTTCATCTAATGCACCTCCCGCACGACCTTCCACACCAGCACCTGCGGCGTTTGTGCTCTCTACACAGTTCAGGGTCAGACCCGAGGAGGATGTCGACTACCAGTTCCTCATCACAAGGCGTGTTTTGCCCTCCCTCTACATGTGCGATGAAACCCTTAACAAATTGGGTTTTAAGAATGAGGTAGTAGATCATTTAATGTTTTTGGTTTTACACTACCTTTGCACCCGAGTTACTAAAACCTATCCCCGCCTTGTCTATGAGTTTCTCACTACTTTCAAGGCCAACAATGACCCACAACACCATAGCACACCTTATCAGAAAATCATCTTTCGACTTTTGGACAAATCATTTTCTATGGATCTTCAGTGGTTTTGTGTTTTGCTTAAATGCAATTATGGCGGCTACACTGATTATCCTCCCACCTTCCATAGCGACTCTTTCTGGTCTAAGATCACTTCTGAAACGGTGCATAGAGCAAGGAACGCTCGAGCTTCAACAATCCATAATCCAGTTTTTCGAGTTCTACATCATCTTTTTAGCACATGGCGTTTTGCTAAAAATGAAACTCAAGGTGTAGTAGGGAAGACTGATCTATTTTTCTTATGGTGCTTGGTGCAAAATGAGCAAATCAGTACTGGCTACTACATTATTAATAAGCTTCTTGACACAAAAAAGTAGAAGAAAAGGGAGGCATGTGACATTATGTGCAGAGGGCTGATAAGCATCCTTGCAATGCAGTTGGGTTTAGATGTAGGTGCCTTAGAACCTGCACCACGAAATAACCTTGTTGATATCAACTATCTCATCTCTTGTGGTCTAATCTCAAGACATGGAAACAACACATCTAAATTCAAGGTTTTTATCACCAAGAAGCAGCACATCGCCATCCCCGATGCAGCTCAGAATGACATCAAGAACAAGGCTACCTGGAAGGTAGAGCTACAGCCAGAGACATATGAGGAGACACCCACCTGGGGTGCCAACAGCTCTACACCAGGGCCTACACCAGCAACCCTTACTCCACTCCCACCGTCCACTAGTATTCAGACAAAGTACAGCTGGACAATGTGGGATGTGTGTCACCTTTACGGCTACGTGCAGTGGAGATTTGATCACATCGACACCCACCTTGACCAGATGGGCATGCAGTATGACACCCGGTTCGACCATTTGAGTGCGCAGTA
The DNA here is from genome assembly GCA_963693085.1 of Alisma plantago-aquatica. Lineage (NCBI taxonomy): Eukaryota > Viridiplantae > Streptophyta > Magnoliopsida > Alismatales > Alismataceae > Alisma > Alisma plantago-aquatica. Next base: position 569,339,430 of record OY856410.1, read on the forward strand.
CACAACCATGTACGACATGGTCAATAGGATGGATGTGTGGCACATCTCTCAGGGCCACTACCCTGCACCACAGTCTTTCCAGGAGACCGCAGTTCTAGAAGTTCCACAACATGATTTTCCCCAGCAGCAGCCACAGCAAAATCAACAGCAGCAGCCCGACTCATCTGCCCAGTCGATGGACATCCCTGACATCATCAGTTCGTTCTTCCTTGAGCAGGGAGGAGGCGGATCCTTTTTCTAATTCCTTTCGTGACAGGTATCCGGTTGTGAACTTCGTAAGTTTGATTGATGTAGTGAGGACACTGCTGATTTCACACTTAGGGGGGACAAAACCGGCCAGTAGTGGTAGTCTTTCAGCATTTTCCTTTTTCGAGTCAGTTGTGTCAGTTGTTTTTCCATTCTTCCATTTTATTCCATGTTCTTTTCCATGATGGCAATATCTATATGATCTGAGACTATCTTATTAAGAATGAACCCCCTCTAGCATGTTGAAATTTTCTGTCCTCTATATGTTTTGGCTATATTTAAGAGGGAAATATTAAGAACATGTTTGAATAAAATGGAAGTTGAAAATTCCCATGTGCTTTGATGTGATTTGTGTTTGTGGTTTGATATCTGAAATGTTTACATCTTGGGCTACTCAATACATGTAATGGTTTCAAATTCTTGCGGAATAATTAACTTGCAACACTCCTTAGAATACAGGATATTCTTGCCAAATTTTTAGTCCATTTGCAAATCGACTTTTCAATGAAATTTTTTCAAAAGAATGATCAAAATCTTGCTAACTTTAACATTCTAGTTGACTCTTTGGTGTTGCACAATCAATAGTTTATCTTCACCCAATAAAAGATGGCATATGGCCCACATATTATGCTAGCCTAGTGTGAGTCCGATCTGGAAACGATGGTTAGGTGATATGAAAATCAAAAGATGGTAAAAACAACACCCCAACTGACATTCCTCGTGAGCATAAGCCTAAATTAGCAGTCGAATGTCGGAAACCCAAAAATCTCATCATCATATCCTTATGAAAAAGAGTGCAACTAAGTTTTGTTAATGTTAACATCAGTTTGATCATCTTATATCCATACTAGCTGAAAGCTTGTAGTGTACATGCACTGACTATTTGGCTTGCTATCCAAACTCTATTTAGTGTTGTCTTGTTGAATTTTTCATTAAATTTGAAACCAACTATGCTTAACTTAATTTACCAATCTAAGATGTTGAAAATTTTGAGATGATAACAATGAACACAAGCAAAAAGTACATAGTAGACTGAGCTAATTGCATATTCTCTTTTCATTTCATTCATGCATGAACTAATTTTCCTACTTAAATATAGCCTTGTTCCTTTTTGCTTGAGGACAAGCAATCGTTCAAGCTTAGGGGGATTTGTTGTGTGATTTATATATCATCTTTTCACATGCTATCACACACAAATTTGGTTCATTCTGATATAATTCAGTCTCTTTTCATATTACTTTTGCCATCTTTTTGTTATTCTACTTAATCCATAACTTGCATTGCAGATTTGCCACAAAAAGAACTGAATTCGGAGTTAATTTTGCTGGAACAAAAAAATGCATGGCGTGCACCCCAGATGCACGGCGCACACCTTTCCAGAGAAAGTTGGTTCATCCAGCCAGAAGAACGCACGACGTGGATGGGAAAACGCACGACGTGCGAGTTTCCAGAAGTGCATAGAAAGGAAAATGCACGGTGTGCATGCCAATGCACGACGTGCACCTCGAACGTAAACAGCCAAAGAAATGTTCTGGAAAATCACACATCGTCCATATCCGCAGAACACACCATGCACGGATCAGTCCGATGCAGACTGCGGTGCACGACGTGCACCCAAAACGCACGGCGTGCATCTGGCAGTTTCAGAAATACGAAAATTTAGAATTCAATTTTAAAACAAGGAGGGAAGGCAAGGGACAGTTAGGTTCGGTCATTTGAGAAGTTTTCTCTCATCCCAGAGCTAGAGGAGAGTAGAGGAAGGCGATTTTGGGGAGATTCAAGGTGGTTTCTTGCATCAAGAGGCCATTTCTTCTTCTCTACTTTTGCATTGTCTTCTCCAAGGTGTAGTCAAGCTTCCCCAACCTGGAGCAACTTCTTGGGAAAGGAACTAGTCCATCTTGGAGCATCTAGAGAAGGAGAATTCCATCCTCAAGCTGGAATTCTTCCTTCTTGTGGTTACACCTTTGGTTCTCTTTTCCTTTTCCTCTCTAAATCATGTTCAAAACTGAAATTTCTATAACAAATCTGCAAGACATGGTTATGGACGAGTAGTCTTTCTTTTCTTGGGCATGGGGGAGTAGCTCCCATGTCATAGAATGTATGGAACTAGTAATTTCATACTAAATACTAGGTTTCTTTTTTCCTAATCATGAAAGTACCGGTTTACTCTTTTCTTGCATATATCGTTGGCCACCTTATGTGCATGTTTTCTGCCTTCTTGCTTGATCTGAGAAGATAAGTAGGAATGTATGGAGGTGCTCTTCTTGGAAACTCTTCCCCTTCTATGAGAGTAGAGAAGAATGAGTTGAGGAACAGTTTGTGATCAAAAATGAAATCCACACACGAGAGTGTTGTTTTAGGTTGTGATCGTTGCATTTGCATCGAGGGGTGATATGTAACACAACCTTTCCTTGAAACAAGAACTTATGTATGTTTAAATTATTGTGTTCCCTTGATTTCTATGATATGTGAATGAAATCCTAATGTCCGAGATTCCTAATAATTCTAAAATCAAACTTCTTTTTGTGGTTCTTGCTAGTTAGTAAAAATCTGAATTTTCTATTGTTAGATTACGAGTTTTATGCTTTTTGACAAACATTCTCTTTTCCTTAAAACCGATCTAGATTGTTGAACTTTAGTGCTATTGCACTTAATTAAATTTAACTAAGCTCCTTGTGTTCAACCTCGACTATACTACCTCTGTATACTTGTGGAGTTTGGTTAAGTTGGGTAAACTATCCTTTATTTGGATTAAAACTTGTTAGTGTAAACAACCAACAGTCTTTCATCATAATCATATCCATACTTCTGCAAGATCCTAAAATTCATGGCGTATTGTGTGACTGTCATATCACCATGTTGATGAAGGTCGTGAAACTCCTCTTCTTTCTTATCAACCATAATCTCAGATATATAATGATCTTTAAAGGCTTCTCTGAATTCCTCCCATGTTAATGGAGGATCATCTGCTTTACGGGATCCTAGCAAGTTCTCCCACCAAGTCCTAGCAACAACTTTGAGCATGTGAGTCCCAAAACGAACCCTAGATGGGTGAGGGAAATCTAGGTCACAAAAATAATGTTCCATGTTCTGCAACTAGCTTTCGGCTTTGCCCACCACATCCATCTCTCCCTCTCTAGATAAAGAATCAGGATTGATCTTCAAGAAGTCAACTATGGTCAACTCTTGGTTCCTCAGTTGATGTGGTCTTCCTTATTGACTAGTGATGGGATCGGTGAGAGCCTTGATGGGCACTTCAAGAGGTGCATTAGGGTTACCATTAGGACTAACCCCTCCATAAGCATTATGATCACTTCCACCATTGGAAGAGCTTCCCTCTACATCTACGTGTTCCTTGCCTTATCAAATTTCCTCTTGGGATCCATCTATAAAAGGGAACATAAACTATATGAGTTTTTTGAGAAAAACCTGGTGGCCAACTATATTTTTTGCTCTAATACCATATTGTAACACCCCAATTTCTAAAACATGCACAACACTAAGTGGAATCATAGATCTCATTGGGATGTCACAAAATGATTATCATTTCATAAAAATAAAGTTCATGCATAAACCAACACATAATGAAATAATAGCTCTCATACTCAAGACCCCAACATAACTCACACGTGAATAAAACTAAACATGTTTACTCTTAAACATCCTACAATTTCTCATAAAATTCACACTACAACTAAAAAAAATGTATCATAAACATAAAGGAAATCTAATCTATGGATAGTTGGCACCCCACCAGGTATGGTCTCAGATGTCCTTGAGCCTCTTCCTCATTTGTTCCTAGACAACTTTATCCTTGACGTTTCTCCTTTCCTGTGGGCATCGCACCCCGAGCCATACATAAAACAAATTGGTAAGTGGAATTGAACATATTATAACTTTAAGAAAGCATATAAACTGGATATAAATTTTAAACATTAAACATTGAAAAAGGGACAATTGGTTTTAGATTATGTCTTTTATCTTAACCTATAAAAGGGTCCTTAGGTTTTTACACCGAAGTGCCTCTTCTCTTATGGACCGAAGTGCCTTTTGGGTTGCACCAGAGTGTCTTTTCTCTTATTCACTGAAGTCCCTTTTGGGTTGCACCAGAGTGCCTCTTCTCTTATGCACTGAAGTGCCTCTTAGTTTTTCCCCGAGGTGCCTCTTACTGAGGATCTTATATAAGTTATTTTTTAATCATTATCTTTCTCTTAAAACTCTTAACTTTCTCTTAAAATCTCAATCTTGTCATTAATCTTAATGTTCATGAAATATGATGTAATAAATATTGACCACAAAGCATGAATTTCAGTTTCTTATAAAATCATTAACTTTTAACAATTGAAACAATAAATAATCATTCATAGAATTCATTGTACACATATACTTAAAACTAATCAATAATAATGTTCAAAGCATATGGACCACTTACCTCTCTCTTAGAGAAGATCATAGTTGCTTCTTTAGGTTGATGAAATCCTAATATCATTCTTGGGATTAAAAAATCATAATTACCATGTTCTAACAATAATCATTCATTAATAATTAATATTCAACCTAATTTCTAAGGTTTTGGGGTTCTTGATGAAAATAGGGAAAAATGGAGTCGAATCAGGTTTTGAAACTTAATCTATCATTTAGATATCAAAAAATTGAGCAAAATACATATATTATTTGACACCATTGGACATACCAATAAAAAGATATGAATTTTCATATGTCGGTCAATCAGAAATCATGGTAAATCCATGTATATTATCCAAAAACATAGCTAGCAAGGCTTAGATGGACCAAACATAAGTAGCCACATGAATCCCTGGCCCTCAGATCCAGTGTGTAGTGAGAGAGACCAAGATGTGATGAAAAGTCCAAAATACCCATGCAAACATGATATATGAAATCAGCCCTCAATGGGAAAAATAGAGTTGAATCAGGTTTTGATACATTGAACAACAAGAAGAAGACGACATGATTCAAAGAACCAAAACCTCGATCCCAACCAGTTTGTCAAAAACCATGATGTTAGGCACCTTTGTCCTTGCTTGCCGAAGTTGTAGAGCCCAAGGATGGATTGTGTGGTGGTCAAAAACACCTTGAACACCCCCCAACATGATCGAAGCAAGACTAGCACAGAGGGGAAAGAAACTGAGCAACCCAAGTGGTAAAATGATCACACCTGAGGGCAACCAATAGGGAACCGTAGGCGCACAATGATGTTCAATGCATTGAGCAAGAAGCAACTACAGGCGATGGCTACTGGGATGATTTTAGGTCCATGATCAATCAGAAAGGAGGAATACGTGGATTTGCAATCTTACCCCAAATTGTGAAGAAATGAAGGCTCAAAAATCTCTTTGACACATCAACAGAGATTCTTCCAAGATTGGAAAGGGTTGCGGTCGTCATGGTCATCACTGTGGACCACCGGAAGAAGCCGGAGCAAAGTTGAGTTGGGGAGTAAAGCAGAGAAGATGTTGAGGGCTTAAAGGCGGTCATTTCTTGTTCGTGGACACCCCTCTATGCTCATAATGGGTTGATACTTATAGGTGATGGTCCAAAGAGATTCAGGCAATCTCAAGAGGTCGTGTCGAGGTGGAAGAAGGAGTCCCTCAGGGTTTGGGATCTCCAATGCCTGAAACCATAGCAAGATTGGTATGCAAAGGATCAGAAGGGAGAGAGGAATCTGACTAGGGGTTTAACTCTTTCTACAGAGGGGTGAATAGACAGGGTGAGATCGGAAAATAGAGGAGGCACTGTGGAGTACTGAGCGTGTGGGACTCAGGGGAAGAAGGCAGTGCCCCCTTCAGCAGACGGATCCATGACATAGTGTCTAACCCGGACTGGGGCATGGCTGCATGATAGCACATCATGTGCTATACAATCATAATCAAAATCCAAATTTATAAAGATTAGGTCAAAACTTTTCTAGTTCAAATTGAATTGACTAGTAAGGTTCAATTCCTCTCAAATTTTGTATATTACTAAGTTGTGACACAAGGAACCCAAAAATATAGTTAGTTTCCTAATTTGGCCAACTTAACTTATTATATTTCTCTTTTTAGTATAAAAGATTAATTAACTATAAAGGATTATTTAAAAAGAGTTTGGCAATAATCTTTTATGTAAAATTCCTAAAATTATCTAAACCAACTTATATTAAATTATGAGATCATAAAAAGAACATTGATTGGTAAATTTCATATTAAATCCTAAATGTCAATTAATTACTAGAGAGGGCTAAAATGATGATATTAAGTTTCAATTAGTGCAAAAGTGATAAAATTTAGTTTATGTAACATATTTGAGAGCCTTAATTCCATTATTATATGTTTTAATCATCAATTTTGAAGCAAAAAATTAGGGTTTCAAAATTAGGGTCATTTTTTAGATTCAATATTTTAGGGTGTTACACATGTTTTCATTGTGATTATAGCATGTATATGATACATACTATAAGTATATAGTGATTGGATATGTATTGTATTTATATTCAAAACCCCTCAATATCAGTCTTAGATGCTTTCCATAAGAGACACACATTAAAAGCTTCATCTACCAAGTGTAGGTTATACTAAAGCATGGTGCGACATCTATCTCGCAGAAGTATGATGGTAGATATGTAGGTTTTGCCAAATAAGAATGCATTTCAATCATTTCGGCTTTTAGGTTAGACTGAACTGGGTGTTCTTAATGAGATTAAGAACCTAGAAGGATGTAGATGGACTATGGTAAGGAGTCGTGCATAACATCTATCTAAGAATTGCATAAGATGCAATTGGAAAAAGTTGCCTACCTAAATAATTGATTATAGACACTGGTGTTGGATGGGTAATAATTGAACTATTTTGGATCTTGGCTCACTAGAAGATTGTATGTTGCAATCTTTGAAATTGTCACATGAGAGTTATCAATTTGAACAAAATGGTGGGAATGTTAATTAGCTAAAGGCCTAATTAATATTGTTAACTTGTCAAATCAAAATGTTTTGAAAAGTTGTAATTTTTCTTTATAGAATCTAATGGAAAACACAAACACATTATTATTGTGATCAGTCCTTGAGAAGGACAAAACTAAATGGGATTTACTTCCACATCTAGTATAGGATTTTGAGAAGCGTTCTCATAAATGGGAGAAATCCCTATGTCCTTAAAAGACCAAATCCAGTGGGACCCACTCCAAATGCACCTAAGGCTGAAATGAATGTTTACTGGAAGCATGCCAATGATGTGTAGACATTTCAATACCTTTTTTTTAAGTTAAATAGACAAATTTCATTATGGAGGAGCCATACAACATCTACATGAGGAGAAAAACAAACTAAAAGACCACACAAAGATCAAGAACAGATACAAACCACCACAAAAACTCATATCGGAATCTGATAAGGACAATGATGTATAGATCCCTCTTCTCCTTCGCTGGATAAGGAAACTTTCTATGAGGAATACCTTCAACCTGAGTATGTATATGTGGTAGAGTACCTGCACCAAATTGGTGTTCCAAAAGGATATTTTTCCCGCACTTGCTCCCATACAAACTTCACAACAAAATTGACCGAGAAAGAAAAATCTACCACGAGAAGAGAAAGCAGCGTTGATTAACAGCGAGATAGACAAAACAAGAGAACAATCTAAACAGAAAGACAGTAAAATAGAAAGGGGATTGGAAACTCATCGCATCTGGGCTCAACGACAGGGAGGAAGAAGATTGTTGCCTCCAAAGACACCATGCTCACACACCTCCCGAAGAAGAGACCCTACTGATGACGGGCGAAAAGAGGCCGAGGGGGAGCGGGGCACCACTTTGCGGCGGCCAAACCCCCTCCCCCCAGCCAACTGCCTAAGGAGGAAGAGCCCTAGCGGTGCTAGGGTGAGAGAGCAAGGAGAGAGTTTTGTTAGGAGTGAAGATAACTACTCTTGTTGTAGACATTTCAATACCTTATGTTATGTTGTATGAACTATGAGTTCCATGAGCAGCATGAAATTTATGGACATTCTTGAGATTGTAACACATCTTAAAGAATCATGTAAAGCAAGGAAGGTATAATGTCTCCAAAGCATTATATGAGTGCAAACTGACAAAGGGAGATCCACTAGAGCCCCATGTGCTCAATATGATTGGGCATGTGGAAAGACTAGATTTCTTTTAGGTCAAGTGTTGACCGTGGATATGATTCTACAATCATTTCTTGAATCATATAGTCAGTTTATCAAATGCTTGGCATGTTGATTAATGTTAAATAACATAAGAAGAAGAACAAATCCATGATGGTTATCATAAGAAGTGAGTCCAAGGGATATGGCAAGGCCAAGAATAGTTCTAAGTCTAACCTAAAGTCCAAGTCTTCTGCACGCAATATATGGAGAGGGGTAAGTGCAAAAGGAATATGTCCTTTTCACATAAATAATTAAAGAAAGAAATTGCCACCATTTTCATGTGTCTGGACATTGGAAAGGAACTATACTCTATAAATGATCTTAGGAAGAAGAAGATGAATACTTTATAGTTAAAGAGACAAACAATGAATACCTATAACATTGTCATCCAGAGCACATAAATGAGAAATGAATTTCTAGAATCCATAATATGGTTATCTAGACTCTTTTATTTTTCAACCAATAGAGACATGAAAGTCTTACTTGTTGGGCAAAATGACCAAAGAATTCTCACTAGATTTAGTGGGAGAGTGACCGTTCTAATAGGGCTCATGCAACTTATATATATAGACCTTTTAGAATAAATGCTAAAGGTAGTTACCAGTACCTCATTATATTTATTAATTTTAATAGATATAGAAGTTTTTATTTAATGAAATACAAGTATGAATCTCTTAAAATGTTCAAGAAGACCTAAATGAAGTACGTAGTTGAATTGGTAAAAGCATTAAGACACTTTGATGTGATCAATGTTGAAATATTTAAACCAAGAGTTTGAGGACCTTTTAGAGAACATGATAGTGTATCACAACGAATTCCACCTAAAACTTTATGATGTATCAGAAAGAAGGAATCACACCATGATCAATAAATCTAGCTAATATTCCCATTTATTTTGGGCATGTGCTATACGCTAAAACAATGTACCGTCTAAAATGGTTTAAAAGACATAATATGAGATATGGCTTGGGAAGTGTCCCGACATGTCTTTTATAATGATTATGGATGAATTATTATATAAGAAAATTATTTCTTCAAAATCTTTGTCAACAAATCACATAAATTTTATTTTTTTGGATACTAATTTTATATTCCAATCCAACAACAAAGTTGTTTGTTGACCAGGATGATTGTAGTCCTAAAAGGGAACTTCGTTCTGAAGGAGTCAATGAGAGAAAAAGTAGAACTTGAAATGTTCAAGACAAAAAAGAATACATTGATCCTAAATAAGTATAGTAGGAACATGGAGAATCACAAGTTTTTGTGGATCTCAAGTTCCTTATGTAACACGCAAGACTTGTAGTTCTAGTAGAACACACCTTGAGCTTGAAAAATTATGATATCTTACGGCTCAAAAGGTGGTGAGTTGGTCATATATGAGGAGTCAATAACCTACCTATAAGCTATTGAGGGACAAGAATCTGAAGCATGGCTTGAGGCCATGAGATCCAAGATGGACTCGACGTATACTAACAAGGTATGACTTTGGTGGATCCACATGAAGGGGTAAAATAATAGGGTGAAATTGGGTTTTCAGGGAAAAGACCAACATGGAAGGGTGAGTTTCTAACAAGTTCAAGGTGTTGAACATGATGAATTCTTTCACTGGTTACCATGGTTAAATCCATCAGGACCATGCTTGCAATTGCATCTTAATATAAATGTGAGATTTGGCATATGGATGTTAAAACCACATTCCTTAATTGGGATAATTACGAAGATGTGTACATGACACATCTTAATGGTTTTATAAATCCAATATTTCAAATGAAGTATGTAAGCTACAAAGGTCTATTTGTGGATTGAAGCAAGCATCTCAGAGTTGGAGTCTTCTATTTGACAAGACAGTCAAAGGGTTTGACTTGAGTCAAAATGAAGATGGAATCTGTGATTACAAAATATTGAGTGGGAGCATATTGATATATTGATGGGGAATAATGTCCTTATCCTAGAAATATAAAACCTAGAAAAAAATCACCTTTACTTAGGAAAAGCATCCTATGTGATATGAATCAAGATATATAGAGATAGATCTAGAAAGCTTCTTGAAAGAGAACATACATTGGCAAGACACTGAAGGTTTCAACATGCAAGACTCAATGCGACAAAAATTTATCCATATCCACGGAATTAGTCTCTCAACAGCATAGTGTCCCAGTTCTTGTAAAGATAAGAAAGAGATAGATAGATACCATACGTATTTGCAATTGGATATATCATGTATTTAATGTTATGTACTTGTCTTGTTATCTCGTATGTATCAGACATGACAAGAGGATATTCAGTTATCTCATATGCATTAGACATGACAAGTGGATGTCTATCAAATTCAAATGAAGGTCATTGGACTACCATAAAGAATATTCTTAAGTGCTAGAGAAGCACAAAAAGGATCAGTTTCTTGGTTATGGTAGTAAGGAAGAGTTGGGTGTAAAGGATTACACCGATGTAAGCTTCCAAAGTGATAAATCACAATCTAAATTTGTGTTTGGCTTTAAAACTAGAAGTGTAAGATAGAAGAGTTCTGAGCAAGACGACAGTTGTTCTACAATAGAAGTTGAGTATCTTGGTTAATACCAGAAGATACCATATGGATCAAGAAGTTCATAGAGATGAACTTATGGGAGGTTCCAACCATTGATGATACATCAAAAATAATGTGAAAATAATTTAGCTATTGGATAGGTTGGAATCCCAGATAGCACACTATGACATTTCCATCTCATGTGAAAGGTTGCACAATAAAGAGATATGAAACTCGCAAATACAGACTTGAAGTAAATGTTGCTAACCCACTATAGAAGCGTTTGTGCTGTAGAAACATGATGGACATTTTAAGATCACTTGGAATAAGATTTGTGGGTGATTAACTCTAAGTGAAAGTGGGAGTCTTTTGGTATGAATGTCCAGAGAGCCAATCATATAATGATTTGAGGGTGGCATTAAATACCTCATTTGATAATTATAAAGGTAATTTCATCTATTATGTTTGTCTCAGTCATGACATGATTATACATACATAGTAGATATCTAAATAATGATGTTACTTGATGACATATGTCTTCAGATTGAGGACCTAAATGATGAGATGATATGTATGATAAGAGTTCATACATTTTTGTTATGTCCCTAGTCAGATATTACTATGGAAGCAAAATAGACAACAATAATACATAAGAATAGAGTGTGTGTTGACTTATGACAGAGTCTCATTATTCATGATATGTGATATCAAGTCAAGCACATAGGTAGATGCTAGAGAACAGTATATTGGACAGACCCACCATAAGAGTGATATATGGATAACATGGAACGATAGTCAGAATCAACTCTCATAGTGATAGTGGTGATTGTGGTTCTTAGACCTGAAATCACTACATTCATCATCTGTGGCCCATGTACTTTGGCATCATCCAACATGACCCTGAATAAGGGTTGCCATAAAAGTGATGCTTGGGTGCATTGTGACACATGGGGGTTCTGTGTGAGTGATGTAAATGGGATTTGTCCCTCCTACAGGATATTGAGATATAGGGCCTCTTGATAAGAGAGACTGAGAAATGTAAGGCCGTACTCGTGTGATTTAATATGTGATATGTGACCTCACATGCATCTCAGATAGTATGCTCTAGTTCAAGGAACATGGATTGAACGTTTATAGGATGACAATTTCATGTCTCGAGTTCAATCTAGATACCAGAGACAAAGAAACTATATGATCACAGTAACACTAATCACAGACTGTAGGTTGAAGTTATTCTCCAACTTTTCAAATTACTTGGGTAGCAATTATATGTTGCTAGACATTGATCTTTTCTTGTGATTTCAAAATTGGTTATGAACATTCATTGCCAATGTAATTTTGGACCTATAGGATCACACACATAGGATACACTTGGAATAGGAGTATATTCATGAATGATGCTTAATTTGATTACTAGAGGTGTTTAGATATTCAATTAAACAATTGAGGCTTAATTGATTGATTGGACTCTAAACTGATTGGTTCAAGCATTGAACCAATCATTTGAAGTGTCAAGTCAATTGGAATCCATATTGGTTGAGCTTTGCCGTAACTGGACATGTGAAAAGACCATTTCACTATGTGAACTGACTATTTTACTATGTGAACTGACCGGTTCACCATCTAGGTCACCCGGTTCAATTGTCAATTCGATTGGAACAAGGATTGATGTTGATGTCATGTTTAGCATTATTCAGGCATTGATTACCAATTCAATTCAGAGCAAGAAATTACACGAAATGACCAGTTGGCTATGCGAACTGACTGGCTCATGAGATAAACGACCAGTTGTCTATGCAAAAGGACTGACTTGATGTGTGCATGTTCTAGAAAATCCATGAATATGTCTCTTTCGACTCCTGCACATAAGTTGGAAACTCTGACCCTGGCCTCTCCTATAAATAGAGGGGTACTGGGGGCTTCTCAGGCATAATGTTTTCTCTAAAAATTGTTGTCCTCTCTGGTTGTGATAACCAATAGAGATCCCAAGCAAGTACCTTGCTATCCCTCCCTGTATCAACTCTAGAAAGTTGACGTTCAAAAGGGACAATTCCTTTCGGTTGACTCTAGTAGTGTAACTTGGAGTTCTCGGTGGTCTGTGTGGACTTCTCTAGAGGCGGGAAGCTTCTACCGCTTGAAGAACTCCGTCAACCTCCATCTGTGGTGGTTAGACCAGGAAGACATTGTTGACGACTGCTCGATGCTTCTTAGAGAAGAAGTATAGTATTGTATCAAGAGTTGTCAATGGACTTGCTACAAGACTAGGTATAACTCTTGTTACCTTCCTTCCTGGAGACCTTGTTGTTGATGTAATGTTGTTGTTACGATAATCAAACTTTAATTTTTTTTGTTTCCACTGCCTTATCTACTGTCTCGATTTCCTTTTATTAAGTTTGTGTTGATTGTCTCTAAGTGCAAGTGGGAGTCTGTTGGTTTGTATGCCCAAAGATCATATCATATTATGATTTTCATGACATATCTTAAAAATAATTTGATTAATAATAAAGGAAATATTCAAATTTATTCTTTTTTATTAAGTTATGAGATAATGATGTAATGTAATAAATGCCTAAAGAATGATTTTACTCAATGACATATGTTTTTGGTTGAGGACCTAAACAATGAGATCATACAGATGTTAAGAGTATATACATTCTTGATATGTCCCTAGTAGGATGTTATTATGGAAGGTTAATAGATAGAAATAACACTTAAGACTAGAGTATGTGTTGGTTCATGATCGAATCTCATTAGTCATGATATGTGATATCAAACCAAGCACATAGATACTTGTTATAGAATAGTGTATCAGACAAACCCACTTTGAGAGTGACTCATGGAAACTATGATTGGTAGTCAGAGTCATCTCTCATAGTAATGGTGGTGATTGCGGTTCTTAGACCTGAAATCACTATGCTCATCACTTGTCATTGGATATACTTTGACATCATCCACTATGACCTTGAATAAGAGTTGTCATAAAGGTGGTGCTCGGGTGCATTGTGCTACATGAGGATGGCTATGAGTGATTTAGGTGGGATTTATCCCTCCTACACGAGTTTGATATCATGTCCACTTGATAAGCGAGACTGAGTAATGTATGGACATGTTCATGTTAGTCAATATATGATATTCAGCTGACATATATATCAGACAATTTGCTCTAGTTCAAGGAACATGGATTGAACATTGAATATGATGACGATTCCATACCTTAAGTTCAATCTAGATGTTTGAGACAAAGGAACTATAGAATCATTATAACATCAATCACTAATTGTAGGTTGAAGTGGTTCTTCAACTTTTCAATTACTTGGGTAGCAATGATGTCTTGTTAGATACCAATTATTACTTGTGACCAGTCCAAGTTTTAAATTGATCAGTTCACATGTGAACTAACTGGTTCAGTAGTGAACAGACCGGTTCAACGTTCACAGATTAAAAAAAACATGAAATTCTGTCTCTTCAACTCCCGCTCAGACTGGAATCTCTGGCCCTGGCCCTTTTATAAATAGAGGGATACTGGGGGCCTTCCAAAGACACAACAATAATCTCTGATAATTATTATCTTCTATAAGTTGTGATAATGTGAGAATTTGAGCAAGTTATACCCTTAAAGGAAGGAACAACAAGGGAGAGACAAATGGAAGATTAAGTCGGCGCTAGCACACTGACTAACAGAGACAACTCCTTCTTATCCATTCATATAGAATGACATGAGTTCCTGATTATCCATGTAGACTTCTACAGAGGTGAGGAGGCTATTGCATGTCACTAGGAGGACGAAGTTAGTTGTCGTCCATGGTGATTAACTAGGAGGCTGCTGCTATATCTGTGCAGATACAATTTGAAGAAAGACACACACTAATGTCACTGGACTTTCTCCAAAATTATGTATAAATCTTACAAATCTTCCTTATCATTACATAGTTGTTGACACGATCTACTGTTTAAACAAAATATAATAAAAAATTATTTTCATTGATTCTATATTTCCCAACAATTTTAACCCAATAAGCAAGGTGCCAAGCCACATACTACAACTAGAGCTCGCTTAGAAATGATGCCTTTGTTGCTGAGTAATGCTACAGGCACCCGTCCACATCCCTGGGAGCCTACCTGGTAGTTGGGAATGGGGCACTGCTGATGTGGCAAAAAGTTGCTGGAAAGTTAAAAAGATAATAAAAAGAAGAGAGAGAAACCAGTTTTGCTCATAACTATCAATTCCAAATGAATTTTTTTTCGAAATAAAAAATATCAGATTCCTAATGAAAAATACTTTCTATCAAGACCAATGTTGACATACTTTGGAAAAACTAATATTAGAAGTATATTAAGAGAGGAGAGAAGTATATAAAAGTTTAGTACGTTTTTAGATATTGTACTCAGATTGACCATTCAGGTACAATATTTATTGCCTCTTTATTTCTTCTTATTCCATATTATGTCATAAATCCATAAGTACCGTACATGTTATCATTTATATTAATTTTTGCATACATTCAAATGTAACGTTTGACAATAATCATATATAAGGATACTCAAGGTACCGTACGAGACACAACAACAATATATAATTTGATGATCTTGTTGTTACTAGAAGTACAACACTAACAACCATATTTTGTAATACAAAGTATAGTATTAGACGTACAATACTAGATGTACTGTACGAGACAAAACAACAATACATGATTTGATGATCTTATTGGTACAAGAAGTACAGTACTAACAACCACATTTTGTAATACAAAGTATAGTACTAGACGTACAGTACTAGAGGTACTTTACGAGACATACAATGCATGATTTGCTAATCTTGTTGGTACAAGAAGTACAGTACTAACAACTACATTTTGTAATACAAAGTATAGTACTAAACGTACAACACTAGAGGTATTGCGTGAGACATACAGTAATGATTTGATGATCTTGTTGGTACAAAAAGTATAGTACTAACAACCACATTTTGTAATACAAAGTATAGTACTAGACGTCCAGTACTAGAGGTATTGTACGAGACATACCAACAATACATGATTTGATGATCTTTTTGTTACTAAAAGTACAGTACTAACAGCCATATTTTGTAATACAAAGTATAGTATTAGACGTACAGTACTAGACGTCCAGTACTAGAGGTACCATACGAGACACAAGAACAATATATGATTTGATGATCTTGTTGGTACAAGAAGTACTGTACTAACAACCACATTTTGTAATACAAAGTATTGTACTAGACGTACAGTACTAGAGGTATCGTACGAGACATAACAACAATACATGATTTGATGATCTTGTTGGTACAGTACGAGACATATCATGTATAAAAGATTGTCAATAATCACATACCGTACCTATATAAACTAATTCACATTTCATTAAAAACATACACATTTTACTAAATTGCAATACTTTCACATATGTTTAAGAACAACTAATCCTTGATCTTATTCATTCAAAAGTACAATATTAAACTCATTGCTAATGTTAGTTCAATTGAATCCATAGATGAACAAGTAAATATTGTATATGATTTGGGAGAAACACGAATTAGATGTACTATACTCACAAGTACTGTACGTCTATACCCAAAGCATGTGTATGGTATCCTAAAATACGGATACTATATTTCTCTCATGTTATCATTATTTTAAAGTATGTCAACACTAGTCTTGTTGGAAAGTATTTTTTACAAAGATTCTAATACAATTTATTTCATTAAAAAAATGCTCCAGAGTGAAAGTTATGGACAAAAATATTTTCTCTCTCTTCTACTTCTCTCATCCTTATTTTCTCATATTATTATTTTTTCAAAATATGTCAACATTGGTCTTATTGAAAAGCATTTTTTATTACGAATCTAGTGTTTTTTGTTTCATTGAAAAATTCATTGTGACTTGAAAGTTATGATCAATACAAGTTTTTACTTTGTTTCTACTTTCCTCCTATTTAAAAATAAATAAAGTTGGTTCATATTGAACTTTGCAGCAACCTCACGCGGGTGGATGGCCGGGTGGACATCCGGTTATGGCTAGAATTACTCTTGTTGCTATAGCTATTTGTATGTGAGTGAACAAATATCTTGACCGCATGCAATCTGGTAGGGGACCTGTGCTAGGCTGGAGAACAACTGGCGTGGTCCACGACGTCAGCAAGTACGTACATGCACGATGGCACGGCCGCACGGCGCTGGTGGGAATTGATATCTCCCATATCCTGCCGCCCTGTTATGTCCTTAGTCCACCCCGGCGAAAGTGTCTCGATGTCTGGCCGAAGTGGCACGGTCGACTAGCTGCTCGTCAATCACAGCCGCACGGGCGCAGGGTGCTGCAATTGACGAGCGGTGACTGCGAGGTGGGAGAAGGAAGGGACAATATTGACCAGACAGACCGTCTATCAGACTATCATTGACGGCAGTTCGCTAGCCCGCCGTCGGTGATCCCATCATGCATATCATTATCAAGAATCAAGGATCCTTTAATTAAGATGTGGTAACCCTACCAACCCTGCATTGGCTTGACCCCTATAATGATCATTATTATTTCCTACAATCCCAAGAAATTATATATGGATCAAAAATGAAACTAGATTTGATTGTTTTTTTCCTTATGCATACATAGGAACAAAATAGAGAAAAGAAGTCATTTGCTTTCTTCTTCTATTTTTTATTATGCATATATAAGCACAAAAATAGTTCTAAATATGATCTCGTTTTTAACATTATAATAAATCTCCTACTCTCATAAGTTGATAAAAATGCATATATAAGCACAAAAATGGTTCTAAATATGATCTGGTTTTTTAACCTTATAATAAATCTCCTACTCTCATAAGTTGATAAATAGCTCTCTTTCTTTTCATTGACTAGTAAATTGTTTCTGAAACTTACCGTTTGTGGATTACAAATTTACAAGATTCTTCTTTCTTGGTGGTGGTGCACGATTTTTCTTCCTCGCTATCAAATTGTAGAAAAAGAAACTCTTGTTTGTCTTACTTTCTCGACAGATCCCAGTTGGTGGGTCTATTCAATTGGACCTAGTTGATTGTTGTTGGTTTGCAACAAGTAGATCTAACCAAATCCGAGCTTGCCTGGCCGGTGCTTGAAATGCCACAAATGTACCACGCATTTTCACGGTCCTCCTTGCCTCTTGTTTCGCAGGAAGGTAGAATCAGACATACGGCCGTCGGTGATCCGATCCGCACGTGCATTGGGGGAATCCTCTGTAACAAACTGACAATGAGACGCAGTAGCTAACGATATCAAATGGAACATGATACACAACTGACAAATAAGAACTCCAGCTGTCTGCCGCGATTATACATGATTAATTACGGCCCACGGTCCACGGACAGAAAGGGACTAATCATTCTCCCCAGAAAAGAAATTAGTTCTCCTTTTGATGCAGTCGCTGAACATTTCGAGATCCCGATTCTTGGAATTCTCGACTTCTCACCAAGTGATATTCTTGTGGAAAATTTTGGACAGTCACTTGTACCCGCGTTTGTTGACGGGGACATAGGGAATCCGTGCTGGTTTTCTAACCCAAGCTAGGTCCTATAAAAATGAGTTTCTCCATATAAGCTGCAAGCAACGATAACCTTTTTGCATGCAAATTTTTTTTTTGCATTATTGTCAATGCTACAAACCTCATTTAATAATTGATTAAACTCTACATACAAAAGATGACGGAAATTTAAACAAAACGTAGGAAAAGAGTGTAGGGAAGAATGAAAAAGAGAATCAGCACAAAAACCATCCTCTGACCCCCTACTACATCAATATCGAACCCCCCGGAAAAGGATATGGCGGCTTCAAGGTACCCCAACGAGTCAAATCCTTCGTGTGGAAAGTGTTGCATGAGGGCCTATAGACAAAAGTCAGACGGAGAATCATTGAAACATGTCCCAGATGTGGTATCTCACCCGAAACTACTCTTTAGAAAGACTGTCTCATTGTCAAAGACATGTGGCAATCTATCAACACCATAGGGATATAAATGGGTAGGGTGTTACTTATTTACCCACCACTTATATTCAAAAGGGTAGAATAAGAATAAGTATATTTTTTACCCACCACCTATTTATCTTTTATCCGCTTTACCCTCATCTAAAGAGGATAAGGTAAGTGAGAAGTTTTACCCTGTTCGCTTTACCCATTCACTCATTAGATTAAGATTTTATATATAATTTTAAATTCTAAATATGTATTAATGGTTACGAAATACTCAACAAGCATCACCACTACTTTCCTAATTCATATTCTAGAACTTTGGTATTTAAAGGGAATATGAGGCACTTTATATAATCATGTATTGGAGAGAAAAATGGACTCCTCGGTAAGAAAAAATATATTAAATAGGTTTGATCATGTTTGTAAGAAAATATTGGGTTAAATATTATCAAAAACATTATTGTTACAATCTTTAATTAGTTTTAGGAGTGTATTTGATGTAGGGAATATCACATGAATTGTTTCTGAAAATTTTATATCTATCTTCGGGTTGCTTTACCCATTGCACCCTAGTTAATATATCCATTTACATACCCTACGAGTAAAAGAGTGTGGGTAAGGGTAGTGTAAAACTTTCCATGGATAAGGTAATTACCCTACCTGTTACCGATAACTTTAACATGGGTAAAGTAAGAGGTAAGCCTTTACCCTACCTTTTGCTATCCATTTATGGCCGTAAACACCATGTTTAAAGCTGGAGTCATATATCACAGTGATCTCAGGTGTTGGTTTGTCAAAAATTTAAGGATAATGATATAGGGATTAAATGCCCAGTTTAGTTTTCTATTACAGTAAATCTCTTATGGAAGTGGAGGAATGATCACATATTCAATTCACATAAGCATACAATCATCTCAGACCATATGCATTACTAAGAGATAGTTTCAATTAATCACATTGGCATTCAGTGATGAAACTACCACAAAAATGCCAAATGCGGTCCATTTACAACTAAATGGCTCCTTCTAGTCTTGGACAGTCTCGAACTCAATGTAGATGGATCAATGTGCAAAAAGAATTCTACCGTAGCTACCAATTTTATCATGAGGGATCAATATGGATAATGGATTTGTGGAGCTGTCGAGGAGGCCACAATCCAAGATGTATTTGAAGTGGAGTTCCTCTCAATACTAAGATAGTTCTATGAAGTACTAGAGGAACCAGGGCACATTAACAATGAAACAAATATTCAATTGACCTGCTTAACCTTACTGGATACTCTTACTACCCCAATCAAGTACTAATTGTGCATGATCTGTCTCTATATCCTTCACCCAATGCATGCATTCTAAACCCGATGTCCTCTTACAACATACTTTTAGGACTTCAAATCAATTAGCTTACGGTTTGGTGAAATGGGCCTTCCGAGTCCACCACTTCTTATTGCCATTGGGTTCATGCCTGGTACTAGCCTCCGTCATATACATAGGTAAGTTGAGGAAAAATGATAGTTGGCATGTTGACCTCATGAATTTGTCTGCAACCCAAGAGTAGAATGGATAAGATATCTCAATGCCCAGTTAAAAAGAGTTCAAAAAAGAGAAGAGGAAAGTAGAAAAAGGAAAATAGGGAAGTTACATTTTGGTATTCTTATGAATATTCTAAGTACTTTTAGCATTGAGTACCAAAGTAATATACAAAAAGTACCATAAGATATATAAATAACACCTAAAGATGCAAAAATAATACTGACTTAAATACTTGACAATGCCAATTGATTGTCATACTTGACAATATCATATACGAGGGAGGAGTATAAGAGAAAATAGAGAAGGGGAGTACTTTTTAGTATCTTGATGAATATTTTTTGGTATTAATTGTATACTAGTATCAAAATACCAAAAGAATATCAAATGTGTTTTTTTTACAATTATGGAACTGAAAATAGGGATCATGCCTTGGACCTAACTTTTAGTATAGGTGGATCACATGCAGCTCTAGAAGGTCATCTAAAGAATAAACCCCATACACTTCCTCCCTTATTAAGGACACATTAAGTTCATAGTGTTTGAGTGCATACCTGACATGGAAGAAGAAGTGGGGCCTCCACAACTATATTGTGCTCCTACTCCATAATTTTCACCTAAGATGTTTGCAACAACATCATGTCTCATGGATGCCATAACTCATGCAGTAGGGGTGCTAGAGCTCTTGCACCAAATCTAGGCCATGTCAGAGAATTAAGCACATTGTATTGAAATTTGAGAAAGATTAGGGTATATAATTTGACAAAAGTTTAGACCTATATGAAATCGATGCGTGGATGTTTAAAAATAAAATATCTTTTTAGTTGGCCCATGTAATTGAGGATAAGAAAGATGAGCGTGTTGCCTAACTATTAAAAGGAAACACTAATCACTTGTGGGGGCTAGAGCATATGCAAGAGGCCAAAAACATATCACCTGGGTTGAGATTATAAGAGACGTTTTGAGTCATACTATTAATCTAAGACATATGTCTGTGACAAGATTGGGCAGCTTGAAACACTAAAGCAAAGGACAATCATAGCAAACAAAGTATGAGTTCTTGTTGTAGGAAAATATGGGCACATAATAGACAGTAGAAAAAATATCCATCCATATTCCCTAAAATACCAAGATCATATCAATAACTATGTAATGGAAAGTATGGTTTAATGAGTTCATACTTGATCATGGAACAAGTCCAACGACTATTCATCATTGTAGTAGTCATACAGCTATCTTCTTGTGACACCCCGCCATCACACAGACAACGAGATGACACACAAAAATGTGTGGAACCACATATTACCAGAAACACGAGTTAATTAAAACCGATGGCGGAAAGCATACATAAGAGAACTTTTGCATCCAGATCCTGCAGAGAAGCATGTCATAAAAGTAATTACAAGATTTGATATATGTCCACAGCTTATCGAAACCAGCTGTACTATCAGCACCAGTGTTAATCACCTATTTATACATACAAAACGGGCCACATACGTCTAACAACAGGATATACAGAATTCCATCAGCTAGACATCGTGAAATGTCGTCAAACACCTCCGAGGACCTGAGAGTACATGGATGACTCTAGGAATCTACTACAAAACCACCAAAATAGCAGCATATCCATCTCTTGCCTTCTACTACTCTTCTTTCTGCTCGACCACAACCTCACGACCACCACCACATCTAGAGCGATCACCTAAAAAGGTTGTAAACTAGCGGGGTAGGACACACAGTCCCAGCGAGAAACATAACTCCCCTCCAAAACTATAAAACATTAGAAGATTAAAGCAATAAAAGTAGATAACTGATAAAATGTGTAACAAGAGCAATATACTAAGCAAGACCATTATCCCCATCATTCGTACTTAGATATCCAGGAGGCATATAACCAAGCATTTCTTTATGGAACATGATTGATAAGATAATCTTTATGAGAATTTATCACAAAATATAAGGATCGTACACATAACTACAAGGTACAACTAGATCAGCTATATAAGCAAGGCCTCAATCAATGTTCTGTGTTTTGCTCTAAGAAAGATATACTATTTGGCTGGATTACATTTTACTATCCCCTGAGGAAGTGATTTGTCCCTGCTCAAATCCAACCTTTGGCTGCGAAGCCCAAAAACCGTTGCCATACAAGGTCAATGGGAGAGTCAGACTCCATGACCTCACCTCCTCGTGGTCAGTGCACGAAAACCAAAGCAGGACCGCAGTCTCATGCTTATATGGCCTCATCCTCAGGGTCAGCTCCACAAGCTACCCATATCTCTAGCTCAGCTTGACACAGGTGCTAGTACATACATTCAAGCCATGAATACATCATGCTCATCATCACATATCCTGAGCCATGGGTCTGTTAACCATGCTCCATATATTCACAGTGGTACTCAAATTCCTCCTATTTTAGGCTCGGGGAAAACCTCGCATATTCAACAATATGCGCTCTTGGCAAATCCCGCAGGATAAACATGTTTCACCATCACCATGATACTGACGATGATAGATCTATGTCCAGGGCAAACTACATACTATATCCATCTATAATTAATTAGTATATTTTAAGCCAATTGTTGAGGCAACCAAAGTATAAACATAGCCGTATAGAATTACATCATTATTTCCATCATCATACTATCTTGGGACCTCAATCCCTCATTATATCCACCACTGCCTCTCAAGGCATCATAATTATGCATCAGCATTCTGGGAACGCATCCCTTATCTCATCATCGGAGGATAACACCTCAACTAGGCACTCAACATTATATCAGGTCCTCAGACCTATCAACTTGTTATCCCATTACCACATGGTGCTTGTAATGACCCTGCCTCCCGGTAACCTCCAATTAAGGGAGACCGAAAGGTCGGTGCCGTTATCCAATTAACATGATCAAAGGTTTGGCAAATAATCAATAATAACTATGAAATTCTACTAACTAACTAGAATTTGGTATAAAATTAAAACTTTGCTTACCTTTGAAAACTTTGGAAATCTATCTATCCAGAGCTTGAATTATTCTATCTAATCCTCCTTGCACTTTAGTTCTTATTTCCACAATGTGTCACTTCACTATTTGTTCTTTCAATTGTTATTCCTAAAACACCGATAAACAAACGTCGGTCATTATATCAAAATATACTGGTATGTGGGAACAACCAAAGTCTTTCAAATATGGCTACCAATCTAATTATCACAATCAAGTTAATTAACAAGCCGATTTACACTTTTCAGTATGACATTCTCCACCGCTCTTGCCCTAACCCTGGCATACCCACCTTAGGGTTTCCTTTGCCAATGACTTAAGGCCACCTTCTCAATCCTGAGCTTGGTGCCTGGGGGTCACCACTCATGGTGCACACTAGTCATGCAATATCATAGGCCACCTTCTCATTCCCGAGCTTGGTGCCTGGGGTCACCACTCAAGGTTTCCATTGGTCTACCCATCTGGGCCTGACCTTTGGCATCATCCATCAGGGTGGCATGTAAGTGCAAGAATCCATACTTCTATTATTAATGTGATAATCATAGTGACTTTATAGTTTGCAAGTATGAACATCCAAACTGATAATTTGCATTCAATGCGATTAACCATCCGGAAAAATCCTTGGGAAACTAAGGTAGTTATTCATAATTAACCACATACTTGTTAAGCAGACTTGAATACAGAAATAACCAATCAATCAGGAATCAAGCAAGCACACACACACAATTATTCCTGAAAAAGGCATCCAATTTCTCTATCATTAATCATGTCATCTTGATCCATTAATCCTAGTTGTTTCCTAGGTTATTTGCCATTTTTAGTGTTTTCAGCATAACTAGGGTTCCACTTCATCTTTATTACTTTAAACCCTAATTTTACAAAATCACTTACAAACCCTAACTATTTCATTTTTCTTTTACAAAAGATTCTAGTTTCATCTTTTAGCAACAGGAAACCCTTATTTCATATTATGAGCACTTTCCTTTTCTTTTCCTCTAATTTAGGGTTTCTAAACATATTAATCAATATATTGAGTTAAAAACCCTAAACCTTGTAATTCTATCATCAAAACAGGTTAAAAACCATCTTTATCTTTAAACAAGTTAACCATGCATGAAATAACCTAATTGCAAGATTAAAACCATCTTTGGTTAACAATTAAGGTTTCTAACCACAAATTAAAACCTTTTCTAATCAAAATATGTACTTTTGCAAAAATATATAGATGTAGATGTCCAAACCATTTTTATTGCATTCCTCATATGTTTTTGATCATTTTTCATGTATTAACTTTCTTCATCTTAGTTTTCTAGCTCAAGATATAATTTTTAACAAGAAAATTCCCTTTTATGATTTATTTGTTATTTTCAGAAAATCGAGAGCCATTCGATCTATAGTCCGGTGGACTAGGCGGCATCCCACGGCTCAGGGATCGCATTCCTTTTATGTGCGATTAAAAGAAGAAAATGACTGACTTGCCCTCACTTAGTCTGAAAGCACCTCGGGGTAGTTTGGTAAAACGTCGTGAAGTCTTCTTGTTCCTCACACCTCTGTACAGCAACCCACGACGGTCAACCTTGGGGTTGACTTTGGGCTCCGGTCTCTCTTTGCTCATGCTGACGGTCCAGGGAGCTCCACCTCCCTTCTTCAAAGTTGAAAATGTCCTCAATTGGCCACCTGAACCCCGCCAAGGTCACCCCCCTTGTTCGCCGGATTCTGGTCGGGTCTGCTATGTCGGAGAGGGTCTAGGTTAGGCTCGTTGGCACATTTGAAAGCACGAAATTGATCGTGGTACTCCGCTGTAGGGTGTGGACTATCAAATAGGGATGTTGGTTTCTTCATGTATCCTCCCCTATATATAGGGTCGAGGCAATCCCTGCTGGTTTGGGCGTTTCCCAAAACCAGGACCAAAGCTAATCAAACCGGGGATGATTCCCTGCGGTTTCATCTCCTAAAACCAATGGAAACCTCAGCCAGTTTGCAAAGCCAAAGGAACGCGAGGAATTCAAGAGGGAAAGTCCCTCTGTTAATTCGTAGAAACACAGTCCCAGTGGGACTTAGGCGAAGGGCGTCCAACGTTGGATGAAGATCCAACGGACCATATTGCTCGTGTTCAAAGCAAAGGAAACAATATATCATTATTTCAGAATTTATTCCCAAATTGCAAATAACTTGCAAAATCAATTTCTCCCAAACCATAACTCTTTTCTTTCTCAAATTAGGAAGGTTTTTCTTGTCATTATCTAACTTTGTACGAAATTTGGGAAAGAAATAGCAATGGATGAGAAGTCTTCCTTCACTCTAAAGTGATCTCTTTAATTAATTCAAATTAATTGTTATTTCTTTTCCTTTTGCCAGTATATCGTCCTTTGGGTCCCTTGGACCTCAAGAAATCCCAAAGGCACGGATTCCCATGTTGGGGAACATCTATTTGCCATTATCTTCTTTTAAAAGTCAATTTCTCATATTTCCCTTTTATTAATCAATTTCTTTTCCTTTTTAATTATCTTTTTAAGGATTTCTCTTTATCTCTCCTCTATTTTCCTATTGGAATTCCTTTTAACATTAGGAATCCTTGGGATGCAAAAATCCACCAAGGATAACTCAATTATACCGCTTTTCACATATTTTCCACATTTTATCATTATTCTCAATTTCTTTCTTAACAAGGAAATACTTAATTAGTCTTTTCTTTTCTTATTGCATTCTCTATGCAACTTTGGACTCCTTGGGACCCAAGGAATCCAAGAGGCACGAAATCCAACTTTGGATTGTATTCTTTTGCCTTCTAGAGGTTTCCACACCTTTCTTTTTCTCAAAAACTTAATTATTCATTTACTAATTGAATTTCCTAGTTATTGGGCCCAATAGCCAATAAAGCCCACAAAGCAACCATCAAGGCTATTGTAATGAAATTGATTCATTCAATCAAAAGACATAATTATTTGTTCATTTATCTTTAATATGAGAAAATATATTTCTCAGCAAATGAACCCAAAATTGGGGTTGTAACATCCTTCCCCTCTTATAAGAATTTTGCCCTCAAAATTCCATCAAGCAAGCAAACAAATAGGATAAGCCTTTCATGTGTCCATCATGGCTCCCATGTGGCTTCACCCTTTCCATGGTGCTTCCCAAGAACCTTCATCATCTCATATTCTTCCATCTGAGTTCTTTCTTACCTTGGTATATTGTACCCTCATAGGTGACTCAGGACATTTCAGCCTCTCAAAAGTTGAATAGGTTCAGGGCTCAACATATGGCTTGGGTACCTTACATAGTGCTCTAGATTGAACTTATGTAACACATTATACATCATGTTATCCTGAGGGGTAAGGCTAAACACAACAATCTCCACCGATCCAGCTCAAGTGAACCCCTATATCGGGGACTCAGCTTCCTCAGTTGTAGCTTAGAGGGGTCTGATTTTCACATCACATATTCTCCCACAGTGAACTGCATGTCAGTCTGCTTTGCATCCGCTCGTGACTCATGTCACCACTGGGCTCTCTCTCAGCCATTGTACGATCAATCGACTTCATCTTCACACACTGTGGTTCCTTTTCTGACCTTCGTGAGGCCTCTTTCACCAACATCGTCATAATGAAGTGGTGACCGACACAACCTCCTTATAGAACTTCTTGCATCCCGATAAAGGCTATGGTGGTTAACATCACATCTTAAGAATTGTCTCTATGTATCACCCTGAATGAGCACACATGCTCTCATCAGACCCTCTAGTCTGGATCATACTGTCCATTAGTATGGGGTGATAAATTGTACTATCATCGAGTTCTTCATGTATCCACTTCCACCTCATGGAAGGGAACTATGGTCATACCCAAGAACTTTTGAACTCACATCATGATGTGGTTCAACCATCTTTCTCTCTTAAGTAGTTCAACTGAAACTATCCCGTGGTAGTACTCTCTCTCTTTCTCATGTCATCTAGATAAGGCGATCTACCATAACCCCTATTGCATCTTGACCTTCCTTGGTCTAGGGGAGACTCACAACATCCATAGTGATGAAGCCCCATTCCCCCTCGGGAAATCTTTATACTTTATATCCATGCATTGGGTTATTGGTGTTCGTTCTTCACCTCCTGGCTTGCATGGCCACATGCTACATGTATCAGGCATCCAAAGCTCTACCATCACTTACTATCTTTGTAGTTTCATGGTGTATGGTGATCATGATTTCCTGTATGTCATGATTCCTCAAGATCGATTCCTCGGAAGCCCTAACCCACTCTCATCAGGGTTTTATTACCTTCCCATCCAAAGAAGTGTATCCAGGGTTCTACAACCATCCTTCTACCACGTCAAGGACTAGGCTGGCTATTCAGACAACCACTAATCTTGTTTAACAGATCTCGTTATATCTGATTGTTAGCCAAACTTATCTCTTTTTCTCAACTGAACGTAACAACCTCAACTTCTTCTAGCTTCCAGCTAAACTAGGCACTATATCTCAACCAGAGAATTCATTATCACTTCTTATCCTTAGGTGTTAGGTAATGTCGAAGACATACACTTCTATGTATTCCACTTATCATCTCGTCTCAAACTCTGAGTCTATCTTCATTAGAACACTCTGAGCTCATCCTCTCGATTATCAAACTCAACCTTGTATCACCTGCAAATTCCACATAGCTCATGATAAAACCTCCTCACATGATGATTTCTTTAATACTCTTAGTGTTTGTAAACCATCCATGTATCATTCACTCCAAAAGGGTATGTTATCATCTCTATCCTCATACTTTGTAGCAATGTTCCAACTCCCATCATCTTTATCCTTGGTGTAAGGCATGTGTATTATCCTATCTCTCACTCCCATAACAAGAGGAAATAAGCATTTGACTGCAGTCCAAATACAAAGTTGTTCCTATTCCAAGAGTAGAGATGATACAACCCACCTTGCCATTACACTTTCAAATCTAAATTGAAATGTGCCACATATGTCTCTACTTCACAAACATCTCAAAAACAAAGTTACTTCTATGGAAAACTGGTCTCAAACCTACTTGGTCTAAACACAATCCTTGGTCGTCTCCTCTAGGTCTATAGGGTGCCGACACTTTTGGAGTCATCCCTCTTCCCTTATGCATCCAGAGAGTGCCCTACTCATCTGCCCTTTGGGTCCCATGAGTTCATGAAGGTGATCAATCTCCTAACCCATGGCCCTTAGACAATGATAGTTGCTACCTCCCGACCCTATGGTCATGTGCAACTAGGGAATTAGGCAACTCCTACTTCCATCGGTCTTATCCCCACCTGACCCTAGGATATACTTAGGATTCCAACATAGTACATGTCCATCTTAGAACCTTACCCCATCCTTCATCATCTCTCTCTGCATTCATGGGCTGACTTTCATCCTTTCATAGGGATCATGGCAACCTGCCTACCTTGGTCAAGCCCCATATCGGTTATCTCCATGGTAACACATCCACATGCACATAGAGATGGTTATCTATGGGTCTACATGTTCATATTGATGCTATGTACTCTTCACTTAGCTTCTCAAGATCCTCTGAAACATCTTTAGGTTACCTCAAAACCAACAAAATTGGTATACACCCTAAAAAAGGGTCCCTCTCCCAGGATGGGAGGGAACTACAACTCTTGACCACCAAGGTCACAACCATCCTTATGTTTAGGGTCTGCATCCACATGAGCATGCCTAACCCAGCAGCTACTAAGGCACAGGAAGACCACCTATTAAACCATGGTAGATCATACTTGTTCTCTTTCCACAACATTAGTTCAACTTAGTTGTGAGTGGTTCATCAAACATACCCTCAACTTAAGGGGTTTCCTATTCCTCTACACATGAGGAGTACCATGCTCGAAACTATAGAGACTCAAATCTCATCATGAACATTGGGTACACTGCTTCCCCTCTTAGGCCTAAGAACCTTAGGTTCACCATTGGGGTATCCAACTGCATGCTCAATCTCTTAACCACGAATCAAGCATGTATAAGGCATGACATGCACTCCCTATTGTCCTTCTACTCGGGTAACCCATCAGGGTCGAGTCCTCCTTAAGGACAACCAACAAGGTACAAGGCCTCACGACCTGCTACCAAACCTCTCCAGGTCTAAGGAACTCTTCTTCCTATCTCATAAGGTAAACTCCTATACCACAGGCACATAGGTACCATAAGCATCATCCTCTCTCTAGGGTTTCGTTCCTCTAAAGGAAACCAAGATATCATCAGCCTCCAGGGATCATGCATGAGGCAACCACTATGATCCACTTAGGTCGCATCATTCTCGACTCCCCATTGTTCCTCACATCTCAAGGTTTTAGGTATCCAACCTTCTTGCTTGGTTCCTTCTTACTCTCTCTCTAAAGATAATTCCACATCTAGGCATACTACTAGAGGTCATCTCTTTATGAAGGATCAAGCTCACAGGTATACCTCTACGTGGGTGAAGCCTATACTCAAGCTTATGTTTACTCATGATTATCCATAGTTCTTTATACTTATCTCATAAGATATGCATCATACTCTCCTGACTAGGGTTTCATCCTACTGTTAGCACTACTGACGTACTCTGGGTGCAAGCTATACCCTACTTGCACAAGCCCATAGGGTTGTATAGGTTCTTCTCTAACTATGTCCATGAAGGAGCTATCCCTTGCTTAAACATGCACGACCCTTCCCAGGGTTGGGTTGCCAAAGGTGCTAGTCCATCCAACCTCTCATGGCTCGTATGGCAATCCAAAGTCATGTCCATCCAAACATCATGTCATCTCTCTCTAACCTTCACTTAGGGTTAGGGTTAACATCATCCTCAAAAGATGTGCTAGGTCTCTACCTTCAATGGAGGTCTCTACCTCCAAGACTAACTCTCTCCACTCATCCTCCTAACAAGGAGGTCTATCCTCAGGTCTCTCCTGAGGGAAATGACAACTCGTGTCATACGACCTAAGCATGTATCTATTCTTTAGTTTGTGCTTAATCTATTAAGCTTATGTCCATGACATCTTATTTACATGCTTTTCATTAATTTGGTGGAGGGTTCCTTAGACCTTATTAACCTTACCCATACCTCAAGAGGGCGAGGAGAAGAGAGAAAACCCTAATCCTTAAGGTCATTAACAGAATTTGAGTGGAGAAGGGATGAACAAGATGAGAGAGTCCTAAAGGTATCTTATTTCGAGTCATATCCTAAGACATCGGCCAAGCAATCACACAATCCGGGAGTCCTCGTATTCCAACTAGCGGTGTGGAGGAAAATATTGCCACCCCCAGACGTGATCCTTTTCATGACACCTCAATCTTTCATACAATCCTGTAATAACTCCCTCGGTTCTATGTCATTTGTAAAATTTAATAATTATTAATGATTAGATGAAGAACCTACGCTCTGATACCAATTGTAATGACCCTGCCTCCCGGTAACCCCTAATTAAGGGAGATCAAAAGGTCGGTGCCGTTATCCAATTAACATGATCAAAGGTTCGACAAATAATCAATAATAACTATGAAATTCTACTAACTAACTGGAATTTGGTATAAAATTAAAACTTTGCTTACCTTTGAAAACTTTGGAAATCTATCTATCCAGAGCTTGAATTATTCTATCTAATCCTCCTTGCACTTTAGTTCTTATTTCCACAATGTGTCACTTTACTGTTTGTTCTTTCAATTGTTGTTCTTAAAACGTCGACAAACAAAACTTCGGTCAGTATATCAAAATATACTGGTATGTGGGAACAACTAAAATCTTACAAATATGGCTAACAATCTAATTATCACAATCAAGTTTACTAACAAGTCGATTGACACTTTTCAGTATGACATTCTCCACCACTTTTTCCCTAAACCTGGCATACCCCCCTTAGGGTTTCCTTTGCCAATGACTTAAGGCCACCTTCTCAATCCCAAGCTTGGTGTCTGGGAGTCACCACTCATGGTACCCACTAGTTATGCAATATCATAGGCCACCTTCTCATTCCCGAGCTTGGTGCCTGGGGTCACCACTCAAGGTGTCCATTGGTCTACCCATCTGGGCCTGACCTTTGGCATCATCCATCAGGGTGGCATGTAAGTGCGAGAATCCATACTTCTATTATTAATGTGATAATCATAGTGACTTTATAGTTTGCAAGTATGAACATCCAAACTGATAATTTGCATTCAATGCGATTAACCAGTTGGAAAAATCATCAGGAAACTAAGGCGGTTATTCATAATTAACCACATACATGTTAAGCAGACTTGAATGCAAAAATAACCAATCAATCAGGAATCAAGCAAGAACACACACACAATTATTCCTGAAAAAGGAATCCAATTTCTCTATCATTAATCATGTCATCTTGATCCATTAATCCTAGTTGTTTCCTAGGTTATTTGTCCTTTTTAGGGATTTGAGCATAATTAGGGTTCCACTTCATCTTTTTTACTTTAAACCATAATTTCAAAAAATCACTTACAAACCTTAACTATTTCATTTTTCTTTTACAAAAGATTCTAGTTTCATCTTTTAGCAACAGGAAACCCTTATTTCATATTATGAGCACTTTTCTTTTCTTTTCCTCTAATTTAGGGTTTCTAAACATATTAATCAATATATTGAGTTAAAAACCCTAAACCTTGTAATTCTATCATCAAAACAAGTTAAAAACCATCTTTATCATTAAACAAGTTAAACATGCATGAAATAACCTAATTGCAAAATTAAAACCATCTTAGGTTAACAATTAAGGTTTCTAACCAAAAATTAAAACCTTTTCTAATCAAAATAGGTACTTTTACAAAAATATATAGATTTATATGTCCAAACCATTTTAAATGCATTCCTCATATTTTTATGATCATTTTTCATGTATTAACTTTCTTCATCTGAGTTTTCTAGATCAAGATACGATTTTTAATGAGAAAATTCCCTTTTTATGATTTAATTGTTATTTTCAAAAAATCGAGAGTCGTTCGATCTATAATCCAGTGGACTAGGCGGCATCCCACGTCTCAGGGATTTTGTGCCTTTTATGTTCGATCAAAAGAAGCAAATGAATGATTTGCCCTCACCTGGTCTGAAAGCACCTCGGGGTAGTTTGGTAAAATGCCACAAAGTCTTCTTCTTCCTCGCGCCTCTGTACAGCAACCCACGACAGTCAACCTTAGGGTTGACTTCGGGCTCTAGTCTCTCTTTTCTCACACTGACGGTCGAGGGAGCTCCGCCTCCCTTCTTTGAAACTGAGATGTCCTCAATTGGCCACCCGAACCCCGCCAAGGTCACCCCCCTTGTTCGCCGGTTTCCGGCAGGGTCTGCTATGTCGACGAGGGTCTAGGTTAGGCTCGTTGGCGCAATTGAAAGCGCAAAATTGATCCTGGTACTGCGCCATAGGGTGTGGACTATCAAATAGGGATGCTTGTGTCTTCACGTATCCTCCCCTATATATAGGGTCGAGGTAGTCCCTGCTGGTTTGGGCGTTTCCCAAAACCAGGACCAAAGCTAATCAAATCAGGGATGATTCCCCGCGGTTTCATCTCCTAAAACCAATGGAAACCTCAGCCAGTTTACAAACCTAAAGGAACACGAGGAATTCAAGAGGGAAAGTCCCTCTATTAATTCACAGAAACACAGTCCCAGTGAGACTTAGGCGAATGGCGTCCAACGTTGGATGAAGATCCAACAGACCATATTGCTCACGTTAAAAGAAAAGGAAACCATATATCATTATTTCAGAATTTATTCCCAAATTGCAAATAACTTGCAAAATTGATTTCTCCCAAACCATAACTCTTTTCTTTCTCAAATTTTAAGGGGAGGTTTGTCCTGTCATTATCGAACTTTGTATGAAATTTGGGAAGAAATAGCAATGGATGAGAAGTCTTCCTTCTCTCCCAAGTGATCTCTTTAATTAATTCAAATTAATTGTTATTTCTTTTCCTTTTTCCATTATCTTTTCCTTTGGGTCCCTTGGACCTCATGAAATCCTAAAGGCACGGATTCCCATGTTGGGGAACATCTATTTGCATTTATCTTCTTTTAAAAGTCAATTTCTCATATTTCCCTTTTATTAATCAGTTTCTTTTCCTTTTTAATTCTCTTTTTAAGGATTTCTCTTTATCTCTCCTCTATTTTCCTATTGGAATTCCTTTTAACGTAGGAATCCTTGGGATGCGAAAATCCACCAAGGATAACTCAATTATACCTCTTTTCACATATTTTCCACATTTTATCATTATTCTCAATTTCTTTCTTAACAAGGAAATACTTAATTAGTCTTCTCTTTTCTTATTGCATTCTCTATGCAACTTTAGACTCCTTGGGACCCAAGGAACCCAAGAGGCACGAAATCCCACTTTGTATTGTATTCTTTTTCTTTCTAGAGGTTTCCACACCTTTCTTTTTCTCAAAAACTTAATTATTCATTTACTAATTGAATTTCCTTATTATTGGGCCCAATAGCCAATAAAGCCCACAAAGCAAACATCAAGGCTATTGTAATGAAATTCATGCATTCAATCAAAAGACATCATTATTTGTTCATTTATCTTTAATATGAGAAATTACATTTCTCAACAAATGAACCCAAAATTGGGGTAGTAACAGTGCTACTCAAGCACATACATCTCATAGATCTTACCAGGCTATGAATCCACATAAAAATACCTACATGGTTAGTATACACATCCACAGAGATAAATAAAGCCATAATGTATTACCATGATTATCATGTTATCAAGTATAAAACAACATTCATGAGTATATTACACATAAGTTGAAGAATCATAGTTTTATAATCAATCATAAGCATATATCATGCCCTATACATGTGATCATATACATGTGTCACATTATCATGTGTAGCAGCATCATATCCTTCCAAACTTCCTGGTTCACAACCTATCATCTTATTTCATTATCATAGTTGCAGGATTCAAGGTGATCACACCATATCACTTGTATTATCATTATTAATAGAGAACTATTAGCTGTATACATTTCGGGTTATCAGAACCCTCACCAAAGATCCTGCAACCCTCACTATAGGTATGGCAGGCAGCGCCAACCCTCTCCAAAGATGTATTGGGTATGGTCATACCCTCACCAGAAGATGTATCAGCTAGAACCCTACCGGCCAGCTAGGGTTAGGGTTGTATCAGGCAACCAATCTTACCACTGTATTGGCTGAGATCATGGTGCCCCAAGCCAGCACTGTATCGCCCAACATGTTCATGACACAGGTGACACAAAATCACCTCAAGGAAACCTATCAGTCAACAAGGGTAACACTCTATATCGACCTCTATCAAACCAACAACTAGGATTTCCACTCAACCCATATCTAGTAGCTCAAACTCACCCAACTTGTGTCGCCCAAGGAACCAAACCGAGATGTTGTCTAAGCATCATATCAGCCAAGGGGACAACACCACTTAGGTCAAGAAGGTCATATCGTCCATCTAAGTCAAGCTTCTCATATCGGCCACCACTTCAAGCGCCTACTAGGGTTTCTCTATACCACCATATCGGGCATCACCAAGACCAACCATGTCGCCCAACACAAGGGTAGCTTACTAGGCTCCATATCGGACAAAGATCAACACAAGGCAAGGGTATCAGACAACCTTACTTCAGGATGTATCATTCAGAGCACAAGATATAGGGTGTGTCTCCCAAGCTCTATCTCAAGCCAAGACAACCATATTGGGCACCAAACCAATCATCTCAACTAGGTGTATCGTCCAAGGGTAAAACCCTAGTCAAGAGGCTATCGGGAAACACTTACAAAAAGGACATATCGTGCAAGGCACAAGGCTCAACCCAAAAAGGTCATCTTCAACCTCAAGCACATGAGCAACAAACCCTAATTGATCAAGATGATCGGCTCACCTCTCTACAACCAAGAGAGGGGTTTTGCACGACCTCTATCACAAATCAGGCAACAACAAGGATCAACCCCAACCTAGGTCATCATCCATCCAAGAGATCACCTCTCAAGTCCATGGTGAGAGGAGGGTGTTGCCCAAGCAACTAGAATGTAGACTCACCTCTCAACTTAAACGAGAGAGGGGTATTGCCCACATTACTAGATCTCAAACTCACTTCTCAAAAACCAAGGAGAGAAAGGGGTATTGCTCAACAAGAAAACCCCAAACTATGGTTCGGCCAACTAGATCCAAAGGCATATAAACCATCAACAACATTAACAACATCATGGTCACTATATCCATAAGATCAACAACATGCACTAGAGAAAGAAACATAACATGCAATGGCCGATCATCAACATATATGAATCGTGCAACATAAAGAAGGTAGTATATCTAGGGTTAGAAATTATGTAACCCTCCTTAAGCAAATTCCTCATGCTCCAAAGCTCCAAGCTTTAAGCTTCTAGCTCCAAAGCACACCACCTTTAGCCACCTCAAGGAAAGAGACAAAGCTCATAACCACCATGGCCGAAGAGAAAGCAAGAAGGAGAAGGAGATGCTAAGAAGAGAGAGAGAAGATGTTTACCAAGGAAGCAAGGCTCACATATAGATCAGACATCAAGATAGAGGAAGAAGAAGAGAACTCCTTCAAAGGGATCGGCCACCAAGCACCAAGGGAGGTGTGTCCTGCACACAAGAGGAGAAGAGCAAAAAAGAGCTAGATCCTAAGAAAATGAAAGGGGATGTATATATAGAAAAGGATGGAGGGGGAAACAAGGCAAGGTGTCATCCCACTTAGGGACACATGTCCAATGTCTTGCCACCTTGCAAACCACATGCACATGCCATGCCACCCATCTACATAGGATAGCCACTTGTCCAAGGTATTGTGACACAACCAAAGCTATGTAATATGGATGATACACCCCTCTTGGATGACACACTCCTGGGTGACACAGCCCTGGGCGACACAGCTCTGGGAGACACAGAGCTTCAAGCTCTCCAAGGCACGATACAAAACCTAAACTAAGAAAGGCAAGGCAAAGCAAAGCCCATCAAGGCCTAAAACATCTCAAGCAACAAGCCCAACCCATCCTCTCGACTCTAGAGGATGCAAGGAGAGAGAGAAACATCTCTCAAGGTGACAAACCTGCTCATCAACCCTAAAACCTAGGTTATTTGCAAGTAGCACCTCCAACCCTCAACAAGGCACACACAAACCCTAATCACTACTAAAGGTGATTAGCAAGTAACTAAACACAAGGGTTAGGCAAAGCAAACATGATAATCCCAAAATGGAGGTCAAGGTCCTTACAAGCCATAAACCTCTACAAAGGGATTTCGTCCCCAAAATCTGAAGAGAAAAGAAAGGGATACTTCCTCCCCATCTCTTCCTCAAGCTCTCACATGGCTTCCTCAACACCACAGTGATGCCAAAGAACCTTCACAAGAACCAGGTCCTTCCTCTTCAACCTCTTTACCCTCCTGTCAAGGATCGTCACTAGACCTTCCTCATAGGTCACATCTTCATCAAGCTCAACCTCAACTGGTTATATCACTGTCCCTGTGTCTAGATGACTTTTCTTTAACATGCTGACATGGAACATCGGATGTAACCTATGCAACTCTGGTGGCAGCTCTAACTTGTAAGCTACCTTGCCAACACATGCTATTACCAGGTATGGCCCCATATATCTGGGTGCCAGTTTTCCTTTTCGGTCAAACCTTACCACATCATTCCAAGGTGAGACCTTGAGATACACTTTGTCTCCCACCTGTAACTCTAAAGGTCATCGACGATTGTCTGCATAAGACTTATATCTGTCCTGTGCCGCTTTCAACTGTTGTTGTATCACTCTGATCTTTTCTGTTGTCTGCTGCACTAACTCAAGTCCCAAAAGTTGATACTCACCAGACTCATACAAGCATAAAGGGGATCTACACTTCCTTCCATATAGAGCCTCACAAGGAGCCATGTCAATGCTCCGCTGGTAATTGTTATTGTAAGCGAACTCTATCAAACTGAGATGCACATCCCAACTACCTAGGAATTGCAAAACACAAGCTCGGAGAAGATCCTCCAAAGTCTAAATAGTCCTTTCAGACTGTCCATCCATCTGTGGGTGGAAAGAGGTACTGAACCTCAACTACATTCCCAACGCTTTGTGCAACTATTCCCAGAAACAACTCGTGAAATGAGGTCTTGTGTCGGAAACTATTGTTGTTCGTACTCTGTGCAAACACACTATCTCATCCACATATATCTGAGCAAGTTTCTCTGTCGTATATGTTGTCTTCATCGGTATGAAATGGGCAGACTTCATCAATATGTCCACTATCACCCAAATGGAATCAATGATTCCTAATTGACTTTGGTAGACCAACCACGAAATCCATGGTTATATGATCTCATTTCCATTGCGGTATCGGCATGGTTTGCAATGTAACTGTCGACTTCTGATGCTCAGCTTTAACTTGCTGACATACTGCGCACTTAGCCACAAACTCAGCTACATCCTTCTTCAAGCCAGACCACCAATACATGTCCTTCAGATTATGATACATCTTGGTGACTCCTGGATGCATAGCATACATCGATGTGTGTGCTTCCTCGAGCACTAGCATTCTTATATTATCAACATTGGGGACCAAAATTCTACCATGATAACAAACTAGTCCATCCTCGGACTCATGGAACCCATCACGCTTTTTACTACCGAGCTCTGACCTGATCAACTACACCGTATCATCTACCTGTTGTGTGTCTTTGATCTGCTGTCTCAGCATAGGCTTGACTTGCATCTGTGCCAACAATCCTGCCAACAAGGAAACTTCCAACTGCACATTCATCTGTCACAAGGACTCAAACATATCCCGCCTATGGCATACCAAGGAACTCAACTGTGCCTTCTTCATGGGGAGAGAAGAAGACATTCTGCTAAGCGCATTAACTGCCACATTTTCCTTACAAGGATGATACTCAATGATGCAATCATAATCATTGATTAGCTCCATCCAACGACATTTTCACATGTTCAGCTCACTCTGCAAAAAGATGTACTTCAAGTTCTTATGATCTGTAAAGATCTGACATACTTCCCCATAAAGATAGTGCCTCCAAATCTTTAACGCATGGACCACCAATGCCAACTCTAAATCATGTGTCGGACAGTTCTCCTCATGTTTCTTAAGATGCCGTGAATCAAAATAAACCACATGATCCTCCTGCATCAGCACACATCCTAGGCCCTTCTTGGAAGCATCATAGAAAACAACATAGCCTTTCCTAGGCTCTAGCATCACTAGCACTGGAGCACTAGTCAGCTTCTCCTTCAAAATTTGGAAAGCTTTCTGACAATTATCATCCCAAACAAAAGGTACATCCTTCCTGGTCAACTTTGTCATTGGCAACGCGATCACACTGAAGTCCTTGATAAACCTCCAGTAGTATCCTACCAAACCCAGAAACCTACGAACTTCTATCGATGTCTTTGGTTTCTCCCAATCTGCCACTGACTCCACCTTCTTAGGGTCCACTCTGACTCCTTTTGTAGATATCACGTGTCCCAAGAATGTCACTTCCTTCAACGAGAACATGCATTTGCTAAACTTGGCATACAACTAATGTTGGCGAAGAAGAGTCAATGCTTGTAAAAGGTGATGTTCATGTTCTTTCCTGTCCCAGCTGTAGATGTCATGTATGAAAACTACAACAAACTGATCTAGAAACGGACGGAACACCCTATTCATCAGATACATGAAAGTAGCAGGTGCACTGGTTAGCCCAAACGGCATAACCACAAACTCAAATTGACCGTACCTCGTCCTAGAAGCTGAATTTGGTATGTCATCCACCTTGATCCTCAACTGATGATATCCAGACCGTAGATCGATCTTTGAGAACATTGTAGCACCACACAAATGATCGAACAGATCGTTTATCCTCGACAGTAGGTATTTGTTCTTGATCGTAGCTTTGTCAACTGTCAATAATCTATACACAACTGCATCGACCCATCCTTCTTCTTTACGAACAGGACCGGAGCACCCCATGATGATGTGATCGTTCTGATAAAACCTTTGTCCAACAACTCCTGTAACTGCTTCTTGAGTTCTGCCATCTCGGCTGGAGCCATTTGGTACGGTGTCTGAGCAACTGCAAGTGTTCATGGCACCAGATTGATCTCAAAATCAATCTCTTGAGGTGGGGGAACACCGGGGAACTCATCAGGAAACACATCCGCAAACTCCCGGACAACCATCACCTCCTCAAGGCAGGACCTTTTGCCTTGGTATCCATAACATGAGCTAAGAATGCCTTACAACCTTGTCACAGCAACTTCTCTGCCACCATCGATGACACTAAACATGTCGGGAGAATCTTCCTATATCCTTGGAAGATCCAATTTTCTCCACTGTCATCAAACACTGCCTGCTTGGAACCACAGTCCAACACAACCTTATACTTCTCTAAGGTATCCATCCCAAGGATGACATCGAATCCATGCATATGAAGTGGTATAAGATCCACTTGTTAATTGTGTCCCAAGAAAGATAGGACACAAGATGGACACTCCTCTCGAAGCATCGAAGAACCATCGAGAGGGGTTTCTAACTACATGCTATCTTTCTTACAACTAACAGGTAAAGGACAGCTATCAAGCAGACTATGTGCAATAAAAGAGTGCATAGCACCTGGGTCAACCAGAATAGATATAAAGCAAGAAGAAGACAAATCAGAATGAAATAACTCTGTCTGACATGTCACCACTCGCGGGTTGACTATCGCCTCCGTCTAACTCATAGCATAGAATCGAGCCATTCCTTGTTGTCGTCCTCACCCTCTGCTTCCTTGAGCAGATGATCATGCTTGCGACGCTTGACCGTGTCCTCTCCCACTAGATTGTTATCTATCTAGCACTTGTTGACTCTACCTTGGTTGTTGTGTTACTTCAACATCTCTCCTTGGGCAATTTGACCTCAAATGCCCAGTTTGTCCATAGTGGTAACATGACCTGCCTTCTATCTTTGGCCTAGATGGCCCTGTCACTGCAACTGAAGCTGTACTGTGTGCTTTGGATGGTGAAAATCCATGCCCTTTTCCCTTACTTGGAGACCATTGAAATGGTGTACGAGAAGTCTGCATTACAGAAGGTGCCGAAAACCTTGGCTTCTTAAAGCCACCAGATCTCTGTCCCTGGAACTGAGCATGCCTTTCCTGGTCATGGACTCACTTTTCTCACTGATAGATCATTCAATCCTGCGGACAGACTCCATGAACGTGGCAAATCGCTCCTGATTCTCCAAAGCAGCAGCAGGTGTCAACAGCTCAACACTCAAACCTTTCTCAAACCGCCTAATCTGCTCATCATCTGTCACCGCCATGTGAGGACGAAACCTCAGCAAGTCCATAAACTTGGCTTCATACTAAGTGTTGCTCATCGATCATGGGCATAGATGCTCAAACTAGTTAATCTTCTCGTCTAGATACGTCTTCAAAAAGTATCTGCTGACAAACTCTCGCCGGAAAACCTCCAACCGATCACCTCACCGGGTCGCTTCTCCTCCTCGATGGCCCACCAGTGGCCAGCACTACCCTTCAGAAGGTAGAAAGTGTGCTTGACTTTGTCTATTTTGGGGATGTCGAGGATCCGGACGACCTTCTCAAGACCTGTCAGCTACAGATCTGCATCCGTTGGATCAGTCATTCCAGCATAATCTGGAGCTCCGACTCGGTGAATCCACTCAAAGGTCTTCCCAATGCCTTATTATTGACCATGGAGAGCATGTGCTCTTGGCAGAGGCACTTTCACTCTTTCCACCATGTGATTCATCGTAGCCATCAACTGCCCCATAAGCTGCTGGTAGGTAGGGTTTTCAAGAATGGCTGGGTCGAGTTGGGGGACCTCAAGCACCCGATCTTCATGTGCCTGCACTCTAGCTCCATCAACAGATGCAGCCTCGCTTCTCTCGGCAGCATGTTCCTCATGGTTTCCAGACATCTTTAAGATTTATCTTCCACTGAGGGCAAAAGTTGATTGTAAGAAAATCTGGAAAACTCACAAGAACAGACACAAACCTAGTCCTAGATACATGTAGACTCATCGAACCTAGAGCTCTGATACCAAACTAACTGTGACACCCCACCATCACACAGACAGCGAGATGACACGCGAAAACATGCGGAACCACATATTACCGAAAACACAGGTTAATTAAAACCGATTGCGGAAAGCATACATAAGAGAACCTTTGCATCCAGATCCTGCAGAGAAGCATGTCATAAAAGTAATTACAAGCTTTTATATATGTCCACATCTTATCAAAACCAGTTGTACTGTCAGCACCAATATTCATCACCTGTTTATACATACAAAATGGGCCACGTACGGCCAATAGCAGGATATACAAAATTACATCAGCTAGACATCGTGAAACATCGTCAAACACCTCTGAGGACCTGAGAGTACAGTGATGACTCTAGGACTCTACTACAAAACCACCAAAAAAGCATCATATCCATCTCTTGCCTTCTATTGCTCTTCTTACTGCTCGACCGCAACCTCACGACCTGCACCACGTCTAGAGTGATCACCTAAAAAGGTTGTAAACCAGCGGGGTGAGACACACAGTCCCAGGGAGAAACATAACTCCCCGCTAAAACTATAAAACCTCAGAAGATTAAAGCAATAAAAGCAGATAAGTGATAAAATGTGTAACAAGAGCAGTATACTAAGCAAGACCATTATCCCCATCATTTGTACTAAGATATCCAGGAGGTATATAACTAAGCATTTCTTTATGGAACATGATTGACAAGATAAGTTTTATGAGAACTTATCACAAAATATAAGGATCGTACACATAACTGCAAGGCACAACTAGATCATCTATATAAGCAAGGCCTCAATCAATGTTTTGTGTTTTTCTCTAAGCAAGATATACTATTTGGGTGGATTACATTTTGTTATGCCCTGAGGAAGTGAGTTGTCCCTGCTCAAATCCAACCTTTGGTTGCGAAGCCCAAAAACCAGTGCCATACAAGGTCAATGGGAGAGCCAGACTCCATGACCTCACCTCCTCATGGTCAGTGCACGAAAACCAAAGTAGGATCGTAGTCTCATGCTTATATGGCCTCAGCCTCAGGGTCAGCTCCGCAAGCTACCCATATCTCTAGCTCACCTTAACACAGGTGCTAGTACATACATATGAGCCATGAACGCATCATGCTCATCATCACATATCCTGAGCCATGGGTCTGTTCACCATGCTCCATATATTCACCGTGGTACTCAAATTCCTCCTATTTTAGGCTAGGGGAAAACCTCGCATATTCAACAATATGTGCTCCAGGCAAATCCTGCAGAATAAACCTATTTCACCATCGCCATGATACGGACGATGATGGATATATGGCCAGGGAAAACTACATGCTATATCCATCTATAATTAATTAGTATATTTTAAGCCAATTGTTGAGGCAACCAAAGTATAAACATAGCCTTATAGAATTACATCATTATTGCCATCATCATACTATCATGGGGCCTCAATCACTCATTATATCAACCACTACCTCTCAAGGCATCATAATCATGCATCAGCATTTTGGGAACACATCACTTATCTCATCATTGAAGGATAACACCTCAACTAGGCACTCAGCCTTATATCAGGTCCTCAGGCCTATCAACTTGTTATATCATTACCACATGGTGCTACTCAAGAACATACATCTTATAGATCTTACCAGGATATGAATCCAAATAAAAATACCTGCATGGTTAGTACACACATCCACAGAGATAACTGAAGTCATAATGTATTACTAGGATTATCATGTTATCAAGTATAAAGCAACATCCCTGAGTATATAACACATAAGCTGAAGAATCATAGTTTTATTATCAATCATAAGCATATATCATGCCCTATACTTGTGATCATATGAATGTGTCACATTATCATGTGTAGCAGAATCATATCCTTCCAAACTTCCTGGTTCACAACCTATCATCTTATTTCATTATCATAGTTGCAGGATTCAAGGTGATCACACCATATCACTTGTATTATTATTATTAATAGAGAACTATCAGTTGTATACATTCTGGGTTATCATAACCCTCACCAAAGATCCTACAACCCTCACTATAGGTATGGTGGGTAGCGCCAACCCTCACCAAATATGTATCGGGTATGGTCATACCCTCACCAAAAGATGTATCGGCTAGAACCCTACCGGCCAGCTAGGGTTAGGGTTGTATCGGGCAACCAATCTTACCACTGTATCGGCTGAGATCATGGTGCCCCAAGCCAACACTATATCCCCCAACATGTTCATGACACAGGCGACACAAAAGCACCTCAAGGAAACCTATCGGTCAACAAGGGCATCACTCTATATCAACCTCTATCAAAGAAACAACTAGGGTTTCCACTCAACCCAT
Source organism: Alisma plantago-aquatica (assembly GCA_963693085.1). Lineage (NCBI taxonomy): Eukaryota > Viridiplantae > Streptophyta > Magnoliopsida > Alismatales > Alismataceae > Alisma > Alisma plantago-aquatica. The sequence continues at coordinate 569,383,192 of OY856410.1, forward strand.
ATCCGATAGATCAAACTGACCCAACTTTTTTCACCCAAGGAACCAAACCAAGATGTTGTCTAAGCATCATATCGGCCAAGGGGACAACACCACTTAGGTCAAGAAGGTCATATCATCCATCTAAGTCAAGATTCTCATATTGGCTTAGGGCGCCTACTAGGGTTTCTCTATACCACCATATCGGGCATCACCAAGACCAACCATGTAGCCCAACACAAGGATAGCCTACTAGGCTCCGTATCGGCCAAAGATCAACACAAGGCAGTGGTATCAGACAACCTTACTTTAGGATGTACCGTTCCCAGCACAAGATATAGGGTGTGTCACCCAAGCTCTATCTCAAGCCAAGATAACCATATTGGGCACCAAACCAACCATCTCAACTAGGTGTATCGTCCAAGGGTAAAACCCTAGTCAAGAGAATATCGAGAAACACTTACAAAAAGGACATATCATGCAAGGCACAATGCTCAACCCGAAAAGCTCATCTTCAACCTCAAGCACATGAGAAACAAACCTAATTGATCAAGATGATTGGTTCACCTCTCTAAAACAAAGAGAGGGGGGTTTTGCACGACCTCTATCACAAATCGGGAAACAACAAGGATCAACCTCAACCTAGGTCATCATCCATCCAAGAGCTCACCTCTCAAGTCCATGGTGAGAGGAGGGTGTTGCCCAAGAAACTATAATGTAGACTCACCTCTCAACTTAAATGAGAGAGGGGTAATTCCCACATTAAACTCACTTCTTAAAAACCAAGGAGAGAAAGGGGTATTGCTCAACAAGAAAACCCCCAACTATGGTATGGCCAACTATATCCAAAGGCATATAAACCATCAACAACATTAACAACATCATGGTTACTATATCCATAAGATCAACAACATGCACTAGAGTAAGAAACATAACATGCAATGGTCGATCATCAACATTTATGAATTGTGCAACATAAAGAAGGTAGTATAGCTAGGGTTAGAAATTATGTAACCCACCTTAAGAAACTCCTCAATTTCCAAAGCTCCAAGCTTTAAGCTTCTAGCTCCAAAGCACACCACTTTCAGCCACCTCAAGGAAATGGACAAAGCTCATAACCACCATGGTTGAAGAGCAAGCAAGAAGGAGAAGGAGATGCTAAGGAGAGAGATAATATGTTTACTAAGGAATCAAGGCTCACCTATAGATCGACCACCAAGCTAGAGGAAGAAGAAGAGATATCCTTCAAAGGGATCGGCCACCAAGCACCAAGGGAGGTGTGTCGTGTACACAAGAGGAGAAGAGAAACAAAGAGCTAAAGGGGTCCTAAGAAAATGAAAGGGGATGTATATATAGAAAAGGATGAAGGGGGAAACAAGGCAAGGTGTCGTCCCACTTAGGGACACATGTCCAACGTCTTGCCACCTTGCAAACCACATGCACATGCCATGCCACCCATCTACATAGGATATCCACTTGTCCAAGGTATTGTGACACAACCAAAGCTATGTCATATGGATGATACACCCCTCTTGGACGACACACTCCTGGGTGACACAGCCCTGGGCGACACAGCTCTGGGCGACACAGAGCTTCAATCTCTCCAAGGCACGATACAAACCCTAAACAAAGCAAGGCAAGGCAAAGCAAAGCCCTTCAAGGCCTAAAACATCTCAAGCAACAAGCCCAACCCATCCTCTCGACTCTAGAGGATGCAAGAAGAGAGAGAAACTTCTGTCTAGGTGACAAACTTGCTCATCAACCCTAAAACCTGGGTTATTTGCAAGTAGCACCTCCGACCCTCAAAAAGGCTCACACAAACCCTAATCACTACTAAAGGTGATTAGTAAGCAACTAAACACAAGGGTTAGGCAAAGCAAACATGATAAGCCCAAAATGGAGGTCAGGGTCCTTACACTTTTAGTTGCATTGGGACAGTGTCTGCAACAGTTCCTGGTCTCACCATGGACAACAAGTTGATGTTGTCCTCCTAGTGGTAGACAACAACCTCCATGCCTCTATGGAAGTCCACAGAGACCCCTTAGAACTCATGTCATTCTAGTAGAACATATAGGAAGGAGTTGTCCCTCCCATTAGTGCACTAGTCATCAACTTGCTCTCCACAATTATTCTCCCTTGATATCCATCCCTTTATCGAGTAGGACTTGCTCGAGCTCTCTATTGATTACCACAACTAGAGAAGACAACAATATTCAGAGGCAATTGAGTTGTGTCTCTGAGAAGCCCCCAGTACCCCTCTATTTATAGGAGGTTTAGGGATAGGGTTCCCAGTCTGAGTGGGAGTGGAAGGGACTGGAATCAAATTTTCACAACTTATGACATGCAAAATGATTGGTTCACTAGTGAACCGATAGGTTCACCTGGTGAATCAGTCATTTCATCATCTTTCCCAGTCTCAATTGTATTGGAAATTCATATCCAACTTAATGCATAACATGATCTCAACACAAATCCTTGAATCAATCGAATTCATGCACCAACTGCTAGATTCACAACATGATCCGACCGATTCATGAAAATAAGCTGGTCAGTTCACTTCCTAAATTGGTTGGTTCACTGTCCAGAATTTCCAAAGTTGGTTCTATTAACATGAAACACTAAAATAATTAATTCAACACTTGAACTGGTCGATTCAATTGTCCAATCAGTCAATTTTCAACCAATGTTGTTTAAATTGAATGCATAAACACTTTAGCAATCATCTTAATTATCATTCATGATTAAACTCCTCTTCTAGATGTGTTCTTTATGTGTGACCCCATAGGTTCCTATTTATGTTGGCAGCGAATGTCCATAACTTGTTTATGACATCACAAGCAAAGAGTGGTGCTTAGTCACACATCATTGGTACCCAAATAATCAGGAAAGTTGGAGAACAACTTCAACCTACAATCTGTGTTAGGTGTAATAGTGATTGTCTAATTACTTTGTCTCTAATATCCAGAATGAACTTGAGGCATGGAATTGTCATCTTATCAATGTTCAATCCATGTTCCTTGATCAAGAGCATTGTCTAAGATTTATGTGACCTCAATATCATATATTGATTCACATGTGCATGTGCATGATTTTCTCAGTCTCACTTATGAAGTGGCCAGGATATCAAACTCCTATAGGAGGGACAAATCCCATCTACATCACTCACAATCATCCCCATGTGTCACAATGCACCCAATCATCACTTTTATGGCAATCCTTATTCAGGATCATGGTGGATGATGTCAAAGCACACCAAACAACATGTGAGGAGTGTAGTGACTTTGAGTCTAAGAACAACAATCACCACCTTCACTATGATATGAGTATGATCACCAAGTATGGTTTCCATGTGTCACTCTCAAGGTGTGTCTATGTGATACACTATTATGTGCTTGGTTTGATATCACATATCATGACTATGAGATTCTGTCATCAACCAACAAACATTTTAGTCTTTAGTGTTACTATTGTCAATATGGCTTCCAAAGGAACATCTGACCAGGGACAAAATAAGAATGTACATACTCTTAGCATCTGTATGATCTCATTGTTTAAGTCACATATTTCAAGACATACTTCATTGAGTAATGTCATTCTTTAGACATTCATTATGTTTTATCATTAACTTATAAATGAGTGAAACAAAATGAATTGGAAGCTTGACTTTATTAATAATCAAATCATTTATGTAATATGCCATCACAATCATTATATGATTGGCTCTATGCGCATAAATTCCAATAGAATCCCACATTCACTTGGAGCCAATCACCCACGAATCTTATTGTTAGAGATCTAAATATGTTGATCATGTTTCTACTGTGCAAGTGCTAATCCAACATGTTAAAAACATATTGCCTTTAGTCGGTATATTGCATGTTTCACATCTCTTTGTTGTATGACTTCTTGTATGAGATGGAATTGCCATTTATGTTATCTGATATAATAGATCCTAACCAGTAGCTCCATTGTGATATAGTATTAGTATTGTATCATCAATGCTTGGAATTTCTCATGAGTTCATTTTTATGAACTTCTAGATCCATACAATATCCATTCATGTATTATCAACATAAGGATACTCAACTTCTGTTATACAATTTTAAAATAATGGCCTATTAGTTTGAAACTCTTTCAACTAATAATTCTGATCACACATGCTTATATTGTGATCTTATATCATCACAGAAGATTGCATCAATGTAACCCCTTACATACAACTCTTCTTTAACACCATAGTTCAATAACTGTTTCTTTAGTGCTTCTCAAGTAATAATGGGTGTTGTCTATGGTATTTCAATGACCTTCATTGGTTATGACTAATATCTTCTTATCATGTCCAATACATACAAGATGAAGGGATGAGTATGCTATATTGTAGTTAGATCCAAATGTGAATGCATATGGCATCTCTTCCATTCTTCACAAGAATTGGAACATTGGATTCTTGAGATATTCATCCCATCTACAATGATAGATTCTTTCATGTTGAACCCTTTCATCATTTTCCAACATATGTGCTTATTATTAGGCTAAGAAACTTTCAAGAACTATCTCTATAGATCTCAATTCCTATTAGATAGGACGTTTCAACTAATCCTTCATGTTGAAGGTGATATCCACGCCAAGTTTCGATATGGAAATGTTATTCATCATCAATATGTGAAATATTTGTATATATTCTCCCACAAGATCTTTTGTAATTACATATTACATCTTTTCTCTTGACTAAATTCAAACTCTTTGACTGTCTTGTCAAATCAAAGATTCCAGTTCTGAGATGCTTGTTTCAATATGTAGATTGAACATCGTATCTTATAGACTTTATTTGCATTAATGGAGTCATGAAACCCTTAGGTTGTGTCACATACACATCCTCTTAAATATTCCTATTTAGGAATGAGGTTTTAAACTTCATATGCCAAATATTGTAGTCTATTCTAACTACAATAGCAAGAATGATAATTGGTGAAAAGATTTCATCAAGTTCAACAATTTGAAAAACTTTCAACTAATATATGCTTTAATGTTATCCATGTTGGTCCTCGTTATGAAAACCCAACTGCACCCTATGGGTTTTACCCCCTTAGGTGGTACTAGAAAGGTCATACCTTGTTTGTGTTCATGGATTCCATTATGGATATAATGGCCTCAAGTAATTTCTCAAACTCTGGTCCCTCAATAGTTTTATTAATAATTGGCTCCTCAACTTATGACCAACTCATAACTTATCTGAGTTATAGGATTTATAATCTTTTCATCTCAAACATGTTTTACAAGAACTGTGAGTTTTTGTGTGTTACATAAAGAACTTGAGTTACCACAGCCACTTGTGACTCTCTTTGTTCTCACTGTGCCTCCTATGGTTCAAATGTTCTTTGTTGAATTCAAACTTTTTGAGTATACTTTACTCCCACTGATTCTAATGGAATTCAGCCATCCTATCAACAAGATACTTTTGTTATTGGATTGAGATAAGTAGTGTTCAATAAATCATGATTTGTGGATAAACCTTTTCCAAGAAACTACTTTCTTCGTATAGGTTTCAACTTATGACACATCAAGACATTCCCATATCATATCTCATATGATGTATTTAATACCATTTTGAACAGTACATTATTTTAGTGTAAAGTCTATTCCTTTTAAGGAAATTAGAAGATTAGATAAAATGATAATTATATAATGACTTATCATGATGTGATTCCTTCTTTCTAACACATCATCATGTTTAGGTGGACTTAACTGTGATACACTATCACATTCATTCAAAAGGGCCTCAAACTATTCTTGTAAATTATTTCAAATTGTGATCATATAAAAGTATTCTAAATACCATTAAGGAAGTTGTGTGCTTCATATATGTAATCTCTATGAACACTTCAAGAGATTTGTATTTTAATGAGTACATATCAATAACATTTATTCTAGAGGTCTTTGTACATCATTATGTACATGTTCTAATAGAATGTTTATTCTCCCACTACACCTAGTGAGAGGTGGGTTGTCATTTTACTCATGTATAAGACTTGCATGTCTCTTCTTGATTCAATAATCAAAAAGTTTAGATAAACATCAAAATGAATTCTAGAAATGCATTTCTCATATGTGTTCTCTAGATGACAATGCTATCGATTGTTGATTGTTTGAGTTATCAATTATAATCCTTTGGTATTTACTCTATGAGCATTCATCTTTTGATCCAATCCCATAAAGATCATAAGACTTTTTGAACATTTCCATACAAGATTACATATTTGAAATAGAAGCATTAACAATTCTTTAGTGATAATCATCCTTGTCCATACAAGACTCACAAAGTAAAATCTTTCTATTTATTGGCATAATGAAATAGCAATTCAACTAACTCTATTACATGCCCAACGAGCTAAGATAAATTCTAAATGCAAATTGAAGTGGCAGAAACTCTTATTCATCACAGTTTGTCCTTGCCCTTTTGTAAAGGCTTTACTTTTTATCAGATCATGCACATCAACGTATGTCAGATCTATATCCAGTATCACATACTAAGATTAAGAAGTAATCAAACTATCTTGTAATGTTTATACCTGAAATAGAGGCCTCTTCCTCTTCCTTCTTCTTCGTTAGTTCCTCTAGGAAGAGAGGGACATTCCTTTTGTAGTGTCCATCTTGGTGACAGTTGTAATGACCGTCATCAAATCGACAAACAAATTGTTACTAATTAAGTAGAATAAACATAATAAGCGGATTAACAAAAATCACTAAAATTTAAAACCATTTCACAAGGAGATCCTTTTCCAGAAAACTCTTTCTGAAAGATCCAAAAACTCATACATATCATGATTACATTGTACAACATCTCATCTTGAGGACAACATATAATAGTTGCTCTATCAAAACACATACTGGAGCAACATAAAACCTTGAGGTTTACAAGCCAAAATCTCAGATTGTTCATGAAACCATAATGAACGAACTCCAAGGACCTGAGAGTACAGATACGACACATAGGACTTCTATCTACAAGACACGACAGACAATACACTCAACCTGAGCTGTCACTGTTACCCCAGTTGTTGTTCCTCCTCTGTAGAAAAATCTTTTCCACCTTGTGCATATCCATCTAAAAAAATGTGGATCCCACGGGGTGAGACAATTGTCCCAACGAGAGATATAACTCTCCACCAACCATATTATTATCATAGATTAAGCATTTATAAACTGAGTAGAGGTTCTTTTTATATTAACAGGCAGGATAATTCATTGTATGAATAGAATGAAGTAATCTCCTTTCATAAGTAGAACATTGCATCTACCCATGGTAGAGTTATAAATCATCTATCTGCTTTGCAAGGAAAGTAAAGAAACATAAATATCATATATCAACTAAGATGTATAAATAAATTGCACATCAAATAATATTTCTCGTATTCGATCCTTAAGCAGATATGCTACACGGCTGAATAGATTTTAACAATCACGATTATGCCCAGAGGAGATGAAGCATACCCCATTCATCTACAAATGACCACAAACTTCTCACAAGTCAGTACCATACAAGGTTAATGGGAGATCCAGTTGCCATGACCTCACTTGTCTCGGTCAGTACGAGACCACTTAAGCTTAGTAGGACATCTTGTGTCGGCTATAAATAGTTTTGCCAGGGTACGTAGGCATCTTTGCTTAGAGCTATAGTGTCAACTGCACTCTCTTAGGGGAAACATCTACTAAAACCGTCCCTAGTTATGAAATTACTAAGTCATGGCGACACAAGCACCATACTCTGAGCCACGGGCCAGTTCACGGTGCTCAACATAGAGTCTACGACTGAAGTCACACTTGATCCAGGATATGACATATAGCCAAATCCCCATTCATTTCGGGCTCGTAAGGGGATCGGCTCACACATTGTGGTACATACTTACGCCCCCACATACTCAAAAGTATGCACTCTGGGTAATGTCGTGGGGAACCCTTCTCACCATTCAATAAATTTGACACTGATGGATCTATGGTCAGGGCAAAGTTTTATAGTTCCTAATAATGTATTACATGTGTTAGATCATTCTTTTAGCATCAAACAAGTTATCATTATTAATCACAACAAATGCTACAAAGAAAAGTGTAATACATCTATCACATACTTTTTAGATCTTTAAAACACATGATACTTGGGATCTCAATCCCTCATCACATTACTGGGAATTATCATCGCTTCACATCATTATCGTGATTACTGGTTCTGGGTATTCAAACCCTTGGATCATCACACAACATTGTTATCTCTATAATAGATAAACATTACCTCTAGGTCCTCAGACCCAGGTATTCATTTTACTTGTTGTACAAGTATTTCATATGGCTCACAAGGCCATTACACATATTGTCACCTCTCACTAGGCAACAACTTATTCATATGTCTCACAAGGCCATTACATATCTTGTCACCTCTCACTAGGCAACAACTTATTCATATGGCTCACAAGGCCATTAATTATTATACTTATTATACAAGTATTTAACATGCCTCACAAGGCTTATGTAATAAGAGAAATACTACTTTCCCATTATTAAGGTTAGGGTTTCCCTTTATAGCTGAATAGGGTTTCAAGTTCATATTATTAATTCAAACCCTAATTCATTTCTCCAAGCATCTAGGAGAATACATTGATATCATAAGTATTTATTCATACTTATTTTCTCATCTTTTATCATTAAATGATAATCAACACAAAGTATGAGTTTCTCTCTCATCCTCTCTAGGATATTTATTACATCATACTTTATTATCTTGGCTTAACCCTTTCTCAAGGTATGTTATCCTACACTTATCAAAGTGCATTACATCTCAATGTAACGATTAACATGACACACTTCATGTGTTACTCATCCAAGTATATTGGATTTAAGGTGCATCAATCTTGAGATGCTATATGTGGTATTTATCATGCCTTGATGTACCACTTCCCTTATTGCTTTTAACTTACTTAAGTTTCTTTAACTTATCTTGTATTAGGGTATATCCCATCCTAATACTTTATGTACTAACACATCACATTTATCATGTAGTGTATTGGCCATAAGTCACACATTTGAATTACCCAACTATCAGTAAGTGATATAGACTCATCTCGAGTTAAGGCATTGTTGATATACCATTATCAACCACTTTAGGTGTTCTACCTATCAAGGTATTAACCAAACCACATCATTACTTGGTGTTACACTCATCACTCCTAAGAGTGTTTTACCCTCACCTTTACAAGGTGCATCAGATTGAATCATGTATGTCAAGTTGAACACATGTATTGGGTTAGGTGTATATTGAGTTAGACATCATCATATCCCTCATACCCTTACCCATAAAGGTATCATCCTTACCAATCATATGGTGTATCATCTTCACCATACATGAGTGTAACGTTATCACCTCACATGAAGATATTGGCCACACCATACTTTAGTGTATTGGCCATCACATGTTCTAAGGTATTAACCACCTTACCACTTTTGTCATCTAGTGTATTGGGTTACCCACAATATCATTTTAGAGATATATTCTCATCACAATATCGTCCAAGAGGTGTATGCTTAACCCAATATCAGTTTAGAGGTGTATGCTTGCTACCCATATCACTTTAGAGGTGTATGTATGCTTACCATATTGGGAAAGAGGTGTATGCTTGCTTCATACCATATCAGACAAAGAGGTGTGTGTGTGCTTCACACCATATCGGGCATAGAGGTGTGTGTGTGTTTCACACCATATCGGGCAGAGAGGTGTGTGTATGCTTCACACCATATCGGGAAGAGAGGGGTGTGTGTGTGCTTCACACCATATCGAGCAGAGAGGTGTGTTCTTGCTGCACACCATATCGGGAAAAGAGGTGTGTGCTTGCTGACCATATCACTTTAGAGGTGTATGTGTGCTTCACACCATATCGGGCAAAGAGGTGTGTGTGCGCTTCACACCATATCGAGCAAAGAGGTGTGTGCTTAACCTGATATTGATTTTGAGGTGTATTCTTGACCTCATGTCGTGCAAGAGGTGTATACTATACCACCATATTGTGAAAGAAAGTATAAAACTATATTCATATCATTTTAGTGATGTAGGTGCATCACCATATCGGGTTAGAGGTGCTTGCTTGTGTGCTTGAACCAGATATCACTTTATAAGGTGATACCATATTCTTCAAGCTCTAGACCTTTCTTCTAACTGTTATAGTTCATGAAGATGGTTCTATGAAACTACTAGATCTCATAATATCATCAACTATTTCAAAAAAAATCGGAACTAAAAGTAGATGATTAAGAATAGCAATTTATCTGATGTATAATAACATGATAGAGTTCAAGTTATATAACCCGCCATAAGAAAAACTTCAAAGCTCCAAGCTCCACATTCCTAAGGTTGAAGATGACTTATAAAAGGTGCAAAGCTCGTTCACAACTCCTTCATATGCAAGGAATAACCAAGGATAAGCAATTGGTGAAGAAGAAAAGAAAGGAAAATCATAACCCTAAAATCATGCTTCAATCCAAGGTTGAAGATGATTATGGCCTCCCATTAGGGTAAAGTATTGAGGTCCTTCTTTCTCCTTAGCACCGTTAATGATACCACACTACTAATTCACGATATGCCATCACTTGTGGCCGATGTCCCCTTCACTTGTGGTCAAAACACTCCACTATGACCGATATCACCTTACTAGGCCGATACCACCTTACTTGGTCGATATGAACTTTCTATGGATGATACCCAAGGCCCTATGCACGATACCACTTCACTCCTGAATTATAAAAGGACCCTATGCACAATAACTTAGGGAAGGAGGGTGGTAAGATTCGAAAAATTTCACTAATGGGTGAAAAGAGGGGTATATATACTAGATGTTCATGAAAAAGTGTATAAATGAGGTGTCATCAATTTGAGCTACTAGATGCCACATGTCCATGCATGGTTGACATGTGTACATGCATGCATTAACATTTATCTTATCATGAAAACAATTGAGGATAATATAGAAATGAAATTTTGTCCATTACTTATCCCTTTGAATAAGATATATCAACTAAATCACCACTTTATTCACAACCCGATACAACTTTTTTAAGGAAGTTGTAAAGATACACTTTGCCTCCTTGAGGTGATTTCTACATCATGGGATTTTCCAAGAGTCCAAAAAACGATATGAGACTCCTCCTTTGGCTCCTTGGCTGATAGGTACTCATATATAAGCTTTTCAACTTGATACAACTCAAGTTAAGGTTCATATTCAACCCTTTTTTTGGTCATTTCATCACCAAGATTACCATCACTCATAAATTATTAAAACATAGTGTATACTTATTTATATCTCCTATAAATGATACATAGAGGAATTAGGAACATTCTAGAGGTGGTAATTTACATATCAACCCTATATTTTGGATAAATTACTATTTGTACCAAAATTGGTGCACAAGGTACTAGCATTATTCAAACAAGTTCAAACTTGGAATTTGGGCTTTCCACAAGCCACCACTTAGCATAATTGTGTCTATTATTATGCTAAAGAACTTAATGCACATTCAACATGTGACATATTGCAATAGAACCCCTCATCTTGGGTAAATTGCACTTTGGTCCAAAACAAAGGAATATTGCTCTAACAACATTCAATCAGGACGAAACTTGGAACATAAGTGTGTCACATGATAACAAAACACCTTAGAGGATTATATTAAATTTCTAAGAAACTTACTTAGCCAAAACAAACAAGGATACCTCATAACCCAGGCTTGGTTCATTACAAGCTATAAACCCCTAACAAGGATTTCATCCTCGAAATCCCAGGCAAAGGGAGACAAATATTATTCATTCATCATATCATCAAGTCTGTACATAACATCTTAATATCATGGATATACTATAGAACTTTGATCAACACAAAGTTCTTCCACATAGGGTTATCATAGAATCTATCACACAGGACACATACTCCATTGTCTTTTTCATTATTGACTATAGAGTCAATTCTGTGTCAGGTAACACTTTTCTTAGTCAGAGAAACATTATACATACCCTATTTAACTCAGGTGTCAAACCTCGTTGATTTGTCACCTTTCTCATCTTACAACTTTATGTGACAAGATTCTTGATTTTGGGGAGTCTTCCATACTCCACATTTAGTTTAGCATTTCACTTCCAAGAAAAGGCCAGAGTTACGTTCTTCCACCCACTTGGGACTACAAGTCTTATCATACATCTATTGTGCCATCTAACCTATTGACACAACACTAAACTTTCTTACTACTTGAACCAACTATCTCATTAGTTGTACATTCTCTTGTCATAAGGGGATGTTACTTATCAATTAAGAACTTATCTTAGAGGTATCTTGAGATGTTATGTATAAGTTGCCTCAATAGTTCTAGATAGAGATATTCTAAGGAATTATTTTTAGTTTAATAAGCTTTTTCTGAAAATGATTCTACAATTGTTCCTTCGATTAGTACATCCTTATCCACGTCATGTTTATGCAGAGCATAAACCCCTAACATATGATGTCCATACTATTCTATATAACTAGACTGATTTCACAGTTGGCCATTCCAAGTAACCAACATAAATCGTCTAATTAGGAGTTATGTTTTTACTTTCCCATACCACCTGATATTTCTTAGATACTAGAATTACTTACTTTGGCATCCATCACATGTGTCAAAAACACATCACATCCCCATCATTTCCATCTCTTTGTTGTTATTACCAAATCCACCCATATAAAAGGATATTTCTTTCATCTTGGGACATTACTTGTTACACATATCTTTATCTTGGAACCAAAGTCCTAGATGAACTGATACTATTCTAAGTATCCATCAATAGATTATTTCTAATCCACGCACATCAAGTGTCATCAGACTCACTTGATTGTAAGGAAAGAACATAAAGAAACATATTCCTCTTATCATCCCATCATTACCCAGGGTTTTTTATCAAATAGAAGAGATTATCATATCCTCTAATTATTGCATGAACTTTCAACTGTTTGTGAGACTTTTACTCTTGTTTTATCCTATTTCCCTTGCCATCAACATAGGAATTATAAGGTTGATTACATGTCATCATTCCTTTCTTTGTTATTGTCTAACATGTTCATGAACATTTTGTGATTTTATCACATTTCCCATTTACACATCATGGGAAAAGATCTTTACTATTCACACATGCTTTATCAGACAGGGATCATCTCCCTTGTCCTCATTCTCTTTATCTTGATACTTTTTACTTCCTCATACAAACAGATTGATCTGAGATCATCTCAAATTCCATTTTTTTGCACTTAGTATGTGATACACATGTCCATGCCATATTTCCAGTTTTATTATACTCACTAGATTGTCTCAGAATGACTACTTGATCAGAGTAATCAGAAATATAACAATCTAATAGTTCCATACTCACCTTATCTTAAATAGTTGAATACCTGGCCAGGGTATACAAGTATTGAGATTAGGTAGTATGCACTTTGTTTACTATCATATTCCTTACTTTTCATGTCATCAAAAACATAGGATTTAGTGTCCCTGGATTTTCTCAAGGTATCACCTCTACACCTCATCCTCTTTCACACAGATAAGAGTAATTATAAAGCATTTAAAAGAATACTGAACAAAATATAAATTCTAGTTCTCATCATTTCTTCCCTATGTTCCCATAGGGTAACCAAAGGGAAGTCAACATCATCAATCCTTCTTATGATTATCAGATAAAATCAAGAGAAGGTATATCAAAATGAAAAAGCTCTATCTGACGATTACCCCTCGGTCATCTACCGCTCTAGGTTGACTCAACACATAGAGTCTAGTTGTTTCATGTTGTTACTCTTTCATTTTTACGTTATTGGTTTGTAACTTTCGTAATCCCCCACCAAGTCTACCTCAGTTGTTGAGTCATTTCCTCCCTTCTTTTTAAAGAAAAAAGTTTATTATGCTCAACATGTCCATATATATAACATGTCTTGTCCTCATACCATGGTCTTATCGGTCTTATTAGCAATGTAGAAACTAAGCCATGGGTTCATACAGGTGGAAAGTTAGGACCTTTTCCTTTACATAGTGATTACTACCCTGGTGCACTAGGTGTTTATTGCACTGGTGGCACTGAAAACTTTGGCTTTAAAGAACAACTAGGCAAATGTCTCTAGAATTGTAGTGATATTTCCTTAATTCTCAACATATTGCCCCTCCATCGGCATTACCATCGCAGATGTACTATTTGTCTATACTTATGACAGAGTCTATTTTATTTCCATATGTTAATCCTTCTCACATTTTCCACTATTCCAACATGACTATGTGATTCAGGACCACTTTTAGAGCCCAAAGTTTCTATATTGAGGACTGGTAACCTTAGTTGTAATGCTAGTATCCAGTCTACTATATGCATCACTGTTGTCCCTACTTGCCTCTCAAGAGCATAAAAAGCATGATTCTTTATCTTGATTGGGTCAAAATGGGATTTTTCATGCACTTGTTGTTCTCTTGCCAGATCCCTTGCACCCTCTCTTGGTGCAACAACATTACTCTCAACAATGTGTTCCTCATGTTCTCTAGTCATTTTTAAACTTCACCCTTTCTTCTGCATAAATAGAAGTCACTATAGGGTGTACTCGAGGACACTAGAACAGACACACCTTAGTCCTATGTCAATCTGATACCAAAACTTGTAACGACCGTCATCAAACCAACAAACAAATCGTTACTAATTAAGAGGAATAAACATAATAAGCGGGTTAACAAAAATCACTAAAATTTAAAACTGTTTTGCAAGGAGATCCTATTCTAGAAAACTCTTACTGAAAGATCCAAAACTCATACATATCATGATTACATTATACAACATCTCATCTTGAGGACAACATATAATAGTTTCTCTATCAAGACGCATACTGGAGCAACATAAAACCTCAAGACTTACAAGCCAAAATCTCATATTATTCATGAAACCATAATGAACCAACTCCAAGGACGTGAGAGTATAGAGACGACACATAGGACTTCTATCTACAAGACATGACAGACAGTACACTCAATTTGAGTTGTCACTTCTGCCTCAACTGTTGTTCCTCCTCTATAGAAAGATCTTCGCCACCTCGTGCATATCCACCTAAAAAGTGTGGATCCCACGGGGTGAGACAATTGTCCCAGCGAGAGATATATATCTCCGCCGACCATATTATTATCATAGATTAAGCATTTATAAACTGAGCAGAGGTTCTTTTTATATTAATAGGTAGGATAATTCACTGTATCAATAGAATGAAGTAATCTCCTTTCTTAAGAAGAACATTACATTTACCCATGGTAGAGTTATAAATCATCTATCTACTTTACAAGGAATGTAAAGAAACACAAATATCATCTATCAACTAAGATGTATATTTAAATTGCACGTCAAACAACATTTCTCATATTCGATCCTTAAGCAGATATGCTACACGGCAGAACATATTTTAACAATCACGCTTATTCCCCGAGGAGATGAAGCATACCCCGTTCATCTCCAACCGACCACAAACTTCTCACAAGTCAGTACCATACAAGGTCAATCGGAGAGTCGGTTGCCATGACCTCACTTGTCACGGTCAGTACGAGACCACTTAAGCTTAGCAGGACATCTTGTGTCGGATGCAAATAGTTGTGCCAGGGTACGTAGGCATACTCACTTAGAGCTACAACATCAACTGCACTCTCTTAGGGGAAACATCTACTAACAACCATCCCCAGTTATGAAATTACTGAGTCAATGTGACACAAGCACCATACTCTGAGCCACGAGCCAGTTCACCGTGCTCAACATAGAGTCTATGATTGAAGTCGCACTCGAGCCAGGATATGACATATAGCCAAATCCCCATTCATTTTTGGCTCTTAAGGGAACCAGATCACACATGGTCGTTCGTACTTATGTCCCCACATACTAAAACGTATGCACTTGGGGTTATGTTGCGGGGAACCCATTACACCATTCAGCAAATCCTGACACTGATGGATCTATGGTCAGGGAAATGTTTTATAGTTCCTAATGATGTATTACATGTATTACATCATTCTTTTAGCATCAAACAAGTTATCATCATTCATCACAACAAATGCTACAAAGAAAAGTATAATACATCTATCACGTACTTTTTAGATCTTTAAAACACATGATACTTGGGATCTCAATCCCTCATCACATTACTGGGAATTCTCATCCCTTCACATCATTATCATGATTACTGGTTCTGGTTATTCAAACCCTAGGATTGTCACACAACATTGTTATCTCTATAAAAGATAAACATTACCTCTAGGTTCTCAGACCAAGGTATTCATTTTACTTGTTTTACAAGTATTGCATATGGCTCACAAGGCCATTACACATCTTGTCACCTCTCACTAGGAAACAACTTATTCATATGGCTCATAAGGCCATTACATATCTTATCACCTCTCACTAGGCAAAAACTTATTCATATGGCTCACAAGGCCATTAATCATTATACTTGTTATACAAGTATTTAACATGCCTCACAAGGCTTATGTAATAAGAGAAATACAACTTTCCCATTATTAGGGTTAGGGTTTCCCTTTATAGATGAATAGGGTTTCAAGTTCATATTATTACTTCAGACCCTAATTCATTGCTCCACACATCTAGGAGCATACACTGTTATCATAAGTATTCAATCATACTTATTTATTCTCATCTTTTATCATTAAATGATAATCAACACAAAGTATGAGTTTCTCTCTCATCCTCTCTAGGATATTGATTACATCATACTTTATTATCTTGGATTAACCCTTTCTCAAGGTATGTTATCCTACCATTATCAAAGTGCATTACATCTCAAGGTAACAATTGACATGACACACTTCATGTGTTACTCATCCAAGTATATTGGATTTATGGTGCATCAAGGTGCATCAACCTTGAGATTATGTATGTGGTATTTATCATGCCTTGATGCATCACTTCTCTTATTGTTTTTAACTTACTTAAGTTCATCAACTTATCTTGTATTAGGGTATATCCCATCCTAATACTTTATGCACTAACACATCACATTTATCATGTAGTGTATTGGCCATAAGTCACACATTTGAATTACCCAACTATCATCAAGTGATATAGACTCATCTCGAGTTAAGGCATTGTTGATATACCATTATCAACCACTTTAGGTGTTCTACCTATCAAGGTATTAACCAAACCACATCATTACTTGTTGTTACACTCATCACTCCTAAGAGTGTTTTACCCTCACATTTACAAGGTGCATCAGATTGAATCATGTATGTCAAGTTGAACACATTTATTGGGTTACGTGCATATTGAGATAGACATCATCATATCCCTCATACCCGTACCCATCAAGGTATCATCCTTACTAATCATATGGTGTATCATCTTCACCGTATATGTGTGTAACGTCCTCACCTCGCATGAAGATATTGGCCACACCATACTTTAGTGTATTGGCCATCACATGTTCTAGGGTATTAACCACCTTACCACTTTTGTCATCTAGTTTATTGGGTTACCCACCATATCATTTTAGAGATATGTGCTCAACACCATATCGTCCAAGACGTGTATGCTTAACCCAATATCGGTTTAGAGGTGTATGCTTGATACCCATATCACTTTAGAGGTGTATGTATGCTTACCATATCGAGCAAGAGGTGTATGCTTTCTTCACACCATATCGGGCAGAGAGGTGTGTGTGTGCTTCACACCATATCAAGTAGAGAGGTGTGTGTGTGTGCTTCACACCATATCGGGCAAAGAGGTGTGTGTGTGCTTCACACCATATCGGGCACAGAGGTGTGTGTATGCTTCACACCATATCGGGCAGAGAGGTGTGTGTGCTTCACACCATATCGGGCAGAAAGGTGTGTGATTTCTTCACACCATATCAGGAAAAGAGGTGTGTGCTTGCTCATAATATCACTTTAGAGGTGTATGTGTGCTTCACACCATATCGGGCAAAGAGGTGTGTGTGTGCTTCACACCATATCGGGCAAAGAGGTGTGTGCTTAACCCAATATGGATTTTGAGGTATATGGTTGACTTCATTTCGTGCAAGACGTGTATACTATACCACCATATCGTGCAACAAAGTATAAAACTATACTCATATCGTTTTAGTGATGTAGGTGCATCACGATATCGGGTTAGAGGTTCTTGCTTGTGTGCTTGAGCCCGATATCACTTTATAAGGTGATACCATCTTATTTAAGCTCTAAACCTTTGTTATAACTGTTATATTTCATGGAAAGATGTCTAAGAAACACTAGATCTCATAATTTCATCAACTATTTCAGAAAAAATCAGAACTAAAAGTAGATCATTAAGTATAGCAATTTAGGTGATGAATAATAACATGATAGAGTTCAAGTTATATAACCCGCCTTAAGAACAACTTCAAAGATCCAAAGCTTGACATTCCTAAGGTTGAAGATGACTTATCAAAAGTCCAAGGCTCATTCACAACTCCTTCATATACAAGGAATCACCAAGGATAAGCAATTGGTGAAGAAGAAAAGAAAGGAAGATCATAACCCTGAAACCATGCTTCAATCCAAGGTTGAAGATGATTTTGGCCTCACCTTAAGGTTAAGTATTGAGATCCTTCCTTCTCCTTATAACATTGCATGATACCACACTACTCATGCATGATATGCCATCACTTGTGGCCGATATCCCCCTCACATGTGGTCAAAACACTCCACTATGACCGATATCACCTTACGAGGCCGATACCACCTTACTTGGCCAATATGAACTTGCTATGGATGATTCGCAATGCCCTATGCACGATACCACTTCACTCCTACATGATACAAGGACCCTATGCATAATACCTTAGGTAAGGAGGGTGGTATGATTTGAAATATTTCATTAATTGGTGAAAAGAGTGGTATATATACTTGAGGTTCATGAAAAAGTGTATAAATGAGGTCTCATCAATTTGAGCTACTAGGTGCCACGTGTCCATGCATGGATGACACGTGTACATGCATGCTTTAACATTTATCTTGTCATGCAAAACACTTGAGGATAATATAGAGATGAAATTTCGTCCATTACTTATCCCTTTGAATAAGATATCTCAACTAAATCACCACTTTATTCACAACCCGATACAAATTTTCTAAGGAAGTTGTAAACCGATACACTTCACCTCCATGAGGTGATTTTCACGTCATGGAAAAGAGTTTAAAAAATGATATGAGACTCCTCCTTTGTCTCCTTGGCTGATAGGCACTCATATATAAGCATTTCAACTTGGTACAACTCAAGTTAAGGTTTCATATTCAACCCTTTTTTTGTCATTTCATCACCAAGATTACCATCACTCATAATTGATTCAAACATGGTGTCTCCTTCTTTTTCTCTCCTCTAAATTATACATAGAGGAAGTAGGAACATTATAGAGGTGGTAATTTGCATATCAATCCTATATTTTGGGTAAATTATTGTTTGTACCAAAATTGGTGCACAAGGTACTAACATTATTCAAGCAAGTTCAAACTTGGAATTTAGGCTTTCCACAAGCCACCACTTAGCATCATTATTTCTATTATGATGATAAAGAACTTAATTCACATTCAAAATGTGATATATTGCAATATAACCCCTCATATTGGGTAAATTGCACTTTGGTCCAAAACAAAGGAACATTGCTCAAACATCATTCAATCAGGACCAAACTTGGAACATAAGTGTGTCACATGATAACAAAACACCTTACAGGATTATATTAAATTTATAAGCAACTTACTTAGCCAAAACAAATAGGGTTACCTCATAACCCAGGTCAGGGTCCTTACAACAGTGGTGACATTTTCCTCCCTTCTTTACTCCTTTTGCTTGGAGATCTAAAGACTTGGGCTTTTGGCTAGTTTTAGAACTCTTCTTATCTTTGCATTTTAACTTAGGCTTTCCCTTTGTCTTGTTGATCATCATCACATACTTGGGCTTATCTTTCTTCATTTGTGTCCAATCTATTCTCAACCTTCCTAGTAACTCTGTCGACGGCTTGTCAAAGTCGTTCATGTTGTATTTCATGACAAACTAACTGTAGGATTCTGACAGAGACTACAGAATCACATCAGCGGCCAACTCTTGACCCATGGGGAATCCCAATCTATATAGGTTCTCCACATACCCAATGAGCTTGAACACATGAGGACCTACTAGATCCCCTTCTGCCATGCTACATTTGAACAATGCCTTAGAGACATCATAAATATCCTCTCTTGCCTGATCTTGGAGCATGTTCTTAACATGTGAGACCATATCAATAACGTCCATGTTCTCATATTGTCTTTGCAACTCATATGTTCTCCGAGCACATCATTAGACACTTGACAACAACATCTTCTTTGATTTGCTTCTTGTAAGAATCCCTATCAGCCTTAGGTGCATTCGAAAGAGGTTTATATGGCTCTGGTGTCTCCATGACATATAACTTTTTCTCCTATGTGAGAAAAATTCTTAATGTCTTGAACCACTCATGGAAGTTATTCCCATTTAATTTGTCCTTCCCAAGGACTGGTAGCATAGAAAAGGTGTTGTTGTGTGTTGCCATTTTGATTCTACAAAATAATTTGCAATTTTGTCAAAGTCGGATTTGATTTGATTTGATTTGTATAAAATTTGATGATGTTTATAAGGTATTTAATTAACTATAACTTCTATTATTTTATTCAAATTGATATCCCTCACATACAAATTCGGAAGATTGCAGCATAAAACTTCTACTGAGCCAAGATCTAATATAATTCAATTAATATCTGGACAACACCAACATCCATAGTCAATTATTAAGGTAGACAACATTGGTCAAGTGCATCTTATGCAATTCTTTGATAGATAATGCGCAACACTCTGCCACTCATTAAGGAAACAATTAAGCCTGACCCAAAAGCCAACACGATAATAATGTACCCCGTTTGGCAGGCCCACATTATTATCATCACACTTCCATGAGATAAATAATGTACCACCCTTGGGGTGCCCACACCTAGTCGATCAAGCTTTTCATGTGTGTTGTTTATAAAAAAGTCTTAATATTTATTATTTGATTGAGATGGTTTGTATTTATAAATACATATACTTTGTCCAATCACCGCATATATATAGTACATACCATATACATGTTATATCTCACAATGTAAATATGCAATATAAAACATTAGTGATGGTTATGGTCATATCTATTGTAATTACTAGGAGCCAAAATGAAATACTACCACCTAGGTCTACATCACATGCATGAACCTATTTTTGGTGTTGATCTCTTCTTGCCAATCTGGGTTGATCGGTTCAACCCTTGAACCCATCGAATTGCCTCTTGGCCGGTCGTTTGGTCATCTGTAACAATCGTCAGGCCTCCTGTCTATCGATGTTTGGATACATCAAAATGGTTGGTTGGGTCCATCAACTGGTCAGTTCACTCCTCCTACAGTCTGCCCTCCTCGATTCTCCAGCTGGTCAGTTCGTCACATGAAATGGCAGGCCCACCTGAAGCTGATCATCATATTCGTCATTGCAAGAAAATAAACTATCCTATTGCTATTAAACATATTACATGGTAATGAGAATCCTCAAAAGTTACATTCACGGGGATCAAAGGTAGAAAAGAATAATAATTTTACATTAGGAAGAATAAAGTAGAGACTCGATATGCAAACTGAGATAAAATAGGAACAAAAAAAACCATCCAACCACATACATATTGTAATGACCCTGACCTGGGTTATGAGGTAACCATGTTTTTTTTTGGTTAAGTAAGTTTCTTAGAACTTTAATATAATCCTCTAAGGTGTTTTTTTATAATGTAACACACTTATGTTCCATGTTTGGTCCAGATTGAATGATGTTTGAGCAATGTTACTTTATTTTGGACCAAAGTGCAATTTACCCAAGTTGAGGGGTTATATTGCAATATGTCACATGTTGAACGTTTCCTATATGTTTTAGCATCATGAGAGAGAGAATGATGCTATGTGGTTGCTTGTGGAAATCCTAATTTCCAAGTTTGAACATGTTTAAATAATGTTAGTACATTGTGCACCAATTTTGGTACAAATTGTAATTTACCCAAAATATAGGGTTGATATGAAAATTAACACCTCTAGTGTGGCAAAGCAATCAAATCATACGTCATTAACTAAGCGGAAGTGATCACTAACATCAGATTACTGAAAATCACTAAAAATTTAAACCTTTTTGCAAAGAGATCCAAACACAGGAAAACTCTTTGATCAAGAACCAATGTATTTCATTTACATCCTGGTTCATACGTACATAACGTGTACCATATATTCTCGTGAATTACATACAACAGTTTCTTTGTCAAACTATACATAAGCAACATAAACCTCAAGGCGTTCAAGCCAAAATCTCAGATCGATGATAAAAGCACTATCTACTAACTCCGAGGACCTGAGAGTACAGAGACGGCACATAGGACTTTCTATACGAAACATGACATCCAGGACATCCATCTGAGATATCACTATTGTCCCTGTTGTTGTTTCTGCTCTTCCCTTGCTATAGGGTTCCTGCCTCTTCTTCTGAATTTACCTAAAAATTTGGATCCCACGGGGGTGAGACAATTGAAAATTGTCCCAGTGAGAGATATAACTCTCTGCCAGAAACATCATTATTGCAGTTAAATAGAACTAAACTGAGCAAAGGATAAGCAGTTTAGAACATTCTCATATTTTAAAGCATTGCAACTGTCTATGATAGAACAGTAAATCATCTATTCTCTTTATAAGGAATAGGAAGAACATGTATATCTTTTATCTATCATATCATTTCAACATCTCAAGATTTTCCTTATTATTCTGTTATGTCACCCATGATTCATTCTTGTTTACATATGTTGGCCTTAGCCAATCTACTAAACAGATATTAAATTATACCAGACATAAGTGTATTCATCATCATATTTTATCTAGGCATTGGACTATGCCAATCCTTTAGTTAAAGGATTCATACCTTTGCCAGGTATTGGACCATGTCAATTCTTGATTTTAGAGCCAGACATTGGACTCTACCAATCCTGATTACACAACTAGACATTGGACTTTAACCAATCCTAATTACACAACTAGGCATTGGACTTTAACCCATCCTGATTATAGGCTTCATGTCTCTGCCAAGTATTGGACTTTAACCAATCCTGATTACACAGCCATGCATTGGACTTTAACCAATCTTGATTACATGCTTCATGCCTCTACCAGGTATTGTACTTTAACCAATCCTTATTACACAGCCAGGCGTTGGACTTTAACCAATCTGGATTACAGGCTTCATGCCTCTGCCAGGTATTGGACTTTAACCAATCCTGATTACATAGCCAGGCATTGGACTTTAACCAATCTTGATTATAGGCTTCATGCCTCTACCAAGTATTGGTATTTAACCAATCCTAATTACACATCCAGACATTGGACTTTAACCAATCCTGATTATAGGCTTCATGCCTCTGCCATGTATTGGACTTTAACCAATCCTAATTACACTGCCAAGCATTAGACTTTAACCAGTCCTGATTAGAGGCTTCATGCCTCTTCCAGGTATTGGACTTTAACCAATCCTGATTACACAACCAGGCATTGGATAACCAATTCTTATTACAAGCTTCATGACTCTGCCAGGTATTGGACTTTAACCAATCTTGATTACACAGCCAGTCATTGGACTTTAACCAATCTTGATTACATAGCCAGGCATTGGAATTTAATAAATCCTGATTACACAGCTCTAGGAACCCCATCCTTTTACTAGCATTAAACTTTGGCCATGCCATCATACTTAATCACATTCTTTATGTAATACAAGTATTCATCTCTTCCCCTTTCAGCATATTCAAAAACATGTATGATCATGATTTCATTATTGTAATTGTATCCTTTTGTTATTATTATCATATTACTGAGTTTCCATTTCTTGGTTTATTATTAATATTATCATCTCTTACAAGAGACCTTTATAATCATCTTGGTACCTCTTACTAGGCAACAACTTACTCATATGGTTCACACGGCCCATTAAAACATCTTGTTACCTATCACTAGGTAACAACTTACTCATATGGTTCACAAGTCCCATTAAAACATCTTGTTACCTCTCACTAGGTAACAACTTACTCATATGGTTCACAAGGCCCATTAAAACATCTTGTTACCTCTCACTAGGTAACAACTTACTCATGGATCTCAAAGCCCATTAAAACATCTTTAATGTAACAATTAAGATAACACTCTTCATATGTTATTCATCCAAGTATGTTGGATTTGAGATGCATCAAGGGTATCACTCTTATAGAGCTGGATGTGATATCTATGAAGTCTTTAAGTATTTCTTCCCTCATCACTTTTAACTTTACTTAAGTTTATCAACTTATATTTTATTAAGGTATTTTCCCATCTTAATATTTTTATCCACTGAACTATCACCTTTATCATAAAGTGCATAGGTCATAGAACACACGTAAGAATTTTCTGACTATCTTCAATGATATGGACTCATCTCATATTAAAGCATTGCTTGCTATAAGGTTGCCTATAATCAACCATTTTAGGTATTTCCCTCATCCGGATATTAGCCACTATTTCATTATTAGGATTAGGGTTTCACATACCATCACCCTTCATTAGGGTTAGCATTTATCATGGCATTATCTGAAATTAGGGTTAAGATTTACTATTCACATCAATTAGAATTTCTTATATCTCAATTCATCTCAATCAAGATTTCCCCATCAATTAGGGGTTTCCCATCAATTAGGGTTTTCCCATCAATTAGGGTTTTCCCATAGATTAGGGTTTTCACATCGATTAGGGTTTTCCCATCAATTAGGTTAGTTCAACCCTTCATTAGAGTACATACACCTATGATTATCATAGTGTACTTGTTTTAATTCATAAGCATCAAAGGATGAGTACTCTAATTACATTAATTATTTAAGTACCCTAAAGGTACTTCCATTGTAATCAACATTAGTATACTTTTCAACCACTCATGGGGTTATTGGTCTTTTCATAATTTGAACTAATTGAACCTTCAAATGGTCTTGATCAAATAAACCTCAATTGGTTTTGATCAATCAAACCTTCAATTAGTTTCAGACTATCTAATTCCTCATTGGGTTTAGGACCAAATTGGACCTCCATTCGATTTGATCATGACCTTTTAACGGTCTTGGGGTCACACCCTCAAACGGTCTTGCGGTTAGACCTTCAAACGGTCTTGGCCCTTAGCCCCTTAAACGGTCTTGAAACCATTTCCCTTCAAATGGTCAACTATCTCAAACGGTCAACGATCCTAAACAGTTTTGATTGTATTGAACCTCTTAATGGTTTTGATCAAATGGACCCCAAACGATATTGATTCCATTGAACCCCTAAATGGTCTTGAGACCATTTGGGATCCATTGAACCCCTAAATTGTCTCAAGACTATTTGGTCCAAGACATCTTGAAACTGAGAGGATCATCTAGGGTTCCATTCACTCAAATCAATCAGGGATTTACTTCATTGAATCCATCATCAATTGAACTATTAATTGTTCATCAGTTGGTAACCATTGGATCTTCAACCATCCAATCATACTCAACCATAGACCTCCAAATGGTCTTGAGACTGTTTGGTTGACCTTTAAACGGTCTTGAGACCGTTTGGATCAATCAAACCTTGAATTGATTCAATTCACTTAAGGATTCAACATTCAACCCGATTGGGGTTTGCAATAGATGGATCATTCACAATTGGAGCCATTAAGATCAAATCAATTGTAACCAATTGAATCAACCTTCAATTATATCATCACTTGTTCTCCAAATGGTCTAGGACCGTTTGATCCCAAACTGTAACGCCCGGGCCCACTGCCCAAGGCTCTAGTAAGGTTTCAAGAATGACGACTGGCCCACAAATCACCACTAGCCTTAGTTGTGTGCTTTGTCCTCACTCATGTGCAAGTCGGGGTCAACTTCCTGACTGGTCACCCATCCTAGTAATACTCCAAGTCGAGCACGCTTAACCATGGAGTTCTTTAGTGATGGGCTCCCGGAAAAAGAGGTGCACCTTGGTGATATGGGTAGTCCAATCATTTCTTTTAAGAGTGTTTAATCTGAGGCCTCAAATCCTGGGATGTTACAATCTCCCCCACTTAGACTCTTGACATCCTCATCAAGGCTCAACTATTAGACCGCATAATCTGACCCCATTTCAGTGCAGACCCACAATGGCCCATGGACACCCAACTCCCGATCATAGAATACCAGCGCAAGGGTGGCTACGTCAACCATGGACAACCCTTTCCTACATGCCTGGACTGCATAGCTCAAGACTGGCATGCCATGCCCATGTGGGCCCCACCTACTGGAGGGGAATTGGCTCTGATACCATTTGTAACACCTGGTCCCACTGCCCAAGGCTCTAGTAGAGTTTCAAGAATGACGATTGGCCCCACAGACCACCACTAGCCTTAGTTGCACGCTTTGTCCTCACTCACACGCAAGTCGTGGTCAACTTCCTGACTGGTCACCCATCCTAATACTACTCCAAGTCGAGCACTCTTAACTACAGAGTTCTTTAGAGATGGGCTCCCTGAAAAGGAGGTGCACCTTGGTGATATGGGTAGTCCAATCATTCCTTTTAAGATCAACTTATCTGATGCCTCAAATCTTAGGATGTTACAATCTTCCCCACTTAGACTCTTGACGTCCTCATCAAGGCTCAACTATAAGGACTCATAATATCTTCTTCATTTCAGTGCAGACCCATAATGGCCCATAGACACCCAGCTCCCGATCACAGAATACCAGCGCAAGGGTGGCTATGTCAACCGTGGACAACCCTTTCCTACATGCCTGGACCACACGGCTCAAGACTGGCATGCCATGCCCATGTGGGCCCACCTACTGGAGGGGAATTGGCTCTGATACCATTTGTAATGCCCACCTACTGGAGGGGAATTGGCTCTGATACCATTTGTAATGCGCGGGCTCACTGCCCACGTCTCTAGTAGAGTTTCAGGAATGATGACTGGCCCACAAACCACCACTAGCCTTAACTGCACGCTTTAATCTCACTCACGTGCAAGCCAAGATCAACTTCCCGACTGGTCACCCATCCTAGTACTACTCCAAGCTGAGCACGCTTAACTATAGAGTTCTTTACTGATGGGCTCCCAAAAAAGGAGGTGCACTTTGGTGATATGGGTAGTCCAATCATTCCTTTTAAGAGTGTTTTATCTGAGGCCTCAAATCCGGGGATGTTACAATCTCCCCCACTTAGACTCTTGACGTCCTCGTCAAGGCTCAACTATAAGACCTCATAATCTGACCTCATTTTAGTGCAGACCCACAATGGCCCATGGAAACCCAGCTCCTGATCACAGAATACCAGTGCAAGGGTAGCTACGTCAACCATGGACACCCCTTTCCTACATGCTTGGACCGCACAACTCAAGACTGGCATGCCATGCCCATGTGGGCCCCACCTACTGGAGGGGAATTGGCTCTGATACCATTTGTAATGTCCGAGCCCACTTACCAAGGCTCTATTCAGGTTTTAGGAATGACGACTTGCCCCACAAACCACCACTAGACTTAGATACGCGCTTTGTCCCCACTCACGCGCAAGCCGGGGTCAACTTCCTGACTGGTCACCCAACCTAGTACTACTCCAAGTCGAGCACGCTTAACTACGGAGTTCTTTAGTGATGGGATCCCGAAAAATGAGGAGCACCTTGGTGATATGGTTAGTCCAATCATTCCTTTTAAGAGTATTTTATCTGAGGCCTCAAATCCTGGGATGTTACACAAACAGACTTGGGATAGTTATCAACTTATCTTGTATAAAGGAAAAGAGACCGTTTGGTCTCAAGTCCTTTGAAACCGTTTGCTTTAGATATTATTGAGATGTGTTCTTAGGATGATGTCATCATCATCAAGCTACGATCCTTCATAATTTGCTATAATTCTTGTAGTGGTTCCATTGATTTGATCAAATGAATTTCAATAAAAACAAAATGATCAACAATTGATGAAGAGATGAATGCAATAATAATATTATGGATTCAAGTTATAAAACCCACCTCCAAAGAATCTTCAAACTCCACGTCTTCAATGGTGAAAGCAACTCCTTCAACTATCCAAAGCTCGTTCTCAAGTCTTTGAGTGAAAAGAATGGCTAGGGTTGAAGTTTGAAGGGAGAGAAGAAGAAATCAAGCATTGATTTGTAATTTCCACCATGAAATCAAGGTGAAAGAGGACCATGGAGCTTACCTACAGGTTGGGGATCGTCCTCCTCCTGCTCCTAAGCTCCCTTGGCCGTTTTTTAAGCAAAGAGTGAAAGTGGTTTCGAAATACCCCTTTCAAGTTATGGATATATGAGTATATATGTGTATTATTGAATTTCTTTTTAAGAGAGAGAATGTAGGGGGATAATTCCTCCATTTCCTTGCCACTTGCCCCTCTTCTTCCTTACTTACACAGCCTCCTTCCTTGCCTTTCATTCCCTTCAATTATCCATGATTTAAAGGAAAATAAATTAAGCACCTTAATCATATAATTGTAATATCCATAAGTTAGTGGATATTTACTTTTTCCTTTAACTAATGTGAGTGGGCTCTCCACTCACTTAAATATTTTTGAGTGCCTTTGCAAGGCTGAAGGACGTCCACTCTTAAGAAAATTCAACCATCTCGTTTTTGGTTGAAGTCACTTCAATTAATATTTTTATTTTTGCATTAAATTGAATTAGGGTTCCAATTATGCTTAAATCTTGATTATTTTAATATCAAGATTATCTCTCTTCAAATGTGATTCAAATGAGGTGTCTCTCTCATTTTCTTTTCTCTACATGATTCCAAAAAACATGAGGGACCCTATAAAAGAGGTATTTTGCATATTGAACCCTCGGTTATGGGTAAATTGCACATTACACCAAAACTAGGTTTTAATGCACAAATATTGCTTAACAAGCTCTATCTTGGTACTCAGGCTACCACAAGCCATACCACAAAATCATTCTCATTCTTATGATGCTTCAACATTTGAGGAACATTTTATCATATACAATTTGCAAGTTAATTCCTCAAATTGGATAAATTGTGCTTTAGTCCAAAATAAGCAAACATTGCTTCAACATTATTCAAGAAGGACTAAAATTGAAACATAAGTTCCTCTTGAGCCTTAATTACTTTTCACAAAATAAAATCAAGGATCTAATTAACTTACTTAAGAAAAGCTCCCAGGGTTAAGGCATAATCTAGGTCAGGGATATTACAATTATAAACCCCTAACAAGGATTTTGTCCCCGAAATCCCAGATAAAGGGAAGTTGTTACAACCCAATTTTGGGTTCATTTACTGAGAAATGCAATTTCTCATATTAAAGATAAATGAAAAAATAATTATGTATTTTGATTGAATGCATGAATTTCGTTACAATAGCCTTGGTGATTGCTTTGTGGGATTTATTGGCTATTGGGCCCAATAACAAGGAAATTCAATTAGTAAATGAATAATTAAGTTTTTGAGAAAAGAAAGGTGTGGAAACCTCCAGAAGGGAAAAGGATATAATCCAAAGTTGGATTTCGTGCCTCTTGGGTTACTTGGATTCCAAGGAGTCCAAAGTTACATAGAGAATGCAATAAGAAAAGAAAAGATCAATTCAATGTTTCTTTATTGAGAAAGAAATTGAATACAATGATAAAATGTAGAGAAGAAGTGGAAAGAGGTATAATGGAGTTATCCTTGGTGGATTTTCGTATCCAAAGGATTCCTAATATTGAAAGGGATGTCAATGAGTAAAATAAAAGGAGAGATAAAAAGAAATCCTCAAAAAGAGATATTTTAATAAAAAGGATAAGGAGAATATGAGAAATAGACTTTTAAAAGAAGATAAAGGCAAATCGATATTCCTCAATATGGGAATCCGTGCCTTTGGGATTTCATGAGGTCCAAGGGACCCAAAATAAAAAGATAATGGAAGAGGGAAAAGAAATAATAATTAATTTTGAATAAATTAATGAATAACTTGGGAGAGAAGGAAGCCTTCTCATCCATTAAATTTGTTTCCCAAATTTTGTACAAAGCTAGATAATGCCAAGACAAACGTTCCCTTAAAATTTGAGACAAATAGGAGTTATGGTTTGGGAGATATCAATTTTCTAAGTTATCTCCAATTTGGGAATTATTCTGAATTAAAGAAATATATCTTTCCCCTTATGTTTGATCGCGAGCGATGAGATCTGTTGGATCTTAATCCAACGATGGACGATCATCGTCTAAGTCCCAAGCGGACTAGGACTCTACAAGTTCCAGGTAAACTTTCCTACCTTGATTTCTCACGATTCAGTGGACATGCCAGCTTGGTGTTGGTCGCATTAGACTGAGGAGAGGAAACTACGGGGGATCATCCTCGGTTCGACTAGATTTGGTCATGGTTTTGGGAAACGCCCAAACCTTGTGAACCTGACCTCGACCCTATATATAGGGGAGGATGCGCGAGGGCACCATCACCTCTTTTTGCTAGTCCAGCCTCTATGGCGGAGTTCAAGGATTTTCCTCGCACCTTCAATTGCTTGCTGCGCGTTGACCTACACCCCTGTATCCACAGCCAACCTTGTTGGAGTGCGGCGAGTAGGAGGGCATCACGGCGCATCTTTGCCAGGAAATTGCACCTATGGTCGAATTTGATGGAGGAAGACGAAGCTTCCTGGCTTCTTGGCGCATTCGACGAACGACTAGATCAAGGACTCCACCTTACAGTTGACCCTCACAACAACAATGAGAGTGGGAGGTTGAAGGAGAAGGGATCCCACAGAATTACCAAGATACCTCTCACCTTCTTCTAGCGCGTCGAGGTTAGTTTAGTCATTCAGTTGTTTTGTTGATCGCAGATAAGCGCACACGATCATGGTCGTTGGATCCTAAGTGGACCAGCGGACCACAGATCAAACGGTCCATACTTTTCTAGAAATTGCCAATAAATCAATTAAATGGAATTCTCTTGTTAAAATCATATCTTTTGATCGAAAATTCGGATGAGGAAAGTTAATACATGAAAAATGATCAGAAAAATACGAGAGATACATTAAAAATGGGTTGGACACCTAAATTGTATATTTTTGCAAAAGTGCATATTTTGATGGAAAAAGTGTTAATTTGTAATTAGAAAACTCTAATTGTTAATCAAAGATATATTTAATCTTGCACATGAGTTATTCGAGTATTATTAACTTGATTATTGAATAAGATGGATTTTAACCTATTTTGATAATGGAATTGCAAGGTTTAGGGTTTTTAACCTGATATGTTGATTAATATGTTTAGAAACCCTAAATTAGAGAAAAGGAAAAGAAAAGTACTTATAATCTGAAATTAGGGTTTCCTATTGCTAAAAGATGAAATTAGAATCTTTTGTGAAAGAAAGATGAAATAATTAGGGTTTGCAAGTGATTTGGTAAATTAGGGTTTAAAGTAATAAAACTAAAGTAGAACCCTAATTATGCTCAAAACCCTAAAAAGGGCAAATAATCCTAGGAAATAACTAGGATAAATAGATCTTGATGACATGAGTAATAAAAGGAAATTGTATAATTGTTTTAGGATCTTAGTGAATGCTTTATTGCCTATTGTTGATTGGATTATTTCTGTCTCACATCAACTTGACAGGTATGTGGTTACGCTTATGATTATCCCGCATTAGTTTTTTGAGGATTTTATCGATGTTTACATCGTGGCTTGAATTAATTGTTGGATGAATTTAATTCATGCAAATTATAATTTGAATAT
Source organism: Alisma plantago-aquatica (assembly GCA_963693085.1). Classification (NCBI taxonomy): domain Eukaryota; kingdom Viridiplantae; phylum Streptophyta; class Magnoliopsida; order Alismatales; family Alismataceae; genus Alisma; species Alisma plantago-aquatica. The sequence goes on from OY856410.1 coordinate 569,415,017, forward strand.
GATTATCACATAAGAGATGTGCCTACTAGCTCAGATCCTAGTTCCCTCTGTATCCTAATGGATTGACCTAGTACATGGCTATCAATGTGGTAGGCCCATCAGGTCATTGAATGACTTAGTACATGGCTACCAATGGGGTAGGACCATCAAGTCATCATGAGTCAGGGATTGGGCTACCTTTGGGTAGGGCCATGCGACTCCATAACCCTAGGTATTGGCTACATGTGTGGTAGGGCCATGGGGGTAAGGATCTACCATACGAGAGAGGTAGTATCCATGTCCACTGTAGGGACAGCACAGAGATAGGTGATAGGCAAGGATTGAGTAGTATTTCTTAAAACATAATTTTGGATGTTAAATGATATTTGGATGACTATATTGTTATTATAGTTGCACGATTATTGTTTCCCCCACATACCAGCTTCTTGCTGACCGACATTTTTTTTGTCGGTGTTTTAGGTACAAGTGAAAAGAACAAACAGTTCAGTGGCATATATGGAATTAAATGAGGATTAACGTGCACAGGAGGATTAGTTAGATTAGTATCTTCATGGATAGAAGTTTAGAAATCCCAAATTTTAAAAGGAAAGCAAAGTTTTGTTTTATACCAGTTTTTAGTTTAGTTGGTAAAGTTTATTAGTTGTTATTGATTATTTTTCGAACCTTTGATCCGGATTATTGGTTAACAGCTCTGACCTTTCAGTCTCCCTTAATTGGGGGTTACCGGGAAGCGGGGTTGTTACAATTGGTATCATAGCGAATGTTCCTCACTTAATCTTTAATAATTATTAAATTTTATAAATTCTGTAGAACCTGAGGGAGTTATTAGAGGATTGTCCAAAAGATTGAGGTGTCTAGAAAAGGATCACATCCGGGGGTTGGCAATATTTTCCTCTACACTGCTAGTTGGAATACGAGGACTCCTGGATTGTGTGACTGCCTGGCCAATGTCTTAGGATATGACTCAAAATAAGATACCTTTAAGACTCTCTCATCTTGTTCATACCTTCTCAACTCAAATTATGTTAAGGACCTTAAGGATTAGGGTTTCCTCTCTTCTCCTCACCTTCTTAAGGTATGGGTAAGGTTGATAAGGTCTAAGGAACCCTCCACCAAATTAATGAAAAGCATGTAAATAAGATGTCATGGACATAAGCTTAATAGATTTAGCACAAACTAAAGAATAGATACATGCTTAGGTCGTATGAGACAAGTTTTCATGGCCCTCAGGAGACACCTGAGGATAGACCTCCTTGTTAGGAGGATGAGTAGAGAGAGTTAATCTTGGAGGTAGAGACCTCCATTAAAAGTAGAGACCTTGTACCTCCTCTGAGGATGATGTTAACCCTAACCCTAAGTGTAGGTTAGAGAGAGAGAGATTACATGATGAGTTATATGTCTTGGTTGATTGGGTGGACATGCCTTTAGAATTCCATATGAGCCATGAGAGGTTGGATGACCTAGCACCTTTGGCAACCCAACCTTGGGAAGGGTCGTGCATGTGTTAGTGAAGGATATCTCCTTCATTGATGAGGTTAGTGAAGAACCTATAGAAACCCTATAGGCTTTTGCAAGTAGGTCGTGCATGTGTTACGACCCCACCTCCCGATAACCCCCAATTAAGGGAGACCGAGAGGTCGAAGCCACACCCATAACTTTCGGATCAAAGGTTCAGCACTTAACCAAGAACATCCATTACCACCTCACATCCTTAGGTATTAGGTAACATTGAAGGCATACACTTCCATGTATTTCACTTATCATCTCAAACTCAAACTCTAAGTCCATCTTCATTGAGAACACTTTGAGCTCATCTTCTTGGAGATAAAACTCAATGTTGTATGACTTGTATCTCATGATAAAAACATCCTCATAAGGTGACTACCTCATTCCTCTTAGTGTTTGCAAACCATCTAGGTATCGTTCACTTCACCAGGGTATGTTATCATCACTGTCCTCATATCTTGTGGAAACGTTCCAACCCACATCATCTTTATCCTTGGTGTATGGCATGCGTAGTGTCCTATCTCTCACTCCCATAACAAGAGGAAATAAGCATTTGGCTGCAGTCCAAATACATAGTTCTTCTTGTTCCAAGAGTAGAGATGGTACATCCCACCTTGCCAGTACACCTTTAAATCTAATTTGAAATGTGCCATTTATGCCTCTATATTATGATCATCTTGATATCAAAGTTACTTCCATGGAAAACTGGTTCCGAATCTACTTGGGTCACCTCACAATCCTTGGTCCTCTCCTCTAGACCTGTAGGGTGCTGATACTTTTGGGGTCATCCCACTTCCCTCATGCATCCAGAGAGTGCCCTACTCATCTGCCCTTTGGGTCCCACGAGTTCATGAAGGTGATCAATCTCCTAACCCATGGCCCTCAGACAATGATAGTTGTTACCTCCCGACCCTATGGTCATGTGCAACTAGGGAATTAGGTAACTCCTACTTCCATCGGTCTTATCCCTACCTGACCCTAGGATAGACTTAGGATATTCTTATAGTACATGTTCAACTTATAACTTTATCCAAGACTTCATCATCTCTCTCTCTACATTCATGGGCTGACTTTCATCCTTTCATAGGGATCATGGCTACTTGCCTACCTTGGTCAAACCCCAAACCGGTTACCTCCATGGTAACACATTCATATGCACATAGAGATGGCTATCTATGGTTCTAGAGGTTCGTCCTCATACCATGTACTTTTCACTTAGCTTCTAAAGATCCTATGAGACTTCTTTAGGTTACCCTAAACCAACAAAACTGGTATGCACCCTACAAAAGGGTCCCTCTCCCAGGATGGGAGGAAACTACACCTTGATAACAAAGGTCACAAACGTCCTTCTGTCTAGGGTTTACATCCACATAAGCATGCTTAATCCCTAGTATGCTACTACAGCACGAGAAGACCACCTACTAAACCAGGATAGGTCATACTTGTTCTCATTCTTCAACATTAGATCAAGGTCATACCTTCCCATGTCATCAACTTAGCTGGGAGGGGTTTACCAAACATACCCTTAATTTAAGGGGTTTCCCTTTTCCTCTATACATGAGGAGTACCATGCTCAAAACTATAGCAACTTAATTCTCATCATGAGCATTAGGTACACCACTTCCCCTCTTAGGCCTAGGAACCCTAGGTTCACTTTTTTGGGTGTCCAACTGCATGCTCAACCTCTTAACCACAAACCAAACTTGTATCAGGTCATCCTTTTTCCTCGATCGACACTCTAACGTTGAGTCTTCCTCAAGGACAAACAACAAGGTACAAGGCCTCATAACCTATTACTAAACCTCTCCAAGGTATGCAAAACTTCTTCTTCCTTTCTCTAAAGGTAAACACTGATACCGTAGGCACATAGGTGCCAAAATCCTCATCCTCTCTCTAGGGTTTGGTTCTTCTAAAGGAAGACAAGATATCATCAGCCTCCAGGGGTCAAGCATAAGGCAACCACTATCATCCACTTAGGTCACATCATCCTCAACTCCCTACTTCTCCTCGTATCTTGGAGTCTAGGATTCCAACCTTCTTGCTTGGTTCCTTCTCTCTCTTTCTAGAGCTAACCCTTCAACCAACCTCTCCATTAGAGGTCCTTTCTTCGTGAAAGGTCAACCTCAAAAGCATGCCCCTACCTGGATGAAGCCTATGTTCAACTCATGTTTTCTCAAGGTTATCCATTGCCCCTTAGGCTTATCACATACTATCCATCAAACTCTCCCAGCCAGGGTTTCAACCTATTACTAGCACTACTGATACATTTTGGGTGCCTATTATGCCCATAAAAGCTCATGGGGTTTCCATAGGTTCTTCTCCAACCTCATCAATGAAGGAGCTATCCTTCACTCAAACATGCACGACCCTTCTCAGGGTTGGGTCACCAGAGGTACTAGGTCATCCAACCTCTCAGGGCTGATACGTCATCCAAGGCATGTCCATCCAAACACCTGGTCTAACTCATCATGCCATTTCTCTCTCTAACCTTCACTTAGGGTTAGGGTTAACATCATCCTCAGAGGATGTGCCAGGTCTCTACATGCAATGGAGATCTCTATGTCCAAGACTAACTTATCCTCCTGACAAGAAGGTCTAGCCTCAGGTCTCTTCTGAGGACATGACAACTTATGTCATACGACCTAAGCATGTATTTATTCTTTAGTTTGTGCTTAAACTATTAAGCTTATGTCCATGACATCTTATTTACATACATTTCATTAATTTGGTGGAGGATTCCTTAGACCTTATTAACCTTACCCATACTTCAAGAGGGTGAGGAGGAGAGAGAAAACCCTAATCCTTAAGGTCCTTAATAGAATTTGTAATGAGAAGGGATGAATAAGATGAGAAAGTCCTAAAGGTATCTTATTTCGATTCATACTCTAAGACTGTAGTCAGGCAGTCACACAGATCCGAGCGTCCTCGTATTCTGACTAGCGGTGTGGAGGAAACTATTGCCAGCCCTTGGTCATGATCCTTTTCTAGACACCTCTGTCCTTCACATAATCCTCTAATAATTTATGTGGGTTCTATGGAGTTTGTAAAATTTAATAATTATTAATGGTTAAGTGAGGAGCCTATGCTCTGATACCAAATATTTTAGGGTTTGTTGACCTAAAAGGGGTAAGGTTTGAGAAATTGATCTAAGAAATCCTAATGAATATTAATGAAACCTTAATGCGGATTAGAAACCCTAGAAAGTGAATCCAAGTCAATAAAGTAGATTCTTGATAAAGTGTGTAATAAATAAAGTACATATTCTTTTCAGAAATTATGTGATTGTTGAAATGCTTGCTTGGATTTATTTCTTGGTTGTAATGGCTTAATGCTTGTTAAACCTGCAAATTAGGTATGTGGTACGCTTATGATTATCCCGACTAGTTTTTTGAGGATTTTATCGACGTTTCCCTCATGGCTTGAAATAACTGTTGGATTCTTTTAATTCATGCAAACTATAATGTGGATATGACTATCACATAAGATATGTGCCTACTAGCTCAGATCATGGTCCCCTCTATGGCTTAACAGTTGACCTAGTACATGGCTTCCTATGGGGTAGGTCCATCAGGTTATTGGATGACTTAGTACATGGCTACCAATGAGGTAGGTCCATCAAGTCACATTGAGTTAAATATTGGGATACCTTCGGGTAGTGCCATGCGACTCTATTATCCTAGGTATTGGCTACCTGTTAGGTAGGACCATGGGCGTAAGAATCTACCTAAAAGAGAGGTAGCATACAAGTCCACTGCAGGGATAACACAGAGTTAGGGGATAGGTAAGGATTAAGTAGTATGGCTTAAAACATAATCTTGGTTGTTAAATGATTAATTGAATGATTATGTTGTTAACATATTTGCATGATTATTGTTCCCCCCCCCCACATACCAGCTTCTTGCTAATCGACATTTTGTTTTTCAGTGTTTTAGGTACAATGAAAAGAACAAACAGTAAAGTGGCATATGGGGTATTAAATGAGAATTAAAGTGCAAAGAGGGTTAGATAGATTAGTATCTATGTGGATAGAAGTTTTAAAAGGTATGCAAAGTTTTTATTTTTTTACCATATTTTAGTATAGTTGTTAGAATTTAATAATTGTTAATGATTATTTGTCGAACCTTTGATCTGGGTTATTGGTTAACGGCTCTGACCTTTCGGTCTCCCTTAGTTGTGGGTTTCCGGAAGGCGGGGTCGTAACAGTTAGTCTTGTAGGTAGAGACCTCCATTAAAAGTAGAGACCTGGTACCTCCTCTAAGGATGATGTTAACCCTAACCCTAAGTGGAGGTTAGAGAGAGATGACATGATGAGTTATATGTCTTGGTTGACTAGGTGAACATGCCTTTAGAATGCTATATGAGCCATGAGAGGTTGGATGACTAGAACCTTTGGCAACCCAACCCTGGGAAGGGTCGTGCATGTGTTAGTGAAGGATAGCTCCTTCATTGATGAGGTTAGTGAAGAACCTATAGAAACCCTATAGGCTTATGCAAGTAGGGGATAACATGCACCCTGAGTACGCCAGTGGTACGAAAGTAGGTTGAAACCCTGGCCAGGATAGCTTATGAGATAAGAGCTATGGATAACCTTGAGCAAACATAAGCTCAACATAGGCTTCACTCAGGTAGTGGCATGCTTATGAGCTTGATCCTTCATGAAGAAAGGACATCTTATATAGAGGTTGGTAGTAGGATTAGCTCTAGAGAGAGAGTAGGATCCCAGGAAAGAAGGTTGGAAGCCTAAAACCCTGAAATATGAGGAACAGTGGGGAGTCGAGGATGATGCGACCTAAGTGGGTGATAGTGGTTGCCTCATGCATGATCCCTGGAGGGTGATGATATCTTGGTTGCCTTTAGAGGAACCAAACCCTAGAGAGAGTATGATGATTCTGGTACCTACGTGCCTACGGTATAGGTGTTTACCTTCTGAGATGGGAAGAAGAATTCCTTAGACCTGGAGAGGTTTAGTATCAGGTTGTGAGGCCTTTGTACCTAGTTGGTTGCCCTTGAGGAGGACTCAACTCTGAGGTGTTGCTCAAATAAAAGGATCATGGGAGTACATGACATACCCTGGGCATGTTTGATTCATGGTTAAGAGTTTGAGCATGTAGTAGGATACCCAAAGGAGAACCTAGGGTTCCTAGGCCTAAGAGGGGAAGAAGTGTATCTGATGCTCATAATGAGATTTGAGTCTCTATATACTACTACAAAAAATGGTTTTTACAATAGTTCATTTTTCCATTTTACAACGGGTGTCAACTGTTGTATTAGATCGCGTGGTCTTATGGGGGTGCTCTTTATACAACAGGTGTTGCACATGTTGTAATATATGTATTTTATACAACTGTTAATATATGTTGTAGATCATTGAACACATCTATTTTAATAGGGGTGTTGTATATAACATGTTGAGACAAAAGGAAAATACATCTAGATATAAGGTTTCGAACTTGAGACCACTTGAAAGTAAGGCACATCTCAAACCACTGAACCAATTTCATTTTATGCAACACATATATTCTTTGTTGTACATATACTACAAATGACGTGCAAACCTGTTGTGTGATTGTGGTCTATTACAATGGGTAACTATTACAATAGGTGAAAGATTGTTGTGTAATTATAGTATACTACAATGGGTTATAGTATGTTGTGTAATGATGATCTATTACAACGGGTTAACATATGTGACTATTACAACGGGTAGAGCATGTTGTGTAATTATGATCTTTTACAACGGGTTAGAGTATGTTGTTTAATGATGGTCTATTACAACGGGTCAACATAAATGACTATTACAACGGGTTAGAGCATATTGTGTAATTATGATCTTTTACAATGGTTTAGAGTATGTTGTGTAATGATGATCTATTACAACAAGTTGCCATAAGTGATTATTACAATGGGTTAGAGCATGTTGTGTAAGTATGGTCTTTTACAACAGGTTTGAGTATGTTGTGATATTACAGTCTATTACAACAATTTAGCACCTGTTGTAGTATCACATATACTACAATGAGTTTGGCCCGTTGTATATAACTTGTGTTGTATAAAATATATAATTCACAACACACAAATAGACTTGTTGTAAAAGATATACTAACTACAAAACAACCAAGAGAACTATTGTGTTTTTCCCGTTGTAAAAAGCATTTTCTGTAGTAGTGATAGTTTTGAGCATTGTACTCCTCATGCGTAGAGGAAAAAGGAAACCCCTTAAGTTAAAGGTATGTTTGATGAACCCCTCACAACTAAGTTGATCTAATGTTGAGGAAAGTGAACAAGTATGACCTAGCATGGTTTAATAGGTGGTCTGCTTGTGCCTTAGTAGTTGCTGGGTTAGGCATGCTCATGAGAATGTAAACCCCAAGGACGGTTGTGACCTTATTGTCAAGAGTTGTAGTTTCCTCCCATCTTGGGAGAGGGACCCTTTGGTTGGGTGTTTACCAGTTTTGTTGGTTTTGAGGTAACCTAAAGAGGTCTCATAGGATCTTGAGAGACTAAGTGAAAAGTACATGGCATGATAATGAACCTGTAGACCCATAGATAACCATCTCTATGTGCATGTTGATGTGTTACCGTAGAGGTAACCAGTATGGGGCCTGACCAAGGTAGGCAGGTCACCATGACCCCTGTAAAAGGGTGAAACACAGCCCAAGAATGCAGAGAGAGATGATGAAGGATTGGGTAAGGTTCTAGGTTGGACATGTACTATGATAGAATCCTAAGTCTATCCTAGGGTCAGGTAGGGATAAGACTGATGGAGGAAGGAGTTGCCTAATTCCCTAGTTGCACATGACCATAGGGTCAGGAGGTAATAGCTATCATTGTCTGAGGGCCATGGGTTAGGAGATTGATCACCTTCATGAACTCATGGGACCCAAAGGGCAGATGAGTAGGGAACTCTCTGGATGCATAAGGGAAAAGGGATGACTCCAAAAATGCTGGCACCCTACTGATCTAGAGGAGATGACCAAGGATTGTGTAGTGACCAAAGTGGGTTTGAGAACAGTTTTCCATGGAAGTAACCTTGATATCAGGATGATTTTGATGTAGAGACATGTGTGGCACTTTTCAACTCAGATTTAAAGATGTACTGGAAAGGTGGTATGTACCATCTCTACTCTTGGAATAGGAAAAACGTTGTATTTGGACTGTAGCCAAATGCTTATTTCCTCTTGTTATGGGAGTGAGAGATAGGACAATACGCATGCCATACACGAAGGATAAAGATGGTTTGAGTTGAGACGTTGCTACAGAGAAGATAACATACCCTGGTGGAGTGAATGATACATGGATGGTTCACAAACACTAAGAGAGTTAAGATAGTCATCCTATAAGGATGCTTCTAGAAGAAGCTTTGTGGAATTTGCAAGTTATACCAGGTTGAGTTTGATCACCAAGAAGATGAGCTCAAAGTGTTATTAGTGAAGATAGACTTAGAATTCGAGTTTGAGATGATAAGTGAAATACATGGAAGTGTATGTCTTCAACATTACCTAACACCTAAGGATAAGAAGAGGTAATGAATGCTCGGGTTGAGGTATAGCTGCCTAGTTTAGCTGGAAGCTAGAAGAAGTTGAGGTTGCTAGGACTTAAGAAAAGAGATAAGTTTGGGTAACACCCAGATGTATAAATAGCGGTTAATCAAGTAAATAATTGTTGGTTAGACATCCTAGTCCATGATATAATGAAAGGATGGTTGTAGAACCTCAGATGTACTTCTTTGGAAAGGAAAGTGATGAAACCCTGATGAGAGTGGTTTAGGGTTTCCGAGGTATCAAGCTTGAGGAATCATTGTTGGTTTGTATGCCCTGAGAGCCAATCTTGGGATGATTGGTGGGATACATTAAGATTGATTTGATAAACAATAAAGGCAAGCTTCCAATTCTTTCTGGTTCAGTCATATGAGATAGTGATAGAATAGATTGAATGTCTAGAGAATGACAGTACTCAATGACGTATGCCTTCTGGTTCATTACCTGAACGATGAGATCATACGGATGCTAAGAGTTTGTACATTCTTGTTATGTCCCTAGTCGTATGTCATTGTGGAAGGTAGATAGACAACAATGACACATTAGACTAGATTGTGGTATTGGTTGATGACAAAATCTCATTAGTCATGATATAGAGATATCAAACCAAACACATAGGTACTTGTTAGAGAACAAGTGTACCGAACAAACCCACCGTGAGTTTGACACATGGAACCATGACATGGTAGTCATAGTCAGTACTCGCAGTGATGGTGGTGAATGTGATTCTTTAACCTGAAATCACTACACTCAACACATGTCGTTGGGCACACTTTGACATCATCAAACGCAGTCCTGAAACATGGGTTGTTATAAAGGTGATGATTGGGTGTCTTTGACACATGGGGCTTTTGAGGGGTGAGTGATAGATATGGGATTTGTCCCTCCTGAGGGAGTTTTATATCCATGGCCACTTGATGAGTAGGATTGAGAAAGGTGTGCATACATGTGTGAATCAGTATGTGATATTGATGTCATACATATCTCTTCCAATCTACTCTGAGATCAAGAAAGTGAATGAACGTTGATAGGATGACTGTTCCATGCCTCAACTTCTTTCAAGATATAAGTGATAAAGGAATTATAAATTCGTTGTAATACCATTCACGGATTGTAGGATTGAAAGTTGTTCTCCAACTTTCTACTTTCACTTGGGTAGCATTGATGTGTGACTAGGCACCTCTCTTTGCTTGTGAAGTCATAAGTGTTATGGACTTTCACTGCCAACGTGAAATGGACCTGCAAGGTCACACACATAGGATTTAACCTGGAAGAGGAGTTTTGTCCACAAGCAATGTTTAGATTGATTACTAAAGGAGTTTAGTAGTTCAATTAAACACTCAATTGATTGATAGCTCAAAATCATAGTGTTCAAGGTCTTGGACAGATTGATTAGAGTATCAGATTGATTGAAATTGCAATTGACTGATTCTACACAACCTGTACTCCCAACCGATCGGTTCATGTGATGAACCGGTCGGTTGAGCTTGGTGAACCGTTCGGCTCAAGTGTTGAACCGATCGGCTCAAGATCAGGGTGAACCGATTGCTTCAAGTGTTGAAACGATCGATTTAACTGGTGCAATTGAGCAAGTTGGGAAAGTAGGATTGGTGAGAATTTTCCTTTCGTTTCAATTGCCCAATTTGATTGGGAAATAGGATTGGTATTCGATACCAATTAGAAACAAAAGAAGGAAAGTCAATCGGGAACCGACCAGGACCACCAACCGACCGGTTCACTTGTGAACTGACCGGTTGAGGTGTCCCAACCGAATGGTTCACTTGTGAACCGACCGGTTCAGGTCCCCAACCGACTGTTTCTGTTGTGAAACGATCAGTTGAGGTTGCGAGTTGGTTGCTTTTGTGGAAAATCTCAAACCCTTCTACTCCTGCTTTTAGTCCCGCATTTCCCGGGATGGAGAACCCTGTCCCATGACCCTCCTATATATAGGGGTATTGGGGGCTTCTCAAAGTAAAGCTCAGTGCAACCAGTTGCTCTGCAAAGCTTTTGTTCTCTGGTTTTGGTACCCGAGAGAGAGCCCGAGCAAGTGCTACCCGTAAAGGGAGGCGCAGCAAGGGAAAGACAACTGTAGATGCAACTGGAGGCAGGAGAGTGTGTTGGCGACTAGTACGTCAACAGGAGGGTGTGACTCCTTCCAACTCCTTGTGGGACAAGGAGTGTGGAGTTCCAGGTGGTCCGTGTGGACTACTTCAGAGGCGGGAGGTTTCTGCCGCTCAGGAGGACAACTGTCATCCGAAAGTCCGGTGAGACCAGGAGTCGTCAGTCCCGGTGCGACCAGGAGCTGCACAGACACCGTCGAAGACCGGAGTTGAAGACCACACAAGGCGCGAGGTATTGTCGCCGAGCAAGCCTCGGGACAAGGTATGATTCCACAAACCATCCTTTCCTATTATATAGGCGTTGACGCGTTTCCTTGTTTCGAGTTTGGGGAGAAATTTTTTTTGTTTCCGCTGCCTTCTCTGCCTCCCCTAAAACCCAACAGTGGTATCAGAGCCACGTCAACTGGTCTATATTTTAGGAATATCGATATGATCGATTTTGGTTTGTCGCCTTTATTTATTGCATACGATGCGAATAAAATTGGCTTTATGCATGTCCAATCCTAAATCCACAAATCCGAAATTACATATATGATATGTATTATTAATGCACTCGATATGCGTTGCCATAAAATGAGTTTTGTGGTGGATGTATAGTGTGGTTATGGCCAATAAACCCCTATCTGTGTGTGGTTGTTTGTGGTTGCTTGCATCTAGGTCTGTGCACCAATCTTCCCTATCTCCTATTCCTGATGTAACTCAAAATAATTCGAGAATTCTTTTCCTACCTTTGCTCCCCCCGAATGTAACTCTGAGTTTCACAATTAAATTATAAATAGGATAGATTTTATTTCCTGTTATGTCGAAGAACGGAGGCCATCCTGACGACAGCTGAAACGATCGGTTCAAGGCGTGAACCAATCGATTGATGTTCCAGACGATCGGTTCAAGGAGTGAGCCGATCGGTTGATGACCGGTTCGAGGAGCAAGACGAGCGGGTGGCGGCCATGATGAGATGCACGACGACCAGGTGAACCGATCAGTTGGAGGAGCCAACCGATCGGTAGGTGGCACCCAGACGACCGGCCCAGAATGAGCAAGTCATTCATGTGATGAGTTGATCTACTTGGAAGGCAAAGTACAGAGTTCATCTTGTATAGGTTGCATGTGATGTAGATCTAGATGACTGTGATTCCTCTTGGCTCAAGGAATCACATTAGGATGGCCATAATCATCTCTTTTTATTGTTTGTGCATGTTTTTTGTGGGATATAGCATGTATATGATACATACTATGTATTTTGGTGATTGGATATGTATATGTATATAAAAACCAAATCCCTCATTAAAATATTAAGTCTTATATGCCTTCCATTAGCGGCACACATGAAAAGCTCGATCGACCAAGCGTAGGTTACGCCAAAGAGTGGTGCGCCGTCTATCTTGTGGAAGTGTGAAGGGTAGACGTGCAGGTTCTGCCAAAGTAGGGTGCATGTCTACCGTGTCGGCTTTTGGGTTAGACTTAACTGGTGATTTTTAGAGCATCTAAGCCCAGAGGCAAGGAATGTTCATGACAAGGTGTTGTGCATGTTCATTCAACAAAAGTTGCATATGATGCAATTAGCAAAAGTTGCCTACCTGAGAGATCTAAGTTGTGGGTGACAGCCAAAGCTGGTCCATAACTTAGAGGATTTTAAGATCTTGCCCACTAAAAGGTTGTACGCTGCAATCTTCCGAATTGAAGGTGAGGGCTATCAATTTGAACTAAAATAGTGGGAGTGATAATCAATTAAAGGCCTAATTATATCGTCAAATTTTTCAAATCAATCAAATAAGTCAAACATGAGTTTTTGGACTAAAATTGCATATTTTCCTTTTGTAGTTCAAATGGCAACAAACAACAATAACTTTTCTTTGCGATCGGTCCTTGACAAGGACAAGCTAAATGGGACAAACTTCCATGACTGGTATCGGACATTGAGAATTGTTCTCACTCAAGAGCGTAAGCTCTATGTCCTGGATACTCCAATTCTAGAGGAACCCGCTCCTAATGCACCAAAGGAAGAAAGAGATGCTTACAAGAAGCATTTTGATGATGTCATTGATGCAAAGTGCTTGATGTTGTGTTCTATGAACCATGAGTTGCAGAGACAACATGAGAACATGGGTATCATTGAGATGATTCAGCATCTCAGGAACATGTATGAAGATCAGGCACGGTAAGAGAGATACAATGTTTCTAGGGTGTTGTTCAAGTGTGTCATGACAGAAGGAGATCCAGTTGGTCCTCACACACTCAAGATGATTGGGTATGTGGAGAACCTACAAAGACTGGGATTTCCACTGAGCCAAGAGTTGGCTACTGATGTGATACTGCAATCATTGCCAGAATCCTACAGTCACTTTGTGATGAACTACAACATGAACAACTTTGATAGGCCACTGTCAGAGTTGTTGGGCATGTTGAGGACAGTCGAGATACAAATGAAGAAGGACAAGCCTAAGTCTGTGATGGTGATCACAAACAAGAAAGGCAAGTCCAAGTGCAAGGGCAAGGGCAAAGCTAAGAAAGGTTTTGATGCTATCTAGGAGCCCAAGACGTCTTCAACCCTCAAGGCCAAGGGAGGCGTGACCAAGAAAGGAAATTTCCACCATTGTCAAAAGCCAGGACATTGGAAAAGGAATTGTCCTCTCTATCTGGAAGAATAAAAGAAGAAGGAGGCGACTGATGTCTCCACTTGAAGGTGTCATGAAAGTAAAACTTGTAACACTTTTTGAGGTATATGATACCAAGATGTAAAGTGTAAAGCACTCATAATTGGGGCAAATGTTGCCGCCATAAATAGGAGTACTTTAGTTCATTTTCAGCCTATAAGGCATGTAATACAGTTTTGAACTGCTATTTCATATTTGCCAATAGATAGAAACACTTTATTTTGCATATTGTATGACAATGATGGCAATTAATCAAGAGATGTTTCAATTTATAAAGATGTGATCTTTGTGGCAATGCCTTATTTATCTTGTGGTATTTGATATGCATAAGATAAAATGATACCTAAAAGTTATAGATAACTCAAACAATCAAATTAGCATCAATCATGAGAAATTCATTTCTAGTTTCCATATGATGGATAAATCTAGACTCTTTTGGTTAGAGAACCAGTAATAGACATGAATATCTTGGACATGATTAATCAATCTTCACTAAAGGTAGTGGGAGAATGATTATCCTATTAGGTATAGTACATGTGATGTATTTACATAGCTAGTGGAACAAATGCTAATACTTCAAATGGTGTTTTGAGAAATACCAATATGAATATCTTGAAGTGTTCAATAATATCATAAATGAAGTACAAATTTGGTAAAGTGTTAATTCTTGATGAGATCAATGAACGAAATACTTGGACCAAATGTTTGAGATCCTTATGAGTGATTATGATAGTGTATCATAGTGAACTCATGATTAAGGCATGGTGATGTCTAAATCAAGAAGGAATCATACTCTAAGGAGTTAGAGAATGATTATCAAATAACTGAATTCTTCTTAATAAAAGAATACCCCACACTAATAAAGGACATTGAGAATCACAAGGTGTTGTGAGTTCTTATATCCTTAATAGATACACCTCAATTATCTATGTGATGAGTTGTTCATGTGATGAGTCAACTATCTAGATGAATATGAGGAACCGAATTTTGAGTTATGGTAGATGACCATTACATCGTAAATGAATTCCATGTAAACCATAAGGTATGACCTTGATGGTAACGCTCATTGGATCCAATCCATAAGTGCAAATAAGTCTTAAGTGTTAAGACACATGGATAACATTTTAAGAAGGATGATGCTTATTGATTGAAACTTAATGACTAAGACATTTGGCATATGGATACTAAAACTACATTCGTATGAGGAATAAAATAAGTATGTGTACGCGACACAACCTATAAGGTTTATGAATCAACTAATGCAAATGAAGTCTATAAGTTACAATGGACTAATCAATGTGATTGATTGAGTACAAGCAACTCAAAATTGGATCTTTACTTTGATAATATAGTCAAAGGGTTTGACTGATATGTCAAAGACAAAGAAGGGATCTGTGATTTAGTGGGAGCGTATTCACATTCCACATGTTGATGTGAAATGGAAATGTTCTATAATGGAAATCCAAAAGTGGAAATTATCTTTAATGAAGATAGAGATATTTCCTATGTGATAGGAATAGAGATCTATAGAGATAGTTCTCGAAGAAACTCTTTACCTGAAAAGAGAAAGCATACATTGGTGATCTGTACTGAAGGGTTCAGTATGCACATATTCAGTGGGAGAATACTTGTCTATGGAGTTAGTATCCCAAGGCCAAGTGTCCAATTCTTATGAAGAATGGGAACACTAAGAATAGATTTGGATCTATCATGTACGTAATCATCCCATTATCTTGCATGTATGGACATGGCAAGAGAAAAATGCATTCATCATCTTGTGTGTAGAACATGGCAATATGATGTGCTCATCCTGATAGCTCGTATGTGGGACATGACGAGTGGATGTCTGTCTACTTCCAGTAAGGGTTACTGGAATACCATGAGAACTTGATAAGTGCTTGAGAAGTACTAGTTCTATGGAGAAAAGGAAGAGTTCAATGTAAAGAGTTACGTTGATGCGAACTTCCGAAAGGACAAAAAATTAATCGCAATATATACATAGGATGTATAAAAGTGAAAGTTTGTTGATAATTGGAAGTGTTCCAATAAAACCATTTAAAAGGAAATGTTGAGTATCTATGCGTTAGAGAACAACAGTAGATACTATATGGATCTGGAAGTTCATGAGATGAACTTATAGATATTCTGCTCATTGATGACAAGTATGGAATTCTTGATCATGCAATATGACTAAAGGTTAGCAAAGGAATACAAGATCGCATATTACGTCAACTCCATCTCATACGTGTGACGTACAGTGAAGAGATGTGAGACATGCAATTTATACTGACTTTGGCAAGGTGTTGCCATTACTCACTATGTTTGCACTAGAGCACAGTAACATGTAGGACATGTTTGGAGATCACTATGAATATGATTCAAGAGTGATTGGCTCACAGTGCAAGTGGGAGTCTGTTAGTATGTATGCCCTGAGAGCCAATCATGGGATGATTGGTGGGATACATTAAGATTGATTTGATAAACAACAAAGGCAAGCTTCCAATTCTTTCTGGTTCAGTCATATGAGATAGTGATAGAACATATTGAATGTCTAGAGAATGACAGTACTCAATGACGTATGCCTTCAAGTTCATGACCTGAACGATGAGATCATACGGATGCTAAGAGTTTGTACATTCTTGTTATGTCCCAAGTCGAATGTCATTATGGAAGGTAGATAGACAACAATGACACATAAGACTATATTGTGGTGTTGGTTGATGACAGAATCTCATTAGTCATGATATAGAGATATCAAACCAAACACATAGGTACTTGTTAGAGAAAAAGTGTATCAGACAGACCCACCGTGAGTTTGACACATGGAACCATGACATGGTAGTCACAGTCAGTACTCATAGTGATGGTGGTGAATGTGATTCTTTGACCTGAAATCACTACAGTCAACACATGTCTTTGGGCACACTTTGACATCATCAAACACAGTCTTGAAACATGGGTTGTTATAAAGGTGATGATTGGGTGGCTTTGACACATGGGGCTTTTGAGGGGTGAGTGATATATATGGGATTTGTCCCTCCTGAGGGAGTTTGATATCCATGGACACTTGATGAGTAGGATTGAGAAAGGAGTTCACGCATGTGTGAATCAGTATGTGATATTGATGTCATACATATCTCTTCCAATCTACTCTGAGATCAAGAAAGTGAATGAACATTGACAGGATGACTGTTCCATGCCTCGAGTTCATTCGGGATATCAGTGACAAAGGAATTAAACATTCACTGTAACACCATTCACAGATTGTAGGATTGAAAGTTGTTCTCCAACTTTCTACTTTCACTTGGGTAGCACTGATGTGTGACTAGGCACCGCTCTTTGCTTGTGAAGTCATAAGTGTTATGGACTTTCACTGCCAATGTGAAATGGACCTGTAGGGTCACACACATAGGATTTAACCTGGAAGAGGATTTTTGTCCACAAGCAATGTTTAGATTGATTACTAAAGGAGTTTAGTAGTTCAATTAAAAACTCAATTGATTGATAGCTCAAAATCATAGTGTTCAAGGTGTTGGACAGATTGATTAGAGTATCGGATTGATTGAAATCACAATTGACTGATTCTGCACAACTTGTACTCCCAACTGATCGGTTCATGTGATGAACCGGTCGGCTCAAGTGTTGAACTGATCGGCTCAAGATCAGGGTGAACTGATTGCTTCAAGTGTTGAAACGATCGATTTAACTGGTGCAACCGAGCAAGTTGGGAAAATATGATTGGTGAGAATTTTCCTTTCATTTTAATTGCCCAATTTGATTGGGAAATAGGATTGGTATTCGATACCAATTAGAAACAAAAGAAGGAAAGTCAATCGGGAACCGACCAGGACCACCAACCGACCAGTTCACTTGTAAACTGACCGGTTGAGGTGTCCCAACTGACCGGTCCACTTGTGAACCAACCAGTTCACTTGTGAACTGACCGGTTCAGGTCCCCAACCGACCATTTTAGTTGTGAAATGATCGGTTTAGGTTGCGAGTTGGTTGTTTTTGTGGAAAATCTCGAACACTTCTACTCCTGCTTTTAGTCCCGCATTTCCCGGGATGGAGAACCCACTCCCATGACCCTCCTATATATAGGGGTATTGGGGGCATCTCAAAGTACAACTCAATGCAACCAGTTGCTCTGAAAAGTTGTTGTTCTCTAGTTTTGGTAACCGAGAGAGAGCCCGAGCAAGTGCTACCCGCAAAGGGAGGCACAGCAAGGGAAAGACAACTGCAGTTGCAACTAGAGGCAGGAGAGTGTGTTGGCGACTAGTACGTCAATAGGAGGGTGCGACTCCTTCCAACTCCTTGTGGGACAAGGAGTGTGGAGTTCTAGGTGGTCCGTGTGGACTACTTCAGAGGCGGGAGGTTTCTGCCGCTCAGGAGGACAACTGTCATCCGACAGTCCAGTGAGACCAGGAGTCGTCAGTCCCAGTGTGACCAGGAGCTGCACAGACACCGTCGAAGACCGGAGCTGAAGACCGTGCAAGGCGCAAGGTATTGTCGCCGAGCAATCCTCGAGATAAGGTATGATTCCACAAACCATCCTTTCCTATTATATAGATGTTGATGCGTTTCCTTGTTTCGGGTTTGGGGAGAAATTTTTTTTGTTTCCGCTGCCTTCTCTGCCTCCCCTAAAACCCAACAATCATGACATACATGAGATCATGGTTTTAAGATCACCAAACACAGTGATATTACAAAGATAGTAAGTGATAGTAGCACTTTGGCTGCTTGATATGAAGTTGCTTGTGATAGGTGACCATGAAAGCCAGGGGTGAAGGACGAACACCAGTAACCCAGTGCTTTGACTTTAAGGTTAAAGAATCCTCAAGAAGTAAGGGGAGTGCACCACTATGGAGGTGGTGGTAAATATTCCTTAGACCATAGAAGGTCAGGATGAAATATGGGTTATGGTAGATCACCCTACCTAGATGATAGGAGAAAGAAAGAGTACTGTCAAGAGACAGATCGGGTTGAACTACATGTGAGAGAGACGGTTCAACTACACCAAGATATGAGTTCAAAAGTTCTTGAGTATGACCTAAAGGTTCACTTCCATAAGGTGGAAGTAGGTACATGAAGAACTCAGTGTCAGTACCGCGTATCACCCCTAACTAATGGTTAGTATGATACATACTAAAGGGTATGATGAGAGCAAGTGTGCTTGTTTAGAGTGATACAAAGAGACAGTTCTTAAGATGTGATGTTAACCACCATAGCCTTTATCAGGATGTAAGAAGTTCTATAAGGAGGTTGTGTCGGTCACCACTTCATTATGATGATGTTGGTGAAAGAGGCCTCGTGAAGGTCAGAAAAGAACCACAGTATGTGCATATGAATTCGCTTGATTCTGCAATAGCTGAGAGGGAGCCCAAGGGTGACATGAGTCATGAGCTTATGCAAAGCAGACTGACATGCAGTTCACTGTTAGAGAATATAATGTGAAAATCTGACCCCTCTGAGCTACAGTTGAGAAAGCTGAGTCCCTGATATATGGTTCCATTTGAGATGGATTGGTGGAGAAGGTTGTGTTTAACCATACCTCGTAGGATAACATGATGTTTGATGAGTTCCATATGTCTGGTTTAGAGCACTATGTGAGGTACCCAAGCCATGTGTTGAGCCCTGAACCTATTCAACTTTTTGAGAAGTTGAAAAGTCCTGAGTCACCTATTTGAGAAAAATAGGAGTTATGGTTTGGGAGATATCAATTTTCCAAGTTATCTCCAATTTGGGAATTATTCTGAATTAAAGAAATATATCTTTCCCCTTGTGTTTGATCGCGAGCGATGAGATCCGTTGGATCTTAATCCAACGATGGATGATCATCGTCTAAGTCCCAAGAGGACTAGGACTCTGCAAGATCCAGGGAAACTTTCCCACCTTGATTTCTCACGATCCAGTGGACATGCCAGCTTGGTGTTGGTCCCATTAGACTCAAGAGAGGAAACCACGGGGGATCATCCCCGGTTCGACTAGATTTGGTCATGGTTTTGGGAAACGCCCAAACCTTGTGAACCTGACCTCGACCCTATATATAGGGGAGGATGCGCGAGGGCACCAACACCTCTTTCCGCTAGTCCAGCCTCTACGGCAGAGTTCAAGGATCTTCCTCGCACCTTCAATCGCTTGCTTTGCCTCAACCTACACCCATGTATCCGCAGCCAACCTTGCCAGAGTGCGGCGAGTAGGAGGGCATCGCAGCGCATCTTTGGCAGGCAATTGCACCTACGGTCGACTTCGACGGAGGAAGATGAAGCTTCCTGGATTCTTGGCACGCTCGACGGATGACTAGATCAAGGAGTCAACCTTACATTTGACCCTCGCAACAACAACGAGAGCGGGAGGTTGAAGAAGAAGGGATCCCACAGAATTACCAAGATACCCCTCACCTTCTTCTAGCGCGTTGAGGTTAGTTTAGTCATTTGATTGTTTTGTTGATAGCAAATAATCACGCACGATCATTGTCGTTGGATCCTAAGTGGACCAGCGGACCATAGATCAAACTGTCTATACTTTTATGGAAATTGCCAATAAATCAATTAAATGGAATTTTATTGTTAAAATCATATATTTTGATAGAAAATTCGGATGAGGAAAGTTAATACATGAAAAATGATCAGAAAAATATGAGGGATACATTAAAAATGGTTTGGATACCTAAATCTGTATATTTTTGCAAAAGTGCATAATTTGATGGAAAAAGTGTTAATTTGTAATTAGAAAACTCTAAATGTTAATCAAAGATAGATTTAATCTTGCAAATGAGTTATTCGAGCATTATTAACTTGATTAATGAATAAGATGGATTTAACCTATTTTGATAATGGGATTTCAAGGTTTAGGGTTTTTAACATGATATGTTGATTAATATGTTTAGTAACCTTAAATTAGAGAAAAGGAAAAGAAAAGTACTTATAATCTGAAATTAGGGTTTCCTGTTGCTAAAAGATGAAATTAAAATCTTTTGTGAAAGAAAGATGAAATAATTAGGGTTTGCAAGTGATTTGGTAAAATAAGGGTTTAAAGTAATAAAACTAAAGTGGAACCCTAATTATGCTCAAAACCCTAAAAAGGGCAAATAATCCTAGGAAATAACTAGGATAAATAGATCTTGATGACATGAATAATAAAACGAAATTGTATGATTGTTTCAGGATCTTATTGAATGCTTGATTGCCTATTGTTGATTGGATTATTTCTGTCTCACATCATCTTGACAAGTATGTGTTTGCGCTTATGATTATCCCGCATTAGTTTTCTGAGGATTTTATCGATGTTTACATCGTGGCTTGAATTAATTGTTGGATGAATTTAATTCATGCAAATTATAATGTGAATATGATTATCACATAAGAGATGTGCCTACTAGCTCAGATCCTAGTTCCCTCTGTATCCTAATGGATTGACCTAGTACATGGCTACCAATGGGGTAGGCCCATCAGGTCATTGAATGACTTACTACATGGCTACTAATGGGCTAGGACCATCAAGTCATCATGAGTCAGGGATTGGGCTACCTTTGGGTAGGGCCATGTGACTCCATAACCCTAAGTATTGGCTACATGTGTGGTAGGGCCATGGGGGTAAGGATCTACTATACGAGGGAGGTAGTATCCATGTCTACTGTAGGGACAACACAGAGATAGGGGATAGTCAAGGATTGAGTAGTATTGCTTAAAACGTAATTTTGGATGTTAAATGATATTTGGATGACTATATTGTTATTATAGTTGCACGATTATTGTTTCCCCCACATACCAGCTTCTTGCTGACTGACGTTTTGTTTGTCGACGTTTTAGGTACAAATGAAAAGAACAAATAGTAAAGTGGCATATGTGGAATTAAATGAGGATTAACGTGCACATGAGGATTAGTTAGATTAGTATCTTCATGGATAGAAGTTTAGAAATCCCAGTTTTTAAAAGGTAAGCAAAGATTTATTTTATACCAGTTTTCAATTTAGTTGGTAAAGTTTATTAATTGTTATTGATTATTTTTTGAACCTTTGACCCAGGTTATTGGTTAACGTCTTTGACCTTTCGGTCTCCCTTAATTGGGGGTTACCGGGAGGTAGGGTCGTTACAAAAGCAGATATTATTTATTTATCATCTCATCAAGTCTTCACATAACATCTCAATGTCATGAATATACCATTATTATTCGATACAAAGTTCTTCCACATAGCTTATTATAAAAGATATGACATGTTGTGCCATCTACACAGCTGATACAATACTAGGCTTTCTTACTACTTGTACTGACTATATCATTAGTTTTACATTCTCTTATCACCCTGTCATCACCCAGTGTTGTTTATTAAAGAGAAGAGATTATCAATTACATGAACCTTCAACTTGTTCATGAGTCAATCATTCTTGTCTCATTCTGGTTCCTTGCCATCTGCATAAGTAATTATAAGGATAATTACATGTCACCACATCTTATTATTATCATCATTATGATTAATAGATTTGGGTATTCAAACCTTTGGTTCATCACTGATTATTGTTGCCTCCCATCAGGTAATTGTTACCTCTAGGTCTGAGGATCAGGGTATAGATTATACTAAACATCTTCTTTTGTTTATAAGTTGATTTATAATTAAATCAAATTCCTCCGTATATAAATTAAAATGTGGTAGAAATATCCATGCCACATCTCTTACTTCATTAGTCTCTTTTTAGATTGTTTCTGAATAATTAATTGATCAGGGTAATCAGAAAGATAACAATCGAGGTATGTCATACTTACCTTGCCTTCAATAAATGAATACCTGGCCAGGGTATTCAAGAACTAAAATTAGGTAGTATGCATTTATTTTATTCTATGTTTTTATCTCTTTAAATATCTCAGATTTCCTCTGAGTTCCTTTTATCTCTCTTTCCTTCCTTAATGAAGAGAGAGAAATTTTAACATTTAAAAAAAAATATTGAAATGAATACACATTTCCATACTTTTTATCTCTTATCCTTGTCCTTAAAGGACTGAATGAAGAAAGCGTATTAATAACTACCTTACTTATAATCAGTAGGCAAAGAGAAGAAAAAGGAAAGTTTATCCGACATGTTACATTTATAGGTTATCTATTGTCTTATCTGTTGGGTCACCTCATTACTTTCTACTTGGGCATTGCCACCTCATATGTCCTTTTTGTCCACATCTATAGCAAGCTCGGAGCCTTTTTGGTGACCGCTATATTGGTGCACTATATTGTGGTTGAGTCAGTACGATTGAAATCTTTGATTGTTTAGTACAACCAATCCATTGTTCCTGTGACTGAGTAGACTTCCTTTTAAGGTTTGTCTCATGTTTCTTTGTCGTAGACCTTTCTATCCGCCAAATTGATTCCACAAATGTAGTGAACCTTTCTCTACTTTCTAATGCAGATGATGGGATGGACATCTCAGCATTCAATCCCTTCTCAAAATGTTGGATCTTTTCCTCCTCAGTAGCAGCCATTTGAGGACAAAATCGCAAAGGTTCCATAAACTTAACCTCATATTCATTTATCGACATGGCTCCCTGTCGAATCTTCTCAAACTGTGAGATCTTTTCATCTAAGTATGTCTTTGGAAAATACTTATTGATGAATTCTCGACGAAATTTCTCCCAATCAACCTCTTCATCATTCCTTTTTATTTCTTCTATAGTCCACCAGTGTCCAGCACTACCCTTCAAAAGGTACACAACATGTTTGACCTTGTCGACATCTAGAATACTAAGGATCTTAAAAGCTTTTTCTAACTCAGTGAGCCAGAGATCAACATCTACTGGGTCAGATGTCCCAACATATTCTATGGCTCCTAGACGACGTAGTCATTCAAAAGTCTTACCAGACCCATATCCCTCGTTGGGAATTGGTGCCCTAGGTGTCGGTGTTGGCATCCGGTCTGTTATATGCATCGCTGTAGTCGTGATTTGCCCAAAAAGAGTATGAAAATCTGAGTTTCTCATCATGACTTCATCAACATGAGGATTCTCAGGCACTGTTTCTTCTCTTGCCTGATCCTTGGCACCTTTTACTGGTGCAGCAACATTGCTCTCAACAACGTGTCCCTCATGTCCTCGGGACATCTTTGTGTTATATATCTTTTTCTGCATAAGCAGAAGGCACTATAAGATACACTGGGGTACACTTAGAACAGACTCGACACCTTAGTCCTATGTCTCTGTAGACTCAGCGAACCTAGAGCTCTGATACCACTAAATTGTGGCAAAGCATTCAAATCATACGTCATTAACTAAGAGGAAGCGATCACTAACATCAGATTACTGAAAATCACTAAAAAAATTAAACCTTTTTGCAAAGAGATCCAAACACAGGAAAACTCTTTGATCAAGAACCAATGTTATCATTTACATCCTGGTTCATAAGTACATAATGTGTACCATCACTTCTCGAGAATTACGTACAACAGTTGCTTTGTGAAACTATACATAAGCAACATAAACCTCGAGGAGTTCAAGCCAAAATCTCAGATCGATGATAAAAGCACTATCTACTAACTCCGAGGACCTAAGAGTATAGAGATGACACATAGGACTTTCTATATAAAACTTGACAGCCAGGACTTCCACCTGAGATATCACTGTTGTCCCTGTTGTTGCTGCTGCTATTCCCTTGCTATAGGGTTCATGCCTCTTCTTCTATGTTTACCTAAAAAGTTGGATCCCACGTGGGTGAGACAGTTGAAAATTGTCCCAGCGAGAGATATAACTCTCCGCCAAAAACATCATTATTGTAGTTAAATAGAATTAAACTGAGCAGAGGATAAGCATTTTAGAACATTCTCATATTTTAAAGCATTGCAACTATATATGATAGAACAATAAATCATCTATTCTCTTTATAAGGAATAGGAAGAACATGTATATCTTTTATCTATCATATCATTTCAACATCTCAAGCTTTTCCTTATTATTCTGATATGTCACCCATG
Organism: Alisma plantago-aquatica; assembly: GCA_963693085.1. Lineage (NCBI taxonomy): Eukaryota > Viridiplantae > Streptophyta > Magnoliopsida > Alismatales > Alismataceae > Alisma > Alisma plantago-aquatica. The sequence continues at coordinate 569,439,787 of OY856410.1, forward strand.
ATTCATTCTTGTTTCCATATGTTGGCCTTAGCCAATCTACTAAATAGATATTAAATTATACCAGACATAAGAGTATTCTTTCATCATATTTTATCTAGGCATTGGACTATGCCAATCCTTTGGTTATAGGATTCATACCTTTTCCAGGTATTGGACCATGCCAATTCCTGATTTCACAGCAAGACATTGGACTCTTCCAATCCTGATTACACAACCAGGCATTGGACTTTAACCAATCCTGATTACATAGCCAGGCAATGGACTTTAACCAATCCTGATTTTAGGCTTCATGCCTCTGCCAGGTATTGGGCTTTAACCAATCCTGATTACACAGCCAGGCATTCGACTTTAACCAATCCTGATTATAGGCTTCATGCCTTTGCCGGGTATTGGACCTTAACCAATCTTGATTACACAGCCAGGCATTGGACTTTAACCAATCCTGAATACAGGCTTCATGCCTCTGCCAGGTATTGGACTTTAACCAATCCTGATTACACAGCCAGACATTAGACTTTAACCAATCCTAATTACAGGCTTCATGCCTCTGCCAGGTATTAGACTTTAACCAATCCTGATTATACAACTAGGCATAGGAATTTAACCAATCCTGATTACAGGCTTCATGCCTCTGCCATGTATTGGACTTTAACCAATCCTGATTATACAACCAGGCATTGGACTTTAACCAATCCTGGTTACAGGCTTCATGCCTCTGCCAGGTATTGGACTTTAACCAATCCTGATTACACAGCCAGACATTCGAATTTAACCAATCCTGATTACAGGCTTCATGCCTCTGCCAAGTATTGGACTTTAACCAATCCTGATTACATAGCCAGGCATTGGACTTTAACCAATCATGATTACATAGCCAGACATTGGACTTTAACCAATCCTGATTACACAGCTCTAGGTACCACATCCTTTTACTAGCATTAAACTTTGGCCATGCCATCATACTTAATCACATTCTTTATGTAATGTAAGTATTCCTCTCTTCCCTTTTCAGCATATTCAAAAACATGTATGATCATGATTTCATTATTATTATTGTATCCTTTTGTTATTATTATTATATTACTGAGTTTTCATTGCTTGGTTTATTATGAACATTATCATCTCTTACAAGAGACCTTTATAATCATCTTGGTACCTCTTACTAGGCAACAACTTACTCATATGGTTCACAAGGCCCATTAAAACATCTTGTTACCTCTCACTAGGTAACAACTTACTCATATGGTTCACAAGGCCCATTAAAACATCTTGTTACCTCTCACTAGGTAACAACTTACTCATATGGTTCACAAGGCCCATTAAAACATTTTGTTACCTCTCACTAGGTAACAACTTACTCATGGCTCTCAAAGCCCATTAAAACATCTTTAATGTAACAATTAGGATAAGACTCTTCATATGTTATTCATCCAAGTAGGTTGGATTTGTGATGCATCAAGGGTATCACTCTTATAGAGCTGGATGTGATATCTATGAAGTCTTGAAGTATTTCTTCCCTCATCACTTTTAACTTTACTTAAGTTTATCAACTTATATTGTATTAAGGTATTTTCCCATCTTAATACTTTTATCCACTAACCCATCACCTTTATCATAAAGTGCATAGGTCATAGAACACACGTAAGAATTGTCCGACTATCTTCAATGATATGGACTCATCTCAGATTAAAGCATTGCTTGCTATAAGGTTGCCTATAATCAACCATTTTAGGTATTTACCTCATCTAGATATTAGCCACTATTTCATTATTAGGATTAGGGATTCACATACCATCACCCTTCATTAGGGTTAGGATTTATCATGGCATTATCCGAAATTAGGGTTAAGATTTACTATTCACATCAATTAGAATTTCTTATATCTCAATTCATCTCAATCAAGATTTCCCCACCAATTAGGGTTTTCCCTTCAATTAGGGTTTTCCCATCGATTAGGGTTTTCCCATCGATTAGGGTTTTCCCATCAATTAGGTTACTTCAACCCTTCATCAGAGTACATACACCTATGATTATCATAGTGTACTTATTTGCATTCATAAGCATTAAAGAATGAGTACTCTAAGTACATTAATTATTTAAGTACCCTAAAGGTACTTCCATTGTAATCAACATTAGTATACTTTTCAACCACTCATGGGGTTATTGGTCTTTTGATAATTTGAACTAATTGAACCTTTAAATGGTCTTTTGATCAAATAAACCTCAATTTGTTTTGATCAATCAAACCTTCAATTAGTTTCAGACTATCTAATTCCTCATTGGATTTAGGACCAAATTGGACCTCCATTCGGTTTTGATCATTACCTTTAAATGGTCTTGGGGTCACACCCTCAAACGGTCTTGTGGTTAGACCTTCAAAGGGTCTTGTCCCTTAGCCCCTTAAACGGTCTTGAAACCATTTCCTTTCAAATGGTCAACTATCTCAAACAGTCAACGATCCTAAACAGTTTGGATTGTATTGAACCTCTTAACGGTTTTGATCAAATGGACGCCAAACGGTCTTGATCCCATTGAACCCCTAAACGGTCTGAGACCGTTTGATTCCAAACAGTCTCAAGACCGTTTGGACTCAAACGGTCTCAAGACCGTTTGGTCCAAAATGTCTTGAAACCGAGAGGATCATCTAGGGTTCCATTCACTCAAATCAATTAGGGATTTACTTCATTGAATCATCATCAATTGAACTATTAATTGTTTATCATTTGGTAACCATTGGATCTACAACAATCCAATCATACTCAACCATAGACCTCCAAACGGTCTTGAGACCGTTTGGATCAATCAACCCTTAAATTGATCCAATTCACTTAAGGATTCAACATTCAACCCGATTAGGGTTTGCAATAGATGGATCTTTCAAAATTGGAGCCATTAAGATCAAATCAATTGTAACCAATTGAATCAACCTTCAACTATATCATCACTTATTCTCCAAACGGTCTTAAGATTGTTTGGTCTCAAATGATCTTGAGACCGTTTGGTCTCAAGTCCTTTGAAACCGTTTGATTTAGATATTATTGAGATGTGTGCTTAGGATGATGTCATCATCAAGCTACGATCCTTCATAATTTGTTGTAATTCTCATAGTGGTTCCATTGATTTGATCAAATGAATTCCAACACTAGTACAGGAATGGTCTGTAGTGTCGGTTTTTTTAAGCCTGCATCGTCACTTTTTAACCGACGCCTAAGTGGCCGTCGCTTTAGACTTTGCTCAATAGCGTCAGTTTATTTGACCAGAAAAAACTGACCTTACAAAGTAAACACCGATGCAAAAGGTTGTAAAAAATCAGACACAGGCGAGAAAAAAGGAGCCTGTAAGGTCAGTTATACCAAAAAAACTGACCCTGTAAACACTCTCGGTCGAGAATATTGTCGACCGAACACATTTTCGGTCGACAATTTTCTCGACCGAGAGAGTTTACAGCGTTTTTTTAGAATAACCGACGCTAAATATTGAATAACCGAGGGACTTCTAGGGTCAGTTATTTGGAAAAAACCGACGTTAGAGGTGCTTATACATGCGTGAACTTAACTGGATCCAAGATTTATCTCGGTCGACAATATTGTCGACTGAAGGGACTTCTAGAGTCGGTTATTTGGAAAAAACCGACGCTAGAGGTGCTTATACATGCGTGAACATAACTGGATCCAAGATTTATCACGGTCGACAATATTGTCGACCGAAGGGACTTCTAGGGTCGGTTTTTGGAAAAAACTGACGCTAGAGGTGCTTATACATGTGTGAACTTAGCTGAATATCGGTCGACAAATTCATCGACTGAGAGAGTTTACAGGGACTTCTAGGGTCGGTTTTATGGAATAACTGACGCTAAAAATTTAAATAAACAGTTCAGTGTACCCTTCGGTTGAAAAATTGTCGATCGAAAATATTTCGGTCGACAAAATTTTCGACCGAAGGGTACACTGAAATGTTCAAATTGAAATAGAAATGAATATTCATATATTCTGGGAGAGGGGAGCATTGATGCTCAACCATCACCATTCAAAACCACACATTCATGACAAAAATGATTCATAATCACATCATAATTTACAAAATGATAGATTGCTTGAAATACAAGGAGGAAAATTTAGTTTGAAATCCTAGAAATATACATCTTTTGAGAGATTAAAAACTATCCATATGCAAACAAAGTCTATGATTACCACTTCCTTCAAAAAAATCATGCACAAGATGTAGGGTTCATCTAAGATGATACAAAAAACTATCATATAAGCTCACACCCTAGGTAAAGGTACATCTTTATACTTGTATCAATATTTTTAAGGCAAAATCATGTACATGTAACGTAAGAGTGAACAATAGTCATGGATAAAGTTATATAAATCACCTTAGAGATGATGTAGAAACTCCAAACAGCAAGGTAGATTGAAGAAAAATGGGGAAGAAACCCTAGCTTGGGCACTCCTCTTCACCAAGTTGGTTCCTTCTCCAAAAAGGAAGCAAACCCTATGTTGAAAAGGTAAGAAAAAGAGAGTGGAAGATGTTTTCAACCATTATCTCAACATCCACCATGGAACGTCATGGATTCAGCCAATAAGAAGAGAGGGGAAGATAGAACAACAAGAAAAACAAAGAAAAAGAGACAGATCTCACTTACCAAGACTAAGAAAGGTGGATCCGAACCCAGAAATGAACTCGGGAACCTTACTTGGAAACGGCGGCGACCTTCCTTGGAAACGGCGGCGACCTTACTTGGAAACAGCGGCGACCATCGTAGAGCATGAGACGACCTTCACAGAGAGGCGGCGACCTTCGTGGAAGTGTGGAGAGGCGGCGATGACAAGCTCTTTTCGCGAAGAGGAGGCAAGGGCTTCACGGCGGAAAAGGTATCCGCGCCGCGGGAGAGAAAAAGAGAACGAAAATTTTGTTCTGTGGGGGAGAAAGACTAGGTTTCAGCCATTTTAAAGGAGAGACTCGACCTGTAGCGTCGGTTAAAAGAAACAAACCGACGCTAAAGATAAGCGGTGCCCGTGTTTGGTTATTTAAAAACACTCAAACACATTTTCGATCGACAAATTAGTCAACCAAGAGGAGCTCTAGGGTCGGTTAAAAGTAAAAAATCGATGCTAGAGGTGCTTATACATGTGTGAACTAAACTAGATCCAAAATTCATGTCGGTCAACAAATTCGTCGACCGAGAAGTCCTTTAGGGTCGGTTATAAGAATAAACCGACCCTAGAGGTGCTTATACGCGTGAAATCTGGCTCCTTCTCGGTTGATGAATTTGTCGACCGAGAGGTTAACGGTCGAAAAATTCATCAACCGAGGAGAGCTCTAAAGGTGCTTATACATGCGTGAACTAAATTGGATCCAAAATTCATGTTGGTCGACAATATTGTCGACCGAAGAGCACTTTAGGGTCGGTTATAAGGAAAAAACTGACCCTAGATGTGCTTATATACGTAAAATCTGGCTCTTTTCGGTCGACGAAACTGTCGACCGAGAGGTTATCAATCGACAAATTCGTCGACCGAGGGAGCTCTAAGGTGCTTATAAAACACTAATATGGGATGATGTTATGTGAAACCCTAATATAGGGTGATGTTGTGTGAAACCCTAAAATGGAATAATGTTATGTGAAACCCTAATATGGGATAATGTTATGTGAAACCCTAATATAGGGTGATGTTGGGTAAAACCATAATATGATAATGTTATGTGTAACCTTAATATGGGATGATGTGATGTGAAACCCTAATTGATAAAGATGGGAAACTCTAACCCTAATGAGGGAATAGTTATGTTATCTTTTTATTGCATGATGTTGATATGAAATTGATATGGTTGTTATCAAGTATACTAACCATGTGAGATGCTTGTGTAACAAATATCCTGAATACCTTGGTCAGATGACCTGAAGGTAATAGTTAACTGATAAGTGATAACCATGTTTAGTGATGAACTAAGGGTTTGAATACCTAGATCCAGCAAATGTGATGATGGTAGTATTAAGGGATGTGAATTCCCAACAATAAGACAAGGGATTGAGATCCCAATACTTTATAAAGTTTTGAAAAGTACTAAATTGGATCCAAAATTCATGTCGGTCGACAATATTGTCGACCGAGGAGCCCTTTAGGGTCGGTTATAAGAAAAAACCGACCCTAGAGGTGAAATCTGGCTCCTTCTCGGTCGACGAATTTGTCGACCGAGTGGTTATTGGTCGGCAAATTCATCGACCGAGGGACTTCTTGGGTCGGTTATTTGGAAAAAACCGATGCTAGAGGTGCTTATACATGCGTGAACTTAACTAGATCCAAGATTTATCTCGGTCGACAATATTGTCGACCGAAGGGACTTCTAGGGTCGATTATTTGGAAAAAACCGACACTAGAGGTGCTTATACATGCGTGAACTTAACTGGATCCAAGATTTATCTCGGTCGACAATATTGTCGACTGAGGGACTTCTAGGGTCGGTTATTTGGAAAAACACTGACGCTAGAGGTGCTTATACATGAGTGAACTTAACTGGATCCAAGATTTATCTTGGTCGACAATATTGTCGACCGAAGGGACTTCTAGGGTCGGTTATTTGGAAAAAACCGATGCTAGAGGTGCTTATACATGTGTGAACTTAACTGGATCCAAGATTTATCTCGGTTGACAATATTGTCGACTGAAGGGACTTCTAGGGTCGATTGTTTGGGAAAAACCGATGCTAGAGGTGCTTATACATGAGTGAACTTAACTGGATCTAAGATTTATCTCGGTCGACAATATTGTCGACCGAAGGGACTTCTAGGGTCGGCTATTTGAAAAAAACCGATGCTAGAGGTGCTTATACATGCGTGAACTTAACTGGATCCAAGATTTATCTCGGTCGACAATATTGTCGACCGAAGGGACTTCTAGAGTCGGTTATTTGGAAAAAATCGACGCTAGAGGTGCTTATACATGCGTGAACTTAACTGGATCAAAGATTTATCTCGGTCGACAATATTGTCGACCGAAGGGACTTCTAAGGTCAGTTATTTGGAAAAAACTGACTTTAGAGGTGCTTATACATGCGTGAAGGCAAACTGGATTCAAGATGTCTAATTACCCGCATTTTTTGTAGACATATAAGGTCGGTTATTTGGAAAAATCGACCCTATAGATCGAGACGCGAAGCCAAAACCAAACAATTTTTTTCCGCGGGAAACTGTAATTGGCTTTGTAATCCAATTGTCTATAAGGTCGCTTATTTTATGAAAACCGACCCTATAGAGATACACTACAAGGTCGGTTATTTTAAGAAAAGCGACCCAAGAGGACTTAAGTGGTGCCCGCATTTTTTATAGACATATAACGTCGGTTATTTAGAAAACCGACCCTATAGAGTTACACTACAAGGTTGGTTTTTTTAAGAAAAGCGACCCAAGAGGTATTAAGTGGTGCCTGCGTTTTTTATAGAATATAAGGTCGGTTATTTGGAAAACTGACCCTATAGAGTTACACTACAAGGTCGGTTTTCTTAAGAAAACTGACCCAAGAGGTCTTAAGTGGTGCCCACATTTTTTTTAGACATATAAGGTCGGTTATTTGGAAAAACCGACCCTACAGGTAGTGACGTTATAACCCATTTCTGTACTAGTGCAATAAGAACAAAATGATCAACAATTGATGAAGAATTGAATGCAATAATAATATTAAGGATTCAAGTTATAAAACCCATTCCAAAGAAGCTTCAAAGCTTCAAACTACATGTCTTCAATGGTAAAAGCAACTCCTTCAACTATACAAAGCTCTTCCTCAAGTGTTTGAGTGAAAAGAATGGCTAGGGTTGAAGTTTGAAGGGAGAAAAGAAGAAATCAAGAATTGATTTGTAATTTCCACCATGAAATCAAGGTGAAAGAGGACCATGGAGCTTACCTACAGGTTGGGGATCGTCCTCCTCTTGCTCCTAATATCCCTTGGTCGTTTTGCAAGCAAATACTAAAATTCGTTTCGAAATACCCCTTTCAAGTTATGGATATGTGAGTATATGTGTATTATTGAATTTCTTTTTAAGAGAGAGAATGTAGGGGGATAATTCCTCCATTTCCTTGCCACTTTCCCCCTCTTCTTCCTTACTTATGAAGCCTCCTTCCTTGCCTTTCATTCCCTTCAATTATCCATGATTTAAAGGAAAAGAAATTAAGCACCTTAATCATATAATTATAATATCCATAAGTTAGTGGATATTACTTTTTCCTTTAACTAATGTGAGTGGGCTCTCCACTCACTTAGATATTTTTTAGTGCCTTTGCAAGGCTCAAGGACGTCCACTCTTCAGCAAATTCAACCATATCGTTTTTGGTTGAAGGCACTTCAATTAATATTTTTATTTTTGCATTAAATTGAATTAGGGTTCCAATTATGCTTAAATCTTGATTATTTTAATATTAAGATTCTCTCTCTTCAAAAGTGATTCAAATGAGGTGTCCCTCTCATTTTCATTTCTCTACATGATGCCAAGAAACATGAGGGGCCCTCTAGCAGTTGTATTTTGCATATTGAACCCTGGGTTATGGGTAAATTGCACATTACACCAATACTAGGTTTTAATGCACAAATATTGCTTAACAAGCTCTGTCTTGGTACTCAGGCTACCACAAGCCATACCACAACATCATTCTCATTCTTATGATGCTTCAACATTTTAGGAACATTTTATCATATACAATTTGCATGTTAACCCCTCAAATTGGATAAATTGTACTTTAGTCCAAAGTCAGCAAATATTGATTCAACATTATTCAATAAGGACTAAAATTGAAACATAAGTTCCTCTTGAGCCATAATTACTTTTCACAAAATAAAATAAAGGATCTAATTAACTTACTTAAGCAAAGATCCCAGGGTTAAGGCATAACCCAGGTCAGGGATATTACATCTAGAGTGTCCTACTCCCTCCTAGCATCATGTAGAGGAGAGAGAAAGAAGGAGACACTATGCTTGAATCTATTGTGAGTGATGGTGATCTTGGTGGTGAAATGACCAAGAAAAAGTGTTGAGTATGAAACCCTAACTTGGGTTGTATCAAGTTGAAAAGCTTATATATGAGTGCCTATCGGTCAAGGAGCCAAAGGAGGAGTCTCATATCATTTTGTGGACTCTTGGAAAAGCCCATGACGTGCAAAGCACCTCAAGGAGGTGAAGTGTATCGATTTACAACTTCCTTAGAAAAGTTGTATCGGGTTGTGGATAAAGTGGTGATTTTGTTGATATATTGTATTCAAAGGGATAAGTAATGGACGAAAATTCATCCTTAGATTATCCTCAAGAGTTTTACATGTCAAGATAAATGTTAATGCATGCATGTATACGTGTCACCCATGCATGGACACATGGCACCTAGTAGCTCAAATTGATGAAACCTCATTTTCACACTTCTTCATAAACAACAAGTATATATACCCCTCTTTTCACCCATTAGTGAAAATTTTCGAATCTTACCACCCTCCTTCCCTAAGGTATTGTGCATAGGGTCCTTGTATCGTGCAGGAGTGAAGTGGTATCGTGCATAGGGCCTTGGGTATCATCCATAGAAAGTTCATTTTGGCCAAGTAAGGTGGTATCGGCCTAGTAAGGTGATATTGCCCATAGTGGAGTGTTTTAACCACAAGTGAGGGGGATATCGGCCACAAGTGATGGAATATCGTGCATGAGTAGTATGGTCTCATGCAAGGTGCTAAGGAGCAAGAAGGACCTGAATACTTAGCCCTAAGGTGAGGCCCTAATCATCTTCCACCTTGGATTGAAGCATGATTTTAGGGTTATGATCTTCCTTTCTTTTCTTCTTCACCAATTGCTTATCCCTGGTGATTCCTTGTATATGAAGTAGTTGTGAACGATCCTTGGACTTTTGATAAGTCATATTCAACCTTAGGAATGTGGAGCTTTGAATTTGTTCTTAAGGCAGTTATATAACTTGAACTCTATCACGTTATTATTCATCACCTAAATTTCTATACTTAATGATCTACTTTTAATTCTGAATTTTTCTGAAATAATTGATGACATTATGAGATCTAGTAGTTTCTTAGACCTGTTGCCATGAACTATAACAGTTAGAACAAAGTTCTAGAGCTTGAAGAAGATGGTATCACCTTATAAAGTGATATCGGGTTCAAGCACACAAGCAAGCACCTCTAACCAGATATAGTGATGCACCCACTTCACTAAAACAATATGGATATGACTTAATACTTTCTTGCACGATATGGTGGTGTAGTATACACCTCTTGCACGATATGAGGTCAAGAAAACACCTCAAAAATTATATTGAGCTAAGCACACACCTCTTTTCCCGATATGGTGTGAAGCGCGCACACACCTCTTTGCCTGATATGGTGTGAAGCACACATATACCTCTAAAGTGATATGGTGATAGCACACACCTCTTTTCCCAATATGGTGTGAAGCAAGAACACACCTCTCTACCTGATATGGTGTGAAGCACACACACACCTCTCTGCCCGATATGGTGTGAAGCATACACACACCTCTCTGCCCGATATGGTCTGAAGCACACACACATCTCTCTGCCCGATATGGTGTGAAGCATACAAACACCTCACTACCCGATATGGTGTGAAGCACACACACACCTCTCTTCCCGATATGGTGTGAAGCACACACATACCTCTCTACCTGATAGTGTGTTGAGCACATATCTCTAAAATGATATGGTGGATAACCCCATACACTATATGACAAAAGTGGTAAGGTGGTTAATACCCTAGAACATGTGATGGCCAATACACTAAAGTATGGTGTGGCCAATATCTTCATGTGAGGTGAGGACGTTACACTCATGTATGGTGAAGATGATACACCATATGAATGGTAAGGTTGATACCTTAATGGGTAAGGGTATGAGGGATATGATGATGCCTAGTTCAATATACACCTAACCCAATACATGTGTTCAAGTTGACATACATGATTCAATCTTATGCACTTGGTAAATTTGAGGGTAAAACACTCTTAGGAGTGATGAGTGTAACACCAAGTAATAATTTGGTTTGGTTAATACCTTGATAGGTAGAACACCTAAAGTGGTTGATAATGGTATATCAACAATGCATTAACTCGAGATGAGTCTATATCACTTGATGATAGTTGGATAATTCAAATGTACGACTTATGGACAATACACTGCATGATAAATGTGATGTGTCAGTGCATAAAGTATTAGGATGGGATATACCCTAATACAAGATAAGTTGATGAACTTAAGTAAGTTAAAAGAAATAAGGGAAGTGATACATCAAGGCATGATAAATACCACATCAAACATCTCAAGGTTGATGCACCTTGATGCACCTTAAATCCAATATACTTGGATGAGTAACACATGAAGTGTGTCATGTCAATTGTTACATTGAGATGTAATGAACTTTGATAAGTGTAGGTTAACATACCTTGAGAAAGGGTTAATCCAAGATAATAAAGTATGATGTAATCAATATCCTAGAGAGGATGAGAGAGACACTCATACTTTGTGTTGATTATCATTTAATGATAAAAGTTGAGAATAAATAAGTATGAGTGAATAGTTATGATATCAATGTATGCTCCTAGATGTGTGGAGAAATGAATTAGGGTTTGAATTAATAATATGAACTTGAAACCCTATTCGGCTATAAAGGGAAACCCTAACCCTAATAATGGGAAAGTTGTATTTCTCTTATTACATAAGCCTTGTGAGGCATTTTAAATACTTGTATAACAAGTATAATGATTAATGGCCTTGTGAGCCATATGAATAAGTTGTTGCCTAGTGAGAGGTGACAAGATGTGTAATGGCCTTGTGAGCCATATGAATAAGTTGTTTCCTAGTGAGACGTGACAAGATGTGTAATGGCCTTGTGAGTCATATGAATAAGTTGTTGTCTAGTGAGAGGTGACAAGATATGTAATGGCATTGTGATCCATATGAATAAGTTGTTGCCTAGTTAGAGGTGACAAGATGTGTAATGGCCTTGTGAGCAATATGGAATACTTGTATAACAAGTCAAATGAATACATGGGTCTGAGGACCTAGAGGTAATGTTTATCTGTTATTAAGATAACAATGTTGTGTGACGATCCAAGGGTTTGAATACCCAGAACCAGTAATCATGATAATGATGTGAAGGGATGAGAATTCCTAGTAATGTGATGAGGGATTGAGATCCCAAGTATCATGTGTTTTAAAGATCTGAAAAGTACGTGATAGATGTATTACACTTTTCTTTGTAGAATTTGTTGTGATTAATAATGATAACTCGTTTGATGCTAAAAGAATGATGTAAAACATGTAATACAGCATTAGGAACTATAAAACATTGCCCTGACCATAGATCTATCAACATCAGGATTTGTATAATGGTGAAATGGGTTCCCCACAACATAACCCAAAGTGCATATTTTTGAGTATGTGGGGGCGTAAGTACGGATGACCATGTGTGAGTCGATCCCCTTATGAGCCAAAATGAATGGGGATTTGGCTATATGTTATATCCTAGCTCGACTACGACTTCAGTCGTAGACTCTATGTTGAGCACGGTGAACTGGCCCATGGCTCAGAGTAAGGTGCTTGTGTCGCCATGAGTCAGTAATTTCATAACTGGGGATGGTTGTTAGTAGATGTTTCCCCTAAGAGAGTACAGTTGACACTGTAGGTCTAAGTGAGGATGCCTACGTACCTTGGCACAACTATTTGTAGCCGACACAAGATATCCTGCTAAACTTAAGTGGTCTCGAACTGACCGAGTGAAGTGAGGTAATGGAAAATGGCTCTCCCATTGACCTTGTATTGTACCGACTTGTGAGAAGTTTGTGGTCAGTTGGAGATGAACGGGGTATGCTTCATCTCCTCAGGGCATAAGCGTGATTGTTAAAATATGTTCAGTCGTGTAGCATACCTGTTTTAGGATCGATTATGGAAAACATTGGTTGATGCACACTTCAATTATACATCTTAGTTGATAGATGATATTTATGTTTCTTTACATTCCTTGCAAAGTAGATAGTTGATAGATAACTCTACCATGGGTAGATGCAATGTTCTCCTTGAGAAAGGAGATTACTTCATTCTATTCGTACAGTGAATTATCCTCCCTATTAATATAAAAAGAACCTCTGCTCCATTTATAAATGCTTAATCTATGATAATAATATGGTCGGTGGATAGTTATATCTATCGCTGGGACAATTGTCTCACCTTGTGGGATCCACATTTTTTTAGGTGGATATGCATGAGGTGGAGAAGATCTTTCTGCATAGGAGGAACAACAACTAAGGCAATAGTGACAGCTCAGGTTGAGTGTACTGTCTGTCGTGTCTTGTAGATAGAAGTCCTATGTGTCGTCTCTGTACTCTCAGGTCCTTGGAGTTGGTTCGTTATGGTTTCATGAACAATATGAGATTTTGGCTTGTAAGTCTCAAGGTTTTATGTTGCTCTAGTTTTTGTTTTGATAGAACAACTGTTATATGATGTCCTCGAGATGAGATGGAACAGTGTTGTACAATGTGAATTATGATATGTATGAGTTTTAGATCTTTCAGTAAAAATTTTCTGGACAAGGATCTCCTTGCAAAATGGTTTTAATTTTTAGTGATTTTTTTGTTAATTCGTTGTTTATGTTTAATTCTGCTTAATTGAAACAATGTGTTTGTTAGTTTGATGATGGTCATTTCCAGTTTTGGTATCAGAGCTTAAGGTTCGCTGAGTCTACAGAGACATATGACTAAGGTGTTGAGTTTGTGTTAGTGTCCTCTAGTATACCTTATAGTGACTTCTGCTTATACAGAAGAAAGGGTGAATTTCAAAAATGATTGGAGAACACGAGGGATACATTGTTGAGGGCAATGTTGTTGCACTAGTAAAGGGTGAAAGGGAACAGACAAGAGAAGAATGAGTGCCTAAGCATCCCCATCATGATCCGACTAGGATTGAGAATCCTATGATTATGCTCTTGATAGACAGGTTAAGACAACAGTGATACATATAATAGATTGGATACTAGCATTACAACCTAGGTTACCAGTCCTTAATATGGAAACTTTGGGATTTGAAAGGGTTCTTGAATGACATAGTCATGTTGGAACAGTGGAAATGTGGGAAAGATTAACATATAGCAAGAAAGTAGACTCTGCCATAAGTTTAGACAGATAGTATATATGTGATGGTAGTGCCCAAGAAGGGGCAATAAGCCGAGAATTTAGGGAATGTCACTACAATTCTAGAGACATTTGCCTAGTTGTTCTAAAAAGCCAACATTTTTGGCATCACTGGTGCAATAAACGCCTAGTGCACTAGGGTAGTAATCACTATGTAAAGGCAAAAGTCCTAAATTTCCACCTGTAAGAACCCATGGCTTAGTCTCTACATCGGTAATAAGACTGATAAGACCATGGTACGAGGACAAGACATGTTATAGATATGGACATGTTGAGCATTCTAAACTCTTTTCTTTGAAAAGAAGGGAGGAAATGACTCAACAACTGAGGTAGACTCGGCAGGGCTTACGAAATTTACAGCCCAATAACGTAAAAAGTCAAGAGTAACAACATGAAGTAGCTAGACTCTATGTGTTGAGTCAACCTTAAGTGGTAGATGACCGCGAGAGGTAACAGTCAAATAAAGCTTTTTTCATTTTGATATGCCTTATCATGATGTTATCTGATAATCATAAGAAGGATTGTTGTTATTGATTTCCCTATTGATTGCCCTATGGGAACATAGGGAAGAAATGATGAGAACTAGAATTTATATTCGGTTCAATATTATTTTAAATGCTTTATAATTGGTCTTATCTGTGTGAAAGAGGATGAGGTGTAGAGGTGATACCTGGAGAAAATCTAGGGATGCTAAATCCTATGTTTTTTATGACATGAAAAGTAAGGAATATGATAGTAAAAAAAGTGCATACTACCTAATCTCAATACTTGTATACCCTGGCCAGGTATTCAACTATTGAAGATAAGGTGAGCATGGAACTCTTAGATTGTTATCTTTCTGATTACTCTAATCAAGTAGTCATCCTGAGACAATCTAGTGAGTATAATGAAACTAGAAATATGGTATGGACATATGTATCACATCCTAAGTGCAAAAAAATGGAATCTAAAATGATCTCAGATCAATATGTGGGTATGAGGAAGTAAAAACTATAAACCTTATGATAAAGAGAATGAGGACAAGGGAGATGATCCCTGTCTAATAAAGCATGTGTGAATAGTAAAGATCTTTTCTCGTGATGTGGAAATTGGAAATGTGATAAAATCACAAAATGTTCATGAACATGTTAGACAATAACAAAGAAAGGAATGATGACATGCAATCATCCCTATAATTCCTATGTTGATGGCAAGGAAACTAGGATGAAACAAGAGTAAATGACTTATGAATAGTTGAAAGTTCATGCAACAATTAGAGAAGATGATAATCTCTTCTCTTTGATAAACAACCCTGGGTAATGATGGGGTGATAAGAGGAAGATGTTTCTTTGTGTTCTTTCCTTTCAGGGTCATGGAAGTCAAGTGAGTCTGATGACACTTGATGTGCATGGATTATAAATAATCCATTGATGGATACTTAGAAAAGTATCAGTTCGTCTTGGACTTTGGTTCCAAGATAAAGATATGTGTAACAAGTAATGTCCCAAGATGAAAGAAAGATCCTTTTATATGGGTGGCTTTGGTAATAACAATAGAGAGATGGAAATGATGAGGATGTGATGTGTTTTTGACACATGTGATAGATACCAAAGTAAGGAATGCTGGTATCTAAGAAATATCAGGTGGTATGGGAAAGTGAAAATATAACTCCTAATTAGATGATTTATGTTGGTTACCTGGAATGGCCAACTGTGAAATCACTCTAGTTACATAGAATAGTATGGACATCATATGCTAGGGGTTTTTTCTCTACATAAACATGACATCGATAATGATGTACTAATAGAAGGAACAATTGTAGAATCATTTTGAGAAAAAGCTTATTAAACTAAAAATAATTCCTTAGAATATCTCTATCTAGATCTGTTGAGGCAACTTATACATAACATCTAAAGATACCTCTAAGATAAGTTCTTAATTGATAAGTAACCTCCCCTTATGATAAGAGAATGTACAACTAATGAGATAGTTGGTACAAGTAGTAAGAAAGTTTAGTGTTGTGTCAACAGATTAGATGGAACAGTAGATGTATGATAAGACTTGTAGTCCCAAGTGGGTGACAGAACGTAACTCTGGTCTTTCCTTGGAAGTGAAATGCTAAACTGAATGAGGAGTATGGAAGACTCCCCGGAATCAAGAATCTTGTCACATAAAGTTTTAAGTTGAGAAATGTTACAAATCAGTGAGGTTTGTCACCTGAGTTAAATAGGGTATGTATAATGTTTCTCTCACTAAGAAAAGTGTTACCTGACACTAAGTTGACTCTATGATCAATAATGAAAAAGACAGTGGAGTATGTGTCATGTGTGACAGATTCTAAGATAACCCTATGTGGAAGAACTTTGTGTTGATCAAAGTTCTATGGTATCTCCATGACATTAAGATGTTATTTGGAAACTTGATGATATGATGAATGAATAATATCTATCTCCCTTTACTTGGAATTTTCAGGATGAAATCCTTATTATGGGTTTATAACTTGTAATGACCCTGACCTGGGTTATGAGGTAACCCTAATTGTTTTGGCTAAGTAAGTTGCTTAGAACTTTAATCTAATCCTCTACGGAGTTTTTTTATCATGTGACACACTTATATTCCAAGTTTGGTCCTGATTGAATGTTGTTTGAGCAATGTTCCTTTAATTTTGGACCAAAGTGCAATTTACCCAAGTTGAGGGGTTATATTGCAATATGTCACATGTTGAATGTGCCCTATATGTTTTATCATCATGAGAGAGATAATGATGCTAAGTGGTGGCTTGTGGAAAGCCTAAATTCCAAGTTTGAACATGTTTGAATAATGTTAGTACCTTGTGCACCAATTTTGGTACAAATTGTAATTTACCCAAAATATAGGGTTGATATGCAAATTACCACCTCTAGTGTGACATCCCTCCGTCACCAAGACAACGAGACGCCACGTGAAAATGTATGGAACCATCATAAACACTATATTACCAAAAACACGGGTTAATTAAAACCGATTGCGGAAAGTAGATAAATAAAGAAACTATTACATCCAGATCCTTATATTATAAGGAAACATGTTATATAAACATACATGAACCTTGATACGTGTCCACAATTCATAGGATCTGGTCATCACATAGGAACAAAGAGTTCACCACATGTTTATGTATAGAACAGACCATACCAGGCCAACAACAGGATAAACAAAGCTACATCAGCTATACATTGTGAAACGTCATCAAAACACCTCCAAGAACCTGAGAGTATAGGGATGACTCTAGGACTCTACTACAAAACAACCAAAATAACAACATATCCATCTCTTGCCTCCTATTGTTCTTCTTGCTGCTCGGCCGCAACCTCACGACCAACACCACGTCTAGCACGATCACCTAAAAAGGTTGTAAACTAGTGGGGTGAGACACACAATCCTTGTGAGAAACATAACTCCCCACCGAAGCTATAAAACTTTAGAGAAGCTTAAGTAGATAACCAAAGTAAGCAGATTAAATGAGCAACATACTGAGCAAAACTAACTTTATTAACAATCTTACTAAGATATCCAAGGGGCATATAACCAGATATTCTTTATGGAACATGATTCACAAGATAAGCTTTATAAGAAATTATCACAAGATATGAGGAACATACAAATAACTGCTAGATATAACTAGAACAACTATACAAGCAAGGCCTCAACCAATGTTTTGTGTTTTTCCCTAAGTTGTATATATTATACGGCTAGATTACGATTTATTATGCCCTGAGGAAGTGAGTCGTACCGCTCAAATCCAACCTTCGACAATGAAGCCCAAAACCGGTGCCATACAAGGTCAATGGAAGAGCCAGACTCCATGACCTCACCTCCTCGTGGTTAGTGAACGATAACCAAAGTAGGACCACAGTCTCTTACTTAAGTGGCCTCAGCCACAGGGTCAGCTCCGCAGGCTACCCTTTTCTCTAGCACGCCTTAGTACAGGTCTCGGTGCTAGCATACCTTGAGCCACGGGCCTATTCACCATGCTCCTGAGCCATGAAGACATTCATGATCCATCACACTGAGCCATGGGCCTATTCACCATGCTATACCCATACTGAGTCTACAACTGAAGTTGTACTCTAATCCTCCTATTTTCATCTAGGAGAAACCCCGCATATTCAACAATATGCGCTCCAGGTAATCCCGTAGGATAAACCTATTTCACCATCACTAGCTACTGACGATGATGGATCTAGGACCATGGCGAAACTACATGAAATGTTCAATTGTAATGAATTAGTATATTTTAGGTGAATTGTTGAGGCAACCAGGTTATTAAACATAAATAGCACTATGTCACATTGTTACTGTCATCATCATATTGCCATGGGATCTCAATCCCTTATCTCATCATCAAAGTATAACACCTCAAATAGGCACTCAGCCTTTATCAGGTCACCAAACCTTTCTCATCATAATAGTAGTACATGTTATCTCGTCAACAAGGAACATCATAATTCAGTGTTATACAAAACACATACACCTCATAACTCTTACCTGGCTATGAATTCAATTGATAACACCTACATGGTTAGTATGTATATTAATAGAGATAACTGGATCACCAAACATAGATCTTTAGATAACATGTACCATTAAGATTTTAGGTGCATAATATTGGAATACCATTCATGATTATGAACACATGAAGCATAAAGTTTTAGATTGTATGTCAAACAACTTATATTAATATTATAAAACTATGATCATCCACCATACCCTATCTCACATGACACCATGAACACAACAATCCCTAAGGCTACATCCTTAAAGGTTACACAGCCATGATCTTATCATCTCACTTAACATCAACCTTAGGTAACAAACATGTCACTAGCACAACTCATCTTTTATCTCTCATCAACTAGGGTTACCGGGCTAGGCGCATCCCTCACCAATGATGTCGCCTACCCCCACTAAAGGTGTGGAAGGTATCACTATCCCTCACTCAAGGGATATAGGGTAGGGTCATATCCCTCACCCAAAATGCTATCAGTCTCCACAAAACCTAGGGCGCCAAGCCACACATATCGGCCACAAGAAAAATGTGCACCCATGCACAAGGAGGGTATTGGGCAAACTAGAACCAAAGGTACGTCGTGCAGCCATGAACCAAGAGGATATCGGGCATCCAGGTACAAGAGTGTATCGGGCAGCACCTTCACCCTATCGTCCAAGACACCCTATCGCCTAAGCTAGGGTTAGGGTTTCCATACCGGGAAACCATCAAGACCGTGTCACCCACAACCATAATGCCCAAGGTCAAAACCCTAATTCCCAACAAGATACCCCTTGGCTAGCACAACATGATACCCAAGGAAACTCTCATATCGCCCAAGGCACACTATTTCCATCCATCAAATGACACCATGGCGCCCAAGGTAGCCTATCGTTCAAACTAGGGATGTCTACCAAGCATATCGACCAAAGGCATAATGCCCAACATCTCCCTTTAAGGCAAAGGTCCATATCGGTCAAAGGCAAATCTCCCAACAACATCATCTTGGGTAGAGGTTCATATTGGTCAGAAGGGTCAATAGAACACCACTGAGAATATTGTTCAAGACTCATCCCTATAAGAGGGAAATCGGGATGAACACATCATAAGGGTATCGTGCAAGGGTTCAAAGACCATGACGGGTGTGTCATCTTCAACCTCAAGACTG
The DNA here is from genome assembly GCA_963693085.1 of Alisma plantago-aquatica. NCBI lineage: Eukaryota > Viridiplantae > Streptophyta > Magnoliopsida > Alismatales > Alismataceae > Alisma > Alisma plantago-aquatica. The sequence goes on from OY856410.1 coordinate 569,459,642, forward strand.
CCACCAAGAAGCCCTAAAAGTTTAAGAGAGTTGGCTCACCTCTCAAGACAATTAAGTGAGAGAGGGGTATTGCACAACTTCCATCATCTGTCAAGCAATAAGGAGGTCCATCATACCATATCGGCCAACCAACCAAAGCTCACCTCTCAACAACTAAGTGAGAGAGGGGTTTTTCCCAAAGAACTCCACATCCATTGTTCGGCCAACCCAAGGCAACCCAAGATAACCATCTCCACAAAGTCTAGGGTACATTTAAAGCAACCTTGTAACCATTAAAGCAAGAAACATAGCTAGAAGATGACATGGCCGATCAAGATAGCACATATAACATGCAACATGAAAAAGAAGTAGTATAGCTAGGGTTAGGAGTTATGTAACCCGCCTCAAGCTCTAAATCTCCAAGATTCTAGCACCAAGCACCAAGCTCCAAGGCACCAGCATAAGAGAAGGAAAGGGACAAGCTAGAAAGGTGTGTCACCCAACACACTAGCAATAACAGCCACCACTTGCTCCACTCTTCTCCTAGCTCAACCATGACGTGTTTTTACTACGCGCTAAAAACGCAAGTATACGCGTCGAGTAGTACAGGCCTTTGTGAGGCCCAAGTCGAACACAAGGATACTCGGAATTGTTGGTGACTCCTACTAACTAGTCGTGATCAGCTAAGCCGATTAACTGGCTGAGAGTTGTTGTTGAAACTAAAAATAAATAAAAACAAAACAAAAGAAGCAATCGATTAAATTTTGGTTTAATCAATTCAAAAGGTATCTTTAGGATTGCGGTTTCACTGTGGGTTTTCATTGTATTAGATTTTATATAATGCCTCAATCCTCTCTCTCTATCTGGGTAGTGGCCTGAAAATAGAATTGCCCACTTTCGTGGTGCAATTCACTACTTAGGTTTAGGTCGGTTCCACCGTCGTAGTAACCTATCCCCTAAGCTAAGTGCATTATGAACGATATCTCAATATCCACCATTAATTTTACACCACCTTGGTCAAGGGATTTATCGATTAATGTAGATTTTGTCTCTTTTCAGCCGTTAATCCTTCTTTCAAAGTGATTAAGGGCATTAGGTTATTATTATGGTGATCAAGCATAACAATATATAGAGTAACCGAAACTATACCATGGATTTAAGAGAGAAAATATGAATTACTATTATAAAACTGTCATACAATGAATCCCCGGGCTACTCCCGGTCCTAAAGATGAAGGGGATTAACCTCGCATGTTCATCTCACACAAGTACATGGTAGAAATAGGGGAATTCATATAAAAAACGTGAATTGAAAGGGAAAACCCCTGAACGGAGAAGAACCAATTGATCCTTTGCGTAGAGCACGTGCTTTCCCGCCTCTCGGTGGTGAAATCCGTCTTCTACAGCATCCGGATCGATTGGTATGAACTTCTGGCCTTCGTTCTCCTTTTTTCTCCTCCTCGACACTTGTGCAATGGCTAATCCACCCTCTCTCCCATCTGCCCGGCCGTCATTAGGTATAAGTCCCTAATTAGGTCGTTAATTAACTCCAGTCGTTCGATTGAGATCATTAGAAAGCAAACTCATATCCTACGGCGTCGATACCATCAACGTGAGTCGATGGTATCGACCCGCTACAGTAGCGGTTGGCTGCAAACCCTTCCTTTTGGCACGCCCGACATCATCTCGATACCATCGACTCGGGTCGATGGTATCGACTTCCTTTCGGCGTCGGTTTTGTAGTTTTGCGACGTTGTAGCCTCCCTGCGTCGATGGTATCGACTTGGTGTCGATACTATCGACTGCTTCTTCACCAGCAACCTGAAGGTGTCTCGATACCATCGACATCAGCGTCGATGGTATCGACTCTTTGCTGCTCCTTTCGGCTGGCAACCTGTGACCATGTCGATGGTATCGACTTCCGTCAATGGTATCGACGGAAGCAGATACTCATTTTTCCTGAAATTTAATCATGAAACCAAATCATTTCACACAAATAATAATAATTCAACAATTAATGTTCAAAACGATAAATTAAAGGGGATTTGACATAAAATAGCGACAAAGACCAAAATGGATGAATTATGCGATGTTAACCATGGAAATGACTAATTAAAGCATAAAACACATATCAAACAGGTCTATAAATGTGACTCAAAATCATCGCATCAAACTCCCCTAAGCTTGAATGTTGTTCGCCCTCGAGCAACTCATCCTTAGAATAGAATTGCAAATGTCAACTGAAAAACAACAAACCACACCCAACATCCCATATGACTCCCACTGATCATTCACAAACCGGCCTTCTCTAATCCATAGAACGGTAATTACCCTAAAGGCGACAGTAATCATCAATAAAAGAAATTGACCTCCAAACCGATGAACACTATCACATAAGGAAGTTTACATAATAAAATTCGCCGGTTCAGCATTGGTGCATCTTGTGATCGCCTATACTACGTTGCTCGCCCTAACTACCATCTACATGGAAGCAGTTCTCCTGATATTAATTAGTGAGGAGAAATTCACGGTGGCCTACCAATCCGAGCAATGGGTGGATGAAAATGGGTGGCTCATGGAAGGAAATGGAAGTATTGAACAATTTCAAAATGCATAATACAAAAATGTCCTATACGATGCAAGTGCACATGAGAAATGCCCTAATGCCTAAAATTGGGTGAAATGATGCATGCTCTAACCATCCATCTTAAAATGAGATGGATATCTAGCTAAGATACATCATGTACTCAATTATCCTTTAAATGCAGGTGATATCACATTCCTTTCTCCTTCTTATTCTAATCGCTTCTAAATAACTTATTTTTTTCATTATGCAGATTTTTCAGAATTTTTTTTTCTTCTTTTTTTTTCCAGCCCTTATATCCATAATTTCTTAAAGATAATTTTATCGGGCTATTTCCTTCATACTCAGAAATTTTTGCACTATTTCGAAGGTATGGAACAATTTAATTAACCATTGGAGAAAATTTGAGATACATGATATCCTTTATGCATGAAAATCATGAATGCAACTACATGGCATGCACCTAAGGGTAATGTGCATGAATCACTATCTTTTTTTTTTCTTTTTATGCAAACATATGGAAAATACCAATGCAAGTCCTATCTAAATGCTATGCAACAAAAGGAATTAAAACTGCACTTTACTTCCAATTCTTGGGTGGATTATGGAAAAATGAGGTGGAACGATCACAAGACTAGATGACTGAACCTTAGAAAGATATTATGCGTCCCTCCTTACTGACCTGTGTAGTAGTTTAGAGGGTTCTCTCTCTTACATCCAATTAAGGTCTCATTACCATTTGGTTAGGTTAGGCTCAAACAACCATTACCGTCCACTTTCATGAATCATTAGGAGTACGGGTATGAGATATTGTTTTAAGGTTGACATAACCAATCATTTTCCATAGGATGTGTGCCCAAGGTCAAAACAAAACAATCTATCCAAAGACACAAAAATTTCAAATTTCCCTTGAATTTCCCATGCACCAACAACAAGATGACACACTTTACGACATCCACAATTACCCTAGATAGCATGTAGATCCTACAAAAACTAAACTTGCAAGAAACAAATAACAAGAGAACAAAAGCAATGATGCTAAAAAAAACTAAAAAGCAATAAAAATAGAGTTGTTCCAACTACCCCCCTAAGCTTGAATTCGACTATGGCCTCATAGTAAAAAAAAACTTAAAGATTGGAACAGGGATACCCGATCAATCCTGTGGAGGTGGAGGCGGGTACTGCGGTGCAGTGGGGTCCCAAGATGGGAACTGCCCCTGGAAGGCCGGATCATACTGGGGCATCGGTGGAGGCTGTGGATACCCTCCAAAATAGCCCTGACTCCAGTAGTGGTCATAGAACGGTTGTTGTTGTTGCTCCATCCTATGCAGCCGATCATGGATGTTTTCTTGATTTGCGAAAAGAAGGCGTTCATTCTCGAAGATCGCCTGCTGGTTGACAAAAAGCCGGTTGGTGGTGTCTTCAATACCGACGTACGCAGCGGTGTGACTGTGTTGCGTCTGCTGAATATCTTCGAGCATAATGTACATGCCCTGCATAGAATAAACATCCTCGCTCTGCTGCGAGGGCTGTGGTGGAGGTGGCGTAGGCTGTGATGATGAAGACGCACCTGGATGCATCCGAGGAAGCTTCTGGGGTGCTACTCGTGCTCGAAGAGGTGTAAATGCCCCTTCTTCCTCCTCAGCCTCGTCGTCCTGTCTGTCGTCACCGCCGTCATTGCCGCCTTCTTCATCATCGGAGTCGATGGCTATGATCGGCCATCTGAAATGCTGTGCGCCCTCGATGTTGAAGACGGGATCCGGTAGTGCGCACTCCTGGTACGCTTGATTTACGTGGCAATGCGCAAAAGCCACGCCAGCTCAGAGAAGAACGAGATTGGCTCAGTGTAGATGTTGCAAGTTGACCGTGCTTCTCGTAGAAAGAGGAGTCAGCTGATCGAGATTCAAGCCCAAGTAGAGGGCTATATTGGTGACAAGCCCCCCAAAATGAATCGGGGCTTTTCTCGTGCTCCTCTTCACCGCCAAAACGCGTTGTAGAAAGAATGCACCCCAATTGCATTCTTAGCGCTTCAGGAGCTGATATAAGAAGAAAAGATTCGTCTCCTGAAATTTGCTTAGTGCCAGATCACTTCGAGCAAAGATGGTGGAACTTAACATCTGGTGCAATACCTGAACAAACGAGTGCTTGAAGTCGGCTACCGCAGCGTTGTGGTAGCTCACCGACCTCCTGTGTGGCACCGTCACCAACTCGGAGAAGAGAGTGTCGTAGTTGGTGCGGTTATCCGGCCACCGGTGGTTGTACGGAGAATGATGCCAATTGAAGACCCTGTTGAATTGGCGAAGCGTGAGGGTATAGTCACGGTTGTACAGCTGGAAAGACACTCGTCCATTTATCCATTCACGGTCGGTGGTGACGACGTCGTTGGGCATGACGCAGACGTCAAGTGACGCCATGAACTCCGCCACCAACTCTTTGTAGGTTGGCCACTCGCCGAAAAACGGCTGGCCATCAGCATGGTACTGTAGCTCATCGGGCCTCCTGCTTGTACGTTTCGCCTGCCCATGCATAACATAGGCCAAGTTGGCCTCGAATCCGAGGTCTCGGATCATTTCCCGGTCCACATACCGGGTGGGTTCGATCTTCCTTTTTAAGATCTCCTCATAGATCTTCCTCACCTCTGTGGAAGGATGCATCATGTGCGGCCATGCAACTAACCCAGGAGGAGGTGGCACAAACTCTGGGATATCCTCCGGGTCTGCACGTGAAGAAGATGCTCCAGCGATGTGAACCATGTTGGCAACGAGAAAGGGATTAGAAAGAGAGCTCGGTGCAGAATGGAGATATGAATCTCCGCTCGGTGATGATCGTCGCTCGGTGATGCTGGTCTTCTCTCTTTGATGGCTCGGGGGAGTGCTCGGCGCAAAGGGAGGAGATCACTCTGAAGGTGTGACGTCAAATGACGTAATGATTCTCCTTAAATAGAGTTGACCAGCGCCACTGTTAGCCCGTCGATACCATCGACGCGAGTCGATGGTATCGACGTTGGTCGATGCTATCCGCCCCTCACATGGTATCGACGGTTGTCGATTGCTGGATCTTGAAACACGGATCGCTGATGTGTCGATACCATCGACATGGGCCGATGGTATCGACGATGCACCCAGATTGATGACGTGGACGCTACGATCGCTGTCGATTACTTTGCGCGGATCGGTGACATGGATTGTCGATACCATCGACAGGAGTCGATAGTATCGACTTGGCTTCATTGCGACACCGCCACTTTGCACTTCAACCTGTAACCATGTCGATACCATCGACGAGGCCGTCGATGGTATCGAGTTGACTGAGAAAAATTGGTCTGAACTTCTCCAGAGATCTCGATGGTATCGACGCTTGTGTCGATACTATCGACTTTTCCTTTTCGACCACCTGTAGGTATGTCGATACCATTGACGAGGCCGTCGATGGTATCGACTCAGAATGAAATCTATAGTCATCAACCTGTACCCTTGTCGATACCATCGACGAGGGCATCGATGGTATCGACTCTGCCTCAGCCTGCACAATGAACAAACGGATCAAGGTATCTTCTTTACACTAAAAATTGAACAAAAATAAAACCACCTACGATTATAAAGACTCTATCCTAATGTACCGATGGTTGGGTTGCCTCCCAACAAGCGCCCTTATTTAACGTCTTAGGCTAGACGGCTTCCGGCCATCTCATTCATCCGAAAGTGCAATGAGTTTAACCTCAATCACCTTCCTTTTGTAATTCTCGCCAAAATAGAGCTTAAGCCTCTGTCCATTTACCAAGAACGTGGTATCACCATCACGCACTAAAATCGCGCCGTGTGGTTTGACCTCTTCCACCACGAACGGTCCACTCCACCGAGATTTGAGCTTCCCGGGATGCAACTTGAGTTGGGAGTTGAACAACAAGACATTATCTCCTTTCTTAAATGTGTGCAACTCGATGTGGCGATCGTGGATCAGTTTTGTGCGCTCCTTGTATATTCGGGCGTTCTCATACGCCGTCATCCGTAACTCATCCAGCTCATTCAATTCGAACATTCTCTTTCTCCCAGCTTCATCATAACTCAGGTTTAGCCTTCTAAGAGCCCAATGGGCCTTGTGCTCCAACTCTACCAGTAGGTGACAAGCCCGGCCATACGCCAACCTAAAAGGCATGGTGCCTATAGGTGTTTTGTAAGCCGTTCTATACGCCCACAGTGCATCCGGTAGTAGGGCGCTCCAATTCTTCCTCGTGGATGCCACTGTTCGCTCTAGAATCTTCTTAATTTCACGGTTGGAGACCTGCACTTGGCCTTGAGTCTGCGGATGATATGGGGTGCCAATATTGTGCTTGACCCCATATTTCTTCAACAGTGTCGAAAATTTCTGATTCCTAAAATGTGTACCCCCATCGCTGATTATCATTTGGGGTATCCCAAACCTGCAGAAAATATTCTCCTTCACAAACCTGCACACTACAGTGGAATCATTAGTCCTTGTGGGGATTGCTTCCACCCACTTCGACACATAATCAACTGCTAACAAAATATATAAATTTGAGTTTGAGGACACAAAGGGTCCCATGAAATCTATGTCCCACAAATCAAATACCTCAACTTCCTGGAATACGTTCAGGGGCATCTCCTGTCTCTTTGAGATATTACCTGCTCACTGACAAGGATCACATTGCCTCACAAAATCGTAGGCATCCCGAAACAAAGTTGGCTAATAAAGGCCGCTCTCCAAAACTTTAGCTGTCGTTCGTGAGCTGGCGTGGTGTCCTCCCGTAGGCGATGCATGGCAATGGTGGAGAACACTCTCGTACTCCACTTCAGGCACACACCTGCGTAAAATACCGTCCCTGCATTGCTTAAAAAGAATTGGGTCATCCCAAAAATAGTATCTCAAAGAATGAAAAAATCTCTTCTTCTCCTGATATGTCCAATCTTCCGGGATGATCCCGCAAGCTAAATAGTTTACAATTTCAGCGAACCAAGGCTCTTTAGAGTTAATTTTCAAAAGCTGTTCATCCGGAAACGTCTCGGTTATGGGTATATGTACATCTTTTTCATCCACCCTATCTAACCTAGACAAATGATCAGCCACCACATTTTCAATCCCAGATTTATCCTTGATTTCAATGTCAAATTCCTGTAAGAGCAAAATCCACCTAATGAGTCTAGGCTTTCCATCTTTTTTCTCCATTAAATATTTTATTGCAGCATGGTCAGTCCATACAACTACTTTAGATCCAACTAAGTACTGCCGGAATTTTTCGAAAGCAAACACAATGGCAAGTAATTCTTTTTCCGTAGTTGTATAATTCAATTGGGCATCATTCAGGGTTTTTGAGGCATAGACAATCACGGCTGGCTTATTGTCTACCCGCTGCCCTAATATGACTCCTACCGCAAAATCTGAAGCGTCACACATTAATTTGAAAGGTTTTGTCCAATCCGGCATTTGAACAACCAGTGCAGAAATCAGTTTTTCTTTCAAAACATCGAATGCATGTAGACATTTGTCATTGAAATCGAAAACCGCATCTTTTTCCAAAAGCTCGGATAGGGGTTTTGCAATTTTAGAAAAATCCTTTATGAATCGCCGACAGAACCCGGCGTGTCCCAGAAAACTCCTCACCCCTTTTACAGAATTAGGTGGGGGAAACTTGGAAATGACCTCAATTTTCACCGGATCCACCTCTAGACCTTTGCTAGACACCTTGTGTCCTAACACTATCCCCTCAGTCACCATCATGTGACATTTCTCCCAGTTAAGGACCAAGTGTGTGTCCTCACAACGTTGTAACACTTTGTCTAGGTTATAGAGACATTCATCAAACGAAGCACCATAAACCGAGAAGTCATCCATAAAAACCTCAAGACAACGCTCTACCATGTCAGAAAATATGGCGAGCATATAGCGTTGAAACGTCGCCGGTGCGTTGCATAAACCAAACGGCATTCGGCGGCAAGCAAAAGTCCCATAGGGACAAGTGAACGTAGATTTCTCTTGATCCAAAGGATCAATCGAGATCTGGTTATACCCCGAGTACCCGTCTAGAAAACAAAAGTGTGATCGCCCAGCAAGATGCTCTAGAATTTGATCAATGAACGGTAATGGAAAGTGATCTTTAAGTGTGGCAGCGTTCAAACGACGGTAGTCAATACAAACTCGCCACCCGGTTACCAATCGGGTGGTGACAGGTTGATTCAACAAATTTTGAGTGACAGTAATTCCCCCCTTCTTAGGGACTACCTATGTGGGACTTACCCATGTCGAGTATGATATGGCATAGATAATCCCTGCAGCAAGAAGTTTCATGACCTCTTTCTTCACGACCTCCATCATGCTCGGATTTAGACGTCTTTGGGGTTGAATCACAGGCTTGGCTCCCTCCTCGAGCCGAATCTTATGCTGACATAGTGTAGGGGAAATCCCCTTGATGTCTGCAACGGACCACCCAAAAGCTCCTCAGTGGTTTTTCAGCACTATCAACAGTTGCTCCTCCTCTTCCGCACTCAAATAAGCAGAAACGATCACCGGTAACTTGTCTTTCTCAGCTAGAAAGACATACTTGAGATGCGGGGGCAGCGACTTTAATTCCAAATCTGGCAGGCTGATAAGAGATGATTGCAGCAGTGGGGGAAGTGCACCTAAATCTTCATAGTGCCTTGCATAGAAGCATGGAAGCATCTGAAGCATTTTAGCACACTCCTTGAGTGATTTACTCCGCATCCAATCATATGTAACATTCAACAGACAAGCCTCCAGCGGTAATTCCGGATATGCATCAACAACAGAAATAGCAATCGCATCATCCTCCCAAGAAGGTGGAATCTCCTCATTCTCATCATTTGGAAATCCCATAGCTTTACACAAAGAAACAACCTTAGTCTGCTCCATGATATCCACAGCTAAGGTTCCATTGTCCACCTTGCTCATCACATGAGCCATGTCCAGAAATGGTTTTCCAAGGCAGAGTGAGATATTGCGATCCATATGTTTCACCATATTGCATTGTTCTTTTGCTTTAGATGACGCAGTGCTAGAAGGCATGACCATCTCAAAGCGGTCATCTGCTATGCCTAAGGTCAAGCGACCTCTCCCCATCTCTAAGATCATGTTGGTTGTAGCTTGGAAAGGACGTCCAAGTAACATCTTGTTGCCATGCTCATCCTGCATCTCCATAACCACAAAATCAGTCGGAAATACAAATCGATCCACCTTTACTAAGACATCTTCACAGATTCCATAAGGCTTCACCACAGAGTTGTCGGACAATTGAATAGTCATATTGCTCGGCCGTGACTCCTTCAGTCCCAACTTTTTAAATGTCGAAAGGGGCATCAAGTTGATGCTTGCCCCTGAATCACTCAATGCTTCTCCAAATTTAAACTTCCCGATATAGCAAGAAATGTTGAAACACCCTGGATCCTGTCTCTTTGGTGGCAGAGTGCCCATAATGAAGGCACTCACTTGCTCCTTTAGCACAACGACCTCAGTATCTGGTATTTTTCTTTTCTTGGTAATGACATCTTTTAGAAACTTCCCGTATGAAGGAATTTGCTCAATGGCTTCCAGTAAAGGGATATTGACTGAAAGCTTCCTGAAACTATCCAAGAACTTCTTGAACTGTGCATCTACCTTCCTTGCCTTCACGCTATTTGGATAAGGGACTGGAACAGCTTGTGCCCTTTGATGAGGTGGCACATAAGGCGTCTTTTTCTGCTGTTCCTCCTCTACAACCTGTTCTTCAGTACCATTCACGGTTGTGTCTTCAGCTTGCCCCGTGGCTGGTGTGGGCTGCTCCACATTAGTTTCACCTTCATCTTCATCTCGCGGCGTTCTTGTTTCATCAGTTCTTGGATTCAACACTTTCTTGCTGCTTCTAAGTAGGATAGCCTTAGCTTGATGATTTCCACCGGGAACATTGGTATTCCCTGGAAAACCTGGAGGAGCTGGTTTCTTCAAACTAGCTATTTCGGCTGCCATCTGTGCCATGGATGTCTCTATGGTCCTCATTTGAGCCCCATGTCTCTGCAATGTCTGCCCAAATTGATTCATGTATTCTCCTTGTTGCTTGATTTGCTGCCCGAATGTATTCATTAACTCTTGATTTTGCTTGATGACCTGATTGAGCAACTCCGTGCTCTTGTCTTCTGCAGCTGGCGAGGGCTTGGGTTCCGAATCCTGCAGAAAATTGTTCGGATCCTTCCATGAGAACTTTTTGTCCTTTCTCCATGAGTAGTCATTGTTCCTATACCCTTGCTGTTGTCTCATGTACTTGACTTGAGCCTCATCCTCGGACTCATTATCTTCCTTTTGCAGTAACTTCTTTGCGAGAAGATCCATCTTCTCATTCAGCTCTCTCATTGCCTTTGATTCACTGGCGACTCGTGCTTGCTCAAATGGGCCTCTCTCTCTTTCTCCCCAGGACTGCTTTCTAGCCATGTTCTTGATTATTTCCCAGCATCTAGTGTCTGTGTTGTTTAGAAAAAATCCCGACCCGGTTGAATCCAGATTACTCCTATCATGCTCGGAGAGAGCAAAATAGAAGATTTTCACCTGCATCTCTTTGTCCAGCCCGTGATGTGGACACCTCCTCAGCATGACCTGAAATCGCTCCCAGGTCTCAGAATATGTTTCACCGGCCTGTTGGGTGAAATTGTGAATCTTCCGGATCATGTCGTTAGTCTTCTCATGAGGGAAGAACCTCTCAAAGAAGACCTCCACCATATGGTCCCAAGACTCCACGAACTCATCGTCTAGATTATGCAACCACTCTCGTGCTGCTCCCGCCAATGAACTTGGGAAAAGTTTGAGATATAATGCATCTTGTGGAAACCTATCAATCTTCACCATGTCGCAGTTCTCAACAAACTGAATGATGTGTGCAATAGGATCCTCATTCTTCAGCCCATGAAACGTGTTTGATTTCACCAAATTTATCAGCGCCGGATCGATCTTATATGTCGGTATGTTGATCGCCTGCTTCTTTATAGGCCCCTTTGAAGCTGATGAGGAAGAAGCCTTTATCTTCTCCCATATGGTCTGTGGCTCGGCCATCTCTTCTGGTTCAGATTCAGAATCTACCTCTTCTTGGTACTCTTGCTCGGAATGCTCCTCATCCTCAGGTCCCGGAAACGGAACCTCGGGTGCGCATTCCGCGTAGTTAGTACTACGCGTCTGCACCATACACAGTACCTGAAATAAGAAAATTCGAGTTCAGTATTATGCTTAGACGAGTATAAACAATTATAGCCCAATGTAAAAATATTTGAAATTGAATGAAAATTAAAAAAAAATTGTGGCCTAGAGTGGCCGCTCGTAGCACTCGAAGTGACAACAATTCGCCGTATCCCCGGCAGCGGCGCCAAAAACTTGACGTGTATTTTACTACGCGCTAAAAACACAAGTATACGCGTTGAGTAGTACAGGCCTTTGTGAGGCCCGAGTCGAACACAGGGATACTTGGAATTGTTGGTGACTCCTACTAACTAGTCGCAATCAGCTAAGCCGATTAACTGGCTGAGAGTTGTTGTTGAAACTAAAAAAAATAAAAACAAAACAAAAGAAGCAATCGATTAAATGTTGGTTTAATCAATTTAAAAGGTATCTTTAGGATTGCGGTTTCACCGCGGGTTTTCATTGTATTAGATTTTATATAATGCCTCAATCCTCTCTCTCTATCCGGGTAGTGGCCTGAAAACAGAATTGCCCACTGTCGTGGTGCAATTCACTATTTAGGTTTAGGTCGGTTCCACCGTCGTAGTAACCTATCCCCTAAACTAAGTGCATTATGAACGATCTCTCAGTATCCACCATTAATTTTACACCACCTTAGTCAAGGGATTTATCGATTAATGTAGATTTCATCTCTTTTCAGCCGTTAATCCTTCCTTCAAAGTGATTAAGGGCATTAGGTTATTATTATGGTGATCAAGCATAACAATATATAGAGAAACCGAAACTATACCACTGATTTAAGAGAAAATATGAATTACTATTATAAAACTATCATACAATGAATCTCCGGGCTACTCCCATTCCTAAAGATGAAGGGGATTAGCCCCGCATGTTCATCTCACACAAGTACATGGTAGAAATAGGGGAATTCATATAAAAAATGTGAATTGAAAGGGAAAACCCCTAAACGGAGAAGAACCGATTGATCCTTTGCGTAGAGCACGTGCTTTCTCGCCTCTCAGTGGTGAAATCCGTCTTCTACAGTGTCCGGATCGATTGGTATGAACTTCTGGCCTCCGTTCTCCTTTTTTCTCCTCCTCGGCACTTGTGCAATGGCTAATCCGCCCTCTCTCCCGTCTGCCCGGCCATCATTAGGTATAAGTCCCTAATTAGGTCGTTAATTAACTCCAGCCGTTCGATTGAGATCATTAGAAAGCAAACTCATATCCTACGGCGTCGATACCATCGACGCGAGTCGATGGTATCGACCCGCTACAGTAGTGGCTGGCTGCAAACCCTTCCTTTTGGCGCGCTCGACATCATCTCGATACCATCGACTCAGGTCGATGGTATCGACTTTCTTTTGGCGTTGATTTTGTAGTTTTGCGACGTTGTAGCCTCCCTGCGTCGATGGTATCGACTGCTTCTTCGCCAGCAACCTGAAGGTGTCTCGATACCATCGACATCAGCGTCGATGGTATCGACTCTTTGATGCTCCTTTTAGCTGGAAACCTGTGACCATGTCGATGGTATCGACGGAAGCAGATACTCATTTTTCCTGAAATTTAATCATGAAACCAAATCAATTCACACAAATAATAATAATTCGACAATTAATGTTCAAAATGATAAATTAAAGGGGATTTGACATAAAATAGCAACAAAGACCAAAATGGATGAATTATGCGATGTTAACCATGGAAATGACTAATTAAAGCATAAAACACATATCAAACAGGTCTATAAATGCGACTCAAAATCATCGCATCAGACCACCAAAGGAAGGGAAGTAACCAAAGGAAACAAAGAGCCTAGCAAGCAAAGGAGGGGTTCATTTGTATATTATGGGGTGAAGGGGGGAAATCTAGGAAAGGTGGAACCCACCCCTAGCACACTTGTCCAAAGAGTGTGCCACATGCTAACACCCCAAAAACCCACACCCATGAGTTGCCACCCACTAAGCAAAGCAACAACAAATTGTACAAAGATGGTAACATAAACGAGGCTAAGGTGGAGGGTGTGTCACCTGAGATGGCAACCCCACACACCATGGCTGATACAGCCCCCTGCCCCACACAACAAAACTCCTTGGTTGATACACCAAGGTCTAGCTTGAAACCAAGCTTCAATAAGGCTCAACAAGGCAAAACAAAGCCCAACCAGGCCCAAGGCTACTCAAACAAAGAGCCCAACCCATCCTATCAACCCTAGAGGATGCAAGGAGAGAGAAAAACATCTCTTAAGGTGACAAACTTGCACACCAACCCTAAAACTTGGATAATTTGCAAGTTGCACCTCAACCTCTCAACAAAGCACAAACAAACCCTAATCACAACTTCAGGTGATTAACAAGCATCTCAACACAATGTTTAGGCAAAGCAAATAGGGTAAGCCCAAAATGAAGGTCAGGGTCCTTACAAGCCATAAACTTCTACAAAGGGATTTTGCCCCCAAAATCCGAAGAGAAAAGTGAGGGATACTTCCTCCTCATCTCTTCCTCAAGCTCCCACGTGGCTTCAACGCCGCGATAATGCCAAAGAACCTTCACAAGCACCAGGTCCTTCCTTTTCAACTTCTTTACTCTTCTGTCAAGGATCATCACTAGACCTTCTTCATAGGTCACATCTTCATCCAGATCAACCTCAATTGGTTGTATCACTGTTTCTGTGCCTGGATGACTTTTCTTTAGCATACTAACGCGGAACACCGGATGTAACTTGTGAAACTCTGGCAGTAGTTCTAACATGTAAGCTACCTTACCAACACGTGCTATTACCGGATATGGCCCCATATACCTAGGTGCCAACTTGCCCTTCCGGCCAAACCTCATCTCGCCTTTCCATGGTGAGACCTTGAGATACACCTTATCTCCCACTTGGAACTCTAGAGGTCATCGACGATTATATGCATACTACTTCTGTCGGTCCTATGTCGCATTCAACAGTTAATGTATCACTTTGATCTTCTCTGTTGTCTGTTGTACCAACTCAGGACCCAAAAGCTGATACTCACCAGACTCATACCAAAATAGAGGAGAACTACACTTCCTGCCATATAAAGCCTCATAAGGTGCCATGTCGATACTCCATTGGTAACTATTGTTGTAGGCGAATTCTATCAAACTGAGAAGCACGTTCCAACTTCTTAGGAACTGCATAACACAAGATCAAAGCGGAACCTCCAAAGTCTGAATAGTCCTTTCAGACTGTCCATCTATTTGAGGATGAAAAGCGGTACTGAACCTCAACTGCGTTCCCAATGCTTTGTGCAAATGTTCCCAAAAATGACTCATGAACTGGGGACCTCGGTCGGAGACTATCGTTGCAAGCACACCGTGCAAATACACAATCTCATCCACATACACCTGAGCAAGCTTTTCTGCTATATATGTTGTCTTCATAGGTATGAAATGAGTAGACTTTGTCAACTTGTCCACTATCACCCAAATGGAATCATGATTCCTAGCTGTCCTTGGCAGACCAACTATGAAATACATTGTTATATAATCCCATTTCCATTGTGGTATCGACATGGGTTGCAACGTACCTACCGGTTTCTGATGCTCAGCCTTAACCTACTGACATACCACACACCTAGCCACAAACTCAGCTACGTCTCTCTTCAAGACAGGCCACCAATACAAGTCCTTTAGATTATGATACATCTTGGTGACACCTGGATGCATAGCATACATTGACGTGTGCACTTCCTCAAGCACTAACTTCCTCAAATTGTCAACATCTAGGACCACCATCATGTTATGATAAGAAACTAGTCCGTCCTCATACTCATGGAAGCCATCACGCTTCTTGCTGTCGAACTCTATCTTGATCAACAGAACTATAGCATCTGCATGTTGTGCTTCTTTGATCTGCTGCCTTAATGTGGGCTTCACTTGCATATGTGCCAACAATCCTGCCAACAAAGATACTTCCAACTGTACATTCATCTGCCACAAAGAGACAAACATATCCTATCTATGGCATATCAAAGAACTCAATTGTGCCTTCTTCGTAGGGAGAAAAGAAGACTTTCTACTAAGCACATCAACTACCACATTTGCCTTACCAGGATGATACTGAATGGTGCAATTGTAATCACTAATCAGCTCCATCCAGCGACATTGTCGCATGTTCAACTCACTTTGCGAGAAGATATACTTCAGGTTCTTATGATCCATAAAGATCTGACACACCTCCCCATAAAGATAGTGTCTCCAAATCTTTAATGCATGGACCACTGCTGCTAGTTCCAAATCATGTGTCAGATAACTCTCCTCATGTTTCTTAAGCTGTCGCGAAGCAAAAGAAACCACATGATCTTCCTACATCAGCACACATCCTTAGACTTTCTTAGAAGCATCGCAGAAAACAACATAGCCTTTCCCAGGCTCTAGAAGTACCAATACTAGAGCACTAGTCATCTTGTCCTTAAAACTTTGGAAAGCTTGCTGACAACGATCATCCCAAACAAAAGGTACATCCTTCCTGGTCAACTTCGTCAATGGGAACACAATCACACTGAAGTTTCTTATAAACCTTCGGTAGTGTCCTGCTAAACCCAGAAAGCTACAAACTTCTGTCGGCATCTTTGGTTGCTCCCTCTCTGCAACTAACTCCACCTTCTTGGGGTCCACTCTGACTCCTTCTGTAGATATCACATGACCCAAGAAAGTCACTTCCTTCAACCAGAACTCGCACTTACTGAACTTGGCATACAATTGATGCTGGAGAAGGAGAGTCAACACTTGTCGAAGGTGTTGTTCATGTTGTTGACTATCTTGACTATAGATTAAGATGTCGTCTATGAAGACCACAACAAACTGGTCTAAAAATGGACGGAACACTCAGTTCATCAGATCCACGAAAGCAATAGGTGCATTGGTTAGCCCAAACGGCATAACCACAAACACAAAGTGACCATACCTTGTCCTAAAGACTGACTTTGGTATGTCCTCATCCTTGATCCTCAATTGATGATATCCAGACCGTAGATCGATCTTTGAGAACACTGTAGCACCACACAACTGATCCAATAGGTCATCTATCCTCGGTAAAGGATACTTGTTCTTGATCGTAACTTTGTTCAACTGCTGGTAATCTATGCACAACCGCATCGATCCATCCTTCTTCTTTACAAATAGGACTGGAGCACCCCACGGCGATGTGCTCGGTCTAACGAAACCTTTATCCAACAACTCCTGTAATTGCTTCTTCAGCTCTGCCATCTCAGCTGGAGCCATCCTATATGGTGTCTGAGCAACTGGTTGTGTCCCTAGCACTAGATTGATCTCAAAGTCTCTCGAGGTGGGGGAACACCCAGAAACTCATCAGGAAACACATCCACAAACTCTCGGACAACAGACACCTCCTCAAGGTTAGGACCCTTTGCTTTGGCATTCACAACATGAGCTAAGAATGCCTTGCATCCTTGTTGCAGTAACTTCTCTGCCACCATTTTTGACACAAGACACGTCAGAATAATCTTCCTATCTCCTTGGAAGATCCACGTCTCACCACCGTCAGCAAACACCACTTGCTTGGATCCATAGTCCAGTACAACCTTATACTTCTCTAAGGTATCCATCCTAAGGATCACATCGAATCCATGCTTATCAAGTGGTATAAGATCCACTTGTATCTTGTGTCCCAAAAAAGATAGAACATAGGAAGGACACACTTCTCGAAGCAACGTGGGACCAACAAGAGGGATTTCTAACAACAAGCTATCTTTCTTACAACTAATAGATAAAAGACAATTATCAATCATACTATGTGTGATAAAAGAGTGTGTAGCACCCAGGTCAACCAGAATAGATATAAAGCAAGAAGAAGACAAATCAGAATGAAATAACTCCATCTGACCTGCCACCACGCGTGGGTTGATTATCTCTTCTGGATGACTTATAGCATAGAACTGGGACGTTGCTTGTTGTTGCCCACGTCCTCTACTTCCTTGAGCATATGATCCTGCTTGCGACGCTTGAACGTGTCCTCACCCTCTGTTACCACTAGACTACTGTCTATCTAACCCCTGTTGATTCTGCCTCAGCTGTTGCGTCACTTCGACATCTCTCTTTGGGAAATTTGACTTCAAATGCCCTGTCTATCCACAGTGATACCATGACTTGTCTTCTATCTATGGCCTAGATGGCCTTGTCATGGCTACTGGAGCTGTACTGTGGGCTCTAGATGGAAAAAAAATCCACACCCTCTTCCTTTACCCAGAGACCACTATGATGGTGCATTGGAACTCTGCATCACAGATGGTGCTAAAAACCTTGGCTTCTTGAAGCCATCAAACCTCTGCCTCTGGAACTGAGCAGGCTTTTTCTTAGACATGGTTTCTCTCTTCTCCTTGACTGACTGTTTGATCCTTCAAACAGACTCCACAAACGTGGCAAACTGCTCTCAGTTTTCTAAAGCAGCAGCATGTGTCATCAGCTCAGCACTCTGACCTTTATCAAACCGCCTGATTATCTCATCATCTGTCACTGCCATGTGAGGATAAAACCTCAATAGGTCCATAAACTTGGCTTCATACTTGGCGATGCTCATTGATCCTTGGCGCAGACGCTCAAACGGGTTGATCTTCTTATCCAGATAGGTCTTCAGAAAGTATTGGCTCACGAACTCTCATCAAAAGACATCCCAACCTATCACCTCACCATGCTGCTTCTCCTCTTCGATGGCCCACTAGTGTCTAGCACTGCCTTTTGGAAGGTAGACAACGTGCTTGACTTTATCTACTTTGGGGATGTTAAGGATCCGGAAGGCCTTCTCAAGACCTGTCAGCCACAGATCTGCATCCACTGGATCAGTCGTTCCAGCATAATCTGAAGCTCTAACTCGGTCAAGCCACTCAAAGGTCTTCCCAATACCTAAAGATTCACCATGGGGATCATGTGCTCTTGGCGGAGGCACTGGCAGTCTTTCCACCATGAGATTCATCGTAGCCATTAACTGCCCATAAGATGCTGATATGTAGGGTTTTTGAGAATGGCTGGGTCAAGCTGGGGGACATCAGGCACTCGATCTTCATGTGCCTGCACTCGTGCTCCATCAACAAATGCAGCATCACTGCTCTCAACAACATGTTCTTCATGATTTCTAGGCATCTTTAAGCTTTATCTTCTGTTGGGGGCATAAGGTTATTGTAAGAAAATATGGAAAACTCACAAGAACAGACACAAACCTAGTCCTAGATCCTTGTAGACTCAGTGAACCTAGAGCTCTGATACCAAAACTTAGTGTGACATCCCGCCATCACCAAGACAATGAGACGCCATGCAAAAACATGCAGAACCATCATAAACACTATATTACCAAAAACACAATTTCATTAAAACCAATTATGGAAAGCAAATAAATAAAGAAACTATTACATCCAGATCCTTATCCTGTAAGGAAACATGTTATATAAACATACATGAACCTTGATACGTGTCCACAGTTCATAGGATCCGGCTGTCACATAGGAACAAAGAGTTCACCACCTGTTTATGTACAGAACAGGCCATACCAGGCCAACATCAGGATAAACAAAGCTACATCAGCTATACATTGTGAAACATCGTCAAAACACCTCCAAGGACCTGAGAGTTCAGGGATGACTCTAGGACTCTACTACAAAACAACTAAAATACCATCATATCCATCTCTTGCCTCCTACTACTCTTCTTGCTGCTCGACCGCAACCTCACGACCACCACCACGTCTAGTATGATCACCTAAGAAGGTTGTAAACCAGTGGGGTGAGACACATAGTCCCAGAAAGAAACATAACTCCCTGTCGAAGCTATAAAACTTCAGAGAAGCTTAAGCAGACAACCAAAGTAAGAAAATTAAATGAGAAACATACTGAGAAGAACTAACTTTATTAACAATCTTACCAATATATCGAAGGGGCATATAACCAAATATTCTTTATGGAACATGATTGACAAGATAAGTTTTATAAGAACTTATCAAAATATATAAGGAAGGTACAAATAACTATAAGATATTGTTGGACATTATGATAAATCCCTTTGTTTTGATAATGACAAACATTTCATTCTTGTTGATCTAACATGCTACTTGAGTGTTGCAGGCATAAGGTGGATGAGAAAGCTTTGGGAAATCTATATGCTTGAATGATTTTATTTTTCATGAAATGTAATCAATTGTAAAACTTGTACAAATATATAATGTACAAGTACTTAGACATCATGTAAATCAAGTGTTATATCTTTCCTAACTAATCACCACACTTAGATAGCTCATCCCTTTCAATAGTGTCACATATGCACACTCATACATACACTTAGCACTTTATTTGAAACAGCGTCAATCTCGGTCGACAAAATCCTCGACCGAGGCACTCTCGGTCGACAAACTTCTCGACCGAGAAAGACTCAAGTAGTTGTTAGACACAGCTGATAAGGTAGTTGGCAGTTGGAGATGAACGTTGCAAACACTTGATCCAGAGATCCTGTCGGTCGACAAAACCTCGACCGAGTAGGTATCTCGGTCGACAATTCCTCGACTGAGATGGACTCTGACAGCAACTGCAGAATTAATTAACTAGTCATTGCTAATGCAACTAACTTGTACCTAACGGCTAGTTAAGCACTTAGAAACCCCTAGAAAGTGTCTAGAACGTCCTTAAGCACTTGTAGGTCATTCCTATAAATAGGACATGCCTTAGGACACCTAAACTCACTTATTCTACAGTTGAGCAATCTTTGAGCATACACTTGCAATTGAGCAACCTGTTTGTGAGCAATTGAGCATATTGTCAATTGGCTACTTTTCTCCTTGCTCTAATTTCATGTCCTATAGGCTAGTATCTCCTATCCACAGTAATCACACTTCCATATACATTGGTTAGGAGATCTACACGCTTGATATAGGCAAATCAATCCTTGTGCTTCAAAGGATAAGTTGTAATTTCCATTTTCCTTTCTTATTCACTTTCATTGCTTGTACTCTCCTTGCTACTCCTAGGTTGGAGGCTACGGATTGGAGAGGGTCATGATCTTCTTGGTGAAGAAGGAGACTTTGAACTACTTCAAGAAGGTTGGTGCAACGGGAGGTTACTTCAAAGAGGAAGGCTACTTCAAGGGGGAGCTTGGAGTTACTTCAAGAAGGCTACCTTGAGTTGGTGCATCTACTTCTAAGTGAAGGTTGTTCAAAGGGGTGTAAGAAAGTATTGTATTTTGTGTAATTCCTTGAGAAGGTAATAAAATTAATACTTTCAAAATCCCGGTTGGGTAAGCAACCGGGTAGTGGACTGACAACCTTAGTATTTGCTAAGGTTGGAACCACTCTAAACCCCTTGTCTCCTTCTTGTTTTTTCATTTGTGGTTGTTTGAGTTAAATAATTGTTAAATTAATTTAAAACCCTATTCACCCCCCTCTAGTGGTTTTTCAATTGGTATCAGAGCAGGCTTCAAGGAGCTCTAATCGAGTCTTGAAGTATGAAGGGTGGTGGTGCCTACAACCGCAAACGAAGGAGCACCTTAGACCAATCTTCAACAAGTTGCAATTGGTGCTTAGGAACAAGCCACACAACACCTAGCTGCCCATGGAGATAAAAGCAGGAAGATGAGCACAAAGAGTGCCTCATTGCTACAACAAGTGAAGAAGAAGAAGAGGTAAGTCTTTTCGATTTGCCTAAAGAAGATTTAATTGCTAGTCTTCAAGAATCGCATGGAAAATACATTGAGTACAAGAAGAAATTAAAGAAATCAAATAAAGAAAATAATGATTTACATGTTAAAATTATTTCTCTTACATCTGAAAATGAGGATCTTAAAAAGATCATTGAAGATCATAATAGTAAGATAAAATCAATAGAGGCAGATTGCAATCTTCTTTCTCTAGAAAAGATTAACTTGCAAACTCAAGTAAACAATCTTCAAAAACAACCAGTCTTGTGTACACATCTAGATTATGATACTATCGTGAAAGAAAGAGATTCTTTATCATCTAATCTAGATCAAGCAAAGCTAGATATCAAGAAGAGAATGGATGAGATTGCTAAGTTGCAACAAGAAGTTAGTAGTCTAAGTAATAATGGCATTCTTGATAAAATCTTAAATGATTCTTACCATCAAGTTGGAAGGAGAGGACTAGGTTACAAGCCTAAAGGAAAATCTTATCAAAAACCTAGTTGGAGAAGAACACAAGTGCCAAAGAGTCAATTTATGTATGTATCTAAAGGCACAAATACATATGTACCCACGAACAACCTAGAACAAAATCATAGAAAGAGATATGAGGTTGATTCTATATGTTGTCATTACTGTTTGCGCCTTGGACACTATTCCTTTTCATGTCCTTACAAGAAAAAGGATGTCGAGTTAGTTTGGGTTCCAAAACCCCCAAACTAAATGAGAAAAAATAAGTTGAGATATGACCAAGGACCCTAGTTGCATATTTCTATGTCTATCTCAACTTAACATGATGAGTTAACAAATTAATTCAAGTATCTAAAACTTCTAACTTGAAAGTATACAATTCATTTAAATCTGCAAAGACAAAATTTGCCTTAATCAAAGTTCTCAAAGCATAAAGACTTAATATATAATTAGTTGAGATTTGATCTAAATATTACTCTAATATTCATATGCTCTATCTCAACCAAGCTAAATTTTCAAATTGCATAATTGAATTGAAAATGACCTTTGTTGTTACTTGGAAACAATTACTGAAAATAGTTCTGAAACAGTACAGAACTTTTCTCGGTCGAAGACACTGTCGACCGAGAAGAACTGTCGGTTGAGAAATGGTCAACCGAGCAGGTTTCTGTTGTCAAGTCTGAAATAAATCTACTGAACTTGTTTTCAATTAACCTAGCTTGCTATAAATTTGTTATTAATGATTGATTTAACATGAAAATCAAAAATAAAACCCTGGAAATTGAAAAACTTATATGAGATTACTTTGGTTTTACTATCTGTATGCTTTGGCTTAAAACTAAAAATTATGAATCATGATCAAGGAAAATTACTACTTTCATGGTCTATTCTAAGCATTACTTGATCTATTTACATAGAAACCGTGTGTGTTAAATTTCATGCTTTCATTGTTCTATCATTACATCATGGATATGCTTTCACTGTTTCATCATGATCGTTGTGTTCTTACATGGTTTGTCTAAAATAATCTTTGACCGATATACATACAAACCATGAATAATAATTGTTCTCACAATGATCATAATGATTTAGCTCTCTACATATAATGTTGACTTCTACAACATCGTCGATCTGGAGGATCTCTTTGAGGTGCAAAATTTGAAATATTTTCTTAACCCTTCCTTCCCTTCCTACTCTTCCAAAGTTGTAAATGAGTTCTATGCAAACTTAACCTCCCATCCCAAAAATAACTCCTTCTCCTCTATGGTCAATGGGCATAGCTTTCACTTTACTGAAGAGGGTATCCTTGACATGCTCAACATAGACTTAGAAGAATACCAAGACACTCTTGACCTTACCACTGGAAATCCACTCAATAAATTTTCCCAAGATGACAATACGGTCAGTCTTAGTGACATTAAACGAGCCATTTTTCAATCTAACACAACTTGTCACGAAGATAGGGGTACCTACTATGCCATTAACCTCAAACCTGCAGCTAGGATTATCAACCTTATTGTTTCCACAAACATACATCCTAGAGCAAACAAGTCTGAAGTCCCTACCTTTCGCATGTATCTAATTTATGCCATTATCAAACGTATTCCCATAAATTTTATCCGCATTATGTTTAAGAATATGCTTGAGTTTCTGGAAATCCCTCTTATGCTGATTTTGTATGCCAAATCACTCAACACTTTCTTACGAAACATATTGAGGATCTAGGATACACATGGGAAACAAAACCACAAAAAATAAGCAAAAACACAGTAGAAAAGATGGGAATTTATTTTGGTCACAAGAGGGCTAGGACAGAAGGGGAAACATCTACTCAAGACATACCACCACCTCCTCCTACCAACCTACCCTATGATCCCATCCAAAACACCTTAACCTACATTGCTGGATCCCAATATCATCTAAGTAAACAATTAGATTATAGTCACCATGTCATGACCTACTTAAACCAAAGGATGCAAGCCCTCTCTCCCAATCAACCAGATGAATATCCTTATTCTCTAAATCCTGGCATGATCAACCCATATAACCCTTCCTACAACTACTACCAAACTCCACCTCCACCATCTTCTGATCTCACACATACTCAGTTTTAACACATGCAACTACAAGACATTGCTGCTCATTTCCTCTTTGATCGTGGTCCCACCTTCTTGGAAGCATATGCCTTAACCAAGACAGGTGCTTTGGAGTGGCAAACTTTAGTCAAGTATTATGGAGCTGAGCCATTTCTTGAAAAAGACCCAGATATTGATGTAATACTTAGGTCTTTTCAGTGAGATTATGAGTGTCCTCTGTAATAGTTGTAATGAAATGGTTATCTTTACATGATTGTAATGAATTGGTTATTCTTGCAATGAATGGGTTATCTTTGCATGATTATAATGAATATCTTTCAAAGCATATGAGTCATCTTGTAAAATGTTAAGTTGTTGTTCCTTCTATGGCATCACTTGAACATAGTTTATAAGACTAATTATAGTAGAGCATACAAAGTAAGGGGAGTAATATATATGCAATGAATCACAAAGGATAAAATCATTGCAAATACCTGAAATTTAAAATTATGGCTAAATTGACCATCTATTGAAGTGCATTAATCCCTTGATTATAATTGGGATATCTATTTAAGGGGGAGCAATGCATAAGGAAGAAATATACATATTTCATGATACACATCTGGTTCTTAATTGAATTTTCTAAACAAATCAGGGTCTAACATCCCGTGCTTTTGGTTAGAAATATTTTTCATATACTCTAAGCTTAAAAGGATTCTCATATCACCTTCAAGGCTTCACAACCTTTGCAAGTGATTGAGTAATTACTTATGACTAAAAGACACACAAATATTTATCTTGGATATCTTTTTGAAATGACAAAGGGGGAGAAAGAATATAAAATCAAAACCATAAAATTTTAAAATGAGTTTCATAAACATCTCGGCCAACACTCACTTGCACAACAAGAATTGCTACAAAGGTAATCTTCAGGTATGAAACTCACATGTTTTATATTTCCTTATTTTATATTTAGGAAATGTTTGCCATCTTCAAAAAGGGGGAGATTGTTGGACATTATGATAAATCCCTTTGTTTTGATAATGACAAACATTTCATTCTTGTTGATCTAACGTGCTACTTGAGTGTTGCAGGCATAAGGTGGATGACAAAGCTTTGGGAAATCTATATGCTTGAATGATTTTATTTTTCATGAAATGTAATCAATTGTAAAACTTGTACAAATATATAATGTACAAGTACTTAGACATCATGTAAATAAAGTGTTAGATCTTTCCTAACTAATCACCACACTTAGATAGGTCATCCCTTTCAATAGTGTCACATATGCACACTCATACATACACTTAGCACTTTATTTGAAACATTGAAACAAGGTCAATCTCGGTCGACAAAATCCTCGACCGAGGCACTCTCGGTCGACAAACTTCTCGACCGAGAAAGACTCAAGTAGCCGTGAGACACAGCTGACAAGGTAGTTGGCAGTTGGAGATGAACGTTGCAAACACTTGATCCATAGAGCCTGTCGGTCGAAAAAACCTCGACCGAGTAGCTATCTCGGTCGACAATTCCTCGACCGAGATGGACTCTGACAGCAACTGCAGAATTAATTAACTAGTCGTTGCTAATGCAACTAACTTGTACCTAACGGCTAGTTAAGCACTTAGAAACCCCTAGAAAGTGTCTAGAACGTCCTTAAGCACTTGTAGGTCATTCCTATAAATAGGACATGCCTTAGGACACCTAAACTCACTTATTCTACACTTGAGCAATCTTTGAGCATACACTTGCAATTGAGCAACCTGTTTGTGAGAAATTGAGCATATTGGCAATTAGCTACTTTTCTCCTTGCTCTAATTTCATGTCCTATAGGCTAGTATCTCCTATCCACAACAATCACACTTCCATATACATTGGTTAGGATATCTACACGCTTGATATAGGCAAATCAATCCTTGTGCTTCAAAGGATAAGTTGTAATTTCCATTTTCCTTTCTTGTTCACTTTCATTGCTTGTACTCTCCTTGCTACTCCTAGGTTGGAGGTTGCGGATTGGAGAGGGTCGTGATCTTCTTGGTGAAGAAGGAGACTTTGAACTACTTTAAGAAGGCTGGTGCAACGCGAGGTTACTTTAAAGAGGAAGGCTACTTCAAGGGGGAGCTTGGAGTTACTTCAAGAAGGCTACCTTGAGTTGGTGCATCTACTTCTAAGTGAAGGCTGTTCAAAGGGGTGTAAGAAAGTATTGTATTTTGTGTAATTCCTTGAGAAGGTAATAAAATTAATACTTTCAAAATCCCGGTTGGGTAAGCAACCGGGTAGTGGACTGACAACCTTAGTATTTGCTAAGGTTGGAACCACTCTAAACCCCTTGTCTCCTTCTTGCTTTTTCATTTGTGGTTGTTTGAGTTAAATAATTGTTAAATTAATTTAAAACCCTATTCACCCCCCCTCTAGTGGTTTTTCAGATATAACTAGAGCAACTATACAACCAAGTCCTCAACCAATGTTTTGTGTTTTTCCCTAAGATGTATATACTATACGATTGGATTATGATTTATTATGCCTTGAGGAAGTGAGTCGTACCGCTCAAATCCAACCTTCGGCTGTGAAGCCCAAAACTGGTGTCATACAAGGTCAATGGAAGAGATGGACTCCATGACCTCACCTCCTCGTGGTCAGTGCACGATAACCAAAGAAGGACCGTAGTCTCTTGCTTAAGTGGCCTCATCCACAGGGTCAGCTCCGCAGGCTACCCTTTTCTCTAGCTTACCTTAGTATAGGTCTCAGGGCTAGCATACCTTGAGCCACAGGTCTATTCAATGTTCTCCTGAGCCATGAATGCATTCATGCTCCATCACACCAAGCCATGGGCTTATTCACCATGCTATAACCATATTGAATATACAACCGAAGTTGTATATAATCCTCCTATTTTCACCTAGGAGAAACCCTGCATATTCAACAATATGCGCTCCAGGTAATTCTGCAGGATAAACCTGTTTCACCATCACCAGCTACTAACGATGATGGATCTATGGCCAGGGTAAAACTACATGAAATGTTCCACTGTAATGAGTTATTATATTTTAGGTGAATTGTTGAGGCAACCAGGTTATAAAACATAAATACCATTGTGTCACATTGTTACTGTCATCATCATATTGCCATGGGATCTCAATCCCATATCTCATCATTAGAGGATAACATCTAAAATAGGCACTCAGCCTTTATCAGGTCACCAGACCTTTCTCATCATACTGGTGGTACATGTTATCTCATCATCAAGGAACATCATAATTCAGTGTTATACAAAACACATACACCTCATAGTTCTTACCTGGCTATGAATTCAATTGATAACACATGCATGGTTAGTATGTACATTAAGAGAGATAATTGGATCACCAAACACAGATCTTTAGATAACATGTGCGATTAAGATTTTAGGTGCATAAGATTGGAACAACATTCATGATTATGAACACATGAAGCATAAATTTGTAGATGGTATGTCAAACAACTTCTATTAATATTACAATACTATTAGCATCCACCATGCCCTATATCACATGACATCATGAATACAACCATCCCTAAGGATACACCCTTAAAGGTTACAGAGCCATGATCTTATCATCTCACTTAACATCAACCTTAGGTAACAAACATGTCACTGGTCACAACCTATCTTTCATCTCTCATCAACTAGGGTTCTCGGGCTAGGTGCATCCCTCACCAAAGGTGTCGCCTACCCCCACTAAAGGTGTGGCGGGTAGCATTATCCCTCACCTAAGAGAAATCGGGTAGGGTCATATCCCTCACCCAAAATGCTATCGGTCTACACAAAACCTAGGGCGCCAAGCCACACATATCGGCCACAAGCAAAACGTGCACCCTTGCACAAAGAGGGTATCGAGCAGACTAGAACCAAAGTTGTGTCATGCAGCCATGAACCAAGAGGATATCAGGCATCTAGGTACAAAAGTGTATCGGGAAGCACCTTCACCCTATCGGACAAGACACCCTATCGCCTAATCTTGGGTTAGGGTTTCCATATTGGGCAACCATCAAGACCGTGTCGCCCATAGCCATAACACCCAAGGTCAAAACCCTGCCGCCCAACAAGCAACCCCTTCGCTAGCACAACATGGTGCCCAAAGAAACACTCATACCACCCAAGGAACGCTACTACCATCCATCAAACGACACCATGGCACCCAAGGTAGCCTATCGTTTAAACTAGGGATATCTACCAAGCATATCGACCAAAGGCATAACGCCCAACAACTCCCTCTAAGGCAAAGGTACATATCGGTCAAAGGCATATCAACCAACAACATCATCTTGGGTAGAGGTTCATATCGGTCAGAAGGGTCAACAGAACACCACTTAGCATATCGCCCAAGACTCATCCCTAAAAGAGGGATATCGGGAAGAACACATCATAAGGGTATCGTGTAAGGGTTCAAAGACCATGACGGGTGGGTCATCTTCAACCTCAAGACTGCCACCAAGAAGCCCTAAAAGTTCAAGAGAGTTGGCTCACCTCTCAAGACAATTAAGTGAGAGAGGGGTATTGCACAACTTCCTTCATCTGTCGGGCAACAAGGAGGTCCATCATACCATATCGACCAACCAACCAAAGCTCAACTCACCATTGGATATGGAGACCGTAAGCTCACCTCTCAATAACTAAGTGAGAGATGGGTTTTTCCCAAAGAACTCCACATCCATGGTTCAGCCAACCCAAGGCAACCCAAGATAACCGTCTTCACAAAGTATGTCCAAAGATGGTGACATAAACG
Source organism: Alisma plantago-aquatica (assembly GCA_963693085.1). Classification (NCBI taxonomy): domain Eukaryota; kingdom Viridiplantae; phylum Streptophyta; class Magnoliopsida; order Alismatales; family Alismataceae; genus Alisma; species Alisma plantago-aquatica. The sequence continues at coordinate 569,488,336 of OY856410.1, forward strand.
AGGCTAAGGTGGAGGGTGTGTTTCACCCAAGATGGCAACCCCACACACCATGGTCGATACAACCCCCTACCCGACACAACAACACTCCTTGGCTGATACACCAAGGTCCAGCCCGATACCAAGCTTCAACAAGGCTCAACAAGGCAAAACAAAGCCCAACCATGCCCAAAGCTACTCAAACAAAGAGCCCAACCATCCTCTCAACCCTGGAGGATGCAAGGAGAGAGAAAGACATCTCTCAAGGTGAAAAAATAGCACACAAACCCTACAACTTGGGTAATTTGCAAGTTGTACATCAACCTCTCAACAAAGCACAAACAAACCCTAATCACAACTTTAGGTGATTAGCAAGCATCTCAATACAAGGTTTAGGCAAAGAAAATAGGGTAAGCCCAAAATGAAGGTTAGGGTACTTACATCTAGAGTGTCCCTACTCCCTCCTAGCATCATGTAGAGGAGAGAGAAAGAAGGAGACACCATGTTTGAATCTATTGTGACTGATGGTGATCTTGGTGGTGAAATGACCAAGAAAAAGGGTTGAATATGAAACCCTAACTTGGGTTGTATCAAGTTGAAAAGCTTATATATGAGTGCCTATCAGCCAAGGAGCCAAAGTAGGAGTCTCATATCGTTTTGTGGACTCTTGGAAAAGCCCATGACGTGCAAAGCACCTCAAGGTGGTGAAGTGTATCGGTTTACAACATCCTTAGAAAAGTTGTATCGGGTTGTGAATAAACTCGTGATTTTGTTGATATATTTTATTCGAAGGGATAAGTAACGGAAGAAAATTCATCCCTAGATTATCCTCAAGTGTTTTGCATGTCAAGATAAATGTTAACACATGCATGTACACGTGTCACCCATGCATGGACACGTGGCACCTAGTAGCTCAAATTGATGACACCTCATTTTCACACTTCTTCATGAACAACAAGTATATATACCCCTCTTTTCACCCATTAGTGAAATTTTTCGAATCTTACCACCCTCCTTCCCTAAGTTATCGTGCATAGGGTCCTTGTATCGTACAAGAGTGAAGTGGTATCATGCATAGGGCCTTGGGTATCATCCATAGCAAGTTCATATCGTCCAAGTAAGGTGGTATCGGCCTAGTAAGGTGATATCGATCATAGTGGAGTGTTTTGACCACAAGTGAGGGGGATATCAACCAAAAGTGATGGAATATCGTGCATGAGAAGTGTGGTATCGTGCAAGGTGCTAAGGAGCAAGAAGGAGCTCAATACTTAACCCTACGGTGAGGCCATAATATCTTCAACCTTAGATTGAAGCATGATTTTAGGGTTATGGTCTTCCTTTCTTTTCTTCTTCACCAATTGCTTATACTTGGTGATTCCTTGTATATGAAGGAGTTGTGAACGAGCCTTGGACTTTTGATACGTCATCTTCAACCTTAGGAATGTGGAGTTTTGGAGCTTGGAGCTTTGAGGTTGTTCTTAAGGCAGGTTATATAACTTGAACTCTATCATGTTATTATTCATCACCTAAATTGCTATACTTAATGATCTACTTTTAATATCAATTTTTTTCTAAAAACATTGACGACATTATGAGATGTAGTCATTTCTTAGACATGTTGCCATGAACTATATTAGTTAGAGAAATGGTCTAGAGCTTGAAGAAGATGGTATCACCTTATAAAATGATATCGGGTTCAAGCACACAACCAAGCACCTCTAACCCGATATGGTGACGCGCCTACTTCACTAAAATGAAATGGATATGATTTAATACTTTATTGCATGATATGGTGGTGTAGTATACACCTCTTGCACGATATGAGGTCAAGAAAACACCTCAAAAATGATGTTAGGCTAAGCACACACCTCTTCGCCCAATACGGTGTGAAGCATACACACACCTCTTTGCCCCATATGGTGAGAAGCACACACACACCTCTTTGCGCGATATGGTGTGAAGTACACATACACCTCTAAAGTGATATGGTGAGCAAGCACACAACTCTTTTACCAATATGGTGTGGAGCAAGCACACACCTCTCTGCCTGATATGGTGTGAAGCACACACACACCTCTCTGCCTGATATGGTGTGAAGCATATACACACCTCTTTGCTTCATATGGTGTAAAGCACACAGACATCTCTTTGCCCGATATGGTGTGAAGCATACACACACCTCTCTGTCCGATATGGTGTGAAGCACACACACACCTCTCTGTCCAATATGGTGTGAAGCACACACACACCTCTCTGCCTGATATGGTGTTGAGCACATATCTCTAAGATGATATGGTGGGTAACCCAATACACTAGATGACAAAAGTGGTAAGGTGGTTAATACCCTAGAACATGTGATGGCCAATACACTAAAGTATGGTGAGGATGTTACACTCATGTATGGTGAAGATGATACACCATATGAATGGTAAGGTTGATACCTTAATGGGTAATGGTATGAGGGATATGATGATGCCTAGATCGATATACACCTAACCCAATACATGTGTTCAACTTGACGTACATGATTCAATTTGATGCACCTTGTAAAGGTGAGGGTAAAACACTCTTAGGAGTGATGAGTGTAACACCAAGTAAAGATGTGGTTTGGTTAATACCATGATAGGTAGAACACCTAAAGTGGTTGATAATGATATATCAACAATGCCTTAACTCGAGATGAGTCTATATCACTTGATGATAGTTAGGTAATTCAAATGTGTGACTTATGGCCAATACACTACATGATAAATGTGATGTGTTAGTGCATAAAGTATTAGGATGGGATATACCCTAATACAAGATAAGTTGATGAACTTAAATAAGTTAAAAGCAATAAGGGAAGTGATACATCAAGGCATGATAAATACCACATCCAACATCTCAAGGTTGATGCACCTTGATGCACCTTAAATCCAATATACTTGGATGAGTAACATATGAAGTGTGTCATGTCAATTGTTACATTGAGATGTAATGCACTTTGATAAGTGTAGGATAACATACCTTAAGAAAGGGATAAGCCAAGATAATAAAGTATGATGTAATCAATATCCTAGAGAGGATGAGAGAGAAACTCATACTTTGTGTTGATAATCATTTAATGATAAAAGATGAGAATAAATAAGTATGATTGAATACTTATGATATCAATGTATGCTCCTAGATGTGTGGACCAATGAATTAAGGTTTGAATTAATAATATGAACTTGAAACCCTATTCGGCTATAAAGGGAAACCCTAACCCTAATAATGGTAAAGTTATATTTCTCTTATTATATAAGCCTTGTGAGGCATATTAAATACTTGTATAACAAGTATATTGATTAATGGCCCTGTGAGACATGAATAAGTTTTTGCCTAGTGAGAGGTGACAAGATGTGTAATGGCCTTGTGAGCCATATGAATAAGTTGTTGCCTAGTGAGAGGTGACAAGATATGCAATGGCCTTGTGAGCCGTATAAATAAGTTGTTGCCTAGTGAGAGGTGACAAGATATGTATTGGCCTTATGAGACATATGAATAAGTTGTTTCCTAGAGAGAGATGTCAAGATTTGTAATGGCCTTATGAGCAATATGGAATACTTGTACAACAAGTAAAATGAATACCTGGGTCTGAGGACCTAGAGGTAATGTTTATTTGTTATAGAGATAATAATGTTGTGTGACGATCCAAGGGTTTGAATACCCAGAACTAGTAATCATGATAATGATGTGAAGGGATGAGAATTCCTAGTAATGTGATGAGGGACTGAGATCCCAAGTATCATGTGTTTTAAAGTTCTAAAAAGTACGTGATAGATATATTACACTTTTCTTTGTAGCATTTGTTGCGATTAATAATGATAACTTGTTTGATGCTAAAAGAATGATGTAATACATGTAATACATCATTAGGAACTATAAAACATTGCCCTGACCATAGATCCATTAGCATCAGGATTTGTTGAATGGTGAAATGGATTCCCCGCGACATAACCTGGAGTGCATACTTTTGAGTATATGGGGGCGTAAGTACATACGGTCATGTGTGAGACGATCCCCTTACAAACCCGAAATGAATGGGTATTTGGCTATATGTCATATCCTAGATCGAGTGCGACTTCAGTCGATGACTCTATGTTGAGCACGGTGAATTGGCTTGTAGCTCAGAGTATGTGCTTGTGTCGCCATGACTTAGTAATTTCATAACTGGGGACAATTGTTAGTTGATGTTCCCCTAAGAGAGTGCAGTTGACATTGTAGCTCTAAGTGAGGATGCCTACGTACCTTGGCATATCTATTTGCAGCCAACACAAGATGTCTTGCTAAACTTAAGTGGTCTCATACTGACCGATACAAGTGAGGCCATGGCAACCGGCTCTCCCATTGACCTTGTATGGTACCGACTTGTGAGAAGTTTGTGGTTGGTTGGAGGTGAGTGGGGTATGCTTCATCTCCTCAGGGCATAAGCGTGATTGTTAAAATATGTTCAACTGTGTAGCATATCTGTTTAAGGATCGATTACAGAAAACATTGATTGATGCGTACTTCAGTTATACATGTTAGTTGATAGATGATATTTATGTTTCTTTACATTCCTTACAAAGCAGATAGATGATTGATAACTCTACCATGGGCAGATGTAATGTTCTCCTTGAGAAAGGAGATTACTTCATTCTATTCGTACAGTGAATTATCCTACCTATTAATATAAAAAGAACCTCTGCTCAGTTTATAAATGCTTAATCTATGATAATAATATGGTCGGCGGAGAGTTATATCTCTCGCTGGGACAATTGTCTCACCCCGTGGGATCCACATTATTTTAGGTGGATATGCATGAGGTGGCGAAGATCTTTCTGCATAGGAGGAACAACAGCTGAGGCAGTAGTGACATCTCAGGTTGAGTGTATTGTCTGTCGTGTCTTGTAGATAGAAGTCCTATGTGTTGTCTCTGTACTCTCAGGTCCTTGGAGTTGGTTCGTTATGATTTCATGAACAATCTCAAATTTTGGCTTGTAAGCCTCGAGGTTTTATGTTTCTCCAGTATGTGTTTTGATAGATTAACTATTATATGATGTCCTCGAGATGAGATGGAACAATGTGTACAATGTAAATTATGATATGTATGAGCTTTGGATCTTTCAGTAAAAGTTTTCTAAACAAGGATCTCCTTGCAAATTGGTTTTAATTTTTAGTGATTATTTTATTAATCTGTTGTTTATGTTTAATTCCGCTTAATTGCAACAAATTTTTTGTCGGTTTGATGACGGTCGTTTCATAGATATTTGGATTATAGGCCATAACCATGCTACACATCCACCATCAAAACCAATTTCAAGGTGACATGTGTAAATTGCATATATATATATATAACTTTGGGATCATATGTGGTCTTTAATCAAATATATGTATTAATTAGTTTAAGTAATCATATTTTATTAAATAATTTAAAATGAAAATAAAAAATTAAATCATATCGATTATCTTAAAACATAGTAAAGTGACGTAGCTATGATACCATTATAGGGAAATATTGCCACAGAATAGGTAGCAGAAACAAAAAATGTTTCTATCCATATCCACGAGAACAACAAGATCGCATCAATAACTATGTAATAATAAGGAGGATTTAACGAGTTCCTACCTATTCATGGAGCAAATCCAGTGACTAATCCTCATTATAATAGTCGTGCAACTATCTTCTAGTTGTATTGGGACGACGTCTGCAAAAACTCCTGGTCTCACCATGGACAACATGTTGATGTTGTCCTCCTAGCGGCAGACAACAACCTTCATGCCTCTAAGGAAGTCCACACAGACCGCCCAGAACTCCTATCATTCTAGTAGAACAGATAGGATGGAGTTGTCCCTCTCGTTGGTGTACTAGTTATCAACTTGCTCTCCCGCAATTATTCTCCCTTGATATCCCTCTCTTTATTGGGTAGGACTTGATTGGACTCTCTATTGGTTACCTCAACCAGAGAGGACAACATTGTCAGAGGCAATTGAGTTGTGTCTCTGGGAAGCCTCCAATACCCCAATATTTATAGGAGGGCTAGGGTCTGTGTGGGAGTAGAAGGGATCACAATTTCACAAATTTTCACAACCTAAGACAGGAGAAATGAGTGTTTCACCAGTGAACCGATCAGTTAGCATGTGAGTCGATTGGTTCACCCGGTAAACTGATCATTTCATCATGTTTCTCAATCACAATTATATTGATAATTAATATCTAAATTAATGCACAACATGACATCAACATAAATTCTTAAATCAATCAAACTGATCCACCAACGCTCAGTTCACAACCTAAGCCGGTCGATTCACTTCCTAAATTTTATGGTTCACTGCCCAGAATTGCCAAACTTGTTTTTGTTGACCCGACACACTGAAACAATCGATTCAACAGTTGAACTGATAAGTTCAATTGTCCAATCAGTCAATTTTCAATTAATGTTGTTTAAATTGATTACCTAAACACTTTAGCAATAAATTTGATTAGCATTCATGATTAAACTCTTCTTCTAGATGTATCCTTTGTGTGTGATCCCGTAGGTTCCTATTTATGTTGGCAGTGAATGTCCATAACTTGTTTATGAGATCACAAGTAAAGAGTGGTGCCTAGTCACACATCGTTGCTACTCAAATAATTAGGAAATTTTGAGAACGATTTCAACCTATGATATGTGTTAGGTGTTATAGTGATTGTCTAATTCCTTTATCTCTGATATCCAGAACAAACTTGAGGCATGGAATCATCATCCTCTCAATGCTCAATCCATGTTCTTTGATCGAGAGAAAAGTGTCTGAGATATATGTGACCTCGATATCATATATTTATTCACATGTATATGCACATGCTTTTCTGAGTCTTGCTTATCAAGTGGTAGGATATCAAATTACTGTAGGAGGGACAAATCACATCTACATCACTCACATTTATATCCATGTGTCACATTGCACCCAATCAACACCTTTATGGCAACCCTTATTCAGGATCACGGTGGATGAACGACAATTGTTGAGTGTAGTGACTTTAGGTCTAAGAACCACAATCAACACCTTCACTATGAGAGATGTCTATGACCACCATGTATGGTTTCTATGTGTCACTCTCAAGGTGGGTCTATCCAATACACTATCTTCCAATAAGTACTTATGTTCTTTGTTTGATATCACATATCATGACTGATGAAATTTTGTCATCAACCAACACACACTAGTCTTCAGTGTTCTTGCTGTTTATCTACCTTCCATAATAATATTTAACCAGGGTCATAATAAGAATGTACATACTCTTAACATCTATATGATCTCATTATTCAAGTCACATACTCCAAGACATATGTCGTTGAGTAATGTCATTCTTTATACATTCATTATGTTTCCTCATTATCTCATAAATGATTGAAACAAAATGTATTGGAAGCTTGCCTCTGTTATTAATCAAATCATTTATATAAGATGACATCACAATCATCATATGATTGGCTCTCTAGGCATACATGCCAACACTTATTTCTTGAGCAATTAAATTTTGTCCTCAATTATGTGTGACTAATGAGGACAAGGTTACAAAGTTCTAAGGTGGACTAAAACTATGGATGCAGGAAAAGACGACCAATAGAGAGTTGTTTGAATTTACTTTGTAGATGCTTTTAGAAGGGTGGAAAGATCTAGTCAATTTAGATGGAAAGCTGAGGGGCAAGAAAGGTCAGACACAAAATTATGTAGTCTGTGTTCTAGCCGTCAAATAAGAACTAGTAGGTCACCAACATGCATTAGGGATTTGTCATAAATTAGTACACCACCAAGACAATAAGTCATAGGTAGAGGCTAAGATAATAGAAATCCTAGTAGAGAATGCCAGACTCATAGGACCAATAGTGCAGAGTCCTCACAATTACAAGCCAACAAGAGACTGGAGCACGTAGTTGTTCTCTAGCACAAAAAAGATGCACAACATGTGGGCTTGCGCATAGGGGACAGTCTTGGGGTCCTAATCCAACCACCTGTTATACATGTGGATGGCTTCGACACTATGCTAGAGAGTCAAGAAGGACAACAAAAGTTAGGACAAAATCCAAGGGGTTAGTGTCAAAAAACCCAAGAAACACAACACAGCGGTAATCGAGGAGCAATATCTTAGGTAGGCTACATTGTATAGGGAGATGCATTGCAAAGAGAACTGACAGAGGAAAAGGAAAGGCGCCCGCTACTTGTTAGGATTATGCTAAGAAGGAGTAATGTCACCACGCATTGTAACAGGTCGAATGCAACTATTTGTTGAAGTCATTATTCATGTACATATATCCCAATGTCACTCATTCTTTTTTGACTAGGTAGTGATCATTAAAAGTCATCTATTTAGTAGTACATTTACCGTATCATTTTCCCCTATAAATCCATATAGTAGAACATATGTTTATAGATGAGTTATTTCCTATTTGTTTCTTAACTGACGGGACTGATAGTACTCATGTGGACCTTTTGCCACTTAGGATGCATGGATTCGATGTAATACCAAGCATGTTTCTTTACAAACGAAGTGGAGTTTTAATTGAGATAGAACATGGGCTTTTGTTGGGGATAAAAAGTCATGTCAACATACATGTTTTGTGTGATGACTGCAAAATGGATGTTCAGAAAGAGTGAAGTCAGGGATATGTTGCACACGTGTTAGATACTGGAGATGAGAGTCCTAGTCTGTTAGATGCACGTATAGTGCAGAGTTTTCAAAAGTTACCACTTCCTAAAGAAATTGATTCAGCCTAGAACCAAGTACTTTGCCAATCTCTTTACCACCTTACTATATGGCACCCACAAAACTCATAGAGCATAAAACATAGTTGTATGAATCCTAGTCTATACCACTATAAAAAGAGTGAATAAGTTTCACTAATTACAGCAATGCCACCATCCAATCACAACATAGCACTTTCAAAAGGCTGAAATCTCCTTAACTCTCTCTATTTTCTCCTTTTTTAAGGTTTTCTACTTTTATTTGTTCCTTCCTTCCGCAAAAACCAACCGAAAGTCGTCACTCCACTCATCGCCCCCTCTCTCCAATCCGCACACATCTTCAAGAGATAACTTCCCCTACCCACGACTTCTCACTGTGTGGGACTCTTCATTGTCCATTCTAGGAGTTTTAAATTTAAACTAGGGAGTTATTAAGCGCGTGCTAAATTATTCGTCTTCAACTCCCCTCTCTAATCCAGGACTCCGCACCGTGTCTTGTACCACTCAGTCCACTCTTTAATTGACGCTTTCTCTCTCTCTTTTATATGCAACCATCCCCCATTTTCTCCACCCGTTCACATTCCATGGGATAACACCCCATCTCCGCAACCACTTTCCTAATCTCTTTCAAAATGCACTATCCCTCGCACCCTCTCCATAACTGTTTTCCTTAATATTTGGTCACTTCTTTACCATCCCATCCAACCCTTTATTCTCACTGCGTTAGAACACCTACCGTGGTTATATATCAAAATTATCCACGGCATTGACCGTACATGTATTACTATATAAAGATAATACATTTGATTAATTACAACAACGAAGTCTCTCACTTTCTTTATTTTGTCAAAGTTATTGTTGTTTTATTAATACCTTTTATCCTTTCCACGTCCCACTCTCAGTTTGTAACTCCCATGATTTTCATTGACGGTTACTATAGATCTTTTCGAAAACTTGTTAAAGGTCCAAATAAACTCCCCACGATCTCATAAAAACGACTTACTCCATGATTCCGGAACAAATTGACAATCGCCTACCGTATAAACGCGACAACCTACCCCACATTCTACCACACCGGTAACCAATGGCGTAGTCAGAGGGGGGCTGCCAGGGCTGAAGCCCTCCCTCCAAAAAATATTTTTATTGTTATTATGATACCATGTACAAATTTATATTTTGTAAAAAAAATTATTACATCGTACAAAATGTGACTTTTATTCTTATTATTTTAGTCAATCCCATATGAACTTCTTAATGGTCATACTTAATATATTTGTGGATTATATATCTTATATACTCACAAATTATAAAATTTACCGTCCTAATATGCATGTCATCAATTATGAACTTAAGAAATCATATATTTCATTTCTATCCTACTAATTTTTTTTCAATAATTTCATATTAATTGTGTTAAGAGTTACACAAATTGTCTCCCCTATTTGAATGTCAATCTCTATAAGACTAGGGGTATGTACACATAAAAGATGAAAATAATTATATAAAATAAAGTTTATAAAAATATATCATGCATCATGTTGACCTATTAACTGCAATTTGATGTAATATAGTTGACTTATTAATTAATATATATTATTAACTATAAATTGAGTAAGTTCACTCAATTATAATTATATACCATTGGAAAAAATGATAACCATACATGCACAATTATCACCTTCTATTTATATATTTTTCTTTCAAACTTTTATTAATCAATCACTCTCAAATAAGAAAAGATCTATATTATTATATAGAAATAGATCCAAATAATATTTACTATTACATGATATTTCACAAACTTTTTTAGTTATATAATATTTAGATATTATAAGTTTTATGTCAAGTAATAATTATTACAAATTTACAAGAACTCGAGAAGATAATGAAAATATTTTTATCTATAAAAGAAAATAAGCCGATTGAATTGACATAAGGTAAAAAAAAGTAGAGAAAAATATATAAAATGTGGGGTAAGAAGGAGAAGAAAATGTGAGAAAATCCATCTGGTAAATATAATTTTAATCAAATGGAGAGAGAAAAATAAGGATGACATGTAAAATAAAAGTCAATAAAAATATATAATATTTCTAACATATCCTCTCTTCTTCAACTTTTAAATAAAAAATATGCATAGATCTTTCCTCTTCATTCTCTTCACTTTTTATTTCCCAATGTGCTTCTCCATCATATGTTATTCATACAACCACATTAAATATTTTCCTTCTTTTTTTCTCTGAAGTTTCCTTCAACTGATCATTGTGTCCAGATCTTATAATATATCAAGTACATTATACTTATATCCTTTATAGTATAAGATTTAACTGTTATAATTTTTTAGTTCTTCCAGTATGACACCATCCATTAAATGATGTCATATTATATTTTAATGCTTGTTCACCACTTAAAAAGATGATTTTGTTCCCATTTTTAATATAACTATTATTTTTCTTACACATTGCCAATTGTATGGACATTGTACAAATCAAGTAGTCATGAATTATGATTATATTGTTGATCTTCTAGTTGTTTAATCTAAAAGATATGTCAAATAATGTGTTAGTTATGACCTTTGACATTTAAACAAATTCATTATTTTGAATAGTGGATTTATCATTTCATTTATGTTAGATTTTCTTTACAAATAGCTTATTTTATATGTTGGAGACAATGAGGCACTTATTAGGTGTATTTTTCTTCATTTTTTATAAATAAGTATTATTTTCCTCATCGTCACTACTCATAGTAATTTAGCCCCCATGTGGTAGATTTTTAGATTCGCCACTGTGTAACATCGCTGACATCTACTTTGTCTATCAAAATTCTTCCGCCATCTTGCTCCATAGGCATAAGATCATCCTCGGAACCCTCGTAACACTCAATGTCGACCTCCGCCAACTCATCTTTTCTCACTTTTCCACTAAATAGATCTACACATGCTACTCACTGATAGGACACTTCTATGAACTCCACTTGGGCGACATGGCTAGATACGCCACCGCCATCTAAACATGTTGAACTATTGTCAGTGCAATCCGTATGGCCGAAAACCGCATGTACCGGTCACCACACTCTCACAAGGGCGTAGCCAGAGGGGGGGCTACCGGGGCTGAAGTCCCTCTCCAAAAAATATTTTTATTGTTATTATGATACCATGTACAAATTTGTATTTTGTAAAAAAATTATTACATCGTACGAAATGCGACTTTTAATCTTATGATTTCAATCAATCCTATCACATGAACTTTTTAATGGTTAAACTTAATATATTTATAGATTATGTGTCTTATATACTCACAAATTATAAAATTTACCGTCCTACTATACATGTCATCAATTATGAACTTAATAAATCATATATTTCATTTCTATCCTACTAAAATTTTTTAATAGTTTCATATTAATTGTGTTAAGAGTTACACAAATTATCTCCCCTATTTGAATGTCAATCTCTATAAGACTAGGGTTATGTACACATAAAAGATGAAAATAATTATACAAAATGAAGTTTATAAAATATATCATGCATCATGTTGACCTATTAACTGAAATTTGATGTAATATAGTTGACCTATTAATTAACATATATTATTAACTATAAATTGAGTAAGTTCACTCAATTATAATTATATATTATTGGGAAAAATGATAACCATACATTCATAATTATCACTTTCTATTTATATATTTTTCTTTCAAACTTTTATTAATCAATCACTCTCAAATAAGAAAAGATCTATATTACTATATAGAAATAGATCCAAATAATATTGACTGTTACATGATATTTCACAAACTTTTTTAGTTATATAATATTTAGATATTATAAGTTTTAAGCCAAGTAATAATTATTACAAATTTACAAGAACTTGAGAAGATAATGACAATATTTCTATCTATAAAAGAAAATAAGACGATTGAATTGGCGTAAGGTGAAAAAAAATAGAGAAAATATATAAAATGTGGGGTAAGAAGGAGAAGAAAATGTGACAAAATCCGTCTAGTAAATATATAATCAAATGGAGAGAGAAAAATAAGGATAACATGTAAAATGAAAGTCAATAAAAATATATAATATTTCTTTCATATCCTCTCTTCTTCAACTTTTAAATAAAAAATACGCATGGATCTTTCCTCTTCATTCTCTTCATTTTTTATTTCCTAATGTGCTTCTCCATCATATGTTGTTCATACAACCACATTAACATTTTCCTTTTTGTTTTCTCTGAAGTTTCCTTCAACTGATCATTGTGTCAAGATCTTATAATATACCAAGTACATTATACTTATATCTTTTATAGTATAAAATTTAATTGTTATAATTTTTTAGGTCTTTCAGTATGACACCATCCACTAAATGATGTCATATTATATTTTAATACTTGTTCACCACTTAAAAGATGATTTTGTTCCCATTTTTAATATAACTATTATTTTTCTTACACATTGACAATTGTATGCACATTGTACGGATCAAGTGGTCATCAATTATGATTATATTATTGATCTTCTAGTTATTTAATTTAAAAGATATGTTAAATAATGTGTTAGTCATGACCTTAGACATTTAAACAAATTCATTATTTTGAATAGTGGATTTATCATTTCATTTATGTTAGATTTTTTTTTACAAATAGCTTATTTTATATGTTGGAGACAATGAGACACTTATTAGGTGTATTTTTCTTATTTTTTATAAATAAACATTATTTTCCTCATCGTCACTACTCATAGTAATTCAGTCTTCTATAGTAGATTTGTAGATCCAACAGTTGTGTTCGTGGCGTCTTCCCATCCATCACAGTGGTAAGGACCCCTGAGTGGAGCTTTGTCATCAAGTCTGGTGGACGCTGCACTGAAGCATGCCGATGAGATGGGCCTCCAAGTTTGGGCCGTCCGTTTGGGAATACGAAGGAGTCATAGTTAAGGAAAAATTCTACCCATAACACATCCTATACCCGGCCACATACCCGCTCCTCGGGAATACTCATCTGCCGTTTTCCTCCACTAAGTCCTGCTGCTGCGCCAGTCCATTAAGACCTGCTGCTGCATGCCTTTTCATTAAGTGGATATCTTCAGCAGCCATTTTGCATGCCTTTTCATGCAAAAAGGATGCATGATCTCGTAACCAAATAAAAATCTAACAGATATGAATACGTACATATAACAGATCTCGTAACCAAATAAAAATCTAACAGATATGAATACGTACCGTACGTAAAATAGTTAGAGACCATTCATTTATTTTTGTTCGAAAATTTCTTTTTATGCATTTGTATAAGTACTGTACGTATCATAATCAGGATTCATTCACTTAACCATAAATGGATTCAATTCAGATTTGTCTAGTGCTCTAGTAATTTGCATAACGATACATACAGTACACAATTTCTACAACGCACTCTTTTATGCAGCTGTATAAGTACTGTACGTAAAGAGATTCAATTTCAGATGTGCATCTTGTATAATTATACGTACAGTACACAATTTCTACAACCCCCTCTTTTATTCAATCGGCCAAGTACTGTATGTAACATAGTTACAAACCATTCATTCATTTAAGCTGTATAAGTACTGTACGTAAAGGGATTCAATTCAGATGTGTCGAGTGTTCCAGCATATTGTATAATTATACGTACAGTACACAATTTCTACAACCCCCCTTCTATAAATACTGTACGTAAAAGGATTCAATTCAATGTTGTTATTGTATTCTGTAGGTACTGTACTAATACGGGAATACAGGTGGGTGGATTAGAACGGGAGAGAATAATTACAAGAGAAAAAACGAATTAATACACTTTGCATTGACTTTGCATGGACTTTGCATGTAGAGACATAATGTTGCATGGACTTTGCATGAGAAATTTGGGAGTCCTGGCCGTCTTTTCGGCTTCCGAGAATAATTACGGCTGATTGCAGGTTTTTGTATGATATCAAGAAACCAGGTGGGCTGCCGGGTCTATAATGAATGGTGGGTAGCGTAACTCTAGTTAAGAACAGCGATTGTATCATATGCAGGTTCACTCTCTTTAACGAGAACCAGATGCCCAGTTGGATGGACAGACGCACCAGGATTTATCAGCCAAATACGATCAAGGTATCCTATATGGATTTCATCGCCAATGTATATAAGATGTTTTCTGCCTTCTACTAAAACTGGTCAACATTTTTCGGAAGAAGTATGATGCTCATAGCCCTCATTGAATGATGTAATCAATTCTACTTTTTAGCATTAGATCGGCGAATATAACTATCTATTGTCTCTTTTCTCTGTGGTTTTCTTTCGTTCATTCTTTTTGGGACAAACTTCACATATTATCATCAGTATTTTTCTATTTATTTTATTTCACCAAGGAATTTTCAAGCCTCGTTTTTTTTTCAAGAAAATATAAAGTATTTTAAAGTACTATTTCGTTCTACTATAACATGTGCTCCGGCTTCGACTAATATAGACTCATATAGTAGCAAGAGGTTCACTCTCTTTAACGAGAACCAGATGCCCAGTTGGATGGACAGACGCACCAGGATTTATCAGCCAAATACGATCAAGGTATCCTATATGGATTTCATCGCCAATGTATATAAGATGTTTTCTGCCTTCTACTAAAACTGGTCAACATTTTTCGGAAGAAGTATGATGCTCATAGCCCTCATTGAATGATGTAATCAATTCTACTTTTTAGCATTAGATCGGCGAATATAACTATCTATTGTCTCTTTTCTCTGTGGTTTTCTTTCGTTCATTCTTTTTGGGACAAACTTCACATATTATCATCAGTATTTTTCTATTTATTTTATTTCACCAAGGAATTTTCAAGCCTCGTTTTTTTTTCAAGAAAATATAAAGTATTTTAAAGTACTATTTCGTTCTACTATAACATGTGCTCCGGCTTCGACTAATATAGACTCATATAGTAGCAAGAGGTTCACTCTCTTTAACGAGAACCAGATGCCCAGTTGGATGGACAGACGCACCAGGATTTATCAGCCAAATACGATCAAGGTATCCTATATGGATTTCATCGCCAATGTATATAAGATGTTTTCTGCCTTCTACTAAAACTGGTCAACATTTTTCGGAAGAAGTATGATGCTCATAGCCCTCATTGAATGATGTAATCAATTCTACTTTTTAGCATTAGATCGGCGAATATAACTATCTATTGTCTCTTTTCTCTGTGGTTTTCTTTCGTTCATTCTTTTTGGGACAAACTTCACATATTATCATCACTATTTTTCTATTTATTTTATTTCACCAAGGAATTTTCAAGCCTCGTTTTTTTTTCAAGAAAATATAAAGTATTTTAAAGTACTATTTCGTTCTACTATAACATGTGCTCCGGCTTCGACTAATATAGACTCATATAGTAGCAAGAGGTTCACTCTCTTTAACGAGAACCAGATGCCCAGTTGGATGGACAGACGCACCAGGATTTATCAGCCAAATACGATCAAGGTATCCTATATGGATTTCATCGCCAATGTATATAAGATGTTTTCTGCCTTCTACTAAAACTGGTCAACATTTTTCGGAAGAAGTATGATGCTCATAGCCCTCATTGAATGATGTAATCAATTCTACTTTTTAGCATTAGATCGGCGAATATAACTATCTATTGTCTCTTTTCTCTGTGGTTTTCTTTCGTTCATTCTTTTTGGGACAAACTTCACATATTATCATCAGTATTTTTCTATTTATTTTATTTCACCAAGGAATTTTCAAGCCTCATTTTTTTTTCAAGAAAATATAAAGTATTTTAAAGTACTATTTCGTTCTACTATAACATGTGCTCCGGCTTCGACTAATATAGACTCATATAGTAGCAAGAATAATTTATTTTGGAAAAAAATATTTTACTTGAGAAATTATCCACACATTAATTACGTAGCTTTTGCAAATATATATGCAAGTACATAGCTGAACGTAATGTATTAAACTTTACTTAAGACACTATTAGTAGATGAACTTGTTGCTCTATTTGTTCAACTATGAATGTAGAAGTTAAATTTCTCCAAATCTATAGGGACAACTGGACAATCCAGAAAATACTGAAAACTGAACAACAACGAGACTTTGATGTATTGAACTATCGGTCGAACATCTGAGTCTCTCATTATTAACCATAATGTCTCATAAATTTTACCAACATGCCTAGACTTTTCAAATTTTAGATCCTCAATCTGGTCATCTCTATAAAAACAAAAGAACGATAACATCATATTTACATTGTTGTTGCCTTGACAAATGCTCCTATTATTAACCTCTTTATCAAAAAATAACTCCTTATATATAAAAATCAACAATGCATTTTTGTTAAATAATTAATTAGTTAATATGTCTTTGATGTCAAATATTTGGTTTCATCTCCCCTATATTTATTTGATAGGTTTGTCTACCACCACGTTCGCAACTATTCTAAGAATCTGATCATCTCCCCTATATTTATTTGATAGGTTTGTCTACCACCACGTTCGCAACTATTCTAAGAATCTGCTATATCTCACTTCTATTGTTGATCCTGTTTCTTCTCCCATTAACCTCTCCTATCAAAACAAAACGTACTTGGTCATAAGCTCTACCCCACTCTCTTCTTTCTCTCCCCTCGGTACAAGTTCCTCTCCTCCCAACATACTCTCCACAATTAAGACCTTATTAAGACTTTGTGTGTCTTCTAATTAATGGTTTGATCTCTCCAACCAAATGCTCAACTCTCTGTCACACACAGTCTCTGTCTTCCATCTTTACAACAAAATATAATTAAAATGATCCACATCATGGAGCACTTTTTACGGAAACTTCTTTACATACAACAATAGTCCCAAACTAACTCTCCCCACTCTTCCATGTTCGCCCATTAACATCGACGTCTTTTATGATCTTTATTAATTACCTTCTTTAAGGTCATGATTTTCTTTTTACTCAATAAGAAATCAATGAGTGAATGTACCATTTTTGGTACTCTCTTTACAATAGAAATATATACATCATGGTCGATGTCATGGGGACTTTTTGTAGATTTTCTTCAATATAATGCATCCAACACATTTACACCATTGCTTAATTCCCATCTCTTCTATCATGATTACTTGTTTACTTCCTCGTTGGCTCTATCATGATTCCATTCCTCCACGATTTTCTCCTGCATGACACCTCTTATAGATCTCACCTCATGTAGTCCCACACACTTTCTCTATCTCTCTCTTTCTTCCCAGGCAATGCATGCCCCTCTCCTTTTCCTTTGTCATACCCATCCTCTTCCTTTTGGATGCTTGAATGAGTGCTTCCTGACCATGTTTTTTCAGTAAACATGTCTCTAACTATGTCAGTCACGACTACCTTTCATATTTGAATGGGCACTGTCTCTCTAGAGATTTACTACTAGATATGTAAAATCTAAAAGACACCAAACTGTGTCCTTATGCAATCAGGAGTATTTCACTTTGCTATATTGTGTCTCTATTTTCTTTGGGTAGTATTGCACTTTGTCATATTGTGTCTCTATTTTCTTTGGGTAGGTAAGTCCTACTTTCTTTGTTGGTAAACGCCTATTGTTTTCTAAATGCTTAAAATCATTTAAAAACCTATTATTGTTTAAATATGTTCTATTCTCCTAGATTTACGTGGCTTCTATATCATTCCCTCTTTTATTCTTGGTAGAAGTTGCATGGTTCACGTATTTCTCTACTTAGTATTTTTTTGCATGTCATTTTCCCCACTTAATTGCCCATATGATTGTTTTGTATTAAGTCATTCAATGTCCTAATGTCATCTTTACTCATGTGTATCAAAAGTCCTCACCATAATGTTAATGAAGGTCTACACTTACATAGAAAATTCATCTGCACTTCTATTCTTATTCTACTTTTTATTTAAATTTAAAAATAGTACTATTTACTTACATATTAAAGTATGTGTATTCATTATTATAATAATATACATGTATTAGCATCATCAAATTTATATTTATTCAATTTAATGTGAAACATGTATGTGCACGTGTGTGCTCACTATTTAATAAAATGAAACACCAAAATTAGTAGAAAATATTTTAATTAAATGCTCAATGGTTTAAGTAAACTTATTAGTAAAATGAAACAACTTTTATAATTAATTAATTTTAATTATCTAATAAAAAATTAGACATCTATAATATGCGTGTGTGTTCACTAGTCTAGGAAAAAGTGTGAATTTACACTCCCACACATATGTTTGAAACTAGAACAATGACCTCGATATCCAGTTTCAGCCCAAAATATCGAAATAACACCACTACGCTATCCCAGGTAGAAGGTGCCTAACTTGGGTAAAAAGACATCAAATCTGATTCGAACTCATTTTTTTTTAAATTGGCCATTCAGTTTTTGAGCATTTCCAAACAAAGTTTTAATAAACCAAGAAATGAACTCTTAATAAACCAAGAAATGAACTCTTATAACTTGATAGATATTTCTCAGTGTTTTCATTGCAACTGTTTCTGAAACTTTACCTCGTTAATGCCAGTGTTCTTCTTCTTGATGGCAGTGCTGGTCTCTCTTCCTCATTAGCTAATTGCAGAAAGAGTAATTCTAGCTAGAGTCACTCTCCCACTGGCTGACATACCCGGAACATGGGGAAAAGCTGAATTTATTGCATGGCCAGAGATATTCCACTCACAGCCATTATTGCCCCATGCAACGTCAAGTATTACCCATACAACAGTTATGGAAAGGCATACAGACTGTAGTTATTGCATCCATTGTCCAAATAATAATATTTATGATATTTTAACTCCACTACAGATTACAAAATTATATAGAATTAAATTTTTGTTCGTTTCCAATTCCCTCCAGCTTACATACTGTAAACGTATATATACAAACAGTTGTTGACATTTTTTATTGTAACTTATTTGATATTTTGTGTCTAATACTGATACATATACAACAATAAAGCTTTTAAATTTAAACATATATACAATATTTAAGACAACGTTACATATTGTCATACTTTCTCATATATAATAATTATTATTTTACACAAATACGTACGTACTATACGTACACTTAATAATTTTTTTATAATTTATTTCATATGTTACATTTAATACTATCATATATATACATCAATACAGTTTTAAAATATTAATCATATATACATTATTTTACACAACATTACATATTTTAATATTTGCGCATGAAGAATCATTGTCATTTTAAACTTAAATTTCACGTACAGTACGAAACATACATTACTAATATTACTACTATAATATTTTTAAATTATATAATTAGTTTTGTACGTCATGTATTGTATGTCTTGTACTATAATATTGTGTAAATAATAAAATGTGTGCAACACATGTAAAATGTGTTGTTAGTAATGTACGTCTTATATTCCCTAGTAAAAATTGGGTCATTATTCACGAGTGAGTCCTGTCACAAACTCCTCTCTACAAGCCCTCAAAAATAGGGACAGTTGTGAGTTTGGCTCTCACAAATGGTCGGTGAAGAGAACTCATGTGATAAATACCAGTGGCCCTCACGAATACAATTGTCATGGACCAACTGACCCTCAAGAATGTTATATTGAGGGACTATTTAGCCTTCATAAATACATTTTTGAGGGACTGTTTAGCCTTCATGAATATATTTTTGGAGGCATGTTTAGTTCTCATAAATAAATTTTTGAGGGACTTGATGATCTTGAAGAATATATTTTTGAAGGGCTAATGCCTTCATTAATATTATTTTTGAGGGGCTATGTGGTCGTCATCAATGCAATTGTGATGACCAATCTGGATCTCATTTTTAAGGGACTAAAGACCTTCATTAATATATTTTTGAGGGATTACTGTAAATGATTTGGTTATTGATTTATTGAATGATTTGTTGAATGTTAATAATTTTAAATGAAAACTTTATATATATAACCTTAAGAAATATTTTTATAATATTCACATGACATCATAAGAAGATTCAACACCAAAATGACACATAAAAATGTTAAATCACCTCAAACTAATTTGTGTTATTGAAGCAAAATATTGTCCATACATTGCGTGCTCAACGTTGATATAAATAAAGAATACATATGGTTCTAAAATTTGAGATTCATGACAATCAACATATCATGCTAGAAACTCTTAAGATCTGTAATGTCTCCATATTCCTTCTAATGGTGTGGTTCTCTTCATCAATGCCAGACCTCATACGGTTGGGTACTTGAGCATTCTTCTCCTAAAAATGACAAATTATTATATTAATAGAATTTAAAGTTTATACATAAATCATAGTACAACAAACAAATTACCCTTATATTTTGGTTCTGGTTTACTTCAAGGTGCATTGTCGGTCGAAATCCATCATTAAAAACAATTCTACCCTATCAATATAAATACAAAAAGGAATCAGAGTGAGTGTGAAGTCGAGATAAATGTAAGTGAACCAACATGGTAGCAACATGCACCCATAAACTAAAATTATGGTTGAAATCAGTAAATAGTACATAATTAAAAAAAACTCAGTGGGTTATATGCCTATATCTCTGTTGACTACACTTAGGGTGTGACTGGTTTGGTGTAAATACAACATTTCAGTAACTCATTTTCCCAAAACTGAAATTGAGTTCCAGAAAAAGGAGTTCCAGTGATTGGTTTAAAATTTGTGTTTTCTCAAAAATCTGGGTTTTCCATCAAACAGCTTGAAGGCACTACATCAAACCTGATACAAAATGTCTTTGCCATTACATCAAATAACTTCAGAACATCAAAGATATGAGGAAATAAAATGATCGATGCAATTCTCAATTAGGCCAAACTTCTTTTATTATTTCTATCGTATTTGCCAACCAGCACAATGGTGCCTAATAAACGATGCACATTTTCATTGCTGCCTGAAACAGCAAACAGCGAACTGGTCAAAGACGAAACTTAATGTTTGTTTGCCAAAGTGTTCTATTGTTTCCAGTAAGGAGAGATATCCACACACAGCTTCCGATAGATCATGATAAATACAAAGCATGTCACTCTAAAAATGGAATTTTTTGTAATACTTAGGCGATCAACAACGTTTCTAATCAAGCAATCCCCACTCAGGCAGTGTGTACGCAGCGAAGAGCGGCAACCTTGAATGCTTCTCCAAACACTACGCGCATATGCCTTTGGCATTCATCTGCGACGAGGTAGGAATATGCTCTCAAGGGTGACTAGACTGGAGAACGAAAATTGTTGCAGAAGGTGGTCTTCACAGGAGCAGCCAAGGGTGTTGTCGAAGCAAACACGAGTTGGAGATGGCAATTAAAATTAGAACCCCAATTACTGCAGTAAGTTGTTGCTTCCATTCTAGCAACCACCCCCTCTCTCTCCCTCCACAACCTCTTAACACCTACACATTCTACTCTTGAACCATCTTCAGCACAACAGCAAGTTGCTTCTTCCACATCATCCAGCAACCACCCCAAGAAACCACCTCCACATTAGCAACATGCTACTACTTCCTCCCATCTCCTAGAAATCACCTAAAATTCTATAGACCACCCAATCTTCCATCATAACATCATCATCTCCTAGAAGCATGCTACTACACGCCACCACCAGCCCACACCATCAACCACCACCAACAACCCACACCATCAGCCACCACCAACACCTACACATCAGCACTCCCACCCACCATCCAACACCACCACCACCAACCAACATCCACCACCACCAACCAGCACACCACCATCCACAAAATAGCACCAACAGTAGCAAATTGTTGCTCCATACATCCTCCACACACCAACACACCATACATCAACCACCATCAACCAACAACTACCACCTCACTCCTCCACCAAACAACTATCCAACACGACAGCCACAGAACCACCATCACTCACAGCACCACCACAAACCTCCACCATTCAACACCAAGCACAACAACAAGTTGCTGCTTCAACGACTTGCACATAAAAAAATACTCCACCAAACTATCCATCACGACAACCACAACACCACCTTCAACCACAACACCACAAAACCAACGCAACACTAGAAGCAACACCTCACTCATCCACAGCAGTAGCTGTGAGCAGCAGCAACTGTGAGCAGCAGCAACAGCCAGCAAATAGCAGCAGCACATGCGCCTGGTTCAATTTCAATTTATAGTTGCTCAATTGTTTTGTACACACATATCAACCCATTAAAGATATCCTATCTATTTTTTTCCTTGACTATCATCTATACACATATCATAACAAGTATGGGCTGGTTCATATTGCAGCTGGGGATTTACTGAGGGTAGAAGTTGCTGCTGGAACAGAGAATGGGAAACGAGCCAAAGAATATATGGAAAAAGGGTCATTAGTCCCTGATGAAATTGTTGTCATGGTATACCTTTTGTGAATATGCAGTAGTGCTACTTTTCTAGTCACTGGCCTTGAATAAAACTATCTAGACATATCGTTAAAATCATTCAACTTTCAGATGGCGAAGGAGCACTTATTTCAGCCAGATGTGCAAGAAAATGGATGGCTGTTGAATGGATACTCTAGATGTTTGGGAGACGGAGTTCTTCAATCTGTGTAAGCATACATATGACATGTTGATCTATATATACCTGTAAGCATACATAGTTTATCTATATATACCTATAAGTGTATATCATGACATCCCATTTATGGCCTCATTTGTTAAGATATGGGTGGACTAGTCGTGATCTATATTTTACTTTTATGTTTAATCTATTTTCTAGTATATACTTACACTTATGAGACATGAAATAAGGACTTGCTTGATACTTACACATGTCCACACCATCTAGTCGTGATGGAAAAATTAAGTTTTTACAGGTCAATTCCCAACACATTAGCAATAGTCTGGAGTAACTAAGTGTTAATCAAGCACCCAGATCAAAAGCTAGAACTAGAATATAAAACTAATATTGAACACAAGAGAGGAAATATAATATTAAATACCTCATTTAAATGTTGAGTTCTTGGTGTGAAAGACGATGATGAAGATGTGCTTGGTGTGTGTAAAGAGTGGGACCCGAATGGGGATCCACTCAAATGATATAATACAAGAGCCATGTAACAATAAAGCAGCGGAAACAAAACTATTACAAAGTCACCTCATGATTCATTTATACACAAGCTCATCACCATAAAAGGTGAATTTACAAAAAAACTTGAACTATCTACAAATAAGCCCAGTACCAGAGGGTAACCTAGCCATTCCAAGCTATCCTTAGGTATAATTCTCTTTATATGATCTTCGAGCAACCTTGATCTTTAATGTACCTAAACCTGGGTGGAAAGGAACATCACCCAGAACATAGGAAACAACATAGAGGTCAGCTAAGGCTGAGTATGTACATATATAAAACATTCTGGGCATTATATAGGGTTTAAAGTACAAAAGAGATGTTCCCACAAGAAAAGGGGGCTAATTGCAATTAGGTATGTTCAAGAGAAAAGTAACAAAAGAAATGAAGCAAAAGAAATGAGGCATATTAAATTTAGATTACAAGCATGATAATAAAAGAGTGTCTTGCCATAACATTCATCTACAGATTCTTTTTGAAACAATAATATTTGCATGCATAACAATGTAGACTAAATATACCTAAAACATGGCCATAACACCATAGGATCATGGCCTAAAAATAAACAAGGGTGGAAACGCACACCCCGGGCGGAATACGCACGCCCTATATAAGTATGGTTGTACATAAGTACCACTATTCTAGATATTCTAGTCATACAAGCAGCATGCTATAATAGAGTGGCAAGACTTATCATTTTAGTCATTTTCAATAAAGGCAACATGGCAGGAGGGGTCCAATGACCCAAATGAGCATAATAATATAAATATCACAGAAACAAAAAGGAATTCATATCAGGAGCAATAAATGTCTAAGTATTTGGATTTTAAAAAGGATTTACAATTCAAGAGATGCCTCATTAAAAGAATGTAGATCTTAGTCAAATAATGCCCAAAATAAAATAGAGGATGTACATACCTGAACTTCACAGCTAAATCTTAACTCAATCTATATACTTGATCCACAAAGTTGAGTTTTCATCCTATGAATATATTAGATATGTTAGTCAAATCAAAGCATACATGTGTATCCACCCTATTATGCTATATTAAACCGTTATCCAAATTATTATCACTTAATGGTGTATTAGACCTTTGAATCTTATTAAGTGAATGTACCATTCATTAGATATATGCATTTTAGTTCTTGTATCCATATTTAGTCGTAGAAGTCAAATTTACATATATGCATTATTCCAATTAGGTTTTGTAGTATCATTCTCTTCCTAATAACATGTGTTTCTATATTCTTCCTGACATCATATTTAGTATGCTTATTAGTGTGTGTATACATATTCCATTATTTAGTTTTTGAACATGTCTTGAGTAGTAGTATTCGATGTATACATGTTTGATGTGGATTTTCACCCAAACTTACATTTACAAATACACATTCTTGTATACATTTTATGTGCCCTTCTACAAAAAAACTTGATCAACCTAGATAGGTGTATTTCCTAGACCCGTTTGTATTTCTAGTTTTCATTTCACTATATAAGAACTTAAAGAGGATTAGGTATATAAATGAATTGACTACTTTAGTCAATGTAATAAAGTTTATATGCCCATTCATGTACATCATTCGCTCCCATATCGTTATTATGTGTATAAACCCACTATTAAGTGTATAAACACACCGAGATTTTAGAATCCATGTATATTGTACTAAGTCATGACTGTATACATATTGGTATAGTTATAGATTACTAATAACTATATATTTTTTTTAGAACCTTGGATCTAGTGATATATTAGCATGTGTATAGATATGCTTTTGAACCTGATACATGTTACTATAATGGATTAATTATATAATGTCTTCTACATCTTAGACATTATATTTACTATTGATGTATTATCCGACAATATCATTATCCAATCAAGTTCTCAAGTTAAGTAATATAGGAAACAAGACCACATAAATAAAATACTTCAACTGACCTATAGACCCACTTGACTTTCGTTCATCCATGATGGATTGGACCTTCCCAAGGTAAGGGGCACAGCCTTGGACCAGTCGCAACTCAATTGTACATGATGACGGTCGATCTAACAGATTGCAAGATGACATGGAGGACTTGTACGATGGCTGAGCACGTCGTGGTGATGTTTTAAAGGTAGCATGTGCGGTGGTGATTGTGGTGGCTACTAACCGCAGGCGATCACTACTGGGTTGTCATCGGCCACTACAGAGCTAGGTGATGATGCTCTCTTGGCTACAACAGGACATTCGGATGTGTGGAGGAAGGAGAAATAAAGAGGAGGAAGGGAAGATGTGAAGGAGGAAAGGAGAGGCGAGGAAGGATACGACGGCGCCCAGGGATTGGGGTCAGAGTGGGCGGCTGTTGTGCCTGGTGGTTCTGCTCCATTGGTGTAGGACGCAATGTGACTTCCAGTACAGATGGTGGCAATGCTCATTGGCCTTGGTGGCTGGGCGCGAGGTGAGAAGGGATCAATACCAGTTCCGATGGGATTTGGTGAGGTCTATAGATCAGACATGACCTTGGTTGTTGGTCTGGTTCAATGTCTGTAAAGTTGTGGGAGTCTGAGCAATTTTGGTGGCGCTGCACTGGCGAGAAAGAAGAGGTCCTTGTTGGACACTGACCAGTAGCTGCGATGGTGGCATCTTTGTGTGGCCACGACAGCTGGTGTACCGGTTGAGGCACGCAACGACTTCGGGGAGAGGTAAAGGAGCGGTGAGTTGCGCAAGTAGTGGCATGACAGTTGTGGACATGCCTTCCAAACAGGCTATGGCGGCACCCTCTATGACTGGCTACGGCGGAACCCCTTGCAGCCAGAGCAGCTGGTGCAAGGAAGAAAAGGAGGCGGATGGGAAAAGGAGAAGAGGACCAATTGCAAACTGGATGTAAAGAGACAGGCTGACGTGGAAGCCTATCTCGAGGCCGCTGGTGGCGCTATCTACCAAGGTGATAAAGGGGCAGATCCGGGAGGGTGAGTACTGCTAGGGTTTAGGAATGTCCAACAGTGACGAAGAGGATTGGGGTGGCTGCGGGGAAGAAAAGGCGAGGAGGAAAAGAAGAAGGAAAGAGACGAGGAGGGAAATAGGAAAGGGAAGGGGAGGCTGAGCAAGCCCGCTCACCAACAAGAACTGGTCATCTGCAAAGTTAGGAGCGCAAGGCTAACGACGCAGAGAGGATGATGGTTGGGGGAGGCATTAGGAATTGGTCAATATAGGATAAGCGCACAAGATATTTAAGACTTGACCAAGCAATAAAATCAATGTAGCATTGTAATACTATATTAAACTCCTCCTTAATCACTCTAAGGGATCTATTTAATGTTCAATTAACCTCAAAATTGTTAGGTAGCCTAATTTGACGATAAGGAATCCGAATTTCATATTATTTTTGCAGTTGAAATCTTGTGGGTTACATTTATTTACATGTGAATTAAATACTCAATGTGGATATTCACTCGTATTTTATTATTCAAATAAGATGTAGTCCATCATACTCTCTCAATTCCTCCCACTCTTTAATCCTAGAGATATGCTAGACTATTAAACCAGAGTTGAAATCATTGTATTTACTAATTACTTATTACTATTTAATTTGTTTTGATTATTTACCCTAAGACATCACATATAGCTGACATTTGCGAATTCATGATATTATTTTACTCCAATGGATCCTAAAACATTTATATTTTAAGGGATAAGAGACTAGATATTGTCATGATTGGAAAGGACTTGGTAAAAGGGAGGGTTGACCTGAACCCAAATTTGGGTATGTTACAACACTCTACCCCTTAAAGAGGATTTCGTCCCCGAAATCCATCCACCACTAGACCTGAGTGCTAGTTTGTTCTACAGATCCTCATCTTCCATCACTTAAGTATGAAAACCAATCTTCATTTACAAAGTTCCCAATAGAACCATTTAGATTTTGACTGCTAACTTGGTGCACTACTTTTGTGTGTAAATAGCAATCCTCAAGAACCATGATTCCTATCATTGTTACTACTAAGGAGAATTTTCTTATCAACATTATCATCATCATCATCATAAACATCATTAACATCTTATTATCTAAAAGTGTCACGTGGGAAAAGCTCAGAAATTCCACCATCCTGAGTATGTTCATCCCATCCTATACTATATAGTCATCCCTATCATAAAATTATTAGCAGTTTGGTGTACAGAATATTGACTTGAGCTTTTAAATGATTTTTTTTACATACATACATCTATCAAGGATAACCCAAGATAATTTTTTTTTAAAATCTATTTTAATTGTCAAGGTAATTCTTATGACGGTAAGATTAGCAATGCTTGTCTGGGATTCTCAGTTTGATAGCCTTCACATATGTTTGACATTAATACTAGGATTTCTCCAGGTTTTACTTATTGTAACCAATATTAATCATGGTCATGCCTACAACTAGTTTGATTCCTAATGAATAAACTGTATGAAACTCCACCCCTTAAAAGGTTCAAACTATAACTTGGTACATAATCTGGAGGGGCAAAAGGGGTGGATCCACTATGTCTGGTATATACATATGAACTAACTATGTCAGTCTTAGGCCTAGGGTATTAGGGTTGAACATACCAACCAAGGATACTTCACTAAAGAGATCATCTATCTCAACTTCCTTGGGATGGCGACTTGGTTCAAAAAACCATCGATAAATTCTGAAAACTTTTCTTTTGTACATATAAATTGATAATGAAAATAAGTTTGTCGATGCAAAACTTGCGGTGAAAAATCCAAAATTGGCGCCAAAAACAATCGGGGAACCAAGTCAACCACATATCACAACCTGACACATACACTACTATCCTATGATCACTTCCTCCTCCAAAAGGGTCTGATCCTCCTATCTCCAAAAAGATCATACAACTATTCTCTAATATGTAAGCATGAGAGAGAGAAGGGTTTCTTATTACTCACGGTCAACCCCAAACAAAATCTATGAAAGCATGACATTCCACCAATCCCCATGTCATTCTTAAGCATAACTGACACAACCTCATCACAAGACCTAAGGGAGTCATAAGATCATCCAATCATTATAGGAAGGAAATTGAGATTTTCCCAATACTAGTTGGTTTACATTTATAGTGCCTTCTGAAGATAATGTAACCCTCCGCAGCCAAGCTATTCATCTTCAATCATTGGATAAACAAATCACACTATGTGATATGAGAGAGATGATTACTCATGGGTATCTACTGAAACTTGTAGCTTTCTTAGTAAACTATAAATATAAGGCATGACAAGCTCAATGAAAATGGTATCCAATTCTTACATGGATTTAGGTAGATCTATGTGTGACATACTCCATATTGAAGTCAAGACATTCCTAAGTATAATATATCTAATTAGTTCAATCACCTACTATCCATGTAATCATCAACATGTTTCCACCCATGCCTTAGTTATATATATGTCATCGATACATGCTTCCATACATACCAAGTTCTCCTAGTGGGCATATCTGAGACATGCTAGACAAACAACTAGAATAGAGCTAATAAGGGAATTAGGGTTAAGCCCATATACTAGTGTTCGATTCCACCTACATCTTAACACTAAACTATATTTCCATACGGTGGGAAAATTAAGTTTAATAACCAGAAGAGTCGACCCCTATTTAGGGAAATTTATTTATCCATATGGGGTGTTGGGTGAACTACGGTTCTAAAAATCAAAGTCTCAACCATTAGTGGTTTGGGGAGTGAAAGTGACCAATTTAATCATGGGTTAAACCCTGATTGGCATTCCACCACTAGCAATTAGGTGTATCAACAACCTCTAAAAGTCACCTATTTAATTAAGGGTCAACCTAGGATAACTTGAAATAGTCAAGTTACCGACTGCTTAGGCTCTGATACCATTTTGTAAAGAGTGGGACCCGAATGGGGATCCACTCAAATGATATAATACAAGAGCCATGTAACAATAAAGCAGCGGAAACAAAACTATTACAAAGTCACCTCATGATTCATTTATACACAAGCTCATCACCATAAAAGGTGAATTTACAAAAAACTTGAACTATCTACAAATAAGCCCAGTAGCAGAGGGTAACCTAGCCATTCCAAGCTATCCTTAGGTATAATTCTCTTTATATGATCTTCGAGCAACCTTGATCTTTAATGTACCTAAACCTGGGTGGAAAGGAACATCACCCAGAACATAGGAAACAACATAGAGGTCAGCGAAGGCTGAGTATGTACATATATAAAACATTCTAGGCATTATATAGGGTTTAAAGTACAAAAGAGATGTTCCCACAAGAAAAGGGGGCTAATTTCAATTAGGTATGTTCAAGAGAAAAGTAACAAAAGAAATGAAGCAAAAGAAATGAGGCATATTAAATTCAGATTACAAGCATGATAATAAAAGAGTGTCTTGCCATAACATTCATCTACAGATTCTTTTTGAAACAATAATATTTGCATGCATAACAATGTAGACTAAATATACCTAAAACAGGGCCATAACACCATAGGATCATGGCCTAAAAATAAACAAGGGTGGAAACGCACACCCCGGGCGGAATACGCACGCCCTATATAAGTATGGTTGTACATAAGTACCACTATTCTAGATATTCTAGTCATACAAGCAGCATGCTATAATAGAGTGGCAAGACTTATCATTTTAGTCATTTTCAATAAAGGCAACATGGCAGGAGGGGTCCAATGACCCAAATGAGCATAACAATATAAATATCACAGAAACAAAAAAGAATTCATATCAGGAGCAATAAATGTCTAAGTATTTGGATTTTAAAAAGGATTTACAATTCAAGAGATGCCTCATTAAAAGAATGTAGATCTTAGTCAAATAATGCCCAAAATAAAATAGAGGATGTACATACCTGAACTTCACAGCTAAATCTTAACTCAATCTATATACTTGATCCACAAAGTTGAGTTTTCATCCTATGAATATATTAGATATGTTAGTCAAATCAAAGCATACATGTGTATCCACCCTATTATGCTATATTAAACCGTTATCCAAATTATTATCACTTAATGGTGTGTTAGACCTTTGAATCTTATTAAGTGAATGTACCATTCATTAGATATATGCATTTTAGTTCTTGTATCCATATTTAGTCGTAGAAGTCAAATTTACATATATGCATTATTCCAATTAGGTTTTGTAGTATCATTCTCTTCCTAATAACATGTGTTTCTATATTCTTCCTGACATCATATTTAGTATGCTTATTAGTGTGTGTATACATATTCCATTATTTAGTTTTTGAACATGTCTTGAGTAGTAGTATTCGATGTATACATGTTTGATGTGGATTTTCACCCAAACTTACATTTACAAATTCACATTCTTGTACACATTTTATGTGCCCTTCTACAAAAAAACTTGATCAACCTAGATAGGTGTATTTCCTAGACCCGTTTGTATTTCTAGTTTTCATTTCACTATATAAGAACTTAAAGAGGATTAGGTATATAAATGAATTGACTACTTTAGTCAATGTAATAAAGTTTATATGCCCATTCATGTACATCATTCGCTCCCATATCATTATTATGTGTATAAACCCACTATTAAGTGTATAAACACACCGAGATTTTAGAATCCATGTATATTGTACTAAGTCATGACTGTATACATATTGGTATAGTTATAGATTACTAATAACTATATTTTTTTTAGAACCTTCGATCTAGTGATATATTAGCATGTGTATAGATATGCTTTTGAACCTGATACATGTTACTATAATGGATTAATTATATAATGTCTTCTACATCTTAGACATTATATTTACTATTGACGTATTATCCGACAATATCATTATCCAATCAAGTTCTCAAGTTAAGTAATATAGGAAACAAGACCACATAAATAAAATACTTCAACTGACCTATAGACCCACTTGACTTTCGTTCATCCATGATGGATTGGACCTTCCCAAGGTAAGGGGCACAACCTTGGACCAGTCGCAACTCAATTGTACATGATGACGGTCGATCTAACAGATTGCAAGATGACATGGAGGACTTGTACGATGGTTGAGCACGTCGTGGTGATGTTTTAAAGGTAGCATGTGCGGTGGTGATTGTGGTGGCTACTAACCGCAGGCGATCACTACTGGGTTGTCATCGGCCACTACAGAGCTAGGTGATGATGCTCTCTTGGCTACAACAGGACATTCGGATGTGTGGAGGAAGGAGAAATAAAGAGGAGGAAGGGAAGATGTGAAGGAGGAAAGGAGAGGTGAGGAAGGATACGACGGCGCCCAGGGATTGGGGTCAGAGTGGGCGGCTGCTGTTCCTGGTGGTTCTGCTCCATTGGTGTAGGACGCAATGTGACTTCCAGTACAGATGGTGGCAATGCTCATTGGCCTTGGTGGCTGGGCGCGAGGTGAGAAGGGATCAATACCAGTTCTGATGGGATTTGGTGAGGTCTATAGATCAGCCATGACCTTGGTTGTTGGTCCGGTTCAATGTCTGTAAAGTTGTGGGAGTCTGAGCAATTTTGGTGGCGCTGCACTGGCGAGAAAGAAGAGGTCCTTGTTGGACACTGACCAGTAGCTGCGATGGTGGCATCTTTGTGTGGCCACGACAGCTGGTGTACCGGTTGAGGCACGCAACGACTTCGGGGAGAGGTAAAGGAGCGGTGAGTTGCGCAAGTAGTGGCATGACAGTTGTGGACATGCCTTCCAAACAGGCTATGGCGGCACCCTCTATGACTGGCTACGGCGGAACCCCTTGCAGCCAGAGCAGCTGGTGCAAGGAAGAAAAGGAGGCGGATGGGAAAAGGAGAAGAGGACCAATTGCAAACTGGATGTAAAGAGACAGGCTGACGTGGAAGCCTATCTCGAGGCCGCTGGTGGCGCTTTCTACCAAGGTGATAAAGGGGCAGATCTGGGAGGGTGAGTACTGCTAGGGTTTAGGAATGTCCAACAGTGACGAAGAGGATTGGGGTGGCTGCGGGGAAGAAAAGGCGAGGAGGAAAAGAAGAAGGAAAGAGACGAGGAGGGAAATAGGAAAGGGAAGGGGAGGCTGAGCAAGCCCGCTCACCAACAAGAACTGGTCATCCGCAAAGTTAGGAGCGCAAGGCTAACGACGCAGAGAGGACGATGGTTGGGGGAGGCATTAGGAATTGGTCAATATAGGATAAGCGCACAAGATATTTAAGACTTGACCAAGCAATAAAATCAATGTAGCATTGCAATACTATATTAAACTCCTCCTTAATCACTCTAAGGGATCTATTTAATGTTCAATTAACCTCAAAATTGTTAGGTAGCCTAATTTGACGATAAGGAATCCGAATTTCATATTATTTTTGCAGTTGAAATCTTGTGGGTTACATTTATTTACATGTGAATTAAATACTCAATGTGGATATTCACTCGTATTTTATTATTCAAATAAGATGTAGTCCATCATACTCTCTCAATTCCTCCCACTCTTTAATCCTAGAGATATGCTAGACTATTAAACCAGAGTTGAAATCATTGTATTTACTAATTACTTATTACTATTTAATTTGTTTTGATTATTTACCCTAAGACATCACATATAGCTGACATTTGCGAATTCATGATATTATTTTACTCCAATGGATCCTAAAACATTTATATTTTAAGGGATAAGAGACTAGATATTGTCATGATTGGAAAGGACTTGGTAAAAGGGAGGGTTGACCTGAACCCAAATTTGGGTATGTTACAACACTCTACCCCTTAAAGAGGATTTCGTCCCCGAAATCCATCCACCACTAGACCTGAGTGCTAGTTTGTTCTACATATCCTCATCTTCCATCACTTAAGTATGAAAACCAATCTTCATTTACAAAGTTCCCAATAGAACCATTTAGATTGTGACTGCTAACTTGGTGCACTACTTTTGTGTGTAAATATCAATCCTCAAGAACCATGATTCCTATCATTGTTACTACTAAGGAGAATTTGCTTATCAACATTATCATCATCATCATCATAAACATCATTAACATCTTATTATCTAAAAGTGTCACGTGGGAAAAGCTCAGAAATTCCACCATCCTGAGTATGTTCATCCCAGTCTATACTATATAGTCATCCCTATCATAAAATTATTAGCAGTTTGGTGTACAGAATATTGACTTGAGCTTTTAAATGATTTTTTTTTACATACATACATCTATCAAGGATAACCCAAGATAATTTTTTTTAAATCTATTTTAATTGTCAAGGTAATTCTTATGAGTGTAAGATTAGCAATGCTTGTCTGGGATTCTCAGTTTGATAGCCTTCACATATGTTTGACATTAATACTAGGATTTATCCAGGTTTTACTTATTGTAACCACTATTAATCATGGTCATGCCTACAACTAGTTTGATTCCTAATGAATAAACTGTATGAAACTCCACCCCTTAAAAGGTTCAAACTATAACTTGGTACATAATCTGGAGGGGCAAAAGGGGTGGATCCACTATGTCTGGTATATACATATGAACTAACTATGTCAGTCTTAGGCCTAGGGTATTAGGGTTGAACATACCAACCAAGGATACTTCACTAAAGAGATCATATATCTCAACTTCCTTGGGATGGCGACTTGGTTCAAAAAACCATCGATAAATTCTGAAAACTTTTCTTTTGTACATATAAATTGATAATGAAAATAAGTTTGTCGATGCAAAACTTGCGGTGAAAAATCCAAAATTGGCGCCAAAAACAATCGGGGAACCAAGTCAACCACCTATCACAACCTGACACATACACTACTATCCTATCATCACTTCCTCCTCCAAAAGGGTCTGATCCTCCTATCTCCAAAAAGATCATACAACTATTCTCTAATATGTAAGCGTGAGAGAGAGAAGGGTTTCTTATTACTCACGGTCAACCCCAAACAAAATCTATGAAAGCATGACATTCCACCAATCCCCATGTCATTCTTAAGCATAACTGACACAACCTCATCACAAGACCTAAGGGAGTCATAAGATCATCCAATCATTATAGGAAGGAAATTGAGATTTTCCCAATACTAGTTGGTTTACATTTATAGTGCCTTCTGAAGATAATGTAACCCTCCGCAGCCAAGCTATTCATCTTCAATCATTGGATAAACAAATCACACTATGTGATATGAGAGAGATGATTACTCATGGGTATCTACTGAAACTTGTAGCTTTCTTAGTAAACTATAAATATAAGGCATGACAAGCTCAATGAAAATGGTATCCAATTCTTACATGGATTTAGGTAGATCTATGTGTGACATACTCCATATTGAAGTCAAGACATTCCTAAGTATAATATAGCTAATTAGTTCAATCACCTACTATCCATGTAATCATCAACATGTTTCCACCCATGCCTTAGTTATATATATGTCATCGATACATGCTTCCATACATACCAAGTTCTCCTAGTGGGCATATCTGAGACATGCTAGACAAACAACTAGAATAGAGCTAATAAGGGAATTAGGGTTAAGCCCATATACTAGTGTTCGATTCCACCTACATCTTAACACTAAACTATATTTCCATACGGTGGGAAAATTAAGTTTAATAACCAGAAGAGTCGACCCCTATTTAGGGAAATTTATTTATCCATATGGGGTGTTGGGTGAACTACGGTTCTAAAAATCAAAGTCTCAACCATTAGTGGTTTGGGGAGTGAAAGTGACCAATTTAATCATGGGTTAAACCCTGATTAGCATTCCACCACTAGCAATTAGGTGTATCAACAACCTCTAAAAGTCACCTATTTAATTAAGGGTCAACCTAGGATAACTTGAAATAGTCAAGTTACCGACTGCTTAGGCTCTGATACCATTTTGTAAAGAGTGGGACCCGAATGGGGATCCACTCAAATGATATAATACAAGAGCCATGTAACAATAAAGCAGCGGAAACAAAACTATTACAAAGTCACCTCATGATTCATTTATACACAAGCTCATCACCATAAAAGGTGAATTTATAAAAAACTTGAACTATCTACAAATAAGCCCAGTAGCAGAGGGTAACCTAGCCATTCCAAGCTATCCTTAGGTATAATTCTCTTTATATGATCTTCGAGCAACCTTGATCTTTAATGTACCTAAACCTGGGTGGAAAGGAACATCACCCAGAACATAGGAAACAACATAGAGGTCAGCGAAGGCTGAGTATGTACATATATAAAACATTCTGGGCATTATATAGGGTTTAAAGTACAAAAGAGATGTTCCCACAAGAAAAGGGGGCTAATTGCAATTAGGTATGTTCAAGAGAAAAGTAGAAAAAGAAATGAAGCAAAAGAAATGAGGCATATTAAATTCAGATTACAAGCATGATAATAAAAGAGTGTCTTGCCATAACATTCATCTACAGATTCTTTTTGAAACAATAATATTTGCATGCATAACAATGTAGACTAAATATACCTAAAACAGGGCCATAACACCATAGGATCATGGCCTAAAAATAAACAAGGGTGGAAACGCACACCCCGGGCGGAATACGCACGCCCTAGATAAGTATGGTTGTACATAAGTACCACTATTCTAGATATTCTAGTCATACAAGCAGCATGCTATAATAGAGTGGCAAGACTTATCATTTTAGTCATTTTCAATAAAGGCAACATGGCAGGAGGGGTCCAATGACCCAAATGAGCATAACAATATAAATATCATAGAAACAAAAAGGAATTCATATCAGGAGCAATAAATGTCTAAGTATTTGGATTTTAAAAAGGATTTACAATTCAAGAGATGCCTCATTAAAAGAATGTAGATCTTAGTCAAATAATGCCCAAAATAAAATAGAGGATGTACATACCTGAACTTCACAGCTAAATCTTAACTCAATCTATATACTTGATCCACAAAGTTGATTTTTCATCCTATGAATATATTAGATATGTTAGTCAAATCAAAGCATACATGTGTATCCACCCTATTATGCTATATTAAACCGTTATCCAAATTATTATCACTTAATGGTGTGTTAGACCTTTGAATCTTATTAAGTGAATGTACCATTCATTAGATATATGCATTTTAGTTCTTGTATCCATATTTAGTCGTAGAAGTCAAATTTACATATATGCATTATTCCAATTAGGTTTTGTAGTATCATTCTCTTCCTAATAACATGTGTTTCTATATTCTTCCTGACATCATATTTAGTATGCTTATTAGTGTGTGTATACATATTCCATTATTTAGTTTTTGAACATGTCTTGAGTAGTAGTATTCGATGTATACATGTTTGATGTGGATTTTCACCCAAACTTACATTTACAAATACACATTCTTGTACACATTTTATGTGCCCTTCTACAAAAAAACTTGATCAACCTAGATAGGTGTATTTCCTAGACCCGTTTGTATTTCTAGTTTTCATTTCACTATATAAGAACTTAAAGAGGATTAGGTATATAAATGAATTGACTACTTTAGTCAATGTAATAAAGTTTATATGCCCATTCATGTACATCATTTGCTCCCATATCGTTATTATGTGTATAAACCCACTATTAAGTGTATAAACACACCGAGACTTTAGAATCCATGTATATTGTACTAAGTCATGACTGTATACATATTGGTATAGTTATAGATTACTAATAACTATATATATTTTTTTTAGAACCTTCGATCTAGTGATATATTAGCATGTGTATAGATATGCTTTTGAACCTGATACATGTTACTATAATGCATTAATTATATAATGTCTTCTACATCTTAGACATTATATTTACTATTGATGTATTATCCGACAATATCATTATCCAATCAAGTTCTCAAGTTAAGTAATATAGGAAACAAGACCACATAAATAAAATACTTCAACTGACCTATAGACCCACTTGACTTTCGTTCATCCATGATGGATTGGACCTTCCCAAGGTAAGGGGCACAGCCTTGGACCAGTCGCAACTCAATTGTACATGATGACGGTCGATCTAACAGATTGCAAGATGACATGGAGGACTTGTACGATGGCTGAGCACGTCGTGGTGATGTTTTAAAGGTAGCATGTGCGGTGGTGATTGTGGTGGCTACTAACTGCAGGCGATCACTACTGGGTTGTCATCGGCCACTACAGAGCTAGGTGATGATGCTCTCTTGGCTACAACAGGACATTCGGATGTGTGGAGGAAGGAGAAATAAAGAGGAGGAAGGGAAGATGTGAAGGAGGAAAGGAGAGGCGAGGAAGGATACGACGGCGCCCATGGATTGGGGTCAGAGTGGGCGGCTGCTGTGCCTGGTGGTTCTTCTCCATTGGTGTAGGATGCAATGTGACTTCCAGTACAGATGGTGGCAATGCTCATTGGCCTTGGTGGCTGGGCGCGAGGTGAGAAGGGATCAATACCAGTTCTGATGGGATTTGGTGAGGTCTATAGATCAGCCATGACCTTGGTTGTTGGTCTGGTTCAATGTCTGTAAAGTTGTGGGAGTCTGAGCAATTTTGGTGGCGCTGCACTGGCGAGAAAGAAGAGGTCCTTGTTGGACACTGACCAGTAGCTGCGATGGTGGCATCTTTGTGTGGCCACGACAGCTGGTGTACCGGTTGAGGCACGCAACGACTTCGGGGAGAGGTAAAGGAGCGGTGAGTTGCGCAAGTAGTGGCATGACAGTTGTGGACATGCCTTCCAAATAGGCTATGGCGGAACCCTCTATGACTGGCTACGGCGGAACCCCTTGCAGCCAGAGCAGCTGGTGCAACGAAGAAAAGGAGGCGGATGGGAAAAGGAGAAGAGGACCAATTGCAAACTGGATGTAAAGAGACAGGCTGACGTGGAAGCCTATCTCGAGGCCGCTGGTGGCTCTTTCTACCAAGGTGATAAAGGGGCAGATCTGGGAGGGTGAGTACTGCTAGGGTTTAGGAATGTCCAACAGTGATGAAGAGGATTGGGGTGGTTGCGGGGAAGAAAAGGCGAGGAGGAAAAGAAGAAGGAAAGAGATGAGGAGGGAAATAGGAAAGGGAAGGGGAGGCTGAGCAAGCCCGCTCACCAACAAGAACTGGTCATCCGCAAAGTTAGGAGCGCAAGGCTAACGACGCAGGGAGGATGATGGTTGGGGGCGGCATTAGGACTTGGTCAATATAGGATAAGCGCACAAGATATTTAAGACTTGACCAAGCAATAAAATCAATGTAGCATTGTAATACTATATTAAACTCCTCCTTAATCACTCTAAGGGATCTATTTAATGTTCAATTAACCTCAAAATTGTTAGGTAGCCTAATTTGACGATAAGGAATCCGAATTTCATATTATTTTTGCAGTTGAAATCTTGTGGGTTACATTTATTTACATGTGAATTAAATACTCAATGTGGATATTCACTCGTATTTTATTATTCAAATAAGATGTAGTCCATCATACTCTCTCAATTCCTCCCACTCTTTAATCCTAGAGATATGCTAGACTATTAAACCAGAGTTGAAATCATTGTATTTACTAATTACTTATTACTATTTAATTTGTTTTGATTATTTACCCTAAGACATCACATATAGCTGACATTTACGAATTCATGATATTATTTTACTCCAATGGATCCTAAAACATTTATATTTTAAGGGATAAGAGACTAGATATTGTCATGATTGGAAAGGACTTGGTAAAAGGGAGGGTTGACCTGAACCCAAATTTGGGTATGTTACAGTGTGCTCTGCATTTCAGGATGACTTTGTCGATTATTACTAGAAGTAGGGAACCAACTTTCAACTGTAGCCTTTAATAAAGTGTACTTGTTAATATTCTTATGTGTATGAATATTAAAAATAATATATAGTTGTTATGAGGTACCTGTGGCTGAAAGATTAGTGGATGTCCATTGCTAGCACTTTGCATGGGAGCCATGAATCCAAAAGAACTAATGTCAACCCATTGTGTGGAAAGCCTGCCTACTCCATTCTCCCTTGAATTGCCTTGTATGGAAAGCATGCCTACTCCAGTCTCCCTTGAATTTCTATGTCTAGAAAGTTTGCCTAAGCCATCCCCGCTTGAATTATTTTGCCTGGAAAACATGCCTACATCTGCACCACCACTTGTATTGTCTTGTATGTGAAAAGAACCCACACCCGACCTATTTGTGCCACTTTGCATGTGTAAGACACTTGCAGTAGTCCGATTGGGGTATCCAGCTGCACAATCAACATTAATACCGCCATCCTATAACAAATAGATCAATAATGTCAAAAAAAAATTATATATTACATTGACATAGACAACTAAATCTAAGTTACCTGTGATTGATTATACCAAGTCATTATTTGGGAGACGGAGTTCTTCAATCCATTTACTATTTCTTCAAGTTCCTTAAGTTTATCCTGAAATAGAAAACAAATTACAAACATCGATCTAATAGACTGGTTGTAATTAATAATTCAAGTTTAGTTTTAATCCAACATACATCCTTTGCATTGCTTTCCTCAAGAAGCATTTCATATCTTATACGGGCAACTTTTCCCCTATGTCCTATCTCTTGGTCCCCAATTCCAACACCTCAGATCCTAGCCTTTTTGGAAAGATTTAAAACTAACAAATAAGCTTCACGTGTTAGATTATCAACACTTCTAGGATCTATTTCTTCTTGGTTTGCTACTTGGTTTTTCACAATATCAGATATTTCAAGCTATAATTAGAAAGCATCATAAAAGGAAATCTTAAATTTAGATATCTGAGCATATGTAGCTTTGTAGACATCATAGGAAAGAAAATATCCATTTTCTAACCACTTGTGGGATTTTGTCGTAAACGTTTTCCAAAAATTTGTTAAGAGACACAACGGGTTGATCTTCGCTGACCTACACATGATAGATAACATAATCATATGTTCAACTCCTACTAAGAAAGACAAGTGTCCATTATTAATACCATTTCTGCCCGATAACAACTCCATGGCTTTGATCCTATGGTATGATCCATCACTTTTTTTTGCTCTGTTTGCCTTGTTGATCTCGGGAATTTTCTAAACCATAAGAAACATATAATTAGAAAAAGTAGATAGGTATACATGCAAGTTATATGAAACCATTGTACCTTAGACTTCTCGGTTCCCCATTCTTTAACAAGATTTTTAAACTGGTCCATATCTATGGAAGCATTTTTCTCAACTTTCTTCATCATCAATTCTGGTTCAATCTTGTACTTTTCATAGTAATCTTTCTTTACACGTGCCCTCCACACTGATATCCCGTTGCTAATGTGTTCATCAATGTGATTCCATGCATTAGGGTGACTGCCAAAATTGAAGTATTTCTAAAAACATAGAAAATATTACTTTAGATATAACAATCATACAATTTGTTGGTCTTTTTATGAAAAAGATTACTTCAATAAATGATTTTCTATCTGCAAAAGCTTGTTATGGTTGTTCGTTCTACTTCAAGTCTAGATGTCATATGTGTGGTTTCCTTGCTAGCATATGACAATAATGATTCAATTTGGCACCATTCTCCCCAATAGCATTTCCTTCATTATCCCATTGGACCTTGTGAC
This sequence comes from Alisma plantago-aquatica, assembly GCA_963693085.1. NCBI lineage: Eukaryota > Viridiplantae > Streptophyta > Magnoliopsida > Alismatales > Alismataceae > Alisma > Alisma plantago-aquatica. Next base: position 569,529,561 of record OY856410.1, read on the forward strand.
GTGCCTCCCCTTTCTTAGGAAGTAGGCTTTGCTCACTTGCATGCCCACATCCATAATTCCTATTCTCCTATTCATCCTCAACATTTTGTTCAACTGTTACATCATTTTTAATATTGTTGGACAGTAGAGTAGGTTCATCCTCACAATTTTCTACAGTTGTGGAGGGAGGGACAACAGAAGGTTGACCGGGTGTGATGTTAAAACTAGATCTAATGATTCTTCTTCCTATCATCCTTTAACTGACAAGAAAAAAAATAGATTATTAGAGCAGAAATGTTAGTAACAAAAATAATAGCTGCATTTGAAAAACAAATAAATTGCGTAGAATATGAGACACCTACATATGAATATTCAGCATTTGAAAAACAAATAAGTTGTAGAGTACCTTGGTTTCATATCCCAAAAAAGAATAATGATGAGTTATAATGATGTCCTACTTGCTGGTATATGAAACAAGACTAAATAAATTGCAAAGAATATGCATATAGTAACAGTTTGCCAAAAAATGCAATAAAAGATATTCCCTAAATAAATTATCTTGGACTTGCAAACAAAATAATTTGATGAAAATAGAAAGATTAATGAACGAAACATTAGCCCCGTCATGCTTTTTTGTTAGTTCTATCAACAAAAGATCCCTCGGTATCTCTCCTCGTCCAAGATACATCATTAGTTACACCACCATCAATAGCTTCAAATTGTAAACCAGTCAAATAATTCTCAATAAGAGGTACTTCAGAATAATCTTTAGGAGGATGCTTTAGCACTGTGCACCAATCATCAGCATTAGGATCCTTCACATAAAAGCATTACAATGCTTGAGAAGCCCGGATAAAGGGTTCCTCTTTTCTTTTTATCCTTGAAGTGTTGATTTGTGTGAATCCATATTCATCAATTCGCAACCCGTTAGAAGTGCTTTCATCATACCAAGAACATCTGAACTACGGAACTTTGATTTCTGGACCATAAGTTAGCTCAATAACCTCCTCTAAGTAGCCATAGTACGTGACTTGAGCATTTATAGGATTTCTATCTCTACCACTTGAATAACTTGAAGTGTCGGCACACAAGTACACTCCACTATTTTGTGTAGTACATGTACTTTCAATGTGCTTTGAATGGAAATGATATCCATTGACCGAAAACCTTCATAAGACATTCCCTCAGCACAAGGGCCTTGGGATAACCATCTAAACTCCTCGCTAATACTGTTTGGCCTAATCTCTCACATTTGCATTACCTTCATTAAAAAGGTAAAACATTAATGTAATCTACACTAACTTGAACATTAAGAGTGACAACAATATTTATGTTTTAGACTTACATGCTCTTTCAACCACTTAGAAAACTCTTTTGCATGTTTTGTTTCTAGAGTCTGTGGGGCAATGTTGGGTTCCATATCTTGAAGAATAAACATGTGTTCATTGCTTTGTAAGAAGTGTCTAAATTAATGTACAACAAATATAATATAGTTTAGCAAGAATTATATGACGTAAATCTTACCTTCTGTAAACATCCAATTCCTCTTTATTGAAAAGGACATAATGATGGGCTTGTTCCAAAGTGTGGATGTCAAAATTCCTTGACACTCCAACTCTAATTGGAGATCCATCAACATTATGAGGAGTGTGGTTGAGTTTTGTCTCAAAATTAGGCAAGTACCTAGCACAAAATGTCAAACTTTCTTTAGCTAAATAGCCACTAGCAATAGAACCAGCCGGTTTAGCTTTGTTTCTGACATACTTCTTCAATTTCTTCAAGTATCTCTCTATTGGTTACATCCACCTAGTTCGGACAGATCCAGCAAGCCTGACTTCATAAGCTAAATGAATGGGCAAATGCATCATGATGGCGAAGAAAGAAGGAGGGAAGATTCTCTCCAACTGGAAAAGAGTGACAACAATTTCTTGTTCCAATTCTTTGAATTCATCCACATCAATAGCGTTAGAGCAAAGCTTGTTGAAAAATGAGCATAAATTAGCAATAGGCTTGTACACATCTAAGCTTATGCAATGTCTCAAGGAAACAGGTAGAAGTTGATGCATAAGAACATGACAATCATGACTTTTCAGCCCAATAAGTTTTCAATCAGATTTGCTAACACACCTAGATATGTTAGAAGAATAGCCATTAGGAACTTTCATCTTTTCTAAAACAGATAGGAACTTATCTTTCTACGCATTAGTCATAGTGTAAGATGTTAGAGGCAAGTAATATCGATCACATGCATCTACCGGCCATAAATCTCTTTGAATGCGCATTTTCTTCATATCTTGACGAGCTTGTAAGTTGTCTTTACTTTTCTTAGAATCGCCCAGTAATGTGTTTAAAATGTTTTCGCACACATTCTTTTCTATGTGCATCACGTCCAAATTGTGTCTAACAGATATATACTTCCAATAAGGTAGCTAAAAAAAGATGCTTATCTTATTCCAACCTGGAGGTAATGGTGGAATTTGATCTCCATGCCTCTTGTGCTTATTTGTTTTACCAAATGTGATATTTTCATTACCATCAAATTTCTTCAATATATCTTCTCCAGATAGTGTCTTAGGTGGAAGGTGAAAATCTTTTTCGCCATCAAAATTTTTCCGATCACGTCTATATGGATGATTCATTGGAAGAAAATGTTGATGGAAACCATAGCATTGCTTTTTCCCAAACTTCTACCATTTTGATACAGTCTCCACATTACAACAAGGACATCCCAAATCTTTCTTACCTTTAGTGCTCCAACCAGATAAGTCACCATATGCTGGAAAATCGTTAATGGTCCATAAAATCATTTCCGCATAGTGAAATTCCTTTTTCTATATGCATCATAAATTTTGACTCCAAGCTCCCAAAGTAGTTGCAGCTCCTCAATTAATGGCTCCAAGTATACATCAAGGTCATTGCCAACCATATGTGGACCTGGAATTAATAGGGACATCATAATAAATTATTCTTTCATAAGAATCCAGGGCGGAAGATTGAGACGTGTCACCAACACAGGCCAGATGCTATGTGATGCACCCATATTGCCAAATGCATTAAAACCATCAGTTGCTAATGCCAGTCTAATATTGTGGGGTTCAGCAGCAAAGTATGGGGACCTGGCATCAATAGACAACCATTCCGGTGTGTCTGAAGGATGATGAACAAGACCATCCTTTCCTTTTCCTTCTAATGGCCGAATCATATCTTTAGAAACAGATGAAGACATATACAACCTCTCTAATCGATCTATCAAAGGGAAGTGATACATGAACTTCGCAACTACATTTTTTTTCCTTTTGTTTGTATTTCTTTTTGCTCCATCGTGAAGCACCACAAGTATCACAATTTTCTTTTGAAGCTGCTTCTTTGTGATAAAGCATGCAATTATTTGTACATACATCTATAGTAGTATGATCAAGTCGTAAATCCTTCACGATCGCATTTGTTTCATAGTACGTCTCTGAGAATAGATAATTTTCTTCTGGAAATCCTAAAATAATCAGTTGTAATAACTTTGTGAAAGAATCATTGGACCATCCAGATTCCTCCTTCAGATATAGCAAGGCAACCAAATAGGATAGCTTAGAATGACTTGTGCATTCTTTATAGAGTGGTTGATTAGCCTCTTTTAGTAGCTTGTAAAATCTTTGTGCGTCTAAATTTGCAAGTTCCTCTGTAGCTTCAGTAGAATGGTCGTTTTTTGTATCACCCATTCCAAACAAATCCCCCATCATCTGATGCATATTTTCAGTGCTAGGCACATTTGGTGCCAAAACAGGATTGCTCCTACCAATCACCTCCCCATGAAACATCCAAACATCATAGCTATGCACAAATCCTTTTTTTAATACATGTGAGAATACCTCATCCTCTATTTTAAGGTATCTGTTTAAACATACCTTGTAGGGACATATTAATTTCCCCTGTCTAGATGGTCTCCGATGGAGAAGAGCAAACTCAATGAACTTTCGTAACCCTTCCTTGAATACATCACTTCACACTCTATTCCCAATATACATCCAACTCTGATCTATTAGAAAATTCATCTATATGAGGGAATATATAAAATAAGTTAAGCACACATTATAAGAAATACACACACACACAAACAAACACAGATATATATCTATATCTATATCTATATCTATATATATATATATATATATATTCAAATACTTGTCAAAATTGAAGCAATGGCAGACATGATTGTGGAACTGATAGTGAAGCCACATTAGAGAGCCAATAATAATATAAAAAACTATTGGACTTTAATCGGGTGAAGGAATAAGAGACTTGGTTCTACAATGATGACTAAGAGGAAAGTATTTGACATGCAAGTTTGGAGAGTACCCATCAATACCATTATAACTTGTCTATTCCTTCTTTATTGTGTTCAATACATTTTTATTTTATATTAGGAAGGTACTATTATGGGATGGGATGGGATGACCTATACGACTTTACTCAACTTATGTATATTTGTTTGTCCAATTGAGAAGTTGTTGATCTTAATGCTAGATACAACTGATTATTAGTATTATATCTCTATAAATCCTTGTACTAGATCCACAATTAGTATATTAGTATAGTGATAGAGTTTTGTATTTGTATATCCACTTATTAGATTTACATTATGTGGGTGCATGTTTTTTGAGCCATACAAACTACTGATGAAGATGGGTCCATCCAAATTTTAACGATTTGATTTACTCTTAACAAGCTGAATAAATAGAAAATAAATAAATCATGGGGATCAATTCACTATGCACACTCACAAACATGGTTTTAAAAAATGCACCTCGAGGCAAGGAGACCTCCAGTATGCCTTGAGGCTTAAGCCGTAGTCTGCCAGTGAGAGATGTGTGCCTCTATTTCTGCGAGGTGTCTTGAGGCGTTAGAGGCATTTGTGATGCGTAAGCCTCAGACTCTATGTTTAAAAAAAGCATATATTATCCTATTTTGGGCTTAATAAAGGCTAAATTATCCCAAAGTTGTATATATAGATATATGTATGTGCATATCTATATATTTGTATGTTTGTTTGTTAACAACTATGTATATTTGACTACTTTTATCATTATATGTTGCATGTATGTACACATTCATTTGTGTATGTGTATATATATGCATCTGTGTATAATTATAACTATATTTATATGTATAGATGTGTATCTATATATACATGTGTGTTTGTAATGGTATATCTATCTAAACATATATATATTTCTGTTTCAGAGATATGTAAATCTGTATAGTTATATATGTAAATCTATATAGTTATATATGTAAATCTGTATAGTACAAAATGGAAATTTGTCTATATAGTAATAGTATATTTATATATATCTATTATATATATGTCAATCTGTATAGTATAAAATAGAAATCTGTCTGTATAGTATACACATGTATGCATATGTAAATATGTATCATAGGAAGCAAATTGCTTAGAATGTTTCCAATGCTTCCAATGCATATGTAAATCTGTATCATAGGAAGCAAATCTGTATATACATGTATGCATATGTAAATCTGTATAGTATAAAACATAAATATGTCTATATATTAATAGTATATATATATTATATGTCAATCTTTATAGTATAAATAGAAATTTGTCTAAATAATATATACATCTATGCTTCCAATGCTTCGTGGGTATGGAAGCAAATTGTTTACAACAGGGATATCGTTCTCAAAATAACGATTTCACTGTTGGTAATGGAAACAAGATCCTTCTTTGGAGGGATTTGTGGATTAAAAGGAATACTTTCCTGGATGATATTATTGGTCATGACTCAATCCTTAAACTTGGTAAAGGCAAATTGGTTAATTTGAGTTGTCTGTTTGATGAAGGAAACTGGATTAATTTTAAATCCAAAAGAATCAACTCTAGTATTGATTCAGTGAAAGAGCTTTTCTCTCCTGATTTTTCTAGGGACGATACAATCACTTTGAATGGATTGATCCCTGTGTGTTTCAAAGATTTACGGCATTGTGTTTGCTGTAAAACCGATGTTAAACCATGGACTAAGTGTCTATGTTCGGCTAAAACATCTAAAAGAAGTTCTGTTTGTGCTTGGAGAATGTTTCCTCAAAAGTTTCCCACTCAAGACTACCTGAAGGGGTTAGGGATCCAGTTTCCTTCAAGATGTGAACTATGCATAACTAGGGAAGAGTCCCTCAATCATCTCTTGTTTGAATGTTGTTGTGTGAAGAAGGTCTGGTTGATGGCCCAGAGAGATGGATACATCAATAGGTCCCCTGATAATTTTTCAGATTGCGTTAAGCATTTTCATGGAAAAGCTAAGAGCATGATTATCCTTATCTTCTACAACATATGGCTAAGTAGAAATTGTCTCATTTTTTAAGGGAGAAGCATCAATTATACAAAGATATGGTTACATACAAAGTCTGATGTAGATAGCCTTGCATAGACACTTGCTTAGTATATTTGTGCATTTTGTTCCTGCATTTTCTATCCTGTTTTGTACAGTCACTTTGGTTTTTTTTAATGAAAAAGAGGGATCAACACGCTTTTAATGACCAAAAAAAAGATTGCTCTTAGCTTATAGAGATGCAAATATACTAATAATTCATCACAATTACTTTCCCAGAGAAAGAATTTGAGCATATCTAAGATTTTCATCTTTAGACTGCACTTTCAGTTACTTGCTTCGACATTAACAAATTATGGAAACACTTTTGCGGAGGAACCAAGTTACAAGAGTGGTCAGTCATGCCTATTCACGATTTTGATCAAAATTAACAACTTTCATTAGAAGTTCATTAGAATTACAACCAAATATTTTCAATTACTCATCATTTTTAACTCAATTTTATTCCTTAATTCACATAATGTAATCCTTTCATCAAAATAACAAAATCGATAAGGATAACATGAATTGTTCATAAATTTGGAATTTGTTCTAACCTATATAAGAACCAATGTTCAATCCTGAATGAGATACTGTAGTTACCACTATAGATTTTCACGAAGTATCACATTACATGCATCCCTTTTGGCCATAGGTTGTGAGAAGCTGGAGTCATGATAGCTTGCAACATGTACCATGACTTCATATTACACTTTTCATAGAACAAGCAATAATTAATATTTACATATATGTGAGGTATTTGTATTATTCTTTAATATGTTTTAATTTGACCATTTACTTATGTTTTAGTCCCACACTATATAACAAGGATCAGACCATTTACCTCATCCGATACAAATAAATGGTATTGTTGTTAATAATATACAAGGAATTATTATATCTTGCAAGGTTTTGCATAGTATCAGAGAAAAAACATAAAGATCCATATCTCCCTTCTTCCCTCCCCATCCCTCCCTCTCCCTGCTACTGCCATTGGCCTCTACATAAGAATATATTCATCTCTAAATTATACCAACTTGCATAATCACACCACACACAACTCTGTATGGTCGGGGGATTCAACCTCACTAGAAACACTCTTGATCAAGTCACACCTCATGCTATTCATGCATACTCTCACCACCATGAATATAGATGGTTTAGTTCATTCATACAAGAGGACCTAGAAGTAGACCACTCCCCAATGAATACTAACTTCACATGGATGAGGTCACATCTGAGCTATACTAGATTTATTCCTTTGTTCACAATAGTAGGATGCCATGTTCCCCCTCTCACAAGTTATGACACGTCATAGACCTATGTCTAACCACTTCCCTATATCCCTTAGTAATGAGATTACCTCTTGGGGTCCCAAACCTTTTCATTACAAACTCTTGTAGACCAATCATCCTTCTTACACTAACTTCATTAAACATCTATAGAACAACCACCCTGATTTAGATGCTCTACAGTTACTACTACACTATAACCTGAAAAACATTAGACATCATTTGACCCAGTGAAACAAAATATATTTTGAGATTATATAAAACAATGACAGAGATATAAGAAAGATTTCTCTTAGCATAGAGATGCAAATATACTAATTCATCACAATTACTTGCCCAGAGAGCACAATGAGACATACTCCTTAATGATATGATGTGTATGCAACGTGTCAAGATCAGACGGACTAAATATAGGGATAAAAATACTTACTTATTCCATTATATATGTAACCGACACAAAATACATTCACAACCTCTTGATTAGTGTGATTCACACTACCAACAAAACCCAGATCATCTAGGCATTTAACTCCTTCTTTGAGGACCTCTTCAAACTTGGTTGGTATTTTTCTAATTTCTTCCTATTGAACTGGCATATTCTAGTCCCAAACAAGATCAGAAATGCTACTATCATGGGAGACCCTATCACATATATGAAAATCAAGATGGAGATGACATCCCTAGGCGAAAATAATCAATAGTTTCAAACATAGGAGTCAGTTTGTTAAGATATAAGGGATAGACTTGAGTTTGGAATCTATTTTTTCGTATACCATGGACATGTTCAAGACTCTATCTGGCCTCTCACCACCCCCGTTTTATCATCCTCATTTCATCAAGAACCAACTAGGCTCAGATCATGGAAAGCTATATACCTCGTTAGCCATCCAACATTATATCCTAGAATGGTTTTTAACCTTTAATAGCATTAGCGACAGAAATCACCATTGATATAGAGAATCAGTTGACACCAAACAGAAGCATAAAAGTGCATGAGAACAATGCAGGGTTCAATGTCAAATTGAGGAAGTATAGAAAGCCACTAACCTTCAGAGCAACCAAATAGGCAAAACAGTGTTCCTCTTCTCCACAACTGATGTACCTATTAGAGACTCGATCAGGGCTCAATGTCGGTCAGAGGATGGATGTCTTCTCACACTTCACTGGTCGCTGCACTGACAGAGACTAGGAGGAGATGCCTCCACGGAGGACAGAGAATAGACGGAGAGGCTGTCGGCCACAAGCGCCACTGTCTTCTCACACTCTCCATGGGGATGGGGGAGAGTCAACGAGAATGTATCTCCCAGGATGGAGGAGATCAGTTGTCGACGGCCACAGCAGTGAAGGGGAGACTTGCCAGCTGCAAGGGCGACGAAGGGGAACCAATTTCGGCGGCCAGGCGGATGGAGGGGAACAGTCGCGACCTTCTCTAAACCGCAATGAAATATAAAGAAATTAGCGGGGGCAGATTAGGCTTTAGCGCGGAAAAGACTGAAACTTTGGATTAAGTTAAGAGGGAAATGATGGCACCGTTCCCTCAATAGTAATTGTGAGGGTTAAAAAAATCTATGCCCTATTTTTGAGGGATCATCGATCATAACAAATATATTGGTACATTAGAAATACGGTTGAGGGACATTATTCGTCATTGAGGGAGTATCTCTCAAAAATTGTCCCTTTTTGTCATTGAAATTTGATCCCTTACAAAAGTCCATAAATAATGGCCCAATTTTTTATAGTGATTGTACGTCTCGTACTGTACGTTTTGTTCTGTAATGTTATGTTTGTTATATTATATATCTTGTCCTTCAAAATGTGGTTGTTAGTCTAGTATAATGTATCTATTAGTATTTTACTTCTTGTACACAATTTTATCAAATGCTACTTTTTCAATGTATGAAAAATTGATTTATTGTACTTCATGTACAATTTGGTTGAAAGTACTGTACGTTTACAAGTGTTTTACAAATCAAATATGTAATTGTGTATTGTACTAGTACAGAAATACGTGGCAGGAATAGAGCTAGAAAGACAGTTGCAAAAGAAAATATAAATTTTTGAATTTGGGAGTGGAAAGAGGAGTGGAAAGAGCATTTTAAAACTCTTTAATTTCTGCATGGAGTAGTTGGTGTGGAGTTAATTTGCATAAGAGATAATGACTCCGACCAGTCTTTAGTGGAATCCCGGGAATTGGGTATACGGACGAGTGTAGAGGTTAGCCTTACTCTTGCAGAAAACAAACTCTTATTCGTCTTGCTTTCCCCGACAGGTCTCAAGTGGTTGGTCTGATAAATTGGGCCCAAAATTTGGCTGTTTTTTATTCGCGTCAAGCAGGATAAAGGCTGTGAATCTGGGAATGCCACAAATCCAACACACGCGTTTCGCGGTGGAATGCGCCGTTCTCCTCGCGTCTCTGAGTAGAACCCAACTCGCATCGCCCTGAGGTAGCTTCCGCGTCGGCTCGCGGCTGCCTATCCAAGTATCCTAGTGGTCGGAGAGTTACCGCCGTCGGTGATCCGATCCACACGTGCATGCCTGACTATTCTCGGTAACAATGCAGTCAGCGACAAAATCGCGAAAAGGTACACCGGCTGCCGGCCGCCGCGACTATTAACTTAGTTTAAATCAGATACAAACAGGCTGATCCAATAATTCTCGAGTTAATAAACCACTTTTCTTTTCTTCTTCGGCAATCACTGAAATACTAAACACTGATTGTTTCGTGGGGTGATACTAATCCTTGACGTGGAATTCTGGACGCTTCTTCCAAGTGATATTGCCCATTGCCCCTCTCTCGTCCTCGCTATAAAACTGCAAAAAAAATAATATCATGTTGCCTTGCTCCACTCCACCCCACTCCATCTCCCCAACGACAGACCTGATTACTAACAACGCTAATAGAAATGGCCGAATTGGTTGTCGGCTTGCAAGCACGAGCAACCAATGTGGACAAACAAAACGTGGTCCGGCACTCTAGTTTGTTCTAATACGATAATTGCCTAAACTATAAAGATCATAAAATCATGTTGTCTTTCCCTTCAATTAAAATGAGAAAGAAGTATTTATCCAACATGCATTGCAGAGACAAAGCCAATGCGCGCACCTCCCTCGACTCTTCTAGCTAGTTTGGTAGGTAGGCATGGGGGAACCAAAGAGACAAAACAAAGCCCGTTGCCTGGCCACCTCACATAATCTCACCTTCTAGGCTTGGTAGTCGTGCCTATATTGTAACTAGCCATAAGATCGTCAACCAAGATGCCTTCCACTACGATCCTGTGAGCCTAACACCTATAAGGTCAAGAGTGGTTTGGAATTTTCATATTATTGCGTCAAGAGGCAATGGGCTCTACGTGCACTCCTTACTTGTAATAAATATCATCCTTGCTTAAGACAAGAAACATAAAAGGTTTTGTAATCTAAATATTGACAACTTGGCATGACTAAATTGTTTTGACTTGACATTTTTTTCATGCAAGAACTTGACATTATTAATACATATCAAATACATCTTATATCGAATACATCTTATTTTTGTTACAAAAAAAAATACTATGACCCATCGTTTTTGCTCCAAACAACTTACCTATATCGTGCCATACAATCAAGCCTTATTGGCACATTACATCGTTCACGAAACTCTAACCAATGGGTGCAATTTATGTCCTCATCTAGCCACTTCCATGATGAGTTTTTCACATATTTATGACTATCTCGCAACCTCCTCTCCCCATGCAATCAAAAACTATGAAAGATTTTACAGTCCGTTGACATGGAACAAGATTTATAATTTTTTATTTATTTCAAATATACAACTGATACGATAATAAGTTACTATGATATATCATGTCCTTGTTTTCACAGTGTGATGCAAACATTGCAATACCTAACTGTTTGTGTGGCCCAAATTTATTAATCAATTTTTATGATTTTTATCAACCATATCACTACCTAATTATGACTTCATCTTTTCGTTATATGGTCTCTACAATGCATGTTCTTCATTCTATCATGCAATGATCCAAAGCGGCTTTATATAGATGAAGGAGTGACGTTATCTTTCGATTGATTTTAATTTAGAATTATAACATTGGATCATTCTAGTTGAAGAGTTGTTTAGGGTTCTAAAATCTTGACTCATTGTAATTTTGTCACTTAAAGCAAGAACATGATACACTCCGTATAATATAGACCAATTTTGTGATGATATTCTACCCGATCTGCCTTTTTACTCAATATTTTTATCATTTAATCAGTTGTAACTCTTTATTTGTTAATATCATTGTCTTAATTTTCTCTGCTACCACTTTTATAATTGCTAGATTATTTAAAGTAAGAAATATCATATAGGAAAGTCTAATTTTAACTTGGACTATATTGGTAGTATGAGTTGTTGACATGTCCTGCTTATGTTTCTATCACTAACATGTGTATATTCAAGTCAAAGATGCCTCCCTCTTTTCCACATCTGATTTTTGGGTACATGACACACATGACATCATGTCAAGGAAAAACTCCTTAGTAGCATTTTCAAGTTCTATTTGAATCCACAAACCCAACTCTGTCTGACTTGCAAGAAATTGCTTTTGATTGCAGATTCGGTCGAATCAAGTTAGTGCCAAGTTTGGAAATTTGGTGTCTAAATTTGATTTGAGTTGGTTCTAGGTGGTGACTTTTTCAATCTGGGTTGAACTAGGGTTCATAAATTTAGACAATCTAAATTATATTATATATCAAGATTAATTCACAAGATTATATAATTTTTCCAGTTAGGGATCATTTGTTATGAAAGTTGGCCCAGCTATGGGTATACTACTTTGTAGGAAAATTCAATTTTGGGTCAATTCTTGGTTGAGATGTTGTGAATCAAACAATTGTTATGTGACACAAATTCAACAAAAGATTGACTTTTTGACACCCCTAATCCTTAATTTGAGAAGGGAGTAGTTATTCATGACACAAAGAATATTGTTGAAGATAAGCTATTATGGAAATATATTTTTAATCATTGAGGGCTTTTTGTAGACTTGTCCAAAGATCTCCTTAAGCAATACCATACCCAAGAATCAACTATGAACCATTTGAGAATGAATATGTTGCTCACATTTTTTATGAGAGCACTATAAGTCATGACTTACCAACAAACATGTATACATATTGATGAACGTTACAAACTTTGATTAAATCTAACATACATTGGCATTTTTATGATAGGGAGTAATGTAGTCCCTGTATAACTAATTTCGAGCAATAGATCCGTTGACAGACCAATTGGTATTTGACTGCTCAGTTAAGATCATTCTAGAAATTTTTGTGAAAACAAAAAATTGGTGATATTCCTATCATTTAATGACAAGCAAGATGTTAAATGCTCTGATTTTGACTATATTATCGAAATTCATATGCATCAGTTGGATGAAAGTGAGAGAAATTATTTCATTGTAACATCTGTCTTCCTGTAGTGTTTACTATTTAGGCCACCATCTTATGCATAAAATATGATGTTTTATTAAAAGTTATTCCTCTCTAGAAATTTAAGCATAAACTCAAGGTTTCTCTCTCACTTCCCTCTATATTATTTTGTTTTGGTCAACACCCCCTTTCTCTATGGAATTAAATCTGTGTAACACTTTTTTCTATCTCATTCGTTTTCTTACTAAGAAGAAAGCAATGTCCAATAAAAAACCCAAGTAAAACATAAAGAGTAGCACCCTACTTTGGAAAATAGAATTCAATAAAATTATAAATGTAGAAAATTGTCTCAATGAGAATATAGGTAGAAGGTCACTAGAAATATATTAATGACGGAAAAGTTACAAATAAAGACAGAGTTTGTGGTATTTTTTATGTATGACATACAATATGACATCAATTTAAATGACACGAATAAAAGATAGTACTCATGGTATTATTCATATACGACATACAACGTGACACTAGATGAAATGGGTATATGCACTTAAGGGTGTAAATTGTGTGGGTACAGTTCTGGTCTGATCATACCCATATCTATTTAATTTAGTAGATCCAGTTCCCGTTCTAGACCCGCATCATATCTATACCCACATTAATAATGACTATGTGATACGAATATGCGGGTAAGCAATTCTATATAAAACAACATAATGTTTATATAAGAAAAATTGTGACTTTGTTCTACATATTGTAAGACAACGAAAAGTTGCTATTATATAAGATATTAATATGCAAATATAATATTAAATAATGAAATACTAATAGATTGAAGATTAGTTGAGTAAATTTTAAATATATTTATAGTCATCGTCATATGTTCAAATTATGTAGCATATTATGTTACTATTTTATTTTTAGTAAATATACTATCTTAAGATTGTAATTAGAATAGTTAATTGTCAAATAGATGGCTAGTGTGTTCCTTATTATAAATAGAGTAGGATGTAATATTAAGTATTATATTAGTTCGACTAGTAAAGTATATGGTATAAATTACATATTATCTAAATAATTATTTATTTATAATGGGTACACGGTTTTAACGGTTCTGGATCCAAGCATAGCCATTAGTGGACCCGCTTATATGCGGGTTTAAGGATATATAGGTATAAAAGTAAAGACCCATAATGAGTTTTAAAAGGATCTGAATTTACGGATTCACATGTCTACCTGTACCCATCTACAACCCTATATTCATTGCTATGTCGTGTATTTAATTTTAGTCGATAGTGACACTATTGGAAAATCATATTGTTTTCCTTCCGTGCCAAAACGAGATTTTCAATAAGATTTTATTGTAGGAAACTATCTCAATGAGAATATAGGTAGAAGGATCACTAGAAAGATGTAAGGATGAAAAGATATGAATGAAAGATAGCATATTATCCATATATGACATACAATGTGACACCAATTGAATATATATATGAATAGAAGATAGTGTTCTGGGAATTATCCATACATGACATACAATGTGACACCGCACTACTATTTCATGTTTTTAGCCGGCAATGACAATATATGTGCCAAAATGATATTTGTGTTTTCAGTAAAATTAAAAATGTAAGAAACAATCTCAATGGGAATATGTAGCAGGTCACCTAGAAAAACGTAAGGATGGAAAAGATATGAAGAAGAGATAGTATTTGTGGTATAATCCATTTATCCATATATAGCATATAATGTGACACCTGAAAAAATGGGTATAAGCACTACGGTTTATGGCCCGACAATGACATCATCTGAAAATCCCATTGTTTTTCGTCTGTATCAAAACAAGATTTGAGTTTCAAACTTACTAATTAGGATGTGTATATGTTGGCTCTCAAAGATCGTTGTTGTGTACGTAATCAGATAAGAGTTATTACTGTTGGATAACTAGTATCCAATACTACTAAAAAGAAAAATCGACATATATTATATAATTATGGAAAGGGGAGAACGAAGAGCGATTTCACCAATTGAACAAAGGAAAGCTGAAATTGAGTGAATCCGCGACAAACGTGTGAAGAGGTAAATTGTCTGTACTTTATTAATGGTCCAACATCGGAAGATAGTACACATATCTCGTGCGCAAATTAAGCTTGTTAATAAATGCATTGGATTCTGGTAGGCTGTAAAATCCAATAATGTGGGTAAGTACTTGTTGATATTCTGCTGGAGTTCAAAGCGAGTACACACTTGCGTACAACAAATTAATCTTTGAGTGCTCAATTGAGAAACACGATAGATTAGATTTTACTATCTGTTATTCGTCACGACTTTGCAATCTCTAGCATGGTAAAAGTATAACGTCTTATGAATAAACCGTGGTCGAAGGCGGCCTGGTTTCCCTAGGGACTAGGGAGTAAATGATAGTGGAAATCTGCGATTGCCTAAGGAAATGTAAAAGCACCAAATATGTGAAAAATATTTAATTACAGAAGAAGATCTTGAAATAGGAACCTTTTTGCGCGTTCCCAACTTTTGGAATTATCTTGTAGTGTCTTTATGCACCATCGGTGCTGTGCTCCACAACCCCCTACAACCACATACATCATCAACAACTTGCACGATTATAAAATGCAGTCGGCATGTCGTTTGTCTTTCTCATTGAACATAATAACTCCCCAAATAAACATAGTTTTTTTTTCTGTAGAAATAAATTCTTTCATGTAGATGCATGATAGACATTTCGCTCTCACAGGCTGCGGTCCACCAATTTGCTGGGATTTTCTCCCGTCACCGTCTTCCTAGAGCCGCTGGGCCAAGGCCACGAGGCCCGCGGCGAGGGAGAACACTCAGAACAGGACTTGAGACGAGGGTGGGACCGAACCGGCCGTCGAGTAGATGATTGTGATATCCAAGATTTTATTCTTAAATGTAAATACCGGATTTCTTAAATTTCCCCTTTTCTTATTTCCATCTATACAGGAAAAGGTCGTTTGAAAGTGATTGGATTGAAACTTTTTGCTACTTTCTTCTTACTTTTGGAAGTTTCTTCTAGTGCCGTGATGCACTAAGGTGCTAATGCGCCCACAAACCCCATCCCCACAAAAGAAAACACGCACACATTATATACATATACACATACATTTAAAAATATGTAAATGCGGGCAAAATTGAGTTATAACTGATCTACATAGTTAATTCTATTATAGTGGTTTCGATTTGAATAGTTTCGATTGATTCCATTGATAAGACTAATACATTTGGGTTAATTGATTAAATAGTTAATTAGTTGATTAAAAATATTTTCTGTTCAATGAATTGAATTGATGAATAATCAGATGACATCCATATATAATTATCCTACAAATAGCCTTTTAAGTACAGTAAACCTTTCCATCTATATAGTAATCATGTTTTGATGAACTTTACAGTGTTGTATTTGTATGCAATGCCCGTATTCTGCAAGATTTAATTATAATTTAACAAATATAATCAACCAATATTATTATTATAAAAAAAACAAACTCAATGATTAAATTAAACATGTGTTCCTAAAGAGGTTAATGGTTGAAGTGTGAATCCATAGATTAATCGAACCATTAATCATCAGCCTAATGCTCACCCTTAAAAAATGCAGTCGGCGTCTCGTTTGTCTTCTCATAGAACACAATAATTCGCCAAATAAACAAAGAATTTCCTTTCACGTAGAGGCATGATAGGCATTCCGCTCTCACTTACTCCGATCCACCACTTTTGTTGAGATTTTGTCGCGTTACCGTCTTCGCTGAGTCGTTGGGCCAATGCCACGAGGCCCACGACGAAAGAGCACAGGAGTTTTAAGGCGTGAGTGGGAACCGGGACTACTGGACCGACCGTGGAGGTGGGCCCACCTACCATTGCCCGGCATGGTCTATCCTGCGCACATCTCGCCTGCTCGCTATTTATTTCGGGCGGGGACGAGCAGAACACACAAACTCGTCCTCGTCAGTCGCCGTCGTCGTCTTTCTCTCTCAGCGTCGTCAGCGACACTCTACACTCTTCTCATTTCCTTTCATTCATTCCCATTCTGTAATAAGTCCACACCATTCCCCTTCCACCGCCTCAAAACCCAGACCTGCCGAGTGCCCGTGCCACATTCCCGCTTCCAGTGCGACCGAAACCCGCCGGAACGCCAGGTGGGCGGCCGCTTCCAGTCTCTCATTAATAAGTAGCACTAGTGTAGGCAGGCACGCACGCAGGTGAGGCTAGTTCGAATGGCGGTGGCTACTTTGAGGTGCAAAGTTCCTAGGGAGCAAGCCAGCAGCTTTGGCATGGACAAGCTGAGCAGCGAGATCTTCTCGATCCTGGAGTCCAAGTTCCTGTTCGGCACCACCACCACCGCAACACCACACAATGACGCCTCATCCTCCCCTCTATCTCCAGCCTTTGTGAAACCTCCTTCCAATGGTGGAGGCAAGATCCGCGTGCTCACCGTGGACGCCGCTGGGGCCACAGAGGGCCTTCTCGCCGCGGCCTCCCTGGCTCGGCTGGAGACCGCTCTGCGGCTCCGAACGGGCGACACATCCGTCCGAATCGCCGACTTTTTCGACTTGGCCGCCGGGTCAGGCATCGGCGGCGTCCTCGTGGCGCTCCTGTTCTCGGAAGGCCAAGGTGGTCGCCCGCTCCTGTCGGCACCCGAGGCTCTGCGGTTCCTTACCAAACACCATTCCGAGATCAACGGTACCGCCAAGAAAGGCGGCATCTTTCGGAACCTTTTCAAGGGCAGGAACAAGAGTAGCGGGTCTTCTTCCGCGAAATTATTCAAGTCCGTGTTCGGCGACCTGACACTCAGGGACACCCTGAAGCCAGTGCTGATCCCTTGCTACGACCTTGCCACAGGAGCGCCGTTCGTCTTCTCCCGTGCCGACGCCGTCGAGATGGACGGCGCCTACGACTTCCGGATGTGGGAGGTCTGTGCAGCCACCATGGGCCTTGCAGCAGCCGCTAAAGTGACGTCCCTTGATGGGCGCACGGTTGTGTCAGCTTCCGCTGTTGACGGTGGTGTAGCGATGGGGAACCCTGCCGCGGTGGCTGTCACGCACGTGCTGAACAACAAGATGGAGTTCCCGCTTGCGAGTGGGGTGCAGGATCTGGTGCTTGTGTCACTGGGCAATGGCGAGGCTGGAAGTGCCGGGTGGAGGCCTGGGTCGGCTACTCCAGGCCCGGCAAGGATTGCCAGGATCGCAGGGGATGGCGTCTCCGATATGGTTAGTATTCGTAGTGATGCGGATTTATATTCACCAATGTTGTGCAGTATCCGTGTTAGTTCAAATTTCTGGTGATTTTCTAACGCCTGTTTCTGGATTTTGAAATAACTGCAGATCGACCAAGCAGTCGCCATGTCCTTCGGCTCCAGCAGGTCCTCCGGCTACATCCGCATCCAAGGCCGGGACCCCAACACACGCTTCCCCTCCTCTTCTTCCTCTCCCGACCCCGCCGACCTCCTCTCCACCGCGGAGGAGATGCTCCTGCAGCGCAACGTCGAGTCAGTCCTCTTCCGCGGCAAGAAGCTCTCGGAGCAGACCAACGCCGAGAGGCTGGAGTGGGCCGCAGGGGAGTTCATCAAGGAATCCGAGCGCCGGAAGCGGAGCCCTGTCCCCGTCGTCGCAGCACCCAAGCGCGGAGCCGGAAGGCGGTGCTCCACTAGCTCCTGCTCGTCGTCACTCATGTCGTCCTCGCCGTCCGCGTCGTCGCTGTCCTCGTCGCCGTAATGTGTGGCCAGCTCAGCTAGCTACCCTGGCGCGGCGCAGAACACACCGACGGCAAGGGGTTTAATGGTGGTACTGTTACTGCCGTGCCTGTCTCGATCTACTACTACTACTACTTACTAACCCCAGAGTTAAAAAGACGTCGCTGCTGTCTCGGCAGCGTGGTGGTCGATCCGAGTTACTTCCCGGGTCGGCCGGAGTAAGTTGCTGTGGTAGTGTGTGGCTGGCTCATGGCTGCTGAGCTGTCTTTGACGGTGCAGTTCATCAGGGTTCGACCGGTCCAGATATCCTTGGACACCGTGCCAGCCGACCAACTACCCGCCTGTTTATTCCCCGCGTTTGAAAAGTTAGAACTAGGACTGTAGTAGCTCACTACTAGTTAGTTAGCTTCTGACTCGTTTGTCCTTTTTTTACTCCGGACACTGGACCGGATCCGTCGGTTTATGGGCGCTGCATTTGGGTCTAGTTGGTTTGTAGTCTCCGGGAGGGTTCCTTTGTCTGTGTATGGACCTGTTTTGTGTCCTTTGGCGTGTACGAACAATGAATCAACACAGAGAAGAAAGAAGCAGTTTGTTGGCATCTCTTTGTTTTTTCTTAGTTGGACAATGAATATTTTATATAAATTAATTGTGAAAAATGTGTAAGAGGGCACCTAGTAATTTGGGCAAGTGGCATGTAGTGCTCACCTGTTTGTTGCCTAATCTGAATCCCCAACCCCCACCAATTTCTTTTTCTTTATGATATGGGGACAATAATCAATGGAAATATTCAAGCTCAACCCTCCAGTTTATAATCTAGAATCCAATAATCACTTGGTTCTCACATTGAAAATTTTACCCCCCATATGTTCAGGTAAACACAATTTCTTTACTGTTTATTAGTTATATCCCACCAACCGACGACAACAAGAAAAAGGCAATGATTGTAAACTAAGTCCTTTCACTCATCTTGTCTCTGTTAGATAGAAATGCCCTTGCTAAAACGATTAATAAGAATCATCAACCATGTCGTGGGCTTTTGATTCCTAAAGAGAATCTAATATGACCCGCACGAGTGTCATATGTACACACATTCAACCTGAATGACATCCCTTCCATCATGATAGAGATTTTATAACATGCATCGCCTTATAGCACCATACCTTTTTAACTTCACAATTTTCACGTGGTCTAGATTTACTATCCAGGCGTCATACCCATCAAAGATTAGATTAAAATAACCCATTCCTTTTTTATCTCTAAATGAAACGTACTTGCTTTTCTTTATTAAGCCAATTGATAGTTTACTGAATTAACATACAAAATTTAAATTCTGAAGTTTATATCGTCAATAATTATATATAGTTAGTACCACATACCTGGCAATAAGATCAATCTAGTTCTGGAATTGTTATAATTAGATTTTATACAAAGCTATAAGAAAAGTCTCTTACCATCGCTCTCATATGTCCAATACCAAGAGAAGTATAAGAGACCGTTTACTGTCTGGTTGATCCTCTCTAACCACCTCTACTGGTCTAGTCTGAATGGTAGATGGCTTCTAGATTATTACGTTGATGAGCACTTGTACATGAAGCGTTGTTTCTACAAAGTGTGAGCTACTCGTTTATTGAATGGAAATTCACCAACTAGCCATGCTTATCTAGGTATGGTTGATTAATTCTAGTTACATGCATGTTTCATGCAGGCATAGAGGATGCATACCCAGTTAACATGCACATAAAAAAAATCATGCAACATGGAAGATTACTTAGTTAATTGCGGGAAGTTGATCAGAACAATCCATTTATTTCGATGTATAGTTCATACAATTAATGCTTTAGAACCACACAAGATGTACCACAATATGTTAAAGCATCATAATATGCCATAATCTCATTGTACAAGATTGAGAATAGGATCGTGACTCTATGCATGCTAAAGTAGCTCACCAACCTATTGTAGGTTTTGTCACGCCTCAAATCAGCAACTATGTCAACTGGATGGATAACTTGGACTCCTCTAAACTTGGGTACAAAGACACAGAGTCAAAACGCTTGGTTTAAATTGCCTACATGAGTGGTTCTTGATGTGGAAATTGTCGCACATGTAAATTTTCTTTGAATGAAGTGCAGAAAGATCTTATTATAGTATAGTTTAAGATCGAATCCAAATGACAAAGTATTTAAGAATTATTTCATCAATCATAATCAAGCAAGAACTAATAGTTAACATATAAGATGGTTGGTTTTTTTATTACTCAATAATTATAATATCTAAAATGCTAGATTAATATTGTATTTATCAGATGAATGGAAACACTAGGTGGATCGGTCTTGCCACCTTTGCCTAGATAAATATCCCTTTTGACATTAGGATTAAAAGTAGACATACATTACTCTAAGCTCGTCATGGTGTTATCTAGAGATCATTTATCTATCACCTTAGAAAATTCCTATCTGAAATTCTCGTCAAGTATTTAGTGTAACATACTTGAATCTATGTATATAGCTTAATTCTCCCTTTCCTTGGGTCCACCTTTAATATTAATCATTTTGTCTCAAATTAGATTAAATAGAAGTTACTAGAACCAAGAAAATATAATAACACAAGAAAGAATTAATTAAATCATCAATTCAATGTTAATTATATAAATTCACTAATTAATTGTAGTTGACCCTAAATTATCAATTTTAAAGTGAACATAGGTGTAATTGATGAAACATATTTGGTAGAATTGAACCAATGCACCAAATTAATTAAGGAATGCATTAAATGTATAAATTGAGTACTAAACATACAAACATGAAATAAAATATCAAACATGTTAAGAAAATAAAATAAATGTAAAAATATAATTTCTCACACTTTGTTTCTCTAAAATGCCAAATTTCATCTCCTTTGGATCTTGTTTGGCCCTCCATTTAATTAATAAAAGCTTTGACCTATTATGTGTGCATTGACCATGTATTTAAAACCATTTCTCTATGTTTTAATTATCAATATGTAACGCCTTGGTATGTCTTCTTTCTGTTGACTGAGTGCCTCAATTGGTAATCGATAGTTGTTATGTGTTATGTCGTTCCTCCTCATCCCTCCCTTTTCTTCTCATCCATTACATCCTCTTCCTCTCAAACTGCCACTCCTATTTCTTCTTCTTCATCCTTCCCTCTCTCAACATAGAGTTTAGAACCCTAGCCACCATCTTCTACCTTACATTTGTAGCAGGTGTCTGACACAAAAACCCAATGGCACCATGGTTCTTGGACGTGGAGATCTTATCACCAATAGTTGTTGAGTACATCAAAGGTTGCAGTGTCAACCAAGCTCAATGGCATCCTCTCCCTTCTTCTCCTCCAAGTTCACCACCACCAGCGCTGCCCCTCCTCCACTTCAATCCCATCAAACAATGTCGTCCACCTTAACTGTGTAGCTGGCACTGCATGGTAACACAGTGGACGATAATGAGTTTCACACTTCATAATATCAAGTTCTCATCCTATTCCCCATCAAAGCCCTAGATGCCTTTCTTGTGCTCCTATCATGCACTAACATCTAATAGAGTGGTAGAGACAACAAGTAGAAATGGCCACCATCTATGCTAGAAGCCACCGTACCATCGTATACAAACCCTATTGCTGAAAATGACCTCAGACCCAACAATATTCCAAGACTGCAACTATAAGTAGAGCACCTGCCGTTAAGGTTGAATCCAGGAGAAACTTGCACCTTCTCCAACCCTACTACAACCAATCCCTCACATATCAACAAACAACCTAGGAACTCAAGACCACCTTCTACAACCCCACCCCAAGACTCATCAACGACGTTGATAACTACAAGTCTGAGGATGTGTCATATTCATCTCAAAGAACCAACATTCTCACATCCTTCAACATCACATGAGGAAGGAAGTTGCATCTTTGAAATACAAATATGAAACAATAGACATATGTCATCTTGGGAAACAAACAAATGAAGATCCTACCACATGCACAACCTCCTTCATTAGGAAGGATCGTCCCCATCATTGATCTAGGAGTCATGATGATCGGTCAGAACCCAAAAGCATCCATGTGAAACTTCTTTAGAGAAGAATTTGTGGAGTTTCAAGATGATACCTCACCCTCCAGGTTAGGGCTCCACATTATCTTCTACTCACATTCAGGAAATAAAGAAGTAAAGTAAAAAGTTAATGCTAAGAATTATACTAACTCAACTAACACACTCATCCATGTTGGACCGCTAAAATTTTATAGAATCACTACTCACAAAAATATTTTAGAACTTAATTGTATACAAAATAATATCATGGTGTTGATATGGGCTAGATAATTGTTGCTTGAAAAGTAAGCATTTTAAATTGATAATAGTATACATATGTATAATAGTTATTTTATAAAAGATATCATGCACATTGAAAATACTCTCCTCTTGTAACCACGTTACTATAATGACCAAAAAATAGTAATATATTAAACCAATAGGGTGATGATGGTCTTGAATATCTTGAAAACTCAATAGATAAAAAAATTAAAGGAGAAACTTCATCATACAGTTGAGTTCAGGATACTAGGATATAATAGGTTTTAAGTATGATATATGATATATGTTAGACTAAGAATAACCTAATCAAATACTAATGATGTGTAAACAGATATGTGGAATTGCCTAAATTATGAACCTAGTCATCATTTTATAAACTTATTTGATCAATGAAACCCAAATTTATGACCATATAAATATTTACTAATGCATTAATATTAATGATAAAAAGTTGTGATTTTGGCATTTAATAAGGAAAATAGCTCAAACCATCAATATGTGTAACCTTTTATAATGGCGGCATACCAATATTGGTATTCTTATACCCTAGCTTGACATTAGGAAAATAATACTATGTTTAGATTCACTTCTAATTGTAAATGAGTAATTATGGACAAATATGTGTATCAAACACTCTTAGGTCATGAAGGACGGTCTATGAACTTGAGTTAGGGATAGTAGTGAAGACTAGGTATGCGCTCTTTCCCTATTTTTTGGACATTATAATTGACTATGACACGAATTTCCTATAATGAGGCAAACAATTTTTGACTAACTATTCTTATCATTTCATTTGAGATATCCTTTCCTAAAATATAATTGTAATTATTTCATTGAATATGTTGTTCATGCTTTTAAATTGGATCTATGACCCCACCTGCCTTCCTTTTTGAAAAGTTGATTAATTAATGGACTATATCTTTCTTGACACTCTCTATTATGCATGCATGTTAACTAGACTATTTATCTATTATGGTTATAGCCATCAGGGCACGTTAGTACACCCCAAGTGTGCTCTTTCCACCTATTTTATATGAAGGTGTGTTGTTCAGCCCAAGGTGTGTTGTTCCACTCATTTACTTATTAGGGTATGTTGTTCTGTCCTGGGTGTGTAGTGCCACCCATTTACTTATTAGGGTGTGTTGTACCAACCATTTACTTATTAGGGTGTGTTTTTCTACCTACGGTGTGATGTTCCACCCATTTACTTATTAGGGCATGTTGTTCAGCCCAATGTGTGCTTTCTCCACCCATTTTTGGCCAATGACCAATGGTGTCCTGGCCCTACTTTAGATATTTATAGACTATATCATATATGCATGCAATTGTTTTTATTGGTGATATTATGAAATGATCGTGGCAAGACACTTTGTGATGATATTTTATTCTTTATATGCCTCGTTCTCTTGTTTATCCTTCTTGAACTTACCTTATTGTTAATACCCCCTATTGAATAGGAACCCCCACTTTTATAACTATCGGATCTATAGGTGTCCAAATATATTCACTATGAACATACTTAGAAGTGCTTTGACGCACAAAACCTCCCATGCGTAATGGTTCTAGATGACAATGACTCAAGAAGATTGCCTACAGGATGTTTTTTTTGGTGAACGTAGGGTGTTACCTTTACTATTGCATCAAAACTGTAATTACAGGGCGTAACTACAGGGAAAGAAAACAAAGCTGTACAAAAACGGAAACTAACTACAATAACTATCTATATCTTTCTTCTGAAGATCCCAGATCTTCCTACTGTCAGAAAGGATCCCTCTAAGGATCCTCGCATTCCTCTCTTTCCACAACAGATATACCACCCAGCAGGCCGAGAACTTGTCCTTTCCCTTAAACTTCAACATATCTTCAAAGGAACTGAACACAAGCAGGTTACTTCTGTCAATCCTCCAAAGGTTCCAGAGCTGAACAGTGTACTGACAATCGAAGAAAATATGTCCCGCATTTTCCACATTGTCCATGCATAACGAGCATCTTGAGGCCATCTGAAAACCTCTTCTCTGAAGATAATCTATAGTAGGGATTTTCCCTAGGAAGCATTTCCACAGGAATACAGAAACTCTCCTAGGCACGCCCTTCCAAATCCATTTACCCCAATTCACATTAACATGCTTCTTTCTAACAGTATCCCAGCAGTCTTTCAGCTTGCATATCTGTTTATTATTGAATGATACATAATCATCACTGAGAACCTTGAGACTCGTACCCTTCAAGATATCTTCCACAACATAGGACCCTATGAAATTAGGAATTCTCCACTGTCCATCTTTAATGCAGACTTCAGCTCTGCAATTTATCCCTTTCCCCATCCTGAACACAAGATCGAAATTTACCAAATCTATTAATTTTCATTTTCCTTCAAGCCAGGGATCCCTCCAAAACAGAAACTTCTTACCATTACCCAAACACAAATTCGCTTCATTAAGAAATACATCTCTTTGTTTGAGCATTTTCCTCCAGAGCCAAGATGAGTTAACTCTGGGCACCACCGACCAAATCGATTCATTCTTGATGTACCTCCCATTAATCCACTTCACCCATAAACTCTCCTTCTCAGTAGCAATATCCCACAGGTTTCTAATCAAACTTGCTTTGGCCCAATCATCAATCAACATGATACCTAGGCCACCTTCAATCTTTGGACGACAAATGGTGTCCCAAGCCACCGTATGCATGTGCTTTTTCTCTTCAAAATCATTCCACAAAAAATCCCTCATCATCTTTTCAATCTCCTTAATCACTGATTTAGGTAAAGGAAAGGCCGAAGACCTGAAAATATTATAAGCTGACAGAGTAGAAATAATTAACTCAACCCTTCCCGCCTGAGAAAGAAAATTTCCCTTCCAAGCTTCAATCTTCATCTTAACCCTGTCAATGATGGGATGACACATGCTTTTCGTCAACCTACCCGAAAAAAGAGGCACCCCCAAATATCGAACAGGAAGGTCACTGACTGGGATATCTAGGATATTACCCAGGCTCTCCTTGTCAACTTTCTTACTTAAGAACAACTGACTTTTACTGCTGTTGAGATTGAGACCAGAGACCTTACTAAAAGTGTCCATGATTCGTTTAAAACAAACATCATTACTCTCATTAGATTCCAAGAACAGAAGTAAATCATCAGCAAAGATGATATGAGAGATGTTCACATCACCCATCCTAATTGGCTTCAAATGACCAGCATGAACTTCAGCATTAATGATAGCAGAAAAACCCTGCATAGCAATGACAAACAACAAATGGGAAAGAGGATCCCCCTATCTAACTCCATTAGTATCCTCAAAGCTATCAGTAGAACAGCCATTAATCATCACCTTATAGGTAGCAGTGTCGAAAATTTCTTGAACCCATCTTAACCAGCAGTCAGGGAACCTCATCTTTATCAACAGAAAGATTATATAGTCTCTTCTCACCGAATCATATGCCTTAGCCAAATCAGCCTTAATGCACATACTGTTCGACACTCCAAAAGAACTAAGTATCTCATTTGCCAGAAGGATAGCATCCCCAATCTTTTTACCTTTAACAAAAGCAACTTGATTTAAATCAATGATCGAGGGCAACACCACAGCCAAACGATTAGCAAGGATCTTCGCAATAACCTTGTAGATAACATTGCAAACAGAAATCGGCCTAAAGTTCTTCAAACTTACAGCCCCAGGGATTTTAGGAATAAGAGTAATAGACGTACTGTTACACTCTTTAAGAAGTCTCCCTGATTTAAAGAAATATAGAATTGCCGAGGACACCTCATCACCAATAGTGTCCCACATCACTTTAAAAAACACCGCATTAAATCCATCAGGGCCAGGGGCCTTGTCTTCGTTAAGACTCAGAAACACCTCTTCCACTTCCTTCTTAGTAACACCATCTCTAAGATGATCAAACTGTGCATCACTAATCTTAGGTAAAGCCCAAAGCTCACTCCAAACAACTTCATCCCTCAGAGTATTATTGAAAAGGCTGCAGTAGAAATTCTTAATACTATCTCGAATAATTTCACCATCATAAACCCTATTCCCCTGATCATCTTCCAAGACATTGATATTATTATACACTCTCCTTGTTTTCAAAGAAGCATAGAAGAACACACTATTCCTATCTCCAACTTTAAGCCATTTGATTCTTCTCTTCTGCCAAAGGAGATCTTCTTCATTATTCAGAGCTTTGATAACATTATCTCTAAGAGCTGAAAAACTACTAGAGGGGGGGTGAATAGAGTTTTTGAATTATTTTAACAATTTATTGAATTCAAACAACCACAATTGAAATTGGAAGAAAGAGACAGGTGTTTAGAGTGGTTCCAACTATAGAAAATACTATAGTTGTCAGTCCACTACCCGGTTGCTTACCCAACCGGGATTTGAAAGTATTTATTTTATTACCTCTCGAGGATTTATACAAAATACAATACTTTCCTTTACACCCTTTAAACAACCTTCACTTGAAGTAGGTGCACCAACTTTGAGGTAGCCTTCTTTGAAGTAACTCCAAGCTCCCCCTTGAAGTAGCCTTCCTCTCTAGAAGTAACCTCCCGTTGCACCAGCCTTCTGAAGTAGCTCAAAGTCTCCTTCTTCGCCAAGAAGATCTTCACCCTCTCCAATCCGCAGCCTCCAACCTAGGAGTAGCAAGGAGAGTACAAACAATAATAGGGAACAAGAAAGAAAAAGGAAATTACAACTTATCCTTTATAGCCCAAGGCTTGATTTGCCTAGATCAAGCGTATAGATCTCCTAACCAAGTGTGTGGACTTGTGATTGCAGTGGATAGAAGATACTAGCCTATAGGACACGAATTATGAGCTAAGGAAAGAAATGGCCAATTGTCACAATGCTCAAATTGCTCACAAACAGATTGCACAAAGTATGCTCAAGGGTTTCTCAAGTGTAACAAGTGGTTTGAGTGTCCTATGGCTTGTCCTATTTATAGGAATGGTCTAAGGATGCTTAAGGACGTTCTAGACAACTTCTAGGGGTTTCTAAGTGCTTAACTATCCGTTAGGTACAAAGTTGTTGATTTAACAACGGCTAATTAATTAATTCTGCAGTTGCTGTCAGAGACCATCTCGGTCGACAAATGGTCGACCGAGACACCTACTCGGTCGAACTTTTGTCGACCGACAGGCTCTCTGGAATAAGTGATTTGCAACGTCTATCTCCAACTGCCAACTACCTTGTTAGTTGTGTCTAACGGCTACTTCTGATCTTTCTCGGTCGAGAAGATTGTCGACCAAGAGTGTCTCGGTCGAGGAGTTTGTCGACCGAGATTGATCCTGTTTCAATGTTTCAATTTAGGCACTAATTATATGTATGAGTGTGCATATGTGATCCTATTTGAAGGGAATGACTTATCTAAATGTGGTGTTTAGCTAGGGAGAATCTAACGCTTGATTTACATGCAATCTAAGTACTTGTACATTATATATTTGTACAAGTTTTTACAAAGCGATTACACTGCATGAAAACATAAATATGTAAGCATATGGATTTCCCTAGTTGCTTTGTCATCCACCTTAATCCTGCACACTTAAGTAGCTCGTTAGATCAATAAGAATGAAATGTTTGTCATAATCAAAACAAAGGGATTTATAGATGTCCATTTAGCCAACAATATCCCCCTTTTTGAAGATGACAAACATTTCCTAAATATAAAAATAAAGAAAATATAAACCATATGAGTTTCATACCTTTAGATTACCTTTTGTAGCTTTTCCTCTTGTTTATAAAATGTGTGCTTATTATTCCCCTTGAATTATGGAACATGAAATCCAATTCACTAGGGAATATAGCAACTTTCAATGTAAAGCCAAGAGTTTATTTATGAAACTCATTGATTGAGTATTTCTAAAGTTTTAGTTTTATATTTATTTCTCCCCCTTTGTCATTTCAAAAAGATATCCGTTTAGAAATAAAAACTCCCCCTTAATTAGATGTCCCATCAAATCTAATGAAAAAGATATCATAATGCAAGTAAGAGTTTTTGTTTAAGTAGCACAAATATCAAAGAAAACATCTTCCAAAGGAGTGATAAGCAATTGCTTCCTAATTTTGTTAAATTGATCTAGTGGAAGCGGTTTTGTAAAAATATCAGCCAATTGATCTTCCGTATCAACATGATGAAGGGAAACATGATTCTTGGAGATGTGATCCCTTAAAAAATGATGATGGATTTCAATATGTTTAGCTCAGCTGTGTAAAATAGGATTATGTGCTAAGTTTATAGCGCTCGTGTTGTCACAAAAAATAGGCGTAGATGAAATAGTAAAACCATAATCGTTTAATACTTGTTGCATATAAAGCACTTGAGCACAACAAGACCCGACAGCCATATATTCAGCTTCAGTTGTAGATAGGGCAACCGTATTTTGTTTCTTACTAAACCAAGATACTAAAGCTCTCCCTAATAAGAAACAGCCACCACTAGTACTCTTGCGATCAAGTCGACAACCAGCATAATCCGCATCAGTATAAGCTTTAAAATCCAAGGATTGTCCTTTTGGATACCATAAACCAAAACAAGTAGTGCCGGCTAGGTAACGAAGAATTCGTTTAACTGCTAGAAAATGAGAGTGCATAGGTTGTGATTGAAATCGAGCACAAAGACCAACGGGAAACATAATGTCCGGTCTAGAAGCAGTTAAGTAAAGCAAACTACCAATCATGGCTCCATATAAGGAATCATCAATAGGTTCCCCATTTTCATCCTTATCAATTTTAATAGAAGTAGCCATAGGAGTAGTAGCATGTTTACACTGATCCATCCCAAAACGTTTTAAGAGTTCTTTAGTATATTTTTCTTGGCTTATGAATATTCCGGCAGGTGTTTGCTTAATTTGAAAACCAAGAAAGAAAGTTAGTTCACCCATGAGGCTCATTTCAAATTCTTTTTGCATAATATCACTAAATTGTGTGCACAATGAATCATTAGAAGCTCCAAAAATAATGTCATCAACATATATTTGCACAACTAGGAAATCAGATGTATATGTTTTGAAAAATAAAGTAGAATCTGAATTTCCAATAGAAAAACCATTATCAAAAAGATATGTCTTGAGCCTTTCATACCAATTTCTAGGTGCTTGTTTTAAACCATAAAGTGCTTTCTTAAGTTTATAAACATAGTCACCTTTTTCCGGTATTTCAAAACCAGGTGGTTGGGCAACATATACTTCTTCTTGAATGATGCCATTTAGAAATGCACTTTTTACATCCATTTGGTAGAGTTTGATGTTTTTATGTGCAGCAATAGCTAATAACATTCTAATAGCTTCAAGTCTAGCTACCGGTGCATATGTTTCATCAAAATCTATTCCTTCTTGTTGATTATATCCTTGTGCTACTAACCGAGCTTTATTCCTTATTACTTCTCCTGCCTCATTTAGCTTGTTCCTAAAAACCCATTTAGTTCCTATTATGGTTTTATCTTGTGGTTTAGGAACTAAATCCCATACATCATTTTTAGTGAATTGATTCAATTCTTCTTGCATGGCTATTATCCAATAATCATCTTTAAGAGCTTCAGATATCTTTTTAGGTTCAATGATAGAAACAAAAGCCATGTTTGCAACATCTTTGAAGGAAGACCGAGTTTTCACTTTATCATTAGGATCTCCAATAATTAATTCTTGAGGATGATCTTTAATAAGCCTAGGTGTAGGTTGTGGTTCAACTTGGTGATTATTTGTAGTACTTTTCTCACTATCATTTGGTATGTTTAAATTTTCGAATTGATTTGTGAGATCTATGATTTCTAGATTTTCAGATTTAGACTCTTCATGAAAAGAAACATGAATAGATTCCTCAACTTTTCTAGATATAGTGTTATATACTCTAAAAGCTTTGCTAGAAGTGGAATATCCCAAAAAGAATGCTTTGTGAGATTTTGAGTCAAACTTATCTCTATCATCTTTGGTATTTAAGATATAGCATGTGGAGTCAAAGGTATGAAAATAGTCAACTCTAGGTTTCTTAGAATGTATTAGTTCATATGGAGTTTTCTTTAAATGAGAGTGAACAGTTACTCTATTTAGCACATAGCATGCAGTGTTTACAGCTTCAGCCCAAAAGGTTTTGGGTGTGTTATGTTCAAGCATCATAGTTCTAGTCATTTCTTGTAGTGATCGATTTTTCCTTTTAACTATACCATTTTGTTGTGGGGTGCGTGGAGCAGAAAAATTATGAGTGTACCCTTGAGATGTACAAAACTCTTCAAATGTATGATTTTCAAATTCTCCACCATGATCACTTCTAATGGTACATATTTTGCATTGTAATAGATTTTCAATCTTGGAACAAAATTGTATAAAAACATGAATAGTATCATCTTTAGTTGTAATAAAGTGTACCCATGTGTATCTACTATAATCATCAACAATAACAAAACAGTATCTTTTACCACCAATAGATTGTGTCCTCATGGGTCCAAATAAATCCATATGAATTAATTCTAAGGACCTACTGGTGCTAAGTACATGTTTTGGTTTAAAAGAGGTTTTGGTTTGCTTTCCCATTGTGCATGGTTCACAGTTTTCAACTTGATCAAAAGATAAAGTAGGCAATCCACGAACAAGATCATATTTCACTAACTTTTTAATAACATGTGAACTAGCATGTCCTAGCTTTTTATGCCATACTTGTAAGGTATTTTCATTTGCAAGCAAGCATTTTCCCACTACTGATTTCATAGAGTTAGGTTTAAGAATATAAAGATTTCTAACTCTATTTCCTTCATAAACAACATTTGTAGTGTTTTCTATCAATAACTTGCAGCAAGTTTTGTTAAATAACACATCATAACCACTATCACATAATTGACTAACACTTATCAAATTATGGTGCAAACCATCAACGAGTAGAACATTCTTTATTTCAAGGTTTGTACCAACATTACCTATTCCAACGATTTTGCCCTTACCATTGTCTCCAAAGGTGACTGTTCCACTTTTCTTTTCTTCAAAGGTTTGGAATGCATCCTTGTTTTCGGTCATATGTTTGGAACATCCACTGTCAACCACCCATTCCTGCATTAAAATGTAGATTTTGGTACCCATGTGATGGTCCGATATGGTTAGAATCATTTAAGTACAAATTTGTATAGTAGTTCTGAATCAGAAGTCCAGTCGGTCGACAATTGTTCGACCGACATATGTCTCGGTTGACAAATTGTCGATCGAGAAGATTACTGTATTACAAACTAGAAAACACAGAAATGTAGCTCGGTTGACCAATTTTCGACCGAAATAATTTCTGTAAATTTTGATATGTTACAGACATTCGGTCGGTCGACAATACTTCGACCGATTAATGGTTCGGTCGACAATACTTCGACCGACTGAGTTTCTGTTTCAGTACAACAATGCAGAAAATTAACAATAAGCATGAAATCTTTTGTTTAGTTGAGATAAGACAATATAAATAGCAAGATGGAGCTTTTTGGTCATATCTCAACTAACTTCTATTTGATTCTACTAAGTTTGAGGTTTTGGGACCCAAACTAATTCGGAATCCTTAGTTTTATAAGGGCATGAAAAGGAATAGTGTCCAAGACGTAAACAAAAATGGCAAGTAATAGAATCAACTTCATTTCTCTTTCTAGCCATTGTGTTCTTGGGTACAAACATAGTTTGAGTTCTTTTGGGTTGATTTTTCTTTGGAGCATATCCCAAACCTTTTCTTCCGTTGAAAACAGTACCAATGTTTAGAATGTTATCAAGTATATGTTTTCTTCTTAACTCATAAAGTTCTCTTTGCAGCTGAGCAATATCATTCAATTTTTTGTGTAAATCTTTTCTTGCTTGATCTAAATCAGATAGCAATGAATCTCTTTCTTTTATAACATTATCATAGTCTAGATGGTTACACAAAATAGGTTGAGTTTGAAAATCTTTTAGTTTAGCTAACAAGTCAGTCTTTTCTTTAGAAAGAAGATCAACATTTGTTTCTAAAGTGAGTAGCTTTCTAGTACAATCATCTAAAGATGTTTTTAAAGACAAATTCTCAAGATCAATGTTATTCTTTTCAGAAGAAAGATTATCTAATTTAGCAATTTGCTCATCATTTGATTTGATAACCTTCTTTAGTTTCTTCTTGACATCAACATACTTATCATGAATTTCTTATAGACTAGTGACTAGCTCTTCTTTAGAAAGATCAAGTAGGCTTACCTCTTGAGAGTTTTCATCATCTTCTCTTGCCATTAGACAATCCACAGTTTCTTCTCCGCTTTCACTGTCACTTGACTCGTCCCATGCAGCTTTATAGGCTTTTTCTCCCTTCTTTTTGTGAGAGCTTTTCTTTCCTTTCTTTGCTTTAGGACATTCATTTTTGAAATGCCCTTTCTTCCCACATTCAAAACACCTAGGAGGGGTAGAAGAAGAGCTGGAAATTTTGTTAGATTCAAATCTTTTGTATTTCTTACCATTGACTATCAAGGCTTCTTCTCCCTCTTCTTCACTTGACTCCTCACTTTATTGTGTGAAAACCTTTGAAGCTTTTAGAGCCACATCCTTCTTTTTTCCTTGCTGAAGTTCACGTGCTCTTCTTTCTTCCTCTTCTAGGGTTGCTTCATGAGCTTCTAAGTTTCCAATAAGTTGCTCCATTTTCAGTCGAGTGAGGTCGTTTGCTTCTTCAATGGCTGTCACCTTTGGCTTATATTTTGGAGGAAGTGAACGAAGGATCTTTGATACTTGATCTTCTTCAGGAATAGGTTTTCCTAAAGCACTTAAACCATTAACAATAGTAGAGAATTTTGCAAACATTTCACTAATTTATTCATTCGTATCCATACGAAAGTGTTCAAATTTTTGTTTAAACATGCTAATTTTGGAATTTTTGACTTGGACTGTACCTTCATAGGTTATGGACAGTCTATGCCAAATATCATAGGCTGTGTCACAATTAGATATTCTATTAAATTCTCCTATCGAAATAGAACAATATAAAATGCTTACAGCTTTTGCATTCATTTGGGCCAGCTTTACCGTATTTGCATCCCATTCTGCAAATTGAGTTTGAGGGAGCTCGTATGGGGTTGACACCATTCTCCATAGGTCCCAATTGATGCCTGGGAAATAGAATTGCATCCTTCTCTTCCAATATTGGTAGTTTGTTCCATCGAACGCTGGAGGCCTAGCAACAAGTGTTCCTTCAAGGTTAAGGTTGTTGAGCACTCCATCCCCCATTTCTTCAAGACCTTGTTAGGGTTCCTTGAAGCCTGCTCTGATACCAATTGAAAAACTACTAGAGGGGGGGTGAATAGAGTTTTTGAATTATTTTAACAATTTATTGAATTCAAACAACCACAATTGAAATTGGAAGAAAGAGACAGGTGTTTAGAGTGGTTCCAACTATAGCAAATACTATAGTTGTTAGTCCACTACCCGGTTGCTTACCCAACCGGGATTTGAAAGTATTTATTTTATTACCTCTCGAGGATTTATACAAAATACAATACTTTCCTTTACACCCTTTGAACAACCTTCACTTGAAGTAGGTGCACCAACTTTGAGGTAGCCTTCTTTGAAGTAACTCCAAGCTCCCCCTTGAAGTAGCCTTCCTCTCTAGAAGTAACCTCCCGTTGCACCAGCCTTCTGAAGTAGCTCAAAGTCTCCTTCTTCGCCAAGAAGATCTTCACCCTCTCCAATCTGCAGCCTCCAACCTAGGAGTAGCAAGGAGAGTACAAACAATAATAGGGAACAAGAAAGAAAAAGGAAATTACAACTTATCCTTTATAGCCCAAGGCTTGATTTGCCTAGATCAAGCGTATAGATCTCCTAACCAAGTGTGTGGACTTGTGATTGCAGTGGATAGAAGATACTAGCCTATAGGACACGAATTATGAGCTAAGGAAAGAAATGGCCAATTGTCACAATGCTCAAATTGCTCACAAACAGATTGCACAAAGTATGCTCAAGGGTTTCTCAAGTGTAACAAGTGGTTTGAGTGTCCTATGGCTTGTCCTATTTATAGGAATGGTCTAAGGATGCTTAAGGACGTTCTAGACAACTTCTAGGGGTTTCTAAGTGCTTAACTAGCCGTTAGGTACAAAGTTGTTGCTTTAACAACGGCTAATTAATTAATTCTGCAGTTGCTGTCAGAGACCATCTCGGTCGACAAATGGTCGACCGAGACACCTCCTCGGTCGAACTTTTGTCGACCGACAGGCTCTCTGGAACAAGTGATTTGCAACGTCTATCTCCAACTGCCAACTACCTTGTTAGTTGTGTCTAACGGCTCCTTTGGATCTTTCTCGGTCGAGAAGATTGTCGACCGAGAGTGTCTCGGTCGAGGAGTTTGTCGACCGAGATTGATCCTATTTCAATGTTTCAATTTAGGCACTAATTATATGTATGAGTGTGCATATGTGATCCTATTTGAAGGGAATGACTTATCTAAATGTGGTGTTTAGCTAGGGAGAATCTAACGCTTGATTTACATGCAATCTAAGTACTTGTACATTATATATTTGTACAAGTTTTTACAAAGCGATTACATTGCATGAAAACATAAATATGTAAGCATATGGATTTCCCTAGTTTCTTTGTCATCCACCTTAATCCTGCACACTTAAGTAGCTCGTTAGATCAATAAGAATGAAATGTTTGTCATAATCAAAACAAAGGGATTTATAGATGTCCATTTAGACAACAAGAGCAACCATCCTTCTCTGCTTAGATTCATCAGTCGGGTCATCATCAACCTCCCTCTGAAGCAAGAACAGCTCATTTTCAAGCTCCCTAGCTTTAGAAAGCAAGTTACCAACTATATCTTTGTTCCATTTCCTCAACGCACAAGTAACAACATACAAACGTCTGTAGATACAGTACATAGGTGTCCCCTTCACCTCCATATCACGCCAAGCTTCATCAACCACCTGTTTAAATGAATCATACTTAACCCAAGCATTAATAAATCTAAAGGGCGATCCACCTTTCTTCTTCAGCCCAAGGCGCAGCATAAGGATCTTATGATCACTGACCACAGCGGGCAAAACCTCACCCCAACAACAAGGGAAAGCAGAGAGAAAGTTTACATCAGTGAAGATACGATCAATTTTCAAAAACGTACTAACACCATGCCTGCTATGACTATCCCAAGTGAAAAAGAAACCTTTGGTATGAAGTTCAATCAAATTAGAATCATCAATGACCTTATTAAACTCCTCCATGCTTCTATTAGAAGGTGGTTGCTTTCCCATCTTCTCCTTCATTAAACGAACAACATTGAAGTCGCCTAACACACACCAGTTTCTAGGAGTCAGCCTTCTGATATGAAGAAGAGAATTCCACAGAAGAACACGATCCTCATCCGGATTAGCACCATACACAGCGGTTAGATGAAAGTTAATCATGTCACTTCCCACAACACAATGAATGCATTGTTCATTCTTAAACATCACCTTGACTTCAATCTCTTTGCTGACCCAAACAATCAAAATACGGGTATAAGAATAGTATTCCCCATTATCCACAAACTTGCCATTAGGCCAAATTCTTCCCACAAAATTATCAAGATCATTCTTCTGTAACCTGGATTCTAAAATAACATACATATCCGCCTTATTCCTCCTAACCTCATCCTGAATGTGAGGTATTTTATTACCCCCACCCCTCACATTCCAGGAAAAAACACAAAAGGAATCAGTCATTGGGAGGAAGAGGAGGAGGTTCCCTACCCATCGCAGCCGCAGCCACCGATGTATCCATCTTCTCATTCATGATTTCACCATCATCAAAATTGGACAAAGGGGAATACTTGTTCAATGACTCAGGAATAGCTCTGATAGCACTCTTAGCATTACCTCTTGGAACAGATTTACTCTTCGTCTTAATCGTCTCCCACCCAGCTTCCGGAGTGACAACAGGAGTAGCCCCCTCCAAGCCTGTCGTCCTCTGCAGAGGCATCATCGATATTTCATCTGCCGACCTCTGCAAAGGCATCACCGATACATCACCAGCAATCCCAACGGCCCTCATGTCTTCCTCAGATATCTTATCAACAGCGTCAATGAACACATCGGCTTCCTCCTCAGCAATTGTCTTCTTTGGAATCCATTCTTTGTGCACTTTCTTCTTCGGGCCTCTACCCTCCTATACCTTCCAATCTTCACACAGCGACGATTCATGCCCATATAAACCATAGGTCGAACACTTTCTAGGCTCCCATTCGTACTCAAATTGAATGGTATCAATAAGACCATCATCACTAGCTATCTGCATTTCCTTAGGATAAGAGAAATCCACCGAGATAACAACCTGAATCCTCACGTACTCCAGCCGACCGAATTCAGAAGTCAGTTTGTCAGGTCGCAGCGGCCTTCCAAGAACCGAACCGATGTTGCTGAACATTTCTTCATCCCATAGTTCAAGCGGAAGGTTATAGATC
Source organism: Alisma plantago-aquatica (assembly GCA_963693085.1). Taxonomy (NCBI): domain Eukaryota; kingdom Viridiplantae; phylum Streptophyta; class Magnoliopsida; order Alismatales; family Alismataceae; genus Alisma; species Alisma plantago-aquatica. Next base: position 569,567,062 of record OY856410.1, read on the forward strand.
TTCAACCATATGGGAATGTCCGTCAGCTTCATCTTCTCAAGCGGCTCCCCTCTTTCCCATTTCTTTATGATCATAGGTTTCCCAGCAATGAACCATGGCCCCCCATCCACCGCCGTGAAGAGGTCATCGTCGTTCTCAAACATAACAATGAAAAATCCTCTGCCTCTCGATCTGACTTCAATGGACCCTTTAGCCTTCCAGATCATCGATAGATGCTTTGCCAACGCCGGCCAATGTGGCTTCAATCCGATAACATAACCTACAGCTGTTCTACTCCACCTTGCAAGATTTCTTTCTGCTATAGCTTTAGGGTAGACCAATTTCCCGTCTGTTATCTTCACATCCTTCTTGCTTAAGAGGACCGGACCTGCAACTCTCTTCTCCTTAAAAAGACCAGACCAGTCCAGTGGCTCCTTCGACACCGCAACTCGCATCGTGACTGTATTCCCTTTCCACTGTCTTTGCTCCGGATCGGATCTCCCTGGATCTGGAGGGTCAGACGCCGCCGTCGTCTTGGCCGTCGCCCCCTCACTCGCTCCTTCAGACATCGCGCATAGCGTTACCTAAAATGAGGATAACCTAAAATGGTTGGGTTACCCTCTATAGTTGGGTTTGTGTACTATTAGTCCTACCATTTTGTTTGTAGTATTACCTTTTATGGTGAAGAACATTTGTACATGAAATACGATTCAAGTTTGTAATAGTTTCGTTTCCACCTTGTTATAAACTTTTATGCTCTATAATGTATATACCATCTACGAAATAAGAAATTCCTCCTTTCCTCTAATTTTGGAATAGGATGGTTTTATCTCTCAATTTAGTGAAAGAGTGGATCCCCTCTCGGGTCCCACTCTTTACAATATGGTATCAGATCATAAACAATCAATGCATTTACTATTTCAAGTTATCCCATTTAGTTCCTTAGTTTGATAGTTAAGTAACCTTATATATGTGGGGGACATGAATATGAGTCATGGAGTACCAACTAGGGTTTCAAACCGTGATGCCCAATGTGCCACAGAGTGAGATTACTCAAAACAAAACATGAAATTAAAACTAACAAACTAGGTTACCAGAAAACACGAGAAATTGAAACTGTTTCACATATCCACCTCAAGTGGAAAGATGTAAAATCAGAGTCTATGAAAGCCACATGTATATATAACACCTTCCCAAAGATTATTACATATCATTATTCATTGGCTCTCTATCCATATCTTGTTACAAGGGATAACCTGTCACATATACATACATGCCATATCCGTACAACAAAGGCATAAAGACAAAACATCATCTCGATATACAACATCTACAAAACACCATCGAAGGACTTTAGAGTACCAGGACGACACATAGGACTCTACATACAAGTAGCTTATCCAACCTTGACTCAACTATTGCTCCTCTTACTGCTCAGCCTCAATAGCACGATCTCTGTTTCCTTGTGCTCGACCTCCTAAAAGATGTGGAAACCCACGAGGTGAGACCAAACGTCCCAGTAAGAGACATAACTCTCCGCCAATGTCTATTAAAGAATAGGTAGATAACATGCTTAATAGGTTGAGCAGATTTAGCTAAATGATATGTATCCAACAGATAAAGTAGATTAAACAAACTAGGCAGTTACCACTGAGCAGTAGAATAATTAATATTTTAAGAAGGAATATGAAGAACATGTATAACAGTTGTTTTCTCTTACCGCATTATAACTCAAGAAATAGGTAAAAAGATAAGGTAAAGGGTTCAACCAATGTTATTCATATTTGACCCTAAGAAAAATATACTACACGGATGTATTATGTCTTTTATTATGCATGAACAGATGAGGTATACCACTCATTCTCCAACTAACCATGCTAAGTCAAAATTAGTGCCATAAAAGATCTAGGAGGAGCCAGACTCCTATGATCTCTCCACATATGTGATTAGTCCGACTTTCCTACAGTGACATATCAAGTTCGAACTGCATAACAGCCTAGTCGGCCTTGGTATATAGGTGACAACATTAGTGAAACCGAGTTATGACCACAACCACACTCCTGCCGAGGTATAACTATAGCCATCCTCAAAGATATCATATATATATATATATATATATATATATATATATATATATATATATATATATATATATATATATCACATCGTTGAGATGCGACCTCGACCGTTCTCCTATAAAGGTATGACCACAACCAATCCTGTAAAATGCATATACTCAACAATATATGACTCCGAGCTTCCACTAAGGCTCCGATTGGTTTGTTGTAACTAGTCCGGAAAACTTATGAACTGGAGTTACTAAAGCAGTTTTTCATGATTGATTTAAAGTAAGTGCTGGAAGTCGAGTTCTGTGACTTCCGGTGAGTTACAGAGTTATATACAAAATAGAGTTCCTGAGTTCCCTCTTAAAAAGAGCGGAAAATGAGTTCCGGAACAGTTGACAACATTTCCTACATAATTATATTTTTCATTCTTCATAAATGACACATGTAAAATATTTATGAGTAAGAATGTTAGTGTGTGGATATGGTTTATTGTCAAAATGATAAAATAATATGACAAAATATTGTACACTATAAGCGACACCATATAAAATATTTTACACTACAACTACCATTATCAATGTGTCTACAAAATAAAAAATATAAAAACACTATGAACAATAACCAGACCACTATGAAAAATAATCAATCTGCACCATGCAACAAAAAATGATTTATCTAGCATTTTTTATATTCATGTTTAAATAATATGATGTGAAAATGATAATAAACTATAATCATACGTAAAGAATATAGTAAAAATTAATGTTGTACATATTGTTTAATAATTTTAAACCAAAACTTGTATTTACATACGTATAAAATGTACATATCATTACAATAGTTTATACATACAAAGTGAAATAAAAATATTATAATGTAATTTTAACCACAATATACCATATTAAAATATTTTTAAAGGATCAACATCCACATCATGACCACTTGTTGAGATTATTATGTTAAAAATATATTAATTAGTAATCATAGATATGATTTTTTTTACTTTTTTTGTCCTCTATTTTCAAGGGAGCAACATTTGCATTATGACTACTTGCTGAGATTATTATTTTAAAAATATATTAATTAGTAGACATATATATGATTTTTTCTTATTTCTTTACTGTCCTTATTTTTTATATATCACACAGTAAAACTAATAATTTTTTAATTGAGTTCCATATTTACACTAATGACAATCAATCACATGGAAGTGAATGGAACTTAAGTTCTAGAAATGGAACTAGAGTTTCCAAAAAATGAGTTCCACAATTTATGACTTCCACCGAATCAATCGGAGCCTAAGGGAGAACTTGTTTCACCATCCAGCAAGTACTGACACTGAAGATGGATATATGGCACATGGAAACTACATGATTGGGGTTTCACTTGATTAATTAGTCTAATTGGGTATCTTTTAGCATCAATCAAGTTACAATGTATGAACCTTAAACAAACTCTACAAAGATAAGGGCATAATACAACCTTAGAAGATATAAAACGTATAAGATGTGAACTTGTCACATCACCACATGATACTTGCAGTACTTCCATGCATGAGGCCATCATCAATGTCACATCACTCTGGGATATCAATCCCTCAATCACATCACTGGGGAATTACACCTCAGACTAGGCATTAAGCCTCTACCAGGTCACAAGACCCATCACATCATTATGATTTCAACATACCTCAACAAGGCTCATAACCATCACCATGTCTCATATGATCATCACCATAACATAAACAATCTATGACATTCATTTCACCTATAAGGTTAGGGGTTCAAAACAAGATACAAAAAACATCATAATATGCTAACCATCTGTGTAATCTCAACAAGAATAGCATACCCTAGGATTAGGGTTAGGGTTTCAAACACATAGTAGTTAGGGTTTTAAATCATAAATCTATAACCAAACCCTAATTATGTCACCTCCCAATTTCTTGGAGTTTGTGATGATTAGATAAACATCATTAACTTGGTTAATCCATGATCAAAACAAAATTAAGTATCACATCATTGTATGTACACATGTAACCATCTCAATATGTTATGCATGTGTTACTACCATGTAACACGTATGTGTATCGACCATACACTAAGAAAACATGTGTCACGACCATAAACCATCCAAGAGTCTTGACCTGAAGACAACTAGGTGTCTTGACCAAGACAAGGAGATGTGTCTCAACCACCACAAAAGTAGATGTCTCGACCATACACATAACAAGCATCTCGACCATGACCAAAATAGGTGTCTTGACCATCCATAAGACAAGAGTCTTGACCTAAATAAAACCATATTTCTTGACCGCTACTAACAAGGTGTCTCGACCACCAACTAACATGGTGTCTCAAACACCACCAAGGGCACGTCTCGACCCCAACAAAAACATAGGTCTTGACCAAAACAACACATATGTCTCAACCTAGATAAGATCAAGGTGTAGACACCACCAAGGCCAAGCTACACTAACAACACTTAGCCAACATCAAAAAAAAGATAAACCTCATGAAAAATAGAAGGTGAACATCAAGGGAGATCACCATCAACAAGGTAGAAAAACTCCATGCAAGATAGCCATCAAACCTTTAAAATCGAACTTCAACATAACCTTCAAGAAACCAAATCATGGTAAAGAAGACCAAGCTTCAACATCAATAAAACTAAATCAAAACTCAAGAAAACACAAGGGACAAACCAAAGAATGGTGATGAAACCAAGGAACAAAATCCATGCATGATCATCACCTCAACAATCACCTAACAAAATAGGTACAAGAATTTAGGGTTTAAGAAAAAGTGTAATCTACATAAGAATAGTACAAAGTCTTAAACCTTAGATCATGGAAACCTCATATATCATATTAGCATCAAGTTTAGAGATAAAAATAGTAGAAGGCAAGCATGATTAAGGTGAAAGTAATAGAAAAAGGTAGAGATTTATATAACCCGCCTTAAGAGACGGAACAAGCTCCAAACTCTCATTCTCGAAGGAAGAAGATGAAGCTCCATCAAAAGATCAACTCTTGGCCACAAGAGCACCTCAAGAAGAAGAATACAACAAGGTCAAATATATATATTAAGAAAATAGGGTGGAAAACCCAAGACCAAACCAAGAAAAAAGAAGAGAGAAGAGGAGAAAACTTCCTCACACTAGGGTACCACCTTGTCAAAACATGGCCTTCGACCCTTTGTGACGAGGAGTTCTCTATCAAAATGACCACCATGAATAGTCCATAGTATAAGGACAAGAAAGGGGAAGAAGAAAGGCATGGTTCCAAAGGAAAAACGTGATCAAGAAGAAAGAACCACTTACCAAGAAGAGAAACCACTCAGAATCATCACAAGGAAGGTGATCAAGCTTCAAAGTACCACATGCAAGGTTGGCCAACCTCCAAATCACCCAATATTAGTCCTTCTTGCTCCCGAAATATCCAAGGATGAACAAAACAGAAGGGAGAAGAAAGAGGGTCAAAAAAGATACTTGCATGAAGAAGAGAGAGGTTATGTACTTAAAGGAGGAGGGAAGCAAGATAGAGGTGAGGTGTCAACACAAGGGACCACCAAAGAGACACTTGTCCACAAAAGAAACCAACATGAAACCACTATATGCATGCATGAAACCTATGGTGATAAAACCTTGGTGGGGTCTCGACCACTTATGTTACAACCCCAATGTTTGGGTTCAATTGGTGAGAAATGCAATTTCTCATATTAAAGATATTTGAACAAATAATGATATAATTTGTTTTGAATAAATGGATTATGTTTACAATAGCCTTGATGTTTGTGTTGTGGGCTTTATTGGATATTGGGCCCAAATAACAAGGAAATTCAATTAGTAAATGAATAATTAAATATTTGAGAAAAGAAAAATGTGGAAACCTCTAGAAGGCAAATCCAAAGAGGGATTTCGTGCCTATTGGGTTACTTGGGTTCCAAGGAGTCCAAAGTTGCTAAAAGAAAGCAATAAGAAAAGAAAAGATTAATTAAGTATTTTCTTTAATAAGAAAGAAATTGAAAATAATGTTAAAATGTTGGAAATAAGTGGAAAAAAGTATAATTGAGTGATCCTTTGTGGAATTTTGTGTTCCAAGGATTCCTAATGATAAAAGGAATGCCAATGAGGAAACTAAAACATAAATAAAGAGAAATCCTCAAAAAGACTGATTTTAATGAGAAATAAACGAGATAATGTGAAATAATACATAAAGATGCATCTAGAAGGATAATAAGTATCCAATAAAAAGAATTTCGAAATAATGGAGTGTCTTGGAATCCAAGGAGTCCCAATAAAGAGGAAAGAAAGAGAAAATACCAAAATTTGCAAAATAAAAGATAATATGATATATTATTAATGATTTTGGTGGCTTTATGAAAAAGGAATTGATTCCTATTAAAAGAAGATAGAAATTTGTGCCAAAGAATTAAAAAGCAATCATGAAGAGAATAAGAGAAAATAATTTTGAATACTTAATGACTAAGGATCAAGGAAAATAAAGATTGAATATAAGGAGAGAGAATTTATTCTCAACTATGGAAAGATGGTTTCCTAATGAGGAGAAGCCTTGCTTTTCTCATAGGCAAGTATGTTAGGGCGTGGAGGTCCTCCCTATATAAAGGATCAAATCCATTCGTGAAGACCAGATGGATCCCACACAGATATCCTTCTATCTTCTTCACCTTCTTCCACGTTTTGTCCACAAACCCTAATGGAGAAGAGCGGCATGATCAGGGCACAACGAGGAGCTATGAAGGGTTGGATATGGACACATGTTGCTCCACGAAGTTGGGAGAAGCTTGGCCGACGTTGCCATATCCTAACCTACACGCAGTAGTGGCCGCACGGCTGCAAGGCTTGCTGCGGGTCGCAGTCATGGCCAGCGCAGAGGAATTCCTTGGACGCAGGCTAAAAAGCACCCTGAGGTGCACGGAGGGGCTGCGGTGGCAGGGGACCTGTCCCCGATGGCGGTTAAGGTCCAGGGGGAGGAGGAAAAGCCGCACATCGCGGCTAGGGAAGCAACAAGTCAGCGGAGCAAGGTTGAAGACGACCCCTTAGTCGTTGGACAAAGTTGCCCCTCCACGGGCTGTAGAAACGCATCACTAACCGAGGGCAAAAATGTCTTTGCGTTATGTTTTCCTGACTTACGAGTTGCATGGCAAGGAGCGATGTGGCGTCTCCTGATTGGCCCAGGTAAAGTTTTATTTCAAAATTTGTAATTAAATATTGGTAACTCCGATTAGGACAAGTAATATATGAATCTTGATCAGGAGAACGAGAGGAATCCAATAAAAATGGTATGAAAGATAGATTTTGTTCCTAATTGCAAAAGTACTATAAGTTAATGAAAAGTGCATTAAAGTAAAGTTAAAAACCCTATTTGCGATTAAAGGTTGAATCTAGAATGCTTAATGGGTTAATTGAAGTGTTAATAACCTGTTGAATGATAATGTTAGATTCAAACATGATCTAGATGTAGAATTGCATGATTTAGGGTTTTATCTCATATGAGAATGATTAAATAATTTAGAAACCCTAATTTAGGGTAAAAGAGGATAAAATCATATTTAATTTGAAGATGTTAAAATATGATTGTTAAATGATGGTCCTAAGTTATTTGTACATAAAAGCCCTTAATTCTGGATAAATACCCTATATGTAGTGATTAGGGTTTTCTGATGAATAAAAGGTAGATTGATGATAAATCGAGTACATGTGAGATTAGACTATAATGAGCTTGGAATTAATGATAGATGTGCATAGTGATCTTGTCATGGATTAAAAGGGTAAAAATAGTTTCTTTAATGAAAAGAAGCTTGATGAAATTGATTAATGATTAACGTGCCTTTAATATGGAAATAGAGTTATATGTTGTTAAGATAACCTTAATATTGAAGAGTAGATGAGATAATTTGGGTTTAAGAGTAATGGCATGAAATTAGGGTTTAATATGGTAAAAGATGAAGGGAAACCCTAATTACAAAATGAAACCCTAAAATGGATACAAAAACCCTAGAAAGTGAATCCAAGTCAATAAAGTAGATTCTTGATAAAGTGTGTAATAAATAGAGTGCATATCTTTTCAGGAATTATGCAATGATTGAATTGCTTGCTTGGATTTCATTCTTGGTTGGGTTTACTTAATGCTTGTGAAATCATCAAATCAGGTATATGGTTACGCTTATGAATAATCGCTCTAGTTTCACGGTGATTCCCAAAATTTTAATCGGTTGCTTGAAAATAACTATTGGATGTTTATTTATTTCATGCAACTATAAAGTGACTATGATTATCACTATAAATGTGCGTTTATAACTGACTAGATCTGAGTCCACCTCTATTGCTTTGAAAAGGCTAAAAAAAGGGGTAATCCTAGAGCAAGGTCTAGGTTACCGAGAGTTAGAAACTGGGCTACCTACATGTAGTGCCATGAAACTCATTAGCCTGCCATGAGTTAAGGAGTGGGCTACTTACGAGTAGTGCCATGTGACTCAACCCTAGAAATTGGTTCACCTATAGATGGATCATGAGGGGTTTAATGGGGACAACATAGAGGATAGGGTACTCTTGGATCGCAGAGTTATATTTAAAATGTAATCTTGGTTGTTAAATGATTAATTGAATGATTATATTATTAATGTATTTACATACTTATTGTTTCCCCCACATACCAGCTTCGGCTGACCGACATTTTGTTTGTTGGCGTTTTAGGTACAAGCCAAAAGGACAAATAGTAAATCGTCATATTGTGAAATACATGAAGTAAAATACAAGGAGAATTAGTTAGAGTAAAATCCATAAGTGGATAGAAGTTTAGAGATCCAAGTTTTCAAAAAGGTATGCGAAAGTTTATTTTCTTACAGCTTTTCAGTATAGTATGTTAAAATTTGATAATTATTCTTGGTTAATTGCCGAACCTTTGATCCGGAAGTTATGGGTGCGACTTCGACCTCTCAGTCTCCCTTAATTGGGGTTTATCGGGAGGTGGGGTCATAACATTTGGTATCAGAGCGTAGGTTCCTCACTTAACCATTAATAATTATTAAATTTTACAAACTCCATAGAACCCAAGGGAGTTATTAGGGGATTATCCGAAAGACGAAGGTGTCTAGAAAAGGATCACGATCAGGGGATGGCAATATTTTCCTCCACACCACTAGTCGGAATACGAGGACACCCAGACCCGTATGACTGCCTGGCCAAAGTCTTAGGGAATGAATCGAAATAAGATACCTTTAGGACTTTCTCATCTTATTCGTCCCTTCTCATCAAAAATTCCCTTAAGGACCTTAAGGATTAGGTTTTTCTCTCTCCTCCACACCCTCTTGAGGTATGGGTAAGGTTGATAAGGTTTAAGGAATCCTCCACCAAATTAATGAAAAGCATGTAAATAAAATGTCATGGAAATAAGCTTAATAGATTAAGCGCAAATTAAAGAATAGATACATGCTTAGGGCATACGACATAAGTTGTCATGTCCTCAGAAGAGACCTGAGGCTAGACCTTCTTGTCAGGAGGATAATTTAGTCTTGGAGATAGAGATCTCCATTTCAAGTAGAGACCTGACACATCCTATGCGGATGATGCTAACCCTAACCCTAAGTGAATATTAGAGAGAGATGAGTTAGACCAGGTGTTTGAAAGGACATGCCTTTGAGATGCCATATGATCCATGGGTGACCTAGAACCTTTGGCAACCCAACCCTGGGAAGGGTCGTGCATGTTAGGGTAAAGGATAGCTCCTTAGATGATGATGTTAGTGAAGGACCTTAGAAACCCTATGGGCTTATGCGAGTGGGGAATAGCATGTACCCAGGGTACGTTAGTAGTGTGAGCAAAGGGTTGAAACCCTGACCAGGAGAGTATGAAGGATGAACTATGAAATAAGCATAAAGAACTGTGGATAGCCTTGAGCGAACATAAGTTAAACATAGGCTTCATCCAAGTAGGGGCATGCTTTAGAGGTTGATCCTTCGTGAAGAGAGGACCTTTAATGGTAAGGTTGGATGTAGGGTTATCTCTAGAGAGAGCAGGAAACCCAACAAGAAGGTTGAAAGCCTAAAACCCTGAGATATGAGGAATAATGGATGATAGTGGTTGCCTCATGATCGATCACTGGAAGTTGATGATATCTTGGTTGCCTTTAGAGGGACCCAACCCTATAGAAAGAAGATGAAGCTTCGGGTACTTATATGCCTACAATATAGGTGTTTACCTTCTGAGGTAGGAAGAAGAGTTCCTTAGACCTAGAAAGGTTTAGTAACAGGTTATGGGGCCTTGTACCTTGTTGGTTGTCCTTAAGGAGGACCCAACTCTAAGTGTTGCTCGAGTTGAAGGATGACAAGAAGTACATGTCATGCCTTTTGCATGCTTGGTTCGTGGTTAAGAGATAGAGCATGCAGTTGGACACCTACAAGTGAACCTAGGGTTCCTAGGCCTAAGAGGGGAAGTGGTGTACCTAATGCTCATGATGAGAGTTGAGTTCCTATAGAAGCGAGCATGGTACTCCTCATGTATAGAGGAAAAGGGAAGCCCCTTAAGTTTAAGGTATGTTTGATGAACTCCTCACAGCTAGGTTGATGATAAGGGAAGGTATGATCTTGATCCAGCATGGAGGAAAGAGGATAAGTATGACCTAGCATGGTTCGGTAGGTGATCTGCTATGCCTTAATAGCTTGCTAGGATTAAGTAGGCTCATGAGGATGTAAACCCTAGACCTAAGAGCTTTTGTGACCATGTTGTCAAGGGATAGTTTTCCTCCTAGAGGGACCCTTTGGTAGGGTGTATATCAATTTTGTTGGTTTAAGGTAACCTAAAGAGGTCTCGTAGGATCTTGAGAAGCTAAGTGAAAAGTACATGGTATGCGAATGAGCCTGTAGACCCATAGATATCCATCTCTAAGTGCATGTGGATGTGTTACCATGGAGGTAACCGGTAAGGGGCCTGACCAAGGTAGGCAAGTCACCATGACCCCTATGAAAGGATGGATGTCAGCCCATGTATACAAAGGGAGATGATGAAGGCTTGGGCAAGGTTATAAGTTGAACATGTACTATGGAGAATCCTAAGTATATCTTAGGGTCAGGTAGGGATAAGACCGATGGAAGTAGGAGTTGCCTAATTCCCCAGTTGCACATGACCATAGGGTCGGGAGGTAACAACTATCATTGTCTGAGGGCCATGGGTTAGGAGATTGACCACCTTCATGAACTCATGGGACCCAAAGGGCAGATGAGTAGGGCACTCTATTGATGCATGAGGGAAGAGGGATGACCCTAAAAGAGCCGGCACCCTATAGACCTAGAGGAGATGACCAAGGATATAAACCTTAGTAGGTTCAAGACAAGTTTTCCATGGAGGTAACTTTGATATTGAGATGTTTGTGATGTAGAGACATAAGTTGCGCGTTTCAACTTGGATTGGGAAGTGTACTGGCAATGTGGGATGTACCATCTCTACTCGTGGAATAGGTAGAACTTTGTATTTGGACGGCCGTCAAATGCCTATTTCTTCTTGTTATGGGAGTGAGAGATAGGACAGTACGTATGCTTTACACCAAAGATAAAGATGATGTGGGTTGGAACGTTGCCACGAGATATGGGGATAGAGAAGATAACATACCCTGGTTAAGTGAATGATCCATGGATGGTTTGCAAATACTAAGAGGAATGAGGATGATGTTATCATGAGATATGAAGTCATACAAGGTTGAGTTGATTACCAAGAAAATGAGCTCAAAAGTGTTCTCAATAAAGATAGACTTAGGGTTAAGAGTTAAGATGATAAGTGAAATACATATAAGTGTATGTCCTCAATGTTACCTAATACCTAAGGATGTGAAGCGGTAATGGATGCTCTGGTTGAGTTATATATGCCTAGTTTGGCTAGAAGAGGTTGTTTGGCTAACCCTAAGTTTGGAAAGGAGAGGTGTTTGGATAACACTCAGAGGTAACGAGATACGTTGAAAAGTTAAGGGTTGTTTGGTTAGCCAGTCTAGTCCTTGATACAATGAAAGGATGGTGGTAGAACCTCAGATGCACTTCTTTGGAAAGGAAGGAGATGAAACCATGATAGAATGGTTTAGGGTGGTTGAGATATTGATCTTGAAGAATAATGACATACAAGAGATCATGATTTTAAAATCACCATACACCGTACTACGAAGGTAATAAGTGACAGTAGTACTTTAGATACCTAAGATAAAGTTGCATGTGGTATATGGCCATGCAAGCCGAGGGTGAAGGACGAACACCAGTAACCCAGTGCATTGATATAAAGGATAAAGAGTCCCCGAAAGATGAAGGGAGTTCATCACTATGGATGTTGAAAGTCTCCCTGGATCAAGGAAGATCGAGATGCAATGTGGGTTATGGTAGATCGCATCACCTAGATGGTATAAGAAAGAAAGACTTCTGTCAAGGGACATATTTGGTTGAACTACCCATGAGAGAGATGGACCAGTTACACCATGATGTGAGTTTAAAGGTTCTTGAGTTTGACCTAAAAGTTCACTTCCATAAAGTGGAAGTAGGTACATGAAGAACTCAATGTTAGTATAGTTTATCACCCCTAACTATGGTTAGTATGATCCAGACTAAAGGGTCTGATGAGGGAATATGTGCTCGATTTGGGGTGATAGTTAGAGACAGTTTTGTCCTATGAAAGATGTGATGATGACCACCATAGCCAGTATTGGGTTTTATAAGAAGCTCTGTAAGGGAGGTTGTGTCGGTCACCACTTCAGTAAGGTGATGTTGGTGAAAGGACTACATGATGGTTAGAAAAGGACCACAGTGCGTGTAGATGAAGTCGCTTTGATCGTGTAATGGCTGAAAGGAGCCTAGAGATGATGAGAGTCATGAGCAGATGCAAAGTAGACTGACATGTAGTTCACTGTGGGAGAATATGTGACATGAAGATCCGAACCCTCTAAGTTTTAAATAAAAGAGCTGAGTCCCCGATGCATGGGTTCTTTTGACATGGTTTGGTGGAGAAGGTTAAGTTTGACCTTACCCCTCAGGATAAAGTAATGGGTGATGAGTTTCAGGTGTTTAATTTAGAGCACTATGTGAGGTACCCCGACCATGTGCTGAGCAATGAACCTAGTGAGCCCTAAAGGAGGCTGACATGGCCTAAGTCACCTGTGCAGTTTATAGACGCTGGGATGAAAGAACTCAGAGAAAATATTATGTGATGATAAAGGTTCTGTGGAAGCGCCATGAGTATGATAAAGCCACATAGGGGCCAATGATAGACATGGAAAAAAAATCTTATCCTGAATTGTTTGTTTGTTTGTTTGATTGATAGAATTTTGAGGACAAAATTCCTATAAGAGGGGAAGGATGTTACCACCCCAATTTTTGGGTTCAATTGGTGAGAAATGCAATTTCTCATATTAAGGATATTTGAACAAATAATGACATAATTTGTTTTGAATAAATGGATTATGTTTACAATAGCCTTGATGTTTGTGTTGTGGGCTTTATTGGCTATTGGGCCCAAATAACAAGGAAATTCAATTCGTAAATGAATAATTGAATATTTGAGAAAAGAAAAATGTGGAAACCTCTAGAAGGCAAATCCAAAGAGGGATTTCGTGCCTCTTGCGTTCCTTGGGTTCCAAGGAGTCCAAAGTTGCAAAAAGAAAGCAATAAGAAAAGAAAAGATTAATTAAGTATTTTCTTTAGTAAGAAAGAAATTGAAAATAATGTTAAAATGTTGGAAATAAGTGGAAAAAGGTATAATTGAGTGATCCTTTGTGGAATTTCGTGTTCCAAGGATTCCTAATGATAAAAGGAATGCCAATGAGGAAAATAAAAGAGAAATAAAGAGAAATCCTCAAAAAGAGTGATTTTAATGAGAAATAAACGAGATAGTGTGAAATAATACATAAAGATGCATCTAGAAGGATAATAAGTATCCAATAAAAAGAATTTTGAAATAATGGAGTGTCTTGGGATCCAAGGAGTCCCAATAAAGAGGAAAGAAAGAGAAAATACCAAAATTTGCAAAATAAAATATAATATGATATATTATTAATGATTTTGGTGGCTTTATGAAAAAGGAAGTGATTTATATTAAAAGAAGATAGAAATTCGTGCCAAAGAATTAAAAAACAATCATGAAGAGAATAAGAGAAAATAATTTCGAATTCTTAATGACTAAGGATCAAGGAAAATAAAGATTGAATATAAGGAGAGAGAATTTATTCTCAACTATGGAAAGATGGTTTCCTAATGAGGAGAAGCCTTGCTTTTCTCATAGGCAAGTATGTTAGGGTGTGGATGTCCTCCCTATATAAAGGTTTGAATCCATTGGTGAATACCAGAGGGATCCCACATAGATATCCTTCTATATTCTTCACCTTATTCCACGTTTTGTCCACAAACCCTAATGGAGAAGAGCGGCATGATCAGGGCACAATGAGGAGCTATGAAGGGTTGGATATGGATGGATGTTGCTCCATGAAGCTGGGAGAAGCTTGGCCGATGTTGCCATATCCTAACCTGCACGTAGTAGTGGCCGCACGGCTGCAAGGCTTGCTGCGGGTCGCGGTCGCGGCCAGCACAACGGAATTCCTTGGACGCAGGCTAAAAAGCACCCTGAGGTGCGCGGAGGGGCTGCGGTGGCAGGGGACCTGCCCCCGATTGACCGGCCTAAATCACGCGTCCTAAAATTGGAGGCGGATTTGAGGTAGTCGAGATTTTACATTTATAACCCGAATCCTTCTAGGCCCCCGCAACTTTGCTTATGGGGTCGAAGTAGATATACGGGGTCGAACACAGGGACAAGGGTGGTAGTGTTGAGAACTCTGAATCGACACGCTACACTCTGGCTGGTATGTAGAGATAAGAAATTCCCCAAAGGGAAACAACAAGATGTCACAAACAAAACAAAGAAAACTATCTCCAACTGGAGTTACAAGAAGGATTTAAGGTTTTAGTCATTTAGCAGTTTTTAGGGGTTTTCATGCAACAGAAATAGAAAGATAAAACTAGAGCTTAAAGCAAGGTGCGATGGATAACTTTGGTAAAACAAGAAGCAAAAGGAACATCCTGTACCCCTCCTCTCAGAGCATATACCTCTAACCAAGCATCAACACCCCTCTCGAGGTTGCTGGACTTTAGGTTAGAGTGAAATGTTACTGATGCAACTCCAATTCCGGGCACTCTCGTACTCCAGAATCAGCCCAAACACTAGAGCCACAACACATCTCTCGAAGTTGTTGTGACGGGAAAGCACGATTCGGTAGCTAAGCGAAACACGATCCAAACAAGCAAGCTAGAGTTCAAATATTAAACATAGCAGTCATCCAACAATTGCACCAAACATAAAGCAGCAAGTAATTAATCTCTTCTATTTCTATTAACATATAAAAGTTTTGATTACAATGCAGTAGTGAGAGAATTAAATGACAGAAATAAAGATAGATATCGCCTTCTTGATATAGAAGGGCGACAGACTACAGTGGGCCATCCGACCCGATACCGATCAGGATCCTAGTCCGATACAACCATGTCGGGTGACACACCCTCTCGGGCGACACACTGTGACGGGCGGATTGCGTCATGCAAGAACCCTGGCCGATACGCTCATGTCGGGCGACACCCTCTCGGGCGGCACGCCATGACGGGCGAAGCGTATCGGGTTCGATATCTTGTCGGGCTAGCTGCTGTATTTAGTGTCGGTTACATAAGTCGGAGATCTGTGTCAGCCGATATCGGCCTGCAGTGTTGCCCAGGACGATACTAAGTGAACCCTTCACCTCCCTCTCAGGATGGGAAAAGCTCACCTAGGATTGCCCGACACAGCACTGAGGCACGATACACTCGCTCTCGCAGCTATCCTCCGAAGATTGCACACGGTTCCGAACTGTTCAGACCCTCCCTGAGCTGTCCCGACTTGTCTTTTCAGCTTCCTGTAGCTACTATTTATAGGCAGCGGTTGGGGGAAGTTATGGTGCTTGAAGCACCACGTGTCCTCCTTATTCACGGGTCGGTGGATGGCTGATACCGGTATCGCCCGACATAGGGTGTCGGCTTTCAGTCACGTGACGGGCGGCTCCTGCCGGTGGGAAGCCCGTGTCGGGCGACAAGCCTTAGCTGTCGGGCGAGCTTGGGCTCCCTGTCGGGTAAAAGACGTATCGTCCGTCGGTTTCTTCTTACGCGACATCCCCTTGTCGTGCATCGTTGTGTCGCGCTACCCTGTCGGGCAATGATTGTATCGGGCATCTGGAAGGCCGAAAGAAGGTGGAGTGCTAAATAAGGAAATATTGGATTAAGAGCGTCGTTTGGCCAATTATTGCAAAAATACATATAAAAGAGAGGAAAACAGTCAAAAAGGGCAGTTTTGATAACAGAAAAATAGTCTAAAATATCACAAAATTTGGTGTTATCAACTCCCCCAAACTTAGCATTTTGATTGTCCTCAATCAATATTTAAACTTTATCTAGTGATGCTTCTTCTTGCTCGGCGTAGCTTTCAGGTGAAGAGGTAAAAACAAATATCGTAATGCCTTTAGAGATAATGATGCCCCACTACAAACAAAAGACCTTGCGTTTCCTGCCTTATTATTTTAGTAAATTTTTTTTTCTCTACAGCTTCAGCGAGACTTTTGTTGTATGATTCCGAAGTTAGCTCACACACCAAACAACTTTATTTTAGGGCAGAAAGTTGTGTATAGGGTAGGCTAAGGCTTTTTGGGATTTTTCTTGTCTCCCATCAGGCCATCCAGGTAAGGGTCCGTTAGCGGGAAAGTGGTCCCTACAGTCCAAGCCAGTTGGTTTTAGAGCAGTGATTTTACATCCTACGTACCACTACCCCGGATCTACCATGCCTAAAGATGGGTACTTTTGGAAAACAAGTGTGTATATATATATATTTGTTTTCTTTTATTGGGCACAAGTCTCATGCTTTTATTCACACTCATAAGGCTTCTTTCTCTTTTTGGGATTTTTGTTGGGTAAGGGGAAACAAAAGAGATTTCTACTGTTTGGGTAACTTTTTCCTTCTCCATACTCGTCTCTTAGCTGTTTGCGAGATTATTATATTTTTTTCGAAATTTTTGGCACGAAAAAAATGTAATCTTTTGTTCGTTTGAAGCAGCATTATCAGAAAGATATAACAAAACCTGCATTTCGTTGAGCACATAGAAAGCAAACTTGGCAAGAAGTCGCATCAGGTTTTTACTAATATAACAACTTTGTACATATGTATGGGAACAAAATAAGCAAAATTTTTCAAAAAAATTTATATGAGCATGGCATTTTATACTAGCATGGGTACATACACATGATATAAGAGAAGAACAAAATGGCACAAAGAAGAAAATTTTTATACCTCCTTCACTGGTACATGGGTACCCCCCCAAACTTACTCCACACTCTGTCCCAGAGTAGTGAAGAAGACAGGGTGAGGTCATGCTAGTCCAGTGGAGGTTAGATGGTGGTTGTGTTTGTGCCTTCGAGAAGCTGCAATATGCTTCTTTGCTGCCTCCATTTTATTTCTCCCAGCTGGATGCAGCAGGGACAAGCGCAAAGGCCTCAAAATTTTTAGCCTCCCCTTACTACTGGTACTTCCGTTGTGAACATGAACAAAAGGACTGATTATCAATCCTAGTTTCAGTCCACTTGATTTCATTTTCTTCCCCAGGAGTGTGCAGTCGGGACAAGTGCAGAGCTATCAAGAAGGAAGCGTAAGGCTCGTGCATGGTAGACAGAGAGCTCTTGAAAACACTTGTAATATTATATTAATCCCTCCCCCACGATGAAGGTGGCTTCATGGTGGATGGAACCGAAATGCCCACCTTCAATCCAGGGGCTCCCGGGGAAAGACTTCCACTATCTTTTGAAGATGGTCCTAAACCACCGCAGAAGACATACTATGATAAGGGAATGGACTTCTTTTGACAGCCCGGCTGTCTTGGGATTCTGACGTTTCTGTCCGACTATTGTTGCTTTGGTCGCAGTGTGTCTGTCAACTCGACTGGAGGTTTGCTTTGTATGAGCCATACCTGAACCTGTTATCAAGTTCATTGATCATTTAAATGTTAGGTCGGGAAAAACTAGAATCACGATAAAAATTGTCGCGAGGTAAAGCCCGGTGTATCGTTCATCAAAAGAAAACCCAAGGGTGATACGAAATCAGGCGATACGGCAGAAACTGCTCGACACAACACGCTGCCCGACACGGGTATGTCGGGCGACAAGGTCGCATGAGACCACTGTCCGTTAGGACGTCACGACAGAAAACGTGTCACCCGATATGGCGTATCGGGAAAACACGATCGGCCGACGTGTCGTGCTTCACATGTGTCAGGCGATACAAGATAAATCGACTAAGCTCATCAACCCTGATAAGTAGCGCGTGATATAAAACCCGTGTCGGGAAAACAGGTTGTCGGGCTATACCTTTGCTCTTTGGAGCCATCGCCCAATACAAGGGTAAAGGCAAGCTGGCCGACACGTGAGAATTATGTTACTACATGTGGTACAAGTGGCTAAAAGAGTAAGTGTAGTGCCCCGACACGTTGAGCCCTCCTTACTATATATAGCAAACTTAGCTGGGGGTAAAATGGGCATTCCAGGGGCGTGCGTCGGGCGTTTAGACCGGCCGTTCCTGAGACGCGCAGTCCCATCGGTCTAATCGAGGGCAAAAACTCTCATGCACGATACGGGCACATGTCGGGCTGTCGTTCGTTGCTGCCCTTGCGACGCCCGAGAAACCATAGCCCGATACAAGCGGTTCTGTGCCTAGCTGAGATGCTGCGCGGTGCGGTAAGTGGCAAAAACTAAAAACTAGGCGAAGAAAAAACTACTAAAGGGTAAAACATCATTGGCCTAGAGAAAAGTCCCCGACCTCAGATGGTATTACTCCTCAATAGAGCAGTGGCCCATAAAACAGAAGATTCGGAATGCTCGGTGCGTGCACCGACTCGGGCCTTATTACAGTCCATACTGTTTGTAGTTTTTGCTTTACAGGAAAATAAAATGAAACCTATTCTAAGAAAAGAGAGAAAAACTCAAGCTGCCTCCCGAGGAGCGCTGTGGTTTTCATCTCCAGCTTGACCGGTGTAAGCTCTTCGCGTTCAGTCTTCGCCATTACCCATATCCTGCAGGTCAATTTTTTCTCTCGTGAGAAAAACTTCATCTTCATATAACCTCTTTACTCTGTGCCCATTCACCTTGAAGACCTTTATCAGATCACCTTTGTCATAGAGCTCCATCATTCCTGATCGGTATATCTTTGACACAGTAAACGGTCCCGACCATCTTGTATGTAACTTTCCAGGGAAGAGGTGAATGGAGGATTTAAATAATAGAACTTTATCCCCTTCGCTCACATCCTTTCTTCTCAGGTGAGCATCATGCCACACATTCGTTCTTTTTTTGTAGATTTTTGCATTTTCATAGGCACTCATCCTCAGCTCTTCGAGCTCTTGAAGCTGCAAAAATCTCTTTTCTCCTGCTTTTTCGAGGTCCATGTTTAAGAATTTGATCGCCCAAAGGGCCTTATGTTCCAGTTCCAGAGGCAGATGGCAGGATTTTCCGTAGATAAGTTTGTAGGGGGTGGTTTTGATGGGCATTTTGTAGGCGGTCCTGTAGGCCCATAGTGCATCATCAAGCTTCATAGACCAGTCTTTCCTCATTCAGATGACAATTTTCTCAAGGATCTGCTTGATTTGCCTGTTGGAAACCTCTACCTGCCCTGACGTTTGTGGGTGGTAGGGTGTAGTGATCTTTTGCTTTACTCCATACTTGCGCAGGAGTGCTTCAAACTGCCTCTCTCCAAATTGCGACCCTCCGTCGCTTATAACAGTGCGTGGTACACCGAACCGAGGAAAGATCGTTTTCTCGAATAGCTTGATTACCGACTTGGCGTCACATGTTTGGGTTGCTACCGCTTCCACCCACTTCGATACATAGTCTACTGCCACTAGTATGTATTGATACCCCCTGGAAGGAGGACACGGTCCCATATAATCAATCCCCCACACGTCGAAGATCTCTACTTCGATCCAGTTCGCCATTGGCATTTCATTCCTCCGCCCTATATTTCCTGTAGACTGGCACTCCTTGCAAACTTTTACAAATTGTGCAGCATCTTTGAATAGTGAGGGCTAGTAGAAACCTGACTGTAGCACTTTTGCAGCTGTTCTTTCACTACCCAGGTGTCCACCATAGGGGGATGCGTGGCATTCTGTCAGGATGTCCGCGGTTTCTTCCTCTAGGATGCATCTCCTGTATAAGTTGTCAGCACATCTTCTGAATAGGAGAGGATCATCCCAGTAGTAGTTTTTAGCATCCGCGAATAGCTTCTTTTTCTGATTGCAAGTAATGTCAGGAGGCAGTTCCCCACAAGCAAGATAGTTGTAGATATATGCAAACTAGGGCAAGTCTTCTGCTTTAACCTCTGCCAACATAAGGGCCTCATCAGCGTAGTTGTCATTGACGGTGGTCCCCCTGATCTTTCAGCTACGATCCTCGATAGGTGGTCGGCGACCACATTTTCTGCGCCCTTCTTGTCAATAATTTCATGGTCGAATTCTTGCAGCAATAAGGCCCACCTCAACAGCCTGGGCTTTGTGTCTTTCTTTTGCATTAGATATTTTATAGCCCCATGATCTATATATACCTTGACCTTTGCTCCAACTAGATACGACCTAAAATTATCGAAGGCGAAGATGATTGCCATCATCTCTTTTTCTGTGGTTGTGTAATTTACCTGAGCTTCGTCCAACGTGCGACTAGCATAGCAGATCACATGGTGCTTTCTATCTTTCTTCTGCCCCAGGACTGCTCCTACCACATAGTTGCTAGCGTCGCACATAAGCTCAAATGGTAAATCCCAATCTGGCGCTTGGAGGATGGGTGGTGATACTAAAGCGTTTTTCAAAACCTAAAAAGCATTGAGACAATCATTAGAGAAAACAAATTTAGCATCCTTTACCAGAAGATTGGTCGATGGTTTTGAAATCTTCGAGAAGTCCTTTATGAATCTTCGGTAGTATCCGGCGTGCTCGAGGAAGTTTCTCACTCCCGTCATGGACTTTGGGGGAGGAAGCTTGGATATGGCTTCAACTTTTCTTGCGTCCACCTCAATCCCACGCCTTGAGATCTTATGCCCTAGAACAATGCCCTCTTGTACCATGAAATGGAACTTTTCCCAGTTTAGAACCATGCTATTCTCCTCGAACCTTTGAAGAACCAATGACAGATTTTTCAAGAAGGTATCGAAGTCCTTCCCATAGACTGAAAAATCATCCATGAAAACTTCTACGATATCTTCTAAAAAAACTGAAAACATCGATATCATGCATCTTTGAAACGTGGCGGGAGCATTGCAAAGTCTGAAGGGCATCCTTCTGAAAGCGTAAGTGCCGTAGAGGTAGGTGAATGTTGTTTTCTCCTGATCGTCAGGCAAGATGGGTACCTGATAGAATCCTGAAAAGCCATCAAGAAAACAAAAGAAATCGTGATGCGCTAATCTTTCAAGAACTTGGTTAATAAAAGGTAGCGGAAAATGATCTTTTTTTGTAGCCTGATTTAGCTTTCGGTAATTGATGCACATCCTCCATCCGGTGATGGTCCTAACCGCCACCTCATCGCCCTTTTCACCCTTTACCACTGTCATCCCGCCCTTTTTGGGTACTACGTGAATCAGACTCACCCAGTTGCTATCGCTGATTGGGTAAATGATCCACGCATCCCTTAGCTTGATTACCTCTTTCTTGATGACTTCCTTGAGCATCTGGTTCAGCTTCCTCTGGGGTTGAGCCAGAGGCTTGGCGGATTCTTCCAAGTTGATGTGATGCATGCATAAGGTGGGGCTAAGGCCTTTGATGTCCTCTACTGAATATCCTATAGCCCCTTGTGCAGCCTCAACTTCTCAAGAAGTCGGTCCAACTGGTTTCTCAAAAGAGTGGCGTTAACGATGACAAGGTTTCTCTCTTCTTCATCTAAGAATTCATATTTCAGACCTTCGAGAAATGGTTTCAACTCAGGCTTTGCTTTGGATGCCTTCTCTTGAGGCTACTTCTCAAGAGAGGCATACTTCACGGACTCCACCACCTCATCCTCTTTGTGCAGATCTTTGTCAGATAGATCAAAAAGGTCGAGATACTCCGCAATTTTAGGATCTTCGAAGTCAGAATCCTAACAGCTTATAGCCCTCGCAAGGGGGTCCACTATCCAAATGTCCTCCTCTATCTCCTCGCAGAATTTATCGTAGCTGTCCGCGAAACACGCGGATTCTGACAAGGAAGGACCTTTCATGATCTCCTTCAACTTGAAGTCCAGGTGCTCGTTTCTGACCCTCAGCGTGATAATCCCCTCAGAGACATCAATCAACGCCCTTCCTGTTGCCAAGAAAGGACGTCCAAAGATGATCGGGCAGCGAGGGTCTTCTGCTGTGTCAACGACTACTATGTCGCAAGGAATGAAGAAATTACCGACCCTGATCGGCACATCCTCAACAACGCCGACTGGTCTCTTGAAGGTATGGTCCTCCAGTTCAATCCTCATATTGGTATGAGCCATGTCGGTTAAACCCAACCTTTTCACGAAGCTTAGGGGCATGAGGCTGATGCTTTCCCCTAAGTCGGCAAGACCTTTTCGCTCAACGTTGTCCCTAATGGCAAACAGGATCGTAAAAGCTCCAGGGTCCCTTCTTTTGTTAGGCAGGTCAGGCTTCACGAAGGCTGAGGAAGTAGATGCTAGGTGCACGGTCTCAACCCTTCCTCCCCTTCTTTTCTTCGTGATAAGATCCTTCAGGAACTTGGCGTAGGTCGACATCTCTTCCAAGGCATCTAGGAAGGGGACTTCAAGATGCAGTTTCCTGATCGAGTCCATGAACCTTTCATGATGCTTTTTCAGATTTGCCTTGATTAGCTTATAAGGAAACAACAGCCTGGGAGCATAAGGATTCCTCCCACCAGACAGCTCATCGGAAGGCTTCTGTGCAGGCTCTCGAGCTTCTTCTTGTCTACCTTCATCCTCAGCCGTAATCGCACTCTCAGACCTTGGCTCAGGCTCTGGTCTGGCTTCATCATCGCTCTCCATCATCTTCCCAGACCTTAGTACTGCCATTCTGGCTATTTCAGGGTAGGAGAGTGTCTTTCCTACAGGGTCCTTTCTCAGAGCGGCCATTTGGGCCAATCATTGATCGACCTTGTGCTGGCGCATCTGTAGACTCGCCATCTGGTGTTGCATGGAATTCAGAGCTCCTAGGACTGGCTAGCACTCCCTGTGCCAGCTGGTTGATGATAGTGTCTTGTCTTTTTATGTAAGCGAACAACTGACCAACCAAGCTGGGTGGGTGCGAAATCACATCTCGGCCTTGACGTTCACCCTCAGACAGAGATTGCTCACAGCAAGACATGGTGTCAGAGCTCGATGGAATAGGTCTCCGTTCTACAGAGTTCATGAAATGGCACAAGAAATCAAGTTTAGAAAATAGAACTATTTATTTTGTGCAAAGGAAAATGATAATAAAATAACAAAAGCAAAGAGTGTTGTCAAGCTCATTTCTAAGCTTGAGGCACGAGAGTGTAGTTAGCAGATTCAGATTCGTCAACAGTGCTGTCTTGCCTTGTCCCCGGCAGCGGCGCCAGAAACTTGACCGGCCTAAATCTCGCGTCCTAAAATTGGAGGCGGATTTGAGGTAGTCGAGCTTTTACATTTATAACCCGAATCCTTCTAGGCCCCCGCAACTTTGTTTACGGGGTCGAAGTAGATATACGGGGTCGAACACAGGGACAAGGGTGGTAGTGTTGAGAACTCTGAATTGACACGCTACACTCCGGCAGGTATGAAGCGATAGCAAATTCCCCAAAGGGAAACAACAAGATGTCACAAAGAAAACTATCTCCAACTGGAGTTACAAGAAGGATTTAAGGTTTTAGTCATTTAGCAGTTTTTAGGGGCTTTCATGCAACAGAAACAGAAAGATAAAACTAGAGCTTAAACCAAGGTGCGACGGATAACTTTGGTAAAACAAGCAGCAATAGGAACATCCTGTACCCCTCCTCTCAGAGTGGATACCTCTAACCAAGCATCAACACCCCTCTCGAGGTTGCTGGACTTTAAGTTAGAGTGAAATGTTACTGAAGCAACTCCAATTCCGGGCACTCTCGTACTCCAGAATCAACCCAAACACTAGAGCCACAACACATCTCTTGAAGTTGTTGTGACGGGAAAGCACAATTCGGTAGCTAAGCGAAACGCGATCCAAACATGCAAGCTAGAGTTCAGATATTAAACATAGCAGTCATCCAACAATTGCACCAAACATAAAGCAGCAAGTAATTAATCTCTTCTATTTCTATTAACATATAAAAGTGTTGATTACAATGCAGTAGTGAGAGAATTAAATGACAGAAATAAAGATAGATATCGCCTTCTTGATATAGAAGGGCGACAGACTACAGTGGGCCATCCGGCCCGATACCGATCAGGAGCCTAGCCCGATACAACCATGTCGAGTGGCACACCCTCTCGGGAGACACACCGTGACGGGCAGATTGCGTCGTGCAAGAAACCTGTCCGATATTCTCAAGTTGGGCGGCACCCTCTCGGGCGGCACGCCATGACAGGCGAAGCGCATCGGGTTCGATATCGTGTCGGGCTAGCTGTTGTATTTAGTGTCAGTTACATAAGTCGGAGATCCGTGTCGGCCGATATCGGCCTGCAGTGCCGCCCGGGACGATACTAAGTGAACCCTTCACCTCCCTCTCGGGATGGAAAAAGCTCACCTAGGATCGCCCTACACAGCACTGAGGCACGATACACTCGCTCTCGCAGCTATCCTCCGAAGATTGCACACGGTTCTGAACTGTTCCGACCCTCCCCGACCTATCCCGACTTGTCTTTTCGGCTTCCTGTAGTTGCTATTTATAGGCAGTGGTTGGGGGAAGTTATGGTGCTCGAAGTGCCAGGTGTCCTCCTTATTCGCGGGTCGGTGGACAGCTGATACTAATATCTCCCGGCACAGGGTGTCGGCTGTCAGTCACGTGACGGGCGGCGCCTGCCGGTGGGAAGCCCGTGTCGGGCGACAAGCCTTAGCTGTCGGGCGAGCTTGGGCTCCCTGTCGGGTAAAAGATGTATCGTCTGTCAGTTTCTTCTTGTGCAGCATCCCCTTGTCACACGTCGTTGTGTCGCGCTACCCTGTCGGGTAGCGATTGTATCGGGCATCTGGAAGGCCGAAAGCAGGTGGAGCTTATTTGTAGGCCGGGAGGACCTTATTGATGGTAAATGTACCAAAATTAGGAAAACTCTGCAAAATAAGGAAATATTGGATTAAGAGCGTCGTTTGGCCAATTATTGCAAAAATACATATAAAAGAGAGGAAAACAGTCAAAAAGGGCAGTTTTGATAACAGAAAAACAGTCTAAAATATCTCAAAATTTGGTGTTATCACCGATGGCGATCGAGGTCCAAGGGGAGGAGGAGAAGCCGCGCACCGCGGCTAGGGCAGCAGAAAGTTGGCGGAGCAAGGTTGAAGACGACCCCTTGGTCGTTGGATGAAGTTGCCCCTCCACGGGCTGTAGAAACGCATCACTAACTGAGGGCAAAAACATCTTTGCGTTATGTTTTCCCGACTTACGAGTTGCATGGCAAGGAGCGACGTGGCATCTCCTGATTGGCCCAGGTAAAGTTGTATTTCAAAATTCGTAATTAAATATTAGTAACT
Organism: Alisma plantago-aquatica; assembly: GCA_963693085.1. Lineage (NCBI taxonomy): Eukaryota > Viridiplantae > Streptophyta > Magnoliopsida > Alismatales > Alismataceae > Alisma > Alisma plantago-aquatica. The sequence goes on from OY856410.1 coordinate 569,592,801, forward strand.
CCTATTAGTACAAGTAATATTTGAATCTTGATCAAGAGAACGCGAGGAATCCAATAAAAATGGTATGAAAGATAGATTTCGTTCCTAATTGCAAAAGTACTATAAGTTAATGAAAAGTGCATTAAAGTAAAGTTAAAAACCCTATTTGCGATTAAAGGTTGAATCTAGAATGCTTAATGTGTTAATTGAAGTGTTAATAACATGTTGAATGATAATGTTAGATTCAAACATGATCTAGATGTAGAATTGCATGATTTAGGGTTTTATCTCATATGAGAATGATTAAATAATTTAGAAACCCTAACTTCGGGTAAAAGAGGATAAAATCATATTTAATTTGAAGATGTGAAAATATGATTGTTAAATAATGGTCCTAAGTTATTTGTACATAAAAGCCCTTAATTCGGGATAAATACCCTATATGTAGTGATTAGGATTTTCTCATGAATAAAAGGTAGATTGATGATATATCGAGTACATGTGAGATTAGACTATAATAAGCTTGGAATTAATGATAGATGTGCATAGTGATCTTGTCATGGATTAAAAGGATAAAAATAGTAGCTTTAATGAAAAGAAGCTTGATGAAATTAATTAATGATTAATGTGCCTTTAATATGGAAATAGAGTTATATGTTGTTAAGATAACCTTAATATTGAAGAGTAGATGAGATAATTAGGGTTTAAGAGTAATGGCATGAAATTAGGGTTTAATATGGTAAAAGATGAAGGGAAACCCTAATTACAAAATGAAATCCTAAAATGGATACAAAAACCCTAGAAAGTGAATCCAAGTTAATAAAGTAGATTCTTGATAAAGTGTGTAATAAATAGAGTGCATATTCTTTTCAGGAATTATGCAATGATTGAATTGCCTGCTTGGATTTCATTCTTGGTTGGGTTTACTTAATGCTTGTGAAATCATCAAATCAGGTATGTGGTTACGCTTATGAATAATCGCTCTAGTTTCACGACAATTCCCGAAGTATTAATCGGTTGCTTGAAAATAACTGTTGGATGTTTATTTATTTCATGCAACTATAAAGTGACTATGATTATCACTATAAATGTGCGTTTATAACTGACTAGATCCGGGTCCACCTCTATTGCTTTGAAAAGGCTAAAAAAAGGGGTAATCCTAGAGCAAGGTCTAAGTTACCGAGAGTTAAAAACTGGGCTACCTACATGTAGTGCCATGAGACTCATTATCCTGCCATGAGTTAAGGAGTGGGCTACTTACGAGTAGTGCCATGTGACTCAACCCTAGAAATTGGTTCACCTATAGATGGATCATGAGGGGTTTAATGGGGACAACATAGAGGATAGGGTACTCTTGGATCGCGGAGTTATATTTAAAATGTAATCTTGGTTGTTAAATGATTAATTGAATGATTATATTGTTAACGTATTTACATACTTATTGTTTCCCCCACATACCAGCTTCGGCTGACCGGCATTTTGTTTGTCGGCGTTTTAGGTACAAGCCAAAAGGACAAACAGTAAATCGTCATATTGTGAAATACATGAAGTAAAATACAAGGAGGATTAGTTAGAGTAAAATCCATAAGTGGATAGAAGTTTAGAGATCCAAGTTTTCAAAAAGGAATGCGAAAGTTTATTTTCTTACAACTTTTCAGTATAGTCTGTTAATATTTGATAATTATTCTTAGTTAATTGCCGAACCTTTGATCCGAAAGTTATGGGTGCAGCTTCGACCTCTCAATATCCCTTAATTGGGGGTTATCGGGAGGTGGGGTCGTAACAACTTGGGTCACCACCACCCTAGGGATCAAAACAAACACCAAGACATCTTGTCTCGAGCACAACACAAGGTCACCAAACTAGCTTGGTCGAGACACATCACAAGAAGACAACTATCTTGACCCAAAAGCACCCCCCACAAAGACCATCAAGGTGGAGTCAACCACACCTAATCAAGGTTTCTCAATCGAGACACACCCAAAACACACCACAAGGTCGAGAGACTCAACAAAGCCCATCAAGGTCGATACCAAGCAAACCCTAGAAACCCTAGCATCACCACAAGATGCCACCTCACCAACCAAGGTCCAACAAGGCACCTCATATCATCACTATATCTATCATGATGCTAAATAACTAACGACACACTCGACATGTGAAAAATTGCAAAACCACCCCTCAACATGGGTAAATTGCAACTTGGTCCAAAACAAGCATACAAAGCTCAAATATCATCAGAATAGGACCAAACTAAAAACATAAGATTGTCACTTGTTAACAAAGCATCTCAAAGGATTAGATTAAGGTTATAAGCATATATCTAATAAAAGCAAGCATACCTAAGCACTAAGCTAGGTCAGGGGTCTTACAACCATAAACCCCTAACAAAGATTCCCCTAAATCCTATGCGAAAAGAGACGGGTACTTACTACACATCTCTTACTCAAGCTCCCATGTGGCTTCCTCCATGCCATGATGATGCCACCGAATCTTCACCAAAACTATATCCTTCTTCTTCAACTTCTTGATCCTCCTATCCAGGATCAACACATGACCTTCCATACAAGATATGTCCTCATCAAGATCAACCTCGACTGGATGTAAAACCAATTTAGTATCTGGGTGGAACTTCCTCAACATGGAACACTGGATGCAACCTGTGCAACTCAAGTGGAAACTCCAACTTATAGGACACCTTCCCAACACGTGCCACCAAAGGGTAAGGTCTCATATACCTGGGGTCCAACTTACCCTTCTTCCCAAACCTCATAACAACTTTCCAAGGAGAGACCTTGAGATACACTCTGTCCCTCGCTTGGAACTCCAACGATCTATGCTGGTTATCTGCATATGACTTCTTCCTGTCCTGGGTTGCTTTCAACTATTACTGGATCACTTTGATTTTCTCTATCATCTGTTGCACAAGCTTAGGACCAAGAAGTTGGTATTCACTTGTCTCATACCAACACAATGTAGACATATAATGTGGGCTCTGATCTCCAAAACACAAGATAAACATAGTGGAAGCGATTCGATTAACAGCGGAATACGAAAATCACGAGAAATTAAAACTTTTCGAAAACAAGATCTTAAAAACCTGAAACTCCTTTTATAAAACTAAGATGAACTGTTTACATCTCTGATAAATCACTTCTCGAGTGATTATATACGTCATGATACAAAATCTCAAGATTTCAAAATTCTCAAATCAACAAACTCCTAGGACCTGAGTGTACAGAGACGACATAAGACTATTCTGACTACAAGACTAGACAGCATAGTGTTTCCACCTGAAGTCACTGCTGCTCCTGAATTTTCTACTGTTGCTGCTGTCCACCTGCAGATCGGTTCCTTCGACCTCGACGTCCACCTAAAGGTAGAAATCTACGGGGTGAGACAATTTTAAATAATTGTCCCAGCGAGAGTTATAACTCTCCGCCATAAACTTTGTTAAAAGCAATCAAAGGAATATCATGAGCAGGTAATTTAGGTTACTCATAGCAGGCTTGATAACAAATACTCATCTTTATTTAAGGAATATGAAGAACACGTATACTAATGCTTGAACAAGATATTAAAAACAAGCAATGTAATACCAATCAATGTTCCTCGTAGTTCAACCTAAGCAGTTATGATACACGGTTGATTATGTTTTACAAACATCATTATGCCCTGCGGAGATGAGGTATACCGCTCATGCACTAGTAAGTCGCATCAGTATCATACTAGGTCATCGAAAGAGCCGGATTCTCATGAACCTCAACTACCTCACTCAGAATGAGGATAAACATACAGGACATCTAGTGTCCCTGCTAATATAGCTTACCAGGGTATTCTGGTACTTCGCTATTAGAGTCACAGTGGCATTCTGCACTCTCTTCTCCATCGAAGGAATTTCATGTTTATCTCTCATCGATGCGGTATAAAAGATTCCCTTGGAAGAATAGTGTTACATCATCCCGGTATAAACATATAGTGAAGGGTTGATGGATTAAGATACATCAACATCAACTCCTACACTAGGATGTAAGGATATACACATCCATATTCCCCCACATACTCTAAAGTATGTGATCCAGGAGTTCCCTTAAGAAAACCTGTTTCACCATCATTTAAATTCTGACAATGATGGATCTATGATCAGGGCTCTACATGGTATGATTAAACTTGGTTTTTAGGTACATTTCAGTATTCTTTTAGCATCATACATGTTTTCAAACATTAATCATTAGCATAGCAGCTATGAAAGTAGAATACTAAATGTATCAAGTCTAACTCACATCAATTATCATTTCTCAATCGTCCAATCACAAGTCATTTTACAAGCATGACCTTGATAATATTCATGGCTCTTACAGCCTATCATTCTCATAAGATGCCACTTACTAGGCATCAACATATGTCATTATTCATAAGCTAATAACATGCTTCCAATGAATATGAAATCATAATCCTTACCTGGATATGATCACCATCATGTATAGAAACCTGCATGGTTAATTCAACTGATAATAGTAAGCAGTTCATATCAAGAGTTGTACCCTTATATTCTTACAAGGGTTAGATTCCCTGATTTTCATCAATTAGGGTTTACTATTCACAATATATGTCGTCACCCTAGAATTAGGGTTTACTATTCACCTCATGGTGAATTAATCTCATTACATCACCATGCATGAGAAACATCATCATTAAAGCCCTCAGATAAGATCAAGATTCACCAATTACCATAATTAGGGTTTCCATGATCTCTCATAAGTGGATCATACCCTAATCATGCACATTCATGTATATTGAAGGTATTTTACTTGAGTTTCCACCAGAAATGGTACTTTCTCTCTCCTCTCACTAGTAGATGGTGACTACACCACTTAGATTAGGTTAGGTTAAGTCCCCTTTGATCTACATAAACCAAATCACCACTGTCAAGTGATTTGAGTTTGATTAGAACAAGGTATAACTCAATTAAACCTCTCAGGGGCATTTTTGGTAAATTACCCATTGATCATCCTCATGAGTCAATTCATTAATCACTTAGTCCCTTACTATCTTAAGTTACCATTATGGTTTAGATTAGATCATCATTGAACCATTTTCACCTTCAAGTGATTAAGTATAATCAACCTTGAAAATCTCCAATTGGTTTAGGGTTTGATCTTCAACCTTCAACCCATTTGATTCTTAAATGACCTTGAACTCGTTTAACCTCAAACGAACTAGAACCCATTTGGGCCTTAAACGAGTGTGGACCCCCTTGATCTTAAATGGGTGTGAACCCACTTGAGATCAAACGAGTGTGAACCCGTTTGAGATCAAACGAGTGTGAACCCGTTTGAGATCAAACGAGTGTGAACCCGTTTGAGATCAAACGAGTGTGAACCCGTTTGAGATCAAACGAGTGTGAAACCATTTGAGATCAAACGAGTGTGAACCCATTTGAGATCAAACGAGTGTGAACTCGTTTGGACTTAAACGAGTGTGAACTTACTTGGGTCCAAACCGCATGAACATAAAAGGTGACACATAGGTTATGTTTGAATAGGGTTTCCTATGTTGAAGCCTTTAATTGGCCAAAGACATGTTAACCACTTACAGATTGAGTCAATTAGAATGAGCCTCAATCAATTGGACTCCAATTTGACCCTTAATTGAAAGCCAATTAGGGTTAAGTCTAACTCAATTAGGGTTTCCAATCGACTAATCATCAATTCTCAACAATGTGAAACAAATTGTAATTGAACCCATCAATTGAACTCCAAATGGGCCCAAACTTGGCCCAAACGGTCTTGAGATCGTTTGGATGACCTCCAAACGGTCTTGAGACCGTTTGCCCAAAGTTTGACCAAAATCTAAGTTGATTTGATTAGGATTGAACCCTAATTAGGTCTTAAAATCAACACTTTTATCAATTCTTCAACCTGTTGAAATTGGACCTACAATGGATCAATTTTCCTTAACCCAAGACCTCCAAACGGTCTTGGTGTGTCACTAAACGAGTGTGAGACCGTTTTGGTGAACCCCAAATGGTTTGAACCCGTTTGGATCCTCCAACCCAAAACTCAACAAGATCTATAATTAAAATAAGCAATTTCAACCCGATTAGGGTTAGGGTGTTGAAGTGCCTTCAACTCTCAATTGGTTAGGAATTAGATTATAATTATTTGTAGGAAAGAAACTCAATACATTATGAACAGACCCTCAAATGGTCATACCTTGGTCAACCCTATGAAACGGTCTTGGGGTCGTTTTGATCCAAACGATCTTGCAGGATCGTTTGAGATCAAACAGGTTGAACCCGTTTGACCTTAAATGAGTTGCACCCATTTGGACCAAAAGGGTCCAAGGTCGTTTCATAAAGTGACCTAGGAATCCACGCCCATCATCCTCAACCTCTGTTCAGGTCGGTTCCTCCACCGTTTTGCTTGCAAAAGAGCAAGGAAGAAGGGAGGTAGAAGAAGAACTAATCATAGAAAACAAGAACAAAGATATGCATAACAAAGCTAAGAGTTAGAGTTATAAAACCCGCCTCAAACGTGGTTCCTAGAGATTCCAAGCTTCCAAGCTTCAAGCCTTTAATGGCGTCTTGAGTTCCACAGGTCAGACAAGGTCAATTCTTCAAGAAAAAGATGGGGATGGTCGGCTAGAACAAGGAACTTAAGTAAGAAAACTAGCAATTCAACCTTGTAATACGATTTCCTCCATGAATCCAAGCTAGAAGGTGGTGTTCTATTACCTTAGAATAGGTTGGTCATTTCCCTGAGCTCCAGAGCTTTTCCTTGGTCAGTTGAGAAAGATGAGAAGTGAGGAAGTGAAGGAAAACATTTGCTTGGTTTGGAAAGAAAGGTGCTTATATAGTTTAGGCTGATTTTCACCATAAGGACCTCTAAAGCATGTAATTCTCATCCAAGTCCCTCCTTATTTCTAAGGCACGTTCAAGCTATCAAAACTTAATCAAAGCCCATCAAAACTCAAGATCTAAGGGTAAAGAAAACCAATATGCACACTAAGGTATATATATATATGAAGGGTCTTCTTACTCATACTAGGTGTTTTCACTACAAAGATCATCCTTCTTATCCAATTATTTAATAGAAGTGCCCCTCTCATCCTTTCTTCTCTAAATGATGTCAAGAGTCATAAAAAATATTCTAGAAAGTGTATAGCACAAGTTGCACCCCACATTTTGGGTAAATTGCACTTTACACCAAAATTAGGGTTTAAGCACAAGGATTGCTCCACAAGCTGCACCTTGGTGCCCAAACTTGGGAAATCCATCATACCTCATCATATTCCTTCATATGATGTCTTTTTATTAGAGGAACATCTTAACCTATGTAATTTGCAAGTTAACCCCTCTAATTGGGTAATTTGCACATAGGTCCCCGTATTACCAAACAATACTACAATCATTGTTTAAAAAGGACAGAAATGAAAATGTATGTTCCTTAGGAACTTAATTACATGCCAAAAGATAATCACAAGGATTTAATTACATATCTTAGGCAAAACACCTAGGGTTAATTCATAACCCAGGTCAGGGATGTTACAAATTATCCACCCCTTACAAGGATTTTGTCCTCGAAATCGATAAAACATATTAAGAGAAAAGAGTAGGATATTTCCTTCTCGTCTCTTCCTCTAGTTCCCAAGTGGCTTCTTCAACACCACAGTGATTCCAGAGAACTTTTACAAGACTTATCTCTTTCTTCTTTAGCTTTTTAATTCTGTTATCAAGGATTGACACCGGTCCTTCCTCATAAGTTATATCTTCATTCAATTCTACTTCCATAGGTTGTAGAACTGACTCGGTATCGGGATGACATTTCCTTAGCATAGAAATATGAAACACAAGGTGTTTTTTTTGTAATTCTGGTGGTAACTCTAGTCTATAGGCTACCTTTCCAACCCTTTCAATGATTGGATAAGGCCCTATAAATCTAGGAGCTAACTTCCCTTTCCTTCCAAAGCGAAGGACTCCTTTCCAAGGCGAGACCTTGAGATACACTCTGTCTCCAACCTGGAACTCCAACGGTCTACGACGCTTGTCAGCATCAGATTTTTGCCTATCTTGTGAAGTCTTAATATGTTGTTGTATTACTTTAATCTTTTCCGTAGTCTGCTGCACAAGATCAGGACCTAACATTTGATGTTCACCAGTCTCATACCAGCATAAGGGTGATCTACAATGTCTGCCATACAAGGCTTCATAAGGTGCCATATCAATACTATGTTGATAGCTATTGTTATAGGCAAACTCTATCAAGCTTAGGTGCAGATCCCAACTTCCTGTGAACTGGAGAACACATGCTCTCAACAGATCTTCTAAGGTCTGTATAGTCCTTTCTGACTTTCCATCCGTCTATGGATGAAAGGTTGTAATAAACCTTAACTGGGTGCCTAGTGCCCTATGTAGCTGTTCCCAAAAATGACTTGTGAACTGAGGACCTCTGTCAGAAACTATGGTGACAGGAACTCCGTGCAAACACACTATCTCTTGAACATATAACTCAGATAACCTTTCAGCAGAATAGGTTGTTTTGACAGGTAAGAAATGCGATGTCTTAGTCAACCTATCAACAATTACCCAAATGAAATCATGTCCTTTGTTTGTTCTAGGTAGACCAACAACAAAGTCCATGGTTACATGATCCCACTTCCACTGTGGTATGGGTAAAGGTTGCATTGTTCCTGCAGGCTTCTGGTGTTCAGCTTTAACTTGCTGACACACTAGACACCTCAGAACAAACTCAGCTACGTCCTTCTTCATCCCAGGCCACCAATACATATCTTTCAAGTTTCGATACATCTTGGTGCTTCCTGGATGCATAGCATACATTGAAGAATGAGCTTCTTCCAGGACTAACTTCCTCAGGTTATCTACATCTGGTACTATCATCCTCCCATGATAGCATGCCACTTGATCATCTGATTCATGAAAACCTTCTTGCTTCTCATCACCATAATCATATCTGATCTGCTGAACTGCAACATCAACTTGCTGTGCCTCCTTAATCTGCTCTCTAAGGGTGGGTTTGATATGCATCTCAGCCAACAACCCGACAATCCATGACACCTTCATCTGTACATTGTCTTGCCTTAAGGAGATAAGCATATCTCTCCTAGGGCATACTAAAGAGTTTAATTGTGCCCTATCAGAGGATGATGTTGCTAATTTCCTACTCAAGGCATCTTCAACTACATTGGCCTTTCCTGGATGGTAATCTATTGTACAATCATAATCCTTGATTAACTCCATCCAGCGACGTTGCCTCATATTAAGGTCATGCTGAGAGAAGATATACTTAAGGTTCTTATGGTCTGTGAAAATTTGGAAGGTTTCTCCGTAAAGATAATGTCTCCAGATTTTCAAGGCATGAACCACAGCAGCTAACTCTAAATCATGTGTCGGATAATTCTCCTCGTGTTTCTTAAGCTGTCGGGAAGCAAAAGAAATCACTTGTTTATCCTGCATCAACACACACCCGAGTCCATTCTTAGAGGCATCATAGAAAATTATGTATCCTTTGCCTTGCTCAGGTAGCACAAGCACAGGTGCACTTGTCAACCTCTCCTTCAGCAACTGAAAAGACTGTTGACACTTATCACTCCAGGCAAAAGGAGCATCTTTCCGGGTCAACTTTGTCAAGGGTAGGGCTATAGAACTGAAGTTTTTAATGAACCTTTGATAATAGCCAGCCAACCCTAAGAAACTACGAATCTCCATCGGTGTTTTCGGTTGTTCCCACTGTAGAACAGATTCTACCTTTTTAGGGTCAACACGAATTCCCGAGGCAGATATCACATGTCCAAGAAAAGATACCTCCGGCATCCAGAACTCACACTTGCTAAACTTAGCGTATAGCTTATGTTGTCTTAGCGAAGTTAGAGCCTGACGAAGATGCTGTTCATGCTGCTGAGTATCTCTACTATAGATCAGGATGTCATCTATAAAGACAACAACACACTGATCAAGGAAAGGTCGGAAAATTCTATTCATGAGTTCCATAAATGCAGCTGGTGCATTAGTTAGTCCGAACGACATAACTGTGAACTCATAGTGACCATACCTTGTCCTGAAAGCAGACTTGGGTATGTCACTGTCCTTAATACGAAGTTGATGATATCCTGACCTCAAGTCTATCTTCGAGAAGACGGTTGCACCACGCAACTGGTCAAAAAGATCATAAATTCTCGAAAAAGGGTACTTATTCTTTATTGTTACTTTATTTGATTGTCTATAATCGATGCATAATCGCATTGATCCATCTTTCTTTTTAACAAACAAAACCGGAGCACCCCAAGGTGAAGTACTCGGTCAGATAAAACCTTTCTCAAGCAACTCTTGAAGCTGTTTCTTGAGTTCTGCCATCTCAGCAGGTGCCATCCTATACAGTGTTTGTGCTATAGGTTGGGTATCTAGGATCAAATTGATTTCAAAATCAATTTCCTGAGGCGGTGGCATACTTGGAAGTTCTTCAGGAAATACATCTTCAAATTCCCTGACTATAGGAACTTCAGCAAGGTTAGGACTCTTCATGGTGGTATCTATCACATGGGCCAAGAATGCATAACATCCTTGCCTCATCAGCTTATCAGCAACCATGGCAGACACAAGACAGGTGGGTAGAATCTTTCTCTCCCCTTGAAAGATCCATGTGTTGCTCTCATCAGCAAACACAACCTGCTTGGATTCACAACCCAAGACAACTCTATACCTTTCCAAGGTATCCATCCCCAGGATTATATCAAATCCTTGCATATCAAGTGGTATAAGATCCACTTGAATGCGATGATCAGAAAAGAAGAGGATGCAGGGAGAGCATACCTCTTGCAAAACAGCAGATCCTCTCAACGGAGTTTCAAGCAACAAGCTATCTGCCCTATGTCTAACTGTTATATTGCAGTTATGAATCACTCTTCGAGTGAAAAAGGAGTGCGTAGCACCCGGGTCAATCAAAACAGATACCACACAAGATTTAGACATATCAGAATATAAAAGTTCCATATGACCTGCCACAACCCGTGGATTGACTACTGCTTCTGGTGGGTTCATAACATAGAACCTCGTTGTTGCCTGAGGTTGAGTTGGTGCTGACGATCCAGCCTGAGACGCTTGCCCACGTCCTCTAGCTGCTCCTTGAGACTGCCTTCTCTGTGATCCCTGTTGATCCTGCCTCAGAGGCCGTGTCACACTGACAGGCCTAGACCTACAGTCCTTCATCAGATGTCCCACCTTCCCACAGTTATAGCAACTTCTCTCCAGTTGTTGTGGTCTTGGCAGTCCTGTGACCGATATTGATGTTGAACTGTGAGTCTCTCGTGGCGGTAAACCTCGTCCTCTACCTCTACTTGGGGACCACTGAGTCTGAGAACTCGATCTGGGTGGTGGAGGTGTAGGTGCAGAGAATCTAGGCTTTTTAAAGTCTCTAGATGAAGATCCCTGGAACTGTGGATATCTCTTTTGGGTTTGTCTTTTCTCGACTACGGATCTCTCTATCCTTCGGACTGACTCAACAAAGGTAGAGAATCTCTCCCAGTTTTCTAGTGCAGACACGGGAGTAGTCATGTCGGCATTCAAACCCTTCTCAAACCTCCTAATCCTTTCTTCATCTGTGGTAGCCATATGCGGACAGAATCGCAACAACTCCATGAACTTAGCCTCATACTCGCTAATGTTCATCATACCCTGTCTCAGTCTCTCAAACTGAGAGATCTTCTCGTTCAGGAAGGTCTTTGGAAAATATCTGTAGACAAATTCCCGACGAAAGTCTTCCCACGAGATCTCTATTCCAGGCCTCTTCTGCTCTTCCATGGTCCACCAGTGACCAGCACTACCTTTGAGAAGATAGACATCATGTCTAACCTTCTCACCTTCGGGGATGTTAAGGATTCTGAAAGCTTTCTCCAACTCAGTTAACCACAGATCAACATCAGCAGGGTCAGCTGTGTCAAAATATTCAGTTGCTCCGACCCGACGAAGTCGCTCGAACGTTTTACCGATACCTTGACCCTCAGACTGGACAGGTGCCCTAGGTGCAGGCATGGGCATCCTGTCGGTGATATGTGTCATGGCAGTCATAAACTGCCCAAACATAGTTTGAACCGCTGGGTTTCTCATGTCAGCTGGGTCAAACCGAGGTGGCTCCATAGGTGGCTCAGGTACAGGTTGCTCTATTTCTAGGTTCCTTGCACCTTCTCGAGGCGCAGCAACACTACTTTCGGCATCGTACTCCTCCTGTAGTCCAGACATCCTTAATTATCTTCTTCTCCTGAGGAGCAGAAGACTCTATTAGATAAGAAAGAAGTACTAAGGTTAGACTTGACACTCTAAGTCCTATGTCTCTGTAGACTCAGCGAACCTAGAGCTCTGATACCACTAATTGTGGACTCTGATCTCCAAAACACAAGATAAACATAGCGGAAGCGATTCGATTAATAGCGGAATACGAAAATCATGAGAAATTAAAAATTTTCGAAAATGAGATCTTAAAACCTGAAACTCCTTTTATAAAAGTAAGATGAACTGTTTACATCTCTGATAAATCACTTCTCGAGTGATTATATATGTCATGATACAAAATCTCAAGATTTCAAAATTCTCAGATCAACAAACTCCTAGGACCTGAGTGTACAGAGACGACATAAGACTATTCTGACTACAAGACTAGACAGTACAGTGTTTCCACCTGAAGTCACTGCTGCTCCTGAATTTGATGCTGTTGCTGCTGTCCACCTGCAGATCGGTTCCTTCGACCTCGACATCCACCTAAAGGTAGAAATCTACGGGGTGAGACAATTTTAAATAATTGTCCCAGCGAGAGTTATAACTCTCCGCCAGAAACTTTGTTAAAAGCAATCAAAGGAATATCATGAGCAGGTAATTTAGGTTACTCACAACAGGCTTGATAACAAATACTCATCTTTATTTAAGGAATATGAAGAAAACGTATACTAATGCTTGAACAGGATATTAAAAACAAGCAATGTAATATCAATCAATGTTCCTCGTAGTTCAACCTAAGAAGTTATGCTACGCGGTTGATTATGTTTTACAAACATCATTATGCCCTGCGGAGATGAGGTATACCGCTCATGCTCCAACCGATCACTAGTAAGTCACATCGGTATCATACTAGGTCATCGAAAGAGCCGGATTCTCATGACCCTCAACTACCTCAGTCAGAATGAGGATAAACATGTAGGACATCTAGTGTCACTGCTAATATAGCTTACCAGGGTATTCTGGTACTTTGCTATTAGAGTCACAGTGGCATTCTGCACTCTCTTCTCCATCGAAAGATTTCATGTTTATCTCTCATCGATGCGGTATAAAAGATTCCCTTGGAAGAATAGTGTTACATCATCCCGGTATAAACATATAGTGAAGGGTTGATGGATTAAGATACATCAACATCAACTCCTACACTAGGATGTAAGGATATACACATCCATATTCCCCCACATACTCTAAAGTATGTGATCCAGGAGTTCCCTTAAGAAAACATGTTTCACCATCATTTAAATTCTGACAATGATGGATCTATGATCAGGGCTCTACATGGTATGATTAAACTTAGTTATTAAGTACATTTCAGTATTCTTTTAGCATCATACATGTTTTCAAACATTAATCATTAGCATAGCAGCTATGAAAGTAGAATACTAAATGTATCAAGTCTAACTCACATCAATTATCGTTTCTCAATCGTCCAATCACAAGTCATTTGACAAGCATGACCTTGATAATATTCATGGCTCTTACAGCCTATCATTCTCATAAGATGCCACTTACTAGGCATCAACATATGTCATTATTCATAAGCTAATAACATGCTTCCAATGAATATGAAATCATAATCCTTACCTGGATATGATCACCATCATGTATAGAAACTTGCATGGTTAATTCAACTGATAATAGTAAGCAGTTCATATCAAGAGTTGTACCCTTATATTATTACAAGGGTTAGATTCCCTGATTTTCATCAATTAGGGTTTACTATTCACAATATATGTCATCACCCTAGAATTAGGGTTTACTATTCACCTCATGGTGAATTAATCTCATTACATCACCATGCATGAGAAACATCATCATTAAAGTCCTCAGATAAGATCAAGATTCACCAATTACCATAATTAGGGTTTCCATGATCTCTCATAAGTGGATCATACCCTAATCATGCACATTCATGTATATTGAAGGTATTTTACTTGAGTTTCCACCAGAAATGGTACTTTCTCTCTCCTCTCACTAGTAGATGGTGACTACACCACTTAGATTAGGTTAGGTTAAGTCCCCTTTGATATACATAAACCAAATCACCACTATCAAGTGATTCAGTTTTGATTAGAACAAGGTATAACTCAAGTAAACCTCTCAGGGGCATTTTTGGTAAATTACCCATTGATCATCCTGATGGGTCAATTCATTAATCACTTATTCCCTTACTATCTTAAGTTACCATTATGGTTTAGATTAGATCATCATTGAACCATTTACACCTTCAAGTGATTAAGTATAATCAACCTTGAAAATCTCCAATTGGTTTAGGGTTTGATCTTCAACCTTCAACCCATTTGATTCTTAAATGACCTTGAACTCATTTAACCTCAAACGACCTAGAACCCATTTGGGCCTTAAATGAGTGTGGACCCACTTGATCTTAAACGGGTGTGAACCCACTTGAGATCAAATGAGTGTGAACCCGTTTGAGATCAAACGAGTGTGAACCCGTTTGAGATCAAACGAGTGTGAACCCGTTTGAGATCAAACGAGTGTGAACCCGTTTGAATTCAAACGAGTGTGAACCCATTTGAGATCAAACGAGTGTGAGCCCATTTGAGATCAAACGAGTGTGAACTCATTTGGACTTAAACGAGTGTGAACTCGTTTGGACTTAAACGAGTGTGAACTTACTTGGGTCCAAACCGCATGAACATAAAAGGTGACACATAGGTTATGTTTGAATAGGGTTTCCTATGTTGAAGCCTTTAATTGGCCAAAGCCATGTTAACCACTTACAGATTGAGTCAATTAGGATGAGCCTCAATCAATTGGACTCCAATTTGACCCTTAATTGAAAGCCAATTAGGGTTAAGTCTAACTCAATTAGGGTTTCCAATCGACTAATCATCAATTCTCAACAATGTGAAACAAATTGTAATTGAACCCATCAATTGAACTCCAAATGGGCCCAAACTTGGCCCAAACGGTCTTAATATCGTTTGGATGACCTCCAAACGGTCTTGAGACCGTTTTCCCAAAGTTTGACCAAAATCTAAGTTGATTTGATTAGGATTGAACCCTAATTAGGTCTTAAAATCAGCACTTTTATCAATTCTTCAACCTATTGAAATTGGACCTACAATGGATCAATTTTCCTTAACCCTAGACCTCCAAACGGTCTTGGGGTGTAACTAAACGAGTGTGAGACCGTTTGGGTGAACCCCAAATGGGTTTGAACCCGTTTGGATCCTCCAACCCAAAACTCAACAAGATCTATAATTAAAATCAGCAATTTCA
Organism: Alisma plantago-aquatica; assembly: GCA_963693085.1. Classification (NCBI taxonomy): domain Eukaryota; kingdom Viridiplantae; phylum Streptophyta; class Magnoliopsida; order Alismatales; family Alismataceae; genus Alisma; species Alisma plantago-aquatica. The sequence continues at coordinate 569,608,309 of OY856410.1, forward strand.
ACCCGATTAGGGTTAGGGTGTTGAAGTGCCTTCAACTCTCAATTGGTTAGGAATTAGATTATAATTCTTTGTAGGAAAGAAATTCAATACATTATGAACAGACCCTCAAATGGTCATACCTTGTTCGACCCTATGAAACAGTCTTGGGGTCGTTTTGATCCAAACGATCTTGCAGGATCATTTGAGATCAAACGGGTTGAACCCGTTTGACCTTAAATGAGTTGCACCCGTTTGGACCAAAAGGGTCCAAGGTCATTTCATAAAGTGACCTAGGAATCCACGCCCATCATCCTCAACCTCTGTTCAGGTCGGTTCCTCCACCGTTTTGCTTGCAAAAGAGCAAGGAAGAAGGGAGGTAGAAGAAGAACTAATCATAGAAAACAAGAACAAAGATATGCACAACAAAGCTAAGAGTTAGAGTTATAAAACCCACCTCAAACGTGGTTCCTAGAGCTTCCAAGCTTCCAAGATTCAAGCCTTTAATGGCATATTGAGCTCCACAGGTCGGCCAAGGTCAATTCTTCAAGAAAAAGATGGGGATGGTCGGCTAGAACAAGGAACCTAAGTAAGAAAACTAGCAATTCAACCTTGTAATACGATTTCCTCCATGAATCCAAGCTAGAAGGTGGTGTTCTCTTACCTTAGAACAGGTTGGTCGTTTCCTTGAGATCCAGAGCTTTGCCTTGGTCGGTTGAGAATGATGAGAAGTGAGGAAGTGAAGGAAAACGTTTGCTTGCTTTGGAAAGAAAGGTGCTTATATAGTTTAGGCTGATTTTCACCATAAAGACCTCTAAAGCATGTAATTCTCATCCAAGTCCCTCCTTATTTCTAAGGCACGTTCAAGCTATCAAAACTTAATCAAAGCCCATCAAAACTCAAGATCTAAGGGTAAAGAAAACCAATATGCACACTAAGGTATATATATATATGAAGGGTCTTCTTAATCATACTAGGTGTTTTCACTACAAAGATCATCCTTCTTATCCAATTATTTAATAGAAGTGCCCCTCTCATCCTTTCTTCTCTAAATGATGTCAAGAGTCATAAAAAATATTCTAGAAAGTGTATAGCACAAGTTGCACCCCACATTTTGGGTAAATTGCACTTTACACCAAAATTAGGGTTTAAGCACAAGGATTGCTCCACAAGCTGCACCTTGGTGCCCAAACTTGGGAAATCCATCATACCTCATCATATTCCTTCATATGATGTCTCTTTATTAGAGGAACATCTTAACGTGTGTAATTTGCAAGTTAACCCCTCTAATTGGGTAATTTGCACATAGGTCCCTGTATTACCAAACAATACTACAATCATTGTTTAAAAAGGACAGAAATGAAAATGTATGTTCCTTAGGAACTTAATTACATGCCAAAAGATAATCACAAGGATTTAATTACATATCTTAGGCAAAACACCTAGGGTTAATTCATAACCCAGGTCAGGGATGTTACATATGACATCTCCCATACAACACCTCATAAGGTTCCATATAAATGCTCCTTTGATAAATGTTATAATAAGAAAACTCTATCAGACTGAGGTGCACATGCCAACTTCCAACAAAATACAAGATGCAATCTCTCAAAAGATCTTCCAAAGTTTGTATCGTCTTCTCAGACTGTTCATTTGTCTATGGGTGAAACGCAGTGCTAAACCTCAACTATGTTCTCAAAGCTGTGTGCAAGGGCTCCCAAAAGTGACTGGTGAACTGAGGACCTCTATCTAACTTTTTGGTAGTTGGGATACCATGCAAACACACTATCTCATCAACATATAAATGTACAACCCTCTCTATTGTGTATGTCATCTTCACTAGAAAAAAGTGCACTGACTTGCTTAACCTATCAACGATCACCCAAATGGAATCGTGACCTTTGGCTGTCCTAGGCAGACCAAAAACAAAGTCCATTGTAACATTGTGACGCCCCATGCCACACAAAGTTATATTACTCAAAACCAAATATGGAAACAAAACTAAACAAGCGGATTACCAAACAACATTAAAAATTAAAACCGATTGCACAAGGTACCAACATAAAAAAACTTGTGACATAAAGATCCACAACCTACCATCTTTGTCATATTTCTCATAAAATGACTTACAACGTGTTCCACATACATGCCTATCACACATGATATCTGTTTCTATTACATATACATGTACATCTGCCAACTATATACAACAAAAGGGCACAGAAGCCAAAAAATCGTATTGATAGCACAACCACAAAACACACTTAACTATCCCCAAGACCTAAGTGTAAAGGGATGACTCTAGGACTCTAACACCAAAAGACCAACAAACAACACACTCAACCTTGTCGGCTACTAATGTTGCTGCTACTCCTCTTCAGCTACATGATCTCTACCTCCTTGTGCATGACTACCTAAAAGATGTTGAAACCCACACGGTGAGACCAAACATCCCAGTGAGAGATATAACTCTCCGCCAATGCTATTAAAGAACAAGTGTAATAACTAAAGAACAGAAATAAAACTACAACTATGATAAATTGATGACTTATTGATTTAAGTAGGGCATTTATTATCATCTAAGAAGATCAAGTAGCTATAATAGAGCAGTAGAACATTTTATAAGCTAAGGAGGAATATGAAGAACATGTATATTTTATACCAACCAAGCTATATAAAAGCAAAACAAGGCCTCGTCCAATGTTTTCATATTTGATCCTAAACATGCATGCTACACGTCTGATTACATATTTTATTTACTACCCCGAGGATTTGAGTCGTACCACCCAAATACAACCGACCACTACAAAGTCAAAATCAGTTCCATACAAGGTCCACAGAAGAGCCAGAATCCATGAACTCTACCACATCTCCCGACCAGCATGAGAGTAGCACCGCAAAGATGTCCTTCAACTGCAAAAGTGACTTATAGTCAGTAGAAGGATCTGCTAACACATGGTCGTCCACATATATCAACACCTATCCCACCTTGGTATAGGTAACGATGCTAGAAGAGCATGCTCACACATGGCCATCCATATCACAACGAGATCGGCTCATGCATGGCCATCTCACACATCATGTAATTAGGTGTTGATATTGTACCCCCACATATTAAAAAATATGCTGTCTAAGTAAAACTCATTTCACCAATCCAACAATTAAGTCTGACACTGGAAAATATCTATGGCACATGGCAAACTATAGGGATTACATTTCACTTGTTTAGTTATGCCAATTCAATATCTTTAAACATCAATCAAGTTATAAAGTACAAACCATAGTAAGCACTACAAAGGTAAGGTCATGGTACACTTTCAAGGACATAAAACATGTAAGGTGTGAACTTGTCACACTATCACTACATGATGCCTGTACACTGCCATTCACAAGATCATCATCATTGTTGCACAACCACTCGAGACTATCACTAATGTCAGATCACTGTGGGATATCAATCCCTTAATCATAGCACTAGAGGGTATCACATCACAACAGGCATCAAGCCACCACCAGGTCATAGGACCCATTCACATCATTCTTGTATTGCAAGTATTTCAACATGCCTTATAAAGGCTCATTCAACCAGTGTCAAATCATACTCATCATAGCATGCACTAGCTATGATTTTCAAACTTATATCACATGTATCGTTAGAAATTGACAAACAAAAAAAAGGAAACACTCTGAATCCATGTGTCACATCATTATCTCCACATGCCTCAATTATTCATAACCATCACCATAGCATACCAAGCAATGGAATGCATTCAACCTGCAAGGTTAGGGGTTCATGGGCAAGAGATATGATATTATAACATAATATCCATTCCAAGAAAGAGAAGCAAGCATGTCACATTACTCATCATTAGTATTAGGGTTTTCCCTCCATAGTCGATTAGGATTTACAAGACTAGGTTCAACCGTCAACCCTAGAACCATTACCTTCCATCATCTTGGAGTGCACAAGGATTAGGAAACATCATCAGAGTTGATTAGATAACATTTTAAACAACATTGTATGTGGTTTATGTATCATTCACATATGAATATCATTAAGTGTTCTCATCTGCTTCTCATCAACCTACCATCACCCTATGTTGACCACATAACCACATAGGTCGTGACAACCCACCATGGACCATGTCACGACCACGACACTCATGTATCTCGACCATCCACCAACATGTCATGACCTACACCCTGTAGGCCATATCATGCCCGTGACACTTACGATTAGGGTTCCATCACCAAGCGCATATCATCTGTCACAACCTTAAGAAGAGACATGGATGTCTCGACCTCAAGCCATGACATCATGTCGAAACCCAAGATTACATGTCGTGACCTCTCTCAAGAGTGTGACACATCCAAAACTATGACAAGGTCAAGTCCTAAAAACTAGGGAAACAACCTAACCAAAATAGGGGTCAACATGACCATCAATCCTTAAGTGTCGCAACCTCCATCAACACTAGGTACAACACATAAAAAGGGAAGCATCATGCCCAAGATTAACAATGGTCGTGACCAACTTGGGGTAGGTTCCTCAATCACCCTAAGTGATGATGCCACCATCTCAAAATAGAAACAATACTAAGGAAAACCATGATCATCATGAAGTAAAAGGCTCATGTAAAATGATCACCATAAATTCTAGGTCATACATCATGATACCACTTGGAAGGATCTCATCTAAGAGAGAGGAAACCATGAGTAAGGTACCCAAAATTGAACCTAAACTTCCCTCAACATCTAGGTACTTGAATGTCATGCATATGAGCAAAACCAAGGTTTAAATGATAGAGAAAGATCATCATGACACCGCAATCATCAAAATCGGGTATATGAAATTAGGGTTTTAGATTTCATCCAAACTAAGCAAAATAATCACCACCAAACAAGTTCTAGAGATTATCATCATCTAGTGTAATGTTTGGGGAACATTTTAGAGAGAACACAATAGCATGCATGTAAGAAAGAGTGCAAGTAATAGAGAGGGAAAAGTGTTATATAACCCGCCTTAATATGATCCCACCAAGAGCTCCAAACACTAAGATCAAGAGATCCAAGAACACAATCCAAGGGTTGAAGAAGATTCACCAAAAGCTCCACACTCAGCCACAAGAGCACCTCAAGAAGGAGAAGACAGCAAGGTCGAAGATACCCCAAGGAAAGAAGAAAAGAAGCTCTTGGCCGAACCAAAAGACAAAGGGAGAAAGAGAGGAGAAATCCTCTTCACACTTGGGTCTACCTTGTCAAAACAAGGTCTATGACCCTTGTGATAAGGAGTTTCTCTCCCAAAACGACCAACATGGAAGAACCATGGTCTATGGTCGAGAAAAGAGAAGAAGACGGAGGTAAGAGATCGAAATAAACATCAACTTAGAAGACAAACACTTACCAAGGATGCAAGATGAGCTTGGATCACAACCACCACCACCACCACATGCAAGAGGAGATTGATCCCCCAAGCTCCAAGGATGAAACTCCTTAATCCACCAAGCTCCAAGAACAAGCATAGGAGGAAGACGATAGATGGCTGAAAAGGGTTGCAAGAAAGAAAAGATAAGGGTTTATATAGATGGGATATGAGAGAGAAGGTAAGATATGTTGTGTCAACACTCCAAGGTACCAAAGGGACACTTGTGCACCCAAGAAATATACATGCAACCACATGCAACCACCTAAGCATGACATGCAAGACATGGTGATACACTCTAGGTAGTGTCTCAACCAACATGTAAACCCACATGGTCGCGGTTGCGATGCATCCATGGGGAACCATCTATGGTTGCTACACCACCAGCCAACATCACCTGTAGGTCGAGACAAGGCACCTCCACAACCCTAGGTCGAAACAACCTATGCTAGGTCAACCATCTTGACCCAAGATCACCCTAGACTTACTAGGTTGTAACCCAAACACCTGGAGGAGGTGTCGCAACCACAAAACACTCCAAACCCAACCTTGGTCATGACCCAAGGTTGAGACAACACAACAAACACACATGGTCAGGACTCTCAATACTCACATCATCCCTAATCACTCCCTGGGGTGATATTCCTCAACCAAGGCTCAAACAAGGCACCCTCTTCTTTATCTTTCCTATAGATGATGTCAAGAAAGAGAGTGAGCAATCTAGAGGTGTAAAATTGCACCTCTACCCCCTAGATAGGGTAAATTGCAAATTTGCACCAAAACTAGCACAGAAAGCTCAAACTTCATCTGAAAAAACTCAAACTTGAAACTTAAGCTCTCCACAAGCCCTAATGACATCTCAAAGGATTAGAGAAAGATTCTAATAAAATGATCAAGCCAAAGGAAATAGGGTTACCCCAAAACTCAGGTCAGGGGTCTTGTAAACATGATCCCATTTCCATTGTGGTATAGGAAACAATCACAATGTTCTTGCAAGCTTCTGATGTTCTGTGTTAATCTACTGACACACTACACACTTCATGACAAACTCTTCCACATCACACTTTAAACTAGGCCACAAATATAGATCTTTAAGGTTATGGTGCATCTTTGTGCTACCTGGGTGCATAACGGACATTGAAGAGTGAGCCTCTTCCATAACCATCTTCCTCAAATTGTCAACATCAAAAACCAAAACTCTATTGTGGTAACACAATGTCCCATCCTCTACCTTGTGGAAGCCATCATGCTTCTCACTATCAAACTCTGATCGGATCTTATGTATCACAATGTCACTCTATTGCGCTTCTCTGGTCTGTTGCCTCAATGTAGGCTTTAGTTGTAGTTGTGCCAAAAAACCCATCAACATGAATACCTCCAATTGTACATTCATATGACACAAGGAGACTAGCATGTCTCTCTTATGGCACACCAAGGAACACAACTACACCTTATCTACTGATGACGACGAAGAAGACTTTATGCTCAAGGCGTATTCCATGACATTTGCCTTTCCTGGATGATAATCAATGGTGTATTCATAGTCCTTGAGTAACTCCATTTAGCATCTCTGCCGCATGTTCAACTCTTACTGTGAGAAGATCTACTTCAAATTATTATGATCTGTGAAGATCTGACACTTCTTTCCATAAAGGTGATGCCTCAAGATCATCAAGGCATGAACTACTATAGCTAAATCCATATTATGGGTGGGTAGTTCTCCTCATGCTTCTTCAACTGTGGCGATGCAAAAGAGATCACATTCTTGTCTTGCATCAACACACAAACCAATCCATTCCTTTACACATCATAGAAAATGATAAATCCTTTCCCCTGCTCAGGCAGAACCAACATTGGTGGACTAGTCAACTTGTATTTTAATGAATGGAGGGCCCACTGACACTTTTCATCCCAGACAAAGGGTGCATTTTTCCTCATCATCTTAGTTAGGGGTAACACCACTGAGCTGAAGTTCTTAATGAACTTGTTGAAGTAGCTTGCCAAACCAAGAAAACTACAAACTTCTCTCGGCATATTTGGCTGTTCCCACTCCATGATAGATTCAAACTTCCTGGGTCCACACAAACACCATCAACAAATATCATGTACCCAAGAAAAGACACCTCCTTCAGCCAAAACTTGCACTTGCTGAACTTAGCATACAAATGATGATGTCTCAACAAGGTCCACGCCTGGCGCAAATGCTTCTCATGTTGTTGTCTATCTCAACTGTATATCACGATGTCATCTATGATCACCACCACAAACTAATCAAGATACAACCAAAACACCAAGTTCATCAAGTCCATGAATGCTCTCTATAAGGACCCTGACCTTCATTTAGGGCTTATCCTATTTGCTTTGCTTAACCCTGGTGTTTTTCTAATCACCTTTAGTGGTGATTAGGGTTTGTTTGTGCTTTGTTGAGAGCTGGAGGTGCTACTTGCAATTAACCCAAGCCTAGGGTTGTCGAACAAGTTTGTCACCTTGAGAAGTGTTCTTCTCTCTCCTTGCTTCCTCTAGTGTTGAGAGGAAGGGATGGGCTTATTGCTTGGGTTGCTTTGGGCTTTGATGATCTTGTTGGGCCTTGAGATGCCTTGCTTGAACCTTGCCCTTGCTTGCTTGACCTTGTGTCAGCCTACATGTGTCGACCATGGTTGTGTCGGCCTGAGTGTGTTGCCTAGGTGGTGTGTCAGCCATGGAGATGGGGTGTGTCGCCCATGGACCCCTTTGACCTCTTTGACCTCATTTGTGTCACCACTAGTGGACGCTTGGTGCTTGATGCTTGCATGTGGCAATGGCCTTGGACATGTGTTTAAGGCAAGTTAGAGAGGTGGCTTTGCCCATGGACAAGTGTCCCTAGGTGGGAGACACCTTGCCGTGTCTTACCTTGGTTTCTCCTCCACCCTCTCCTATATATGTACCTTCTTTCTCTTGCTAAGGATCCCTTTAGTTCCTTAGTTTCCCTTCTCCCTTGGTTGCACGACACCTCTTCCTTTACAACTTGGTGGCCGATCCTTATCTTGGAGTCTTCTTCTTCTTCCTCTAGTGGTGGTCGAACCCTAGAGTGCTTTGTTCTCCTTCTTGTGGTGGAGCTTGGAGCTTGCTTAAGGCGGGTTACATAACTCCTAACCCTAATCATATTACTTTCTTCTATATCCTTGTATGCCTTCCTATGATCATAATTGGCCTTGTATGTTGCTAGATATGTTTCTTGCTTAGTTACACCTAGTTGGCTGAACCATGCTTTAGGGTTTCCTTGTTAAGAAACACTCCTTTCCCTCCTTGGTCTAGAGAAGTGAGCTTGAGCTCTAGTGATATGAGCAACACCCCTCTCTTGTTTAAGTTGAGAGGTGAGCTTGTGTTCTAGTTGCTTGAGCAACACCCTCCTCTCACCATGGACTCGAGAGGTGATCTTTGTGGTGGATATAGACCTATGCTGAGGTTGATCCTTATGGTTGCCCAAATTGTGATAGAGGTTGTGCAAGACCCCTCTCTCTTGGTTGTTGAGAGGTGAGCCAATCTTCTTGATCAATCTAGGGTTTGGTGCCATTGTGCTTAAGGTTGATGATGATAATCTTGTATCTTACACGATATGGCTGGGGGATGGTGTTGCCCGATACCCTTTCTTGATCTAAGAGTTTTGGGTTGATATGATGAGCTTTGTGTTGGGTGTTACACCTTGGTACTTGCCTTGTGTGTTGACCGGTAGGATGATGCTAGCTTGGTTGGACGGTGCCCTTGGTTGTAGGGCGTTATGTCTTGTTGAGTGCCCTGCCCGATAAACATAGCATGGGTAGTAGTTTGGTGCCTGAGATGCCCTTGGTTTATGGTTTGTGAACCTTTGACATGTTTGATAATGGTAAGGTGGTTGATATAGTAGAACACACATATGTAAGCATGACATATTTGAAACTCTAATGATATGATATTACATGTATTTATGATCATCTAAAATCATGTATATATATAATGAGAAGTAAATGATAAGCTTGGAAGAATGTGAGTTGCTTCACATGATGATGTGACCCATTCCTATGGTCACATGTTTGAGGCATGAATGATAAAGTATATAATCATTAATGTTTCCCTATGTTTGATAATATGATCCTTCTGTTAATCCATGATGATTGTGCATACTAGCCATGCAGGTGTTTCATACAGATGCATAGCCAGGTAAAGGGCTATGAGATATATATGTTTGAGTAACACTGCTTTGATGGTCACTCTTGATGATCAGATATCATGCATCACCAGTATGATGTGTTTTGGGTATGAGGACCTGAGTTTGGTTAAAGTGCCTAATCGAGGTGTTATCCTCTGATGATGAGATCAGGGATTGTTATCCCAAGTGATGAGAATGCCTTATGGAGCAGTAGTTCTTGTGATGAGGGATTGAGATCCCAGAATAACATGATGGTGGTAACAATAATGTAGCTTTATGTTATGCATGTGTTACAACTTGTTTGCCCCAACAATCCACTTAAAATATATTAACCAATCATAGTGGAACATATCATGTAGTTTGCCCTAGACATAGATCCATCATCATCAGTAACTGGTGATGGTGAAACGGGTTCTCCTACAAGTTAACCTAGAGTGCATATTGTTGAATATGTGAGGTTTCTCCTAGCCTAAAATAGAGAGGATTCGAGTGCAGCTGCGGTTGTAGACTCGGGATAGATAGAGAATGGTGAACAGGCCCATGGCTCAGTGTGATAGAGAATGAATGTATTCATGGCTCAGGGAGCACGGTGAACTGGCCCGTGGCTCAGATATACTAGTACCAAGACCTATCCCAAGGTGGGCTGGAGAAAGGGTAGCCTACGGGAGCTGACCCTGTGGCTGAGGCCACTTAATCACAAGACTGCAGTCTTGCTTTGGTTCTCGTATTCTGACCACGAGGTGGGAGGTCGTGGATTCTGACTCTTCCATTGACCTTGTATGGAACCGGCTCTGAGTTTCGCAACCGTCGGTTGAATTTGAGTGGTGTGATTCACTTCCTCAGGGCATAATAAAACGTAATCCAGCCGAATAGTATTTATTGCGTCAGGAAAAACACGGAACATTGGTTGAGGCCTTGCTTGTGTAGTTGATCTCGTTATACATTTACAGTTACTTATACGTTCCTTGTGTTATGTGATAAGATCTTATAAATCTCATGTTGTCAATCATGTTCCATAAAGAAATACTTGGTTATATGTCTTCCGTACACCATGGTAAGTGCAATGGTAATAACAATCTTGCTCTATAGACTGCTCTTACTGTACGTTTTATCAGTTATCTTCTATTGCTGCTCTAACCTTTCTGAGGTTTTATGGTTCTGGCGGGGAGTTATGTTTCTCACTGGGAGTGTGTGTCTCACCGCGTTGGTTTGCAACCTTTTTAGGTGTTCACGCTAGACATGGTGGTGGTCGTGGGTTGCGGCCGAGCAGCAAGAAGACAAGCAGTAGAAGGCAAGAGATGGATATGCTGCTGTTTTAGTTGTTTTGTAGTAGAGTCTTAGAGTCATCCCTGTACTCTCAGATCCTTGGTCGCGTTTTGACGTGTTTTATGATGTTTAGCTGATGAAGCTTTGTTTATCCTGTTGTGGGCCGGATGTGGCCCGTTATGTATATAAACAGGTGATGAACGCATGTGATGACAAGACAACCGATCTGTTAAGCTGTGGACACGTATCAAGACTTGTAAATGTTTACCTAACCTGTCTTCTTGCAGGCCGAGGATCTGAACATAATAGTTTCTTGGCTTATCTACTTTCCGTAATTGGTTTTAATTAACCCATGTTTTTGGTAATAAGTGGTTTATGGTGTTTTCCCGCATGTTTTTGTGTGGCACCTCGTTGTCTGTTTGATAGCGGGATGTGTCGCCACAAGCTTGGTATCAGAGCCCTAGGTTCACTGAGTCGACATGGATCTAGGACTAGGTTGTGTCTATTCTTGTGAGTCCTCCGGATTTTCTTACAATTATCTTATGCTCTTAGCGGAAGAAAGAGCCAAGATGTCTGGAAACCACGAAGAACATGCTGCCGAGAGCAGTGATGCTGCATCAGTTGATGGAGCAAAAAGGAAGGCACATGGAGATCGGGTGCCTGAGGTCCCCCAACTTGACCCAGCCATTCTCGAAAATCCTTCCTACCAACAGCTTATGGGGTGGATGATGGCTACGATGAATCTCATGGTAGAAAGATTGCCAGTGCCTCCGCCGAGAGCATAGGATCCCCATGGTGAAACATCGGGTATTGGGAAGACCTTTGAGTGGCTTCGCCGAGTTGGAGCTTCAGACTATGTTGGGACGGTCGATCCAGCAAATGCAGATCTGTGGCTGACAGGTCTTGAGAAGGCCTTCCGGATCCTCGACATCCCCAAAGCAGATAAAGTCAGGCACGCTGTCTACCTTCTGAAGGGTAGTGTTGGTCACTGGTGAACCATCGAGGAGTAGAAGCGACCCGGTGAGGTGATCGGTTGGGAGGTTTTCTGACGCGAGTTCGTCAACAGATACTTTCCGAAGACGTATCTGGGCAAGAAGATCAACCAGTTTGAGCATCTGCACCAAGGAGCGATGAACATCACTGAGTATGAAGCCAAGTTCATGGACCTATTAAGGTTTTCTCCTCACATGGCAGCGACGGATGATGAGTGAATCAGATGTTTTAAGAAAGGCCTGAGTGCTGAGCTGACAACACCTGCTTCTGCATTGGATAACTGAGAGCGGTTTGCCATGTTTGTGGAATCTGTCCAGAGGATCAAACGGTCAGTTAGGGAGAAAAGAGAATCCATGTCTAAGAAGAGGCATGCTCAGTTTCAGGGATAGAGGTTTGGTGGCTTCGAGAGGCCGAGGTTTCCAGCACCTTCTGGGTTAAGAGGTTCCAGTGCACCATCACAGTGGTCTCCGAGTAAGAGAAGAGGATATGTTTCTTCATCGTCAAAAGCACATAGTACAACTTCAGTGGCAGTAACAGGGCCATCTAGGCCACAGTTTGAGGAAAGGGCATGCTATATCTGCGGACATACAGGGCATTTCAAGTTGAATTGCCCAAGCAAAGATGTTGAAGTGACCCAACAGCTGAGGCAGAATCAACAAGGGTCAGACCGACAGCAACCCAATAGTAGCAGAGGGTGAGGACGCGGCCAAGAATCGCAAGCAGGATCGTCTGCTCAAGGAAGTAGAGGACGTGGACAACAAGCAACAACTCGATTCTATTCTATGAGTCAGCCGGAGGTGATAGTCAACCCGCGAGTGGTGGCAGGTCAGATGGAGTTATCTCATTCTGATTTGTCTTCTTCTAGCTTTATATCTGTTTTGGTTGACCTGGGTGCTACACACTCTTTTATCGCATGTCCTATGCTTGATAACTGTCTGTTACCTATTAGCTGTAAGAAAGATAGCTTGTTGCTAGAAACCCCTCTTGATGGTTCCTTGATGCTTCGAGAGGAGTTCCCATCTTGTGTCTTATCTTTTTCAAGACACAATACACAAGTGGATCTTATACCACTTGATATGCGTAGGTTTGATGAGATCCTGGGGATGGATACCTTAGAGAAGTATAAGGTTGTGTTGGATTGTGGTTCCAAGCAGGCAGTGTTTGAGGTTTTTGGAGAGAAGTGGATCTTCCAAGGAGATAGGAAGATTCTTCTGACATGTTTAGTATCCACGATGGTGGCAGAAAAGTTGCTACGACAAGGTTGTAAGGCGTTCTTAGCTCACGTTGTCGATACCAAGGCAAGAGGTCCTAGCCTTGAGGAGGTGACAATTGTCCAAGAGTTTGCATATGTGTTTCCTGATGAGTTCCCAGGTGTTCCTCCACCCTGAGAGATCGATTTCGAGATCAATCTGGTTCCAGGAACACAACCAGTTGCACAGACACTATACAGGATGTCTCCAGTTGAGATGGCAGAGCTAAAGAAGAAGTTACAAGAGTTGTTGCAGAAAGGTTTCATCCGACCAAGTACGTCGCCTTGGGGTGCTCTAGTGTTGTTTGTTAAGAAGAAGGACAGATCAATGCAGTTATGCATAGATTATCGGCAGTTGAACAAGGTCACGATCAAGAACAAGTACCCGTTACCAAGGATAGATGATCTGTTCGATCAGTTGCGTGGGGCTGTAGTGTTTTCAAAGATCGATCTACGGTCTAGATACCATCAGTTGAGGATTAAGGCAGATGACATACCAAAGTCAGCTTTTAGGATGAGGTATGGTCACTTTGAGTTTGTGGTTATGCCGTTCGGGCTAACCAATGTGCCTACTGCTTTCATGGATTTAATGAACAGGGTGTTCCATTCTTTTCTAGATCAGTTTATTGTAGTCTTTATAGATGACATTTTGATCTATAGTCGGGATAGGTAAGAGGATGAACAACATCTTCGACAAGCGTTGACTCTCCTTCGCCAGCATCAGTTGTATGACAAGTTTAGTAAGTGCGAGTTCTGGTTAAAATAACTTTCTTAGGTCATGTGATATTTGCAAAAGGAGTTAAAGTGGACCCGAAGAAGGTGGAGTCAGTTGCAGAATGGGAACAGCCGAAGACGCCGAATGAAGTTTGTAGTTTCCTTGGTTTAGTAGGATACTACCGGAGGTTTATAAAGGACTTCAGTGTGATCGTGTTGCCGATGACAAAGTTGACTAGAAAGGATGTACCTTTTGTCTGGAATGATCATTGCCAACATGCTTTCCAAAGTTTGAAGGAGAAGTTGACTAGTGCCCCAGTGCTAGTGCTGCCAGAGCCTGGGAAAGGCTATGTTGTTTTCTGCGATGCCTCCAAGAAGGTCTTAGGATGCGTACTGATGCAGGAAGATCATGTAGTTTCTTTTGCTTCGCGACAGCTTAAGAAACATGAGGAGAACTATCCGACTCATGATTTGGAGTTGGCAGTGGTGGTTCATGCGCTAAAGATTTAGAGACACGATCTTTATGGGGAAGTGTGTCAGATCTTTACAGATCATAAGAACCTGAAGTACATCTTCTCGTAGAATGAGCTAAACATGCGACAGTGTCGATGGATGGAGCTAATCAATGTTTATGACTGCACCATCAAGTATCACCCTGGTAAGGCGAATGTGGTAGCTGATGCGCTTAGCCGAAAGTCTTTTTCTTTTTCCACAAAAGGGGCACAGTTGAGTTCCTTAGTATGCCATAGACGGGATATGTTTATCTCCTTACGGCAGATGAATGTGCAGATGGGAGTTTCTTTGTTAGCAGGACTTTTAGCACATATGCAAGTCAAGCCTACGCTGAGACAACAAATCAAAGATGCACAGCAAATAGATGATACCGTGCTCAGCAGTGAAGGGCGTAATGGGTTCCATGAGTCTGAGGATGGACTAATTTGCTATCATGACAGAATGGTGGTCTCCGATGTTGATGATCTAAGGAAGCTAGTGCTCGAGGAAGCACACACATCGATGTATGCTATGCACCCAGGAGTCACCAAGATGTATCACAATCTAAAGGACCTGTATTGGTGGCCTGGCTTAAAGAAGGATGTAGCTGAGTTTGTGGCTAGATGTGCGGTATGTCAACAAGTTAAGGTTGAGAATCAAAAGCCAGCAGGTACGTTACAACCCCTGTCAATACCGCAGTGGAAATGGGATCACATAACCATGGATTTCGTAGTTGGTCTGCCCAGGACAACTAAGAATCATGATTCCATCTGGGTGATAGTGGACAGATTGATGAAGTCTGCCCATTTCATACCCGTGAAGACAACACATACAGCCGAGAAGCTCACTCGTGTATATGTAGATGAGATAGTACGCTTTCACGGTGTACCAACAACTATAGTTTTCGACAGAGGTCCTCAGTTCATGAGTCATTTTTGGGAACAGTTGCACAAAGCGTTGGGAACACAGTTGAGGTTCAGCATCACTTTCCACCCATAAAGAGATGGACAGTCTGAAAGGACTATTCAGACTTTGGAGGATCTTCTTCGGGCTTGTGTTTTACAACTCCTAGGCAGTTGGGATGTACATTTGAGTTTGATAGAGTTTTCCTACAACAATAGTTACCAACGGAGCATTGAAATGGCTCCTTATGAAGCTTTATATGGCAGGAAGTGCAGATCTCATTTATGTTGGTATGAGTCTGATGAGTATCAGCTTTTGGGTCCTGAGTTAGTACAACACACAATAGAAAAGATCAAAGTGATACAACAACAGCTGAAAGCAGTACAAGACAGGCAGAAGTCGTATGCAGACAATCGTCGACGACCTTTAGAATTCCAAGTGGGAGACAAAGTGTACCTCAAGGTCTCACCTTGGAAGGGCGTGCTAAGGTTTGGCTGGAAAGGTAAGCTAGCACCCAGGTATATGGGGCCATACCCGATCATAGCACGTGTTGGCAAGGTAGCTTACAAGTTAGAGATGCCTCCAGAGTTGCACATGTTACATCCAGTGTTCCACGTCAGCATGCTGAAGAAAAGTCATCCAGACACAGGGACAGTGATACAACCAGTCGAGGTTGATCTTGATGAAGATGTGACCTATGAGGAAGGTCCTGTGATGATCCTTGACAGAAGAGTGAAGAAGATGAAAAGGAAGGACATGGTTCTGGTAAAGGTTCTTTGGCATCATCGTGGCGTTGAGGAAGCCATGTGGGAGCTCGAGGAAGAGTTGAGGAGGAAGTATCCCTCGCTTTTCCCTTCAGGTTTCGGGGACAAAATCCCTTTGTAGAGGGTTATATCTTGTAAGGACCCTGACCTCCGTTTAGGGCTTATCCTGTGTGCTTTGCTTAACCCTGGTGTTTTGCTAATCACCTTTAGTGGTGATTAGGGTTTGTTTGTGCTTTGTTGAGATCTGGAGGTGCTACTTGCAATTAACCCAAGCCTAGGGTTGTTGAACAAGTTTGTCACCTTGAGAAGTGTTCTTCTCTCTCCTTGCTTCCTCTAGTGTTGAGAGGAAGCGTTGGGCTCGTTGCTTGGGTTGCTTTGGGCTTGGATGAGCTTGTTGGGCCTTGAGATGCCTTGCTTGAACCTTGGCCTTGCTTGGTTGACCTTGTGTCGGCCTAGGTGTGTCGGCCATGGTTGTGTCAGCATGAGTGTGTCACCTAGGTGGTGTGTCGGCCATGGAGATGGGGTGTGTTGCCCATGGACCCCTTTGACCTCTTTGACCTCGTTTGTGTCACCACAAGTGGATTCTTGGCACTTGATGCTTGCATGTGGCAATGGCCTTGGACATGTGTTTAAGGCAAGTTAGAGAGGTGGCTTTACCCATGTACAAGTGTCCCTAGGTGGGTGACACCTTGCCTTGTCTTACCTTGGTTTCTCCTCCACCCTCTCCTTTATATGTACCTTCTTTCTCTTGCTAAGGATCCCTTTAGTTCCTTAGTTTCCCTTCTCCCTTGGTTGCACGACACCTCTTCCTTTGCAGCTTAGTGGCCGATCCTTATCTTGGAGTCTTTTTCTTCTTCCTCTAGTGGTGGCCGAACCCTAGAGTGCTTTGTTCTCCTTCTTGTGGTGGAGCTTGGAGCTTGGAGCTTTCTTAAGGTGGGTTACATAACTCCAAACCCTAATCATATTACTTTCTTCTATATCCTTGTATGCCTTCCTATATCATAATCGGCTTTGTATGTTGCTAGATATGTTTCTTGCTTAGTTACACCTAGTTGGCCGAACCATGCTTTAGGGTTTCCTTGTTAAGCAACACTCCTTTCCCTCCTTGGTCTAGAGAAGTGAGCTTGAGCTCTAGTGATATGAGCAACACCCCTCTCCCATTTAAGTTGAGAGGTGAGCTTGTGTTCTAGTTGCTTGAGCAACACCCTCCTCTCACCATGTACTCGAGAGGTGAGCTTTGTGGTGGATGTAGACCTATGATGAGGTTGATCCTTATGGTTGCCCGAATTGTGATAGAGGTTGTGCAAGACCCCTCTCTTGGTTGTTGAGAGGTGAGCCAATCTTCTTGATCAATCTAGGGTTTGGTGCCATTGTGCTTAAGGTTGATGATGATAATCTTGTATCTTACACGATATGGCTGGGGGATGGTGTTGCCTGGTACCCTTTCTTGATCTAAGAGTTTTGGGTTGATATGATGAGTTTTGTGTTGGGCGTTACACCTTGGTACTTGCCTTGTGTGTTGACCGGTAGGATGATGCTGGCTTGGTTGGACGATGCCCTTGGTTGTAGGGCGTTATGCCTTGTTGAGTGCCCTGCCCGATAAACATAGCATGGGTAGTAGTTTGGTGCCTGAGATGCCTTGAACGATATGAAGCTGTGGGCTAGCTTTATGTTGGGTGTCATGGTTTGGTGGTGATGCCTGATATGGTGATAGATGGTAACCCTAACCCTGGTTCCACGACACATAGGTGCACGACACCCCTGGATGCCAGACAGCCATGGATACACGACACACTTGATGCATGACATGCCCCATAGACTTAGCTGTACGCTAGGCTTTGCGGCCGTTATACCCTGGTTGCATGATACAGTTGGTTGCACGATATACCCTGAGGTGATAGCCCGACACCCTTGTTGAGTGCTTGGCCGTTATGTAACTAGTTTTCTTGGCCGATATGAGGTTGAAGTGCTTGGGTTAGATGAGGAAAGTACCCTGCCCGATACCACTTCTAGTGAGGGTGCCCTTCCCGTCACACTTCTTGTGAGGGTAGAGGGCACTTATAGTGAGGGTCATGTTCCACCCGGAAATCCATATGATAGTTCCTTATCATGTGATCATATCTTGTTGTTAAGCGTTATGGCTTATGGTTTGTGAACCTTTGACATGTTTGATAATGGTAAGGTGGTTGATATAGTAGAATGCACATATGTAAGCATGACATATTTGAAACTCTAATGATATGATATTACATGTATTTATGATCATCTTGAATCATGTATATATATATATATATATATAATGAGAAGTAAACGATAAGCTTGGAAGAATGTGAGTTGCTTCACATGATGATGTGACCCATGCCTATGGTCACATGTTTGAGGCATGAATGATAAATTATATAATCATCAATGTTTCCCTATGTTTGATAATATGATACTTCTGTTAATCCATGATGATTGTGCATACTAACCATGTAGGTGTTTCATACAGATGCATAGCCATGTAAAAGGCTATGAGATATATATGTTTGAGTAACACTACTTTGAGGGTCACTCTTGATGATGGGATATCATGCATCACATGTATGATGTGTTTTGGGTCTGAGGACCTAAGTTGGTTAAAGTTCCTAATCGAGGTGTTATCCTCTGATGATGAGATCAGGGATTGTTATCCCAAGTGATGAGAATGCCTTATGGAGCAGTAGTTCTTGTGATGAGGGATTGAGATCCCAGAATAACATGATGGTGGTAACAATAATGTAGCTTTATGTTATGCATGTGTTACAACTTGTTTTCCCCAACAATCCACTTAAAATATATTAACCAATCATAGTGGAACATATCATGTAGTTTGCCCTGGCCATAGATCCATCATCGTCATTAGCTGGTGATGGTGAAACGGGTTCTCCTACAAGTTAACCCAGAGTGCATATTGTTGAATATGCGAGGTTTCTCCTAGCCTAAAATAGAGAGGATTCAAGTGCAACTGTGGTTGCAGACTCAGGATAGATAGAGCATGGTGAACAGGCCCATGGCTCAGTGTGATAGAGCATGAATGCGTTCATGTCTCAGGGAGCACAATGAATTGGCCCGTGGCTCAGATACACTACAGCCGAGACATGTACCAAGGTGGGCTAGAGAAAGGGTAGCCTGCGGGAGTTGACCCTATGGCTGAGGCCACTTAAGCATGAGACTGTGGTCCTACTTTGGTTCTCGTGTACTGACCACGAGGTGGGAGGTCATGGAGTCTGGCTCTTCCATTGACCTTGTATGGCACCGACTCCGGGTTTCACAGCCGTCGATTGGATTTGAGTGTTGCGACTCACTTCCTCAGGGCATAATAACACGTAATCCAGCCAAATGGTATTTATTGCTTAAGGCAAAATACGGAACATTGGTTGAGGCCTTGCTTGTGTAGTTGATCTCGTTATACATTACAGTTACTTATACGTTCCTTATGTTATGTGATAAGATCTTATAAATCTCATATTGTCAATCATGTTCCATAAAGAAATACTTGGTTATATGTCTTCCGTACACCATGGTAAGCGCAATGGTGATAACAATCTTGCTCTATAGACTGCTCTTGTTGTACGTTTTATCAATTATCTACTATTGCTGCTCTAAACTTTCTGAGGTTTTATGGTTTTGGAGGAGAGTTATGTTTCTCGCTGGGACTATGTGTCTCACCCCGTTGGTTTGCAACCTTTTTAGGTGTTCACGCTAGACGTGGTGGTGGTCATGGGGTTGCGGATGAGCAGTAAGAAGATGAGAAGTAGAAGGCAAGAGATGGATATGCTGTTGTTTTGGTTGTTTTGTAGTAGAGTCTTAGAGTCATCCCTATACTCTCAGGTCCTTGGAGGCGTTTTGATGTGTTTTACGATGTTTAGCTGATGAAGTTTTGTATATCCTGCTGTGGGCCGGATGTGGCCCGTTATGTATATAAATAGGTGATGAACGCATGTGATGACAAGGCAGCCGATCCGTTAAGCTGTGGACACATATCAAGACTTGTAAATGTTTACCTAACCTGTCATCTTGCAGGCCGAGGATCTGAACGTAATAGTTTCTTGGCTTATCTGCTTTCCGTAATCAGTTTAAATTAACCCGTGTTTTTGGTAATAAGTGGTTTATGGTGTTTGCCTGCACATTTTCGTGTGGCACATCATTGTCTGTGTGATAGCGGGACGTGTCATCACACTCTCGATGCATTGGTTAGCCCAAATGGCATAACCAAGAACTCATAGTGATCATACCTTGTCCTAAAATCTGACTTTGGTATGTCATCTGCCTTAATTCACAACTAATGATATCCTGATCTCATGTCTATCTTAGAAAAGACTGTAGCACCTCGTAACTGGTCAAACAGATCATCAAACAGTGGCAAATGATGCTCACCTAGTTCAACTATCTATAATCTATGAACAACCTCATAGATCCATCTATCTTCTTCATGAACAACATAGGAGAACCTTATGGAGATGTACTAGGTCAGATGAAACCTTTCTCAAGTAGCTCTTACAACTTTCAACTCTGCCATCTTAGCTGGCACCATCCTGTATGGTGTCTGTGCTATCGGTTAGATGTTAGGAACTAGATTGATCTCAAATAAAATCTCTCTGACTAGAGGAACACCTGGAAACTTGTTTGGAAACACGTCTTCAAACTCAAAGATAAGTGACACCTCCTGGATACTCAGACTCCTCACCTTGGTATCCACCACATGGGCTAAGAATGCTTCACAACCTTGCCTCATCAACTTCTCTGCCACCATCTCTGATACTAGACATGTTGAAAGAACCTTCCTATTTCCTTAGAAGATTCATGAAACATCTCCATCAACAAATGTCACCACCTTGGAATTATAGTCCAATACCACTTGATACTTTTCTAAGGTGTTCATTCTAAGGATCACATCAAATCTATACAAGTCAAATAATATATGGTCCACCTAAATGCTATGCCCTGAAAAAGAAAGGACACAAGAAGGAAACACCTCCCTCAACTTGGAAGAACCAACCAATAAGGTTTCTAAATGAAGACTATCACGTATATGACTAACAGACAAAGAATAACTATTGATCACTTCTCGAGTGATAAAAGAGTGTGCATCACCCATGTCAAGAAAAATAGATATAAAGCAAGAAGAAGACAAATCAGAATGAAATAACTCTACCTGACCTATCAGTACTTGCGGGTTGACCACTCCTTCTGACCGAATCATGGCATAGTATTAAGCCATTTCATGTTGTCAGCCCCGTCCTCTATTGGCTTGTCCATAAAAACCAGCCTACGATGCCTGTCCACGTCCTCGACCTCCACCACTACCAAACTGATGTCTCTGCTAGCCCTATTGACTTTGGCTTGGTTGTTGGGTCACTTCATCATCTTTGACAGGACATGCCCACCTCAGACGTCCTACCTGTCCACACTTATGGCAAGTCCTGGTCTTGTGTTGTGGCCTATATGACCCTATCACTGACACTGATGCTATGCTATGGGCTCCTGTAGGTGGAAAATTGTGGCCTCTTCCTTTACTTGGTGACCATTACATCTGATCACCTGACCTCTACTATGTCGGTGATGCTGATAAGTTAGGCATCTTGAAGCCTCTAGACGACTATCCTTGGTACTGTGCCAGTGTCTTCTGGGCACTCTTTTCATGTTTCTCCATGTCAGATAATTTTACTCTCCTGAACGACTCCACAAATGTGGCAAACTTCTTACAATTATCTGAATATTAAACTGGTGTAGTCAACTTTGTGCTCAGGCCCTTCTCAAAATGTTTGATCCTCTCCTGATCTGTCATTTCCATGTGAGGACAAAACCTTAGCAGCTCCATAAATTTCACCTCCTACTCATTGATCAACATGGATCCCTATCGGATCCTCTCAAACTGGTAGATCTTCTCATCCATGTAGGTCTGAGGAAAGTACTGACTCAAAAACTTCATTCAAAACTCCTCCCAACTGATCTCAACACCAGGCTTCTTCTCCTCCTCAATGGCCCACCAATGGACAAAAATGCCCCTCAAAAGACACTAGTACAGTAATGGTCTATAGCGTCGGTTTTTTTAAGCCTATAGCGTCACTTTTCAGCTGACGCCTAAGTAGCCGTCGCTAGAGAAATTGCTCTATAGGGTCGGTTTTTTTAACCAAAGAAAATCGACCTTATATAGTAAAAATCGACCCAAGAGGCTGTCAAAAACTAACCCCAAACCAGAAAAGAAACTGTACCTGAACCCTGTAAGGTTGGTTTTTGTTAATAACCGAACCTAGAGATGCTGTGTAAGGACGGTTATATGAAGAAAACTAACTCAATAGAGTCTATAGATTGAGCTTGTTGATAACCAAACCCTATAAGGTCAGTTTTTCTTAATAACCGACCCTAAAGATGCTCTATAAGGACAATTATATGAAGAAAACTGACTCAATAGAGTCTACAGCCGTGTTGGGATATGGTAGAATGGCTGTGCCGTGTAGCACGACCGTGTTGGGATATTGTAGCATGACCGTGCTACGTGGCACGGCCGTGCTACCATATCCCAACACTGTCGTGCTACACGGCACGACTGTTCTACCATATCCCAACACGGCCATGCTATGCGGCACGACCATTCTATGTCATAACACAGCCGTGCTACGCGGCTCGACTAAGATACCTATAAAGTCGGCTTTTTAAGATAACCGACCCTATAGGGTACAAATTTTTTTAAAAAATTCTGCAGAAACAGAATAGAAGAACAAAAAGAACTAGGATATGGAAGAGGGGAGCATTGATGCTCAACCATCACCATTCCAAACCGCACATTCATAATAAAAATGATTCATATATTCAGTTGAGTTACACATAATCACATCATAATTTACAAAATGATAGATTGCAAGTCTGAGATGATATTAAATTTCAGATACAAAAGTAAATATGAAAGAGTACTAAAACCACATACATAAATGGAGCTAACATATTAAATCCAATTCTATATTGACTTCATTTAGAAAAGCATATGACCACTCTTCTCGGAATTCATTTAAGTCATCACGTGTGTAAGGTTGAGTTGTAAAGATCTGTAACAAAAAATGCACATATTAATATTTTATAAAATGACTACAATCACTTATAAATTTATGATGTTATTCTTTATTACCTGATCTATAGTCTGAATGTCTTGTGATGCTTGTTTGAAAATAGCTTGCATATATTTCATTACATAGTAGCTACAAGCCCAATCATTATTTTGTATAGGACACTACAAATAATGAATTATACTTAATGTTAGTAAACTACTATAAACAGGAGTTGAGATAAGACTATAAGAGTTGACATATAAGAGTTGAAAATTAATACATATAAGATTAAGCAGTTATCAAAGTAGCTACCTAGACATTTTTCAAAGCCAATGTCTTTAATTTTGTGGGTATTTGTCCTCCAGCTTCACAAAAATCCTTTATACCCCTATCAATTTAACGATAGTTGGTAAAATAGAAATTCTGAATAGAAATATCATGTTGAAGCATGACTAAATTTATGCTTACTCCATCGCTGGCAATTTTAGTTTGTGACCCCTTGTTGTTTTACCCATTGGGTCAAGATAATAAAGAGTCATCAATTTTGTGACAATCACCACTAATTCCCAATGTCTATCTCTGAGTAAGAATAAAACAAACATTAAAATAAATAATTTTATTCATTATTAAAATCATATTGAATAATAATACTTACTGAACATTAAAAGGAATTAGGATAATTTCCTTCCCCTCACTAGCAAAATATTTGAATAAAGTAGAGAAGTACTCATTCACATCCTCAATATGTGTCTCCACTTGACTAGTGATTGAAGGAATTAAGAATCCAACATTTCTTATGTCAAAGTTTGTGGACTTGGTATATAAATGGATGTAAAACATTTGTAATTATTTCCATATATAGAAATAAGCTAAAAATGTGTATTGGAATTTTCTATATCGATAGATCCTTACCTTATCCATACTTCTATTATCGAAGTATTTAGCTAATCATATCGAAACAACTCTATAATATCATTAAGAAAAATATAACTATCAAAGTCCCTCCCAGTTGCATCTTCGGTTAAATTGATCAACATTTGTAATCCAAAGCTTTGGTTGGCTAAGTATCGACACAAACATTTACATTTACTTCCCAACTCATCAAATGTGGATTCTGGAATAAAATATGGCTTGGGAATAGGAGGACGACTAGTAGACTTTTTACTTTTTGGTTTGTAAACCTATTAATTAAATTACATACTTATATTACACGAGTTCATATATGCAGTCAAATATGAAAAATATGGTAGAATTAAGGTATACCTTGTCATTGATAACCAAGTGTCTAGGACAACCCACCATAGCACCCTCAGCTTCTTCAACTGTACTATATTGAAGATTAGGTATGGGTAGTGGTTTGTCCCCCATTCCTTCATACACAAGATGGATGGACACACGACAAATGTCATCAATAATGTGTTGGCAATGTAATGTACCACCAAGGTTGTATACCTTGCCCGCTGCCACAATTATATTCTGGAACCTCCACTACAAGTTTACAGTTCATACCAACCTATAATTGAAATAATATAAGTTATATATGAAGCAGTAAACGAGATACCTATTACAACTATATATATATATATCATATATATATCATACTAATAACACAACATATAGAACAAAAACTTATTGTAGATTGTTGTGGTGGGTCATTCGGAGTGATCCCATGACCTTCTACAGCTGGAGCATGGGCTTGTACCTCATCACTTGAGAGACGCACAATATGAATAGGTTGAGAAGGTTGAGTAGGCTGAAATGAAGACATTATTTATTTTATTTCCTGTGCTACTAATGTTTCAACCTCCTCTTATGTAAGACATCCTACATGACCTCTTTTAGATTGCGAAGGGCCAAAATAATACTTGAATCCTATTCCAGCTCCTAATCCCCTAACACGGCTAGGATGCTCCTTCGTACCAAGAGCAACTGATAGTTCATCCATGTGGCTAGTTGAGATGATCTTTCCTTCCTTCTTTTGATCATGGAGATCAATCTATTCATAGTTAATAAAAATATTAAATCACAATATCAATTAGATATAAATAAATCTAAGTTTGTGGGAGTTACTCTTTACTTAGTTGGGATAAACCTACCATCTTTTGTGCCACCTCCTTAGTTGCAGGGTTGACAATTTCACCTGCTCGATTCTTTCTAGCATCAATCCACTACAAGTGTCAGGGTGGATGCTCAGCTTGAGTTGTACTAGACTCTTCTCCAAAAGAGAGTTTCTTCTCTTGTAGTTGGCGGCGGAAGGCATAACCATCGGGCCCCAAGTGATGGTCATGCACATTTTTGGCTCGTCTTTCCTTTTGGACCTCGTGAATAGCCTGATCATTTAAAATGAGGTATTTCAATTTAGACTTAGCAAACGTATATAAAAAGATTCACCTCCTTAATTGTATAAAATTAAATATTCATACAATACATCACAATCTTTATTACCTGAAACTCTTCTGTGTTCCTAGATACAACAAATCTTTCCCACACCTCAGGATCTATAAAAACATACATATTTGTTGCTTTCTTCTTTTGTTTAGGATTATCTATAAATTCCCTTTGGAGATATGTCTTAAAAGACCTCCATCGTACACCACAACGTTGTAGCACTTTTTTCTTGTGATCTTTTTCATTTAGATGAAAAACACACTATACATGCAAAAGAAGCAATATTGTTGTCTTAAAAAGGATATGTCTTTCCAAGCAAACTAAATTAGAATCAATAAACAAGTACATATTAAAACTATATCACTTCCACTCACAGATATATCTTTCCATAGGAGGTCTTTTAAGGTATTAGAAACATCTTGCCAATTTTCTATATCTATTGGCACCTTACTGCGTGTGGTCACCCCTACATAATGCTTGAAAGCACTGGCATGTTCCCCAATAGGTGTTCCTGTGACATCAAACTGGACTGCCAATTTCTCCCCTTTGGCCCTGAGCTCCTGCATCCTACGCATCAGTGTGGGACCTCTACTTTTCTTAGCATCACCACTACCATCCTCATGGTGCTCATGCTCAGAATGTTCATCTTCACTCGCCATTTTAGAACCTGCAAGTATACATGATAAAAGAATCATAAGTGATAATAAAAGCACAAGTGATAAAAGTATACACGATAATACATGATATATGATGTATATTTAAAAGATTATGTGTTTGAATGATAACAAAATAAATAATTCAAAGAATGCATGCCTCTAGTATTGGTTGAGTTTTAGTCAAGTATAATTCCTTCAACATGGTCTTAACGTTTATAATATTCATCGGTGTTGTCTTTAACATTTACACTTGGCAAACCAACTGAGAATGGGCTAGAATCATCATACTTTTTGTAGTATTCTTCTTCATTTATAGGATCTACAGTAAACTATCTTTTTCCATGAAGAACGACATACCAATTTTTATTTGCCGGGTCATCAATATAGAATACTTGTTTTGCTTGGTATTCTATGATGAATGGCTCATATTTCTCACCAATCTTTTCAAAATTCACCAATTTGAAACCCTAGTCATCCACTAAAACTCCTTTGTTGTTGTCAACCCAATTACACCTAAAGATAGGAACTCTGAAATTTGTGTAGTCCAATTCCCATATGTCATTAATGACGTCATAATATGTCATCTCAGCTTCGCATGGTCTTTTATCTTTGGCACTAGCAAAATACAACGAACAAGCTTAAACAGTGACCCCACTATTTTGAACTACACTACTTCATCTTGACGCTTTGTGTAGTATGAAAATCCATTTATGTCATAACCTTCATATGACATGACATCTATTTTTGGCTTAAAGGCGAGCCATTTTATGTTCTCAGCAACATTATTCGGTGATTCAGATAGTTGGTTAAAGACTTTCTCTTCAAACCACCTAATAAATGTTTGATTATGCTCTCTTTCAAGCCACATTGAACTGGATTGTGGATGATTTCTCTCGATAAGATCATTGTGTTATGTGATGTAGCTACTAGCTTCATCGATGTTGTGTAAAATATATAAATGTGCTTGTTCCCACAACTCATGACTAATTCCTTTCACTCATCCTCCCAGAGTTCCTTTGCCACAATAAGATTCAGTGTAATGGGAATTTTTTAGATTGCTAGAAGTTTCATTGCAATTCAAAAAATCATTGCAAAAGTCCATCACCTCCCTAGCCACACAACCCTCAATAATACTCCCTTCAGGATGATAACGATTCCGAACATCACCTTTAAAAACACTCATGTAGAATTCAAATGGATACATCTTGTGTAAGAAAATTGGACCCAACATCTTAACCTCCCTTGTAATATGTACTACAAGATGAACCATGATATCAAAAAATGAAGGAGGAAAGTACATTTCAAGCTGACACATGGTAATAATTACATCTTTTGATAATTTATCGAGAGTATCAAGATGTATCACTTTGTTGCATATTTCATTGAAGAAGAAACATAGTCTTGTGATTGCAAACCTTACATGCTTCGGCAATATAGATCAAATAGCCACAGGTAAAATTTGTTGCATTAAGGTGTGACAATCGTGAGATTTGAGACCTATCAATTTCAGATCCTTCTTTGATACCAATCTATGAATATTAGAAGAGTATCTTTTTGGAACCTTAATATTATACAAACACTCATAGAAACTCTTTTTCTCTTGCTTTGACAAAGTGTAACAAGCTGGTGATAAATATGTGCGGTGACCCCTGATCTCCAATGATAATTCTTTTCTTATACCCATTAATTCTAAATCTTTTCTAGATTTGATGTCGTCTTTAGTCTTTCCTGGTATGTTCAATAGAGTACCAATGACGCTATCACAAACATTTTTTTCAACATGCATGATGTCAATGCAGTGTCTAATTGCCAAAGATCTCCAATAAGGAAGATTCTAGAATATTGACCTCTTCTTGTATAGAGATTTGTCACATGCAAGAGTACGACTACTTGAACTCTTTCCAAATTCATTAATAATATGTTTCACCTGATCATATACAACATTTCCTGGTATAGGTATAGGAGTATTTCATTCCTCAGTTGACCCATTAAAGGTTTTGTGTTGCCTTCGATAAGGATGCACTGGTGGGAGCAATCTCCGATGACCAAGATATACGATTTTACCACCATGTTTCAGTCAGATTGAATCAATATTTTCCTCACAAATAGGTCATACTTTGTATCCTTTTATGCTATATCCAGACAAATTTCCATAAGCTGGAAAGTCATTAATCATGCAAAACAACATAGCACACAAACTAAAGATCTCTTTACGTGAAGAATCATATGTCATAACACCTTCTTCCCATAGTTTCATTAGGTCATCAATTAGAGGTTGAAGGTAAACATCAATATCATTTCCAGGTTGCTTGGGCCCTGATATCAATATTGACAACATCACACACTTATTTTTCATACACAACCAAGGAGGAAGATTGTATATAACAATCATAACAGGCCACATGCTATGTCGGCTGCTTAATGTACCATAGGGATTCATTCCATCTGTATAGAGTCCAAGTCTTAAGTTTCTTGGTTCTTTACCAAATTGATGGTATAATAAATCAATTTTCTTCGATTGTGTTGAATCAGATGGAGGTCGTAGGATGCCATCATCATTGGCCTTTAACTCCCCATGCCAAGACAAATTTTGCGCATCTTCTGTATTAGTAAATAAGCGTTGAAATCGTGGTATTATTGGTAGATACCACATCACCTTGATAGGAGAGCCATTTTTATCCTTAGATGAATTTGTGGTCTTATACCTTGATGCACCACATTTTGGACAATTTATCAAATTACTATAGTCCTTCTGAAATAACACAATCATTTGGACATGTACGACTCTTCTTAGCCTCCATTCCCATTGGGCACATTATTTTCTTTGCTTGATATGTTGAAATTGGAAGCTTGTTGCCTTCAGGAAGAATTTCCTTTAACAAAGACAACAGTGAAGAGAAACTCTTATCGCTCCACCAGTTTTGAGCTTTAAGAGTATATAATCACATTACAACACTCAACCTCGTGAACTTAGTACAACCCTAAAATAATGTTTTTTCAGCATCATGGACAATGTTTGTAAATAAAGAAGGTGGATCAATGCATTGTCATGACAACTACGTAGCATCTCATCAACCATATCATCCTGAATCGGGTCATCCTGAATCAGTTCATCATTGAAATTATCATCATTATCTATATCTTCTATGCCACAACTATTCGTATCGACATTTTCTGATCCATAATTAAATTTCTCTCCATGCCAATACCATTCATTATAACCTTGTATGATCCCATTGCATATGACATGATTCTTAATTTCCTCACAGTATCAACTTTCAAATTGTTACCACAATTTCTACATGGACAATATAACCTATATGTAGGTAGTTTCCTATGTTCCTCAGCAAATCTGATAAATTAATCAAGACCTTTGGCAAACTCTAGACTACAACGGTTCTTGATAGACATCCAACTTCGATCCATTTTCTATATCACATTAAAATTAATTATAAAACTGAGCATTTAATATTGATACTATAAGATGTAAGTTTTTATTGATAGGAAGTTAATTACTTTTATACTAAAGTGTACCACCTATCCCATTTTTGAATATTTAATCTCACTAGTAACTGTATAATATATGTTTAGTTTTGAATAAAATTTTAGCAACATTTCCCCTAAGTTCTCAAAGTACATCGATATAAATGGCAAAAAACCACTCACATATGTACCCATAGAACAAATGAGGAAATACTACTAAAATTTTCTTCAAAGCTAAATATACATTATACAGTTACATCCTAAGTGAGATTAAATATCCCAAAACAGTCCCAAACTGGGGACTATCCAAAATTTACTCCTAATGAGTAAATTTTGAATGGGTTTCTAAGTTGATACATAAATGTATTATTGTCATATTTATATATTAAGTTAAACATCATGCATCGATGATCTCATCTATAAACCCTAAAGTGTCTATCTGAGACTACACAATGTCTACCTTCATATTTCTAGAATGTATATAATGATTACAAATGTGATTGATAACAAAATGTAGATATGAAAGAATATATATTTTTATTATTGGTAGATTTACTAGTCAAATAAAATGGCACATTGGGAGAGTGAGAATATTATACCTCACTTGTAGGTTGAAGAAAAAATATATGCAAGTCAACAACAAGTCAATAGCACCTACAACAACACAAATGCACGATTCAATTATGTTATAATGTATTAATTAGGGGTCAATATATATCAATTTTAGAGTAGTAAGAATTAACAAATGCAATATTGATAAAATTTGAAGTTTCTGCAACTCAGCCAGTACGGCCGTGCTACCCAGCACGACCGTTCCATCACCACGGCTGTACTGCCCAGCACGGCCGTGCTACCTGGTCAGTTGCATGATAGTAAGAAGAAAACAGAGGAGTGAGGCGGAAGAGACAACCGTGCTACCTTGAGAAGAACCGGACAGTGGGGAGCTTGTGTGGGAGAAGAACTGGAGAGAGAAGGTGTGCGACCCTTGCAAACGTTGTAGGCATCGTCGCCATTCAAGGAAGAAAGTGGTTGGGCATCGTTGTCCAAAGTGCACGGCGCCAGAGATGGTGGTCTATCCGGAGGCGTCAGCGCCGTCCAAAGAAGAAAACAACGGTTGGGCATCATCATCCAAGAAGGGGTGCTGATTTGCCTCTCTTCAGGCACGAAGATGGTTGGGAAGTTGACCTTGGAAGCGGCGGCGATTTGCTTTTGTTCGGGCATGGGAGCAGGAATGGGGAGACGGACAAAATGAACTGAAACACACTGAAACATGGCTCGACTTTGGTCTAATATCAGCCCGACCTATAGGGTCTGTTATCTCAAAAAACTGACGCTACAGGTGAGGTCTGTAGGGTCGGTTATTTGAAAAAACTGACCCTAGAAACTAAGTGGTGTCTAAAATTTTTGAGACCATCTATAAGGTCGGGTATTTGAAAAAACCGACCCTAGAGGTTAGGGTCTATAGAGTCAGTTATTTGAAAAATCTGACCCTAGAGTTCCAAAGCAGTGCCCTCGTTTTTTTTGACCCTATAACATCGGTTATTTGGATAAACCGACCCTATAGATCGAGGAACGAAGCCAAAATCACGCAAAGTTTCACCGCGACAAACTTGTAAGGTCAGTTTTTATGATAAAGCCGATGCAATAGTCTATTAGGTCAGTTATTCTAGTAAAAGTGATGTTATGGGAAGCGTCGTTACTGGCCAAAAATGTAGTAGTGAGATACACAACTTGCTTCACCTTGTCTGCCTCAGGGATGTTAAGGATCTTAAAGGCATTCTCCAGCTCTGTCAACCATAGATCTGCATTTGCTGGATCTGCCGTACTAGCATACTCCACAACCTCAACTCACCTGAACCATTTAAATGTCTTCCCAGAACTCAAAGATTCCACATTGGGGATTGCTGCTCTCGCTTGAGTAATGAGCATTCTGTCCGCCATATGTGTAATCGTAGAAACAAACTGTCTGAATATGGACTAAAAAGTAGGATTGTCCTCCATTGCAGAGTCTAACTGGGGCATCTCAGACATAGGATCCACCCTCTCCTGCCTCCTTGAACCACCTCTAGGTGCATCAACACTGCTCTCTATAGTGTGTTCTTTACATTCTCCAACCATCTTTTCTTTTCTTCTTCTTCTTCTACATAAGAAGAAGTAACCATTAATAGACGGGAGGACACTAAAATAGTCACAAACCCTCCTATGACCTTGTAGACCTAGAGAACCTAGATCTCTGATACCAACCTTAAATGTACGCTCGATGTTCCATAGAGAGAGATTACTCAAAACAAAATGTAGAATTAAAACTAACAAACCAAGTTACCAGAAAACACAAGAAATTAAAACCGTTTCACATATCCACCTCAAGTGGAAAGATATCACATCATATTCCACAAAAGCTACTTGTATATATATAACACCTACCTAGAGATCATTACACATCATTGTTCACTGGCTCTCTAGCCATATCCTGTTACAAGGGATAACTTGCCACATATGCATACATGCCATATATGTACAACAAAGGCATAAAACCAAAACATCATCTCAATATAAAACATCTACAACACTTTGCCAAGGACCCGAGAGTATGGGGAAAAAAATATAGGACTCTACTACAAAATAAACAAGCAGCTTATGCAACCTGGACTCATCTACTACTCCTCTTGCTGCTCAGCCTCAACAACATGATCTCTACTTCCTCATGCTTGACCACCTAAAAGATGTAGAAACCCACGGGATGAGACCAAATGTCCCAGTGAGAGATATAACTCTGTGCTAATGTCTATTAAAGAACATGTAGATAACATACTTACCAGGTTGAGTAGATTCATCTAAATGATATTATCCAACAAATAAAGCAAATTAGACAAACTAAGTAGTTACCACTGAGTAGTAGAACAATTAATATTTTAAGAAGGAATCTAAAGAACATGTATATCAATTAATTTCTCTTATCCACATTATAATTCAAGAAATTAGTGAAAAGATAAGACAAAGGGTTCAAACAATGTTATTTGTATTTGACCCTAAGAAAAATATACTAGATGGTTGTATTACATGTTTTATTATACCCTGATGAGATGAGGTATACCACTCATGCTTCAACTAACCACTGCTAAGTCAAAATCAGTTCCATACAAAATCTAAGAGGAGCCAGACTCCTATGATCTCCCAACACCCTCAGTCAGTCTAAGTCTACTGTAGTGACATATCAAGTCCAAACTACAAAACAACCTATCCCACCTTGGTATATAAGTCACGACGCTAGTGAAACTGAGTTGCAACCACAACCACACTCCTACCGAGGTATGACTACAAACATCCTCAAATATATCATATATATACACTATATCACATCATTGGGATACATCCTTGACCGTTCTCCTTCCCGGGTATGATCGCAACCAATACTATGAAATGCACATACTAAACAATATATGACTCTGATGTTCCACTAAGGGGGAGCCCCTTCACCATCCAACAAGTACTGATGTGGAAGATGGATCTATGGCAGCTGGAAACTACATGATTAGGATTTCACTTGATTAATTAGTCCACTTGGGTATCTTTTAGCATCAA
The DNA here is from genome assembly GCA_963693085.1 of Alisma plantago-aquatica. Classification (NCBI taxonomy): domain Eukaryota; kingdom Viridiplantae; phylum Streptophyta; class Magnoliopsida; order Alismatales; family Alismataceae; genus Alisma; species Alisma plantago-aquatica. Next base: position 569,641,429 of record OY856410.1, read on the forward strand.
TAAAATTACAAGGTACAAACCCTAAAAAAACTCTACAAAGATAAGGGAATAATACAACCTCAAAAGATATAAAACATATAAGGTGTGAACTTGTCACTTCACCACATGATACAACACTTCCATGCATAAGGTAATCATCAATGTCACATCACTGTGGGATATCAATCCCTAAATCACATCACTAGAAGATTACACCTCACACTACGCATTAAGCCTCTGCCAGGTCACAAGACCCATCACATCATTATAATTTCAACATGCCTCAACAAGTCTCATAGCCATCACCCTATGTCATATGATCATCACCATAGCATACACAAGCTATGACATTAATTTCGCCTACAAGGTTAGGGGTTTATAATAAGATAGAGAAAACATCATAATATGCTAACCATTCATGTAAGCTCAACAAGCATATCATACCCTAAGATTAGGTTTAGGGCTTCAAACACATAGCTGATTAGGGCTTTAATCATAAATTCATCACCAAACCCTAATTATGTCACCTCCCACTTTCTTGGAGTTTGTGAGGATTTGAGCATCATCGTTAACTTGGTTAATCCATTATCAAAACAACATTAAGTACCACCATCATTGTATGTACATGTGTAACCATCTCAATATGCTGTGCATGTTTTACTAGCATGTAACATGTATGTGTATTGACCATACACTAAGAAAACATGTGTCACGACCACAAACCATCCAAGAGTCTCAGCCTCAAGCTAACTAGGTGTCTTGACCAAGACAAGCACATGTGTCTTGACCACCACAAAAGTAGGTGTCTCGGCCATGCACAAAACAAGCATCTCGAGCATGACCAAAACACATGTCTCGACCACCCACAAGATAAGAGTCTCGACCTTAATAAAACAATATGTATCAACTGCCACATGGTGTCTCGACCACCATCTAACATGGTGTCTCGATCACCATCAAGGGCATCTCTCAGCCCCAACAAAAACATATGTCTCGACCAAAATAGCACATATGTCTTGTGTTGATACCTCACCTCTATCTTGCTTCCTTGCTTCCCCTCCTCCTTTGAGTATATAACCTCTCTTTTATTCATGCAAGTATCTTTTTCAGCCCTCTTTCTTCTCCCTTATCTTGTGTTATTCCTTGGATCTTTGAGGAGAAATAAGGACTAACATTGGGTGCTTGGGAGGTCGGCCAACCTTGCATAGGATGCTTTGAGGCTTGATCACCCTCCTTGTGGTGATTCTTGGTGGTTTCTCTTCTTGGTAAGTGGTTCTTTCTCCTTGATCACACGCTTGTCCACAAAAGAAACCAACATGCAACCACTATATGCATGCATGCAACCTATGGTGATAAAACCTAGGTGGGGTCTCGACCACTTGGGCACCACCACCCTAGGGGTCGAAACAAACAACAAGACATATTGTTTGGACCACAACACAAGGTCACCAAACAAGCCTGGCTGAGACACAACAAGAAGACAACTGTCTCGACCCAAAAGCACCACAAGACCATCAAGGTCTAGAAAAAAACACCCAAGAAAGATGTCTTAGTTGAGGCACACCCAAAACACACCACAAGATCGAGACACATGTCGAGACAGTCAACGAAGCTCATCAAGGTTGATACCAAGAAAACCCTAGAAACCCTAGCATCACCACAACATGCCACCTCACCAACCAAGGTCCAACAAGGTTCCCCATATATCATCACTCTATCTCTTATGATGCAAAATAACCCCTCAACTTGGGTAAATTGCAACTTGGTCCAAAACAAGCATATAAAGATCAAACATCACCAGAACATGACTATACTGAAAACATAAGATTGTCACATGTTAACAAAGAATCTCAAAGGATTAGATTAAGTTTCTAAGCATCTTTTTAATCAAAGGAAGCATACTCAAGAACTGTCTAGGTCAGGGCCCTAGCACAAACCATGACTAATTTGGTTATCACCACTCCCCTTTCCACTTTTGTGGATGAGACTCAATTCATAGGAATCCTAATCATTCCTACCCTATGTGTAACATACCGAATCTTGAACCCTGCCCTAGTAGTTTGCCTTTTGGTCCTAGCCAAACAAGGTTGAGGTTAGGATGATCCTAATAATCTAATGCATGAATAATGTAAAAATAATATGTCACATAATTCATTTGGTGATAATAAGATGATAAATAACTTAATTGGATGCATAATGATGTTAATGGGTCTCTAATGGGCCAGAGGACAAAACTCATGTAAGAAATTCTTAAAAGTGGAAATAAACTCCAAATTCATAATCTACACATCAAAATAAGCCTACATGTCAATTTTCATTTAATTTGGACAACCTTGAAATAATATGGTAAGTTAAGAGAGAGAAATTTCCCAAAAGGTGTAATTAATAAATAAATATAATAATTGACTCCAAAAGAGGAAAATAATCTTAGATTCGTAATCTACATAATAAATATAGCCTTTGGGTGAATTTTCATCCAATTCGGAGAAAGTTTGCTTAAAAGGTAAAATCAAGAGAGAGAAAATATGTAGAACCTTCAAAATATTAATTAAATACTCAAACAACTCTAATATGTAAAATTGATGGCAAATTCGTGTCCAACACATTAAATATGACTTGTGTGTCAAGTTTCATAAAATTTGGATAATCCTAATACCATAAATTAAGGAGGAAAGAGAAAATATGATTTGATTTATTTAACACATTAAAAGTTTCCAAAAGGCAAAACTAAGTGCATTATCGGAATCTACATGCCTTTATTGGCCTCTGTGCAAAATTTGATTTAATTTGGTTAATGTTTGAACCCCCAAATCAAGAGAGAGAGAGAATAAGGAAATAATGCATTCACACTTTGATTTAATCGGATTCGATTTTGATTTATATGTGTCATGCCTGCTTTCCTGTTTTATTTTTCTCGGGTCCGATCCTGACCCTTGGATTTAGATCCAGTGGCAGCTGGATTGTCTTCTTCCTTTTCCTTTTCCGTTTTCACACGCAGCGACAGGGGCTTCTCTCCCTGATTTACTTCTCTGATTCCTCTCTTCCCTCTCCACCTTCCTTCCTGGTTTCTTTGCCTTCACCATACTCTCTCTCCTCCGCACCCAATGACCCTATATAGTCTTGGGCCACGGGCATCATTGCCCAAATTTTGTGGGTGCCGCTCGGTTCCCCTATTCTTCCCTTTTCTCCTCTGTTTTCTTTCCCCTTTCGACCTTCTCCCCCTCCCTAGACCATTGGACCCCAGGAAATCACTCCCTCACCTTCTCCGCGCTAGCAGGAAGCTTTTCTTGGTGTTGGTTGTGCCTTCCCCAACCCCGAACTATTGGTCCAGTGTCCGCTTGCCGCTGTCGGTGAGGTGTTCTTCATCACCGAGCATCTGGTTTCCATGACCCTGACTAGGTCTTCAAATCATCAACTCGGCATCCTTCAGGGATCTTTGGAGCGTTGTCAATACCAAATTCCATCGATGGTACTCCTCTCAAGTTTTCCCCTTTTGTTTCACAGGTTTTGGGATTCATACGCCATGTCGAGATCCTCGTAGTCTACCTTTGTGTTTTCTCCTTCATCGACTCCGGCGCGGGCACCTGAACTAACCTTGACTAATTCTGGGTTGGTTCTATCCTTAATTCATGAAGTTCGTTCATGGTTTGTATCTGCGTCGGAAGCAAGCATCGTTGTTTCTCTGCGAGCGAAGGAGATGACCGAAGTGTTTTACTATGCTACCCTTGTTCTGATTTTTTGTTTTGTTTTTTTTCATCAAGGGCATTTTGGACATTTCGCGCGGTGTTGGTTTCTTTTTCTCGCTATGAGTTGGCGATGGGCTAGTCCAGCTGGCCACCCATTACTGGACCAGGTCACCTGGGCGGGCCTCTCCTTTCCCCTCTCGCTCTCTCTCTTTGTCTTTCTCTTATGATTCGCTGACATGGATTTTTCTTGGTTTCTCATTGGTCGATTTTGTAAAATCAATAACTAATTCTAAACTGATCAGAAAAATACAAATAAATGCTCATTGAAATCAGAATAATAAGACCTATCTATTGGAACATGTTTTGATAACTGAATCCAAATATTAATGACAGGTGTTTTCAATGGGTGTAATTGATGATGAATTAACTTGTAAAAATCATAACTAATAATCTGTAAGTCAGAAAAATATAATAAAATATGTTTTGAGTTCAGAAAAGTATAAACTAAAATATGGCATGGTTTTGGAAACCTAATTCATATATTAGTAAAAAGGTGGTTTTTAGGGTTTATGAAATCAATATAAATCTAACCCTAATTCCACATATATGCTTAATAGGTTCTTTGGAGGTCTAGTCTTGGACCTAGAAGTGTCTTTGGATCGTTTGACTCTGAAGTTGAGGTATGATTGCATCCCACATTATTTCTATATTGAGCAATAAACATATTTCCTCTCTTAATGTATGTTTGCATCCCTAATTATTCTTCTTGAGCAATTATCCTATTTTTGTCTTACTCTTGGTCCTATGGACATTAGCCTACACATTGTCTTGTTCTTTTGAAATCATGCTTCATGTGAAGTATCTTTTATTTGTTATTGATCTTGTGATCATAGATATTCTCTTGGAATCTTATCATGTTGCCTTGGTGCAAGTTGGACTTTTGATGATATATACCCACTGTGATGTGGATTTTACTTGTTGATATATGCCCACTATGATGTGGATGTTTATATGTTTGTGTTGTCCATTGTGTGATGGAAACCTTGATAATTCTGACTATACTTATTTACTTGCCTCTACATTATACATGCAATGTGATTCAGTAGCACTAGAGTAGTGTAATTACATTGGTTTTGGGGCAGTATTCCCCTATTGTTTATTTGGAGGGTGGCAGTATACCATTCCTGTATAAATCGAGTGTGGCAGTAATCCATGCTCAAACTTTATATTTTGGGAGATTGGCAGTATTCCTTTTTCTATCAGGTTCAAGTGTGTTCTTGGCCACCAATTGTGTTTATATTGTTCTAGGGCTATGCTTATCTCACATGCATGCAGGTTGATGATGATATGTGCTTTGTTTCCCACCATGGTAGTGGATGATTATATTGATAGCACATTATGATTATTTGTTGGATATGGCAAGTATCCCTTTTGTCATGATCCTTTCTCTTGATACCAGTTTGGGTGATACTTATCTCTTGCATGGGAAGCCTTTACATTTGATGTCCTTTATATCCTTATATTGCTGAAATTGCTTTTTAGTATGCACATACCAGCCTTTGCTGATGTTTCCTTTTGTTTCTCTTTTGCTGGGGTATGCTTCCAACCCTAGGTGGAGGACATGGATGGCTTGACATGTTGACCTGGACTTAGTTTGTAATGATGAAGCATGGAGACAATCTTGAGGTGGTTTAGATTTCCTTTACTTGGATCCTTATGATGTAAGTTTGTAACCATTTGTTTTATAATTGAATAGTCAAACCTTTTCTTCCGCTGCTATACATTGGTCTTTTGATTACCATTATATAAAGATTTGAAAATTTTACACCCACTCCATCTCACCTTTTGAGTGTGTTTGGATTGGAGGTTCTATTGTTCAAATTTTTAGTAAGGAAGTGGTTTCACTTCTTTAGAGCATGGTATCAGAGCCCATGGTAGTCGGAATTGACTATTTCAATTTTGTCTCCCTTTAGAACCTTTGACTTTAGTTAGTTACCTTTAAGTGAGATGTTGACCCTAGATTTGATCAAATGATGATCTTTTGTGCAATAAGGTTTGGTTTGAGGATGAGAATTTGTTAGGAGATCTAAATATGGAAACATTGTGACTTGGTTTTCGTATTGATTTTGTGGCAGCATATGTTGGTTTTACCTCGCAGATTTTTCATCTACAAAAATTATTTTCATTGCACTACTATATGTACAAAAATTTTCTAGCACTACTACAGAAACGGCCTTTGGCGTCGGTCGTTTAACCCCATTTGGCGTCGGTTTCCGACCGACGCCTATGTGGGCGCCGCTAAAGGTCGAACACTTCGGCGTCGGTTTTTTAACCGACGCCTATTTAATCTATAGGCGTCGGTCGTTTAGTAGAGAACCGACGCCAAAAGGGTTCGCGCCACAGAAAACGGCATCATCTAGGGAACTTTCTGCGTCGGTGTTTTAGTAAATAACCGACGCCACTATGGAATATAGCGTCGGTCTTTTAGTAGATGACCGACGCATAAAGTGCCCTAGATGACGCCATTTTTTGTGGCGCGAACACTTTTGGCATCGGTTATATACTAAACGACCGACGCCTATATGTTAAATAGGCGTCGGTTTGATATGAATATCCGACGCCATTTCCAGGACTGCTTTGGCCACATCAGGCGTCGGTTTATTGAAAAAAACCGACGCTGTAGGTCTTTCCTGACGGTTTTCTATAATTAACCGACGCCTATTTATATTTTTTTTTTTTTTCATATCAGTTTGCAGGCCTGCTGTGGCTGGTCAGCAGGATGAGAACCTGCAGTTCAGTTTTCTGAACTGCAGGTTTACGACATCCATTGATATCAGCCTACAAACAGGCCGCAAACCTGCAAAAGTCACAAGCAAAATTCTACACAAGTACATACATTCAGACATCAATTCAATTCTCACATTCACACACATATAGAAACATTCAAATACATGTATTAACATTCAGAAATATTCATTTACATAGTATCATTCATTATCGCTATCAACATCCCAATTATATCTTACAGTTGCCACTGCTTGTATGGCTTTTGCCCATTCTTCTCTTACTTCATTTAATGCTTCCATCGTATATGGAGCATGTATATTTTTTAAACGTTTACCTGTAGTGTTGTCAGTTTTAAACACCTGCAAAGAGAATGATGTATATATATAAGTAATAATATAAAAATAATATAAGATTGATATATTGCATACTAACTAATGAGACTATATATAATACCTCACGTATGGTATCGATGTCCAATGCGGCATATTTGATAATCATCTGCATAAATCGCATCACATAGTATGCGCATGCCCATCCATTGTCTTGTGTAGCACACTATAAATTGAAACATACAAAATAATACAACTAAGCACAATTCACATCAATAATATATATATTTGAGTCGGGAACTTACTTGTACGTTCTGCCAATTTATTGGCTGGTTCTTTTTCCTTGGGACGGTTCCTCCAGCCTTTTTGAATGCATCTAAACCCCTACATGTTAATATAACACAATAAATTGCATAAGTAAATAGTAATGTAATAAAAGATGTTAACGGATATAAAAATGAAATATTTCTCACCAGAATAATGGCATTCTCATTACGTGTCCAATTTTAGTGTTCAATGTACTCCCCGCAGGATCTAGATAATAAACAGTGAATGTCCCGGGGACAATAACTAGTAACTCCCAATGTCTACCGCTAGAAGTAAGAAGTTAACAATTAATAACTCAAAATGCAAAATAAAAATGGAATTTTCTTAAGTCCAAATTATAAATAAAGTAAACTTACTTGACATTGAATGGAGCTATTATTATCGTCTTATTTTGCTGACCAAAAATTGTAAAAGCATCTATACAGTATTGTTGAACATTATCAGGATCTTTAGCTACCAAACTAATCAATGATGGAATCAAAAATCCCACATGATCAAATGCAAATTGTTTGCAATGATCTTCGACTAGGTAGCTGCAAAACATATAGGCGTATGCATTAATATATAAGAAACCAGATCACCGGATCTTACACAAGGTATATGGATGTATAAACAAGATCTCACCTTATCCATGTCTCTATCATTGATGTATTCAGCCAATCATACTTAAACAGCTCAATAATATCTTGTATAAATAAAGAGCTATCGTATGATTGACCTGCATAATCTGCATCTAAAGAAATAATTATAGGGCAATGTACATTATGTGCCCGTAGCCAACATGCCATTCCCCTACAAGCAGGACCTAACGGGTATGTTAGGTCAGTTGGAACCCAATCGGGTAATGCGGGAAGTGGAAGTGGAGGCCTAGGTGCTCCTGGTGTCTTCTTTTTAACCTGTACATATAATTTCAGATCAGTTGACATCATATATACACATTAACAGTCTAAATCAATGTAAATTTATCTTACAATTTCAGTCGTGTAGACGACATCTGCTTTGGGCCACAATATCACCCCGCCTTCTGCCTCACCAAGTGTATCAATATCCGGGTGGGCATATGGCAATGTAGCTTCTCTCCAATCAGGTAACACACGTATCGGGCTCACACGAACGTAGCCCTGTGGCATTGGAGTCCCGTGAAACATTGCCCCAGGAAGGGACGGGTAAGCCTGCGCCTCTGCAACAACGTAGTCTTGCATTCTTAAGCGGCATGGCTTCAATGCCTACAAATTTACGTAAAGAATATTATACATATATACATATCATCTTGAAAACATAACAACTTGAAAAGACTAACTACAATGTCATAAACAATACTTACAGCAGACGTGCTAGGCGATGGGTCTCCAGGATTACTCGCAGTCTGTGCATCAGGAGAAGAGTGGGTCGCCATAGGCGTATTGGAAGCCTGAGATGCCTGCCACCGCAGCAATTCTTCCTTGACCTTCTCAGCAACTACATCGTTGATCTTCTTAGCAACTAAATCCTCAACTCTCTTATTCTCCTATACATGGATAAAAGAAACATTAGCTTCTTATTAATGAATTTCCTTTTGCAGTAACATTCTAAAAAAAGAATAGGTTACCTCTTCTTGAGAAAGTCCCACTCTGGGTTTGCGCTGGGATGGCCCAAAGAATGCTTTGATGCCAACACCAGCGCCGGCACCTCTAACACGTCCAGGATGCTCTGGGTTACCCAGAGCAACTGTCAATTCATCCCTTGTGCCCTGAGGGATGAACGTGCCTTGTTTCCTCTGCTCGTGCAGCTCCCGCTAATCACCATAAATAGAAATTGGTAAGTTAACACCACAAATAATCAATATTCAAATGATTTATCTAAGAGTTGTATTTTACCATTTTTGCAGCCGCCTCAGCAGTTACAGGCTTCTTTATTTCACCCTTCTTGTTTTGCCTGCCAGCTATCCAGATATCATGGCGAGGAATGGGTGTGGCAGACTCCTGAGTAGGAGCAGACTCCTGAGTAGGAGCAGACTCCTGAGTAGCCGCAGACTCCGCCTGTAGTCTTTGGCGAACGCTTGCATAGCCTTTTGGACCCATAGTGTGGTCATGCACATTCAGTGCACGCCTTGCTTTTTGTGCGTCACTGAGGGCCTAGTTAGTATGCACATTAATGATTTGGTTAGTAGCACTAAATGCTAATCTTGAATAGGTGAATACAATGTATATTAATTAAATTAGGAGTGACGCCTAATACCTTGAATTCTTCAGATTTTCTTGAAGCAACAAAATTGTCCCAATCTTCTTTGTCCAAGAAGTTCCATTGTTCAAGGGCTGACTTCTTCTTCTTATCACCCTCTTTTATGTATTCTCTGTTCAGATTTGTCCTATAATTCCTAAGCATCTTTCCAGCGCGTTGCATCACATTTTTACGATGCAACTTCTCATCCAATGCAAACAGATTCTGTAAAATAGAAATGTTATTAACTAGTATCCAAAATAGAATTGCAAATAATAGAATTTGTAATCTACAAAATAGAATTGCAAATAATAATAACTCACGCATAAATCCTTCCATATCGAGTCTTTTTTCGCTTGAGGAACTTTATGCCAATTGTCATACTTAACACCACAATGGCCCCGAGTGGTACACCCAAGATAGTTCACAAAATTATTGCGGTTCACTCCAATTGGATTTCCTCCATTATCAAACTCCACCACCAATTTAGATCCACTACCACTTAGCGCTAATAACTTCTTCAACAGGGTGATGCCCCTTTTCTTGTTAAGTGTCTGGTGTTGCGCATCAAGTTGCTCCAGTGCTTCAGTGGGTACAGGTGCATCAACCTAAAATTTGACAAAAATAAAACACACTAACTTAGCCCAATATAGAAATATAGGATATATGACATAACTAGAAGATAATGAATTTTATAGAAATACAGGATATGTTTTTAGAACTTACATTAGTATCCTCGCCATGCTCATCATGGACTTCATGCTCATCATGGACATCATGCTCATCATGGTCAGCCATCTGAAAATGTCATTAAAAAGGCAAACATTTAGCATTTGTATTAACTAGAAAAAGGCAAACATTTAGCATTTGTATTAACTAGAAAAAGGAAAACATTTAGCATTTGTATTAACTAGAAAAAGGCAAACATTTAGCATTTGTATAAACATACATGTCTCTAAAATTGTGATCTTTTATCAATTAACAATCCTTCATTGTGATCTCCGCGCACATATAAGTCATCATTAGCTTCAATATTTTTTGGAGTTGGCAACCCAACTGAGAATGGACTGGAGTCATCATACTTATCATAGTACTCTTCTTCATCTATAGGATCTTCAATGAACTGTCTTTTACCATGAAGAACAACCGACCATTTATCATTTGCAGGATCATCGATATAGAATATTTGTTTCGCCTGTGATGCCAATATGAATGGTTCACCCTTCTCGCCAATCTTTTCAAAGTTCACCAAAGTGAAACCCAATTCATCCACTATAACTCCTTTGGTGTTATCAACCCAATTACATTTAAAGAGCGGAATTTTGAAATCTATGTAGTCAAACTCCCAAATGTCCTCAATGACACCGTAATATGACATTTTAGCTTCACGTGGACTCTTATCCTTTGCACTTGCAAAGTACATAGTCGACGCTTGAAGAGTGACCCCACTATTTTGGACGACACTCTTATCATCTTGGCGCTTTGTGTAATATGTGAATCCATTAATGTCAAACCCTTCATAAGACATAACATTCGGTTTTGGTTTAAAGGTGAGGCATTTGATAGTTTCTGTAATATCATTTGGTGTTTGAGATAGTTGATGTAAGACTTTATCTTCAAACCACTTAGTAAAAGTCTTATTATGCTCTCTAGCAAGCCACATTGAACTTGCTCGAGGATGTTGTCTCTTTATGAAATTGGTATGTTCCTCGATATAAACACTCACTTCATCCATATTGTGTAAAATATACAAGTGAGCTTGTTCCAACTGCTCACGGCTGATTACTTTCACCCGTAATCCCAAAATTCCTTTGCCCTCCTCAATATTCTTGTCATTATCAGGAGTGTCATTACCACTGAGAAAGTCATTACAAAAATCCATAACCTCTCTCGCCACATAACCTTCAATAATACTCCCTTCAGGCCGATAACGGTTTCGGACATCACCTTTAAAAACGCTCATGTATCGTTCAAAAGGATACATCCAATGCAAGAAAACTGGTCCCAACATTTTCACTTCCCTAGTCAAGTGGACAACAAGATGTACCATGATATCAAAGAACGAAGGAGGGAAATACATCTCAAGCTGACATAGGGTAACAACCACTTCTCTTTGCAAATTATCGAGAGTATCAGGGTCAATAACTTTGCTGCATAGACTATTGAAAAAGAAAGTCTGGTAATTGCAAACCTTACATGCTTCGGCAATATAGATCGAATAGCCACAGGCAATATTTGTTGCATTAGAGTGTGACAATCATGAGATTTAAGACCTATCAACTTCAGATCTTTCATTGATACCAATCTACGGATGTTGGATGAGTAACCATGTGGCACCTTAACATTTACCAAGCATTCACAAAAAGTTTTCTTCTCCTTTCTAGACAACGTGTAACAAGCGGGAGGTAAGTATGTTCTTTTATTACCCATTTCACGTAATTCTGTTAATTCTGACCTTATTCCCATTTCACGTAGGTCCAGTCTGGATTTTATCCCATCTTTAGTCTTACCTGGTATATTTAATAGAGTACCAATGATGCTATCACAGACATTTTTCTCAACGTGCATTACATCGATACAATGCCTGACTGTCAAAGAACTCCAATAAGGAAGATCCCAAAATATTGACTTCTTCTTGAATGAAGAATTGTCACTCCGTGTGGCCATACTACATTGTGATTTCTTACCAAATTCATTGACAATGTCTTTTACTCTTTCATAAACAACATCCCCTGGTATAGGTTTAGGTGCACTCCGTTCATCATTCCATCCATTGAATGCTTTGCGCTTCCTACGATACGGATGGAATTTTGAAAGAAACCTTCGATGACCAAGATATACAGTCTTGCCGCCATGTTTTAGTCTTATTGAATCAGTGTTTTCTTCACATATAGGACACGCTTTAGCTCCTTTGACACTATATCCAGACAAATTCCCATATGCTGGAAAGTCATTAATAGTGCAAAACAACATAGCGTGCAAACGAAATGTCTCTTTTGCTGAAGCATCATAGGTCATCACACCTTCAGCCCAAAGTTTCTTTAAGTCATCAATCAAAGGTTCAAGATAAACATCGATATCATTTCCGGGTTGTTTAGGGCCCGATATCAACAATGACAACATAACGTACTTATTTTTCATACACATCCAGGGAGGAAGATTGTATATAACAAGCATGACTGGCCAAGTGCTATGTTGGCTGCTCAATGTCCCGTACGGATTCATCCCATCTGTACAAAGCCCAAGTCTTAGATTCCTATCTTCTTCACCAAATTTAGGGTACAGTAGATCAATCTTCTTCCACTGTGGGGAATCAGACGCATGTCGTAGGATCCCATCATTATTTTTCTTAACATCTGCATGCCACCTCAGATTCTTCGCATCTTTCGGATTTGCAAACAAGCGTTGAAACCGTGATATTATAGGTAGATACCACAACACCTTGGCAGGAGAACCAGTTTTGGACTCCCCCGAAGTCGTCAATTTATACCGTGACGCACCACATTTTGGACAATCTTTCAAATCTACATAGTCCTTTTGAAATAATACACAATCATTCGGGCATGCGTGTATCTTCTTGGCCTCCATTCCCATTGGACACAACATTTTCTTTACCTGGTATGTTGAGATTGGAAGCTCGTTTCCTTCAGGAAGAATTTCTTTCAACAAAGTCAACAATGAAGTGAAGCTTTTGTCGCTCCATCTATTGTTAGCTTTCAACTTATACAATCTCAAAACAGCGCTAAGCTTCGTAAACTTAGCACAGCCTGTGTATAACGGTATCTCAGCATCATGCACAATGTTTGTAAAGATAGGAGGTGGATCGGTGTGCTCTACCCTACAACTATCCAGCATCGCATCAACGATGTCTGCTGGAACTGGTTCGTTCACATTTACGTCATCGGAGGCAATTTCTTCTTCCACCCAAGCACTACTATCGACATCTACTGGTTTCGATTTTGAAATCTCTCCATGCCAGTGCCATTCTGTATAGCCTTGTACAATCCCGTTGCACATGACATGACTTTTGATTTCCTCACCAGTGTTGACTTTCAAGATGTTACCGCAATGCCTACATGGACAGTAGAACCTATCTGTAGGTTTTTTCCTATGTTCCTCGGCAACTCTAATAAACTGATCAAGACCAGATATAAACTCTGGGGTGCAACGATTACGAATGGACATCCATGATCTATCCATTCTATGATCAGAGAAAACAAGTATATATTAGGAAACAAGTATATATTAGGAAAAGATTAGGGTATACACTTACATCCTAAGCGTATAATGTGATGTCATTCTTATATATAATAAATGTGTACCACCTATCCCATCCTTGAACACCTAATCTCACTAGTAAGTGTATAATGTATATTTGGTTTTCAAGAAAATTTCGGCAGCATTTCCCCGCTGTTCTCTAAGTACATATGTACTTAGAGAACAAATGGGGAAATGCTACCGAAATTTTCTCGAAAACCCAATACACATTATACACTTACATCCTAAGTGAGATTAGGTGTTCAAGAACAGTCCCAAACCGGGGACTATCCAAGATTTACTCCTAATGAGTCAATCTTGGATGGGTTTCTAGGCCAACAAATACATTTGATGTCATTCTTATATATAATAAATGTGTACCACCTATCCCATCCTTGAACACCTAATCTCACTAGTAAGTGTATAATGTGTATTTGGTTTTCAAGAAAATTTCGGCAGCATTTCCCCGATGTTCTCTAAGTACATATGTACTTAGAGAACAAACGGGGATATGCTACCGAAATCTTCTCGAAAACCCAATACACATTATACACTTACATCCTAAGTGAGATTAGGTGTTCAAGAACAGTCCCAAACCGGGGACTATCCAAGATTTACTCCTAATGAGTAAATCTTGGACGGGTTTCTAGGCCAACAAATACATGTGTTGTCATTCTTATATATAATAATTGTCTATAAACTACAGGAAACATGGTTAATCCTAATCAACAGAGCATTATTAAATAATAAATCAAGAAATCAATAGTTTTAAACAAAAGGTCTAGGAATCTTTACTAGACATTATATGTATCCCTAATCATCATATTTAACATACTACATTATTGTTGGGATCACACAATTATATGTATCCCTAATCATGAAATCATTCTAACTCAATTTAATATGTTGGGATCACACAATTATATAATGACATCAGAATATATAGAAGAAACATAATTAACATGTTTAACAACATGTTCATCAAACTAGGGTTTTCTTGAATATCATAAAAGGTAGAAGAGCATTCTTTTCGGTAAGTTGACCTTTTCATATTACTTTGACCATTACAAACACATGTTTCTAGGCCGACACAAGGTGTAACATGTAGGTGATATACCTAGGTTGACACACCTTAATGAGTGTAGGCCGATACACCTTGAATATAATGAATGGATACACTTGAAATTAATGAGAAGGATACACTTTGAAAAGTGTAGGCTAGCTAGTATACCCTAAAAAGCAGCAGACAATATAACAAGTTAAAGTTGAATCTAATATTCTAGTAAGGATGAAAGAAACTTGTACTAATTGTATGAGAAAGGTAATACCTTATAATGATAATTGATGAAAGTAATCAAGTATAATTGAATACTTAAAGTAATGAATTAAAATCCTAGATGTCGGGGTTATGAATTAGGGTTTGTCTGTTGAATAAAACCCTAACGACCTTAATCGGATACAATAGAAGTCCTAACCCTAATTATGAAAGGTTGTGACTTGATTGATAGATTATTTGTGATACAATTGAATGTAAAGATAATAATATAAGCTCCTAAGAATGAGGAGTTATGATATAGGGGTGATGATTGAACATAACCCTAAAAACCCTAGTCAAGTTCAAAAGAGCAACCCTAACCCTAATGACAAAAGGTAATGTAACTTGAAATGGAATGAGAATAATATTTAGTGGTAACCGTGAATTACTTATGATTATAGCCAAGTAAGGTAAACATGGGTTATAATCTATTATAGCTTGATTATACCTCATGAGAACTATGACATAATAGTTTCAAAAATAATGTATATAGGTCTAATGATCTAGAAAAAACATATATTATAGCTTGATTATAATCTATTATAGCTTGATTATACCTCATGTTTGTAAATGGCAGAGAAAAAATTGTCCCATCATCATATTTCAGTAAGAAAAAATTGTCCCATCATCATATTTCAGTAAGAAAATTTCAACTATGGCAGAGAAATTCATCCCCAAGCCTCACCCCTACTATCGTAATCTCTATTGCATTGCAGCAATACTACCCTCGTAATCCCACCAATCACCCGCAAGCATTGTCACACAAATAAAATACATGTACATCAATAAAATACAGAGAAGAGGGCATACCGGTTTGGAGGTCTGGAGAAGACGGCGGTAAAGAGGAGCTGTGGTGGCGGCGCGGCGGAGAAGCAGCTAGCTAAACCCTGGTGGCGGCGCGACGGCGGTGGAGAGCAGCTCTGTCGTCCTGGCGGCGGCGGCGAGACGGCGGTGGAGAGTAGCTCTGTCGTCCTGGCGGCGGCGGCGTGGAGGCACTAGCAGTTGCGGCGGCGGCGTGGCGGGAGCAGTCGGGTGGGGCGACAGCAGTTGGAGGGTCCAGCAGTTGCGGCGGCGGCGGTGTGGAGGGGAGGGGCGACAGCAGTTGGAGGGTCGGGCGACAGCAGTTGCGGCGGGAGCAGTCGGCTGTTTAGGCGATGAAACAGAAGAAAGGGGAACAGTCGGGTGATCGCAGGATATAAATTTCACCTATAGCGTCGGTTGTTTGTCACAACCGACGCCTAAAATAATTTAGCGTCGGTTGTTTGAAACAACCGACGCTCAAATGGACGATATTTTCACGAAATTGTTTGGCGGGAACCACCTTCGGCGTCGGTTATCAACAGATAACCGACGCTATAAGTGACACTTTGCGCGCAAAGTTTTCATCACATATAGGCGTCGGTGGCTATTTAAATAACCGACGCTGTATGTGACATTTTTTCTTTTCGCTCGAAAATTGGATTTCGCAGGAGCTTTTAGGCGTCGGTTTGTTATTGTCAACCGACGCTAAATACAAAGCGGTACCCGTGTCTGGCTGGTCTTCGAATATAGACGTCGGTTTGCTTAAACAGCCGACGCCCTATATGATAGGCGTCGGTTTTTCTTAATAACCGACGCCCAGAAAAGCGACACGGAATGCTATTTCTGTAGTAGTGTAGATTTATCAAAGTTTTCTTGAACTAAGTCACAATGAAGAGAAACTATAGTTTGAGTAGAATCTAACCCTAGTATTGTGACTAGGTTTGATATAAATGTGTAGTTGACCTACCCCATGACTTTTGGATGTTCATGTAGGATTCATAGGTTAGAGACACAAGGACCTAAAATATCAACCCTAGATGGTGAATGAATAGTTGGATACATGAGAAATATAAAATCTCTAAAAAGTTTCATAACTAAGAGATGTGGGTAGATTTAAAAAGTTGTTTAGTTTGACTTGTTAGATTGAACCGTTTAAGGGGTGGAGAATAGTTGATAGTTGATGTTTGAATCTATAGATTTCGAGGACAAAATCCTTTTTAAGGGGTGGAGTGTTGTAACATACCGAATCTTGAACCCTACCCTAGTAGTTTGACCTTTCGGTCCTAGACAAACAAGGTTGAGGTTAGGATGATCCTAATAATCTAATGCATGAATAATGTAAACTAATATGTCACATAATTCATTTGGTGATAATAAGATGATAAATAACTTCATTGGATGCATAATGATGTTAATGGGCCATAGGACAAAACTCATGTAAGAAATTCTTAAAAGTGGAAATAAACTCCAAATTTGTAATCTACACATCAAAATAAGCCTACATGTCAATTTTCATTTAATTTGGACAACCTTGAAATAATATGGTAATTTAAGAGAGAGAAATTACCAAAAGGTGTAATTAATAAATAAATATAATAATTGACTCCAAAAGAGGAAAATAATCTTAGATTCGTAATCTACATAATAAATATAGCCTTTGGGTGAATTTTCATCCAATTCGGAGAAAGTTTGCTTAAAAGGTAAAATTAGGAGAGAGAAAATATGTAGAACCTTCAAAATATTAATTAAATACTCAAAAAACTCCAATATGTAAAATTGATGGCAAATTCGTGTCCAACACATTAAATATGACTTGTGTGTCAAGTTTCATAAAATTTGGATAATCCTAATACCATAAATGAAGGAGGAAAGAGAAAATATGATTTGATTTATTTAACACATTAAAAGTTTCCAAAAGGCAAAACTAAGTGCATTATCGGAATCTACATGTCTTTATTGGCCTCTGTGCAAAATTTGATTTAATTTGGTTAATGTTTGAACCACCAAATCAAGAGAGAGAGAGAGAATAAGGAAATAATGCATTCACACTTTGATTTAATCAGATTCGATTTTGATTTATATGTGTCACGCCTGCTTTCCTGTTTTATTTTTCTCGGGTCCGATCCTGACCCTTGGATTTAGATCCAGCGGCAGCTGGATTCTCTTCTTCCTTTTCCTTTTCCATTTTCACACACAGCGACAGGGGCTTCTCTCCCCGGTTTTCTTCTCTAATTCCTCTCTTCCCTCTCCACCTTCCTTCCTGGTTTCTTTGCCTTCACCATACTCTCTCTCCTCCGCACCCAATGACCCTATATAGTCTTGGGCCGCGGGCATCGTTGCCCAAATTTTGTGGGCGCCGCTCGGTTCCCCTGTTCTTCCCTTTTCTCCTCTGTTTTCTTTCCCCTTTCGACCTTCTCCCCCTCCCTAGACCATCGGACCCCCAGGAAATCAGTCCCTCACCTTCTCCGCGCTAGCAGGAAGCTTTTCTTGGTGTTGGCTGTGCCTTCCCCAGCCCCGAACTGTTGGTACGGTGTCCGCTTGCCGCTGTCGGTGAGGTGTTATTCGTCACCAAGCATCTGGTTTCCATGACCCTAGCTAGGTCTTCAAATCATCAACTCGGCATCCTTCAGGGATCTTTGGAGTGTACAATACCAAATTCCATCGATGGTACTCCTCTCAAGTTTTCCCCTTTTCTTTCACAGGTTTTGGGATTCATACGCCATGTTGAGATCCTCGTAGTCTACCTTTGTGTTTTCTCCTTCATCGACTCCGGCGCGGGCACCTGAACTAACCTTGACTAATTCTGGGTTGGTTGTATCCTTAATTCCTGAAGTTCGTTCATGGTTTGTATCGACGTCGACAGCAAGCATCTTTGTTTCTCTGCGAGTGAAGGAGATGACCGAAGTGTTTTACTATGCTACCCTTGTTCTGATTTTTGTTTTGTTTTTTTTCATCAAGGGTATTTTGGACCTTTCTTTTTCTCTCTATGAGTTGGTGATGGGCTAGTCCAGCTGGCCACCCATTACTGGACCAGGTCATCTGGGCGGGCCTCTCCTTTCCCCTCTCGCTCTCTCTCTGTCTTTCTCTTATGATTCGCTGACATGGATTTTTCTTGGTTTCTCATTGGTCGATTTTGTAAAATCAATAACTAATTCTAAATTGATCAGAAAAATACAAATAAATGCTCATTGGAATCAAAATAATAAGACCTATCTATTGGAACATGTTTGGATAACTGAATCCAAATATTAATGACAGGTGTTTTCAATGGGTGTAATTGATGATGAATTAACTTGTAAAAATCATAACTAATAATCTGTAAGTCAGAAAAATATAATAAAATATGTTTTGAGTTCAGAAAAGTATAACCTAAAATATGGCATGGTTTTGGAAACCTAATTCATATATTAGTAAAAAGGTGGTTTTTAAGGTTTATGAAATCAATATAAATCTAACCCTAATTCCACATATATGCTTAATAGGTTCTTTGGAGGTCTAGTCTTGGACCTAGAAGTGTCTTTGGATCGTTTGACTCTGAAGTTGAGGTATTATTGCATCCCACATTATTTCTATATTGAGCAATAAATATATTTCCTCTCTTAATGTATGTTTGCATCCCCAATTATTCTTCTTGAGCAATTATCCTATTTTTGTCTTACTCTTGGTCCTATGGACATTAGCCTACACATTGTCTTGTTCTTTTGAAATCATGCTTCATGTAAAGTATCTTTTATTTGTTATTGATCTTGTGATCATGGATATTCTCTTGGAATCTTATCCTGTTGCCTTGGTGCAAGTTGGACTTTTGATGATATATACCCACTGTGATGTGGATTTTACTTGTTGATATATGCCCACTATGATGTGGATGTTTATATGTTTGTGTTGTCCATTGTGTGATGGAAACCTTGATAATTGTGACTATACTTATTTACTTGCCTCTACATTATACATGCAATGTGATTCAGTAGCACTAGAGTAGTGTAATTACATTGGTTTTGGGGCAGTATTCCCCTATTGTTTATTTGGAGGGTGGCAGTATACCATTCCTCTATAAATTGAGTGTGGCAGTAATCCATGGTCAAACTTTATATTTTGGGAGATTGGCAATATTCCTTTCTCTATCAGGTTCAAGTGTGTGTTTGGCCGCCAATTGTGTTTATATTTTTCTAGGGCTGTGCTTATCTCACATGCATGCAGGTTGATGATGATATGTGCTTTGTTTCCCACCATGGTAGTGGATGATTATATTAATAGCACATTCTTATTATTTGTTGGATATGGCAAGTATCCCTTTTGTCATGATCCTTTCTCTTGATACCAGTTTGGGTGATACTTATCTCTTGCATGGGAAGCCTTTACATTTGATGTCCTTTAAATCCTTATATTTCTCAAACTGCTTTTTAGTATGCACATACCAGCCTTTGCTGATGTTTCCTTTTGTTTCTCTTTTGCTGGGGTATGCTTCCAACCCTAGGTGGAGGACATGGATGGCTTGACATGTTGACCTGGACTTAGTTTGTAATGATGAAGCATGGAGACAATCTTGAGGTGGTATAGATTTCCTTTACTTGGATCCTTATGATGTAAGTTTGTAACCCTTTGTTTTATAATTGAATAGTCAAACCTTTTCTTCCGCTGCTATACATTGGTCTTTTGATTACCATTATATAAAGATTTGAAAATTTTACACCCACTCCATCTCACCTTTTGAGTGTGTTTGGATTGGAGATTCTATTGTTCAAATTTTTAGTAAGGAAGTGGTTTCACTTCTTTAGAGCATGGTATCAGAGGCCATGGTAGTCGGAATAGACTATTTCAATTTTTTCTCCCTTTAGAACCTTTGACTTTAGTTAGTTACCTTTAAGTGAGATGTTGACCCTAGATTTGATCAAATGATGATCTTTTGTGCAATAAGGTTTGGTTTGAGGATGAGAATTTGTTAGGAGATCTAAATATGGAAACATTGTGACTTGGTTTTCGTATTGATTTTGTGGCGGCATATGTTGGTTTTACCTCGCAGATTTTTCATCTACAAAAATTATTTTCATTGCACTACTATATGTACAAAAATTTTCTGGATTTCTCAAAGTTTTCTTGAACTAAGTCACAATGAAGAGAAACTATAGTTTGAGTAGAATCTAACCCTAGTATTGTGACTAGGTTTGATATAAATGTGTAGTTGACCTACCCCATGAATTTTGGATGTTCATGTAGGGTTGATAGGTTAGAGACACAAGGACCTAAAATATCAACCCTAGATGGTGACTGAATAGTTGGATACATGAGAAATATAAAATCTCTAAAAAGTTTCATAACTAAGAGATGTGGGTAGATTTAAAAAGTTGTTTAGTTTGACTTGTTAGATTGAACCCTTTAAGGGGTGGAGAATAGTTGATAGTTGATGTTTGAATCTATAGATTTCGAGGACAAAATCCTTTTTAAGGGGTGGAGTGCTGTAACATACCGAATCTTGAACCCTACCCTAGTAGTTTGACCTTTTGGTCCTAGCCAAACAAGGTTGAGGTTAGGATGATCCTAATAATCTAATGCATGAATAATGTAAAATAATATGTCACATAATTCATTTGGTGATAATAAGATGAGAAATAACTTAATTGGATGCATAATGATGTTAATGGGCCTCTAATGGGCCAGAGGACAAAACTCATGTAAGAAATTCTTAAAAGTGGAAATAAACTCCAAATTCGTAATCTACACATCAAAATAAGCCTACATGTCAATTTTCATTTAATTTGGACAACCTTGAAATAATATGGTATGTTAAGAGAGAGAAATTACCCAAAAGGTGTAATTAATAAATAAATATAATAATTGACTCCAAAAGAGGAAAATAATCTTAGATTCGTAATCTACATAATAAATATAGCCTTTGGGTGAATTTGCATCCAATTCGGAGAAAGTTTGCTTAAAAGGTAAAATCAGGAGAGAGAAAATATGTAGAACCTTCAAAATATTAATTAAATACTCAAACAACTCCAATATGTAAAATTGATGGCAAATTCGTGTCCAACACATTAAATATGACTTGTGTTTCAAGTTTCATAAAATTTGGATAATCCTAATACCATAAATGAAGGAGGAAAGAGAAAATATGATTTGATTTATTTAACACATTAAAAGTTTCCAAAAGGCAAAACTAAGTGCATTATCGGAATCTACATGCCTTTATTGGCCTCTGTGCAAAATTTGATTTAATTTGGTTAATGTTTGAACCCCCAAATCAAGAGAGAGAGAGAATAAGGAAATAATGCATTCACACTTTGATTTAATCAGATTCGATTTTGATTTATATGTGTCACGCCTGCTTTCCTGTTTTATTTTTCTCGGGTCCGATCCTGACCCTTGGATTTAGATCCAGTGGCAGCTGGATTCTCTTCTTCCTTTTCCTTTTCCATTTTCACACGCAGCAACAGGGGCTTCTCTCCCTGATTTTCTTCTCTAATTCCTCTCTTCCCTCTCCACCTTCCTTCCTGGTTTCTTTGCCTTCACCATCCTCTCTCTCCTCCACACCCAATGACCCTATATAGTCTTGGGCCGCGGGCATCGTTGCCCAAATTTTGTGGGCGCCGCTCGGTTCCCCTGTTCTTCCCTTTTCTCCTCTGTTTTCTTTCCCCTTTCGACCTTCTCCCCCTCCCTAGACCATCGGACCCCTAGGAAATCAGTCCCTCACCTTCTCCGCGCTAGCAGGAAGCTTTTCTTGGTGTTGGCTGTGCCTTCCCCAACCCCGAACTGTTGGTCCGGTGTCCGCTTGCCGCTGTCGGTGAGGTGTTCTTCGTCACCAAGCATCTGGTTTCCATGACCCTGGCTAGGTCTTCAAATCATCAACTCGGCATCCTTCATGGATCTTTGGAGCGTTGTCAATACCAAATTCCATCGATGGTACTCCTCTCAAGTTTTCCCCTTTTCTTTCACAGGTTTTGGGATTCATACGCCATGTCGAGATCCTCGTAGTCTACCTTTGTGTTTTCTCCTTCATCGACTCCGGCGCGGGCACCTGAACTAACCTTGACTAATTCTGGGTTGGTTCTATCCTTAATTCGTGAAGTTCGTTCATGGTTTATATCTGCGTCAACAGCAAGCATCTTTGTTTCTCTGCGAGTGAAGGAGATGACCGAAGTGTTTTACTATGCTACCCTTGCTTTGATTTTTGTTTTGTTTTTTTCATCAAGGGTATTTTGGACCTTTCGCGCGGTGTTGGTTTCTTTTTCTCGCTATGAGTTGGCGATGGACTAGTCCAGCTGGCCACCCATTACTGGACCAGGTCACCTGGGCGGGCCTCTCCTTTCCCCTCTCGCTCTCTCTCTCTGTCTTTCTCTTATGATTCGCTGACATGGATTTTTCTTGGTTTCTCATTGGTCGATTTTGTAAAATCAATAACTAATTCTAAACTGATCAGAAAAATACAAATAAATGCTCATTGGAATCAAAATAATAAGACCCATCTATTGGAATATGTTTTGATAACTGAATCCAAATATTAATGACAGGTGTTTTCAATGGGTGTAATTGATGATGAATTAACTTGTAAAAATCATAACTAATAATCTGTAAGTCAGAAAAATATAGAAAATATGTTTTGAGTTCAGAAAAGTATAACCTAAAATATGGCATGGTTTTGGAAACCTAATTCATATATGAGTAAAAAGGTGGTTTTTAAGGTTTATGAAATCAATATAAATCTAACCCTAATTCCACATATATGCTTAATAGGTTCTTTGGAGGTCTAGTCTTGGACCTAGAAGTGTCTTTGGATCGTTTGACTCTGAAGTTGAGGTATGATTGCATCCCACATTATTTCTATATTGAGCAATAAATATATTTCCTCTCTTAATGTATGTTTGTATCCCCAATTATTCTTCTTGAGCAATTATCCTATTTTTGTCTTACTCTTGGTCCTATGGACATTAGCCTACACATTGTCTTGTTCTTTTGAAATCATGCTTCATGTGAAGTATCTTTTATTTGTTATTGATCTTGTGATCATGGATATTCTCTTGGAATCTTATCCTGTTGCCTTGGTGCAAGTTGGACTTTTGATGATATATACCCACTGTGATGTGGATTTTACTTGTTGATATATGCCCACTATGATGTGGATGTTTATATGTTTGTGTTGTCCATTGTGTGATGGAAACCTTGATAATTCTAACTATACTTATTTACTTGCCTCTACATTATACATGCAATGTGATTCAGTAGCACTAGAGTAGTGTAATTACATTGGTTTTGGGGCAGTATTCCCCTATTGTTTATTTGGAGGGTGGAAGTATACCATTCCTCTATAAATCGAGTGTGGCAGTAATCCATGGTCAAACTTTATATTTTGGGAGATTGGCAGCATTCCTTTCTCTATCAGGTTCAAGTGTGTGCTTGGCCGCCAATTGGGTTTATATTGTTCTAGGGCTATGCTTATCTCACATGCATGCATGTTGATGATGATATGTGATTTGTTTCCCACCATGGTAGTGGATGATTATATTGATAGCACATTCTTATTATTTGTTGGATATGGCAAGTATCCCTTTTGTCATGATCCTTTCTCTTGATACCTGTTTGGGTGATACTTATCTCTTACATGGGAAGCCTTTACATTTGATGTCCTTTATATCCTTATATTGCTCAAATTGCTTTTTAGTATGCACATACCAGCCTTTGCTGATGTTTCCTTTTGTTTCTCTTTTGCTGGGGTATGCTTCCAACCCTAGGTGGAGGACATGGATGGCTTGACATGTTGACCTGGACTTAGTTTGTGATGATGAAGCATTGAGACAATCTTGAGGTGGTTTAGATTTCCTCTACTTGGATCCTTATGATGTAAGTTTGTAACCCTTTGTTTTATAATTGAATAGTCAAACCTTTTCTTCCGCTGCTATACATTGGTCTTTTGATTACCATTATATAAATATTTGAAAATTTTACACCCACTCCATCTCACCTTTTGAGTGTGTTTGGATTGGAGGTTTGATTGTTCAAATTTTTAGTAAGGAAGTGGTTTCACTTCTTTACACTATGTGTGATGGTGGGATACCAAAATATTTTTTCTTTATGCATATGGATATATAGTTACCTGAAACGACCTATGTTTGTAGGCCTATATAGTTCTATGGGTGTCATAAACCCTAATCTCTTCTAAGGATACTCACGTGACCTAAGGACTTCCCGATGTCCCATGTTGAGGTTAAGTAACCCATATTAGGATCGAGCATGTTTAAGGTGAAATGGTAAATAATGTGTGAAGTAATGAATAAACATCTAGTAGAAGTTGACAACATGTATATGTAATATACATCCTTATCACCTTTAGTACGAGTTAGAAATGTCTTAGTATACCATTAGAGACCCTTGAAAGTTACTCTTGATAGAATGTGTAATGGTAAAAAGTGAATGACTTGTTTCTCACATTGATTTTGGCACCTATTTTTCAACTTCACCTCACAAGAGTTTTCATCATCAAAAATATTTTTAGTATTATACTATACATGTATAAAAAATTTTTTTGGATTTTATTTATGATTTGGTGAACCAAGTTGTCACTACACAAAGTTTGAGTTAGTATGAAACCCCTCAGTAAGAAAATCTTAACTAGTTAGACCAACCCAAGAAACCCTAGACCTAAGAACAGAGAAAGAGTTGGAATTTTAGAACTATATGACAGTTGATCTACCCCATTCTACCCCTTTAAGTTGTTAGTTGTTGGATAGATTAATCCCTTTCAGGTATGGACTCTTGCACCTTAGTAATAGGAGAGTAATTTGACTTTAGGAATCTCTAAACTTAATGATGAACACATTACGTTACTTTTAGGTAAACTAAACAACAAAATGTCATGAAACTATAATTATCACTAATTAGGATGATTAAGTCTATGAATACAATGGACATTAATAGGATAACCTAAAATATATCAATACAAAAGTTTTACTCATCAATATAAGGTAAATTTCTAGGTTGATGTTAGGCATAATGTTTCTCTAGGTTATAACTAGGTGGATGTCATGACAAAATCCTTTTTAAAGGGTGGAATGTTATAACATACTTGAATATGAGCATATAGTGCCCCTTTCCTTAGGTTCACCTTTAATATTGATCCTTTTTCCTTAAATAGATAATATGAGTAATTCAAACCAAGAAAATATAATGAAATATAACATATTATATAATGTTAAGGACTAATTAATTAATTAACTAATAAATTCAACATTAATTATATAAATTTATTAACTAATTACATTTGACCATAAATTATCAATTTAAAAGCAACATAAGTCGAGTTGATGAAACGAATTTGGTAAAAATGAATGAATGCTTCAAATTTATTAAGGAATGCATTAAATGCATAGATTTTGTACTTAAGAAACCATGAAATATTATATCAAATGTGTTCAAAAAATAAAATAAATGTAAAAATATAATTTCTCACACTTTGTTTGGCCAACCTGCCAAATTTCATATCCTTTGGACATTGTTTGATCCTACATTTAATAAATGTATTCTTTGACACATTATGTTTCCCTAATAAGTTGCATGAAATAAGATGTAACTTTGTAGTAGTCTTGTTTCTTTAAAGCCTAACCAGATGATAACTTGACTATTTAAAGTTATCCCATGCAGTTCATTGATTAAATACTTAAGTAACCTTATATACGTGGTCGTCACGCATAACCCTGAGACATAAAGTACCAACTAGGGTTTCAAACCCTGACTAATTTGGTTATCACCACTCCCCTCTCCACTTCTATGGATGAGACTTAAATTATAGAAACCCTATCACTCCTACCCTATGTATGATGGTGGGATATAAATAGTTCTGTTAGGGCATATGGATATATATTTACCCAATGAGACCAAATTTTGGATGCCTATATAGTTTGACGGGTGTCATAAACCCTAATATCTTCTTAGGATAGTTAGGTGACATGAGGGATTTGGAATATCCTATGTTGAGGTTAAGTACCCCATATCAAGATCGAGCATGTGTAAGGTGAAGTGGTCAGCAATGTGTGAAGTAAAAAATAATGATCTAGTAGAAGTTGAAAGTTTTGGAGTATTTCTTTACGTACTAACTAATGGGAGTTAGAATTTGTACATTCAAGAAAATTATCCATCTTGGATGGAAATTAAGATCAGACACCAATTATGTTGATTATTTGTGCATTAAGTGATCTTTAACACCATATGTGGAAGATATAACACATTTTGAAGAGGTGACAAAGTAAAAAAAAATTCTCTATTTCTAGACACTTGATAAAAAATATATCAGGGTAAATAGAAATACTAAAATTTATGGGATAATCTACAAAAATAATTCAATAGGAGAAAAACTAATAAATAAAAGTGTAACTAGTTTTCAATAAGTAAATGTGAATGTTTCATATCATACCTCTGGTAATTAAGGAAAAACCATTGTTTGATTTTGCATCAACATGTGCATATGTGCGTCGTGGTTAGGAATCATGGTAACCATCTTATTAGGATAAATTACAAGGTGCAACCAAGAGTAGGTAGTATACATGGTTGAGTTTAATAATCTTTTTGAAGCACAAAGATAGTAAGCTGAATTATTCCTTCCATGAAGTTACCTAAATGGCTAAGATCACATTATAGAAGGAAAAAAATGCTAAAAGAATATGACAATTGGTCTTCATGTCATTTTATAAGAAAAAATCCAATAAATAACCATTTACATAGTTGAAATCTCAAAACCCTAGAGTGAGTCCAACTAAGGGTGGATAGACATGGAAGTATGATTGTCAAATGAATACAATGATACTATTGCAACCATGGAATGTATTAGCCACTCATGCATCACAACGTGTCATACAATTTGGTTGATTCAAATTTGGGTATGGGTTAGGAAAAAAATCAAACACATGGATCACAATGGGTGAGCCACTTTGTCATAAGGATGACTAGGGATCTTTCCTTTTACGATATGCTCTAGTTTGGTTTGATCTCAACCGACTCGAGATTTCCCTCAGTTGAGACCCCTCCTTGAAGGATTGGACTATTAGTGGGTTTACAAAGGAAACAAATTAAATTATGAGTTGAGTCAAGAAAGATAAAAAAAAAATCAGAGAACAACTTGATGATTGAAAACATGACATGATGAATCTACCTCTTTTAGTTTATGTAAAAGATGTATATTTAAGAATACGAGTATCATTTTGGCAGTTATATGATCTTGTCTGCCATAAAATACATTAAGCATGGAAAAAATACATTTGAACATGCTTATATAAAGTTCAATCATAATAAGAATTATAAAGGAAGGCCGTCTACAGAGCATACATTAAATAAATATTCCTCTTTTAGTGATGCATGTATAAGAAAAGTGACCTTAAACTAGTCCTTAATATAATATAAATATTTAATGATGTGATATTTAAATAAAAACATCTCATTACTAATGCAATACATACTTCTCCCTTAAGGAATAAGATCATTGTAGGAAAAATGTTCATTTTTTAGTTAACGAGTCTATGACATTCATGTCTATGTAGAAGAGATACCTAAACAAGAGAACTTATGTTGGTATGCAATCTACCTATGTACCTATTTTGTGACCATATGTTGTATTGGGATTTGAATTGTGATGAATGATCTTATAGAGACTAAGATAAAAATGGAGAAGAAATAGTGAGGGGAGGGGTAGAATACACTAATCTCAATCTTGAGAAATCTAGATTTAATCATGTGATATTAATTTCCCAAGTGATCTCTAAATTAAGTTGAAAGCTGTTTTCCATCAAGGAAATACAAATATACTTAATCAGATTTTCTTTTAGGCCCATTACAGAAAACATTAAAGTTGAGTAGATCTTTATTCAAGATATAGCGTCAGATTTCATATGTTGGATTCTCAGTCAATATATGACTCTTAACAAAAATTTAGATAATCCAAATATCTATTGCAACTTGTAGAAATATAATAAAGAGTTAGTAACCTATTTTTTACAACCGAGCTTCAAATAATAAGTTTCTCTTTTTGCATTAGAGTTTTTCAAGAGCTTGATATACACAATAAGAACATGATCCTACCATTTCAACTAATATGGGTTTCTCTAGAAACGTAGAATTTATATAATAAAATGGGTGTCCATTTGATAAATTACCAAACAACCATAATACACACATATTTGATTATTTAAGCATTCTATTGTTGAGATATCAAGTAGGGATATAAGCCTTATTTATGTGGGATTGTTTGTGAGCCGATTGGCTTAAGTTTATCTCATATAATTAAGATCATTCCTACCATTTTTAGGACTTCCTTACTAGTTCCTCAACCAATAAACATGGGATGATAGAGTGGACTTCAATCAATCAAAATATATTATTGTAAAACTGATCTATGTTTATGTATTGAAATGTAGGTTTGTTTTAACCTAATTTAATGGGTCCAAAAGGTAGAATTCTAGTAGCAAATTTTGGCTGGTTTTGGGAGATTTGGGAGAAAAGAAGGAAGAATGGTGAGAGAGCGATAAAATCAGGTTTGTCACGTTGGGCATTTCCCTTTGAGAGAATAGTTGAGTGTTGTCTACTTACTTGAGAAACCATCCATTCTATAAGAGAAGAGTGCACACATGATGTTGCTACTCCATATTTGGTATAGAGCCGTCAAACCACTCTTTATCTTTGAGAAAGCATCATTGAGTGTCTTGTGTTTAAACTTTTATACCAAACAAATTTCTTGCACTAATGGATTTGTGGGCCAGTGTCAATGTTCTCCTCCATATTCTTAATATGCAAGCCTTCATATCATATGGTTGGTGCTATGAGTTCCAAATGAGACTCTTAGTCATCCTACATATTGCACATAGGAACACATCTCAAACTTTGATCAACTGATGTAATTATAATTGCAAAAATATAACTTTCTCACAGTAGTACTTTGAGTGATATATAGGTTGAAGTCCTACTGTACTTTGTCCCTACCCATATGGCCCCCCATTGCTATTGTATAAAATTATCATCAAATACTGTGACATTACAGTCAGACATATTAATTGGAAGAAGGCATACTTGCTAGCACTCAAACAAAACATCCACTCGTTGCAACTCAGAAATGACCTTGCAACCACCTATCACAACATAACATTGTTATTTTTTACTTCTTTGCACCTTATTCTGAGAGATATCTACGCTATTGTCAAAGTGCTGAATGAAAGTGCTGAATGGGCAAGATGAAGTGTACCCGGGTTCTTACTGGCTGGAAAGGAAAGATTGGTTATATGTACCAATTCTTCAGAGAAGTGGAGGTTCGCCATATCCATCGTGATTTCAATTCTGTTGATAACAGTAGTGAAGCCATTACTTTTACACCTGGCAGGGGAAGACATGATTCACTTGGATTTTGCTCCATTTATAAAGTTATAATTGCAAAAGCATCACTCTCATGCAGCCGTACTTTGAGTCCTACTCTCTTTGTCCCTACACATATGGCCATCCAATGGTATTTTGTGCAATTATCAAATAACGCGACATTACAGTGAGGCATATTCATTGAAAGATGACATATTTGACCTTGCAACCACCTATAAACCATAACGCGGTTATTTATTTCTTGTGCTCATGGAATTAAAATGTTTTCTCTTTTTTAGTTGCATAAAACTGGAATGTGGATCTTTGTTTACGGAAAGTACTGAATATTTTGTGTGTATGTGTGTTAGAGAGAGAGAGAGAGAGTCGGCTCTTCAACAGTGAAAATGGTAGATGCGTTGTACATCTTGTTATGCACGGGGGCATATCCGCAAACTGCATGCACCATAAACGCGCTCTCGCGCACCACGGTGCATGCTAGTTGCGCCGTTGAAACTTGAAGATTGAGACATAAATGAGGAGTCCAACTAGGAGAGGGGAGCATCCCCGTCACTCTCAGGGAGGGACAGGGGGAGTAGATACATTTGTTAGGATACCCATTTGTTAGGACCCCCACCACTCGATCCCTCTCATAACATTTGTTAGGATACCCATAAATAATGAGTAAGGCTACCCACACCCGGCAACCCTACCCACCAGCCCCCCGGATCTCGGGAACATTTAACCAGCAGCCTACAACCGTTTTTGTATTAGTACTCATGCAAATCCATGCAAAGCACATGCAAAGTGCAGAAAATATACCCACTCACCTACCCTCAGATATTTAATTTCATCACAGGTTGTAAAAATATTCAAATTCAAAATTTGAGTATCGTATATAGCAGCAAATCTCCTCAAACATCCACCTCCCTATTCATTTCCGCCAAATACAGTACTCACTCCCTTACTTTTGATTTAAGCTTGTCAAAATTATAGTACAGTATCTACCAAATCATTTCTGCCAAGTACCGTACTCACTCCCCCTCCATATTTATTTCTGCCAAGTATAATACTCACTTCCTTACTCTTGATTTAAATTTGTCAAATTTACAGTACAATGCCTACCAAATCATTTCAGTAAGTACAGTATCCCATTATGATTTTTATTTCTGTAAGAAGTAAAAGTACAGTACCCAACAAAACATTAATCACTTATACAATTCAACAATAAGTACAATACCTAATTATTATTCTCAAATCAGAATGGGGTACAGTACCTACCAAATCATTTACTCACTCCCCTTCCCTATTAATTTTCACCAAGTACAATACTCACTCCCTTACTCTTGATTTAAATTTGTCAAATTTACAGTACATTATCTACCAAATCATTTTAGTATACAATACCCCATTATGATTTTCATCATTTTTGTAAGAAGCAAAAGTACAGTACCCCATTATTTGCATCAGAGAGGCGGAGCTGGTTCAACATGAACAAATAGTACGTACAATACTTACTCAGTGTTGGGCGGAACTGGTTCAACATGAACAAATGACACGTATAGTACTTATTCTGGGCGGAAATGAATAAGGAGACGGATGCTTGATATGATTTGCAGCTATATACGAAATGCGAAATAAAATAGAGGGAATCATTAGAGGGAAATTGGAAATTGAGGTGGTAGATTTGTATTTGGTGGCGAGATAATAATTTCATGCATGGCTTTTGCATGTAGGAACATGGAGAATAATTATTTCTTGCATAGCTTTTGCATGTATAGACGTGCAGAATTAAGTGGCGCATGGTTTTTGCATGTATGGCTTTAAATGATAGTGGGCGCAGCAATTAGTCCCGAAGACCGGGTATGCAGCCGGGTGGGGCAGAGGTTATGTTTAGAATTTCTCTAAATAATCCAACACTCAATCTCTCTTTCTCTCACACACACACACACACATAAGAGCTCTTCAATCATGGATCGTATCTCTTGGGTATTAGTTGCCTGGTCAGCCTCCAGATATGGTTGTCCCCTCCCACCCCTTCCAACTACCCTAATCATTCGGCCTCAATGATCAATTACTTTCCTTTTCTAACAACCACTGTCCAAATCAAGTACTCCTTTCAACATTTTGTTTATACGTATCGTATATTTCTCTGTGTCTTCTCTATCTCTCAATCTCTCTTAAGAAACTATTAATCTATATATGGGCTATATACTGCATGCCTTGAGATATTCATTCTGTCTTTAGGTACCCATCGGGCCGTTATCACATTGGACGACAGTTTGGCGTTAGTGGGATTTCTTTGATACGCGACGTATATCGTTGCCAAAAGATGCCACTAACAGACTCGTCTGCTTAGTGCCAAACACCGGGATTGAATCTGCCCTTTGGCAATTTTTCGCAATTGGGCAAAAGGAAATATAGAAAGATATGAGATGTCGAGCCGTTCCTTACATCAATCTTTGACCGTATTGTCTTGTATCAACAAAAGCGACCAAAGAAAAGGACCCCAGATGCTTGATAGCGGCGGTACTCTGTATTACGATTTATTGTAATTTTGTTTTTGTTTGGGTGTGGGGGGGGGGGGGGGTTGGGACGAACAAAGGCAAAGAGTGGGGCACTGGGTGTGCATGCGTGTACGAAGCCACTCCGTAATGCGTGCCACATGAGATTTTCGTTGAACATAAGCAACAGTATTGATTTTCTATCCCACTCTTTTAAGTTTGTTTTTCTTTCTGTAGGTACGTTTAGTACAGGCAAAAGCTAAAGGGTCATCAAGTGGACCAAAGAACCCCCCACCCGCCCTCCACAATTCAACTCACTCGGGCTATGCTACTTTCATCCCCTGTCGGAGTATATACAAACTTTGCAGTCGTGGTAGTTCAGGTCTTTTTATCCGAAGAAACAAGACTTGTAGTTGGAACATCCAGCAAAGCTACATGTTGCTGCCACTGCCGATTCGAAGCAGATAGGCTGTGTATGCCATCTTGATTACTTTCTGCTTTTTCTTTATATCCTCCCCAAACTTTAGTTTGGCCTTCAGTTTTCACCCTGAAGAGATATATAGGTCTACTAAGGTCCCGGCATCACTGGGCATGGTGGTGTGGCCACATGTGTGTTTTCTACAGATTCTGAACATGACAGCCTTCAGCCCTGAAGACTGTAGCTCAAAGAAAGACTGACCTTGGCTTCGATCTAATCAGTTGTAACTGCCAGTCAGAGTCAGTGCCAGTTTGTGATCTGCCGGTTGAGGGTAGTGGACGCATAGTGGCAGGGTAGTGGTAGTTTTGTGCATCTGTAATCAGCTTTTGGATTCCAAGCATAACTGCACATTACTCCACGTGCATGCGATGGTGGCCATGATCACATTAGGGTGTGTGATAGAACTGAATGGGGGCTGTATGGGTGATATCCTTTGTACGTAGCAACCCTTTCAAGTCCAAGAAGAGATTTCACTCCAGACTCAATGTTATTGCCCAACTGCAAATATATATGCTAGGCGTCCAAGAAAAGAAGATTTTAAAGCCAACCTGAGCCCAATTCCTAAAGTGGTGGATATATTAAGTGAATTTGAAACTCTCGGGGAATTATATGTTTGTGTATCGAGAACATGATTCATTGTCAATACAAGAAGAGTCAGAATTAATCGACTACTTTCTCCAAGAAAAATCAAGTGGAAAAGAAAGATGAAACATAAGTCACCATTAACTAAGCCCTCGCGGGGCTTACTAAAAAAAAGAATAACCTTATCGAAATGTCATGAAATAAGGTGTGAAGACCTCTACCTCACTGCTCATACGCTAACATGCATGGTAACAGTGTACATTTGAATCATCCAACTAATGACTCAATATGCTGCTCTCTTTTATGGACTCCCTTGGTCCTAGACATCCTACGTGTCCATGTTCCATCATCTTGTTCATGTTTTTCATATAACCTTAAGTCTATATGGCTCTATAAGATTACATCAATATTGTGGAACGCGTGTTTTTCCCTTGGAAAAATCTTTATAATTACAACTTTGAATTCATCCTTGACTATCAAATAAAATGTGAGGAAGCCGTCTTTAAAGGCCCTACCCAAGCCTAAGACGCAAACTATAAAGGAAAAAAAATCAATTTAGCACACTTTTATAAAAATATTTACCAACATAGCACACTTTGTAAAATATTTCCCAGAATAGCACACTTTGTGTGAAACCCGCCACTTTTAGTGGCATTTTTATACGCGAGATTAAAAAGCACCACAATAATTGACGTTTCTACTTTTAATTTTTTTTTGAAAAAAAGAATTAAAAAAAATGAAAAAATGCCACATGAAGTGGCGCTTTCCATTTACACTCAATATTGAGTGCAAATGAAAGCGCCACTTCATGTGACGTTTTTCCATTTTTTTATTTTTTTTCAAAAATTTTTATTTAAAAGTAGACACGTTGTGACACTTTACAGTTTTGATTTAAAAAAGTTCCACACAAAGTGACGTTTTCAGACCAAAGTGTGCTACTTTGGGAAATATTTTACAAAGTGTGCTATGTTAGTAAATATTTTTACAAAAGTGTGCTAAATTGTGTTTTTTTCCAACTATAAATATCTTGCTTGTCCTATGTGTTCTTTCAGGTTCAATACGCCTCCAGATTTTGTTCTTTTATATAGTACCTTCCTAGATACTGATATAGCACGAATAGGGTTAAATACAAAATTCCTACTATTGGATTCATGAAACTTTGTTGGTGTTAAATAGCCCATGGTAGTGAAATCATGTACATTCGTTTTATATGCATAAGGAATATGGAATACTTAATACCTTGGTGATCCACGGCGCAAATTAAAAAAAAAGGGCATCCCATCTTTTGATAGTTTATTAAAAGGAAAGGCAGTTGTGTCGATTGCTCAATAATAATCCAATTGCAGCCCACCCACAGGAAAAGGAGAGATTAATTATCACTTACCTATGGCGTAACATCAACTTGGAAAAGAAAACAAAATTTCTGTCTATAAAGTTGACCAATCATCCTATCATGCACAAGCACCTGTGAGCTCGAACGAACCACAATAGTGCATGAAAGTAAACAAAACCACGCTTGATTGGATTTGTTCCAACGGATGATGCCTGATTGGGCCACTTGGGCTCAGATTGAGCTCACATCCTCTGTGGCCGAGAAAATATAACCCACACATCTCGACCGTACACTTTGTGATGGGTCACAAGTCAATGGATCAAATGTTATAGAACAGAGGTGGGGGCAGAGGATGGATATAAAAGATTTGGACCCACTCAGTGGGCATGTGTATGTCGAAAACTCGCCCTTTCCTATTCAATGAGAAAAACCACATAAAACACTTGTAACGTAGTAGGAATAACTCAAGTGTAACAGATTTGTCACCAAATACCACAATCAATGCAAAGTACACGACCAAGTTACACTAAGGCTCCGATTGAAAAATAAAGGGACTTAAAGTTACAAGACATCATTTTAGTGATCTACATTTCTTGGAATTTGCTAGGCTTCCTTTAGGCAACAAACCAATTATAGTTCATATAATTATGTAAAAACGGCTCAGGATATGCGCATGTCGAAGTATTTCGACATTGTATAGATTGTTACTTGACGAAACTTTGACAATTAACACGTTCCACTTATGGACCAAGATGTATTACTAAAACTAAATTCTGAACCGCATATTAATGCATGTGCCTATTGACGGCGGTGATCATCGTGTTGTGGTGTATTAAACAAAGTGGGGATGAATGGGTGAAATCCTTTATAGTTGTCATAGGTCAAGTTTTAATGGAATCCACTGATGTCAAGAAGATAATTAACTCCTCTCTCCTAGTCTGTGATCAATAGGGGCGGACCCACAGGGGGCATGCCCCCCCAAAAAAAATTAAAAATGTAATCTATTTTATATATGGAAGTATACATATATTTGTAATGATATATCGATAATATACATTATATTTACAACATATTCATCACATACATGGACTTGGTGTAGTGGTTTAAAGTTGCACTCATATCTAAGAGGTCTCAGGTTCAATGCTTAGTGTATGCATTATTCACTTTTCACAATACATACAAAATGCATATGCTATATATGTTGTTTGACACAACAAAACACATACCTAGACTTAGTGTAGTGGTAAACATATTTACAGTTGTAGTTGAGGTCATGAGTTCAATAATATATTAAGTACTTTGTCTTGCAGACCTACCATCCTAGAAGCTGACATCAAATAGTTTATGGTAGTGATAATAACATATAAAATGTGGACCTAGAGATACCTTATTGGCCCACATTGCAAATCAGACAATGCACCTTGTCTTAGTTAGTTTAAACAAGGAGACAATAGTGCTATTTGGTCGATGAATGATCCATGTTTCAACTTATGTCATATAAGGCCACTAGGGATTTGAATAATATGCACAAGTATGCAGAAAATGTTCACTTATTTCCTATTCAATGTGCACAAACACATGAAGAAGCATATAAGAGATGGGGGGATTAGTCGAGGGAAACCAATGTAGCACTAAATACCCCAACCATTGGTCAAATATTTTGTGAATTACAAAATACAAAAGCAATCTACAAAGGAAGCCAAAGGATTTTTCTTGATTAGTTCACACAACTATCTACAAAGTGTCATCTGTTTCCAAGTACGTGGAAAACCCCAATATTGTTACTTGATTAAATTTTGAAAATTAGCATGTATCAGCATTGGCATCCCAAAATTAAGAAAAAGGTGTGACATAATTCATTACAATCAATACATAATTTGGGAAAAGAAAGGTTACACAAAAAAGTTAACTGTAATCACCCTCACATTTACCATCATACAATAGTTGTTCAAAAAAATGGCATGTGAATTCATGCACATACCTATGTCATTTGAATTTTCCAATCATCTACTAAAACCACCATAGTATATCAACCCCACCTAATGTTTATACAATTGTGTAAACTGTTGACCTAAGTGTTATACACTGTCCATATTTTGATAATGACTTAACCATTCCATTCATATGTATCTAATATGTTTGTTTAAGATTGATTTCAGACATTAGGTACATGATTAGGATAAAATTGCTCAATCCCTAGCTTGGCTTAGTACAAGTCAAAAGCAATACAAATGTACTTTTGTGGAAAGCACTCTAAACCACCTTAGAACATTTTTGTTACCATTTGTATTGATGATATGACTTGTAACTAAGATGAGAAAAAATCAGGGCCACTTAATTCCAATGTTTGATCAATTAAATTTTATTTTGTAAAATTCATTACAGGATGTTCATCGACTGAGTCACAAACTTGACTGATCCTTAATGGATTTTGGGAATGAATACTGATCGGTCAAGTTTCACTTTCACAGAACTCGACCGGTCCCTCTACAGACCAAACTCAATTTAAGTGGGATGAATCGAGTTGTCAACATGAAAAACTCAGCTGATAGTTTAAATTATCTTTGTCGCATAGTGTGATTGGTCAAGTTATCTTTATTGACACTCAATCGAATCCAATGTATGAAAAAAGTAGAAAAAGTGATTCTAACCTTTGGAGGGGTACACAACTCAAAATTATATCCGTTGCAACCCTCCAAATGGCTAGAAAACATTCACAAGTGTTCCCACACTCTAGTGGATACCCCGACTATAAATAGGACCTCTTGGAGTTTATTCCAAGGTGACTCATTCTCTTCTATTCAAGGTCCTTGCTAGAGTTGAGTGCTATTAGTCCACTTGAGCCCCTTTCTCTCTCTTGACTATAACTCATTTCATGCATTATGAGAGAGATAGGATTCCTGTGAGAGATATACTATCTTGTAATACTTGTGAAGCACTCAAGATCTCTATTTCCTCAACCCCCTTTCTTGAAGATCAAGTTGGTGAAAACTTCTCCAAGTGAAGGAGAAGGTGCATGCTTCTTCAAGTTTGAGAACAAGGTGCATCAAGAATCTCCAAGTGAAGGAGAAGGACAAGGTGGAAGATCCAAGGACCTTGGTGGGTAACTCCTCAAGGAAAAAGACTCAGTGCAAGAAGGGGATCGCCTTCGTGAAGGCATCCAACTACTTGCAAGAGTGGGTAAGACCTTTATGAGGTAGAAAACCAACTCTTGGATAGGTGAGACCTTGTTTGTAAGGTTTGTGTCTCCCTTGACCTTAATGAAATGTTGGGTATCCTTGTCCCAGAAAAGGAAGGTCATATGTTGTAACTCTTATAGGTAAATATAAAGAGTAATCATATTAGAAATCCTAGAGCTTGAACTCTCTAGATAGTGGACTGACTCTATCCTAGTTTGAAGGTTGGAACCACTCTAAAACATCTTGTTTGCTTGGTTGCTTCAATCTCTGTCATCTTTTCTATGTATGAATCAATTTCCATCAAATTCACTATTTCCAATTAAACTAATTTGAAGTAGATAGAAGGTCTAACAAGTTTTGTGTGAGTGTTTTTAGCTCTATTCACCCCCTTTAGAGCCCTTAGATTCAACAAATGGTATTAGAGCCGCAGTCCTCTCCAAAACATCTCCCGCAAGATGAGAAGATGGGTGACTTAGCCTAGAGGGAAGCTTCTCCATGTGACCACCGGTCTTTGAAGACACCAATTTCCTTTATTGGAAATGGAGGATGCAATTCTTTATTCAAGGAACCAACTACAAATTGTGGAAGGTGGTGATCCTTCCATACAAAAATCCAGCGGGTGATGTTGCCGCATGAGATGAAGCTACAGTCAAGAAGGTGCAGCTCAATACCAAGGCGATTAGCATCATCTATGCTACCCTCACCCCCTCTGAGTTCAACTGAATCTCATCTTAGGACACAACCCATGAGATTTGGAACAAGTTGTGCATCACATATGAAGGCTCGCAACAAGTCAAGGAGTCTAAGATCTACATGCTCAATGGGATGCTTGAGAACTTCACGATGGGTGAGAAGGAAAGAGTGGCAGACATGTACTCAAGTCTCAATACCATAATCAATGGTCTGGCTAATTTGGGTCACACCTTGGATAGGGGGACCGTCAACTCAAAGATCTTAAGGCCCCTTCCCAAGATATGGGAACCCAAGGTGACTTCAATTAAAGAAGTAAGAAGCCTTGGAGACCTAGTCACCTAGGAGATCAATTGCAACCTTCAAGTGCATGACTAAGTCTAGACAAGCAAGAGGAAGATAAAAATCAAGAAGAGAAGGAGTCAAAGAAGATGAAAGGCAATGCCTTCAAATCACAAGTGGATGCAATGATCCTTCAGCAACAACTTACTTTTCGATCCTCTCCTACCTCCTCAAGTGAAGATGATGGCCCTCGTGACCATGAATTCAACTACTTCAAGGGTAAGAACTTCAAAGGAAAGCCTTCCTCATCCTCAACTCCTAGGTTCTATGAATGTGGGAAAAAGGGCACTACAAAAATGAATGCTCAAAGGACAAGAAGAGCCACCACAAGAGTAGCTACAAGATGAAGGATGAATACGAAAAGGAAGGAAAATATAAGAGTAAGGATACGAAGTATAAAAGAAGCAAGGATGCAACTCATGTGGCTTGGGAAGTATCCTCTTCAAGTGGCTCAAGATTCGATGAAGGTGAATGCCATCTTGCACTCGCAGCCTCCACAAGTGAAGACATATGTGAGGTAAGTGAGTAAGCTTGCATGAGTTGTCCAAAGAAACTCTTATAGAAATATTTAATACTTCTCGTTCTTCTTATTCAAAATGTAAGTCTAAGAAAAAGACGTTGGGAAAAATTATTGATGATCTATATGCTAAAATTGACATCCTTGATAAAAATGAGAAAGTGCATGCTGAGAGCATTGATTCATTGAAAGGGCAATTTATTGATCTTGAACTCCAATACAATGGGGTTGAAGTTGAGAATGAGATCTACCTTAAGAACATCACTAGTCTTAAGGAAGATAACAAAACATGCGTTGATGAGATTGAGTTGCTTAAAACTAAAAATATTGAACTTAAGCTTGTTTGTGATGCTCGTAGAGATGAGAAAAATGTTTATCTTGATGATCTTAAAATGCTTAGAACTAAAAATGCTAGGTTTCTTGCTCAAGTAAACAATTTATCTTCTAGACCTATTTTTCCTACCAAGCATGTTGCTTCTATTACTCTTGAAAAAGATTCATATTTGACTAAAGTCCTATCTCTGGAGACTGACCTACTGCATGCTAATGATGATATTACTAGTTTGTCTTCTACCGTTATCACTCTTACTGATGACAATCATAAGTTGAGAGCTACATTGAAAACTTTCCTAAAAGGTAAGAAGTCCCTTAATGAAGTCTTGGATCACTCCACCAAACATAGTGGTAAGAGTGGCCTTGGATATGAGGTTGCTTCCAAAAGCAAAGGTAAGGGTAAGAAGAAGAAGAGCAAGGAAACTCTAACTTTTGACGGAGAGTCATACGAATCAAAGAACACTATGATTTGTTCTCATTGTAAGAGTGATTGTCATTATTCTACTTATTGTCCTTGCAGGGAGAAGGGGACCAACCCAAAGATGAAATGGGTCCCCAAGCTAACCATGAATCCCAAAATTTGAATTGGGAACCAATTATCTTCCTTTGTTGTAGGCTAAAGGAAAATGGATTGTTGATAATGGCTGATCCAAACACATGACTAGCAAAATCAGACATTTCAATCAATTCACCAAAAATAAAGGAGGTTCAGTGCCATTTGGGGACAACAACAAGGGTAAGTAATAGGTGAGGGTGATGTAGGTGATTCACTTTGCATCAAGAATGTACTTCTTGTGGATGGCCAACATCACAATTTAATAAGTGTTTTTCAACTTTTTGATAATGGTTAACTTGTTCTATTACTTCTTTAGAATGATTGATTCTAGATTCCCTCTCCTACAATGTCATATATAAGGGAACTAGAAATTATAATCATTCTATAATTTTTCTTGACTCTGTTAAGCCTATTGTTGGTAGATGTATTGTTACCAATTTGAATGATATTTATTTATGGAACTGTAGGCTTGGACATGTAAATATGCATCAAATGAAGAAGTTGAGCAAAAAGTACTTGGTGAAGGGACTTCCCAAATTGGATTTTGAAAAGGATGATAATTTCATACCTTGTACCCCATTAAAGAAAACCAAGTCCTCCTTCAAATCCAAAGGAGTCCTTAGCACCAAGAGAGCTCTTGATCTTCTTCACATTGATCTATTTGGACCAATGCGTGCTCAATCGCTTCGTGGCACTAAGTATCACCTTGTGATTGTCGATGACTTTTCTCGCTATACTTGGACTTTCTTCCATGTTTCAAAAAGTGATACTCTCCATGTTTTCTCATGTTCTTGCAAAGGAGTGGAAAACAAAAGATTCTTGTCGGAATGTTTCTATCCAAAGTGATCAAGGGGGGGAATTTGAAAATGATTGTATGAATGCTTTTGTGAGGAATTCATCTATGTATATAACTTTTCTTCACCTCGAACATCTCAACAAAATGGGGTTGTAGAGAGAAAGAATAGGTCACTATGTGAGATGTCTAGGACCATGCTTCTAGAGTACAACACTCCAAATATGTTTTGGGATGAAGCCATCAATACCTCATGCTTTGTGCAAAATTGGGTTTTTACTCATCCATCACTTAAGAAAACCCCCTATGAGCTACAACGTGGTAGAAAGCCTTCCATTGATTTCTTTCATGTTTTTGGTTGTCTTTTCCTTCATTGAACACCAAGGATTCCTTCGACAAGTTTGATCCAAAGTCTTACAAGGCTTTCTTTATTGGCTATAACACTACCAACAAGGCTTATAGAGTGTATAACATTCAACTCTATAAAGTAGAAGAATTAATAAATGTTAGATTTGTTGAGACTAACTGTAACATACCAGATCTAGAACCCTACCCTATAACTTTAACCTTTTGGGTTTGATCAAACAAGGTTGAGGTTAGTGTGACCATAATAATATAATGCATGTCATACAACTCATTTGGTGATAATAAAAAGATAAATAACATAATTACATGCATAATAAGGTTAATGGGCCTATAATAGGCCAGATGACAAAACCCATGTAAGAAAGCTTCAAAGTAAATAATAACCTTCAAATTCGTAATCAACACATTAAAATAAGCTTACATGTCAATTTTCATTTAATTTGGACAACCTTGAAATAATATGGTAATTTAGGAGAGAGAAATTGTCTAAAAAGTGTAATTAATAAATTAATATAACAATTGACTCCAAAAGAGGAAAATAATCTTTGATTCGTCATCTACATAATAAATATAGCCTTTAGGTGAATTTTCATCCAATTTGGAGAAAGTTTGCTTAAAAGGTGAAATCGGGAGAGAGAAAGTATGCATAACCTTCAAAATATTAAATAAATATTTAAACAACTACAATATGTGAAATTAATGGCAAATTCGTGTTCAACACATTAAATATGACTTGTGGGTCAAGTTTCATAAAATTTGGATAATCCTAAAGCCATTAATAAAGGAGGGAAGAGAAAATAGTAATTTATTTATTTGACACTTTAAATGTTCTTAAAAGGCAAATCTAATTGGATATTCGGAATCTACATGCCTTTATTAACCTCTGTGCAAAATTTACCTAAGTTGGGGTTCGTTTGCACCCTCAAGTAAGGAAAGAGAGGAAAAGGAAATAATGTATAAATGTCACATTATTATTTTGTCGATTTCATATGGTTTCCTTCTATTTTAGCTGTCACGCTTGCTTTCCCAATATTTGGCCTTCTTTGTGACCGTTAGATTTCGATCTGATGGTGTGCGAGTTGTCTCCTACCTCGAGTAGGAGACGCCGGCCAGCTACAGTGATGCGGCCCTGGTAAATCGTGTATATCTCGTGTGTTTCTCGATCTTTTCGCACGATTTTTCTTCGGTTGTGTTCGTGGGAAGATTCCGCACAGGTAGATGGTTATCTTGTTTCCTTTCTTGAAGGATTCGGGAAATATCCAATCCTTATGGGACTGTACTTCCACGGTCCTTTACCAAGACCAGTATCTCTGACCATCTACTATATATAACGCTGCTCCCACCTCCGCCCAACCTTGTGGAGTTCTACTCGTCTCTCAATTTCCCTGCATGTTATGTCCTTGCCTCCTGACGATCAAGTCTTAGTTTCTTCATTGCGGCGTGACTCTAAGTATCTCGGAGATGCCTGGAGCCGAATTGGCAACCGAGGTGAGTTCCCTACAACTTGATCTTCCAATTCGTGCCTTCAGTTCGATGTTTGATCGCTTATCTCGGTTTTCCCCAAATCTGGCCATAGTCCAGCCGTGCTGTTCTTGCAGCCGTGGTTGGGAGAAAGGTAGGGGATGAATCCCCCACTTGGTTTCCTAGTTTTGCCCCTCCGTGTTTCTTTTCTTCATTTTCTGGCTCAAGGCGTAATCGTCTTTTCACTATCTGTTTTTCTTGTCTTTGGGCGAGGTCAACCGGGAGGCTGACTGGTGACATGGCAACTTCCTATTGGGCCAAGTCATAGATCGACACCACTACCTCCTCTCTCTCTGTTTGCTTCGCTGACTTGGCAATTTGCTTAATTTCTATTGGTTGAATTTCTAAAATCCATAACTAATTAAATACTGATCAGAAAAATATAAATAAATAGCAGTTGGATTCAGAAAAATAAGGGCTTTCTAATGGAATTGGTTTTATCGTATGAATCTGATGTTTTAAACATGTGTTCTTAATGGATCTAATTAAATAAGATAATAACTTGTATAATTCATAACTAATAATTTATAACTCAGAAAAATATAATAAAATATGTTTTGAACTCAGGAAAATATAATCTAAAATATGGAATCGTTTTGGAAACCTAATTCATATATTAACAAAAAGGTGTTTTTAGGGTTTATGAAATCAATATAAAACCTAATCCTAATTTCACATATATGCTAAATAGGTGTTTTGGAAGCCTAGGCTTGGACCTAGAAGTGGCTTTGGATCGTTTGACTCTGAAGTTGAGGTATGCTTGCATCCCATATTATTTCCATATTGAGCAATTCACTTACTTTATCTTTCTTTTGACTTTTGCCTACACATATGTCTATTCTTTTGATATCATGGTTCATGTGAACTACCTTATTTATTATTGATCTTATGATCATGGATATTCTCTTGAATCTGTTTCATATGCCTTGGTGCATGTTGGACTTTTGATACTATATGCCCACTGTGATGTGGATTTTACTTGTTGTTATATGCCCACTATGATGTGGATTTTTACTTGTTGATATATGCCCACTTTGAAGTGGATTTGTTTATATGTTTGAGTTGGCAACCTTGTTAATTCTGATTATACTTTTCTACTTGCCTCTACATTAACATGCTATGTGATTCAGTAGCACTAGAGTAGTGTAATTACATTGGTTTTTGTCTCATTATGCAATATGGCAACATTGTGATATCTTTGGGATGGAGGATGTGT
The DNA here is from genome assembly GCA_963693085.1 of Alisma plantago-aquatica. Taxonomy (NCBI): domain Eukaryota; kingdom Viridiplantae; phylum Streptophyta; class Magnoliopsida; order Alismatales; family Alismataceae; genus Alisma; species Alisma plantago-aquatica. The sequence goes on from OY856410.1 coordinate 569,685,841, forward strand.
GATTCCCCATACCCGGGTAGGATGTGTGATTCCTGGCCCATGTTATATATATATTTGGATGGTGGATGTGTGATTCCCCATGCCAGGGCAGGATGTGTGATTTCTGGCCCATGTACCATCAGGGCAAGATGTGTGATTCTTGGCCCATGTCCCACCAAGTTCAAGATGTGTGATTCTTGACCGCCATTGTTATTTATATTGTTCTAGGGCTATGCTTATCTCACATGCATGCAGGCTGATGATGGTATGTGCTTTGTTTCCCACCATGGTAGTGGATGTTTATATTGATAGCACATTCTTATTATTTGTTGGTTATGGCAAGTATCCCTTTTGTTATGTTACTTTTCTCATGACACCCATTTGGGTGGTCCTTATCTCTTGTATGGGAAGCCTTATATTTTGATGTCCTTTATATCCTTATATTGCTCAATTTGCTTTTTAGTATGCACATACCAGCTTTTGCTGATGTTTCCTTTTGTTTCTCTTTTGCTGGGGTATGCTTCCAACCCTAGGTGGAAGACTTGGATGCATGGCAAGACGTGTTGACCTAGACTTAGCTTGAGTTGATAAAACTTGGAGACAATCTTGAGGTGGTTTAGATTTCCTGTACATGGATCCTTGTGATGTAAGTTTATAACCCTTTGATTTATAATTGAATAGTCAAATATTTTCTTCCGCTGCTATACATTGGTCTTTTGATTACCATTATATAAAGATTTGAAAATTTTACACCCACTCCAACATACCTTTTGAGTGTGTTTGGACTGGAGGTTTTATTGTTCAAATTTTTAGTAAGGAAGTGGTTTCGCTTCTTGACAGCATGATATCAGAGCCCATGGTAGTCGGAATCTTACTATTTCAATTTTGTCTCCCCATTAGAACCCTTGACTTTTTTTAGATAGCTCTAAGTGAGATGTTGACCTTTGAATTTATCAATGATGATCTTTGTATGCAATAAGGTTGGCTTTGAGGATGAGAATATGTTAGGAGATCTAAATATGGAAATATTGTGACTTGGTTTCCGCAATTGATTTTGGATCCACATTTTGTTTCATCTCAAAAATATTTTCATCGCCAAAAATTATTTTCAATTATACTACTATATGTACAAAAGTTTTCTCAGATTTATCGATGTTTTCTTGAACAAAGTCACAATGAAGAGAACTCTAGTTTGATTAGAATCTAACCCTAGTTTTGTGACTAGGATTGATATAATGGTGTAGTTGACCTATCCTATGACTTTTTGGATGTTCATGTAGGGTTGATAGGTTAGAGACACAAGGACCTAAAATCTCAACCCTAGATGGTGACTATTAGTTGGATACATGAGAAATATTAATCTCTAAAAATTTCATAACTAAGAGATGTGGGTAGCTCTAAAAAGTTGTTTAGTTTGACTTGTTAGGTTGAACCCTTTATGGGGTGGAGAGTAGTTGATCGTTGATGTTTGAATCTATAGATTTCGAGGACGAAATCCTTTTTAATGGGTGGAGTGCTGTAACATACCAGATCTAGAACCCTACCCTAGAACTTTAACCTTATGGGTTTGATCAAACAAGGTTGAGGTTAGTGTGACCATAATAATATAATGCATGTCATACAACTCATTTGGTGATAATAAAAAGATAAATAACATAATTACATGCATAATAAGGTTAATGGGCCTATAATGGGCCAGATGACAAAACCCATGTAATAAAGCTTCAAATAAAATAATAACCTTCAAATTCGTAATCAACACATTAAAATAAGCTTACATGTCAATTTTCATTTAATTTGGACAACCTTGAAATAATATGGTAATTTAGGAGAGAGAAATTGTCTAAAAAGTGTAATTAATAAATTAATATAACAATTGACTCCAAAAGAGGAAAATAATCTTTGATTCGTCATCTACATAATAAATATAGCCTTTAGGTGAATTTTCATCCAATTTGGAGAAAGTTTGCTTAAAAGGTGAAATCGGGAGAGAGAAAGTATGCAGAACCTTCAAAATATTAAATAAATATTTAAAAAACTACAATATGTGAAATTAATGGCAAATTCGTGTTCAATACATTAAATATGACTTGTGGGTCAAGTTTCATAAAATTTGGATAATCCTAAAGCCATTAATAAAGGAGGGAAGAGAAAATAGTAATTTATTTATTTGACACCTTAAATGTTCTTAAAAGGCAAATGTAATTGGATATTCGGAATCTACATGCCTTTATTAACCTCTGTGCAAAATTTTACCTAATTTGGGGTTCGTTTGCACCCTCAAATAAGGAAAGAGAGGAAAAGGAAATAATGTATAAATGTCACATTATTATTTTGTCGATTTCATATGGTTTCCTTCTATTTTAGCTGTCACGCTTGCTTTCCCAATATTTGGCCTTCTTTGTGACCGTTAGATTTCGATCTGATGGTGTGCGAGTTGTCTCCTACCTCGAGTAGGAGACGCCGGCCAGCTACAGTGCTGCGGCCCTGGTAAATCGTGTATATCTCGTATGTTTCTCGATCTTTTCGCACAATTTTTCTTCGGTTGTGTTCGCGAGAAGATTCCGCACAGGTAGATGGTTATCTTGTTTCCTTTCTTGAAGGATTCGGGAAATACCCAATCCTTATGGGACTGTACTTCCACGGTCCTTTACCAAGACCAGTATCTCTGACCCTCTACTATATATAACGCTGCTCCCACCTCCGCCCAACCTTGTGGAGTTCTACTCGTCTCTCAATTTCCCTGCACGTTATGTCCTTGCCTCCCGATGATCAAGTCTTAGTTTCTTCATTGCGGTGCGACTCTAAGTATCTCAGAGATGCCTGGAGCCGAATTGGCAACCGAGGTGAGTTCCCTACAACTTGATCTTTCAATTCGTGCCTTCAGTTCGATGTTTGATCGCTTATCTCGGTTTTCCCCAAATCTGGTCGTAGTCCAGCCGTGCTATTCTTGCAGCCGTGGTTGGGCGAAAGGTAGGGGATGAATCCCCCACTTGGTTTCCCAGTTTTGCCCCTCCGTGTTTCTTTTCTTCGTTTTCTGGCTCAAGGCGTAATCGTCTTTTCACTATCTGATTTTCTTGTCTTTGGGCGAGGTCAACCAGGAGGCTGACTGGTGACATGGCCACTTCCTATTGGGCCAAGTCACAGATCGGCCCCGCTACCTCCTCTCTCTCTGTTTGCTTCGCTGACTTGGCAATTTGCTTAATTTCTATTGGTTGAATTTCTCAAATCCATAACTAATTAATTACTGATCAGAAAAATATAAATAAATAGCCGTTGGATTCATAAAAATAAGGGCTTTCTAATGGAATTGGTTTTATCGTATGAATCTGATGTTTTAAACATGTGTTCTTAATGGATCTAATTAGATAAGATAATAACTTGTATAATTCATAACTAATAATTTATAAGTCAGAAAAATATAATAAAATATGTTTTGAACTCAGGAAAATATAATCTAAAATATGGAATTGTTTTGGAAACCTAATTCATATATTAACAAAAAGGTGTTTTTAGGGTTTATGAAATCAATATAAAACCTAATCCTAATTTCACATATATGCTAAATAGGTGTTTTGGAAGCCTAGGCTTGGACCTAGAAGTGGCTTTGGATCGTTTGACTCTGAAGTTGAGGTATGCTTGCATCCCATATTATTTCCATATTGAGAAATTCACCTACTTTATCTTTCTTTTGACTTTTGCCTACACATATGTCTATTCTTTTGATATCATGGTTCATGTGAACTACCTTATTTATTATTGATCTTATGATCATGGATATTCTCTTGAATCTGTTTCATATGCCTTGGTGCATGTTGGACTTTTGATACTATATGCCCACTGTGATGTGGATTTTACTTGTTGTTATATGCCCACTATGATGTGGATTTTTACTTGTTGATATATGCCCACTTTGAAGTGGATTTGTTTATATGTTTGAGTTGGCAACCTTGTTAATTCTGACTATACTTTTCTACTTGCCTCTACATTAACATGCTATGTGATTCAGTAGCACTAGAGTAGTGTAATTACATTGGTTTTTGTCTCATTATGCAATATGGCAACATTGTGATATCTTTGGGATGGAGGATGTGTGATTCCCCATACCCGGGTAGGATGTGTGATTCCTGGCTCATGTTATATATATATTTGGATGGTGGATGTGTGATTCCCCATGCCAGGGCAGGATGTGTGATTCCTGGCCCATGTACCATCATGGCAAGATGTGTGATTCTTGGCCCATGTCCCACCAAGTTCAAGATGTGTGATTCTTGACCGCCATTGTTATTTATATTGCTCTAGGGCTATGCTTATCTCACATGCATGCAGGCTGATGATGGTATGTGCTTTGTTTCCCACCATGGTAGTGGATGCTTATATTGATAGCACATTCTTATTATTTGTTGGTTATGGCAAGTATCCCTTTTGTTATGTTACTTTTCTCATGACACCCATTTGGGTGGTCCTTATCTCTTGTATGGGAAGCCTTATATTTTGATGTCCTTTATATCCTTATATTGCTCAATTTGCTTTTAAGTATGCACATACCAGCTTTTGCTGATGTTTCCTTTTGTTTCTCTTTTGCTGGGGTATGCTTCCAACCCTAGGTGGAAGACTTGGATGCATGGCAAGACGTGTTGACCTAGACTTAGCTTGAGTTGATAAAACTTGGAGACAATCTTGAGGTGGTTTAGATTTCCTCTACATGGATCCTTGTGATGTAAGTTTATAACCCTTTGATTTATAATTGAATAGTCAAATATTTTCTTCCGCTGCTATACATTGGTCTTTTGATTACCATTATATAAAGATTTGAAAATTTTACACCCACTCCAACATACCTTTTGAGTGTGTTTGGACTGGAGGTTTTATTGTTCAATTTTTTAGTAAGGAAGTGGTTTCGCTTCTTTACACTAACCCCTCTATTTCTAAGAATGTTCCAAATGATGATGTCACAGCTGAGATGATTGCTCTCTTAAAAGATCTCAACATCGGTGACAAAGGAAAGGAGGTGATAGTTGATGAAGAAAAGAAAGATGAAGAAAAGAAGGATCCAACCCCCCTCTTTGCAAAGCATCATCCAAAAGAGATAATCATAGGTAATCCTTTTCGAAGGGTAAAGAAGTGGGCTGCCAACAACAAAGAATAAGTAGACAACACCTTCATGTCTTAGCTTGAGCCTAATGGTGTCAAAGAAGCTTTCAAGGATGATGAATGGATCCTAGATATGCAAGAAGAATTAGAGCAGTTCGAGAAGAATAGAGAATGGACCCTAGTGCCAAGACCAAGTGATAGAAAAATCATTGGCACCAAATGGGTCTACTACAACAAGCTTGAGAAAAGTGGCAAAGTGGTAAGGAACAAAGCAAGGTTAGATGCTCAGGGATAAAATCAACATTAAGGTATAGATTTTGATGCAACATATGAACATGTAGCTATACTTGAGTCAATTACAATGTTGCTTGCTTTTACCAGTTACAAGAATTTTATTCTTTATCAAATGTATGTTAAAAGTGCATTTTTGAATGGTACAATTGAGGAGGAATTGTACGTTGCACAACCTCTGAGCTTTAAACATGACAACTTGCCTAACCATGTTTATTTGTTGTAAAAAGCTCTCTATGGTCTCAAACAAGAACCTCGAGCTTGGTATGAGAAACTAAATAACTTTTTGTTTGATAATGGAAATATCACGGGAAAAGTATATTTTACTTTGTTTCTAAAGCACACTTCTAATAATTTTCTGATTATTTAAAATTTTGTTAATGTTATCCTTTTTGTAAGAACTAATCTTGATCTTTGGAAGGAGTTTAGTGATCTTATGTATAGTGAATTTGAGATGAGCATGATGGGGGAGCTTACTTTCTTCCTCGACTTCCAAATCAAGCAAAGTAAGGAAGGTAACTTCATCAACCAAGGAAAGTATATAGGTGAGCTACTTAAATGCTTTCGGATGGAAAACACCAAGCTGATGAACATCCCCATGTCAAACACCGCCAAGATTGATAGCCATGAAGAAGGTGAAAAGGTAGATGAGAAGCTCTATAGAGGTATGATTGGAAGTTTCGTTTATTTCACTTCCTCTAGACCTAACATAATTTTTAGTGTTGGCTTTTGTGCTCGATTTCAATCAAGCCCTAGGAAATCACATGTCATAGAGTTTAAGAGGATTTTGAGGTATCTAGCCAAAACCCCAAATTTTGGACTATGGTGTCCCAAGTCAAGGGACTTTACTCTTACTGCTTATAGTGATGATGATTACACAGGTTGTTTGATTGATAGAAAGTGCACAAGTGGCACTTGCTTCTTCCAAGGACCATGCCTAGTTCTCTTAGAAACAACTCACTGTGGCTCTTTAAACTACCGAGGCTAAATGCATTACAGTTGGAAGTTTTTGTGCCCAAGTCCTATGGATGAAGCAAATGCTCCAAGAATTTAACATTTATTTTGTTGCTTCTCCTATCTTTTGTGATAATACTAGTGCAATTAACTTGTCTTACAATCCTATATTTCATAGTAGAGATAAAAATACAGAGGTCTATGATCACTTTGTTCGTGAGCGCATTTACAAGAAGGAGATTTATATCACACATGCGGATATGGAGAATTAGGTAGCAGACATTTTCACTAAACCCCTAGATAGAGAACAATTTACTTTCATTATATCAAAACTTCTTATTACTACTCTTGATGATATTGACATGGCCTCCAACTAGTTGTCATATTACCTATATGTTTCTTGCATAAAATTAATCATCTCATGCTTGATATGTGCTATAGTTATCTTATTTCTATGCCTTATTTGTCTCATTTTGGGTATTTTTTGCAAACACTTGATTTATCGCAATAATAGGATAAAAAAATAAAATTGATTAACTCCCTAGAGGCTTGAAATTAAATTTTCAAGTTATTGGATAGGCTACCTATCGGTTGAGTTTCCAACTCGACCGATACCAGGATGAGGTGAAGGGTTTTCTCTTGATCAGTCAAGTTACTCCAGGACAAACTCGAGCAATGGCTTGGCCAGACCAAATTTAAAATAGGTTTTGACTGACATTTCTCCCTCTCAACTAGAGAATATTTTACTGATTCCTAGATCTAGACACTCTTGACCGCAAACCCTAGGTTCAACCATCCCTTCCCTTTCCTAGCCTAGCCTCTTCTCTCTTCCCACACCCTTCTAGGTGGTTAGACGACCTGTTTGTGAGGTTCTTATGAGAACCCTAACCTTGATTAAATGGTTGAACATGCTTAATTACAATAATTTATTTTTATAACTATAATATAACCCTTTAATATGATTTGTAATCATACGACAAGCTTAATTTTCAAGTTTGGTCCAATTTGAACAATGTTTGTGCAAGTTATGCAATTTTATGTACATTTTGGACGTTTCTACAATTTACCCAATTGGGAGGTTTTTATTGCAAATCATCACTTTCATTAGGTCCTTTGGATGTTTTCTCATCATTATTGAGCTTTTTGAGTCATGGGGCATCTAGTTGAACCTTGTTTTGGAGGTGTTTTCCTCAAGGGTATTTTAGGGTTTATCCCTTTATGGATGAGCTACCTTTAAGAGCTATCAAATAAATGGTTTATTTGCTTTTCTTAAAAAATCATGAAACAAGGGATAAGAAGGTTTCCTTGGATAGTGGGTCAGCTTCTTGTATATCCTTAATAGTTTAAGGCCATGGACAAATGGGTAGTTACTTGTACGCCTCATGCTTGCTTCCATCCTTATCTATGGGCTATATCTACCTCTTCCTTGTCCAAGTACGAAACCTTTTCTTTATTTTCTTTCCTCTAACCTGTAGCAACAACTCCACTCTATTTTTCCATAGAAACAAGTGCTCTAATGTCTAAGACAATATCCTTTTAGAGAAGAAGGTCTCCTAGAGCTCCATCTAGCCCTACTTAGGGTTTCCAAGGTCATCTTCTAGGGGTTTCGGCCAAGGAAAGTTGTTTTATTCCTTCCTTCTCTATTTCTCTTGCTCTTCTCCTTCATTAGACCTTCCTCCAGGTCGGAACTTTTCTTTTCCATGGTATAAGTTTCTCTAAAGCTTTAAAACCCTACCTTTCTTGCTCCTTATGCTTAGGGTTTGCTTCTTTGATGGAGAAAGGTGTTAGATGGCCAAGTTCATAGCTTATGCTTGGATTTTCTACCCTACCTTCCCAAGTGTTCTTCTGTTTGGGATTTTATATTCTCATTAGAGGCACGTTTTATAACTTGCTCCATGTTTATTGCTTACCATAAGCTTGCTAGCTCATGTTCTTGCTTTAAAATGATGATCCACACACTAAAAAGCTATGCTTGACTTGGATTTCAATTTTTATGATGTTTCCTGTTCTTATTTCAGTTCTAGATGAGCTAGTAATGATGTGCACGTTCCTCCTAAGATATAGGATGACTTGGATTAGATTGGTTTGATAACCGGTGGTGCTAAGCACCCATCAACCAATGGTCAATTTTAGGGTTTAAAGTTGTTTCTTTTATAAACACATGACCGAATGGTAGTACCATTGCAACAACCAATGGTGTTGTCTTCATGACAACTGATGGTGGTGACCAAGGGTGTCAACTGACATTCACCCCTTAGGTCAGGTTCTGTCCTAATTAGAATCTTAATGTACCCTAACAATGATATCAATCAATGGTGACATTAGCTTGATATCTGATGATGCTTAATGAATTTAGTGTTGGTATAACAACCTATGGTGATTTAATGGTCACTACTGATGGTTATTCAGGCCTCCACAACCTATGGTGAGCTAAGAATGTAGTTGTAGCATCAATTAAGCCTTAGACCAATGGTTTCTTGGGTCATTTGATGCAATGGTTGGACTTGTACTCCAATTGATGGTTTTAATATATGAAGTTCACCCAATGGTAAAAATCTAACGATTCTTCATAAAATAAATTGGAATGATGCATAATGTAAAATGTTGGTCCTAATAAAGTGATTTAGATAGTTTCCTTTATGAGATCAACTTAAGAAGCTCATTTTATTGACAACTTGTTTTAAATAAACAATTGCTTGTGGGTTTTACCCTACTCTTAATGGAACTTATTATATTGTTAATCAAGGGATGTCTAGGGTTAATGGTGACTCTTTCTAGAGCAAAAATAAACAACTTCATAGGTGGTTTATCCAAGGTGTTTACTTATGTAAACAACCAATAGTCTTACCTTCTCAATAATCCAATGTTTTGGGATGATGCTTATATTAAGTTTGTACAGTTTGAGTGATGTTGAAACCTAATGGAGGTTTACCTTAATAATATAGTCTTACCTTTTACCTCACATGATTAGAATTGATAATGAATATAATGAGTTAATGGGCAACCCTGATGAAGTATATTTCATTATACTTAGCCCTAATATAACCAACTGATGGTAATTTTTTTATGAGAAACCCCTTCCACGATGAATAGAATCATGGAGTACTCGCTTTTGTGGTTGAACCGTAGTATGATATGACCTGATGGTTACCTTTTGAGTTATGTGTGGATCCATACTTTAAATTGGTATGGAATGTGATGGTGATGCTTCACCTTATGCATCCATGATCCAATGGGGATTCCATGAGTTAGGGTTTGGGTATGAGTTTTGATTAGTAATATTAATATTTTTTATCTTGTTGAACCTAACTCTAATGCAAATAGATAAATATGAGTATTAATGTTTAACCTTCTTATATGATGGCATGGTGGGGGAATAATCTCCTTAATATGATCATAACCTTAATGTGTTAATTGGTGGTTATCTTAGCCACATGGTTGATACTTTCTTATGGTAAACCTATGCATTATGAATATGATGAGTGTTAATCATATCTAGAATATTTTCATGTTGATGTAAAAGGGATGTTCTTAATGTTAATATAACCTTGCTATGATTGTTTATGAATATCTCCCATCTCATTAATGCAATATTGTTCTATTCAGTGTATTATATGTAAGTGATATTGTTGAGCCTTGTTATAAGGCATGGAAAGATAATGATGATCTTACATGGAATAGTATGATGATCTTAAAGACCTTTGGGCATGGTTGAGCCCTAAATGAGGTGTAATCCTCTTGTCTAAATGAGGTGTAATCCTTTTGTGTTGACAATGGTTGATAACTAGTGATATTGTAAAAATGATTTCTATCCTGTGATAGTATGATGACATGTATAGTCTCATGAATGGAAAGACAATAGTATCATGTGATGATGATTTGATGATAAGTATAATCTCTTGATTGGCAGGTGATTACTTCCATGTGATGTTGATATGAGAAATTATGTCTCATTTGTTTCATATCTCTGAAGTTGTTATATAACAAAGTTTTCTAGATATGAATTAGGGTTTGTATGTCCACTTGTTTGATGCAACCTTAATTCACCAAATTGGAGATAACTAATCAAGTGAAATTCTAATCATGTAGTTGTGATAACCTTGATTTTCTAATATTCAATTTATGTACATGTTAACTCAGTGGATGTTCAATTTTAACTCAATTATCATCATCATCCTCAATTTGATGACTTTTAGTCTCCTTTTGCTCAATTAATGGGTTTGTTTTTAGTTAAGTATCACATTGTACTTAGATATTACTATAATTTGAGTCCTGAACTAAGTGTCATGCCCATTATGTTTCATAATATTGAAAGTAAAATTGAATATTTTAATAAAATATTCTTTCTTTAACATATACCTAATGTTGTAGAGAATTTAATTATCTTTCCAATGGCACAAAAATTGCCTCAATCAAATCATCCTAGCCCAAGTTAGGACCTTTCCAAGTTTGAATCTTATCCACTTGATTTAATTGAGTTAATTCTTTTTGAACCCTTATTGGATCATTATTGGGCCAACGTAAGGGCTTGGACCAGTGAGTGGGTGCCTCCCCTTGCCTGGGACTTGTCTGTGATCCACACCCTCAACTATCTACCAATCACGTGTCATGGTTTTGTGAGTAGCAAAATTTGGCCGTTCGATCCCTCACCCACGGTTTTAGCCTTTGATTCGATGGCCAAGATGTCATCTCCCTCCTCGATACACCCTCCGGTACATCAATCACTACTACAACCTACCCTTAGTGCCAAATCTCACCAAACACTCCCCTTTTTCCACCACATTGACACCAATTGCCGCCCTCTTTGCCTATATAATGTCTACCCTAAGTGATTGCCTCCTTTTTTTCTCGGTTACCTTCAAACCCTAGTGCACCAATTCCATGCCTCTCCTTCCACCTACTCCATGCGACGTCGCCATAGGGGCTCATTGGGCATCTAGTCTCCACGTCATCCCAACAACAACTAGGGTTGGAGGCAAGTTCGTGGAAGCACCCACAATGCCGTTGGCATGTCTATGCGGATTGCCTAGGGATCCTCTGTCTTTCCCCCTTTTTCTCTGACGAGTTCGCCACCACGATCACTAATGCATGGAGGATGAGCCTCGTGCAGCTAGGTGCAACGAGCATGATGAACTGGGGTCCGTCAGATCATGGTCCAATGGCCAAGATCTCAAGAATTTCTCATTTCTACCACCTCACTCGCCCCCTCCCTCCTTGAGTGGACACACACTAGGGGAGCCACACAATGAGCACGAGTCAAAGGTTGACCATGCATCAATGGTCTGTTCTTGACTAGTGACTTCCAGTGGTCACTAGAAGTGGATAGCGACCACTACTCAAACTACATCACCCTTTGAGTGGTTGAAAGCGGTGGATAAACCACGGGTGATTGGGAGCTTGACTGCTAGGTCAGCCGCAAGAGCAGCTGGATTCAAGCCCAAGTTCTTGGCCCTTTTGAGATAAAATACCTCTAAAATCCCTAATATAGGTCCAAACTTCCATCATTCATACCATCTATGTCTCTTGTGCGAATCCAACAATGTAATATACCATTTTGATCATAACAATGTCACCAATCGAATGATGACTATATCCATTCCTAATTTCGTATGTTTAGTCTCTAATTTGGTGAAAAGGGTGTCTTTGTAGTCTTATGCTTCTTAATCAACCCTAAACATGAAACACTTCTATAATAAATGATCTTGGACCTCACATTCATGTGAATCAGTAAAGTCTAGGTCTCTTCTATTGTAATTAATGTCTTCGAATATTTATATGCTCCCTAATGCCTTCTTGATCCTTTATGACCTAAAGATGGACCATTTAGGTGTTTATATGTTACAACTTGCTCATATAGGCATATTTGGCCTAATCTATCTTTATGGAATGCTTATAATTTGAAATTACTAACTTGACCTGGGATTTGTACTCTAATGGACCAATACCTCATGCATATACCCTAAGTCTACCATGTATGATCTCAAGTACCTACTTTGTGCATTAAAAAGATTTAGTGGGCCTAGTTGGTTCTTTTTAGATATAATGTGACTTTAAGCAAATCCCTTGCCTTGTATAGTTCAAATCAATAGTTTATCATGTTAAAAGCACATGATACCAACTTCATCTAACTATGCTCTTCATGCTCCTATGAGTTGGAATGTTTGACCCTATTGCATGAATTGATATAATATGCCTAGTTATGTTTTTACATGACTGAACATTGATGGAAATCTAAATAACATGATTTCTCTACATATAAATCAAAGATTAGATTTATCATTCTATTACTCATATTGTGTATGGTACACCTAAACCTAGGGCTATATGTTGATCCTTGGACTATGTTGGTTGATGATATGTATGTTGAGAAGTTTGGAACTACGTTGAACTATTAGAAACCTAAATCTAGGGAAACATCCACATGAATCATATGATGCTTATATACTCAATCCTAGTGATATAAGACACCATTATATATCTTTTCTTTGTGAGGTTAACTTGGTAGTGATCATCCTTAGGAATCCTACTTAAGAATAAGAACTCTTAAGGTACACATACTCTCTTGACCCTACTATAGTTTTGTCTTTGTTATATGTATGCTCGTATGAATGCTTAGATAGATAATTACTTGTTTGAGAAACCTGTTCCCTAGTGATTAGTAAGTTCATTTTACTTGAAATATGTTGAACAAACCTTGAACATAATTAAACTTGTCCATTATACAAACCTAGTGTACCCGCCTAAATTCTCAGGGAAAGGGCACGAGTCATGAATGAAATAGGGTTAGCTTATTGATTTCGGTCTTGAGGTCAATCACATTGATAAATGGGTAACTAATCTTGAGCACCCTTATAGACCCTTCCAATGGAAAGTTGGTTAATGGCCAAAATATGTTGCTAAGTATAATGGAAATGCACATAAAACACACTTTGTATAAAATAATGTCGTTAAGAGTTCTCACCTTTTTCTACTTATTTTTTTTATATGATGTTTCTAGCCAAGCAAACTTTGATATTACTCATAAACTATGTTTAATTGCCTTTCATAGTGTACTTAATGTTTTGGCATTAATATGTTTTGTTTATCAATTTTGTAGTTTCCAAAAATCCGTTGCACTCTGGACTAAAATGAAACACCAATGAGTTATGGTTGAAATAGAAATGGGTACATGTTTCTCTATCCCCCCTTCTAGAATCTTGTTATATCTTGTTGTTACTTCTTTTGCATATATACTACATGTGTGATACATGTGATGAGATCCATTTTTGGGACGGATGCCCTAGTCTACTCACCTTTGGTTGTATAGCCATTAGGAGTATGGAATGAGGATAATAAACGGATCCGTGACAAATGGTATCAGAGCAAAACACATATGCCTCTATATATGTTACGACGTGACACATATTAAGAAACTAGGGAGGACTAAAATTCTTTCCTCAAGTTTAGAGAGTCTTTTAGCATCTCATCTCTTCTTTAAGGACCATCTAAGCCACCCAAATAGATGATGAGTAGGTAGTCTTCTCATCTCCTCATGTGATTCTTCTCTCATCACTATTAATCACATGAAATCTCAATTTTGGGGTAGCTTATGCATGTGAAAAATAAAACTCATTTGAAATCATGAAAGTTGGTTAACATGATAATGCCATGATCTGATCTTAAATTGAAAAGCCTATTTAATGTATGAAATTACTCTTGAATGTGATGTATTCATATCTAAAGTTATGGAACTTGAACCAGATAAGATATACGTGCATCCTATGTTTGAGGTAAAATTTTGAAATGGTGAAATAAGGTGAAACTCGTATGCTATACCTCACTTTGATGAGGTCCCTATTGACTATACATGTGTTGTCCCTATTTTTATTAAACCTCAAACATTATTAAGAAAAATTTTCCCTATTTGATATATACCATGATCATGCCATGAAATGACCATGCCTTTGGAACTCTGGAGTGTGACTTGGAGACTAATTACAAGAGGGAAATCCCCTATTGACCATTATTCCTCTTTGTAGGACCAAATTGAATAATGTAATGGACCTAGATCTCCACCTTATACTATTTTACTCAAACTCTTGAATCTTCAATTTGACATCTCGTTTTCTAAATTCAACCCTTACCTTGATCTTGAAAGGAAGGAATTTCTATTATGACCTTGAACTCACAAATTCTCTAGATATACTTACCCAATTAATGACCTTGATGTTTGACTGATGATCTCGTGTGATACAACTTGATAGTTGATACTCACCCTTTTCGGATATGCTTGATGATTCATGATGAACATAGACTAAGTACTAGATTTGGGTAGTGGTTGAAACATGACTTCCCTAACCTAAGTCACATCCCTATTTGTACTAGCTCTAAAATTTTCATCTCGTTGATTATCTAGAGTTCAAGAAGTTAACCCCTTCCACCCAATTGTGATTCCTTGATCTAAGCCTCTAGTAGGTCAATTCCCAGATGATATTGATACTTGATCTTAATTCTCAATGTAATGACATCTTGACATACAATGATGTTGACTATAGTTAGTGTTTATGTTCCTAGGAAGACCTAAGTCTAGATCATTCATCAACCTCTAATACCATGATAATGGACTCATTATTGATATCTCAAAATGTCGCTCGATTGTCACTCGATTGATGTACATGGATGAATGATCACCCCAAAGGTCAAAATTGGTTCCAAAACCATGGTATGGAATTGTTGGACCTATGACTTTGATGTCTAAACTTGAATCTCAACTTTTAATTAATGAAATCTTAACTATCGATCATTGATCTTAGTTTTGACTTGACTCCTATGATCATCGCGTTTGGATCTTGAGATCACCCTCGATATGTGACTAATGACTTTCATGTTCCCAAATCACAAAATTGAAATGATGACTATGATGATTTGCCCGATTTATGACTTAAGGGTAAGCTTCATATGGACTAGGGTGGGACCTTACATTTATTTTAAGCACAAAATCATGATGTTTAAATATGTCGTTGGTCTTGAATTGTTGTAATGAAAAATCTCAATCGTCGACCCCTCCTAGGCCAATGTAGAAGCTAGAACCCTATTTTGGGAATGAAGGTCACGCCTCACTGTTGAACTATATTTGATTGAAAAAATGTGTGATCTCTCCAAATTGGTGATCTATATGATAATCTTTACAAATATAGGACTAGTGTGATGATCTTCCCTAATTTGATGATCCATGTGACTATGTATTGACCATGATACTCGATTGCTCGATTTGAAAATGATATGGATATTGTAACTAGTGATTATACCTTACAAGAATACAAGGACAATCTTGATGATTGAATGGGAAAATTTCAATCTTAATTGATGACTTGATTAAATTTTGGGGACACAATTTCTTTTAAGGTGCGGTGGATGTGATAACCTTGATTTTCTATTATTCAATTTATGAAAATATTTACTTAGTGGATGCTAAATTTTAACTCAATAATCATCCTCACCCTCAGTTTGATGACTTTCAGTCTCCTTTTGCTCAATTAATGGGTTGTTTTTGGTTAAGTATCACCTTGTACTTAGATATGACTATAATTAGAGTCCTGAACTAAGTATCATGCCCATTATGTATCATCCTCTTGCAATTAAAATTGAATCTTTTTATTGAACTATTCTTGATTTAATATATATCTCATTTTGTAGAGAATTTAATTATTTTCCAATGGAAAAAAGTGCCTCAATCAGATCATCCTAGGCCAAGTTAGGGCCTTTCCAAGTTTGAATCTTATCCACTTGATTTAATGGAGTTAATTCTTTTTGAACCCTTTTTGGAGCCTTTTTGGGCCGACTTAAGGGCTTGGCCCAGTGAGTGGGAACCTCCCCTTGCATTGGACTTGTCTAAGATCTACACCCTCAACTATCGATCAATCACGTGCCATGGTTTATTGAGCAGCAAAATTTGGCCATTCGATCCCTCAACCCCGGTTTCAGCCTTTGATACGATGGCCAAGATGTCATCTACCTCCTTGGTACACCCACCGACGCATCAAGCACTGCTTCCACCTACCCTTAGCGTCAAAGCTCACAAAACACTTCTCTTTTCCCACTAGATTGACACCAATTTCCGCCCTCTTTGCCTATATAATGTTTACCCTAAGTGATTGCCTCCTTTTTTTCTCCATTTCCATAGAACCCTAGAGCCCCAATTCCAAGGCTCTACTTCCACCTACACCATGCAATTCTTCCACATGGGCTTGTTGGGCATCCCATCTCCACAACATTCCAGTGGCATCTAGGGCTATAGGCAATTTTGCGGAAGCACCTTAACCCCGACGACATGTCTACGCGGCATTCCTTGGGCTCCTCTATCTTTCCCCCTTTTTCTCCGACGAGGGTGCCAACACGATCACTACTGCATGGAGGAAGAGCCTCGTGTAGTTGGGTATAACAAGCATTATGACCTCAGGTCCATCAGATCACAACACAACTGCCAAGATCTTAGTAATTCCTCAATGCTACCACCTCCCTCACCCCCTCCCTCCTTAAGTGGATGCACACCAGGGGAGCCACATGATGAGCATGGGCCAAAGGTTGATCGTGCTTCGATGGTCCGTTCTTGACTAGTGACTCACACTGCATCACCCTCTGAGTGGCTGAAAGTGGTGGATAAACTGCGGGCGATTGGGAGCTTGACCGTTAGGGCGACTGCGAGTGCTGCTGGGTGCAAGCTCAAGTTCTCACCTATTTTGAGGCAAAATACCTCTAAAACCCCCAATATAGGTCCAAACTTCCATCATTCATATATTCTATGTCTCTTGTATGAATCTAACAATGTAGTAAACCATTTTGATCAGAAAAATGTCACCAATCGAATGATGATTATATCCATTCCTAATGTAACATCCCTAACCTGGATTAAGGCTTAACCCTAGAAGTTTTTCTTAAGTAAGTCATTTATATTCTTGTCTTTATCTTTTGAAAAGTAATTAAGACTAAAGGAGAGCTTATGTTTCAATTTTGGTCCTAATTGAATAATGTTGAAACAATATTTTACCTATTTTGGACTATAGTGCAACTTACCCAATTTAAGGGGGTTACCTTGCAAATGTTACATTCTGAATGTTCCTCAAGTGTTATAGCATCATAAGAATGAGAATGATGATGAGGCATGGCTTCCACAAGCCTAAGTTCCAAGAGGGAGCTTTTTTGAGTAATGCTTGTGTATTGAATGCTAGTTTTGGTGTAATTTGCAATTTACCCAAAACCTAGGGTTGAATATGTAAAATACCACTTCTATCATGTCTCTACTATTTCTTGGTATCATTTAGAGAAAATAAAAAGAACGGGGCATCTTGTTTGAACTACTTTGAAGGAGAGCTAATCTTGATAATAAAATAATCAAGATTTAAGCATAATTGAAACCCTAATTTAATTTGTAGAAAAAATAAATATATTAATTGAAGTTCCCATCAACTAAAAAGGCTGTGGTTGAAATCCTATAGTGCAAGGACGTTCAAATGCCTTGAGTTACATCGAAATATCCTAAGTAGGTGAAGAAAGCCACTCACATTTGTTAATTAAAAAGTAATGTCCACTAAAAATGGATAATAGTATTATATTAATTAAGGTGCTTAAGAGGTTGCTTTTAATTCAAGGATACATGAAAGGATTTTGAGGGAAAAGGAAGATGGCTTCGAAGTCAAGGAAGGGAGGGGCCATGTGGCAAGAAAGTGGGTGAATTTTCCCCTACTTTCTCTCTCCTAGAAAATCAATTACATATATTCAATTTTCTTCTCACTTGAAAGGCTATTTTGCAAACCACTTTCTTCCTTTGCTTTGGCTGACGACCAAGGAGCTTAGGAGCAAGAGGAAAATGTTCCCCAAGCTGAAGGTAAGCTCCATGATCATCTTCAACCTTAAATTGATGGTTGAAATCAGATTTCAACATTGAATTTCTTCTCTCTTCCATCCAATGCTCAACCTTGGCTATCTTTTACATACAAAGAGTTGGAAACGAGCCTTGGATAGTTGAAGGAGCTTCTTTCACCATTAGAGACGGGACTCTTGAAGCTTTGAAGCTACCTTGAAGGTGGGTTATATAACTTGAACCCATCAATGTTGTTATTGATTTTAATTTCTCATCATATGTTGATCCTTTATTTCTTTTTGAATAATTGCTGAATTAATCATATATATGGCAATAGAAATCAGAGGTCTAAAGCTTGATGATGATGACATCATCTTAGAACACACCTCAAAAAATATCAAAAGCAAACAGTTTCAATTTTGTTGTTGGTAAAACAGTTTTCAAACCGTTAGAGAGAAAATAGTTTCAAACTGTTTGGTGACCAATCAGTCTCAAACCGTTTAGAGACCAAAAAGTTTCAATGGGTTCAACGATCAATTGGTTTCATGAGCTATTAGCTTCAAACAATTAAACTCAATTGATTTTAGAACCCTAGCACAATTGGTTTCAAAACCCTAGATCAATTGAGGACAAAACTCTAATTTAGGGTTAAACGGTTTCAAGCTGATTTGACTAAACGGTCCCAAACCGTTTGAGGACCAAATGGTCTCAAACCGTTTGAGGACCAAACAGTCTCAAACTATTTAGGGTTAAACATTTTCAAAGTTGACTTGATCAAACAGTTTCAAACCATTTAAGGGTCAAACGGTTTCAAACCTAAATAAGATCAAACTGTTTCAAAACCGTTTGAAGATCAAAGCGTTCAAGACTGTTTGAAGGTCAAGTGACCTCAAGACAATTTAAGGTCTAACGGTATTTAGATCATTTTAAGGATGTTGAGACCAAGACCGTTTAAGGTCTAATAGTCTTCAAAACTGTTTAAAGGATTTACGGAAAGACTGTTTAAGGTCTAAACGGTCTCAAACTGTTTGAGGTTTTAGACCAAGACCGTTTGAAGGTCTAAATGGTCTCAAACCGTTTGGAGGTTTGGTCCAAGACCGTTTGAAGGGTCAATTGGTCCAAGACCGTTTGATGGGTCATTTGGTCCAAGACCGTTTGAAGGTGTAATTGGTCCAAACCATTGAAGGTCCAATTGATTTAAACCATGTAATTACTAATAACCCTATAAGTGGTTGAAGAGTATCTCAAGGATGATTTCAAATGGAAGCACCTCTAAAGTGCTTAGGTGATCAGTATAATTAAAGTGATCATCACTTGGTGCCTATGAAAGTAATAAACTCAATACACTATGATAAGCATAGGTGCATGTACTTAGTGAAAGGTTAAGTCAATTGAATAAGGCATGATGGTGATGTGTGTTCCTAAGTACATGGAACAATGATAAATATGATTTAATACTTATATAATGCTATGTGCTCCAAGATATGTGGAAGCACTGACTTAGGGTTTGAATTAATGAGGTAATCATAAAACCCTAATAAATGGAGAATGGAGACCCTAATCAATAAGGAAAATTACAAGACATAAGTTTAATTGAATACTTATGAAGGTATTATGTAATTCTAGACATATGGAGCAATGAGTTAGGTTTTGGATATTAATTATAATATCAATGCATTCTCCAAAATGCATGGAGTTTTGAATTAGGGTATTGATCTTAGATAATGTGATCATGAAACCCTAATACAGGGTAATTTTATGTTAAACCATAATATAGGGTGATGTTATATGAAACCCTAATATAGGGTGATGTTATGTGAAACCCTAATACATGGTAATGTTCTGTGAAACCCTGATATAGAGTGATGATATGTGAAACCCTAATTGATAAAGATGGGAAATGCTAACCCTAATGAGGGAATAGTGATGTTATCTTTGTATTGCATAATGTTGATATGAAATTGATATGGTTGTTATCAAGTGTACTAACCATGCGGGTATCATGAGATGATGAGCATAACCAGGTATGAGCTATGATGTTAATGGGCCTTGTGAGCCATTACTTTATTTTTTGCCTAGTGAGAGGTGACAAGAAGTTGAATATGCCTAGTAAACTATGTGAGATGTTTGTGTAACAAGTATCCTGAATACCTTGGTCAGATGACCTGGAGGTAATAGTTACCTGATAGTGGTAACCAAGTTTAGTGATGTACTAAGGGTTGAATACCTAGATCCAGCAAGCATGATGATGATATTGATGATGGTATTGTTGAGGGATGTGAATTCCCAGTAATAAGACGAGGGATTGAGATCCCAATGTTTTATAAAGTTTTGAAAGGTACTTGATAAAAGTATTACATGTTTCTTTGTGGCATTTGTCATAATAATTCTTGTTTGAAAACTTGACTGATGCTAAAAAATATGGTAATGTACTTAAATAATCAAGTAAAATCTTATCATGTAGATCCCTGGCCATAGATCCATCATTGTCAGTAGTTGGTGATGGTGAAACAGGTTTTCCTACAGGAACTCCTAGAATGCATATTTTTGAATATGTGGGGGTAATGGGTGAATATATCCTTACGCCTCATAGGAATGACTGCGGGCCATATCCTATGCACAGGAATGGTTATGGACCATATCCCAATAAGAGTATGGTTATAGGCCATGACTCCACAATACCAAGCATTGGCTACGGGCCATATCCTGAAGAGAGTATATGCTATGGGCTAAAAGTCAATAGCGAAGTTTCCAGTATACCCTGGAAAGCTATTTTAGCAAGAGACATGAGATGTCCTGCATGTGGTCTCACACTGACCAAGATAGATGAGGTGATGGAGTCCGACTCTTCCATTGACCTAGGTATGGAACTGATACTTTACGCCGCCGTGTTCGATTGGAGTATGAGCGGTCTACCTCATCTCCTCAGGGCATAAGTGTGATTGTAAAATGTAATCATCCGTGTAGCATATTTTCTTAAAGACAAATTACGAAAATCATTGGTTGATGTTACATTGCTTATTGTATCCTAAATGGATAGATATTATACATGTCCTTCATTTTCCTTATTAAAATGAATAGATGATTTACTACTTTATCATTCATAGCTATAATGCTTTAAAAAGATGATATTGCTTTATTATGCTTAATAATGATTAAATCATACTCTTCAATAGAGATTCCTCTGCTTAGTTTATTAGTGTTTATCTGCAATAATAATGTTTCTGGCGGAGAGTTATATCTCTCGCTGGGACAATTTCAATTGTCTCACCCCCGTGGGATCCAACCTTTTTAGGTGGACAAGGATGAGGAGGTAGAAACTCTACACCAGGGGAAGGACAACAACATCAGGGATAACAGTAACATCTCAGGTGGAGATACTGAATGTTGTGTCTTGTAAATATGAGTCTTATGAATCTTCTCTGTACTCTCAGGTCCTTGGAGTCAGTAGTTAGTGCTTTAATGATCGATCTGAGATTTTTGGTATTGAATGTCTCGAGGTTTTATGTTTCTTATGTGTAGATTTAACAGAGCAACTGTTGTATGTAATCCTCAAGAAGAGAAGGTACATGGTGTGTACCTTATAGACCAGAATGTATATAATATTTTGGTTCTTGTTATAAGAGTTTCCTGGAAATGGATCTCTTTGTAAATGGTTTTAATTTTTAGTGATTTTTGTTAATCTGGTGCTAATGTTTAATTCAGCTTAATCAGTAATGATTTCATCGAGATTCGTGACAAGTTAGTGGTTTCAGAGCTTAAGGTTCGTTGAGTCTACAGAGACATCGGATTAAGGTTGTTGAGTCTGTTCTAGTGTCTTTTAGTTTATCTGATAGTGACTTCTACTCTCAGGAGAAGAAGTAAAGCTTGAAGATGGCTGGATCACACGAAGAACATGCTGCTAAAAGCAGTGTTGTTGCACCAGGAGGAGGTGCAAGGGATCATGCTAGGGAAGAACCAATACTTGAACATCCCCAACTTGACCAAGATACACTAGAAAACCTAGCTTTCCATGCTCTATTTTTGTAGTTTATGGCCACTATGACACATATGGCAGATAGGATGCCACCACCTACACCTAGGGCACCAGCTCACAATGAGGGACATGGAGCTGGAAAGACTTTTGAATGGCTTCATCGGGTAAAAGCCACTGAATATGCTGGTACAGCTGACCCAGCAGATGCAGACTTGTGGCAGACTGAGCTGGAAAAGGCCTTCATAATTCTTAATATCCCAGAAGCTGGGAAGGTTAGACATGCGGTGTACCAATTGAAGGGGAGTGCTGGCCATTGGTGGGCCATAGAAGAAGGCAAAAGGCCAGGTGTTGAAGTCGGATGGGAAGAATTCCGACGTGAATATGGTAGTAGATATTTTCCCAAGACTTACCTAGATGAGAAAATCTCTCAGTTTGAGCGGATAAGGCAAAGACCAATGAACATTAGTGAGTATGAAGATAAGTTTATGGAGCTTCTATGGTTCTGTCTGCACATGGCTGCTACATATGAGGAGAGGATTCAGCATTTTGAGAAGGGTTTGAATGTTGATTTAACCACACCAGTATCTGCTCTAGAGAATAGAGAGAGGTTTGCCACCTTTGTGGAGTCCGTTAGGTGGATAGAAAGGTCTGTGACTGAGAAGCATCAGGCCAACAATAAGAAAGTATATACACAGTTCCAAGGACAGAGGTCTGAAAGTTTTAAGAAACCAAGGTTTTCTACACCAACATCACCACCAAGGTTCAATACCCAGACGCAATGGACGTCAAGTAGGGGTAGGGGCCAGAGTTTTCCTCCAAATAGAGCCCCCAGTACAACATCAACATCAGTAACTAGACCTTTTAGACCATATCAAGAGAATATAATCTGTCACCAGTGTAGACGAGTAGGACATCTAGCAAGGGATTGTCCAGTTGGAAACACAATGGTAACCCAACCACCGAGGCAGAGTCAACAAGATCATCAAAAGAAACAGTTTTCTAGTGGCACTCGAGGATGTGGATAGGCGTCCCAATCCGTCTCTTCTACATCCAACAACAGGGCGAGTGGTCGACAACCAGCAATGACAAGATTCTATGCTATGAATCAACTGGAAGTAGTGGTCAACCCATGAGTCGTGACAGGTCAGATGGAATTATTTCATTCTGATATGTCTTCATCCTTCTTCATATATGTTTTGATTGATCTGGGTGCTACACATTCCTTTATCACTTGGGAAGTGATTCATGACTGCAACATGACTGTCAGTCATAGAGCAGATAACTTGTTATTAAAAACTCTGTTAGTTGGATCTGCAGTGCTGCGGGAGGTATGTTCTCCATGTGTTCTTTCTTTTTCAAAATATAACATTCATGTGGATCTTATACCACTTGAGATGCATGAGTTCGACATAATTCTTGGGATGGATACCCTAGAAAAGTATAAGGTTGTCTTGGATTGTGGTTCCAAGCAAGCTATGTTCACAGACAATGGTGATACAAGGATCTTTCAGGGGGACAAAAAGATTTTTCCAACCTGTCTAGTGTCGGCTATGGTAGTTGAGAAGTTGATGAGACAAGGATGCTTCACATTCTTGGCACATGTGATAGATACCAGGGCAGAGAGTCCTAGTCTTTTTGAAGTTCCGATTGTTAGGGAGTTTGAGGATGTGTTTCCTGAGGAACTTCCATGTGTTCGTCCACCCCGAGAGATTGATTTTGAGATTAATCTAATCCCGGGCATGAAACCAATAGCTCAATCACCATATAGAATGGCATCTGCTGAGATGGAAGAACTCAAGAAACACTTACAAGAGTTGCATGAAAAGGGTTTTATTCGACTGAGTACTTCACCATGGGGTGCTCCGGTTCTTTTCGTTAAAAAGAAAGACAAGTCTATGCGATTATGCATCGACAATAGACATCTAAACAAAGTAACCATAAAGAACAAATATCCTCTGCCAAGGATAGATGACTTGTTTGACCAGTTGCATGGTGAAGCTATCTTCTCTAAAATAGATCTGAGGTCAGGATACCATCAGCTATGTATCAAGGAGAGTGACATACCTAAGTCAGCCTTTAGGACAAGGTATGGTCACTATGAGTTCATAGTTATGTTGTTTGGACTAACTAATGCACCAACTGCATTCATGGAACTCATGAACAAAATCTTCCCACCATTCCTTGATCAATTCATAGTAGTTTTTATAGATGACATCCTGGTTTACAGTAGAGATGCTCGACAACATGGGCAACACCGTCGTTAGGCTCTGACTTTGCTAAGAGAGCACAAGCTATATGCCAAATTCACTAAGTGTGAATTTTGGTTATCAGAAGTGTCTTTTGTTGGACACGTAATATCTGCCTCAGGTATTTGTGTTGATCCTAAAATAGTGGAATCTATTTTAGAGTGGGAATAGCCAAAGACACCAACAGAGATACACAGTTTTCTAGGACTGGCATGCTACTATAGGAGGTTCATTAAGAACTTCAGTTCTATAGCATTACCCCTAACCAAATTGACCAGGAAGGAGGTTCCTTTTGTCTGGAATGACCAGTGTCAAGATTCTTTCCAGTTGTTGAAAGAAAGATTGACAAGTGCACCTGTGTTAGTGTTACCTGAGTAGGGAAAGGGGTATATTGTTTTCTGTGATGCTTCTAAGAATGTTCTAGGACGCGTGTTGATGCAGGATAAACAAGCAATTTCTTTTGCTTCCTGGAAACTTAAGAAACATGAGGAAAATTATCCGACACATGATCTAGAATTAGCTGCAGTGGTTCATGCATTGAAGATCTGCAGACATTATCTCTATGGAGAGACATTCCAGATTTTTACAGACCATAAGAATCTAAAATACATCTTTACACAACATGAGTT
Source organism: Alisma plantago-aquatica (assembly GCA_963693085.1). Classification (NCBI taxonomy): domain Eukaryota; kingdom Viridiplantae; phylum Streptophyta; class Magnoliopsida; order Alismatales; family Alismataceae; genus Alisma; species Alisma plantago-aquatica. The sequence continues at coordinate 569,710,849 of OY856410.1, forward strand.
GAACATGAGACATCACCACTGTATGGAGTTAATCAAGGACTACGATTGTACAATTGATTATCATCCGGGAAAGGCTAATGTAGTGGCTAATGCACTAAGTAGAAAATCATCATCACCAAACATGGACAAAGCACATTTGAACTCTTTAGTGTTCTTTAAACAAGACATGCTTGTCTCTTTGAGGAAAAACAATGTACATCTTATAGTATCCTTGTTAGCTAGACTGTTAGCTGAGATGCACATAAAACCTACTCTGAAACAACAGATCAAAGAAGCACAATAGGCTGATACTGTGATTCAGCAAATTAGATCAGAGTATGGTAGTGAGAAACGGGATGGGTTTCATGAGTCAGATGATGAGGTAGTCTGTTACCATGGTAGGATGGTAGTACTTGATGCCAATGACTTAAGGAAGTTAATCATGGAGGAAGCTCATTCATTTATGTATGCAATGCATCCCAGAAGCACCAACATGTATCATAACTTGAAAGATATGTATTGGTGGCCTGGTTTGAAGAAAGATGTAGCTGAGTTTTTTATGCGGTGTCCAGTATGTCAGAAGGTTAAAGATGAACATCAGAAACCCATAGGAACAATGCAACCTTGACCTATACCACAGTGGAAATGGGATCACTTGACCATGGACTTTGTGGTTGGTTTTCCAAAAACAGCCAAAAGTCATGATTCCATTTGGGTGATAGTTGATAGGTTGACTAAGTCAGCACATTTTCTTCCTCTCAAAACAACCTATACTGCTGAGAAACTTGCACAGATATATATAGATGAGATAGTGTGTTTACATGGGGTTCCAGCTACAATTGTTTCGGATAAAGGTCCCCAGTTCACAAGTCATTTTTGGGAATGACTACATAAAGATTTGGGTACGCATTTAAGGTTTAGTACCACCTTTCACCCACAGACAGATGGATAATCTGAGAGGACTATACAAACTATGGAGGATTTGCTTAGGGCATGTGTCCTTCAGTTTGTAGGAAGTTGGGATATACACTTAAGCTTAATAGAATTTGCTTACAACAATAGTTATCAGCACATTATTGATATGGAACCATATGAAGCATTATATGGTAGACGTTGTAGATCTCCACTATGCTGGTATGAAATAGGGGAGTATCAACTTTTGGTTCCTGAAGTAGTACAATATACAACTAAAAAGATTAAAGTAATACAACAACAGTTAAAGGCTGCACATGATAGATAGAGTACACTGATAAACGATGGAGACCTTTAGAATTCCAAGTTGGAGACAGAGTATATCTCAAAGTCTCACCTTGGAAAGGTGTTCTTAGATTTGGGAAGAAGGGTAAGTTAGCTCCTAGATTTATGGGGCCTTATCCAATCACTGAATGGATTGGAAAGGTAGCCTATAAGTTGGAGTTGCCACCAGAACTTCATAGATTGCATCCAATATTCTATATATCCATGCTGAGAAAGTGTCACCCTAACATAGAGTTAGTTTTGCAACCTATAGAGGTAGAGTTAAATGAAGATATATCTTATGTAGAAGGACCAGTGTTTATTCTTGACAGGAGAATCAAAAAGTTGAAAAAGAAAGACATAATGCTTGTGAAAGTTCTCTGGCATCATCGTGGCATTGAAGAAGCTACGTGGGAGCTAGAGGAAGAGATGAGGAAAAAGTACCCTTCTCTTTTCTCTTGATAATTTTGTGGACGAAATCCCTGTTAGGGGTGGATAATTGTAACATCCCTGACCTGGATTAAGGCTTAACCCTAGAAGTTTTGCTTAAGTAAGTCATTTAAATTCTTGTCTTTATCTTTTGAAAAGTAATTAAGACTAAAGGAGAGCTTATGTTTCAATTTTTGTCCTAATTGAATAATGTTAGAACAATATTTTACCTATTTTGGACCTAAGTGCAATTTATCCAATTTAAGGGGGTTACCTTGCAAATGTTACATGATGAATGTTCCTCAAGAGTTATATCATCATAAGAATGAGAAGGATGCTGAGGCATGGCTTCCACAAGCCTAAGTTCCAAGAGGGAGCTTGTTTGAATAATGCTTGTGTATTGAATGCTAGTTTTGGTGTAATTTGCAATTTACCCAAAACCTAGGGTTGAATATGTAAAATACCACTTCTATCATGTCCCTACTATTTCTTGGTATCATTTATAGAAAATACAAAGAATGGGGCATCTTTTTTGAACTACTTTTGAGGAGAGATAATCTTGATAATAAAATAATCAAGATTTAAGCATAATTGAAACCCTAATTTAATTTGTAGCAAAAATAAATATATTAATTGAAGTGCCTATCAACTAAAAAGGCTGTGGTTGAAATCCTATAGTGCAAGGACGTTCAAATGCCTTGAGTTGCACCGAAATATCCTAAGTACCTAAAGAAACCCACTCACATTTGTTAATTAAAAAGTAATGTCCACTAAAAATGGATAATAGTATTATATTAATTAAGGTGCCTAAGAGGTTGCTTTTAATTCAAGGATAAACGAAAGGATTTTGAGGGAAAAAGAAGATGGCTTTGAAGGCAAGGAAGGGAGGGGCCATGTGGCAAGAAAGTGGGTGAATTTTCCCCTACTTTCTCTCTCCTAGAAAATCAATTACATATATTCAATTTTCTTCTCACTTGAAAGGATATTTTGCAAACCAATTTCTTTCTTTGCTTTGACCGATGACCAAGGAGCTTAGGAGCAGGAGGAATACGTTCCCCAAGCTGAAGGTAAGCTCCATGATCATCTTCAACCTTAAATTGATGGTTGAAATCAGATTTCAACATTGAATTTCTTCTCTCTTCCATCCAATGCTCAACCTTGGCTATCTTTTGCATCCAAAGAGTTGGAAACGAGCCTTGGATAGTTGAAGGATCTTATTTCACCATTAGATACGTGAATCTTGAATCTTTGAAGCTCCCTTGAAGGCGGGTTGTATTACTTGAACCCATCAATGTTTTTATTGATTTCAATTTCTCATCATATGTTGATCCTTTATTACTTCTTGAATAATTGCTGAATTAATCATATATATGGCAATAGAAATCAGAAGTTTGATGCTTGATGATGATGAAATCATCTTAGAACACACCTCAAGAAATATCAAAAGAAAGCAGTTTCAATTTTGTTGTTGGTCAAACCGTTTTCAAACCGTTAGAGACCAAATGGTTTCAAACCGTTTGGTGACCAATCGGTCTCAAACCGTTTGAGGACCAAACAGTATCAAACTATTTAGAGACCAAATGGTTTCTATGGGTTCAAGGATCAATTGGTTTCATGACCTATTAACTTCAAACAATTAAACTCAATTGATTTCAGAACCCTAGCACAATTGGTTTCAAAAACCTAGATCAATTGAGGACAAAACTCTAATTTAGGGTTAAACAGTTTCAAGCTGATTTGACTAAACGGTCCCAAACCATTTGAGGACCAAACAGTCTCAAACTATTTGAGGACCAAACGGTCTCAAACCGTTTAGGGTTAAACGATTTCAAAGTTGACTTGATCAAACAGTTTCAAACCGTTTAAGGGTCAAACGGTTTCAAACCTAAATAAGATCAAACAGTTTCAAAACTGATTGAAGATCAACGAGGTCGAGACCGTTTGAAGGTCAAGTGACCTCAAGACTATTTAAGGTCTAACGGTCTTTAGACCATTTTAAGGATGTTGAGACCAAGACCGTTTAAGGTCTAACAGTCTTCAAAACCGTTTAAAGGATTTAGGGAAAGACCATTTAAGGTCTAAATGGTCACAAACCGTTTGAGGTTTTAGACCAAGACCATTTGAAGGTCTAAACGGTCTCAAACCATTTGGAGGTTTGGTCCAAGACCATTTGAAGGGTCAATTGGTCCAAGACCATTTGAAGTGTCAATTGGTCCAAGAACGTTTGAAGGTGTAATTGGTCCAAACCGTTGAAGGTCCAATTGATTCAAACCATGTAATTACTGATAACCCTATAAGTGGTTGAAGAGTATCTCAAGGATTATTTCAAATGGAAGCACCTCTAAAGTGCTTAGGTTATTTGTATAATTAAAGTGATCATCACTTGGTGCCTATGAAAGTAATAAACTCAATACACTATGATAAGCATAGGTGCATGTACTTAGTGAAAGGTTAAGTCAATTGAATAAGGAATGATGGTGATGTAAGTTCCTAAGTACATGGAACAATGATAAATATGATTTAATACTTATATAATGCTATGTGCTCCAAGATATGTGGAAGCACTGACTTAGGGTTTTAATTAATGAGGTAATCATAAAACCCTAATCAATGGAGAATGGAGACCCTAATCAATAAGGAAAATTACAAGACATAAGTTTAATTGAATACTTATGAAGGTATTATATAATTCTAGACATATGGAGAAATGAGTTAGGTTTTGGATATTAATTATAATATCAATGCATTCTCCAAAATGCATGGAGTTTTGAATTAGGGTATTGATCTTAGATAATGTGATCATGAAACCCTAATACAAGGTAATGTTATGTGAAACCATAATACAGGGTGATGTTATATGAATACCTAATACATGGTGATGTTATGTGAAACCCTAATACATGGTAATGTTATGTGAAACCCTGATATAGAGTGATGATATGTGAAACCCTAATTGATAAAGATGGGAAATGCTAACCCTAATGAGGGAATAGTGATGTTATCTTTGTATTGCATAATGTTGATATGAAATTGATATGGTTGTTATCAAGTGTACTAACCATGCGGGTATCATGAGATGATGAGCATAACCAGGTATGAGCTATGATGTTAATGGGCCTTGTGAGCCATTACTTTATTTTTTGCCTAGTGAGAGGTGACAAGAAGTTGAATATGCCTGGTAAACTATGTGAGATGTTTGTGTAACAAGTATCCTGAATACCTTGGTCAGATGACCTGGAGGTAATAGTTACCTGATAGTGGTAACCAAGTTTAGTGATGTACTAAGGGTTGAATACCCATATACAACAAGAATGATGATGTATTGATGATGGTATTGTTGAGGGATGTGAATTCCCTGTAATAAGATGAGGGATTGAGATCTCAATGTTTTATAAAGTTTTAAAAGGTACTTGATAAAAGTATTATATGTTTCTTTGTAGCATTTGTCATAATAATTCTTGTTTGAAAACTTGACTGATGCTAAAACAATATGGTAATGTACTTAAATAATTAAGTGAAATCTTATCATATAGTGCCCTGGCCATAGATCCATCATCATCAGTAGCTGGTGATGGTGAAACAGGTTTTCCTATAGGAACTCATGGAATGCATATTTTTGAATATGTGGGGGTAATGGACGAATATACCCTTACGCCTCATAGGAATGACTGTGTGCCATATCCTATGCACATGAATGGTTATGGACCATATCCCAATAAGAGTATGGCTATAGGTCATGACTCCACAATACAAGACATTGGCTACGGACCATATCCTAATGGGAGTATATGCTACAGGCTATAACTCTATAGAGAAGTTGCTAGTATACCCTGGAAAGCTATTTTAGCAAGAGACACGAGATGCCCTGCATGTGGTCTCACATTGACCGAGACAGATGAGGTGATGGAGTCTGGCTCTTCCATTGACCTAGGTATGGAACTTATGCTTTACGCCGTCGTGGTCGGTTGGAGTATGAGCGGTATACCTCATCTCCTCAAGGCATAAGTGTGATTGTAAAATGTAATCAGCTGTGTAGCATATTTTCTTAAAGATGAATTATAGAAATCATTTGTTGATGTTACATTGTTTATTGTATCCTAAATGGATAGATATTATACATGTTCTTCATATTCCTTATTAAAATGAATAGATGATTTACTGCTTTATCATTCATAGCTGTAATGCTTTAAAAAGATGATATTGCTCTATTTTTCTTAATAATGATTAAATCCTACTGTTCAATAGAGATTCCTCTGCTCAGTTTATTTCTGTTTATCTACAATAATAATGTTTTTGGTGGAGAGTTATATCTCTCGCTGGGACAATTTCAATTGTCTCACCCCCGTGGGATCCAACCTTTTTAGGTGGATCAGGATGAGGAGGTAGAAACTCTACACCAGGGGAAGGACAATAGCATCAGGGACTACAGTAACATCTCAGGTGGAGATACTGAATGTCGTGTCTTGTAAATATGAGTCCTATGAGTCGTCTCTGTACTCTCAGGTCCTTGGAGTCAGTAGTACTTAGTGGTTTAATGATCGATCTGAGATTTTTGGTATTGAATGTCTCGATGTTTTATGTTTCTTATGTGTAGATTTAACAGAGCAACTGTTGTATGTAATCCTCGAGAAGAGAAGGTACATGGTGTGTACCTTGTGGACCAGAATGTATATAATATTTTGGTTCTTATTATAAGAGTTTTGTGGAAATGGATCTCTTTGTAAATGGTTTTAATTTTTAGTGATTTTTGTTAATCCGCTACTAGTGTTTTATTCCTTTTAATCAGTAACGATTTCATCGAGAGTCGTGACAGCTAATTTCATATGTTTAGTCCGTGATTTGGTGAAAATGGTGTCTTTGTAATCTTATGCTTCTTAATCAACCCTAAACATGCACCACTTGTATAATTAATGATCTTGGACCTTACATTCATTTGAATCAATAAAGTCTAGGTCTCTTCTACTGTAATTAATGTCTTGGAATATTTACTTGCTCCCTAATGCCTTCTTGATCCTTTATGACCTAAAGATGGACCATTTAGGTGTTTATATGTTACAACTTGCTCATATAGGTATTTTTGGCCTAATATATCTTTATGGAATGCTTGTAATTTGAAATTAGTAACTTAACCTGGGATTTGTACTCTAATGGACCAATACCTCATTCTTATACCCTAAGTCTACCATGTATGATCTCAAGTACCTACTTTGTGCATTAAAAAGACCAAGTGGGCCTAGTTGGTTCCTTTTAGACATAATGTGACTTTATGTGAATCCCTTGCCTTATATAGTTCAAATCAATAGTTTACCATGTTAAAAGCACATGATACCAACTTCATCTAACTATGCTCTTCATGCTCCTATGACTTGGAATGTTTGACCCTATTGCATGAATTGATCTAATATGCCTAGTTATGTTTTTACATGACTGAACATTAATGGAAATTTAAATAACATGACTTCTCTACATCTAAATCAAATCTTATCTTTATCATGCTATTACTCATAATGTGGATGGTACACCTAGACCTAGGGGTATATGTTGATCCTTGAACTATGTTGGTTGATGATATGTATGTTTGGAAGTTTGGAACTATGTTGAACTATTTGAAACCTAAATCTAGGGAAACATCCACATGACTCATATGATGCTTATCTACTCAATCCTAGTGATCTAAGACATTAGATATATCTTTTCTGTGCGAGGTTCACTTGGTTTGGATCATCCTTAGGAATCCTACTCAAGAATCATAACTCTTAAGGTATGCATACTCTCTTGACCCTACATTAGTTTTTCCTTGGTTATATGTATGCTCGTATGAATGCTTGGATAGATAATTACTTGTGTGAGCAACTTGTTCCCTAGTGATTAGTAAATTCATTTTGCTTGAAATATGTTGAACAAAACTTGAACATAATTTAACTTGTCCATTATACAAACCTAGTGTACCTACCTAAATTCTCAGGGCAAGGGAACGAGACATGAATGAATTAGGGTTATCTCATAGACTTCGGTCTTATGGTCAATCACATTGATAAAAGGGTAGCTAATCTTGAGCATCCTTACAGACCCTTCCAATGGGAAGTTGGTCAATGGCCATAATATGTTGCAAAGTATAATGGAAATGAACATAAAACACACTTCGTATAAAACAATGTCGTTAAGAGTTCTTTCCTTTTTCTACTTCTTGCTTTATATGATGTTTCTAGCCAAGAAAACTTTGATATTACTCATAAACCGTATTTACTTGCTTTTCATAATGTAGTTAATGGTTTAGCATTACTATGTTTTGTTTATCAATTTTGTAGTTGCCAAAAATCCACTGCACTCTAGACTTAAATGAAACACCAATGGGTTATGGTTGAAATAGAAATGGGTACATGTTTCTCGATCCCCCCTTTTACAATCTTTTCATATCTTGTTGTTACTTCTTTTATATATATACTGCCTATGTGATACATGTGATGAGATCCATTCTAGGGACGGACGCCCCAATCCACTCTCCATTGGCTGTGTATCCATTAGGAGTGTTGACTAAGAATAATAATTGGATCCGTGACAAATGGTATCAGAGAAAAACACATGCCTCTATATATGTTAAGGCATAACACATATTAAGAAACCAGGGAGGACTAAAATTATTTCCTCAAGTTTAGAGAGTCTTCTTGCATCTCATCTCATCTTTAAGGACCACCTAAGCCACCCAAATAGATGATGAGTAGGTGGTCTTTTTATCTCCTCATGTGATTCTTCTCTCATGACTATTAATCACATGAAATCTCAAATTTGGGGTAGCTTATGCATGGGAAAAATAAAACTCATTTGAAATCATGAAAGTTGGTTAACACAATAATGTCATGATCTGATCTTAAATTGAAATCCCTATTTAATGTATGAAATTACTCTTGAATGTGATGTATTCATATATAAAGGTACGAAACTTGATGTTACCCGATAAGATATAAGTGCATCCTATGTTTGAGGTAAAATTTTGATATGGTGAAATAAGGTGAAACTCGTATGTTATATCTCACTTTGATGAGGTCCCTATTGACTATACATGTGTTGTCCCTATTTTGATTAAACGTCAAACATTATTAAGCAAAATTTTCCCTATTTGATATATACCATGATCATGCCATGAAATGACCATGACTTTGGAAATTCGGAGTGTGACTTTGAGACTAATTACAAGAAGGAAATCCCTATTGACCATTATTCCTCTTTGTAGGCCCAAATTGAATAATATGATGGACCTAGATCTCCACCTTATAATATTTTACTCAAACTCTTGAATCTTCAATTTGACTTGTCGATTTCGAAAATCTACCCTTACCTTGATCTTGAAAGGAAGGACTTTCTATTATGACCTTGAACTCACAAAATCTCTAGATATGGTTGCCCAATTAATGACCATGATGTTTGACTCATGATCTCGTGTGATACAACTTGATAGTTGATACTCACCCTATTCAGATATGCTTGATGATATATGATGAACATAGACTAAGGTAATATATTTGGGCAGTGGTTGACTCACGACTTCCCTAACCCAAGTCACATCGCTATTTGGACTAGCTCTAAAAGTTTCATCTCGTTCATTATCTAGAGTTCACGAAGTTAACCCCTTCCACCCGATTGTGAGACCTTGATCTAAGCCTCTAGTAGGTCAATTTTGAGATGATATTGAGACTTGATCTCAAATCTCAATGTAATGACAATCTTGGCATACGATGATGCTGACTATAGTTAGTGGTTAAGTTCTAGGAAGACCTAAGTCTAGATCATTCATCAACCTCTAATACCTTGATAATGGACTCATTATTGATATCTCAAAATGTTGCTCGATGGTCACTCGATTGATGTACATTGATGAATGATCACCCCAAATCTCCAAATAGGTTCCTAAACCCTGGCATGGAAATGTTTGGACCTATGACTTTGATGTCTAAACCTGAATCTTGACTTCTACTTGATGAAATCTTACCTATTGATCATTGATCTTAGTTTTGACTTGACCCCCATGATCATCACGTTTGGATCTTAAGATCACCCTTGATATGTGACTAATGACTTTCATGTTCCCAAATCATGAAATTGAAATGATGACTATGATGATTTGCTCAGTTTTTTACTTAAGGGTAAGCTTCATATGGACTACGGTGGGACCTTCCATTGATTTTGAGCACCAAATCATGATGTTTAAATATGAAGTTGGTCTTCAATTTTTGGAATGAAAAATCTCAATCATGGACCCCACCTAGGCCAATGTAGAAGCTAGACCCCTATTTTGGGAATGAAGGTCACGCCTTATTGTTGAATTGTATTTGATTGACCCAATGTGTGATCTCTCCAAATTGGTGATCTATATGATAATCTTTACAAATATAGGACCGGTGTGATGATCTTCCCTAATTTGATGATCCATGTGTCTATGTGTTGACCATGATACTCGATTGCTCGATTTCAAAATGATATGGATATTGTAACTAGTGATTATACCTTACAAGAATACTAGGACGATCTTGATGATTGAATGGGAAAATTTCAATCTTGATTGATGACTTGATTAAATTTTGGGGAAAAAATTTCTTTTAAGGTGGGGAGGATTGTGATAACCTTGATTTTCTCTTATTCAATTTATGTACATATTTACTTAGTGGATGCTAAATTTTAACTCTATAATCATCCTAACCCTCAGTTTGATGACTTTGAGTCTCCTTTTGATCAATTAATGGGTTGTTTTTGGTTTTTATCATCTTGTACTTAGATATGACTATAATTTGAGTCCTTAACTAAGTATCATGCCCATTATGTATCATACTATTGGAAGTAAAGTTGAATCTTTTTATTGAACTAGTCTTGCTTTAATATATATCTCATGTTGTAGATAATTTAATTATCTTTCCAAGGGCAAAACAAATTCCTCAATCAGATCATCCTAGGCCAATTTAGGGCCTTTCCAAGTTTGAATCTTATCCACTTGATTTAATTGAGTTAATTATTTTTAAACCCTTGTTGGAGCCTTATTGGGCCAACTTGAGGGATTGGACCAATGAGTGGGCACCTCCCCTTGCCTTGGACTTATCTAAGATCTACACCTTCAACTATCGACCAATCACGTGTCATGGTTTAGTGAGCAACAAAATTTGGTCGTTTGATCCCTCGCCCACAGTTTCAAGGTTTGATTCGATGGACAAGATGTCATCTCCCTCCTCTGTACACCCACCGAAACAACAAGCACTGCTTCCACCTTCCCTTGGCATCAATGCTCACCAAAAAATCCTCTTTTCCCACCACATTGACACCAATTGCCACCCTTTTTGCATATATAATGTCTACCCTAAGTGATTGCCACTTTTTTTTCTCCATTTCCTTCGAACCCTAGATCCCCAATTCCATGCCTCTACTACCACCTGCTCCATGCTATGCCACAATAGGGGCTCGTTGGGCATCCCATTCTGCGGCATCCCGGTGGCATCTAGGGCTAGAGGCAATTTTGCAGAAGCTCCCCAACTCCGACAACATGTCTATGCGGCTTGCCTAGGGCTCCTCTATCTTTCCCTCTTTTTCTTAGATGGGGGTACCACCACAATCACTACTGCATGGAGGACGAGTGTCATGCAGTTGGGTGTAGCAAGCATGATGACCTAGGGTCTGTCAGATCATGGCCCAACTACCAAGATCTCAAGAATTCCTCAATGCTACCACCTCCCTCACCCCCTCCCTCCTTGAGTGGATGTGCACCAGGGGAGCCGCACAATGAGCACAAGTCAAAGGTTGACCATGCATTGATGGTCATTTCTCAACCAGTGACTCCCTATGGTCACTAGCGGTGGATAACGACCACTACTCACGCTGCATCACCCTCTGAGTGGCTGAAAGTGGTGGATAATTAGCGGGCAATTGAAAGCTTGACCGTTAGGCCGACCGCGAGTGCTGATGAGTGTAGGCCCAAGTTCTCAACCATTTTGAGGAAAAATACCTCTAAAATCCCTAATATAGGTCTAAACTTCTATCATTCATATCTTCTATGTCTCTTGTGTGAATCTAACAATGTCATATACCATTTTGATCAAAAAAATGTCACCAATCGAATGGTGATTATATCCATTCCTAATTTCATATGTTTAGTCTCTGATTTGGTGATAAGGGTGTCTTTGTAATCTTATGATTATTAATCAACCCTAAACATGCACCACTTGTATAATAAATGATCTTGGAACTTACATTCATGTGAATAAGTAAATTCTAGATCTCTTTTATGGTAATTAATGTCTTGGAATATTTTCTTGCTCACTAATGCCTTCTTGATCCTTTATGACCTAAATATGGACCATTTAGGTGTTTATATGTTACAACTTGCTCATATAGGCAGCTTTGGCCTAATCTATCTTTATGGAATGCTTGTAATTTGAAATTAGTAACTTAACCTGGGATTTGTAATCTAATGGACCAATACCTCATGCTTATACCCTAAGTCTACCATGTATGATCCCAAGTACTTACTTTGTACATTAAAAAGATCTAGTGGGCCTAGTTGGTTCTTTTTAGACATTATGTGACTTTATACAAATCCCTTGCCCTATATAGTTAAAATCCATAGTTTATCATGTTAAAAGCACATGATACCAACTTCATATCACTATGCTCTTCATGCTCCTATGACTTGGAATGTTTGACCCTATTGCATGAATTGATCTAATATGCCTAGTTATGTTTTCACATAACTGAACATTAATGGAAATTTAAATAACATAACTTGTCTGCATCTAAATCAAATCGTATCTTTATCATGCTATTACTCATAATGTGGACAATACACCTAGACCTAGGGCTATATGTTGATCATTGAACTATGTTGATTGATGATATGTATGTTCAGAAGTTTGGAACTATGTTGAACTATTTGAAACCTTAATCTAAGGAAACATCCACATGACTCATATAATGTTTATCTACTCAATCCTAGTGATATAAGACACCATGCTATATATTTTCTTTGTGAGGTTCTATTGGTTTGGATAATCCTTAGGAATCATATTTAAGAGTCATAACTCTTAAGGTACGCTTAGTCTCTTGACCCTACTATAGTATTGGGTTAGTTGTATGTATGCTCGTATGAATGTTTTCCTAGATAATTACTTGTTTGAGCTGCTTGTTCTCTATGATTAGTAAGTTAGTTTTGCTTGAAATATGCTGAACAAACCTTGAAAATAATTGAACTTGTCCATTATACAAACCTAATGTACCTGCCTGAATTCTCAGGGAAAGGGCACGAGGCATGAATGAAATAGGTTTAGCTCATTGACTTTGGTTTTAAGGTCCCTCACATTGATAAAAGAGTAGCTAATATTGAGCATCCTTATGGGCCCTTCCAATGGGAAGTTGGTCAATATCCATAATATGTTGCTAAGTATAATGAAAATGCACATAAAACACACTTCGTATAAATCAATGTCGTTAAGAGTTCTCACCTTTTTCTACTTCTTACTTTATATGATGTTTCTAGCCAAGCAAACTTTGATATGACTCTTAAACTTTGTTTACTTTCCTTTCATAGTGTTCTTAATTCTTTAGCATTAATATGTTTTGTTTATCAATTTTGAAGTTGCCAAAGATCTGCTGCACTTTGGAATCAAATGAAATACCAATGGGTTATGGTTGGAATAGAAATGGGTACAGGTTTCTATTGGTAAATATGCCCAAAGAGCCATCCTGAGTGATTGCATGGAGTCAGATATTAATTAATCAATTAATACGATTATTTGGTTAATTAATTAATTCTAAAATATTATAATTAATCCACGAGCATTTTAATTAACATAGTGTTTCCATTTACCGATGGGTTTAGGAAACCCTACTTCCTTTCCTCTCCTATTTAAAGGGACTCAACGATCGATATCTATATAAGAGTTATTGAGAGAGGCATTTTAGTTTACGATCACGTACGTAAACCCTAGCTGTTACTATCCTTAGGAAAGAGAGGAGAGCACCGTGACGCTAACATGTCATCACATAGAGAGGACTCCTTGCCACCGACTTAGGAAACGTGACGTGGAGTTCCAATCCATCTGCATGGACGAAGTAGAGACGTAGAGCTAAGACGCCGAGCTGAGACTCCTGCGTTCAGAGGACATCAACGACCATCCATACGCGCTACGAGTGGCATACATCACCGCAAGAAAGGAGCACCACAAGATCTTCCTACGATGCACTCAGTGAACGGGAGAGAAGTTCCATCCATGTAGGCCAGCAACCTTGCACACCATCTTGTAGTGGGACATCGCCAAACTTGCTCCACGATAATGTATATCGTGCAAACACTCTTTCTAAATATGTTGTTGTCGACGAGATCCTGTTTCGGGTTGTGTGGAATTTTTTTTGTTGCTTCCACCGTGCATGTTTTCTCTAAAAAACCTAACAGTGATATCAGAGCATCATCAATCTACAACGTATTTGGATTTGTTTTGATATGATCGAATCACTGTATACTATTTTTAATGTTGCATACAATGTGAATTAAAACTACTAATGTGCAAATCTAAACCTAATTCCTCATATGCCACATGATTCTATTTTTGACGTTTCAAAGGGGATCGACTATGGAAAATATTGATTTTCCTAAGGGCATGCAAGTAGAATTCCATAGACTTTTCAAGGGCTCTACCCCTGAGACCCTGTGAGGGGTGGCCTCCCCTCGACCCCGCATAGGGGCACTGCCCCTGTGTACCCCACATAGTCTACATGGGAGCCAAAAAATTATTTAATGGGGAATGTCCCGCATTAAAAGGACTGAAATTTTAATATGTATATACGTATATGTAGATATACCTATGATATCATACACGTCGCCTTAAAAATCTATTTTATGTGGTGAATGTATGTACGATTATGGCCTAGAATCCCCTTTTGTGAATGCTGTGAATGAATGTGGATGTTAATCTTATGGATATGTTTTTTTTAATGCTATGGATGTATAATGGTTGTACGTAGATCCTTTTTATATAAAGTATTCATCTTGCATGCCAAGCCTCATCTCTTATTTCAAAGCGAAATTATTTTTTCCCTTTATTTACGTACTCATATGATGTAATAGAGATAAGATTAGTTTTAGTCTTTGTAAACTTGATGTAAGTAGGATATTGGAAGATCTAACTCCAAGGAGCATCCACGGAGAAGCACCATGAAGATCCAATTTCAAGAAGCAATTAAAGATCCAACTCCAAGGAGCATCCATGGAGAATCAACATGAACATCCAATTCCAAGAAGCAACTTGAAGTTCCAACCTCACAGAGCATCTATGAAGTTGTTCATTGTAATGTTGATCCTTATAGGTTGATTCACATGTGTTGTTTGATGAGATGCATAATACCTTAGGTGGACCGTAATCCTTGTTGCTCCAAAGGATTACAATAGTACGGCCATAACTAATGTATTTGTGTTTGTGATTGCATGTCTAGCGTTTGTGGTTGTGTATATAGTAGTATATGATACATACTATAAGTATGTGGTGTTTGGATATGTATATGTATTAATAAAACCTCTCAATTAATAATATTAAGTTTTAGTCACCTTCCATAAAGAAACATACATGAAAAGCTTGATCGACTATGTGTGGGAACGCCTCCGTGTGGTACACTATCTATCTCGTGGAAGTGTGATGGTGGGTGTGTAGGTCTGCCTCTGTAGGGTGCACACTCATTGTGTTGGCTTATGGGTTGGACTTAACTAGGGAATCTTGATAGGATCAAGTACCTAGAGGCACACAGTTGCATCATGGCAAGGATTTGTGCATGATCATCTATCCAAGAGTTGCATATGATGCAATTGGCAAAAGTTTCCTACCTTAGTATTTGGTCTTTGACACCGACGTTGGCTGGGCATTGATCTAGTTATTTTGGATCTTGGCTCAATAGAAGGTTGTACGCTGCAATCTTCTGAGTTGATAGTGAGGGCTATCTATTTGAATAAAATAGTGAGAGATCCTTTAATTAAAGGCCTAATTAATCTCATTTATCAAATCTTTACAAGTCAAAATGTTTTGGACTAAAAGCAAACTTTTTCTTTTATAGAAATCAAATGGAAAACAACACTCACACTTTCTCATTGCGATCTATCCTTGAGAAGGACAAACTTACCAGAACCAACTTTCAAAACTGGTTTAGGATGTTGAGAATTGTTCTCATGCATGAGAGTAAGCTCTATGTCCTTGAAATACCAGATCCAACAGAACCTGCCTCAAATGCGCCCAAGACTGAAAATGATGCTTACAAGAATCACCTTGATGATGCCGTGGATGTCAAGTGCCTGATGTTGTGGTCAATGAAATATGAGTTGCAAGAGCAACATGAGAACATGAATGTCATGGAGATGGTAACACATCTCAAGAACATGTATTATCATCAAGCAAGACATGAGAGATATGATGTCTCCAAGGCTTTTTTCAGAAGCAAGATGAAAGTGGGAGACTCAGTTGGCACCCATATACTCACTTTGATTGGGTACGTGGAAAGCCTATCCAAGCTGGGATTTCCCCTAGGTCAAGAGTTGGCCACTGATGTGATTCTATAATCGTTTCCTGAATCATATAGTCATTTTGTCATGAACCACAACATGAAAAATCTTGACAAGCCGTTGTCAGAATTGTTGGGAATGTTGAGGAAAACTGAAGCATAGATGAAGAAAGACAAGCCCAAGTCTGTGATGATGATCAGCAAGACAAAGGGAAAGTCAAAAGGCAAAGGCAAGGCTAAGAAAGGTTCTAAATCCGGGAAGAAGCCAAAGTCATTCATGCTCAAAGCTAAAGGTGGGATCTCCAAAGAAGGTAGTTGTCACCATTGTCACCACGCCGAACATTGGAAAAGAAACTGTCCTCTCTATCTGGAAGAACTAAGGAAGAAGAAGAAGGGGATAGAGATCTGCACTTCAAGTATATAGGTTATTGAGATAAACTTAAATACTTCTTCATCATGGGTACGGGATACCAGATGTGGATTTCACATATGTTCAAATATGCAAGATCTTATAAGAAGTAAGACTTTACGAAAGGGCCAAGTCGAGCTCTGAGTCACCAATGGAGAAAGAGTTGCTGCCACCACAGTTGGAGTTATTAGTTTATCTTTGTCTACATGCCTTGTAATAGAATTAGAGAATTGCTATTATGTACCTGCCATTAATAGAAGTATTATTTCTGTATCTTGTATGGAAAATAGTGGATTTGAATTTCACATTAAGAATGGAATGATTTCTATTTCTAAAGATGAGATCTTTTATGGCAATGCCCCTATGTCTTATGGTATCTACTTGTTAGAACTTGAGACTAGCATATACAACGTAAATATTAAAAGGCTAAAACTTGAGAACTCAAACAAAACATACTTAGGACATTGTCGTTTTGGGCACATAAATGAGAAGCACATATCTAGACTCTATAAGGATGGTTATCTAGACTCTTTTGATTTTGAATCATTAGAGACATGTGAGGCATGTTTATTAGGGAAGATGATCAAGACTCCTTTCACTGGACATAGTGAGAGAGCCATTGATCTGATAGGGTTCATACATATTGATGTATGTGGACCTTTTAGATCAAATGCTAGAGGAGGCTATCAATACTTCATTACCTTCACTGATGACCTCAGTAGGTATGGCTATGTATATCTTATGAAACACAAGTCAGAAACTCTTCAAATGTTCAAGACTTTCATGAATGAATTAGAGAAGCAACTTGGTAAGAGTATTAAAGTGCTCCGTTCAAATCGATGTGGCAAATACTTAAGCCAAGAGTTTGAGGACCTTCTGATAGACCGTGGTAATATATCACAATGAACTCCACCTGGTATACCACAACATAATGGTGTGTCAGAAAGAAGGAATTGTACATTATTAGACATGGTATGATCAATGATGAGTTCAACCGAACTTCCAATATCATTCTGGGGATAAGCTCTTGAAACCGCAACATTTACACTTAACCATATACCTTCCAAATAAGTTCAAAAGACACCATATGAGATATGGAATGGGAATCATCCCAATTTGTCTATGTTAAAGATTTGGGGATGTGAAGCTTATTTTAGGAAACAATTTCCTGAAAAACTTGGACCCAAATCTGAAAAATGCTATTTTGTTGGATACCCCAAGGAAACTCGGGGATACTACTTGTACACACCAACTGACAACAAAGTGTTTGTTGCTAGGACTGCTATATTTTTTGAAAAGGAATTTATTTCCAAAGGAATCAGTGGGATGAATGTAGAGATCGAAGAAGTTCAAGATCAACAAGAAAGTAGAGAATCGGAGGAGGCACATAAGGAACATGAAGACTCACAAACTGTTGTGGAATTTCAAGTTCCAAATGTAACACATGAACCTCGTACGTCTAGTAGGACACGACTTGAGCCTGAGATATTTGGATTTCTTATGACTCAAGACAATGATGAATTGGGCATAGCAGATGAGCCAACTTCCTATCTAGAAGCTACTAAGGGTCCTGATCTATGAAATGGCTTGAAGCCATGAGATCAGAGATAGAATCCATGTACACCAACAAGGTATGGACCTTGGTGGATTCACCCATTGGGGTAAAACCCATAGGGTGCAAGTGGGTCTTCAAGAAGAAGAAGAACATGGATGGAAATGTTCAAACATATAAATGTAGATTGGTTGCGAAAGTATTCTGTAAAATTCAAGGTGTTGATTATGACGAGACCTTCACACCAGTTGCCATGGTTAAATCCATCAGGATCATGCTTGCCATTGCATCTTATCATGACTATGAGATTTGGCATATGGATGTTAAAACAACATTCCTTAATGGGAATTTACTTGAGGATGTGTACATGACACAACCTGAAGGTTTTATTGATCTAAAAGAAGCTGCTAAAGTCTATAAGATACAAAGATAAATCTATGGATTGAAGCAAGCATTTTAGAGCTGGAATCTACATTTTTATGAAGTAGTCAAAAAGTTTGGTTTTAGTCAAAATGAAGATGAACCTTGTGTTTACAAAAAGGTTAGTGGGAGCACAATCATATTTCTCATATTGTATTTGGATGACATACTATTGATGGGAAATGACATCCCTATCCTTCAGACAGTAAAAGGTTGGCTAGGGAAGATCTTCTCTATGAAGGATTTAGGCAAAGCATCCTATATACTAGGAATCAAGATCTATAGAGATAGATCTAGAAGGCTTCTAGGCCTAAGCTAGAGCACATACATTGACAAGGTGCTAAAGAGGTTTAGCATGGAGGGTTCTAAGAGAGGTAACTTGCCCATGTCCCATGGCGTTACAATATCTAAAGCCCAATGTCCTAGTTCATGTGATGAACGGGCATGCATGAGTAAGATTGCATATACATCATCAATTGGATCTATCATGTACGCGATGTTATGTACTCATCTTGATGTGTCGTATACTTTGAGCATGACAAGCCGGTATCAATCAAATCTAGGTGAATGTCACTGGACAGCTGTAAAGAACATCCTAAAGTACTTGAGAAGGACTAAGGATTAATTCTTGGTATACGGTGGTGAGGAAGAGCTCTTGGTAAAGGGTTACACCGATGCTAGCTTCCAAACAGACAAAGATGACTGTAGATCACAATCTGGATTTGTGTTTTACATGAACAATAGAGATGTGAGCTGGAAGAGTTCCAAGCAAGAGACAATTGTGGATTCTATAATAGAGGCTAAATATATTGCCACATATAATGCTGCAAAGGAAGGTGTGTGGATCAAGAAGTTAATTTCTAAACTTGGAGTGGTTCCAAGCGCTAGTGATGCAATTGAGTTGTTTTGCGACAACAACGGAGCAATCACACAGGCTAAAGAACCAAAATTGCACTAACATTCCAAACATATTCTACGGCAGTTCCATCTCATATGAGAGATAGTACTATGAGGAGATGTGAAGATTTGCAGAGTACCTACAGAAAGCAATGTGGTTGACCTGCTCTCAAAAGCACTTTCACAGCAGAAACATGAGAGACATGTTCGATCACTTGGATTGAGATTCATGAGTGATTAGGTATAAGTGCAAGTGGGAATCTATTGGTATGTATTCCCATAGAGAATATCATTTGATGATTGTAATGGGATACTATATAAACGATTTGTAATACTACATTGATCATATCAATAAAGGAAAGTTTCCAATCTATATGTTTGTGTTTTATATTGTGAGATGACCATAAGACTTATTGATATCTATAGAATAATATACTCAATGACATATGTCTTCAGTTTGATGACCTGAACAGTGAGATCATATGTATGCTAAGAGTATGTATTCTTGTTTTGTCCCTAATCAGTTGTTATTGTGGAAATATCCATAGACAACAATAACACATAAGATTAGAATGTATATTGGTTGATGGAAGAATCTCATTATCCATGATATGGAGATAAACCAAATATATAGATACTTGTTAGAGAATAGTGTATCAGACAGATCCACCTTGAGAGTGACACATGTATATCATGATTGGTAGTTAGAGTCACATCTCATAGTGATGGTGGTGATTGTGGTTCTTAGACCTGAAGTCAATACACTTATCACATGTCATTCAGTGTACTTTGATATCATCCACTGTGGTCATGAATAAGGATTGCCATAAAGATTGTGCTTGGGTGAACTGTGACACATGGGGATGACTTTGAGTGATATAGATGGAATTTGTCCTTCCTACGGGAGTTTGATATTCTGGCCACTTGATAAGCGAATCTGATAAATTAATGGCCATGCTGATGTGAGTCAATATGTGATATTGATCTTACATATATCTCAGATAGTCTACTCTAGTTCAAGGAACATGGATTGAATGTTGAAAAGGATAAAAATGCCATGACTCGAGTTCAATCCGGATATCAGCGACAAAGGAACTATACAATCACTATAACACCAATCACGAATGATAGGTTAAGTTGTTCTCCAACTTCTCCAATTACTTGGGTGGCAATGAAGTCTTGCTAGGTACCAATCATTGCTTGTGAAATCATAATATGATTATGGATATCACTGCCAACATAATTTGGAGCCTACCGAGTCACACACATAGGATGTGTTGGAATAGGAGTATAATTGTTGATTTGATTTGAATTTCTCTGAATCACATTGATTAATAAAATGTTTATGTAATCCATTAGAATAATATTGGAATGTTTGAGCCAATTAATTAGAGTTATTGGCTCTAAGTGCAAGTGGGAGTCTGTTGGTATATATACCCATAGAGCCATCCTGAGTGATTGCATGGAGTCAGATATTAACTAATCAATTAATACAATTATTTGGTTAATTAATTAATTCCAAAATATTTTAATTAATCCACGAGCATTTTAATTAATGTAGTGTTTCTATTTACTGATGGGTTTAAGAAACCCTACTTCCTTTCATCTCCTATTTAAAGGGGCTCGACGAACGATATCTATATAAGAGATATTGAGAGAGGCTTTTCAGTTTATGCTCATGTACGTAAACCCTAGACGTCACCGTCCTCAGGAGAGAGAGGAGAGTACCACAACTCTAGCACGTCGCCACATAGAGATGACTCCTTCCCGTCGACTTAGGAAGCACAACCTAGTAGAGATGCAGAGCTGAGATGCATGTGTTTGGAGGACGTAAATGACCATCCATATGCGCTACGAGCGGTGTACATAACCACACAAATGGAGCACCGTCGAATCTTCTTGTGATGGACTATGTGAATGGGAGAGAAGTTCTATAAGTGTAGGCGAACAACATTGCACACGTTCGTGTAGCGGGACATCGTCGGACTTTCTCTGTGATAAGGTATATCCCACAAACACTCTTTCTAAATACGCTTTTGTCGACGAGATCCTATTTTGGGTTGCGTGGAATTTTTTTTGTTGCTTCCACCGCTCATGTTTTTTCCACAAAACCTAATAGTTTCTCTATCCCCCCTTCTAGAATCTTATTATATCTTTTTGTTACTTCTTTTACATATATACTTCCTGTGTCATACATGTGATGAGGTCCATTCTAGGGACGAACACCCCAGTCCATTTGCCTTTGGCTATGTAGCCATTAGGAGTGTGGACTTAGGGTAATAAATGGATCTGCGATAGTAGTGCCCTATGCCGTTGAGCCATCTTTTGTGTCAGAACTTACTGGATGGTGAAACGAGTATTTTTAAGAGAAACTGGAGTGCATATTGTTGAATTGTGGGGTTCTAGTCACTCTGATCTCAATTGTTATTGAGGATGACTAAGGTCATCCCTAACTCTCTTTTTGAGAATGGCTGCTGTCATGTCTCAGTATTTGTGGAATGTGATTGGAGGACAACTACGGTTGTACCTCAGAGACAGGGTTTTGCTTGCATACCCTGGAGTCTAGTGTCATGACATGTACCAAGGGCAGACTAGTTGTTAGCATCTTGACTATATGTCATTGTAGAGGTAGCTTGATTGATATGTCACTATCTTTTTGGCCCATACTGACCAGGTAGAGGATAGTTCTTAGGATATCATCACACCTAGATCTTGTACAGAATTGAATAGCTCTTCGCAGGGGTCGGTTGGACTTTGAATGGTACGATTCAGATTCCCCAAGGCATAATAAAAGATGTAAGACAACCATATAGCAAATTTGTTTCAAGTTAGACACAACTCTTCAGATTGGATGATAACCCTGGTTTACTTTCTTTTCACTGAGATCATGTATAGTACAATAAGAGATGATAAATATGCTTCTGTTGTAGTTATGCTCATGTTGTAAACATGCTTATGTTGTCAGATATACTGACAATGATGGTTAAGATGATGCTGCTAGCTATGTTTAATATTGCTAGCCGTGCCTATGCAATTAGAAATTCTTAAACTGCTAATCATGCCTATGCAGTTAATTATGTTATGATGTTAGTTCTACTTATGATATAGATATGTTCCCTTTATTTGAGATCCCAATATTGATAGACATGTTATGTTACTAGACATATTCATGATGTCAGGGATGCTTATTCTACTAGATTGCCTCTGTTGTTAGCAAGGAATATGATGATAGTCAGATTAATGATAATGATTGTTATTAGATGCAATTTGATGAAGTTTGAGTAGATATCTATCTAGAGAAATGGATTTATTTATTATCTATATATACATTGATAATCATACTTGTTTCTAAGATTAATTGCTTAATCTGTTTAGCATACTTGAACGGATAATTCTATTCAATTGATTATCAAATACTCCAACTGCTTAGTTATCTACTATTTAAAATGTTGTAATCAATAAGTGTTGTTGGAGGTTATATCTGTTGCTGGGACATGGGTCTCACCCTTGTGGGTTGCCACATATTTTTAGGTAATTGGTAGTGACGATAATAGAACCGTGGAAGTAAAGATGAATGATAGTAATGAACATTTGAGAAAGTAGATTGGATTTCTAGTGTGTCCTAGAGTCATCCTTTTACTCTCAGGTCCAGGTAGGAAAAGTTTGTATATGGTGTTTCAAATGAATTAGACTTTTGTAATAATGCTAATGCTTGTTTGTGTGGCATATAAAAATATTGTTCTTGTAGCATACTAGATCTAGAACCCTACCCTAGAAGTTTGACCTTATGGACTTAGACAAACAAGGTTGAGGTTACTCTTAAGAGAATGTTCCCAATAAGATAATGCATGGATGTATCACCTTGATGTAAGTTAATATGTCACATAATTCATTTACAAGTAATATGAACACACATAACTTAATTGGATAAAAAATGAACTAATGGGCCATATGACTTATCTCATAAAAATAAATCCCAAAAGTGAAATCTAAGTTTAAAATAATGTTCCTTGGGTCCATATTTCCTTAGGAGTCAATTATCACATTATTCACATAGTAATAATTCATTTAATTCAAATTGGAAAAGAAGAAGTGTCTTTTCCCCAAAATATCAAATAAAATAATAAATGACTCCAAAAGAGGAAAATATTCTTGGATTTGTAATGTACACAATAAATATATATTTGGGTGAATTTTTATCCAATTTGGAAGATGTTTGAATAAAAGGTGAAATCAGGAGAGAGAAAGTGCGTAGAACCTTCAAAATACAAACTAATAATACCAACAACACCAACATGTAAAATTGATGGTAAATTCGTATCCAACACATTAAATATGACTTGTGGGTCAAGTTTCATCAAATTTGTATAATCCTAATGCCATTAATGAAGGAGGAAAGAGAAAACAAGATTTGATTTATTTAACACATTAAAAGTTCTCAAAAGGAAAATCTAATTTCATATTCAGAATATACATGCTTTAATTGGCCTCTTGCAAAATTCCAATTAGTTTGGGACTCGTTTGCACCTTCAATTGAGAATAGAGAAAAATAGCAATGAATTTGATGCATCACTTTATTCGAATCCTATTTTTATGGTTTCCTATCTCTTTTTGGTGAGTTTCCTTTATTATATTTCAATATCTTTTGAAAGAGTTATTTTAGAGGTGAGAAGAAAGATAAAAAAAGAGAGAATGTATTTTTGTTTACTTTTACTTGTTTATCACAAGTATGACATTAAATAAATTACCATTACATAAATATATAAAATAAATGTGAGAATATTGTACTATTTCTTTCAAAATTACATAATGTCTTGATCTAGTGATCACTTATTTCCAATTTACTAAAGTCTAGACACATTTTTTTCTTTTAAAAAAATCATAAAGTTAGGAAAGAGGAAAAGAACTCTAATTTACATTTATATGAACTAAATATATAGAATGAGTATAGAACATGATTTATATATGTTATTTAGAAAAAAAATGTTGAATACAATTAGTCATTCACATGTAATTCACACTTATTTTGAAACAATGTTATGACTATGTAACCATAAACCAATTTTAATTGTTCATATTGAATATAACAATTTCATTTCTGATTTATATAACATCTTGTCATCCATAATTACATCTCTTTTTCATATCACACTTCCTAGTTGTATTGGGAAGGCGACAGGAAGAACCCCACACTTTTCTGTAGTCCCTAATTAATATATTGCTCTTATAAATTTGAACATATTATATTCAATTATTCAAAATTTGGAACGTTAAAAAGAAAACAATCAAACTCTCCTTCCAACTTTACTTATTTTATTTTAAATATATGGTTTCCAAGTTGACTAATTTTTACCAACAACAAATCAGTTTTTACATTATTTTGGTCTTGTATGTGTTAAAAGGATTAACACTGTGTTTACATTTATTTAAGTGGTCAACCAAATTTGAAACAAAATGAAACTTGGCTCACATGTTAATTTGGTAGTCTTGATCCTTCCTAGACAATAAAATTCGGGTTTTACACATCTTTTACCAAATATTTCAATATTGTCACAAACTTTATTTATATGCACTAAAAAGGTGAAATAATATGAAATTACTTTCCTTGGTCATTTTGTTATGTCCAAATCCAATATCATCAGTGGTTTTCTACCATCGTATATTTTGTAACATTTGGAGAGATCATCCTGGAGGGGAGAGAAAGAGTTAAGAATGCTATTTTCATTTATGCAAAATCTATTAAGATAAAGGGAATCTTCTTTTTAAGTTATCCAATATATATTCTCAAAATCCAACTCTTTTATCTTGCACTTTTGATTCCTTTAAGTGTCTTAAAAGGTAACATAGTGAAAAGAGAAAGTGAAACCAATATTCAACATTATCTGTGAATTGCAACACATTATGCCAATTATAAGAGAGAAAAGTATTTAAGATATCTTTTTGTTTTTCCCCACTTCGTTATTCTATAAGAAGCATCATTTCAAGGTCTCTTACATAAATTCATCAATGATTTTTATTTAACAAAATTATATTCCAAGTTTTAAATTAGTTATGAAAATTGGGTTGTGATAGTGGGTTTCTAAAATAATTCAAGGAAGAAATACTATTCTATTTACCAGGGAATGTTTAGAACAATACATATAAAGGTGTTAGATAGTTTCATAAGTAAGGATAAGAAAAACCTATAGAGAATGATAACGGGGTTAACACGGGAAACTTTGAGATCAAGAACAAAAATATAAATTTAAAGAAATGATGAAGAAAGAACAAGATAAAAGAAATATATTGTATAATTAATTGAGACATTATATTCATAATTTCAAACAAAGAACGACCAAGAACAAAAAGGTCAAAATATTTAAGTGTAAAAGGAGTATTACCATAAGCATTAAAATAGAAGAATATTGCTTGAACATATGAAGTATGAGATCAATAATAGGAATAAAGATGTAATCAAAATGGGTATGGGAAAACCAAACCTAGTCAAAGAGAGTTTATTTGATAAGAAAGGGAGATGAAGATATGTGCCTTTATTTATAATTGTTTTTTCTCTTGTTTGAAATTTGCAACATTATACAATATATATTTGTTCTAAAATGGTGTATTGCAATGGGTTCCTTATGATTGTTTGTGAATATGAAAGATAAAGATATTTCTAAATAAAATGGTAAGCTACATTAGTATGAGTATGTTGAACACCATAGAGTTCAATATAAAAAAAGAGAAGTTGACCTTAATACGAGGTATATGACTTTGACAAAAGATATGTTATGTATTGAGCCTAAATAGGAGTACTTGAATGGGAATGTTGATTTAGAAATCAAAGCATAAATATAAGTAATAGATATTAAGTAACATAATTATGGAATGCACAATCATGGTTAGAAATGAGAATTTAATGGAAAAGTTAGTAATGTTTGATACAAGGATTGGAATATCTTATAAAGGGTATACATGAATGGGAAGATCAGAGATAGTCTGTTGGTTAAAGAAAATATGATGAATTAGAAAATGAATTCAAGGTATATGAAGAAGGTAGTAGGAGAATATTTGAAGAGCTATAATATTATCTTCTCCTACATGTTATCCTTTTCTATATACTCCTTGCTCAATAATATAGAATAATAAATGTAATTTAAGGTGAACCAATGGAAAAGTAAGAGGAACATTAAAAGGTTTAGTTGAGTACAAAAGTAATAGCAAGTATTGACAATATATGAGATAGAAATAAGTAATTTGTATCTCACCCTGATTTGGGAAAGCTTATAAAAATGGGGTCATATGAGAAGTTGCAGTATAGAAAGAGTAAAGTTTTTGATAATGTTGAGTATGTGGAAAACACAAATATAACATGTGTTACTCCTTATCTATTGATTATTGGTGTCTGTGTACTCTTCAAAACTCTAGAAACTTTGGACGACCCTGAGATAGCTGCTATCTTTGTTCAAATAAGCCTTGCACTCATCCTTATCCAACTTCACACAAGCATTGTACATGATGCCTATATAAGGCATGTTGGTTCTAGAAGTTTTCCTATATTAACGATTGTTCATCCATATCACTCTTAGTTGCAAGGTATTTTAATCTCTACCCATGTCTATCTCCAATAGAAACAACTAGATGTTACCTATCAATATTATAGGAAAGACAAAATCACTGAGCATATAATCTTCCTAGATGATTGGCATATTAGAACCCATATCAAAGCATAGATCAGATTAAGATTACCTTAGATTTAACTATCTTTTGGATCAATGTTAAACAAATTTCAAAAGAAATATTATTATGTGACCATCTCTGGAAAAGTGGTATGGAGCTCATACAAATACAAGAAAGTGATAGGTTGACTTTTATATGGTGTAGCCCTTCTCATCTGAGTATGTTAGTTAAATCAAAGACTGGAAAGATGCATTCTCCTAATGTTGATCTAGTGGAATTCAATCCCCAAAACCCACCTAATTTATACATCCCTTCTTCTAACGAGGAAATTTCAGAATGAGGAGTATTAGTTATCTCATCTAGTGAGGAGGTTGACTCCTGAATGTTCCAACATATTGAACTAGATGGTCATCCTTTCAAATTTACATAACTAGCAATTTCAAGCCAAAAGAGAAAGGATGGATAAGGATAAACAAGTAATGATGTGAAATGAGGTATGTATTAGTATTTGAAATATCTTGTAATATGGTAAAATTCCTAGTACTTTTGTGAAGGACATACCATTAATGATAAGCACGTGATTTTAGTTTATGGAGATTCAATATTTGAACCATACAGTGGTAAAAGATGATAAATTATGTTTTCTTTTATTAAGTTATGATGCATTTAGAAGTATAAAAACTATATTGCATAAGATGATATAGTAAAGATCAGATATGGTAATATGTTTTGATCATTGATCATTCCTTCTCTAGAGTTTCCTTTCTCAAAAATCTCTAATTCATCAATAAGATTTCCCCAAACTCTTCCTCTGTTTCCTACCTCAAGAATGATTGTAGGCCCATCATAAGGTTGATAAGAACAAGTTCTTGAATCTTCATGCTCAACTCCAAACTTAGTGGAGTGGAATCTGACCGTTCCATGTGTAAGTACGAGATCAATAAGCTAGAAAACATACATAGGTGAGAGGAAATTCATCTTTTAGTCATTATTTTCATAGAAATTAAGTCAAAAC
Organism: Alisma plantago-aquatica; assembly: GCA_963693085.1. Lineage (NCBI taxonomy): Eukaryota > Viridiplantae > Streptophyta > Magnoliopsida > Alismatales > Alismataceae > Alisma > Alisma plantago-aquatica. The sequence goes on from OY856410.1 coordinate 569,738,962, forward strand.
ATGAAGAGCGAGTATTGTCTTGTTTACTATTTTATTGTTCTTAGTTTAGTATGTTCTAGTTCAAATTTCTAAAGTACAAATGATTAAATTAGATAAATTTTTTAAGAGAGTTGAATGGTTTTAGTTCTATAAAGTGAGCATATGATTTCAACAATTACCAAATACAGAGAAATATAGAGGCACCGAAGTGTTCACGTTTTCCCTAAATCCTAAGTGATGAAATACATGAAAATTTTTTTATTACATGGTTTGATTTCCTTTTAGTTGTGAATATGAAATTATAAGTGCATAATTCATTCTAGTGATATTTATTAGATGATTAGTTGAGGCAGTTCAAGATATTTATCAGTAGTTTAGTAAAAATTAACTAAAATGGAATAAGTAGAATTTGGTGTGAAAGATAAATGGTAATAGTATAGTAAAAATCAAACTAGCATACTTAGATGTGTTTCACTCATTAAGTACAAGTGAATTAAAGTTCTCAATATAAGTGAAACATAGTATTGAAAGTTAGAAGCTCAATTCCATATAGATCTGAAAGATCAAAATAAGTTGCATTGGTATGAAAGATCAAGGATATTATTTTACCCCAGATTTATTTAGATCAAGTGAAATACATTATTGAAAGTTATCAGGCTAGTTAGATTCCTATTCATAGTATCACAAATACGCATTTATATTTGGTATGACATTCAATAGAATTGTTTCTATTTAAAATCCATTGAAGACGATGAAATGATCTTTTTATAGGATAAAACTAAGAAAATTTTAGTAGCTAATTGAAAAGTGATATTAAAGAATCATTAGATAGCTATATACCCTAAAAATTGTAGATTCCTTTCAATGTTCTGTGTCGCATGGAGAAAACAACTTACCCACTGACAACATCTAGCAGAGGAAGCTGAAGTTTGCACGGGGGAAAAAGGGGGTTAATCCTAGTGTGGAGAACCTCTTGAATAGTAGTAGGTGTATCCAACATTAATCAGATATTCCAATGATACCAGTGGTACCCAACAATAAATGGAGATTCTGATGGGTTCAAGTTTCTATATAGTTTCAGATAAGTACCCAACAATAGTCAGAGATCCTAGTGATATTGAGTTCAGTTACTACTCAGTGAGTCATCCCTTGTGGAACGAGGGATGTAGATAGCTTAATCTAGAGTTCATTGATTCTCCTCCTGAGTATCCAGGTTCAGAGGAAGAGTTTAGTTATCCTGCCAGGTTACATAGCCTCCAAGGTCAGACGTTGTGAGACCCATTGCATATTAGGTAGCTAGTTAACAGGCTCAGAATCATGGGTCAATTATAAATCTTGTATGGTAAGATCATCAAATACTGTGATGTTTTCAAAATCTATGGTATACCTAAGTGGGTCTATGGAATTAATAAATAAACTAATACAAGGTTAAGAAATCTGATTTAGAAATGTTTTTTTAGTTATTCTGAATATTTATATATTGCAAAATTTTACATTACTGCGTATTTGGTGCAATACTAAGTAGCTTTCTTATGTCTAGTTATGTTTCATTCCATGAATAGAAAGTATTTATGTTATCTTTTCTACTTGGTGAATTTCCATTCATTGAGCCAATAGCTCCCATTGTACCGAACAATTTTTAGGTAACCCTATTGATGATGGAGAAAACTTTTCAAAAGAATCCTAGAATAGAAGAACGTTAGCAGTATTTTAAGGTAGGATTGGATAGTCTCGATCACTATCTACTCTAGGTCGTATCGTAAGGAAAAGAGAGAGTTATTTCAGTCATGTGTAAAGATCTATATCTTCCTTCCTAGTATAATGGTTTGTAAAATACGTGATGCATATTGTTATAATGTGTTGAAATATCAAGAAATTAATAATAAAAGTTCTTGTGGTTAATTATGAGAAGGATGTTTGTATGCTTGGATTTTATGTAAGTGGGTTAACTTGTAAAGATATGCAAATAATAAGAAAGATAAAGTCCAGACATGTTTCTTAATATCCAATTTAATCACCTCATGCCCTAATCCTATGATCTACAAGAGATTATGGGATATGTGGTCTGACAATTGGCCTCAAATACGAGTTAGGTCCTCACTCATGTACGTCTTATATTCATATGCTAACAGGTCATCCATCCTCCTAGTACATTGGGATGAAAACTCTTAACCACACATTGCAAATTTATGGGATATTTAAAAAAAGGAGGTGTAGTTTGGTATTTAAATAGTACAATAATTATGTGTAATAGTTTTTTTTATCTAAGACTCAAATCTTGGGATGTTGGATGCATCAATCTCCTTCACTTAGCTCTTTATGTGTTGTCAAGTCTTAAATATATGGCTTCTTAAACTCTTTGCCATTGTAATGTAGGCCTAGAATGTCTTATGATTACACATCTCTCATTCATGACTACTAGTGTAAGAAACTCCATTTCACCTAAGCATATAGCCATATCCTCATGCCTAGACTACATGTCTCTAGACTACAGCACCATATGTCCATGTCGGGAACCACCCAGTGACTAAGAACTAGCATTGATACCATTTGTAACACTGGAAACACCTCAATAGGCACCCACACTTTTATATTAATGATGATTGGTCCAAAAAAAGATGACTATCCTAAGCTAATTTTTTTTCTCACTAATGAATATCCCTAGTATAATTTCCAACAAGTCACCCATCCTAGTACTACTCTAGGCCAAGAACTTTTAACCATAGAGTACATATTCATGGGATACCTAAAAAGGAGGTGCAACTAGGGGATATGGGTTGTCCAAATATTTCAAGTTTCTTATATTTAAAGCCTCAAATCTTCTAATTTTACAAACTGGTCGAAAAATCATATATAAAGGACGACACCCCATGAAAGCCTACACATCTTGTTGAAACCCTTTTACAAAGACATGCTATCAAAAGAGCTCCTTAGCAATCAATCTCGGATCTTGAGACCCAATAAAAGTGGTTAGATCTATTAATAAAAGGAGGCACTTTTCCCCTAAATTTCAAAACTAGCCCCTCCTCAAACATCTATATCATCACTTTCTAAACTCTAAACCAAGATAGAAAAAAGAGGAAAGATCCATCTCCATATCTTTTGACGTTAAGAAAAATAGTTTAGGGCTAACACCTATGTAAATCTCTCTCTCCTCCATTTGTAACCCCTAAGTTGTGTGTTGACATCAACGCTTAGTGTTGAGGATCATTTATATCATATTATCATATAAAATATCATTTTGTGCATGTTGTTTCTTATTTTTTTTGGAACATTTTGTATATATAAGCCTCACTTGTAAAACAATAATTAGTTGACTACATCAGGATTTGCAATATCAAAAGTGCATTGCGGGGTGCCTACTACCTTTCACATGCATAACTTGATGTCTTACTTGATATTTGTTTGACATGTTTCCTTATACACGTTCTTTAGGTAACATTTTATTATTTTCTTGATTTTCCATATAGATGTAGCGGGGACTCTATCTTTTACCTAACTTATCCATCGATGTGAACCCATGGCATTCAAAAGTTTATGAAACTAGATAGCACTTCTTATTCAAGGAAGACGAGTGGCGATCAATGATGTACTTTATAAAGGGTTTTAGGCTGAAGGTATTTATATTTGATTTATTTTGTAATGTCCTTTTATCTAATTATCTCAATTTTGAGTATCTAGAGTAGCTACGATTAGGAGACAATAAAAATTAGTATAATTTTTTGTCTCTTTGGTTTTCCTGTATAAGTTAATGTTAATGGCATGCAACTTGAACTAAGAGTCAAGAAGTGCATATTTATCTAATATGTGAGTGAGCTCCCTGGTCACGCACATTTCCTAGGGTTTCTCTGGGCGACGACGGCGACTCAGGGTTCCCTTCGCCACTGAGGCGATATCTCTTGTGATTTGCTGGTACCCTCCGCGCCATGGAGGAAGAGCTTGTGGAATGCTACACATCTCTAAGAGTCAGGGAAGAGGAAGAGTCAGACATACTGAACCTGAAGGAAACGATCGTCGGAGATGAGAACGAACACATTGAACTTGCCCTGGTCGGGCGGCTAATGACGACGAGGCCATATAATTTCCCAGATTTTAAATGTACCATGATCAACGCATGGTCGTTGAGGAAGGATGCGGGGTTCCAGCAGATATCCAACAATCTATTTGTGATCCAATTCTTGCATTAGAAGGACAAGGAGAAGGTGCTTGCGGAGGGGCCGTGGAATTTCAATAACAACCTGCTCATGGTGAAGGATATCAGGCCGGAGGATACACCGACATAGATGATTCTCAATTCAAGTCAATTTCGGACCCATTTATATAATCTACCGCTAGGGTACCGGTCGGAGGAGGCCATCAGAGCGGTGGTGGGGAAGATAGGAAGAGTGTGTGTGGTGGATAGGCACGACCTGGGCTAGGGTGCTTCGTGTCGGGCGAGAGTCGAGATCAACGTCACCAGGCTGATCCGATAGAAACAGAAGATACGGGATAGGGAGGGGAAGGTTGTGGAGGTGGAGATCAGGTATGAGAGGATGCCAACTTTCTTCTACTTGTGTGGAGTAATAGGACACCTTGAAAAAGATTGCAGGGATGAAGAGGAGGAGGAAGATGATGGACTGGCCCCGAGGAGGTGGGGACCATGGGTCAAAGCATCGCCGATGAAGCGATGGCAGGTACCTTTAACAGAGGAGTTACTGGGCAGAGAGAGTGCAACCAAGGAACTAAGGTTCATCTCCAAGCCATCAGGATCCAAGTCTGCTACGGGGAGTAGACGCCATGGCGACGACACTGATAGTGGCGGACCTAGCATACATCAGCGCGGCCAGGAGGGTGAGGATGAGGTGGGGGAGATGGGGGAATCCACAATGATGGAGGTCTTGGAGGAGGTCTTCACCAAGCAGAAGGATAGAGACGAGAAGGGAGAGGGCTGTGGTTGGGGTAGTGCTGAACATGGGAGCCTGAACCATCACTCACAGGGGGGAAGGAAGATGACAGAGTGTACTTTCACTCCGGTGGTCGGTCAGAAACATGGCGGACTGGGACCCCAAGCGAACATCCGGCAGGTGGGTGAAGGGCGTCAAGGTGACGAAGGGAGAGCGGAGGCTGCCATGGTACGGTGGGAACATGGTCAGACTTGGAAGGAAGTGGAGCACCCTGTGATTCATGCGGAGTAGACCGACGTCCCCTCTGTTGAGATATGGTGTCGCGGAGGAAGTGGAGGCGTTAACGATGGACGCAAGCTTGAGCATGAAGAAGAACGTCCCCTCATGGATATGGAAGGGCATCAACAGGTTGGACGCGTGCAACGTCAACCAGGTCAGGACCCTAATCAGAGGGAAGGTCACATTGCAGCTAGAGAGAGACAGTGCCAGGGGTAAAAGGGAGCAAGTTATACTGGGACAGGTTATGAGCAGGTTCTTGATGGTGGGAATACTGAAGATGAGGTCAGGCTTTCCCATTGCCAGATAGGGATTTTTGCGGGAAGGATACAAGGAAGACGACAGATGAATACAGGGGGGAAGGGAAGGAGGGTGAGAAGGCACATGAGGTTTTGTTCCATTCGGGGGGTTCAGGAGGAGGAAGGTAAGGTGATCTCTACAGGGTATGCCGGGGGGGAAAAGGGGAAGGATGAGGATAGAGGAGCCTCAGGAGGAGGCAGAAGGAGAATGGGGAGTAGGGGGTAAGCGTTTAAGGAAGGAGGTCCAGGAGGCACTTATCATTCTTTCAGTAGAGGGCACTGGGGAGGTCCAGGCCCGTGAAGGGTGATGAAAACCTTATGTTGGAACGTCCAGGGCTTGGGAATCCCTGGAACGATAGACTCTCTCAAGAGGAGGTGTTGGAGAGAGATGCCCGACTTAGTCTTTGTCATGGAGACTATGTGTAGAGAAGGCAATCAGGAGGCGGTGAGGAGGAAATGTGGGTACAACTCGGGTTTCGGCGTTGATAGTAGAGGAAGGTCGGGGGGCCTGGGTTTGTGGTGGAGAGGAGATGAGGTGGAGGTGAAGTCCTTTTCAGATCATCATATCAGTGCAGTGGTGGATTTACAGGGAAGCCCGAAGTGCTTCTACTTTGTCGGCATTTATGGTTGGGCATCTACAAATGAGCGCCATCTTACTTGGTAGCTGATGGAGGACATATGTGGCCAGGCTTGGTGGCCCATTGTGCTAGGTGGGGACTTCAATGAAATCTTATCTCATGCGGAAAAGAAAGGAGGACAACCAAGGAGTGAATGGCAGATGTGAAATTTCAAGGAGGCTATAGACAGGTTCCAACTGATGGACTTGGGCTCTTCTGGGAATAAGTTCACTTGGAAGCGTGGTTTGTAGGCGGACAACCTTATTATGGAAAGACTGGATAGATTCCTGGCGGATAGGAATTGGTGTGACATTTTCAATATCAAAAAGGTGAAAAACTTTCCTATTCTTAATTCTGATCATGGGAAAATTCTCTTGTGGGTGGAACGCAGAAGACAGGTGGAGGGCCAGATGGGGAAAAGGTTTAGGTTCGAAACCTTTTGGATTTCTTCACTGGAGTGCAAGGAGGTGGTCACACAGGCATGGGACAGTAACCACACGGTAGGTCTCCCAGGGCAGACTATGATATGTGCAGAAAAGTTGGCAGGATGGGCGGTAGATAAATTTGGAAATATAAAAAGGAGGATACTAAAGACTAAAAAGAGGCTTACCAAAGTACAAAACCGACCACCTTCTCATGATATGTTACAGGAATGTGAGGCGTTAGCCAAAGAGTTGCACAAACTCCAACAATTGGAGGAGAGCTATTGGTTAGCCAGGTCCAGAACCAATGAAATGAAAGACGGGGACAGGAATACTAAATACTTCCATCATAAGTCCAGCCAAAGAAAGAGAAGAAACACTATAGGTAGATTCTTTAAGGAGGATGGCAGTTGGCACACGGAGTCAGAAGATATTTCTGAAATTATTTCAACCTACTTCGACTCCCTCTTCACCAGCTCAAACCCTTCAGGTATGGATGAGTTTTTAGAAGGGCTGCCATGAGTGGTGCCAGAATCCGCTCTTTCAAATTTAGATCGTACTCCCATAAAGGCGAAGGTGTGGAAGGCGCTGCAAGAAATGCATCCCAACAAGGCCCCGGGTCCTGACGGGATGAAAGCTATCTTTTATCAGAAATTCTAGGGAGTGATTAAAAACAATCTGTTATCCTTTATCTCTAGATGGTGGGTAGGAGAGGAGAGTTTATTGGATATCAATGCTACAAATATTGTGCTCATTCCTAATACAAACAACCTGGTACGGTTATCAGAATATCACCCAATCAGTCTTTGCAATGTATCTTACAAAATCACTACTAAGGTTCTGGCTAATAGAATCAAGCCATGGTTGCGTGACATGATTTCTGAGAATCAAAGTGCGTTTATAGGGGGAAGGATGATCACGGATAACACCCTAGTAGCTTAAGAAACCTTTAACACCATGAAGCACCGAAAGAAGGGGAAAGAAGTTTTGATGGCTCTTAAGTTGGATATGAGCAAGGCATATGATAGGGTCGAGTGGCCTTTCTTGGATAAGGTCATGAGGAGGATGGGAGTGTCAGATACTTGGAGGTCCAAAGTGATGGAGTGTGTTACTAGCGTTTCCCACAAGTTCATCGTCAATGGAAATAGGAGGGGATCTTCAAATCCATCTAGAGGTCTTTGCCAAGGTTATCCTTTATCTCCCTATCTCTTCCTTTTTTGCACTGAAGCACTATCCTTTTCTTTGTCTAAAGAAGCACAGGAACACAAAATTCTTGGGATGAGGATTTGTATATGGGAACCACGGGTTACTCACCTTTTTTTGTAGACGATAGCATTGTGTTCACAAGGGCTACCTCAGAAGAATGCTCCGCTTTAGCTGAAAGTTTCAGCCAATACGAGAGGGCATTTGGGCAGAAAATCAACTATGAGAGGACATAGGTGTCTTTCAGTGCGAATGTCATCAGAGAAAGATGTGAGTTGATCAAGAACTAGCTGCAAATGAGGGAGATGGACAAACATGAAAAGTATCTTGGACTCCCTACGGTGGTTGGGAGTTCGAAGAAGCTTGTGTTCGCTGCGATAAAAGATAGAGTGTGGAAAAAATTACAGGGATGGAAGGAACAACTTCTCTCTAGTCCAGGCAAAGAGGTGTTGATCAAGGCGGTCATCCAAGCTATCCTGACGTATCTTATGAGCATCTTCAAGCTTCCAGAAGGCCTTATTGATGATATCCACGCAATGATGGCAAGGTTTTGGTGGGGTTCAAAGGAAGGGGAGAGGAAGATTCACTGGATGAGTTGGGAGAGGTTATGTAGGCCTAAAGATTGTGGGGGAATGGGGTTCCGGGATCTGAAAGCCTTCAACCTTGCGCTACTAGCTAAACAAGGGTGGAGGTTGGTAGTACACGGTGATTCCCTTGCAGCTCAGATACTGAAGGCAGAATATTTTAGGTCCTCATCTGTCCTGTACGTGGAGTTGGGAGGGAATCCCAGCTATACCAGGAGGAGTATTTGGGGTGCGTTGCAGTAGGTGAATCGTGGGTTTCTTTGGTGGGTGGGGGACTGGGGAAGCATAAACATATATAGGGACAGGTGGATTCCACATCTCAGTGGCCCTGTACATAGGTATTTGATACAGGGACCAGTGGAGTATAGGATAGTGAGTGCTTTGATTTGTAGAGGGCTGAAGAGATGGAACACGGAGGCTGTGGAGGTGTGTTTTCCTACACACATAGCCAGGAGAGTCCTCAACATCCCTCTATCGCAGAAAAATAGAGATGACAACCTGTTCTGGGAGAATAAGAGTAGTGGTACGTTCTCGATCCGTAGTTCTTACTTCCTTCTTCGCGCGGGAGCAGACCTAGTAGAGGTTGCGGACACAGATTTATGGAAGAAACTTTGGAAGCAGAGATGGCTGCGAAAGCTGAGACACTTTGTCTAGAGAGCTCTTAGGAACATTCTCCCCACCAAGGTAGAGCTTATGAGGAACCAGGTGACGCAGGATGACAGATGCCAACATTGCACCTAGAGAGAGGACATTTCCCATGCTTTGCTGCACTGTGCTCGGGCTAGGCAGATTTGGGTCACAGGCGAATTTGATTGGACTGGGCAGGTGGAGGCACATGATGTGGGGAGCTTTGTGAGGGGCTTGCTTGAGGAGGGTGATGGATGGCGTAGGGATGAGGGAGCCACTCTTATGTGGGTGGCATGGACAACAAGGAACAAATTACTTTTTGACGATCACCCACCTTATCTCCCGGGACTTGCGGCTGGCTTCATCGACTTGGTGGCGGATTATGCTCGATATCACAAGGTAGTGGCACACTCAGTAGCGGCGCAGGGACCAGTTACATGGTGGCAGCCACCACCGAGAAGCGTGAAGATCAATACTAATGCGTCTCTCACCATGGGGGATGGCAATGGTTGCGACACATCCATTAAGGATGAGCGCGGACAGCTTTTTTGGACTTTCCAGTGTTGGATAGAGCAGGCGTACTTAGTGCTTAGTGCGGAGGGTACAACTATTTTGCACAGCATGAGACTCGCTCTCAGGGAAGGTTACACAGATATAGTGGTGGAGACAAATTGCTTACTATTGCTGGAGGCGGTAAAGAAGGGGAATGGCAGACACGGCTATGAGGAGACCATCATTAGTGACATCATAGACCTTTCTCTTAGCTTTCTTTCTTTTAATTTTCTTTTTATTCGGAGGAAAGGTAATAGAGTAGCACATGCCTTAGCTTCTTGTGGCTATAATTTTGTTAACCCTGACTATGTTAGGGAGGGCTTCGAGGATCAGATCCTTGTACTAGTTGCAAACAATTTGATTGCTTAATAAAATGGTGGGCGCCCTTTATAAAAAAAATCTAATATGTGAGTGGTGTACTAGGGTAAAAATTCCAGCATCCTAGTCTAATATAAACAATAAATATTCTACCGAAGAGAAACATCACATTTTTTAGCGTACTATGTTATTTTAAAAAAAAGATGAACAAAAAAATTAAAGTGTGGGTCCTTTACACAATGTTCATGAGAAGGTGCATATATAAATTAGTGGTTTACCTTCATGATTACTTGTTAATGTGACACATAGCATTTCTAATCAACATGGATCCATGGATGACTATGGAAAATCATATTCCATGCACATTAAAGAAAGAGATCACAAGTTAATAAAGTAATGAGGCATTATAATTATGCAGTGACATTTGTCTACTATTTTTAGGGTCCCAATGATTAAAGTGAACCATCCACATATTTTGTCACCACAATTAAAATCAACACTACAATGTGGATAGTAGATATGGATTAAGATGGTGTTTGTTAGGTTGAACTATACTTGGGAGGTATTTAATAGTTGTATTAGCAAAATTGTGTGGTAAAAATGGATACAAAAAAGAAACGAAGTTGATCTTGAGGATAAAACCTAAAGCATCAAGGCCCAAATTATTTTCAAGGACATGCATATGTTAAGGAAGTAGATTTTTTTTTGTTTTATAAAAAATTATCCATCCATCCCCATTTCACTGGTTTTGCTTACTTGAATTTATTTATATCTTTGAAATATACACTACATTTTTTATTTATAATCTTGTGGAGTGGATATACTTGAAATATCTAGAATATTTTAGATTTTTTGTGAACAAGAAAAATGTATAGTTATTTAAAAAGTTTGCTTATGGATTCAAATAAAAATGGTAGTGTTAATGAAAATTTGGTAATTCTTTTTATCAAACATGAAAACTCTATAGGTGCAACATTTGTGTCTACTATAAGAAAATCACGTAATAGTTCTCTTACTTATATGCAACTTCAAGTTGATAATATGTTCATTACAAAAAAATATATTTTCAAATTGATCGTTCATTTTATCTACTAAGTTGTGTGTCTAGAAAGAAGGACCTAGGAGGTTGCATGAAAATTGTGGATACTTAAAATGCAAGAAATAGTAAAGCTAGGAAATTATCTATCCGCTATGAGAAGTACTTCAAGAATGTTTTACAAATGTTTTAGATGTTAGATGTTGATATCCTATCTTAAGACATGATGATCTATACACAATGTAGTCATGTTATTTGTCTCTATATTCAAGTTATAAGGTGATCTACATTTCATGTGCTCTATGTTCTTGATTGCATAACATGTGCTTTGTTTTTCTACATATCATTATATTGCACAAGTTGTCAGTATGGTGATGTGACTTTTGTCAAACCTGGAACTAATCATTGAAAAGAAGTAATGTTGATTTTAAGATGCATGAATGGTAAATCACCTTCAAATACAGAGTTTGCAAGCAAAGAGAAGACAATGATTGTATGATGACTCCAAGTTTTCAAATGACCATAATAAGACAAAGAATCTTATTAGATGTATGCATGTTTACATTTTCTAGTTATGTTGTGACTTGTAAAACTATATTGCAAACTATTACAACATCATCTATTATAGAATTTGGATGTAAAATTTGCATGGAAGGCATTACATGAGAACTTGGGTTGTACATCGGTCAAACCCATACTGGACCAAGAACCGGTTAAAAAATCAAAGACCAAGGACCAGACCAAGTAAGAACTAGTCTAAAATCAGATCGGAAAAATGGACCTGACCGGGATCGGACTAAGATCGGATCGGATAACCAATATTCATATACTCTTGATTATAATATATAAAAAAAGTTATAATTATTAAATAACTAATAATCCATTTGATTATGCTAACACAAACCAACTTACATAATTAAATTCGTACAACTTGAGAGAGTAAACCATCATAAGAATGTTAGGAACATACTAGTACAATATTTACACACAATAAGACATTTCAGACTAACTATCATAAATTTGTAGAACATAAAAAACTAACACTTACAATAATTATAAAATTATACACTTATTTATTAAAATTTTAATTCAATGAGAAATATAATGTAAGTTTTTTGTAGCCATAGTGTAATACAATATTTAAACTTATTTAGAGATACTCAATACTTGCATAAGTGCAATGATGAATGTAATTGACATTTCTCGATATAGAGTCATAAATGCATACCAAAATATTATTATATCATTCAGTGAATTTAATGTCATTAATAATGTACGATATATCAGCACAATCCTTCATAAACATCAGATTTTATTAACATATATAAGACAATTTTTATGTTATTCGGTCCCACCAATCCATATCGGTCTCTATGAGTTTTGGACCAGACTGGACTGAGGACCAAATTTAAGATAAATAGCAAACTGAGGACCGAATTGAAAGTCAAATCAATCCAAGTTCGGACTGGACTGAATACCGGTCCGACCCAGTCCATCTGTCTGAACTGAGATATATACAACCCTAATGAGAACTAAAAGTTGGATTGCTCCTCCGGCCCCTCCTTTCTTATTTGGTGTCTTGGTTTAATAATAGATGATATAAGGTGATGTGTATCCATGTTACATTCTCCCTAATGGGGCGGCTTCTTGATCTAAGAGTGGGCTTGGTCGGTAGATATGATGCGTGTATGTCTTTTGGTGGTGATGTTGTCCTTGGTGCTCTTCTTGAGATCGTGGCACTGGCTAGCGACTACGTTGCTTCCTTCCTACTTGGCGACCTGGACACTAGGGTCCCCCCTCCTCTTATCATTATGATATGATTCATGTCTATTGGTTTTTTTGTTAGGACAACTTCTACTGTCCTTTAGTCATCATCTTAATCGACATATGTTTCATTTGAGGTGTTATCTAGACTCTTATCCATGAAAGTTTTGAGTTCCTTATTCTGACAAGGTCTCAGTTTTACCTTAATTTCATTTTGTGTTTTTGGGTATATGGTATGCTTTGGAGGTTACCATAGATCATTAGGATGCTTACAAACCACAATAGATTGACTATTAGGTTGAAGGAACCAATTTGATAATGACATTGAACTAACTTTGTGGTAGAGGGATAAATTTATAATCTCTTTATTTCATTCCAGTAGGAGTTGTCAAGGTTTTTTAGTGTTGTTCATGGCTATTGTACAATTTTTAACATCTTCTCTTGGTTATAGATTTCACATGGTTAACTGTAATGAAAACAGTATGATCTCATTCAAAGTTCACATGGGAGCATAGCCCCCACGGTAAGGGAATTTGGATCTTTATATTACACACACTCACATACACACAAATATCTATCTATCTATCTATCTACACACAGAGAGAGAGAGAGAGAGAGAGAAAGACACACACACACACTCACGTACACAAAGACACACACACACACACACAGATATATATATATATATATATATATATATATATATATATATATATATAGATACATACATATATATATATGCATGTGTACATATACAAATATATATTTCATATACATATACATATATATGCATTTGTACATATACAAATATATATTTCATATATATATATATATATATATATATATATTGGTTGAGGCTCGGGGGCCCCTAACAAAGGGTCACGGGTTCGAAACCCAGCTGCAACACTCTCAGAAATGAATTGAGTGTGTCAGGTCAGCCGACCTCTGATCTGGTTTAACCGGGTTCCCGGGTTTGCATGCTATTCGGGGCCCCCCAGGTAGGCGCCGGGCGCAGCCCAACGACGCTCCTAGGTCATCAAATAAAAATTATATATATATATATATATATATATATATATATATATATACATATACATATACATATACATATACATATACATATACATATACATATACATATATATATACATATACATATATATACATACATACATATGTCTATATAAGTATATATATGTATATGAATATATATTACTTATATGTAAATACATAATATATATACTTATGTACATACATACATAGATAAATATACCATATCATAAGATTCTATATCCTAAATTACCTCTTACTAGTTTGACACATATAGTATCACATAAGGAGAAATTGAAAAGATCTTTGCCTAAGGCAACTATCTATCATTCACCTACTAGATGTAGTTTTGACGCATTCTTTTGGTTCGTCTCTTTCGAAGCATCTTCTCCTGAACTCTTTTAATATAAAAAAATATTCTCCTCCCGTTCTATGAATGTTTGATGTTTTAATGGAATCACATAATTATGTATTTATTATTAATTGTTCCATGTATTTGTTATTCTGCTTGTTCACGCACATGACCTACTGCATGATTAGCATGTCTTTCATTCAAATACAACTAGATTATATGATCAAATACTATCCTTGTGTGATAAGTGTATGAGTCTACCAATCTAGAGAATGAGAGATTCAAAAGAGAAGCAATTTTGTCTCTCATTAAGGGTCCTAACTCCATCCGAGTATATGATATATATTTCACAAACCTCAATAAATAGCCTTTGGGGTATTATAAAATTTTAAAGAGGTTCCTTTTATAGTTAGCATGAGTTTGTCAATATATTTGGATTGGATCATTCTGTGATTCTACATATGGTAGGAGACCAAAATGGGTGACAATTTGCATTTAGGTTTGTCTTTTTCCAGTAAGTGTTGCAATGTGACTTTTTTGGATGTATGACAGTACAATAAAAAAGGACTATGCGGTCCATTGGTCCAAATTTATCCCTTATAATGGTTCAACACATGCCAATGCAATCTTATTTCATAGTCTAGTTTGAACAAGTCTCTCGATTTCAATATTTATATGGCATAGGATTCTTATTGGTGCCATATTGAAACCAAGTTGAGTTTTTGACAAAATTTCTATTCAGATATGAACTATACTAGTCACAATCTCCAAACTATCAATGTCAAGATTTTTCTAGGGAAATTAGATGGGGAATACCTTCTCTAGTATACATGGCACACATATTTCACGATCATATAAATGGGGCTTTTATCACAATATGTCTCCATTCCCAAGATGTGCACATTTGCAATGAAAGGAAGAGAGGAAGACTAAAAAATATAATTGAACATAAATATTAGAATGAAAGAAAGAGTTAGATAGTTGATTTAGAGAGAGTGTAATAAATAAAAAATGAGATAATGGATTGAGAGAGATTAAAAAAAAGAGGGAGGTTGTGTATGGAGAGAGGGCATACCAAATAGATCATTCATTTTTATTGATTCTTCAAGTATGTATTGTATTACTTATTAATGCAAATAGTTTAATTTAGAAACATGCATTTTGTGAATATCAATTTATAATACACATATTATTACATAAAGTTTTTTTATATCTTAGTACTATCACCATATGTTACTAGCATTATTTTTTTGAATTTTTTGGAAGGGGGCACAACAAAATAAAAAAATCTCCCCTTTCTACCCAAGATGTTGGATCCGTCATAGCTATATAACATCAGTGTATCTATGAAATAAGAGGGAATAAAGGTGATACCTTTATGCGCACTACTTGTCCAATAAGTAAACATGTCATATTTTAATGAAGAACTTGATCTTCTGAATGTAGATTAGGAACATCCATCAAGAAGTATGAATATATAAGAAGAAGAAGATCTAGATTTGGCACCAAGAAACAACTTGTTTTCATCTTGTAGCACATGCTCTCCAAGCCTACGAATGTATGCATCAACCTGTACTTCATCCAAAAATATGAGGGAGAATGTGGTGCACCACTATGGCCACCAAGATGAAGAGGAACCGTTGTTGTCGATGTGCTAGGCGCCCAAGAACTCCCTTTCATCTCTTATCTTGGGTAACATTCCTTAGGGTTACTTCCTCCCCATGAGAGAGAAGGTTGACAACCAACTTGTCTCACATGTTGTCTCAAGAGTTGTTTCAAACCCTTTGGGACGTTTACCCTTTATATACTAGAGTCATTTGATTGGAAAAACCTAATTACATTTCTTTTCCAAATGATAGTCCCAAAATCTAATTTAATTCTGAAAACTCAGACAAGATGTGTGATCGTTCAACCACATCTTTTGATTCCCCAATCACAACCCTTGGTCACCCTAACACATTAGTTGATCGTTCAATCAAAATAGTCCAGATCAAGATCTGACTTCCTTTCCAATTTCAGACTTTCACTATAACATTGTGATCGGAAAATTTGTTGGCCTCATCGACCAATCACATGTATCCAGTAAAAGTTTCAATTGAGAAATTGACAATTAATTGATGTATTGACATAATCAATATGGTCATCTGAGCATGCATTCCGGTTGCCTAATCTTATGGTAAATTAGCATGTTTAGGATCAGAACTCTTTTAATAATATGTTTGATTGCAAAATTCAATTCCCTTATGCATCCTTGTGCATGTGACCCGGTAGGTTTGTAATTATGCTGGTAGTATTGCTCAAAATTGCAAAGCAAGAATTGGTCTCGATCTACACATAATTTCCACCCAAGTAATAGAAATGAGTTGGAGAACAACTACAACTTATAAAATGAACAATGTTGTCAGGACCATGTAATCCCTTTTCTTAGATATCCAGATTGAACTCGAGAATCCTCTAATCATTCAAAATATGTTCCTTGAACTAGATCTAGCTATTAGAGATATTATTAGCTCAATATCATACATTGACTCATATGGCCATGGTCATGAACTTTAAAGTATTGCTTCTCAAGTAATCTGGGATATTACTTCAAAGTGGGACAAATTTCATCTATATCATTCATGGTATGCCCCCTGAGTCATATTGTACCCAATCAGCACCTTTTTTGGCAACTTGTATTGTAGAGCTCGTTGGGATAGTGTCAAAGTACACAAAATAACATTTTTTACTATAGTGATTTTTGGTCTTAGGATCACATTCTCCATTAACACATCAAGATATGTCTCTGACATTCCATTACATGCCATACATGGCCCAATATCCAAGTGGGTTTGTCTAGTACAACTTGTTATCTAACAAGTACCTGTGCATCTGAGTTGATATTTAATATCATGACTAAAGAGACATAGTCATCACTGAAAATGCATGCTAATCTTGTGTATTAGTGTTTCCCGATAACATCACAATAATAACTAACTAGGGACATGAAAATAATTAAAATTCTTATTATACATATGTACTCATATTAAGGTCATCAGTCCAAACTATTTGTCATCGAGTAAAATCATTATTAGGTCATTTATAAGTTTATTCACTATTTCAGTACTGAAACAAACATAATAAGTTGAATTATCTCTATTTATAATGAAATAAAGTACAACATATCTATTTTACAATGATCACATAATTTCTCTCATGGAATATAACCAAAAGTATCCCACTTGAACTAATTCCAATCACTCATGAACCTAAGTCTAATGGATCTAACATGACCATCATGTTTCTGTTGTGTAAATGTTGTAGTTGGAGGTTCATAAGCATTGCTTTCAGTTGGTATTATGCAAAGCTTTATATCTCCTTGATGTACAATCTCATGTATCAAATGGTAATGCCCGAGTATGTGCTTGATACACATATGTGATTTGTGTTCCTTAGCTTGTCAATAGCTTAATTTTTGTCTCAAAAAATCTCTACTATTCTATTTGATGGTTGGAACCATCCTAAATGTAACACCCCTAACATGGGTTTTGAGATAACCCTATTTGTTTTGATTAAGTAAGTTGTTTAAAACTCTAATATAATCCTTCTAGGTGTTTCACTAACATGTGACACACCTATGTTTCAATTTTGGTCCTGTTTGAATAATGTTTGTACAATGTTTTCTTTTTTTGGACCAGAGTGCAATTTACCCAAGACCAGGGGTTATCTTGCAATATGACACATGTTGAGTGTGCCCTTAGTGCTTTATCATCATGAGGATAGGATGATTCTATGGTGCTCCTTGTGAAGAGCTTAAGTTTCAAGTTGAGCCTGTGTGGATAATGGTCATGCTTTGTGAGCTAGTTTTGATGTAAATTGCAAATTACCCAAAGTAAGAGGTTAATATGAAAATTACCATCTTTAGAGTGTCCTTTCTCTCTATCAGCATCATGAAGAGGATATAGAAAGGAGGGGTCTCCTTGTTTTAGTCTTAGGTGAGTGATATCACTCTTGATGGTGAAAGAACTAAAGAATGTTGAGTACCTTGAACCCTAAATAAGGTTGTGTCGAGTTATGAAGTGTATGTAGGAGTCCATATATGCTTGGAAGCCATATAGGAGGTCCCATATTGGTTTAGCAACTTTTTGGTAGTATTCATATAAGGCTAAGAACCTCAAGTAGGTGAATCCTATCGGTTTAGATGTTCCTTGCAAAAGTTATATTGGTTTGCACATAAAGTGATATTGGGTTGTGATATCTTGTCAAGCAAAATACCCAATGGCCAATATCTCATCCTTGATTTATACACAAGAGTTTTTCATGTTGAGATAATTATGTTTTCATTGTGACACCATGAATGGTCACGTGTCACCTAGGTACATATGGTGATGACACGTCACATATAGTCTCTCTCTTGAAACTCAACTATATAAGCCCCTCTTTTCACAAGCAAGTAAACCTTTTGACTCGTTTACCACCTCCTACTTATGGACGACCCCAGGATCTCAAGGAGAAAGAGGAAGGTCGAGCATATTGTCTAATAAGCATTGTGATCAAAGTCTTGGACCTTTGATAAGTCATCATCAACCTTAGAAACGTGAAGCTTTGAAGTTTGAAGCTCTAGTGGTGATCTTGAGGCGGGTTATATAACTAGAACTCAACTATATTATTATTCACCTTCTATCATGCAATACTTGGTGATTCCTTTTTCCATTTCTAATTTCCTTGATTGAATGATGATTCTATGAGATCTAATGGATATATGGGGTTGTTGTCCATGAACTAGAGTATTAGTGGACAATGTGTTGAAGCTTGAAAATGACAAGTCAATACATACACCAAGTTGTGAGTGGTCATCACACCTTGTGATGTTTAAACCAACACATCATGTAACA
Organism: Alisma plantago-aquatica; assembly: GCA_963693085.1. NCBI lineage: Eukaryota > Viridiplantae > Streptophyta > Magnoliopsida > Alismatales > Alismataceae > Alisma > Alisma plantago-aquatica. The sequence goes on from OY856410.1 coordinate 569,757,798, forward strand.
GGTCTTCACACTTAGGAATGCTAGTCCATCATGAACAAGATGGTATCTTGTGAGTTTATGTGTTTTGAGTTCTAAATTGTGACACCTTGGTTGAGTAAGAGCAAACATGATAATGCCCTAAACCCTAACAACCCATCACACTTAGGGTTTCACATCACACTTCAAGTAGTGTTGCCCGTCACACTTTCAAGAAGGGCTAAATTGACACGCCTTGGGGGGGTTAGCCCCTTGTGCCTAGTATAGTGGTAGTCAAGATGTCATGGTGGTGACAAGTCGACACCCAATGGAAAGTATCAACCTGACACTCCATGGCCGACAGATCAAGTTGTTAGTGTGGCCGATACACTAGAATGTGCTATGGACAACACACACATATCTGTATGCATAGGGCAATACAAGTGAGATGCCTTAGGGTGACACAAAGGGAAGCGCTTAGAACGACACAAATAAAAAGTGTCTAGGCTGACACAAGTGATAGTGTCTAGGCCGACATTAGTAAATGTGTTTAGGCTGACGCAAGGGTTAGTGTGTAGGTCCATACACCTAGATGAGTGTAGGCTGACACATGAGGAGTATAATCAAGTTGATACACTATGGTGTGGTGAGATGGATATGCTTTAATAAGTATAGGACAACACACCCCTAAGAGGGTCAAGTCAATATCACAAGTTAAAGTTGAATCGGGTATCCTAATGAGGATGAGAAAGAAACTTATATCACTCATCTTGATTAGCAATTAATGATAATTGATGAGAGTAATCAAGTATGATTGAATAATTAGGGTTTAGTTGTTGAATATAACCCTGAAAACCCCAATCAACTACAATAGAAACCCTAACCCTAGTCATGAGAGAGTTGTAACTTGATTGAGGGAGCTTTCTTTTTTGGCATGGTGCTGATTATTTAAAGTGATATCTCTTTTATCATGATATATTAACCATGAAAGTGTTTTGATATAATGAGCATAGCCAACTATGAGTTATGGTACATAGATTGCATGGTCCATGCGTGAGCCATGTGAAATACTTGTACAACAATTATGTTGTTTATATGGGTCTTATGACCTAGAGATGGTTGTTTCCTAGTGAGAGGAGACATGGTTCAATAATGAACTAAGGGGATTGAAACCACGTAGCATGTGATAATGATGATGAGATGAGGTTTTCAATAGTTTGTTTAAAAAAATGAGCCACATGTTAATTGTAATAAAGTAGCAAATATGTGTTACAATTGTTATGTGATTTCTTGAAGGATGTATTACACTGTTCTTTGTAGAATTTACTTGTATGGTATATTTGCAACTTGATTGATGCTAAAAGATGTCGTTATACACCTAAGATTGTAGGTTTCCCTGGACATAGATCCATTCATTGTCAGAAATTGCTAGATGGTGAAACGAGTTTAACTCAAAACACATATTATTGAAGATGTGAGGCTGAATAGTTAATCATTTTCCTATATCTATAAAATAATTATGTGATATGGATGGCCATGAGTGAGACAATCCTTTCCTTAAACAATGGCCATGTGTGAGACAATCCTTTTTTAATAATGGCCGTGAGTGAGCCAATCCTTTTAGTGAACAATGGCCATGTGTGAGCTAATTCTTTTATAAGAATGGATATGAGTGAGCCAATTCTTTATATAATAGAATGGCCATGAGTGAGTAAATTTTATTTATATGAATAGCCATGAGTGAGGTATTCTCTAGCACCATGACCTGTACCAAGTCGGGCTAGTTTATTAAATAGTTGACTATGTCTCACTTTCAACAATTGTATAATATGTCTCTACATTGTCTCTCATACTTACCAGGAGTTGTGGGTGAAGTCTTGAAGTCCGACTCTCCTTGGACCTTGTATAACACCATTGATGGCCCTTAGTAGGGGGCGTTTGGATTTGGGTGGTACAAGTCAAATCCTCAGGGAACTAGTTAGGGCATAACATGGGATCTATTGTATGTGCTTGAATGTGATGCGTGCATCATAAGCTTGAGCATTGTGTGCCTAAGTATGTGCATAATCATGAGATTGATTATTGATAGATTTAGTTATCTGCGTAGCATATTTCTCTTTATAATGGAATACAAAAATATTAAATGAGTCTACAATTGTATTTGTATGACATAATCGGTAGTTGTCATACATGTTGTTCATATTTTTTCTAAGTGAATACTTGATTTACTGCTCAATCATAGTTATCTGAATTGCACAATTATGATAATATTCTTCCATGCTCATAATATATGGTCAGATCTATTTGGTATAGTGCTACTTTACTTTCTATTCTAATAACAATATATTTGTGATAATAATATTTTTGGTGAAGAGTTATATCTCCCGATGGGACTTTTGTCGCACCCCGTGGGTTCTACAACTTTTTAGGTGGACGTGCATGAGGTAGAAAAGATCGTGTAGGTGAGACAAGACAATAGCAGGAAGAAGACCTAAAATTTTGTGGTGGTGTCCTGTCAGCTATGTCTTGTTATTGATAGATGTCCTACGTGTCCTCCCTATACTCTCAGGTCCTTGGGAGATAATGCGTAAATAATTTTTTAATTCTATCTGAGATTTTATCTAGAACGCCTCGATGTTTAATGTTTCTTTTGTATATGTTTTGATAAAGCAACGGATATCTCATATCCTAGAAAAGATGATGGAACGACATATGTATGAAGTGAACTATGATGTAGATATGTCTCTAGTTCTTTTTGTAAAGATTTCTTGGTAGTGGTTCTCTTGGTAAAAAGGTTTAATTTTTAGCAATTTTCAGTAATCCATTGTTAATGGTTATTTCCACATGATTTTGTATAATCTCGTTGTTGGTGCGATAACAGTTGTTACATTTGTTGGTATCAGAGCTATAGGTTTGCTGAGTCTACAGGGACATAGGACTAAGGTGTTAACTTTGTTTTAGTGTCCTCTAGTATATCTTATGGTGACTTCTACCTATGTAGAAGAAAGGGGAAACCATAAAGATATTTGGAGAACATGATGAACATGTTGTTGAGAGCAATGTTGCTGCACTAGGAGAAGGTGCAAGGGATCATGCAAGAGAAGAATGAGTGCCTGAGAATCCCCAGCCTAATCCAGTCATGATAGAGAACCCTACTTTTTAGGTTCTCTTTAGGAAGTTTATGACGACAATAGAACATATAGCATATCAGATACCTAGGGCACCGGTCCCCGATGTAGAAGCTTCAGGTTCTAGTAAGACCTTTGAACATATACACTGGGTAGTAGCTATAGAATATGTTGAAACAATGGAAAATGCAGGAAGGACTAAAATATGGAAAGAAAGCAAAGTCTGCCACAAGTGTAGGAAGATAGGACATCTGAGGTGGCAATGCCCAAGGAGGGGCAATAAGCTGAGTATTGAGGAAAGGTTTGCTCAATTCTAGGGACAGTTGTTTAGTAGCTCTAAAAAGCGAAAGTTTTTTTTACCTAGTTCAGCAAGTATCTAGTGTACCAACACGATCGTCACTAAGTAAGGGAAGAGGATGGAGTTTACCTCTAGTTGGAGCCTCAAGCTCATTTTCTTAGACAATGATGGGATCGATAAGACCATGGTATGAGAGTACAACATGTTATAGGTGTGGACAGGTTGGGCATACCAGACCATTTTGTCCACAAAGGCACAATGAGGTAATACAACAACCAAGGCAGAATCAGTAAGGTTTACAAGGGCCACAGTTCAATGGAACAAGAGGACGTGGACATGGACATGTGTCTAAAATTGGTTCATCTACTTTAGGAAGTACATGATGAGGGTGACAATAGGAAACAACTAGACTCTATGTGTGGAGTCATCCTGAGACACAAAATGATCCTTAAATGGTAATAGGTCAGATAGAACTTGTACACTCTGACTTATTTTCTCCTTATTCTGCCTGTTAATCATAAGAAAGATAGTTGTTGTTAATTTTGCTTTGAATTAGTTTTATGGTAACATGAGAAAGAGTCACATGTAGAAAACCAGAGATACTAAGTCTTAGAACTTAAAAAAAAATATAAAACAAAAGTGCATACTACCTAATCTCAGTGTTTAAATACCCTAGCCAGATATTCAACTATTGAAGGCAAGGTAAGCTTGGGACTCATAGATTGATATCTTTCTAATTACTCTTATCGGTTAGTCATTTTGATACAATCTAAAGAGTATAATGAAATAGGAAATGTACCACATAAATTCCTACCACATTCTAAATTGTGATAAGATGAAACCTGAGTTAATCTCAAAGCAACTAATGGACAAAAGAAGATGTTTATTATAAGAATATTTCTTAGTCATAAGTAAGATTACTGTTTTGAGATTCCTTTGGTTGGTTTCACAAAAGTTTAATGAAGAGTTAAAAGAGGAAGTACCTTTCTCTTTCTCTTAAGATTTCGGGGACAAAATCCTTATTAGTGATTGATGACTTGTAACACCCCTGACCTAGGTTTTGAGATAACCCTATTTGTTTTGATTAAATTTCATATAATCCTTTAAGGTGTTTCACTAACATGTGATATGCCTACGTTTCAAGTTTGGTCCCATTTGAATAATGTATGTACAATATTTGCATATTTTGTAGCAGAGTACAATTTACCCAAGATAATGGGTTATCTTACAATATGTCACATTTGAGTGTGCCCTTAGTTTTTTATAATCATGAGGAGAGGATGATTATATTGAGAGCCTTGTGGTGAGCTTAAGTTTCAAGCCGAGTCTACATGGATGGTGCTTGTTCTTTGTGAGCTAGTTTTGACGTAAATTGCAAATTACCCAAAGTAAGAGGTTAATATGCAAATTACCATATTTAGAGTGTCACTTCTTTCTCTGAACATCATCAAGAGGAGAGATAAATTATTTGTCACCTTGTTTGAGTCTTGGGTGAGTGAGAGCACTCTTGATGGTGAAAGAACAAAACAATGTTAAGTACCTTGAACCCTAAATAAGGTTGTGTCGGTTTATGAAGTGTATATGGGAGTGCCTATTGGCTTGGAATCCATAGAGGAGGTCTCATATCGGTTTAGAAACTTTTTGGAAGTATTCATATTGGGAAAAACACCTCAATTAGGTGAAGCCTATCGGTCTAGATGTTCCTTGCAAAAGTTGTATCGGTTTGCACATAAAGTGATATTGGGTTGTGATATTTAGTCAAGAAAGATACCCAATGGCCGATATCTCATTTTTAAATTATCCACACGAGTTTTGCATGTCGAGATAATTATGGTTTCATGGTGCCACCATGCATGGATACGTGTCACCTAGTTGCATATGGTGATGACACCTCACATATACTCTCTCTCTTGAAACTCAACTATGTAAGCCCATCTTTTCACAAGCAAGTAAACCTTTTGATTCTTTTACCACCTCTTTCTTGGTGGACGACCCAAGGAGCTCAAGGAGCAAGAGGAAGGTCGAGCATCTTGTCTAAGAAGTGGTGTGATCAAAGTCTTGGACTTTTGATAAGTCATCTTCAACATTGGGAACATGGAGCTTTGAAGTTAGAAGCTCTAGTGTTGATCTTGTGGTGGATTATATAACTCGAACTTAACTCTATTTTTCTCCTTATATCATGAAATACTTGGTTATTCCTTTTTCCATTTCATGTTTCCTTGATTGAATGATGATTCTATGATATCTAATGGATATATGGGGTTGTTTTCCATGAACTAGAGTATTAGTGGACAAAGTGTTGAAGCTTGAAGATGACAAGTCAATGCATACACCAAGTTGTGAGTGGTTGTCATGAATTGTGATGCTTATCCTGACACATCATGTAACAAGTTTTCACACTTGGGAATGCTAGCTCGTCATGACCAGGATGGTATCTCGTGAGTTGATATGTTTTGAGTCCTAAATAGTGACATTTTGGTTGAGTAAGAGGCTAACATGACAATGCCCTAACCCTAACAACCAGTCACACTTAGGGTAGCCCATCACACTTCAAATAGTGTTGCTCATCACACCTTCAAGCAGGGCTAGATTGACATGCCTTGGGGAGGTTAGCCCCTTACAGCCTATTTGGTTCCCTGGATACAGAGAGGGATGGGACTCCTAATCCCGCATGAATCTGATCCTATGTTTGGTTGTGAAAAATTCGCATTAGGATAGGTAATTAGTAGTACTGAAGTCTCCCCGCTCCCAATAAAACATTCTCGACAATCAGCCCGAGCCCCGATACACTTTCGTCGGCGATGCTCCTTCGTGCAAAACCTATGCCACAAACAACGTCTGAGTACCCCTGTGCTTTCCCATTACAGAGTCCTATAACAGTCGCCGCCTGTCTGTGAATCTTGATCACTACACCTATGTCAGCTCCGACGTTGATAGCCCCAAGATCGTCGAGGTTGACCCCAACCATCCCAAGACGTCGGCGTCAAGAACGTGAAGGTCTTCCAGATTCGGAGGCAGAATCCCTGCTTCGGCCGCTGCTGCTTCATGGTGCTCCACTACCACTGACTCATCCATGACACCATTGCCGTCACACTCCTCATCGCTGCCTCACCCGCCACAGATGGCGAGGCTGATCATCCTGATGCTTCTCTACGGCACAAAGCACACCATGATTCTCAGTTGTACCCTTTTCCTCCTTTCTGAATTAGTTGTTTGAACCTATGTAAAAGGGTGCATAAGCTGCAAAAAAGGCAAGTCACCATCCTGAAGCCCTGCCCACTATTTTTTAGCTGATAAGTTACAATTTATCAAAATCATTTGAACTTTGGTACAGATTTGTTCATTTGTATTGCCGCCTGAGTCAATGTCTGTGCTTTTTGGCTTTCTTGATTAAATAATAGATGATACAGCTTATTGTGTCAGTTGAACCTGAAGATGTAGAGACTACCATTCATGAACGAATAGAAGATGACCAAGAAGACAAAGAGGAAAACAATACATTCATGTGTGGTTCCTATGTGCATCCAAACATGAGAAAGGATAACAAAAAACCTATCCTTTACCAATACAACATCCTATCCTAACCATTCACATATCCCATAAAAGTCCTTTCCTGCCAACCAAACACAGCCTTATGCCTAGTATAGTGGTAGTCGACATGTTATGATGGTGACAATTCGACATCAAATGGCAAGTATCAACGCGACACACCAATTTTTAGTGTGGCCAATACACTAGAATGTGCTATGGCCGTCACACGCATGTTTATATGCATAGGGTGATACAAGTCAGATGCCTTAGGGCATCACAAAGGAAAGTGCTTAGGAAGACACAAGTGTCATTTCAGACAAAAGTGTCACGGCCAACACAAGTAAAGAGTGTTTAGGTCGACACAAGTGACAGTGTCTAGGTCGGCACAAGTAAATGTGTCTAGGTTGACACAAGGGATAGTGTGTAGGATCATACACCTAGATGAGTGTAGGCCGACACATGAGGAGTATAATCAAGTTAATACACTATGATGTTGTAATATGGATATACTTTATTAAGTATAGGCCAACACACCCCTAAGAGGGTCAAGTCAATATCATGAGTTAAAGTTGAATTAGTATCCTAATGAGGATGAGAGAGAAACTTATATCACTCATGTTGATAATCAATTAATGATATTTGATTAGCGTAATCAAGTATGATTGAATACTTTTGGTAATGAAAGAAGCTCGTAGATGTGAGGTGTTATGAATTAGGGTTCAATTGTTGAGTATCACCCTAAAAACCCTAATAATCTACAATAGAAAGCCTAACCCTAATCATGAGAGGGTTGTAACTTGATTGAGGGAGTTTTCTTTTATGGCATGGTGTTGATATTTAAAGTGATATCTATTTTCTCATAAGATCTTAACCATGCAAGTGTTTTGAGATAATGAGCACAGCCAACTACGGGCTATGGTGATGCAACATTACATAGATTGCATGGTCCATGTGTTAGCAATGTGAAATACTTGTACAACAAGTTTTATGTTTATATGGGTCTTATGACTTAGAGATGGTTATTGCCTAGTGCGAGGTGAAATGGTTCAATAATGAACTAAGGGGATTGAAACCCCATATCATGTGATAATGATGATGAGATAAGATTCTCAATAGTGTGTTTAAAAGAATGAGATACTAGGTTAATTGTGATAAAGTAACAAATATGTGTTACAATTGCTATGTGATTTCTTGAAGGATGTATTACATTGTTCTTTGTAGCGTTTACTTGTGTGGTATATTTGTAACTTGATTGATGCTAAATGATGTTGTAATACACCTAAGATTGTAGGTTTCCTTGGCCATAGATCCATTCAGTGTTAGAACTTGCTGGATGGTGAAACGAGTTTAACTCGAAATGCATATTTTTGAATATTTGAGGGTACATAGTTAATATTCTTCCTACATCCGTAAAATAATTATGTGATATGGATGGCCATGAATGAGCCAGTCCTTTCCTTAAATAATGGCCATGCGTGAGCCAATCCTTTTATAATAATGTCCATGAGTCAACCAATCCTTTTAGTGAACAATGGCCATGCATGAGCCAATCCTTTTATAAGAATGGCCAAGAGTAAGCCAATTCTTTATATAATAGAATGGCCATGCGTGAGACAATTCTATTTATCTGAATAGCCATGAGTGAGATATTCTCTAGCGCCATGATCTAGACCAAGGTGGGCTAGTTGAGTATATGTCCCTATCAACAGTTGACTAATATGTCTCTACGTTGTCTCTCATACTGACTGGGAGTTGTGGGTGAGGTCTTAGAGTTCGACTCTCCTTGGACCTTGTATGGCACCATTGATAGACCTTAGTAGGGGGCAGTTATATTTGGGTGCTACAATTCAAATCCTTAGGGCATTAGTAAGGGCATAATGCATGATCTATTGTATGTGCTTGAATGTGAGTGTGTGCATCGTAAACGTCAGCATTGTGTGCCTAAGTATGTGCATAATCATGAGATTAATTTTTGAATGATTTAGTAGCATATTTATCTTGAGAATAGAATACAAAAATATTGAATGAAGCTGCAATTGTATTTGTATGACATAATCAGTAGTTTTCATACATGTTGTTCATATTCCTTCTAAGTGATTTCTTGATCTACTGTTCATCATAGTTATTTGAACTGCACAGTTAAGACAATATTATTCCATGCTCATATTATATGGTTAGATCTATTTAGTATAGTGCAACCTTACTTTAGGTTTTAATAATAGTATAATTGTGATAATAATATTGTTGGCAGAGAGTTATATCTCCCGTTGGAACTTTTTTCTCACCTAGTGGGTTCCACAACTTTTTAGGTGGATGTGCACAAGGTAGTAGAGGTCCTATAGATGAGATAGGACAATAGCAGGAAGAAGACCTAAAATTTTGAGGTGGTGTCTTGTCAGCTGTGTCTTATTGTAGATAAAGTCCTATATGTCGTCCCTATACTCTTAGGTCCTTGGGAGATAGTGCATAAAAAGTTTTATATTCAATTTGAGATTTTGGCTAGAACACCCGATGTTTAATGTTGCTTTTGTATATGTTTTGGTAAAGCAACTGATATGTCATATCCTAGCAAAAATGATGGAATGACATATGTATGATGTTAACCATAATGTATATATGGCTCTTGTTCTTTCTATAAAGAATTTCCTAGTTGTGTATCTCTTGGTAAAAAGGTTTTAATTTTTTGTTATTTCTAGTAATCCACTGTTAATAGTTATTTCTGTGTGATTTTGTGTATTCTCGTTGTTGTTGTGATAACAGGTGTTACACCAAATTCACTAATGAACTTCTTGATCTGTACTTATTACTTTTCGGCACTAGAGGAAGAAATATACTTGGTATGTATTGTACATCAGCCATGTTTGCCTACTTATAACTTTTCAAACTTACAACTTCACCGTTTATGCAACATCCATATGCAAATTGCAAATCTATAATCATTGTTGTCAATTTGGAAGCTTGCTAAAGTTAACCTTACAACTAATTCTTCATCACCTTCAAAAATTAGGAATGGATCCATGGTTCTTTTCAAGTATTTAGCGATGTTCTTTAGAGATATCTAGTGACCATCATCTAGATCTGACCAATACCTGCTTGTAATGTTCAAAGCATATGAGACATCTTGGCTTTTACAAATCATTGTATACATGATAGATCCAATTTTTGAGGTATATAGAATCTTACTCATGTGTGCCCATTATTCCAAAGAGATGGGATGTTAATCCCTATAGAGACTTATTCATTACGATATGGGTAAGTTTCCTCTCTAAGAATCTTTCATGCCAAACCTCCTTAGCACTTTTTCAATGTATGTACTTTGTCTTAGTGCAAGAAGCTTTCTAGATATATGTATATATATCTTGACTCCTAGAATATAAGATGATTCACCTAAGTCCTTTATTTAGAATGTATTTCCCAACCATGTTATGACCTTTTCTATAGTAGGTATGTCATTTTCCATCAATAGTAGGCAATCACATACAAAAAGAAATATACAATCATGCTCCCACTAACCTTGTTGTATATACAAGGTTCATGTTCATTTTGGAAACATACAAATTTTTTGATTGTCTCCTCAAAATGAAGATTCCAACTATGAGATGCTTGCTTCAATCAATAGATTGACCTTTGTAGCTTACACACTTTATTGGACCCATTTGGAGTGATAAAACCTTCGAGCTATGACATGTACACATTAACTACATTTTTTTTGATAAAGGGCGCCTACCATTTCTATTCCAGCCTCTTTCGAGGCAAATACAACAATATTGTCATCAAAGACCTCAGTTAGTAACTGAGGGCTGTCTACATGGTAGGCTACGGAAGCCAAGGCATGGGCTAAGTGATTACCTTGCCTCTGAACAAAACAAAACTGATAAGAGTTACAAGCTTGTACCAACGTAAGTATGCGGCACACCACTTGGTCTTCATATCCCCTTCCCCATCCTCCTTTCTTCACTGCTTATACCAAAAGAGAGTTGTCCGTCTCAACAATGATGTTAGTGAAGCCCAAGCCCATAGCCACCTTCAAGCCTTCCAGAGCCGCTATTCCCTCTACTCAAAGCACTGAGAAAGCATGATCTAGTCGGCGTTGATAGGTCATCATGATCATCCCATGAATATCTCACATCACCTCCCTGTACCCACCTTCTCCTCCTTCACTGACACTGGCATCCATGTTGAGTATTAGTTCTCCCTGTACTGGTTTTACCCACCCATTTGCTGCATACCGTGCACTTTGTTGGCCTGCTCCATTGACACCCTTTGTGTTCTCTGCATGGTCTTCCACCATGGTAAGGAAATTGGCCGCAAGTACAGATATGAACGGTGGCTTTGGCTCAAAAAGGTGTTTGTTCTTTGCTGTCCATGCCACCCATAAGAGGGTAGCGCCTTCATTTTTCCTTGGGTTGTCATCACTATGCAACATTCCCTTGATGAAGCCTCGTATATCCATGCCATCCATATACCCCCACCTTTCCATAGAACCTGCCGCCCATACCCTCCTTGTCGTGCTGCACGTCAGTAGTGCATGTGTGAGGTCTTCTTGTTTCCTCTTTCCCCTCTGGCACTTATCCTCTTGAACTACCTGCTTTATGAAAAAGCCCCTGTTTGGTTGAAATAAAGTCCTTTAATTTGGGTGGCCAACATTATGTCCACACTCTCCTTCACTCCTCCCTACCGATATCATCCGTAAGATCATATCTCGTCTAGATCAAATTTTATGCACTGCGTATCGTGAAGTGACCATTCCATTCCTTGTCCCATCATAGTGAGTCCCCTTCCCCCGTACCATATATAGGGATGGCATGGATCATATCCCCAATATGGGGTGGGAAACAATCTGTTAATGCCATGTTGTCCCACTATCCCATCTCCTGATTCACCAGGTGGCTCACTGTATTGTACTCCTCTGGCCCTTATATGAGGTAGTGCTGCACCGGACCCCCCAATTATGGGATCCACCTGTCTCTGTATATGTCTATTGTTCTTCCATCTCCCACTCTCCACATAAATCTGGGTTTGTTCAGCTGTATTGCCCCCCATATGCTCCTCCTTGTGTAGCTAGGCACCCCACCAATATTGGCATGCTTGACTAAATTATTCTTGTAGTACTTCCCCATTAGAATCTGGGCCGCAAGCTAACTCTCATTTGTTGCCAAGTGCCTCCCTTGCTTGGCTAGTAGTGCTTAATTGAACACCTTGAGATCTCTAAATCCCATGTCTCCATTCTCCTTTGGTCTACACAACCTTTCATAGCTCATCCAATGAATTTTCCTCTCACACTATTTGGACCCCCACCAAAACTGAGCAATCATGGAGTGAATATCCTCAACTATTCCATCTGGCAGATTGAAAATGCTCATCAAGTATGTTGGTATCACTTGGATCACAAACTTGATAAGGACTTCCTTCCCTAGCTTACACAGTAGTTGTTCCTTCCACCCCTACAGTTTCTTCCACACCCTATCTTTGATGGAAATAAACATGAGCTTCATTGACCGCCCTACCATCGTGGAAAGCCCCAAATATTACTTGTGCATGTCCACCTCTTTGACATTCAACATCTCTTCGATAGTGTCTCTTCTTTGTTCTGGAACATGCGTGCTAAAGGAAACCTCCATCTTTTGAAAGTTGATTTTCTATCTGGATGCCCTCTCGTATTGGCTGAAAATATCAGCTAGGATGGAGCATTCTTCAGAGGTGGCCCTTGAGAACACTATGCTATCATCTGCAAGCAAGATTTGTGACACTCTTGGTGTGTTCTTGCACACCTTATCCCCATGTATTTTGTTTCCCTATGCCGCAATGTTAAGAGAGAAAGAGAGAGCATCATCACAAAAAAGAAAGAGATAGGGAGAGATTGTGTCACCTTGGCGAAGCCCTCATGAAGGTCTTGTAGATCCCCTCCTCATGCCATTAATGATGAACTTGTGGGACACATCGGTAACGCATTCACTCACCTTGGTTCTTCAAAGCGTCGGTAAACCCATCCTTTCCATGACTTTGTCTAAAAATTCCCACTCCACCCTGTTATATGCCTTTCTCATGTCAAGTTTGAGTGTCATCATTCCTTCTTTGCCTTTTCTCCTTTTTCTCTTTGTATGAAACATTTCATATGCCACCAGAGCATTATCAGTGATCGTCCTCCCTCCCTGAAAAGCACTTTGTTTCACAAAAATCATCTTTTCCAATAGGGTTTTAATTCTATTTGCCATCACCTTTGTAACAATCTTATACAACACATTGCATAAATTGATGGGGCGGAACTCTTTGATGTGGGTTGGGTTGGAAGTTTTGGGAATCAAGACTATGTCTGTCCCATTTATATCCTCTAAACTGACTTTCTCCTTCCACCAAGACACAAAAATTTCAACATGCTATGCTTGATAGTGTCCCAGAACTTTTAGTAGAAAACAACCTTCATTCCATCTGGTCCCATTGCTTTGTTTGGATGCATTTATTGGACAACCTATAACACCTCTCCTTGTGTTGTCTCACAGACTAGCTCAACACTTTCCTCCCCTATTAGAATTCCTCCCATCCCTTTCAAAAAGTCATCAACCCCTACCGAGTTGGCAGTGCTAAAAAGAGATGTAAAGAAAGACATAATGATCTTTTCCACCTCCTCAGGATCTGTCTGCCAACTTCCATCCTCCCTAATATTCCAAAAGATAGCGTTCCTTCTTTTCCTCTATCTTGCCTTATGATGAAAGTACTACGTGTTCCTGTCTCTATCCCTAATCTCGTTTGGATTTGCTCTCGCATGATAGAAACTCCCCTCCTTCCTTTGTAATTCTTGTAGCTCCTTGGATAGTTCAGTGCACTACTCTATCATATCCTATGAAGGGGGTCAGTTCTATGCTTTCATCAGATTCTTCTCAGCATGTCTAATCTTTTTCTTTATATCCCCAAACATGTTGGTTGCCCATACACTCAACCTTGTAGCGCATGCTTCTATCTATCTCTGGAGGCCCATGTGCTGATTTTCTCCCCAAGCCATCTCCACTACCATTTTGCAGTCTGGGAAAGATAACGAAAGATTCTCAAATATGAACTTTTTCTATCTTTTCTCTCTCTGCCTGCTCCTTTCATCCCAATGAAAGATTTGTCCATGATCTGAGTTGCTGATAGGAAATTTTTTTACTATCCTTACATTGAAGATGTCACACCATCTCTTGTCTGCCATAAATTGATCGATCCTCTCCCTAATCAGATTATCTACTAGTAAGCCTCTTTTCCATGTGAACTTATTTCTCGAGTATCCCAGATCAATCATCTGACAGTTGTCAATCGCCTCTCCGAAATTTCTCATCTACTACTCACTCTGGGGTTGACCCCTCTATTTCTCTTCATCTGCTATTATCTTGTTAAAGTCTCCACCAAACACTTTGGGCCAGTCTGACTGTCTGCAAAGGTCTTCCATCATCTTCTAGGTGTTCCCCCTATCTTTTACTACTTCCCGTCCATAAATGCCCATAGAGTAGAAACTCTCTTCCCTTCCATCCTCCCCTACCTCCATGCATATGTGATGATCTGAGAAGGATTTCACATTCACACTGTTTCCTCTCCACCATAAACCCAAAGCACCCGCCCTCCCCCTGCTATCTAATCCTATAACACTTTCAAACCAACACCTTCTCTGTACCTCTGATTGGTCAACACTTTTACACATAGTATCCATTACAAAACTATGTCGAGCATCTCCCTCCAACACCTCCTCTTGAGGGAGTTCACCATCCCAGGGTGGCCCAGACTCTAGACATTCTAGCATAGGATCTTCATTGTCCTTCATGGGTCTGGGAGAGCCTAGTACCTACTACTTACATGTCTATGACAACCCTTTGTCCAAATTTCTTTGTTTTCTTACTCTCCCTCGTATGTGCTGCTTCCTCGTAGACCTACTCCTCCTGCTCCTTACCTATGCATCTTCCACGTTTGGATCCTGACCCACCCTTAGTTTCAGATTGTCTACTCTCTTTCCCTTCCCATTTCCTCTCAAGTCTTGTAACTCATTTCAGCTTCGTTCCCTTCCTTCCTTTTTGCTTACCTCCCTATCCACCCACACCTTCATGGAACTGAGGGAATACGTCAAAAAGTAGACACGCCAATGGCACCTTCTTCCCATCCTCCTCAGCACCTGATACCACATTAGTTTGAACCACCATCGCAGGTGTCCCACCACACTCCCCTGCCTTCGGATTAAATGTCGCTGACCATGTGCCTTGTGCCTCCACTTGCCTACCCCCCCACAATATCCCCCTATGCATGTGTTCCTGTCCACCTATCTTTCTCCTTAAGATTATCCTCCGTTCTTGGCCTCCCATATGCAGCTGTGTCTTTCTCTCTGAACAATTCATTGAGTCATTCCATTGAAGCTAAAAACACTAACTCTGCCTCCTCTTCCCCAACTGTGGTGGATTTATGGTTTACTTCCCCACCTATATCTCCCGTTTCTAAGCCTCTATCCGACCCTCCTTGAGACGATAAAGTTTTAGAGATAAACTTAAATCCTTTGACGTACTCTCACGACCAAAGGGCTTCTCCTTTATCAGGATGGCTCATCTCTTCACTGGTGAAGCCTTGATCCACGGCCACCATAGCCTCAGTTTTAGAGCTTCCTCATCTACATAATCCTCATTACAGTCCTTGTCAAGGTGTCCCATGACCACATAAGTAGCAAAAAGATGGGAGTTGTTCATAATGAATCTCAATTGTGACGATGTTCCTGATGTTATCTCTTATTTTTTATTTTTGACAGATTAGTTTGGTGATATCTATCTCCACCCTCACCCTGTAAGAGGCATCCCACCTAGGACTTTGCAATCCACCTCTATGACCCTTCCTACCTTGCTTGAAACTACCGAGATGACCTCCTATGACCTATACCCAAATGGAAAATTATGTAACCTGATCCAGAAAAATCTATGCGTGATCTTCACTTCTGTCAGAATATCTTTTGGCTTCATGTCCTTGACCATGAGCAGATGCTTATCAAAATTACATGGTCCGTCTGAGATCACCTTCTCCTTATCCCTCCAATGAAGGAACTGGATAATGGACAAATTGTTTTCTATATGCTGAAAACTAGCCTCCTTCTTCAGTGCCTAAGCATTTAACAAAGTCCTCCTTAGTGCCGAGAAGTTGTAGGGGTGTCTCGTGACCATCCTTCCTACGGGGGGGCAGTTTGAGGTGTTCCATTTCTGCTTTGATTTCTGTCGTGTTGAAGTCAAGCACATCATTCTCCTCTTCATCCTGTACCGTGAGCGTTGGGTACCTGTCCACAAGATCATCCTCCATGGCGATGGAGGGAACCTACAAGAGCTAAGAGGGAATCACCTTGGTTTCCCAACTACAAGATCTAGAACACTATCATTAAGGAATGTAGTTTTAATGCCCAATTTCTAAAACCTAGAGTCATGATAATCTATAATGGCAAGCACAATCCTAATGGATTTAACCATGGCAAATGGTTAAAAAGTTTCATCATAGTCAATACATTGAACTTGTTTGAAATCTTTTTCAACCAAACTACCTTTTTAGGTTTTTACATTACCATCCATGTCGGTCTTCTTCTCTAAGACCCATTTGCACCCTATGTGTTTTACCCCTTTAGGTGGATCCACCAAGGTTCATATCTTTTTGGTAAACATGGAGTCTGTCTGAGTTCTCATGACCTTATGACATTCCTTAGAATCTGGTCCCTCATTAGCCTCATTCTATGTATTTGGCTCATCATCTTCAATGAACAACACATCATCTTCTCGACTCATGACAAATCCATATCTCTATGACTCAAGACATACCATACTAGACCTTTGAGGTTCCTATGTTATGATAGGGACTTGAGGTTCCAAAACAGTTTGTGGTTCCTATAGTTCCATATCTACCTTCATAGGATCTATGTTATCGTGTTCTTGAATTTCTTCATGTTCTATTTCCTCCCTCTGGTTCCTCTTGAAATACAATCCCTTTCAAGAAATATAACAATTTTTGCAACAAACGCTTTCTTGTCATATTGAATATAGAAGTCATAACCCTTAGTTTCCTTAGGGTATCCAAAATAGATACATTTATCTGATTCTGAACCAAGCTATTCATAGAACAACTTCTTGACTTAATCTTCATAAGCCCAAACTTTCATGAAAGACATGGTAGGACTCTTTCCATTCCATATCTTATATAGTGTCTTTTCACCGGATTTGAAATGTACTCAGTTAAGTGCAGAAGTTTCAACAAAATATCCCCAAAAGGAAAGTGAAAGATTAGACTGACTCATCATTGATCTTACCATATCCAATAGGGTACAATTCCTTCTTTTTCATACACCATCATGTTGAGGTGTTCTATGTGGAGTCCATTGTGATTCAATACCACAATCACTCAAAAGGATCTCAAACTCTTGGCTTAAGTGTTCACTAGCTTGATTTTATTGAAGTGCTAAAATTATTTTCCCAAGTTGATTCTATACTTCATTCATGAATTACTTGACTTTTCAAAGCATTCTAACTTTTGTTTCACAAGATAGACATATACAAACGTATTGAATGCATTGGTAAAAATGATGAAGTACTAATATCCACCTCTATCACGTGCTAAACGTCCCACACACATTCAGTATCCATGAGTCTTATTAGGTCTTTCTAACTCTCACTATTTCTAATGAATGGAGCTTTTTTCATATTTCCTAATAAATAAGATTTACATGTCTCTATTGATTCAAAATAAAAATATCCTAGATTCCATCTTTATGAAGTCTACAAATGTGCTTCTCATTTATGTGCCATAAACAACAATGCCAAAGATAATTTTTGTTTGATTGATTGAGTTTTAACTTCTTAGTCTTTATGTTGTATACATTTGACCCAAGATCTAATAAATAAAGATAATAAGTACCAATAAATATCTCATCTTTAGATATTAGAAAGTTAAAAAGGATATTGTAATGATCCCACCTCATGGTAACCCCCAATTAAGGGAGACCAAAAGGTTAGAGCCGTTATCCTAATTAACAGGATCAAAGTTCGACAAATAATCAATAATAATTATCAAATTCTACCAACTAAACTGAAAGGTTGTAATAAAATTAAACTTTGCATGCCTTTTTAAATAACTTGGATATCTACTTCTATCCACATTTGGAGTCTATTCTAACTAATCCTCCTTGTACTTTAATTCTTATTTAATTCCTAATATGCCACTTTACTGTTTGTCCTTTTCAATCTTGCACCTAAAATGTCGACAAACAAAACGTCGGTCAGCATATCAAAATATGTCAGTATGTGGAGACAACCAAAATATCACAAATACGGATAACAATCTAATTATCACAATTAAGGTAATTAACAAGCCAATTTACATTTCAATGTGTCATTCTCCACCGCTTTTTCCCTAGGCCTGGAATACCCCCTCTAGGGTTTCTCTTTTGCCATTGGCTTAAGGCCACCTTCTCAATCCCAAGCTTGGTGATTGGGGTCACCCTTCATGGTGCCCTTTAGTCATGCAATATCATAGGCCACCTTCTCAGTCTCGAGCTTGGTGCCTGGGGTCACCACTCATGGTGCCCATAGGTCTTCCCTCCTGGGCTTGACCTTTTTGCATCATCCATCAGGGTGGCATGTAGGTGCGAGAATACACACTTATACTATTATTGTGATAATCATAGTGACTTTATGATTTGCAAGTATGAACACCCAAACTGATAAGTTGCATTCAATGCGATGAATCATCCGGGAAACCCTTCGGGAAACTAATGTGATTAACCATAATTAACCACATACCTATTAGGATGACTTGAGACATAATTAATCCAATCAATGCAAGAAATCCAATAGGCAAGCAAGCACACAAAGAGATCCTGAAATATGCATACAATTTCCTATCATTGATCATGCCATCAATATCTATTAAACCTAACTCGCTTCCTAGGGTTTCTAGTCCACTTTTAGGGTTTCCATTGCAATTAGGGTTTCATTTCATTTTTAAAATTTTAAACCCTAACTTTATACAATTACTCACAAACCCTAATTATCTCACCTATTCTTCATGAAAGATATTAAGGTTACCTTTTAACAACATATAACCTTAATTTCGAATTAAAGGCACAATTATCCATCAATTAAGTCCATTAAGCATCTTTACATTAAAACTACCATTTTTGTCTTTTTAAATCATGACAAGATCATTAAGCCCAATTATCATCTTTGGTTCCTTCCGGATTAACAACTCATAGTTCATTATGATCTAATTCACATACGAACTCTATTTATCATTAATTCCACCTTTATCCATTAGAAAACCCTAATTTCCATGTTAAGGGTATTTATCCACAATTATGAACCTTTATACTCAAAATAGCTTAGAACTATCATATCTCAACTTTAACAATAAAATTGAACAATTAAAGCCATTAAGAGTCACATTTACTAACATTAGGGTTTCAAGGCCCATTAAAGCTCGTTCATGTACATGAAACTCTAAATTAAACCAATTACATGCAAAGTTCATCCTTTTTGTTCTTAATGTACCTTTTTACAATTACCAGGTTAACATCAACTTTATTCAACCATTAAACCCTACTAAATACATTAATCATCTCAAAATAGGGTTTCTTAATCATTAACGCATTAAAGTTGATAACCTCCATTACTTTTCGAATTGCAATCAGAAAAAGGCTTCAATTATATTTTTATTGCATTCTTAGTGTTCTTCTGAGAAAAATTCATATATTATGCGCCTTCATCCGAGCTACCATTATTTAGATATGAATTTTGCAAGAATTTACTTACTTGAGCCAATGGTAGGCTCCCACGTCACCCTTTCCCTTGGAATGCGGCTTGCTTGGAAACATAACGGATTGACCTTTCTTCCCTCCCTAAAGTGGTCGACACTTCAGCCCATGGAGGGGTATTTCTATCCAATGGCCACCCGTGCTTTTTCAACTTCATGCAGCCCTACTGCGTCACCCTAGCCGCGGTTGAGGTGGCTTCTCCTCCTCCTCCTAGACCCGAAGGGCACTGGAGACTGCCACCCTGCCTCCGACACCCTCCATCCCGCCCTCCCAAGCTTCGAGCCATGGACCGGATGGCCGGGTGAAGGGGCACTGGACCTGTGACCCGCAGCCGTAATGAAGGCCTGCTGCAGGTATATGTGTGAGGTCGAGAACTCATGGATGATAGTTGATCCTCCTCAGGTCACTAGGGAACACCAAACCTTCTTCAAGATGACTCCACGGCTCCCCGTTGTTCCAGGGAAAGCACCAACCACGTGGCTAGGGTTTGCATCGAAGAAGAAGATGGGGAAGAGAGAGAGAAACATGTGGGTTATCCTTTGGGCTCGACCATGGGCTCTACCCTTATATAGGGGAGGGTATCCATGCCCCAGCATACTTGCCCACGAAGAAACAGAGTCCTTTCCCAATGGGAATCCAATTCCTTTATTGAGAAGCAACCTTCTCTCTCCTAATTATCCTTTTAAAAAACACCATGTTCATGGAGAAATTAGGAATTCGAAAATCCTCTCTCTTATTCTCTTTGTACTTGCCCTTTTAATCCATTGGCACACATTTCTATTTTCTTTTAGTAGAAAATACCTCCTTTTTAACAATACTATAAAATTCATTAATTATGTATCACGTTATCCTCTTATTTTGTATTATTGGTATTTTCTCTTTCTTTTTCTCCATTGGGGCTCCTTGGACCTCAAGAAACTCTAATATTTCAAAATCCTTTTTAGTGGATACTCATTATCCTTCTAGATGCATCTATATCAATTATTTCTCATTATCCTTTTTATTTCTTTATTAAAATATCTCTTTTGAGGATTTCTCTTTATCTCTCTTTTTATTTTCCTTATTGGAATTCCTTCTAATATTAGAAACCTCATGGATACGAAAATCTACCAAGAATAACTCAATTATACCTCTTTCCACTTATTTTCCACATTTTATCATTATTTTCAATTTCTTTCTTAATAAAGAAATATTTAGTTGCTCTTTTCTTTTCTTATTGCATTATCTTTGCAACTCTAGACTCCTTGGAACACAAGGAACCCAAGAGGGACGAAGTCCACCTTTGGATTATATTCTTTTGCCTTCTAGAGGCTTCTACATCTTTCTTTTCTCGATTTCTTATTAATAATGGAGTTTCCTTTGTCTTTTCCTTGTTATTGGGCCCAATAGCCAATAAAGCCCACAAAACAACCAAAAAGGCTATTGCAAACGAATTCTATTTATTCAAAACAAATTATATCATTATTTGTTCAAATATCATTAATAGGAGAAATTACATTTCTCACCAAAAGAATCCAAAAATTGGGGTTGCAACATCCTTCCCCTCTTATAGGAATTTTGCCCCCAAAATTCCACCAGGCACACAAACAAACCGGATAAGCCTTTCTTATGATCATCATGGCTCCCATGTGGCCTCACCCTTTCCATGGTGCTTCCTAAGAACCTTCATCATCTCATGTTCTTGCATCTGAGTTCTTTCTCACCTTGGTATATCGTACCCTCATAGATGACTTAGGACATTTTAGCCTCTCATAAAGCTGAATAGGTTCAGGGCTCAACACATGGCTTGGGTACCTCACATAGTGCTCTAGATCAGACTCACGGAACACATTATTCATCATGTTATCCTGAGGGGTAAGGCTAAACACAACCATCTCCACCATTCCATCTCAAATGGACCATGCAGCTGGGACTCAACTCTCTTAGCTATAACTTAGAGGGGTCAGATTTTCACATCACTTACTCTCCCACAGTGAACTGTATGTCAGTCTACTTTGCATCAGCTCACGACTCATGTCACCCCTAGGCTCTCTTTTAGCCATTGCATGATCAAAGTGACTTCATCTGCACACACTGTGGTCCTTTTCTTGACCTTCGTGAGGTCCCTTCACCAACATCATCTTAATGAAGTGGTGACCGAAACAACCTCCTTTATAGATCTTCTTTACATCCTGATACTAGCTACGGTGGTTATCATCACATCTTACATAGGACAAGAACTGTCTCTACGTATCACCCTGAACAAGCACACATGCTCTCATCAGACCCTCTAGTCTGGATCATACTAACCATTAGTTAGGGGTGATAAATTGTACTAATATCGAGTTCTCCATGTATCTACTCCCACCTTATGGAAGTGGATCTTTAGGTTATACTCAAGAACTTTTAAACTCGCATCATGGTGTAGTTGAACCATCTCTTTCTCATATGTAGTTCAACCGGATCCGTCCCTTGAAAGTATTCTTTCTTCCTCATGTCATCTAGGTAAGGCGATCTACCATAACCCATATTTCATCTTGACCTTCTTTGGTGTAGGGGAGACTTACCACAACATCCATAGTGATGAACTCCCATTCCCTCTCGGGGACTCTTTATCAAAACACTGGGTTACTGGTGTTCGTCCTTCACCTCCTATCATGCATGGCAACATACCACATGCAACTTCATCTTAGGCATTCAAAGTACTAATGTCACCTACTATCTTAGTAGTACCACGGTGTATGCTGCTCTTAAAAACATGATCTCAAGTTGGAATCCTCGAAAACCCTAAACCACTCTAGTCGGGGTTTCATCACCTTCCTTTCCAGAGAAGTGCATCTGAGGTTCTACAATCATCCTTTTATTGCATCAAGGCCTAGGCTGGCTAACCAAACCACTACTAACTTATTCAATAGATCTCGTTACATCTGAGTGTTAGCTCAAACAACTCTCCTTTTTCAAACTTAGGGTTAACCTAACAACCTCTTCTAGCCTCTAGCTAACTAGGTAGCTGCATCTCAACCACTTCACATCCTTATGTGTAAGGAAAAGTTGAAAATAATCACCTCCATGTATTCTACTTATCCTCTCATCTCAAACTCTAAGTTTATCTTCATCAAGTAAACCCAGAGCTCATCTTCTTGGTTTTTGAACTCAACCTTATATAACTCATAGCTCATGATACAAACATCCTCATAAGATGACTACCTTATTTCTCTTAGTGTTAGTAAACCATCCATGTATCGTTCACTCCACAAGGGTAAGTTATCATCTATGTCCTCATACCTCTTAGCAACATTCCAACTCACTTCATCTTTTATCCTTGGTGTATGGCATGCGTACTGTCTCATCTCTCACTCCCATAACAAGAGGAAATAAGCATTTGGCTTCAGTCCAAATACAAAGTTCTTCCTATTCCAAGAGTAGAGATGGTAAATCCCAGCTTTCCACTACACCTTCAAATCTAAGTTGAAACATGCAACTTATGTCTCAACATCACAATCATCTTGATATCAAAGTTACTTCCATGTAAAACTGGTCTCGAACCTACTTGGTCACCACACAATCCTTGGTCCTCTCCTCTAGGTTTGTAGGGTGTCGACATTTTTGGGGTCATCCTTCTTCCCTTATGCATCCAGAGAGTACCCTCCTCATCTGCCCTTTGGGTCCCATGAGTTCATGAAGGTGATCAATCTCCTAACCCATGTCCCTCAGATAATGATAGTTGTTACCTCCCGAACCTATGGTCATGTGCAACTAGGGAATATGGAAACTCCTACTTTCATCAGTCTTATCCCTACCTGACCCTAGGATAGACTTAGGATTCTATTATAGTACATGTCCAACTTAGAACCTTACCCAGGCCTTCATCATCTCTTTCTGCATTCATGGGCTGACTTTCATCCCTTCACAGGGGTCATGGCGACCTACCTACCTTGGTTAGGCCCCATACCGATTACCTCCTTGGTAACACATCCACATGCACTTAGAGATGGTTATCTATGGGTCTACAGGTTCATTCTCATACCATGTACTTTCCACTTAGCTTCTCAAGATCCTATGAGACCTCTTTAGGTTACCTTAAAACCAACAAAACTTGTATACACCCTACAAAAGGGTCCCTCTCCCAAGATGGGAGGAAACTATCTCTTGATAGCAACAAAGATCACAAACATTGTTATGTCTAGGGTTTACATCCACATGAGCATGCTTAACCCTAGCAAGCTACAAGAAGACCACCTACTAAACCATGCTAGGTCATACCTGTTCTCATCCTTCAACATTGGACCAAGAACAAACCTTCCCATGTCACCAACTTAGTTGTGAGGTTTTCATCAAACATACCTTAAACTTAAGGGGTTTTCCTCTATACTTGAGGAGTACCATGCTCGAATCTATAAAAACTCAAACCTCATCATGAGCATCAGGTAAACCACTTCCCCTCTTAGGCCTAGGAACCTTAGGTTCACGTTTTGGGTGTCCAACTACATGCTCAACTTTTTTAACCACGAACCAAACATGTACAAGGGTATGACATGCACTTCCCATGATACTTCTACTTGAACAACACTTTAGGGTGGAGTCCTCCTCAAGGACAACCAACTAGGTATAAGGCCTCACTACTGGTCACTTAAACCTCCTCCGGGTCTAAGGAACTCTTCTTCTATCCCTAGAAGGTAAGCACCCATATCATCTGCACATAGGTACTAGCAACCTCATCCTCTCTCTAGGGTTTGGTTCCTATAAAGACAACCAAGATACCATTAGCATCCAAGGATCAAGCAATGAGGCAACCTCTATCATCCACTTAGGTCGCATCATCGTCAACTCCCACTATTCTTCATATCTGGGAGTCTAGGCTTCCAACCTTCTTGCTTGGGTCCTACTCTCTCTTTCCAGAGCTAACCCTACAACCAAACTTACTAATAGAGGTTCTTTCTTCATGAAGGATCAAGCTCACAAGAATACCCCTACATGGGTGAAACTTATGTTTGCTCAAGATTATCCATAGCCTTTTATGCTTATCTCATAAGCTATCCATCATACTCTCCTAGCCAGGGTTTCAACCTTACAGCCGCACTACTGACGTACTCTGGGTGCATGCTATGCCCTATTCGCATAAGCCCATAGGGTTTCTATAGGTTATTTAGTAACCTCATCATTGAAGGATCTATCATTCACTCTAACATGCATGACCCTTCCTAGGGTTGGGTCGCCAAGGCACTAGGTCCTCCAACCTCACATGTCTCATATCGTCATGGGTATCAAACTAAAAAGCATGTCCACTCACACACATGATCTACCATGACATCTAGCTCATCGTGTCATCTCTCTCTCTCTAACCTTCACTTAGGGTTAGGGTTAGCATCATCCTCAGAGGATGTGCCAGGTCTCTACTTTATTGGAAATCTCTTCCTCCAAGACTAACTCTCTCTACTCATCCTCCTGATAAGAAGGTCTAGCATTAGGTCTCTCCTGAGGGCATGACAACTCATGTCATATGACCTAAGCATGCAACTATTCTTTAGTTTACGCTTAAGCTATTAATCTTATGTCCATGACATGTTATTTACACGCTTTTCATTAATTTGGTGGAGGATTCCTTAAACCTTATCAAATTTACCCATATCTTAAGAGGGTGAGGAAAAGAGAGAAAAAGCCCTAATCCTTAGAATCCTTAACAACATTTGAGTTGAGAAGGGATGAACAAGATGAGAGAGTCCTAAAGGTATCTTATTTCAAGTCAAATCTTGAGACATTGGCCAGACAGTCACACTAATTCGAGACTCCTTGTATTCTGACTAGCGATGTAGAGGAAAATCGTGCCAACCCCTAGACGTGATCATTTTCTAGACACCTATGTCTTTCAGAAAATCCTCTAATAACACCCTTGGGTTCTACATAGTTTGTAAAATATAATAATTATTAAAGATTAAATGAGGAACATACACTCTGATACTAAATGTAACGACCCCGCCTCCTGGTAACCCCCAATTAAGGGAGACTAAAAGGTTAGAGCCGTTATCCCAATTAACAAGATCAAAGGTTCGACAAATAATCAATAATAATTATCAAATTCTACAAACTAAACTGAAAGGCTGTAATAAAATTAAACTTTCCATAGCTTTTTCAATAACTTGGATATCTACTTCTATCCACATCTGGAGTCTATTCTAACTAATCCTCCATGTAGTTTAATTCTTATTTAATTCCACATATGCCACTTTACTGTTCGTCCTTTTCAATTTTGCACCGAAAACGCTGACAAACAAAACACCAGTCAGCATATCGAAATATGCCGGTATGTGGAGACAACCAAAATATCACAAATATGGATAAAAATCTAATTATCACAATCAAGGTAATTAACAAACCAATTTACGTTTTCAATATGTCATTCTCCACTTCTTTTTCCCTAGCCCTGGAATACCCCCTCTAGGGTTTCTCTTTTCCCATTGACTTAAGGCCACCTTCTCAGTCCCGAGCTTGGTGCCTGGGGTCACCCTTCATGGTGCCCTTTAGTCATGCAATATCATAGTCCACCTTCTCAATCCTGAGCTTAGTGCTTGGGGTCATCATTCATGGTGCCTATGGGTCTTCCCTCCTGGGCTTGACCTTTTTACATCATCCATCAGGGTGGCATGTAGGTGCCATAATACACACTTATACTATTATTGTGATAATCATAGTGACTTTATTATTTACAAGTATGAACATCCAAACTGATAAGTTGCATTCAATGTGATGAATCATTTGGGAAACCTATCGGGAAACTAATGCGATTAACCATAATTAACCACATACCTGTCAGGCTGACTTGAGACAGAATTAATCCAATCAATGCAAGAAATCCAATAGGCAAGCAAGCACACAAAGAGATCCTAAAATATCCATACAATTTCCTATCATTGATCATGCCATCAAGATCTATTAAACCTAACTCACTTCTTAGGGTTTCTAGTCCACTTTTAGGGTTTCCATTGCAATTAGGGTTTCATTTCATTTTTACTATTTTAAATCCAAACTTTATACAATTACTCACAAACCCTAATTATCTCACCTATTCTTCACGAAAGATATTAAGGTTACCCTTTAACAACATATAATCTTAATTTCAGATTAAAGGCACAATTATCCATCAATTAAGTGCATTAAGTCTCTTTACATTAAAACTACCATTTTTGTCTTTTTAATTCATGACAAGATCATTAAGCCCAATTATCATCTTTGGTTCCTTCCGGATTAACAACTCATAGTTCATTATGATCCAATTCACATACAAACTCTATTTATCATTAATTCCACCTTTATTCATTAGAAAATCCTAATTTCCATATTTAGGGTATTTATCCACAATTAGGAACCTTTATACTCAAAATAGCTTAGAACTATCATATCTCAACTTTAACCATGAAATTGAACAGTTAAAGCCATTAATAGTCACATTTACTAACATTAGGGTTTCAGGGCCCATTAAAGCTCGTTCATGTACATGAAACTCTAAATTAAACTAATTACGTGCTAATTTCATCCTTTTTGTTCTTAATGTACATTTTTACAATTACCATGTTAATATCAACTTTAATCATCCATTAAACCCTACCAAATACATTAATCATCTCAAAATAGGATTTCTTAATCATTAACACATTAAAGTTGATAACTTCCACTACTTTTCGAATTGCAATCTGAAAAAGGCTTGAATTATATTTTGATTGCATTCCTCATGTTCTTCTGAGAAAAATTCATATATTATGTGCATTCATCCCAGCTACCATTAATTAGATATGAATTTTGCAAGAATTTATTTACTTGAGCCAATGGGAGGCTGCCAAGTCTCCCTTTCCAATGCAACACGGCTTGCTTGGAAACATAACGGATTGACCGTTTTGCCCTCCCTTAAGTGGCCGACATTTCAGCATGCGGAGGGGAATTTTTGTCCAACGGCCACCCGTGCTTCTTCGACCTCATGCAGCCCTACTACGTCGCCCAAGACACAATTGGGGTGGCTTCTCCTCCCCTTCCTGGTCCCGAAGGGCACTGGAGACTACCGCTCTGCCTCCGACACCCTCCATCATGCCCGCCCAAGCCTCGAGCCATGGCCCGGATGGCCGGGTGCAGGGGCACTGGACCTGCAACCCGTGGCCGTACTGCAGGCACGTTGTAGGTATACGTGTGAGGTCGAGCACTCAGGGACGATAGCTGATCGTCCTCAGGTCACCGGGGAACACCAAACCTTCTTCAAGATGACTCCACGACTCCCCGTTGTTCCAAGGAAAGCACAAACCACATGGATAGGGTTTGCATCGAAGAAGAAGATGGGGAAGAGAGAGAGAGAAACATGTGGGTTATCCTTTGGGCTTGACCAAGGGCTCTAGCCTTATATAGCATAAGGTATCCATGCCCCAGCATACTTTCCCACGAAGAAACAGAGTCCTTTCCCAATAGGAATCCAATTCCTTTATTGAGAAGCAACCTTCTCTCTCCTAATTATCTTTTAAAAAAACCATGTTCATGGGGAAATAAGGAATTTGAAAATTCTCTCTCTTATTCTCTTTTTACTTGCCCTTTTAATCCATTTGCACAAATTTCTATTTTCTTTTAGTAGAAAATACCTCCTTTTTAACAATACTACAAAATTCATTAATTATGTATCACATTATCCTCTTATTTTGTATTATTGGTACTTTCTCTTTCTTGTTCTCCATTGGGGCTCCTTGGACCCCTAGAAACTCTAATATTTTGAAATCCTTTTTAGTGGATACTCATTATCCTTCTAGATGCATCTATATCCATTATTTCTCATTATCCTTTTTATTTCTTAATTAAAATATCACTTTTGAGGATTTCTCTTTATCTGTCTTTTTATTTTCCTTATTATATTTCCTTCTAATATTAGAAACCTCAAGGATACGAAAATCCATCATGGATAACTCAATTATACCTCTTTCCACTTATTTTCCACATTTTATCATTGTTTTCAATTTCTTTCTTAATAAAGAAATATTTAATTGCTCTTTTCTTTTCTTGTTGCATTATCTTTACAACTTTGGACTCCTTGGAACCCAAGGAACCCAAGAGGCATGAAATCCACCTTTGGATTATATTCTTTTTCCTTCTAGAGGTTTCTACATCTTTCTTTTCTCCATTTCTTATTAATAATGGAGTTTCCTTTATCTTTTCCTTGTTATTGGGCCCAATAGCCAATAAAGCCTACAAAACAACCAATAAGGCTATTGTAAACGAAATCAATTTATTCAAAACAAATTATATCTTTAGTTGTTCAAATATCTTTAATAGGAGAAATTATATTTCTCACTAAAAGAACCCAAAAATTTGGGTTGTAACAGATATTCAAATAATGTTTCTATATATAGTATGTACATAATGGTAGATCTCTAACTTTATTTGAGGTGCACTGGATAGAGATAAGAAATAGGTGATTACTGTAGTGGAAACAAATCTTTCTCCATTTGTAATGCATTGTTCTGCCTCCCATTTGTTCATAGGTCTACTTCTTTTCATATCCTATATATTTGTGTATATGTGAGATCCACCCCAATACCCAATACGCATGACGAAAATGTAGATAAGTTTATTTCAATAACATATATACCTAAAGTGGATATATCTATCCCTTACTTCTTATTCTTCAATTCCTCAAGGTAGAGAGGGAAATTTCTCTTTCAATGTCCAACTTGATGACAACATTGACGTTTCCTCCCTTAGCAACTCCTTTTTCTTTACGTACTAACAACTTCAGCTTTCTTTAGAACATTTGTTATCTTTTACATTGTCCTCTATTTTCCTTTTTGGACAATCAAAATAGAATTGTTCTAGCCCTTCATTTTCCCTCATCAATTCTAAACATGCCACGTAGCTTAGTTAATGGATACTCAAGTTTGTTTATGTTCTAATTCATGAAATATTGCTTGTATGAATCTGAAACGATTGTAGGATTACATCAATGGCTACTTCTTTAGCTAAAAGAAATCCCAGACTGGCAAGACTTTCTGTGTAATGAATTAACTAGAGTACATGGGGTTCAACTGGATCACCTCCTACCATTTTTCACTTAAAGAAGGCATTAGAAACTTCATACCTCTCTAGATTTGGTTATTCTTGATACATGTTCCTGAGATGTGCTATCATCTCAATAACATCCATGTTCTCATGTCACTTCTGAAACCCATTATTCATGGAGCAAATCATTAGACATTTGTTGTCCATAACATCATCAAAATGCTTCTTGTAAGATTCCATTTTTTCTATAGGCGCATTCAGAGTTGGTTCATTAGATAATGGTTTTCAAGGACATAGAGTGTACATCCATGTGTGAAACAATTTTCAACACCCAGAAGTTTATTCCCATTAAGTTTATCTTTCTTGAGGATGGATTACAGTGAAAATGGATCGTTACTAGCGTTATTCGTTGATCTAAATAGAAAATATATTGCACGAATCAATTTATTTGATAATTAATTTGATTTCAAAAATATGGTTAATGAAATTAATTTGGAAATTAATTAATTAAACTCCTTCTATTTTATTCATATTATTATCCCTCACTATTAATTTGGAACATTATAAGTTCTAGTGAGCCAAGATCCAGAAGAATCTAGTCATTTCTCAACCAATTGTCTATGCCCTTAACTTCATTACTAAGGTAGATATAAATTACCAGTTGCATCATATGTAATTAATTGTTGGAAAGGTGGTTGCACAACTCTATGTCAATAATTCATCATATGACTTATATGTCATCTTTATGCCTCTAGGTTCTTAATCCTGTTAAGATCAACTAGTCAAGTGTAACCTATAGAGAATATAATAAGTATGCACCCAACTTGGTATGCCCATATACTTACTATCACACATCCCTGAGGTAGATGATTTGCACCATTCTTGGCTTGTCCACACTTAGCTGAACAATATTTTAATGTGTATTGCACTTGGATGACATCCTCAACACTGATATTATATTGAGGGATTATATAAACATATACATATGTATATATATATATATATATATCCTATGACAATTGCATATACATATTATATACTATAACAATTACCACATGTGATAAAGTTGTATATGGAAACTAGTACACCAACTTGAGAAAACAAGTGTTTTAGAAAAACAAACAAGTGATTTTTATCTATATGTAATCCTAAAACTACCATTTTAGGGTTCCTAATCGTCTAACCAGGCAAGGTGATCAACTTATCAGAAGTCCCTGATTTGGGCAGATCATGTGTTGTTATTGATTTGTCATCTCGTCTTGATCACAAACCATTCAAGGACCATCCTCTTTGGTGTGGGTTTCTAATAATCTCCTCCTCTCCACCATGGTTGACCGGTGATGCTTTCATATCATCCTATTCTAACTGCATAATTAAGACTTACATTGGAAATGAATAGAGAGAGGCATGCCATGCAAGCCATATACATGTTACATGACGTTTGATCAGAATTAAAATGTGTATATTACATGTTTCAAGTCACATCACAATGACATAATTTCCAAATCCACAACCAAAAATCAAAATTTATTTTCAAGGCATGACATTAGTTTATATATACATATCATAACATATATGATATTAGGTGATTATGGATACAAGAATGCACATTGATTTGTCCAACTGATCTTTTGCGGTTCAAAACCCAAACCAACATTAGAAGAATGCTATGTTGGATATGATACCATTTTTTGAATTTTGGGAAGGGGGCACAACTTGACAATAAAAATTTATTTACTTTCTAAAAAATGTGTTTGATCCATCTCCTCTATAAAAGTCACTGAATAAAAGACATAAGAGGGGATAAAGATGATGAGTTTGCACACACTACTTCTCCAACAAGGATATATGTCCTATGTTAGTGAAGAAATCAATCCTCTAAATTTAGATCTAGAATAGAAACTAAGAAGTCTAGATAGATAAGGAGAAGAAGATCCAGATTGGACACAAAGCAACAACTAGTTGTCATCTTGTAGAATGTGTTTCCAAGCCTCTGCATGTATGCATCAACCTTCACTTCATCCACATGGATGTAGGAGAACAAGGTATGCCACCTTGGCCTCCAAATCAAAGAGGAACATGAGTTATCCACATGCTAGGTGTGTTTCAACTCCCTTTCTTCTCCTATCTTGGGAAACAATCAATGAGGTGACTTCCAATCTAAGAGAGACAAGTTTGGTGGACAACTTGTATCACAAGTTGTTTCAAGAGTTGAATCATACCCTTTGCTAATCATAATCCTAGAAATAGTTTGATGTTGAAAGATCATACTAGATTTTTAAATGCCTGATCATCTCTAGGCGATCATGATCATGATCGCACGTCATATTAGTTGATTGACCGTCCACGATAGTCCAGATTTAGAGTTGATTTTATTTCCAATTTCATACTTTGTGTGTAACATTGTGATCAACTTACCAGTTGTCCTAATCAACCATTCACATGTATCAAGTGCAAATCTCAATCAATCAATTGAAAATCATTTGATCCATTTACCCAATCAATATGGTTGGCCAATCAGACATTTTGGTTTCCTAATCATAGTGTAATTTTTTTGGGAAATTGGGGCGATGGATAAAGTAGTAGAAACACAAATTTAATGCCCAACGTTCAAACCAACTGATTGTGTCAACAAAAATGTATCTAGGAGAGAGGGTTGCAAGAAATATACCTTGTCTTGGAGAAGGTCCAATGACTTATCCTTGCAGCAACATGCTTCTTCTCCAAGAACCACTTGAGCAGTTGTCAATAATGACATCCCGATATAACTCCACATATGGCAGTTGACTGCTTCCTTTTATAGGGTTGCAACAACCTTCTTCACTCTATAGTTGTCTATACAGACCATCAGAAACCCCACATTGCACTACTAGAGCCAACTAGAAGGATTTGTATCTTTGAAAATTAGAGTGATAGCGTCGTCTTGCTCTCCCAATTGTGTTTCCCTTGCTATCCCTCCCTATTACGGGTAGGACTTTCTCGGTCTTTCTAGTACAACAACTAGATAGGACAATGATTATTAGAGCTTATTATTGTGTCTGGGAAGCTCCCATCACCCGTCTATTTATAGGAGGGCTAGGGTCAGGGTTTCCAATTGATCTGGGAGTCAAAGAGAGAAAATTTCATGAATTTTCTAGAATCTATTAATGGTGAACCAGTTGGTTCACTATTGAACTGATTGTCTTAGAGGTGAACCAGTTGGTTCATGTCTTTAACCATTTAGTTCATGTGCTTTCCTATTTGATTCACATTGGCATGCAATATTAAATTTATGGAAAATATGATGTCAACATAAATCTTTGAACCAATCGAATTGATCATTGAATCGGACGGTCCAACTCATGAACTGATCTTCTCAGACCTTAAACTGGTCAACTCACTTAGTGAACCTATAGGTTCATGCCCTAGTTAAGCATTGTTCAACCAATATTGTTTCCAATTGACCTGACACTTAAATCAATCAGTTCAACACATGAAACAGTCAGTTCATAGTCCAGCCATGTAATTTTTAACCATAATTGTTCAAATTGAGTACCTAAACACTTTTGTGATCTAGTTAAACCTTATCCATGAGTAAACTCCTTTTCTAGGTGCATCCTATGCATGTAACCCTATAGGTCCCAAATTACATTGGCAATGATTGCCCATAACTAACTTATTACCTCACAAGCAATGAGAAGTATCTAGCAAAACATCATTTCTACCCAAATATTTAGAAACCTGGAGAACAAAATCAATCTACAATCCGCAATCAATGTTACAGTGATCATATAGTTCCTTTGCCTCTGTCATTTGGATTGAATTCGAGGCATGGATTGTCATCCTCTAAATGTTCAATCCATGTTCCTTAAACTAGAGCAGTCTATCTGAGATGTATGTGAGCTCACATATCACATATTGAGTCGCATGAGTATGGCCATACATTTCTCAGTCTCTCTTATCAAGTGGTCTGGATATCAATATGTTGTAGGAGGGACAAATCTCATCTATATCACTAACACTCAATCCCCATCTATACCCGAGCATCACCTTTATAGTATCTCTTATTCAAGGTCATGTTGATGATGTAAAAATACATCAAACAACATGTGATGAGTGTAGTAATTTGTAGTCCATGAACCAAAATCACCAGTATCATTATGAGAGTTGATTCTAACTAATATTCCATGGTATCCATGCATAACTCTCACAGTGGGTCTGTATGATACACTATTCTCCAATAAGTACCTATATGTTTGGTTTGATATGACATCACAACTAATGAGATTCCATCATCAACCAACACACACTCAAGTCTTATGTATTATTGTTGTCTATTTAACTTCCACAGTAATATACGACTAGGAACACAACAAGAATGTATGCACTCTTATCATGCATATGATCTCATTGTTCAGGTCCTCAACCTGAAGACATATGTCATCAAGTAAGATCATTCTTTAGACATCTACAATGTTTGTGTCATCATCTCATGATTGAGACAAACATAATAGATGAAATTACCTTTATAATGATAAAATGAAGTATATGATGCACCATTACAATCATAATATGATTGGATCTATAAGAATACATCCCAACATACTCCAATTTGCACCTAGAGCCAATCACTTACCAATCTTATTGCAAGTGAGTTTCAAAATGTCCATCACAAATGTTGCATTGTTTCTTTTATAGCAGGTTACAAAAGTCCTCTTCTTGTCGATATTTTGCAAGTTTCCACATCTCCTCGTTGTATGACTTTTCGTATGAGATGGAATTGATGTAGTATGCTATCTGAGATTCCCATCATATCCAGTAGTTCCATTATTATCATAGTATCTCTACTATGTCATCAATAGTTGTAACCTCCCATAAGGTTATCTATACAAATTTATTGATCCATACACTTTCTTCTGATGTGTTCATAACACCAAAATACTCAAATTCTATAGTAGATTTAGCAATTGTCTCTTACTCAGAACTCTTCCAGTAGTTCTACTTTATGGTCAAACACAAATTTAGATTTTGATCATCATTTTTCTTTGTCATTTTAGAAGCTTTCATCAGTGTAACCCTTTAAACCCAACTCTTCCTTGTTACCAAACCTAAGGAACTGATCCTTTTACTGATTCTCAAGTACTTAAGGATGTTTTTTAAGGTAGTCTAGTAACCTTCCCTAGGATCTGATTGATATCCTCTCATCATGTCCAATACATATGAGACAACGAGATGAGTACATAATATTGCAAATGCAATTGATATCTTTCTCACATATTCCTATTTTTCACAATAACAAGGGTACTAAGATTTTGAGAGACTAGTTCTATGAGACATGGATTGATTTTCTGTCATTGAGTACTCTATGCTGAACGCTTCATCATCTTGCCAATACATGTGCTCTCACTTTGGTCATGAAACTTTCTATATATATCTCTATTGATCTTGATTCCTATCATATAGATTGCTTCACCTAAACCCTTCCTAGAGAAGTTGCTTTCCTTGCTAGGTTTTATTATTTGTTGGATATGGACATCATTCCCCAGCATTATGTGCAATATAAATATGCTCTTACTAAATTCTTGTAATTACATATTTCATCTTCATATTGACCCAAGTCAAACTATTTGACTGTATTATCAAATTAAAAGATTACAGATCTGAGATGCTTGCTTCAATCCACAGATTGACCTTTATAGCCTGCATACTTAATTTGCAATAACTAGATTTATAAAACCTTCTATGTTGTCTCAGATACACATCCTCTACATTGTTCCTATTAAGGAATGTAGTTTTCATATCCATTTTTCCAAATCTCATAATGATACTAAGCTACAATGACAAGCATGATCCTGATGGAACCATGGAAACTGGTGAAATGATTTCATCATTTTCAACAATTTGAACTTGTTTGAAATTTATTTCTATCAATCTTCCCTTATATGGTTGTACATTACCATTCAAGTCAATCTCCTTTTGAAGACCCAAATGAACATTATTGGTTTTACCCTCTAGGTGAATCCATCAAGGTCATACCTTGTTGGTGTGCATGTGTTCCATCTTGGATCTCATGGTCTAAAACCATTTCTCAGACTTCGACCCCTTAATATCTTCTAGTTAGGTTGTTTGCTCATCATCTATGACCAACTCACCACCCTCTTGATTTGTATGATACATAATCTCTTGAAACTCGAGATGTGTTCTACTAGATCTACGAGGTTTTGTATTACATATGAGATTCTACAACAATTTGTTATTTCCTTGTTCCTATTGTATATCTTTGGGTTCAATGTTTTCTTGTTGGTCTAGAACTTTACGAGTTCTACCTTTTCTCCCATTGTTTTCTTTTGGAACTAAGTTCCCCTTTAGGAGTTCATCCTTCCCGTCAGATTGGAATATAAAAGTAGTATTTAAAAAAATAACATTTATGTGATTTGTGGACAAAGATTTTCAAGAAACTATATTCTTATGTAAGTTTTGATTCCTAATATTTATAAAAGACTCGCCATGACACTTCCCATGCAATATCTCATATAATTTTCTTTAATCTATTTAGATAATATATTATTTTAGTGTAAAGCATGTGCCCAAAAGGAAATGGGAAGATAAACTAGATTTCATTATCAATTGGATCATGACAAACATGGTGTGATTACATCGTATTGATACATTATTGTGATACACTATCTCTATGTTTCAGGTGAAGTTCATCATGATTCATTATCAAGGTCTCCTTGAAGGTCCTCAAACACTTGGTTTAAAATATTTTCCACATTGATCATATTGAGGTGTTTTAATACTTCCACCAATCTAGATATGTACTTCAAACATGATCTCCTTGAACACTTCAAGAGATTTAGACTTGTATTTTATTCAATACAATCTATTAAGAGTATGAGTAAATATTATAAGGTACTAGTAACCACTTGTAACATTTTCCTAAAAGGTATATATACATAAGTATGTATGATCCTTAATGGAATAGTTGCTCTCCCACTACTTCCAGTGAAGACACTTTTGTTATGTTGCTCAATAAATAAGATTCACATAACTCTACTTGTTGAATAACCAAAAGAGACTAGACAACCATCATTATGGATTCTAGACATGCATTCTTCATTTATTCTCTCTAGATGATAATGTTATAGGTATTCGTCCTTTGAGTAATTGAGTCATTCTATATCTACCTCTAGAACTGTAAAATATAAACTATGATACATTGGAGAGATTTCCATAAAAAATAATATAATTGAAAGCAAAAAATCAAATATATTCATAACATTCTTTTCTGTACAAGATACATGATGCTTTTCATTATGGCAAGTACATATTAGCAATTAACTAATTCTTTTACATTCCCATTACATGAATGATAGATTTCGAATGTGGTGGAAACAAGTCTTGCTCCACATAGTTCTACCTTACTTTTTCTCTGGTCCTGAAGTTGAGATCTCTATCTTGTTCTTCTTCTGATGTTTCTTTAAGTTGAAAGGACATATTACTCTTGCACATACCATCTCCTTATCTTGAGTGTAGAAGACTTGGACTTTAGGTTAGCCTTAGAACTTTTATAGGCCTTTCCTTTTGTTGGGTTTTACGTGGTCAAAGTAGGCAGCGGTAAAAAAAAATTTACTTGACCATAAACCCATAACTAGTAGATCACATCAATATCTATGTAATGCGAAGGATGATTTAACAAGTTATACCTGGTCCAGAGGCTTGATCAGTGACTATACCTTGCAACAAGTGCCATCTTCGACCACCTATCTTTGACGACATCTATGCAGATCTTGGTCTTGACCCGGACTATGGTTATTTGCCATCATCCGGAGCGGCATAATTCTCCCGCCTCTATAGATAGTCCACATAGACTATCAGGAACTCTAGTCATCCTGAAGGATGAACTACAAGGAGTTGTCCCCTTCTATTAGCATACTAGTCACCGACACACTCTCCCACCACCAATAGCTTTTCTATAGTTCTCTTTCCCTCGCTTTTCCTCCTTGGACGGGTAAATTTGTTTGGGCTCTCTCAGTTACCACAACCAGAGAGGAAAAAACTTTGAAGAGCAACTGATGTTATGAGTTGTGTCTCTGGAGAATCCCCCTGCACCCCTCTATTTATAGTAGAGGGCAGGGTTAGGGTTCTCAATCTTTGCGGGAGTAGAAGTGTCCGGAATTTCCATGAACAATTTGCACGACGACAGGCAAACCGGTCATTTCATAACTGAAATGGTCATTTGGCAAGGTGAGCCGATCAGTTCACTAGTGAACTGATCGGTTGGGAGTGTGAGTCAATCGGTTTGACTAGTGAATCAGTCGTTTCACTTCCTAGGCTTTCCTACAATTGACTTTTCTTATTCATTTCTAATTAATGCAAAGATTAATTCTTGTCCCAATCGAATTGAACAAGTAAAATAAAAAAAAAGTTTTCTCACAAACAGGCACAACTCAACACTTCTCATTTGGACCAGTTGAACCTATTGGTTTACCTAGTGAACCAGTCATCTCACTGACCATGAGCCGATCGGTTCACCCAATGAACTGGTCAGTTGGTGGTTCAGATTGTGCAGGACACAATCAATTTAGTTCTCAATCTATATGACACTCTAATAAGTTGGTTCAACACTTGACCTTGATGATTATGAGTCAATTCTATTGATTTAATGTTTGATTGAGTACCTAAACACATTAGTAATCAATCCAAACATCATTCATGGATAAACTCCTCTTCCAGGTTAATCCTTTGTGTGTGACCCTATAAGTCCCATTTCACATTGGCAGTGAATGTCCATAACTAGCTTATGACATGACAAGAAAAGAGCGGTACCTAGTTGCACATAAGTGTGACCCAAGTGAAAAGGAAAGTTGGAGAACAACTTTCAATCCTACAGTCTGTGATTGGTGTTTTAATGAATGTATAATTCCTTTGTCTCTGATATCCTGAATGAACTCAAGGCATGGAGTTGTCAATCTTTCAACGTCATTCATGTTTCTTGAACTAGAGTAGACTGTCTAAGATATGTGTGACATCAATATCATATATTGATTCACATGTGAATGCACATGCCTTTCTCAAACTCACTTATCAAGTGGCATGGACATCATACTCCCTTAGGAGGGACAAATGCCATTTCTATCACTCACAGTCTATCTCATGCGTCAAAGCTACCCAATCATCACAGTTATAACAACCCATGTTTCAAGACTGTGTTTGATGATGTCAAAGTGTACCTAATCACATTTGGTGAGTGTAGTGATTTTAGGTCGAAGAATCACAATCACCACCATCACTATGAGACATGATTCTGACTACCATGTCACGATTCCATGTGTCACTCAAGGTGGGTTTGTCGATACACTGTTCTCCCACAAGTATTTGTGTGCTTGGTTTGATATCATATATCATGACTAATGAGACAGTGTCATCAACCAACACACACTCTAGTCTTGATGTGTCA
The DNA here is from genome assembly GCA_963693085.1 of Alisma plantago-aquatica. Classification (NCBI taxonomy): domain Eukaryota; kingdom Viridiplantae; phylum Streptophyta; class Magnoliopsida; order Alismatales; family Alismataceae; genus Alisma; species Alisma plantago-aquatica. Next base: position 569,796,938 of record OY856410.1, read on the forward strand.
TTGTTGTCTATCAACCTTCCTTAATGACATCTAACTAGAGACATAACAAGAATGTACATACTCTTAGAATCGGTATGATCTCATTGTTCAGGTCCTCAACCTGAAGACATACATCATTGAGTATTGTCATTCTTTAGACACTCATTCTGCTCCATCATTTATCTCATAATCGATTGAGCTAGAATTAATTGGAAGCTTGCCTTTGATATTAATCAAATAAATCAGAACATATGCCAATCCAATCATCATATGATTGGCTCTCTGGGCATACATACCAACACCTTTGTCATTAAATCTCCCTCTATTGATCATAATCACAAAATTGTCCTTCTTCATTCTTTCTTCCACAAAAATCAACATGCCAAGTAATTCTGATAGTGATTTGGCCAAGTTACTCAAGTAGTAATATTCGATAAATTAGCTATATGTTTCAGGCAACAATTGTAGAATCATATATGTGGCCAACACTCGGCTCAAATTTAATCCCAATCTCTCTTGTTTTTCCACATGCCCTATCATATTGAGCACATGGGGCTCTATTGGATCTCATTCTGCCATCTTTCACTCAAAGAGAGCCTTTGAGACATTGTACCTTTCTTTCTTTGCATGATTCTAGTTCATATTCTTAAGATGTGTGACCATATCAGGAATCCCCATGTCTTATGCAACTCACAGTTCATACATTATAAAATAAGGTGCTTAATGTCTAAGGCATCATTGGCATGCTTCCAATAAGCATCCACTTCAGTCCTAGGCCCATCAGGAGCAGGTTCCTCTAGCATTAGTGTATCCATGAAATAGAGCTTATGCTCATAATTGAGAACCCTTCTAAAAGTCCATAAACAATCATGGAAGTTTGTACTATTTAGTTTTTTGTTCTTAAGAACTAATCACAACCATGATTTGATTGTGATTTCCTTTAGATTCTATAAAAGAAATTTGTAGCTTTTGCCAAAAACACTTTTGGTTTGATTTAATTTAAAATGATAAGTTTGACGATATTAATAAGTCTTTTAATTAATTATTGCTCCCACCATTTGGTTCAAATTGATAGCACTCACTACTAATTTAGAAGATTGCAGTGTACAACCATCTAGTGAGCCAAAATCCATATTTAATCAAATTGTGAGTCAACTTTGGTTGATCACCCACAACTTGATTATTGAGGTAGAGAACATAAATTTCATATCATGAAAATCTTGGGTAGATGGTATGCACAATTCTTTGTCACATTCCATTTGTATGCTTCTAGGTACTTAATCTCATTAAGATCGTAATCCACACCCAAAAGACAACACGATAAAATATGCACCCTACTTTGGTAGATCTACATATTTACCACCACACTTCCATGATATGTACAACATACCATGTTTTGGTGTAACCTATGATTAGTGGATCAAGTTCATTATGTGTGTTTCTTATGGAAAGCATATAAGACTTCATACTGTATTGAGGTATTTTCTATAAATACATATGCATATCCCATCACCACATTCTTATAGTGTATATCATATACATTTTACAACCATAAGGAAAGCATAAAATTAAAACACATAAGAAATGGTTATGGAAGTTATATTGTAATTTCTTGGATCCACAAGGAATTACTACCATCTAAGATCCCCATCATATGCATCAACCTGTTGTTGATGAAGATATTTGTTGGAACAAGTCTAGGTTGATCAGTTCAACTCTTGAGTCAATTGGTTGGCCTCCTTGTCTGTCAGTTGGTTTCTTGAAATGGTCATCTAGTTCTCAAGTTCAAGCAACATCTTTACTCCTCCAACTGATTGTTTGGGCCACCAGTCGATCAGTTCCTCCTATCGTCTGGCCTCCTTGGTCCTCCAGCCAAACGATTCAACATCTTGAGCAGATTGGTTCGCCTTGGTGTAGAACATCTTCTCATGATGAAACATAAATTAAAACTATCTATTCCATATTACATTATAGAAGGAAAAACTCAAGTTACATTCAAGGGAAAAAAGGAAGAGGAGAATTAATTTACACGTGGAAAGGAGGACAGAGGCTCAATATGCAAACTGATTAATAATAGGTAATAAGTAAAAAAATCAAACACACAATCCACATGGGTTTTGGACACAAGCATGCTCACATCCACCATTAAAACATTTTAGGGTGTTGCAAATTGATTGCATATACATCACATCATATATATATATATATATATATATAATCATATGCGGTATTAATCATATATTCACATTATTCATTTTAAATATGTACATCATATGTAATAAAATAAATCCTATCACATTGATTTAAATCCAAATATACCATAAGTTGGTGTGGCTCCAATACCACCGTTGGGAAATCAGGGCAACAAATAAGGCAGTGGAAATAAAATTGTTAATGCCTGATTCCCAAACCAAAAAACTGCATAAAAAACAATGTATCTAGGATAGAGGGTTGCAAGAGATATACCTAGTCCTGGAGCAAGTCTGAAGACTTATCCTTGTAGCAATGTGCTTCTTCTCCAAGAAGCACTCAAGCAATCATCAACTATGACCTCCTGGTGTAACACTACATACGACAGTTGAAGATGTCCTTCTAGTGGGTGTAAACAACCTCCTCGCCTCTATAGTAGTCCACACAAACCACTGAGAACTCCATGTTGTGCTACCAGAGCCCATAGGAATGAGTTGTCCCTTAGAGAATCAGTATTCTAGCACTAAACTGGTATCCCAATTGTCTCTCTCTTTTTATCCCTCCCATTTATGGGTAGAACTTGCTCAGGCTCTCTAGTTATCACAAATAAAGAGGACAACAGTTGTTAGATATTATTGTTGTATCTGGGAAGCCCCCAATACTCCTCTGTTTATAGGAGGGTCATGATCAGGGTTTCCATTCGATATAAGAGTTGAAGAGATGACATCTCATGAATTTTCGAGAAGCTACAAATGGTGAATCAGTTGGTTCACTATTGAACCGATCGGTTCATGTGCTTTCCTCTTTTGAGTCACATTGGCATTCAATATTTGAATATTGCAAACCATGATGTCTTCATGAATCCTTGATCCAATCGAATTGATCATTGAATTGGGTTATTCAAATCTTGAACCAATAGTCTCAGACCTTGAAGCGGTCGATGGACTTAGTGAACCACTTACTTCATTCACTGGTCATGCATTATTTAGCCAATGTTGTTTCCAAATGACCTAAGACTTGAATCAATCCGTTCAACACTTGAACCAGTCAGTTCCCAATCTAGTCAACCTATTTCAACCATTTTTATTCAAACTAAATACCTAAATAGTCTATTAACTAAGTTAAACTGTATTCATGAGCAAAATCCTTTTCCAGGTGCATCCTACGTGTGTGACCCTATAGGTCCCAAATTACATTGGAGTTGAATGTCCATAACGAATTTATCATATCATCAGCAATGAGAGGTATCTAGAAACATATCATTACTACCCAAGTAATCAGAAAGTGCGAGAACAACTTCAAAATACAATATGTGATTGCATGGAAGCACACATATCACATATTGAGTCGCATGAGTATGGTCATACTTTTCTCAGTCTCGTTTACCAAGAGATCTAGATATCAATCTCTTGCTGGAGAGACAAATCCCATCTACATCACTCACACTTAATCCCCATGTGTCACAATGTACCTAAGCATCACCTTTATGGAAACCCTTATTCAAGGTCTCGTTGGATGGTGTCAAAATACATCCAAAGACTTGTGATGAGTGTAGTGATTTTAGGTCTAAAAACCACAATCACCACTATCACTATGAGAGCTGATTTTGACTACCATTCCATGGTCTCAATCCATCACTCTCACGGTGGGTATGCCTAAAACATGTTCTCCAACACGTACCTATGTGTTTGGTTTGATATCACATATCACGACTAATGAGATTTTGTAATCAACCAATACACACTCTAGTATTATGAATTACTGTTTTCTATTTAATTTCTACAGTAATATCTGACTAGGGACATAACAAGAAAATATGTACTCTTATCATACATATGATCTCATTATTCAAGTCCTCAACTTGAATACATTTGTCATTGAGTAACATCATTCTTTAGACATCTACCATGTTTGTGTTCTCATCTCATGATTGAGATGAACATAATAGAAGGAATTACCTTTTTAATTATCAAATCAAATATATGATGCCCCATTACAATCATCATATGATTGTCTCTATGGGAATACATACCAACAAAATCGACATGTTTATGTTCTAGAACCATTCTAGTGATATGTTTGTTTGCAAACTTCATTACCCTTATGCATCCTTGTGCATGACCTAGTAAGTTCCTATTTACATTGTTAGTGATATTAAACAACACAATCAATTATAGGTGTCTATCCAGACATCATTTCCACCGATGTAATAGAAATGAGTTAGAGAACAACTACAACTTGTAAAATGAACAATGTTACCATAATATATAATCCCTTTGTCTTAGGTACCTAGATTGAACTCAAGGCATTGAATGCCATCCTCCTATCATTCAATCTATGTTCCTTGATCTAGAGAATACTATTTGAGATATTGTGAGCTCAATATCATATATTGACTCACATGAGCATGTCCATGTATATCATAGTCTCTCATATCAAGTGGTTGGGGATGTCACTCTGAAGGAGGGAAAATTTCCATCTGTGTCACTCATAGTATGCCCCCATGTGTCACAGTGTACCCGATCACCACATTTTTGGCAACTCATATTACAGAGCACGTTGGGTTGGTGTCAAATTACACAGAATAATATGTGTTATTGTGGTGACTTCAGGTCTAAGGATTACAATCACCATAGTCACATTGAGATATGACATTGGATGACATTACTTGGCTTCATTGTGTGGATCTCAAGGTGAGTCTATTTAGTACAATTTATTTTCTAATAAGTACTCATGCATATGAGTTGATACCAAATATCATGAATAAAGAGACATAGTCATCACTGAAGACACATGCTAGTATTGTGTATTATTGTTGTCCTATACTATCCACAATAGTAACCAAGTAGGGAAATAACAAGAATGAATACTCTAATTACACACATGATCGCATGTTTAGGTCATCAAACCCCCATATTTCATTAAGTAAAATCATTCTTAGGATGTTGTTAGGTTTAGTCATCATCTGAGTACTGAAATACACATAATAAGTCCAACTACGTTTTATTAAAAATCAAAATCAAGTACAACATGTCCATTTTTTTCATCACATGATGTCTCTGAAAGCCAACATCTTTAATTTCAAAATGCATACATATATATATGATACATAAAATGACATAGAAATTTGATTATTTTCAGCATTGTTTAACATTTATATTGGCATTTCTAAATTTCAAGGGTTGTGTTATTCTTTATGTTTTTATTATTGATAACAATCACTTATATTATTTAATTTATCTTTCTGTATAAGAAGAGAACTATCATTTATTACAAAATTTTCTTCCTATCTCTTCTTTCCCTTAACTACTCTTAATCCCTATCCCTCATCTATTTGTCTTTCTTATATATTTTCTCTCTTGGTGTACAATTCCCCCAAAATACATTTCAACTTCTATCACTATACAAGATAGTTTGTTTGTATTCCTTATTTGTATTGACTTGAGGTCTGGGTGGATAAGGCATGCTTTATATTAGTAGTCTGCTTTAAATCCACACCCTCTTCTAAGTGTAGGATAATTTTATTAAAAAACATTACTATTTGACATCACATGGAAGATAATATTTCCGTCATATCATCACAATTGCTAAAGAGAACATTTTATGTTGTTATAAATCTTTACTCTTATGAGTGTTCTAGATGGGTATCAAAATGAAACTTGTAGCTATCAAACCAAATTAGATTATAACTTTGGCCAACTAACAAGTGTAGTGGATAATAGTTACAATCATACTTTCCATTGCATGTTTTTGACAGATAATATAGATTGGTAAGTTGATGATTTGAAGGTGTTTAAAAAGTCATTGAAACTGTTACAACCCCAATTTTTGGGATTATATGGTCTGAAATGCAATTTCTCCAATAAGATGTATGATTATGAAATTGTATGATTTATGTGTAATGATTGGATTTCTATGATAATATTTCTTGTAGATGTATGATTTCGTGGATCCTAATGAGTTAGTGAGTCCAATATGATAAAAAGGAAAGAAACGTTGAATGAAATTAAATAATGCATAAAAAGGAAAAGAAATTAAGATAACGATGAGAAATATGTGGAATTTTTTGTAAAGTTGTATGATTGATCATCATGGACTATATTTCGAATTAACATGGTTTCTAATGGTAAAAGGAATCCAAATAGAGGGTATAAAAGAGTAAGAGAGAGAAAATATGAATAAAATATGGCTTATTAAAAGATAACTTGCATATGAAGAAAAGTCTCTCATACTTTCGTATTTAAGTTCAAACCTTGGCACACATGTATTTTAACTCATTATGGACATCACTTTAAAATTTGGGATCAAACGGATAAGTGGTTAAGGAGATATGATTTTTGTAGTAATCCCTAAAGTGAGGGGTATATCATTGAATGTGATGATTTGCATTCATATTAGAATTCCTTGTATCAGCCTTTTGATTGGCATGTGCAATGTGGACCACCGGATCTGGGATCTAATGGTGATTCTCTATCTCCTATCTCCAGCTCATTTTAGGAAAGATGCAACAGTAAAATGAAGGATCGATTCTACCCCTCACTCTCCCTAATCAACCAAGATTCCTAAAAGTTGATATTTAATTTTGGGAGAGTAAACCAGATCTAATGATCCTTTGATGCCCATGTTTCATGCACCATTGGGAGTTTCCCCAATGGCCATATGGAGCCAGACTCCATTATGCGATAGTATCTACCCCACACCTATATAAGGGGGTATAGAGGTTGTAGCGAGACTGAGAACCACTTTGTAAGAATCTACTAGACTCCACGCTCCCTTCTCCACCTCTGATTTCTGGCAAGACTTGCTCCTGCTCCTAGTTTCTACTATGCTTCTTGCCGAAGCCAGTCCTTCATCATTTACCCTACTCGGGACCAACATGGAGCAATTGGAGGCCACCAAGGTGTTTGGTAGGGCTGCGCGAAGGAAGGCGGCCTTCACCAGCTGTTGGGGAGGCAAGGTGCCCAAAGTCAACCATGGGGTTGACCACAATTGGGTGCTACCTCGCAAAGCCTCACGAGGTTGAAGATGAACTCTACATAATTGACCTTTGTACCCCCAAGGTTAATGAAGAGAAATCAGGGTAAAGTCATCTTTTAATTCTATTCTTCTGACTCAGCCTCACTGGGATGAGTTGCTGAGATGGTTGTGTGCCATTGGCTTCTTAATGCTAGCGTGGAAAAGGAAAAGGAGTCAGTTAAGCTGACATGGCACTCTACTATTGGTCCAAAGGTAATTTACTTTGTGAAAATCATAATTAATGATTGGTAACTCATATCAAAGCATGATATATATGAAAGTTGATCAAAAAAATATGTAGAATTCAATAAAAATATAACTGAAGCCTGAATCCATTTGCAATTTCAATGTACATTAAGTTGTCACCTTTAATGTATTTATGAATAAGAAATCGTAATTTTGATATTAATGAGATTGAGTAAAGTTCTATGGATGATTTAAGTTGATATTAACCTGTTGTTAATAAAAAGGATGATTAAGATCTAAAAGGATGATCTTTGTGCTTAATTGGCTAATTTTGGCTTTGATATGTATAAAGTGCATTAATGGGCTTAGAAACCCTAATCTAGGTGATTATGACTTTTAATGAGTTATATTTTTAAATTCTATGTAAGAGATAGAGCTAGCTTGATTATGAACCTAATTGGGGATAAAGAAGCCTTAATGTGAATAATTGATTAATTAAGGATTTGTACATAGAAATGTTGTTTTAGGGCTTTGTTGACCTAAAAAGGTAAAGTTGAGAAAATAGATCTAAGAAACCCTAAGGAAACCGTAATTCAACTTAGAAAACCCTAGAAGGTATTTGCGAGTCAATAAAGTGAGTTCATGATGAGAATGTAGTAATTAGGTTATACATGCTTTTCAGGATTCACTTGTACTTGTGAGTGATTGCTTGATTGGTTGCTTGGATTACCTGGTTGGATTGGATTGTTCTTGTTTACTTTGAGATCTCCAAATTAGGTATGTGGCTATTTATAATTACTCACTTTAGTTTCACGGTGATTTCTGAGGTTTCATCGATTGCGTTAAAATAACTGCTTGGATGACTTTATTTTCTGCCATCTATAAAGTGAATATGACTATCACAAAGTAATTACATATATGACTTGCCCGAACCTACATACTATCTCTAGATGTAAGATAAGAGGACCAAGCCCTGGAGGGATGGCCATAGGTGGTCAAGCCCCAGAGGGAAGACCACAGGGTACCCAGAGAGGTGACCCATAAGGTACCAAGCTCAGGATGGAGAAGGTAGCCTAACGTGTAGCATCCAACTAACAAAAACATAATTAACTAATGCGGAAGCGTTCACTAAGCAGCAGATTACAGAAAATCACTAAAAATTTTAAACCTTTTTCAAAGAGACCCAATCATAAGAAAACTCTTTCAACAATAACCAATGTATTACATTTACATCATGGTTCATAAGTATATATCTTATACCATCTCTTCTCGAGGGTTTAAACATCAACTGCCTTGTTAAAAGCTAAACACAGACAACATAATAACCTCGAGGCATCAAGCCAAGATCTCAAAATGATACATTAAAAGCACTAAGTACTAACTCCGAGGACCTGAGAGTACAGAGACGACACATAGGACTTCTATCTACCAAACACGATAGACAGCACACTCAACCTGAGTTGTCACTGTTGTCCTTGTAGCTGTTGATGTTCTTCATCCGAAAGATATTCTCAGTCTCTTTCACACTCGTCCACCTAAAAATGTTGGTTCCCACGGGGGTGAGACAATTGAAAATTGCCCCAGCGAGAGATATAACTCTCCGTCAGAAACATCATTATTGTAGTTTAATTAATATAAAAATGAGCAAAGGATAAGCAATTTAGATCATTCTCATCTTTTAAAGTATTACACCTATCTATGATTGAACAATAATTCATCTATTCTCTTTATAAGAAATAGAAAGAACATGTATAACATTTATCTACCATACATTTTCAACATCTCAAGCTTTGCTCATGTCATTCATTATTCTGATGTGTCACCCATGATTCATTCTTGTTTCTATTTGTTGGCCTTAGCCAATCTGCTAAACAAGTATTCACTTATGCCAGACATGTGATTATATAAATCATCATGTCTTATTCAAGCATTAAACTATATCAATCAAGTATAAATGTTTCAGGCATTGGACTATACCAATCCTGATTACACATCCAGGCATTGGACTTTAACCAAATCTAATTACAGGCATTAAGCCTCTGTCAGGTATTTCTAATTATAGAGGCATGGATAGCATGCGAAACATAACTATCAACATGAGATATCTAGCATCATGATTATAATCAACAGTAGCAGTAAGATATCAACATAAGCATGACCATTGTATGTACACAATTACAGTCTTATGCATATCCACAACATAAGTATAATTACTATCTCTTAGTTTCACTAAGCATCATCTTTATGTAAAGAGAACAAACATGGGTTATCATTCAATGTGAAGCGTCATGTATAACCCTAAACAGATATGCTATACGGCTGTATTACATCTTTTATTATGTCCTGAGGAAATTGAGGATACCACTCAAAATCCAACTGACCACTGCTAAGTCGAAATCAGTGCCATACAAGATCTAGGAAGAGCCGGACTCCTAAGATCTTCTCCGCCCCCGGTCAGTACGGGTCTGCCACAGTGACACAAAAGGTCAAGCTGCTAACAGCCTAGTCCGTCCTTGGTACAGGTCACGGCACTAGTGAAAGAGGTGGGTACGCATACCCTACCATCTGAGGTACAACCACAGTTGTCCTCTAATATCATCACATATGTAATCACCGAGACACGACCGCAGCCGTTCTCAAACTAAGGGCTAGGTATGACCACATTCATCCTCCCTAAACACTTGAATTTAGGATGACAAGGACCCCGCATACTCATCAGTATGCGCTCCGAGTTTCCCTTAGGAATACTCATTTCACCATCTGGCAAGTTCTGACACTCAGATGGATCTATGGCACAGGACACTACATGATTAGAGTTGCACTTGATTAGTTATGCTAATTGGGTGAATTAAGGCTGCATCAAACAAGTGGACATACAAACCCTAATTCACTTCTAGCAAGCATATAAATATCAAAACCTGAAAAGATATAAAACATATGAAACATAATTTCTCATCTCATCATCACATGGTAATATTCACTTGCCATTCATGAGACTACACCAGTCATCATGCTATCACAGGATATAAATCCTTTTCACAATATTACAGGGTATCAACCCTTATCAACATAAGAGGAATACACCTCATTCAGGGCTCAATCATGCCCATGAAACATCTTGTTACTTCTTACTAAGTAACATCTAACCATATGGCTCACAAGGCCATTAAAGATCTTGTCACCTCTCACTAGGCAACAATAACATATTAACTCATGTAATATAATAGTAACACCACTATTTCCTCCACAGGGTTAGGGTTTACTATTCACATCAATTAGGGTTTCATGTTCATTTTATCAATACAACCCTAATATATTGTTCCATACATCTAGGAGCATCCATCGACATTCCAAGTATTTAATATTCTTATCATTTATCATTAAATGATCATCAACACAAGGTATGAGTTTATCTCTCATCATTATCATGGTATGATTACATCATACTCAATTTAGCTTACTTATCAAGTATGTTAAACTCATTACATTTCATTGTGACAATTTACATAACACTCTCCTTGTGTATCTTATCTAAAAATATTAGATTTGATATGCATCAAGGTATATCAACCTTGAAATGCTAAATGTGATATCTATCATGTCTCAATGTATCACTTCCCTCATCACTTCTATCTTACATGAGTTTATTAACTTATCTTATAATAAGGAATTTCACATCTTAATACTTTCATCCACCAACCTATCACCTTTACCATGATGTGCATAGATCACACACAAGGATTGTCCAACTATCTTCAATGATATGGACTCATATCAAATTAAGGCATTGCTTGTTATAAGGTTGCCTACAGTCAACCACTTGAGATATTTCATCATTATAGGGTATTACTCATTATTTCATCATTAAGGTTTACTCATATCATTACCCAGACATTAGGGTTATGATTTATCATCATATTGCCCATGATTAGAATTCCATGCACTATAGCCCAAATTTAGGGTTTTACATAGCTTTACTCTGTTTTAGGTTTAAGGTTTCATATGACATCGCCATCAATTTGGGTTTCACATGGAATCATCCTCAATTAGAGTTTCTCAGGGAATCACCCCCAATTAGGGTTTCACTAATCATCCCAATTAGGGTTTCATTCAATTACCCATAAATTAGGGATTCATTATTCCTCCAATTAGGGTTTGGTATTTCATTACCTTAAATTAGAGTTACCCAAGTCATTACCCTTAATTAGGGTTACACTATTACCCTTAATTAGGGTTACACTATTACCCTGGATTAGGGTTTTACTCAGAATTTCCCTAAATCAGGGTTAGGGTTCGTTAACCTTCTCAATTGGGGTTTCTTGATCTCTTTACTAAGGATCCTACCCTAAATCACCATATGAATCATACTCATGTATGAATTCATTTCTATCATTCTCTCCACTTGATTTGGTTACATCAACCATCTGATCAAATACAAACAACTATGTTTAACATAGTATACTGAGTTATTGCTTCCATAAACAATTAGGGCTTGCTTAATTGAATAGCCTTCAACTCACGATTCCTTGGGAGTTAATCCCTCAAATTTGGTGAGTCATTAGACCACATCATTAGGAACAGTAATCCCAAACATTCAACCCTTGTTCAATGCATTCAAATGGTATTGAGACCGTTTACTTAAAAAGGTCAATTAAATCAGATTGAAAATCAGCACTTAATTCAATTAGGTTTCCCTAATTGATTAGGCTTCAACTCACGATTCCTTGGGATTTAATCCCTCAAATTTGTAGAGTCATTAACCAACATCATTATAAACAGGAATACCAAACGGTAAGTGCTTGGTCAACACACTCAAACGGTTTTGAAACCGTTTTCCCAAACAGGTCAAGTTGATCAGGTTGAAAATCAGCATTTAATTCAATTCGATTTATCTAATTGATTGGCCTTCCACTCACGTTTCCTTTAAAGTTAACCCCTAAAATTTGGAGATTCATTAGCTTACATAATTAGGAACAAGATTCCCAAAAGGTCAACGCTTGTTCAACCATATCAAACGGTCTTGAAACCGTTTTCCCTAAAACGGTTTGCTGAAACCGCATAGCCAATCAATTTAAAACGATTTGGAATAGATATCAAGACCATTTGGCTTGGTACTTTTCTTTGGATAAGCATCTAGGATGATGTCATCATCCCCTTCCTTCGAACAACCAATAACAGCAACCGTTCTTGATGGAAATTGCAGCAAGGAAACAAGTATGTATCAAATTGAAGAAAACAATCAACAAAGCATAATTGATTGATGCAATAGCAATGATTAAGGGTTTGAGTTATAAAACCCGCCTCCAATTGAGCTCCAAAGCTTCAAGCTCACGCCATTAATGGTGGATGAAGCTCTAGCAACTCCCCCTAAGCTCGTCCTCAAGCTTTTGGATGAAAAAGTTGGCTAGGGTTGAAGAGGAGATCCAAATAAGAAGAAATCAATGATTTATTTTTGATTTCCACCATGGAATCAAGGAGAACGAAGGTCAAGGACCTTACCAACAGGTTGGGGTCGTCCTCCTGCTCCTCCACAGCTCCTTAGTCGTTTTCCAAGCAAGGGTAAAGAAAAGAATCCGAAATAGCCTTTCTTTTGGCTTGGTAAAGGTACTTTTATAAGAAAATTGATGAGAGAGAAAATGCATTATTAAAATGCATTAAATTCCAAAAATATGGCCGCCTCTTCCCCCTCAAATTCCCCTCAAAATCCTTAAGGACGAGGCTATCTTCATTTCCTCTTATTCCTCTTCATTATCCATCATTTAAAGAAAATCAAATTAAGCACCTTAATGCTTATTATATTAATATCCATATGTGAGTGGGTTTTCTTTTCCTTATAATAATGGTGAGTGGAATTTCACCTTCTTAGGATATTTTCGTTCCTTATCTTGTAAAAAGAACGTCCATCCTTATTCAAAATCAACCAATAACATTTTGGTTGAAGGCCCTTTAATTAATACATTCATTTTTGCCCTAATTTGAATTAGGGTTTCACTTATGATTAAATCTTGATTATTTTAATATCAAGATTCTCTCTCCTCCAACTTAATTTAAATGAGGCACCCCTCTCATTTTATTTGCTTTACATGATGCCAAGGAACATTAAGGACCTTATTGAAGTGGTAATTTGCATATTGAACCCTAGGTTTTGGGTAAATTGCACATTACACCAAAACTAGGTTTTCATGCACATACATTGTTTTATCAGATCTTTCTTGGTATTCAGGCTTCCATAAGCCATACCTCAGCATCATCTTTACTCTCATAATGATTCAACACATGAGGAACATATTATCATGCACAATTTGCACTTAAACCCCTCAACTTGGGTAATTTGCACTTTAGTCCAAAACAGGCAAAACATTGATTTCAACAATGTTCAAAAAGGACTAGAATTGCAATATAAGTTCCTCTTGAACCCTAATTACTTTTCACAAGATAAGATTAAGAATTTAATCATCTTTCTTAATCAAAACACCTAGGGTTAAAGTATAACCCATGTCAGGGGTGTTACAAATTATAAACCCCTAACAAGGATTTCGTCCTCGAAATCCAGATAAAGGAGGACATATATATTTCATTTATCATACTATCTAGTCTTCACATAACATCTCATTATTATGGAGACACCATAAAACTTTAATCATCACCAAGTGTTTCCATATAAGATTCTCATAGAATCAACACACAAGGCACATGCCCCACTGTCCCTCATCATTGACTATAGAGTCAACTTTGTGTCAAATAACACTTTTCTTATTCAGAGAAGCATCATACATTCTTTATTAATATCATGTTTATGCAGAGCATAAACCCCTAACATATGATGTTCATATTATTATAATCAGACTAATTTCACAGTTGACCACTCTAGGTAGCCAACCTAACCCATCTAATAACTCTCAGATACCAGAATCTTTCACCTTGGTATATATCACATGTGTTGGAAACACATCATATATATCTCTTCCTTTCATCTTGGAACGTTAATTGTTTCATGTCCTCATCTTGGGACCAAAGTCCAAGATAACTGATACTTTTCTAAGTATCCATCACATGAACACATTTATCTTATGCACATCAAGTGTCCTAAGACCCACTTGATTGCCATGTCCCTGAAAGGAAAGAAAACAAGGATTCATATTCCTCTTATTAATTTATGTATTTTCAATTATTCATTAACCATTTACTTTTTATCTCATCCTAGGTTCCTTGCCTTTAGCATTGAAATTTGTAAGGATGATTGCATGTCATTATCCCTTTCTTTATTGTTATCTAGCATGTTTATGATCATCTCATGATCTCATCACAATTCCCATTTCCTCATTATGGGAAAGATCTCTATTATGCTTGCAGCATTGTTGAACAGGGTTCATCTCCCTTATTCTTACTCTTATCTTACGAGGAGTACACTTTTAGTTCCTCATACAACATGCTCATTTGAGATTATCTCAGACTTCTGTTTCTTATACTTAGTATATCACACATTTACTCATTCCATATTTCTGATTTCATGATACTCATTAGATTGTATCAGAATGACTGCTTGATCAGGGCAATCAGAGAGATTACAATCTAAGAGTTTCCATACTCACTTTATCATCAATAGTTGTATACCTGGCCAGGGTATATAAATACTTAGATTAAGTGGTATGCACTTTGTATACTATCATATTCCTCACTTTTCATATCATTATACACACATGACTTTCCCTTGTTCCAACATGACTAAGTCATTTAGGAACTCTTTTAAAGCTCAAACTTCTGTATTAAGGACTGATAACCTAGATCGTAAAGCTAGTATCCAGTCCACTATATGCATTATTGTTGCTCTAATCTACCCAACAGTAATACTTAAAGAAATATTTTCTTATCATAAATGGATCAACTAGGAGACTCTTAGGCAATTGTCTCTGTCTTGCCTGCTCCCATGCACCTCTTCTTGGTGCAATATTGCTGCTCTCAGCAGCAATCTCCTCATGTGACCCAGTCATCTTTAAGTTCTTCTTCTCTTATATGAGCAGAAGACATTATCATATACACTGGATGATACCAGAACAAACTCTACTACCTTAGTCCTATGTCTCTGTAGACTCAGCGAACCTAGAGCTCTGATACCACTTAATTGTAGCATCCAACTAACAAAAACATAATTAACTAATGCGGAAGCGTTCACTAAGCAGCAGATTATAGAAAATCACTAAAAAATTTAAACCTTTTTCAAAGAGACCCAATCATAAGAAAACTCTTTCAACAATAACCAATGTATTACATTTACATCATGGTTCATAAGTATATATCTTATACCATCTCTTCTCAAGGGTTACAACATCAACTGCCTTGTTAAAAGCTAAACACAGACAACATAATAACCTCGAGGCATCAAGCCAAGATCTCAAAATGATACATTAAAAGCACTAAGTACTAACTCCGAGGACCTGAGAGTACAGAGACGACACATAGGACTTCTATCTACCAAACACGATAGACAGCACACTCAACCTGAGTTGTCACTGATGTCCTTGTAGCTGCTGATGTTCTTCATCTGAAAGATATTCTCAGTCTCTTTCACACTCGTCCACCTAAAAATGTTGGTTCCCACGGGGGTGAGACAATTGAAAATTGCCCCAGCGAGAGATATAACTCTCCGCCAGAAACATCATTATTGTAGTTTGATTAATATAAAACTGAGCAGAGGATAAGCAGTTTAGATCATTCTCATCTTTTAAAGTATTACACCTATCTATGATTGAACAGTAATTCGTCTATTCTCTTTATAAGAAATAGAAAGAACATGTATATCATTTATCTACCATACATTTTCAACATCTCAAGCTTTGCTCATGTCATTCATTATTCCGATGTCTCACCCATGATTCATTCTTGTTTCTATTTGTTGGCCTTAGCCAATCTGCTAAACAAGTATTCACTTATGCCAGACATGTGATTATATAAATCATCATGTCTTATTCAAGCATTAAACTATATCAATCAGGTATAAATGTTTCAGGCATTGGACTATACCAATCCTGATTACACATCCAGGCATTGGACTTTAACCAAACCTAATTACAGGCATTAAGCCTCTTTCAGGTATTTCTAATTATAGAGGCATGGATAGCATGCGAAACATAACTATCAACATGAGATATCTAGCATCATGATTATAATCAACAGTAGCAGTTAGATATCAACATAAGCATGACCATTGTATGTACACAATTACAGTCTTATGCATATCCACAACATAAGTATAATTACTATCTCTTAGTTGCACTAAGCATCATCTTTATGTAAAGAGAACAAACATGGGTTATCATTCAATGTGAAGCGTCATGTATAACCCTAAACAGATATGCTATACGGATGTATTACATCTTTTATTATGTCCTGAGGAAATTGAGGATACCACTCAAAATCCAACTGACCACTGCTAAGTCGAAATCAGTGCCATACAAGATCTAGGAAGAGCTGGACTCCTAAGATCTTCTCCGCCCCCGGTCAGTACGGGTCCGCCACAGTGACACAAAAGGTCAAGCTTTTAACAGCCTAGTCCGTCCTTGGTACAGGTCACGGCACTAGTGAAAGAGGTGGGTACGCATACCCTACCATCTGAGGTACAACCACAGTTGTCCTCTAATATCATCACATATATAATCACCGAGACACGACCGCAGCCGTTCTCAAACTAAGGGCTAGGTATGACCACAGTCATCCTCCCTAAATACTTGAATTCAGGATGACAAGCACCCCGCATACTCATCAGTATGCGCTCCGAGTTTCCCTTAGGAATACTCGTTTCACCATCTGGAAAGTTCTGACACTCAGATGGATCTATGGCACAGGACACTACATGATTAGAGTTGCACTTGATTAGTTATGCCAATTGGGTGAATTAAGGCTGCATCAAACAAGTGGACATACAAACCCTAATTCACTTCTAGCAAGCATATAAATACCAAAACCTGAAAAGATATAAAACATATGAAACATAATTTCTCATCTCATCATCACATGGTAATATTCACTTGCCATTCATGAGACTACACCAGTCATCATGCTATCACAGGATATAAATCCTTTTCACAATATTACAGGGTATCAACCCTTATCAACATAAGAGGAATACACCTCATTCAGGGCTCAATCATGCCCATGAAACATCTTGTTACTTCTTACTAAGTAACATATAACCATATGGCTCACAAGGCCATTAAACATCTTGTCACCTCTCACTAGGCAACAACAACATATTAACTCATGTAATATAATAGTAACACCACTATTTCCTCCACAGGGTTAGGGTTTACTATTCACATCAATTAGGGTTTCATGTTCATTTTATCAATACAACCCTAATATATTGTTCCATACATCTAGGAGCATCCATCGACATTCCAAGTATTTAATATTCTTATCATTTATCATTAAATGATCATCAACACAAGGTATGAGTTTATCTCTCGTCATTATCATGGTATGATTACATCATACTCATTTTAGCTTACTTATCAAGTATGTTAAACTCATTACATTTCATTGTGACAATTTACATAACACTCTCCTTGTGTATCTTATCTAAAAATATTGGATTTGAGATGCATCAAGGTATATCAACCCTGAAATGCTAAATGTGATATCTATCATGTATCAATGTATCACTTCCCTCATCACTTCTATCTTACATGAGTTTATTTACTTATCTTATAATAAGGAATTTCACATCTTAATACTTTCATCCACCAACCTATCACCTTTACCATGATGTGCATAGATCACACACAAGGATTGTCCAACTATCTTCAATGATATGGACTCATCTCAAATTAAGGCATTGCTTGTTATAAGGTTGCCTACAGTCAACCACTTGAGATATTTCATCATTATAGGGTATTACTCATTATTTCATCATTAAGGTTTACTCATATCATTACCCAGACATTAGGGTTATGATTTATCATCATATTGCCCATGATTAGAATTCCATGCACTATAGACCAAATTTAGGGTTTTACATAGCTTTACTCTGTGTTAGGTTTAAGGTTTCATATGACATCGCCATCAATTAGGGTTTCACATGGAATCATCCTCAATTAGAGTTTCTGAGGGAATCACCCTCAATTAGGGTTTCACTAATCATCCCAATTAGGGTTTCATTCAATTACCCATAAATTAGGGATTCATTATTCCTCCAATTAGGGTTTGGTATTTCATTACCTTAAATTAGAGTTACCCAAGTAATTACCCTTAATTAGGGTTACACTATTACCCTTAATTAGGGTTACACTATTACCCTGGATTAGGGTTTTACTCAGAATTTCCCTAAATCAGGGTTAGGGTTCGTTAACCTTCTCAATTAGGGTTTCTTGATCTCTTTACTAAGGATCCTACCCTAAATCACCATATGAATCATACTCATGTATGAATTCATTTCTATCATTCTCTCCACTTGATTTGGTTACATCAACCATCTGATCATATACAAACAACTATGTTTAACATAGTATACTGAGTTATTGCTTCCATAAACAATTAGGGTTTGCTTCATTGAATAGCCTTCAACTCACGATTCCTTGGGAGTTAATCCCTCAAATTTGGTGAGTCATTAGACCACATCATTAGGAACAGTAATCCCAAACATTCAACCCTTGGTCAATGCATTCAAACGGTCTTGAGACCGTTTACTCAAAAAGGTCAATTAAATCAGATTGAAAATCAGCACTTAATTCAATTAGGTTGCCCTAATTGATTAGGATTCAACTCACGATTCCTTGGGAGTTAATCCCTCAAATTTGGAGGGTCATTAACCAACATCATTATAAACAGGAATACCAAACGGTCAATGCTTGGTCAACACACTCAAACGGTTTTGAAACCGTTTTCCCAAACAGGTCAAGTTGATCAGGTTGAAAATCAGCATTTAATTCAATTCGATTTATCTAATGGATTGGCCTTCAACTCACGATTCCTTTGGAGTTAACCCCTAAATATTGGAGGGTCATTATCCTACATAATTAGGAACAAGATTCCCAAACGTTAAACTCTTGTTCAACCATATCAAACGGTCTTGAAACCGTTTTCCCTAAAACGGTTTTCTGAAACCGCATAGCCAATCAATTTTAACGATTTGGAATAGATATCAAGACCATTTGGCTTGGTACTTTTCTTTGGATAAGCATCTAGGATGATGTCATCATCCCCTTCCTTCGAACAACCAATAACAGCAACCGTTCTTGATGGAAATTGCAGCAAGGAAACAAGTATGTATCAAACTGAAGAAAACAATCAACAAAGCATAATTGATTGATGCAATAGCAATGATTAAGGGTTTGAGTTATAAAACCCGCCTCCAATTGAGCTCCAAAGCTTCAAGATCACGCCATTAATGGTGGATGAAGCTCTAGCAACTCCCCCTAAGCTCGTCCTCAAGCTTTTGGATGAAAAAGTTGGCTAGGGTTGAAGAGGAGATCCAAATAAGAAGAAATCAATGATTTATTTTTGATTTCCACCATGGAATCAAGGAGAACGAAGGTCAAGGACCTTACCAACAGGTTGGAGTCGTCCTCCTGCTCCTCCACAGCTCCTTAGTCGTTTTCCAAGCAAGGGTAAAGAAAAGAATCCGAAATAGCCTTTCTTTTGGCTTGGTAAAGGTACTTTTATAAGAAAATTGATGAGAGAGAAAATGCATTATTAAAATGCATTAAATTCCAAAAATATGGTCGCCTCTTCCCCCTCAAATTCCCCTAAAAATCCTTAAGGACGAGGCTATCTTCATTGCCTCTTATTCCTCTTCATTATCCATCATTTAAAGAAAATCAAATTAAGCACCTTAATGCTTATTATATTAATATCCATATGTGAGTGGGTTTTCTTTTCCTTATAATAATGGTGAGTGGAATTTCACCTTCTTAGGATATTTTCGTTCCTTATCTTGGAAAAAGAACGTCCATCCTTATTCAAAATCAACCAATAACATTTTGGTTGAAGGCCCTTTAATTAATACATTCATTTTTGCCCTAATTTGAATTAGGGTTTCACTTATGATTAAATCTTGATTATTTTAATATCAAGATTCTCTCTCCTCCAACTTAATTCAAATGAGGCACCCCTCTCATTTTATTTGCTCTACATGATGCCAAGGAACATTAAGGACCTTATTGAAGTGGTAATTTGCATATTGAACCCTAGGTTTTGGGTAAATTGCACATTACACCAAAACTAGGTTTTCATGCACATACATTGTTTTATCAGATCTTTCTTGGTATTCAGGCTTCCATAAGCCATACCTCAGCATCATCTTTACTCTCATGATGATTCAACACATGAGGAACATATTATCATGCACAATTTGCACTTAAACCCCTCAACTTGGGTAATTTGCACTTTAGTCCAAAACAGGCAAAACATTGATTTCAACAATGTTCAAAAAGGACTAGAATTGCAATATAAGTTCCTCTTGAACCCTAATTACCTTTCACAAGATAAGATTAAGCATTTAATCATCTTTCTTAATCAAAACACCTAGGGTTAAAGTATAACCCAGATCAGGGGTTTCTGAGGGGTGGGGTCGTTACAATTGGTATCAGAGCATGGTTTTCCATCTAATCTCTAATATTTATTAAATTTTACAATCTCTTTAGAACCCAAGGGATTTATGAGAGAATTTTCCAATAATGGAGGTGTCTAGAAAAGGATCACGATCTGGGGGCTGGTAAGATTTTCCTCCGCCCTCGGTCTACAAGGACTCCCAGATTCTGTGTGACTTCCTGGCCGACATTGGATGATTTGACTCAAAATAAGATACCTCTAGGTTTTCTCTCATCTGTCTTCGTCCCTTCTCTACCCCATTCATTGAATAACTTTAAGAGATTGGAGTCTCTCTCTTCACCTCCTCTCAAGTTTTTGGGGTTAAGAATAATAAGGATTAAGGAATCCTCCACCAAATAATAAAAAGCATGTAAGAAGAATGTCATGGACATAAGTCTAAATGATGAACTTAGACTGAGATTAGTTACATGCTTAGGTTGCATGGACTATGTTCCTATGCCCTTCGATACCCCTCAGGAGAATGTTGAGTATAGACCATCTTGTAGGAAGACGACGAGAGGGATAGGCTTGGACGAAGAAGCCTCTAAGAAGGGGAAGATACATGATGCATCCTATGATGATGATGGTCAACCCAAGTGATGGATAGAGAAAGAGAGAAAATGATGAGTTCGATACCTTCGTTTTCCTTGCATACAAGAACATGGGTTAGACATGCATGCTTTACATAAATGCTTTGGGTATGCATGAGAAACATAGACTATGTGTGGTTGTTTGACCCCTAGTACCTTTTGGTGACTCGACCTTGGGTGGGTCGTGCCTATTAATGGTGATGGATAGCTCCCTCCTTGAGAAGGTTGGTGGTGACCATATAGGAACCCTAATGGGCATACATGAGTAGGAAGGAGGCATGAACCTACAAGTGAGTGGAAACAAGGTTGGCATCAGGTTTTAGACCAAATCCAGAAGGGTTATGCCTAATAGTTCATGACATAGGCATGATGTTGGCTGGACATAAGTTTTGACAGTATGTTTCACCCAGGTAGGGATAGAGGTGTATCCTTAAGAGCTTGACCCAACTTCTGAGAGAGAACCTCCAGTGGTAGGACCAGTTATAGTGTTAGCTCTAGATAGTGGGTGAGACCCCGATGAAGAAGGTTGGAGGCCTAGACTCCCAGACATGAGGAATCATGAGAAGGTTTGGTATGATGAGGCCACAAATGGATGAACCTAAATAGATGTGTGGAGTTGCTCCATGCTTAATCCAAAGAGGTTCTCGTGCCTTAGATACCACTAGAGGAACCAAACCCTAGAAAAGAGAAAGAGGCTTCCTGAATAAATGTGTAAATGATATGAGTGTCTATATTGTGAATGTAGGATAGAGAGAGTTCCATAGACTCTGAAGAGGTCTCCTATGGTACCAAGCGGTGAGGCATCACACCCAGTTGGTTTCCCTTGTTTAGGACATAAGCGTTGTTCATGTCGAAGAGTATTCGAAAGCATATGCCATATGTTGTATAGGTTTAGTTCATAGTTGAGTAGTTCAGCATGCAATTTAGATAACTGATGCATAAGAGGTGAACCTGGGATTCCTGGACCAAAGAGGGGAAGTAGCAGTACCTAGTGCACATGATGCTCATGTGGTTGATTGAGTTCATAGGAATGAAGCATGGCACCCCTTCCCATATAATAGAGCAAAAGGAAACCCCACTTGAACTGAGGTATATATTTGATGAACCACTCACACAGGTTGGTGGCATATGCAAGTATGAGATTGGTCCAACCTTGTGGAATGATGAACAAGTATGACTTACCAAGGAACTTTGGATGGTTTAATAGGTTGTCTTCTTGCTAGCCATGTGCATAGGTATCCATATGGGAGCTATGCATATACATGATGATACATGCTTTGGATGCAAGGACATTTAGTGACCTCTGCTACTATCAAGTGATAGTTTTCTCCTACCTTGTTAAGGGACCCTTCATGTTGTAGTAAACCCTAACTCTTATTTAGGTTTGAGGTAACCTTAAGAGGTCACTTATATGAGCTTGATGAGCTACGTCTAAGAGCACATAGTATGAGTATGAATCTACAGACCCATGTGTGACCATCTCTTAGGGGCATGAGGATATGTTTCCATGGAGGTAGAATTATGGGGCTAGACCAATTTAGGTAGGTCACCATGATTCCTACAAAGGGATGTAAGTTTAAACATGAGTGCCCAGAGAGATGATGGAGATTTGGATGAGGATTTAAGATTTAGATGTGCTATGATAGAATCATAAGTCAATACTAAGGTCAAGGGGGGATAAGGTCGATGAAAGTAGGAGTTGTTTGTTCCCTGGATGCACAAGACCATAGGGTCAGGAGGTAACAACTACCTTTGCCTGAGAACCATGGGTTAAGAGGTTGGCCACCTTCATGAGTTCATGGGCCCTAAGGGACCAATGTGAGAGGCACTCCCTAGATGCATAAGGTTCAGATCACCCCAAAAGTATCGACACCCTAGAGACATGGAGGTAATGATTAAGGATTCTACATAAGGGAGATATTAAGATCTAGAGGTGATGGGGAAAAGTCTTCCCATGGGTGTAGACACATAATTGAGATGTTTATGGTGGAGTCATGAGAAGCAAGTTTCAACTTAGACTGGAAAGTGTAATGGCAATGTGTGATGCACAATCTCTACTCTTGGAATAGAATGAACTTTGTATTTGGACTGCAACCAAATTCTTATTCCATCTTGTTATGGATGTGAGAGATAGGACAAAATGCATGCCATATACTAAGGATGAAGGTGATATGAGTTGAAACCATGACTGCGGCTATTACAAGCAGCCCGGTGCTCTAGTGCACACCAAGCCTC
Source organism: Alisma plantago-aquatica (assembly GCA_963693085.1). Taxonomy (NCBI): domain Eukaryota; kingdom Viridiplantae; phylum Streptophyta; class Magnoliopsida; order Alismatales; family Alismataceae; genus Alisma; species Alisma plantago-aquatica. The sequence goes on from OY856410.1 coordinate 569,820,718, forward strand.
ATGTTATAGCTCTTTGGTTGCACCATACAATGGTGAACTCATCGATAGCCTCGATATCTCAAGAGGATCAAACTTCCTTGAGATTTGATTGGAGATAATTCACCCTGTCGAAGCTACTCCGGCCATGGAACCGGGAGGAACATTGGCACATGTGAATGTACTCTGCTACCCATGCTAATTACATGAACCTATTTTAACAGCAAGGGCAATTAAGGGTTTTTCCTCTGTCTATTGCCTTCTTTGATCGCGGATCCATAGTGGCGAGCCTCCCCGCTAATTGTCGACCCTAATTGGGCTAACTAGCCAAGGGCCCTGTCTCCTGCTAGAAATTTAGACACGTGGCTTTTCTCTAAACTGTGATTGGTCAGTTCTTTGAAATTTCATAGTAAATCAACCACTCATTGGAAAAATATGAGAAAATATGTTTTGGAAAAGATTTTTTGAGAGGAATCCAATTTTAGAGTTTCAATCTATGATTTTAATTCTTGATTGGATGTTTTACTATAAACCCAAGTTTGACCCCTAAAACCCTAATTAAGCATTTTGTGTAATTAATGTGATCTAATCCCACCTACTTTTCCTAATTTAATGACATTAATTAGTAAGACTAACCCTAATGCACTCAAACCATAGTCTACCTTAATTAAAGCTAGGATCAATACAAGGTATTGATTCATGATGTTTAATAATTTTGAATAGGTGTTTAGGGCCTAATCAAGGCAAGTAAAGGTTGACTTAGAATTTGACCCAAGATCAGAGAGATCAAGTTAGGTTTTGCTTTTCTCTAGGTAAGCGGGTCACGCCACTATGCATGTGTACTTTGGTTGAATTGTATGATATGTATGATTTATGGATTATACTTTCAACTTCAAGTTTAATGCTCAAGTCATGTTCATCATATAAATTGATTGATGTTTGCAATATCTTATGTCATATGGTTAACATGTTCATTAGGATTAGATATTATGATTAATGATCAATGATTAATGGATTTTAAAGTTCGCATTTTAAGAGGGAGAAATCCCATCATGTTAAGTTCAATGATCATTTTAATGTTAATGCTAAAGTCATGTTAATGATCAAGTTAATTGGTATTGAATTAGTTTTTATATGCTTCTCGAATCATGGACCTCAAGGGGTCGTTATGGGCATTTGTGCAAATTATGCGCTTTTATAGACAAATCATGGGCATTTGTGTCCTTATGGGATTTTCTAGCATTATGGGCTTTCCTAGAAATCATGTGCTCTTAAGTGGGTGTCATAGAGAGAGGCATATGTTACTATTCAATTCTTCATGTTATAAGAATCATGTAATCAAGAATGCTTAAGTCAAACTAATGTCAAGGTTTTCTCTCAAGTCAAGTTTATATGCTTATTTTTAGTTCTTATAATATGCACAGTGCCTCTTAATGTTGTGTGTCTTTGTTTTCACATGGTTGTAGGACTAGATGTCCCTATATCAAGGAGCAAGGGCATTTGAAGTGAGTTCTTCAAGGCAGAAGATCTCAAGACTTAGCTTGGTGGGGTACCATCTACACCTTAGAAGATCTAGTGTCATGTTTCCAAAGAAGATTTATGTCTTAGTTTTGTTCTACATTTCATGTATTAGGTTTTAGTTCAAGTATGAGACAGTTGATGTTATTAGTTTTATCTTCAAGGAACAATGTATGAATCTATATTTCCAATCAATGCACAATGTTTCATTTATCTTTTGCTATGATTATCATGTTTTGCAATGTTCCTCTAAGCCAAGTGACCCATGTTATGGACAACATAGGGTTTTCTTCCATTGACGTATGTACATTCTTGGAGGGGCATTACAATATGGTATCAGAGTGATGAGTAGATGGACACTTAGCTAAAGTTTCACATTGCTCTAAGTCCTAGGCATACTAGATTAAGATCAAGATATAAGAAACCAAAGTAGAGGCTTAGATATGAGACAAAGGTTTAGATAAAGATTAGGGTTATGTGCCTAGATGTTTTGTATTTTTATGTTAACTCTAGATTTGTATATAGCATGCTCTCTCTCTCTCTTTCCCACATCTTTGTGGTATAGGACACAAGCTTATGGTATTTTGTAGAGAGAATGATATATGCATAATCATACTTGTATTGTCCTTTCAAGTACATGTGGTATGGTACATGTTCTCTAGGGAGGTGCAAGATAAGTGTCATAAACTGTGTCATCTTTGAATAGATGAGCGGTCAACATGTATCCAACGGCGACAGAAAATAAGAGTCAACATTAAAAGTTTGAGACATATTGTCACCTAAACCTAATTAGTTAACCAAGTAAGGTCCATGGCAGAATCAAAACCTCGAGAGAAGAGGTAAGAGAAGTCCTTTGTAGTGACATTAATGAGGTGAAATAGAACCATTAGTAGTATATCCACATGTTGGTCTAAATAATGAGGTTCTAACCGTGTTTTGCCATGAGGATGAGACTTTAAAGTGTCTAGTTTACATCGAATATGTAAAACACTAAGGTGGGTAGTAAGTGGAAATTTTGAGGACGAATTTTTTTTAAGGTGGGTAAAATTGTAACATCCCAAATTTTTAAATAAAATATGTTTAGGGTCTTAATTGCAAATTTCCACTTGTAAATTTAAAACTTGGACTTAAAAAAACTTACACCAATTACTGTATGCATTAATTGAAATAATAAATAAAAAGGAAAATAGAAAGGGGCTTGGAATTCAAAATATAATCATAATGTAGATACCTTGACCAAGATGATTTCCTCCTACTTTTATGACTTTAATATAAGAGGAAAGTAGGTATTTATTCTCTTTTCTCTTTCCTCCATAAAAGTTTCTCAAAAAAGGCATAAAATGAATGTGATATAAAGGCAATTTTTGTTTATCTCAATTTTGGACTCAAGTCTCACAAAGGAAGGTGGTTGTCACTTATTTAATCAATTAAATGCATTAAAATCAAGTTTAATGACTTATATGGAAACTATGAATAAAACTTATAAAAATCCTAAATCTAACTATATAGGAAGGATCTAGACCCATAGATTAGCCTATGGTTCAATTTTTAAGTCAATTGGACTTCGTTTGACCCCTCAAATATTTTAGAAAGTTTTTGCAAAGTTTAAACCCTAATTCTAGTAATATTCGAATTTATTTCATTGATTTCATATGATTTCCTGTTATTTGAAAGTCACGCCCTTGACTTCTCTAATTTTGAATATAGTTGTTGTCACACTACTTGGCTTTGATGTGGATTTAGTCTGAATCGTTGGATATTCCATCGTACAACTCTCAACTCATCTCCTACCTCCAGTACGAGACCCCGAACAGGATGATCTCCACAGTCCACTATTTTACATGATTCTTTCAGCAATGAAATCATGAAGTCAAAATGAACCCACCTATCCCTACTTTATAAAGACTTTGTGCCCTATCGACAAAATGCCCCTTTAGGGCATGGACTCCCGCCGCTACCCCAAAGGCGCATAGCTGCTTCCCGTACACCATACCTATATATACAGGTTCTATAAGCACTTCTATCCCCAATTCTTTCCTCCTCCTCTCCCAATTCCACTGCATACGCTCTAGAGCCCTCCAACCTACTCAAGGTGCATCTCTGGCGACACATGCTTCGTCCCCGCTCTCAATAGTACTTCCAAGGAAATTGATAATAGGGTGAGCATCCTCAACACTCTTTCTTCATTTCCACATCATTAGTTTTCCCTAGTTTCTTCCCAATCATCACACCCTATAGATTGACTTCTGTCCACATTGACGTTTCCACGTTTTGGCTTTTCTTTGCTCCTAGAACCACACAAGATCACTGCTAAGCTTCCTTTTTTCCTGTAGATCTGTTTCTAATCTCTGGATTATGGTTAATGATGTGGGCTCCTCAGTTTTGGGTTTTCGATCTTCTTCTATATTTTTTGTTGTCTTCGACAATATGAGGGTCTCCTCACCTCATTCTTCCCTACGAATTGTTCTCAATGACGTTTTAGTCTCGTGAACAAGTCTTACTTTCCCTCGTGCTCCCTTCATGACATTTTGCCTTAATTTCCACCTCTAGTCGGCTACAACCATGGTGGTTACTAGTAGCCTGGTACTCTGGTGCACACCAAGCCTCATGTTTTAGCTCTTTTTTTACACCAGACAATGGAGAATTCGTCGATATCCTCAGTATCTCAGGATGATCATACTTCCTCAAGATTTGATCAGAGATAAGTCATCCTGTCAAATCTACTATGGCCATGGAACCAGGAGGAACATTGGCACGGGTGAATGTGCTTTGCTGCCTACACTAATTACATCAGGTTATTTTAACCACAAGGGAAATTAAGGGTTTTTCTCCATGCATTGCCTTCTTTGACCGTAGATCCATAGTGGCAAGCTTCCTCGCTAGTTGGTCGACCCTAATTGGGCCAACCAGCCGAGGGCTTCGTCGCTTGCCAGGAATTTACACACGTGGCTTTTCTTTAAACCATGATTGGTCAGTTCTTTGAAATTTCACAGTAAATAAACCACTCATCTGAAAAATATGAGAAAAATATGTTTTGGAAAGGATTTTTGAGAGGAATTTGATTTTAGAGTTTTCAAGGTATGATTTTACTTCCTGATGGGATGTTTTATTATCAACCCATGTTTGACCCCTGAAACCCTAATTAAGCATTATGTGTAATTAATGTGATCTAATCCTACCTAGTTTCCCTAATTTAATGACATTGATCAGTAAGACTAACCCTAATGCACTAAAACCCTAGTCTACCATAATTTAAGCTAGGATCAATACAAGGCATTTATTCATGATGTTTAATAATTATGAATAGGTGTTTAGGGCCTAATCAAGACGAGAAGGTTGACTTAGAATTTGACCCAAGATCAGAGAGATCAATTTAGGTTTTTCTTTTCTCCTGGTAAGCGGGTAATGCCATTATACATGTGTACTTTGGTTGAATTGTATGCTATGCTTGATATATGGATTATACTTTCAATTTCAAGTTTAATGCTCAAGTTATGCTCATCATATAAATTGATTGATGTTTGCTATATCTTATATCATATGGTTATCATCCTTATTAAGATTAGAGATTATGATTAATGATCAATGATTAATGGATTTTAAAGTTCATGCTTTAAGAGGGAGAAATCTCATCATATTAAGTTCAAGGATCATGTTAATGTTAATGCTAAAGTCATGTTAATGATCAAGTTAATTGGAATTGAATTAGTTTTTATATGATTCTCGAATCATGGACCTCAAGGGGCCATTGTGGGCATTCATGCTAGTTATGGGAATTTATAGCCAAATCATGGGCATTCGTGTCGTTATGGGATTTTCTAGCATTGTGGGCTTTCCTATCAATCATGTTCTCTTTAGTGGGCATCATATATATATATATATATATTACTATTTAATTCTTCATGTAATAAGAATCATGTAATCAAGAATTCTTAAGTCAAATTCATGTCAAGGTTTTCTCTCAAGTCAAGTTCATATGCTTATTTTTTGTTCTTATAAAATGTATAGTGATGCTTACTGATGTGTGCCTTTGTTTTCGCATGGCAGTTGGACGACATGTCCCTAGATCAAGGAGTAAGGGTATTTGAAGTGAGTGCTTCAAGGTAGAAGATCCCAAGACTTAGCTTGCTGGGGTGCCATCTACCCCTTAGAAGATCCAGTGCCAAGTTTCCAAAGAAGATTTATGTCTTAGTTTTGTTCTACGTTTTATGTATTAGGTTTTAGTTCAAGTATGAGATAGCTGACGTCATAACTTTTATTTTCAAGGAACAATGTATGAATCTATATTTAAAATTAATGCACGGTGTTTCATTTATCTTTTTGCTATGATTATCATTTTTGTAATTTTCTTTCAAGACAAGTGACCCATGTTATGGACAACATAGGGTTTGCTTCCGTTGACGTATGTACATGCTTAGAGGGGCGTTACAGATAGTTACTTTGTCAAGTTATTATGTGTTAACAAATTAATGAATCCTCATCTACCAATGCCTAATGAATACCTTAGTGTCATATATAATGTATACCCAACTTTATTCGTGTGCTTGCAAAATTTTATTCTTAAAAGTAAACCCATGACTTACCTCGTTCAAGAGTTTTTAGAAAAGTTCTACCAATTTTTAAGGTTAATCATTTCAAAAGTTCTATATATATTTAGATATCTAGGTGGAGATTCTATATTACCTAAATTGAATCTATAAAACTTTGTAGAATTACATTTTTTCACTTCAAATAATTTAAAATTCGTAAAATATTTGATATTATCATTGCATATATTGGTATATTGTATCTACACGAAGCACAATAATTATCATAGCATATATGTCCAAATAAACGTTAAGTAGCCCATTTATTGCAGTTTATAGTTGACATATGCTCTATTTTGTTTGCTCTTAAGAATTATGAAATACTAATGTTAATGATTTAAATTCATAACACAATCACGTCTTCGCAAACAACAACCAATTTAGACCACCAGAGCTAAAACATAGATGTAATGGTTTATGCACGCGTTCATATCACATAAGAAGCTTTTGGATTTCAAAAATGTTAAAAGACATGGATAATTGATATAAAGTATTTATATTTAAAACGAGAAGGAAGGCTTCTGCCAAGGCTCCTATGAATTGACTACCTAGACCTTTCTTGTAATATAGTTGTACGTAAAGCATAGGGTCAACCGGTCAAGTTTGTCTGTAAGTAGAATGCATGCATGCCTCAGTTCTTTGCTTGACATGTCAAGGACAAATAAACCTACGTCTTTTAGGAATCATGAGTGTGGTTTGGTGTTTGAAGATCTATAGGAGATAAGGCATGTATTGACACCTTTGTAGGTAGCAAAAGAGACAAAAACATTAGGCGAAACCCTTCAGAAAATATACTATACGGTGAAGCTTGCGGACTGATATATACATCCAATATGATCGCATTTTTCTATTTGAGTAAACATCTCCCAGTTCGATACCTGTCTTTTTGAATTTACAATGCTATTATGAACCATGTATGACTTCGTAAAAACATACCATGGCGTACACTGTATGTAATGCTATTTAGATGCAAAATGTGAAGGTGGAAGCAACTCAACATAGTAACAAAGATGTATGCAAAACTTTGTTCGTAGCTGCAGGAAATATTTCTATTAGGTAGTGATGATTCTTAGTAGGAAAGATAAATGGACCATACTAATATCAGAATTTTGCAGCAGGATCGACAAAGAACTCAATTTGCAATTATCAGCCGTGAATGGAGTTATAAAACATATAATCCGCGTAAGAATTTCGTCATGCATCTATAATTCATAAAAACAATTTTCATATAATTACCTTGCTTGAGGTGTCGAGGCTTCCCCTTCTTGGGCAATGTGCCTACTGCTCCTATCTGATTACGAGGATTCTTGGTAGTTCATTATTACACCAACCACAATTTCTTTTTCTTTGATGCAATCGTGCTCCTTGTTTCCCTCTTTCTGATTAAAAGTTTCGGATCACAACAACTCATCCAATGTCTTGTCAATTTGATCCGCCGATTTTAGAAGAAAGGAGTGTGTTATGAATCGGAATAGGTGACAATGTTGGAGCCATGACTCCTTTGACAATGTTTGGGCAGTGAAATCATGATGTTGGCTTCACAGTATTAGATTCATGCTTTGACCCGGATTCACCATGTGACACACTTTGACTTGCCGCCAGCAAGATCAGGGGCTAGATGGCTGCTGGCATCCTATGTCCTATTGACAGATCCCTTTCTTACAGGGCGGTTTCTTCCCAACTATAGTTGTACCACCCTAAGGGGTGATGGCTAACTACTGCATATGATGTTTCTGCCACATACCTAGACATAAGAAGGGGACATCATGGTTCCGCATGTTGGCGAAAGTTATTTCACTCGATATAGTTGTTGGTAACTGTGGTGTATTTGGCTTGCTAGCTTAATGTCAGGGAACTGTTTGTTACTCCAAATCCACACTCCTAATGACTACACAGCCAAAGGTGAGTGGATCACGACGTCCGTCCCTAGAATGGATCAAATGACGTATGTATGAATAAAACCACAAACAAGAAAAAGGTAAGAGATAACAAGATACTAAACATGGATATAAGAGACATGTACCCATATTAGATTCAAGTATACCCATTGGTGATTCATTTCAGATCTTAGAGTCTTGAGTACAACGGATCTTCATTTACGAACTACAAATTCGATAAACAAAATATATTAATACTAAAGCATTAAGTACGCTATGAAAAGACATGTAAATAGTTTAAGGATACTATAAAAGTTTGCTTGGCTAGAAGATGAAACAAGGCGATAACGATTAACAACATTCTTTTATCCAAAGCAAATTTTAGATGTATTTCCATTATACTCAACAACATATTATGGCTATTGACCAACTTTTCATTGGAAGGGTCTTTAAGAGTGCTAAAGATTAGCTACCCTTTAATCGACATGGTCCGTCTTAATCTTGTACTCTACTCGTAAGGTACACTTACTCTCTTGACCCTATATGGTATTGACTTGTTTGTATGTAAATGCTCGTATAAATGCTTGGCTAGTTAATTACTTATTTGAGCTTCTTGTTCCCTATGATTAGTATGTTCGTTTTGCTTAAAATATGTTGAACAAACCTTGAACATAATTAAACTTATTCATCTAGGCCTCCTTGCCCGAAACTGAGGCCGGATCGAAAGCCGCATATGCCTATTGGACCTGGACAACGTGGATTCAAAGTCCACTTGGACCTATACCTAGTCGCAACCCCTACTCCGGCGAGCTACAGGAGCCAGTGTCACCGCCTCAAGCCTGGTTCCTCGTCAGGTTGCGGTCAACAGATGAAATCCCACAGTCGTTCGATGTGCGGGTGGGTCAACCATTGACCCAGATCATGTGGTAGCGGACTGGCCACTTGGCCAACTGGTTCCTGACCGTGGGGCAGATGTCGTGATTGTAGGCAATTGGCAGAGGGTGCGGGAGGAGAGCCGCATTTGGTGAGGGCCATGCGACACTAGTGATCGCGGTCGAGGGTTGAGAGCGGTTGGGAGCGTCCGACAGCAGCCCGTAACCGCAACTTCAAGGGAACGAACAACTGGTTCGGCGTGCCACGTGAGTTGCATGATCTAGGATCGACGGCTGACAACAAGGCTGAAATCAGAGTAGCCCCTGTGACATTCACTTTAGGTACTTAGTCACTCATTTCTCTATAGTTTGGATGCAAATGTTCCAAAAATGATATCTCTTGCATCCCTTGGCCATTCATAGCATATTATATATGATTTTTGACCCTTTCAATGAGATCTATCTAATGGTGTCAGTTTTATGGACTAATTTTGTTCGTTGTTCCACTGATATACTAAAAATGAACCGTTTGATGTCATTTATATGTTTCAATCTAGTTAATGCATCACATATGATCTTTAGTCTTTTATAGCCCCTTAAATAGTAGACTTTAACTCTCTGAGACTGTGACTAAGTTCTTGGACCATCTAATGTACTATAATGTTTCATCTTGATCTTCCATGATTAGCTTTACCCTAAAATGACTCTTTTGTGTAATAATTTGATGCAACTTGCCTATATATGAGGTTTGGACCTAACTTATCGTCATACCATGATTGCACGTCGAAATTAGTAGATCCTAAGATCATTCATGCCATGCTTGACTATTACTTTATGCATCCTTACCTTAAATATCTCCTTACTACCTTGATATGTGTTGGTATATATGCCCATAGAGCCATCCCAAGCGATTGCATGGATTCAGATATTAATTAATCAATTAATGCGATTATTTGGTTAATTAATAAATTCCAGAATATTCTAATTAATTTATGAGCGTTTTAATTAACGCAACATTTCTGTTTACCGATGGGTTTGGAAAACCCTACTTCCCTTCGTATCCTATTTAAAGGAGGATTGACGTACGTAAACCTAGCTGTCACCATCCTTAGGAGCGAAAGGAGAGCAACGCGCCGCTAGCACGTCGCCGCACATACATGACTCCTTCCCACTGGCTTAGAAAGCACGACGTGGAGTTCCAGTCCATCCGCGTAGACGAAGTACGGACGCGGATGCTGAGATGCCTGCGTTCGGAGGACATCGATGACCATCTGTGCGCGTTACGAGTGACACACATCATCGCACAGGAGCGCCGTCAGATCTTCCTGCGACAGCGAACGGGAGAGAAGTTCCATCTGTGTAGGTCATCAGCATTGCACCTTCGTGCAGTGGGACATCGCCGGACTTACTTCGCGATAAGGTATATCCCGCAAACACTCCTTCCAAATACGTTGTTGTCGACGAGATCCTATTACGGGTTGAGTGGAATTTTTTTGCTTCCGCCGCGCATGTTTTCTCCACAAAACCCAACAGTGGTATCAGAGTAGCGTCGATCTACGGCGTATTTGGATTCGTTTCAATATGATCGAATCGTTGTATACTGTTTTTTATGTTGCATTCGATGCGAATTAAAATTGCTAATGTGCAAATCTAAACCTAATTCCACAGCGGGATCCCCGCACAGGGGCACTGCCCCTGTGTACCCCGCATTGTCTACGTGGGAGTCAAAAATTTATTTAATGGGGAATGTCCCACATTACAAGTACTGCAATTTTAATATGTATATACGTATATGTAGATATACCTATGATAACATACACGCCACCTTTAAAATCTGTTTTATGTGGTGAATGCATGCATGGTTATCGCCTCGTATCCCCTTTTGTGAATGTTGTGGATGAATGTGGATGTCAATCTTGTGGATATGTTTGTTTGTGAATTCTATGGATATATAATGGTTACATATGGATCCTTTGTATAAAGTATTCGGCTGGCATGTCGAGCCTCATCTCTTATTTCAAAGTGTAATTAATTCTTTCCTTTTATATTTGTAATCATATGATGTAATAGAGATAGGATTAGTTTTAGTTTTTGTAAACTTGATGTAAGGAGGCCACTTGAAGATCTAACTCCAAGGAGTGTCCATGGAGAAGCACCATGAAGATCTAATTCCAAGAAGCAACCTGAAGATCCAACTCCAAGGAGCGTCCATGGAGAAGCAACAAGAAGATCCAATTCCAAGAAGCAACTTGAAGTTCCAACCTCACGAAGCATCCATGAAGTTGTTCATTGTAATGTTGATCATTACATGCTTACAGGTTGATTCACAGGTGTTGCATAAGATGCATAAGACCATAGGTGGACCGTAATCCTTTGTTGCTCCAAAGGATTACAATAGTATGGCCATAACTAATGTATTTGTGTTTGTGATTGCATGTCTATCATTTGTGGTTATAGATATAGTAGTATATGATACGTACTATAAGTATGTGGTGTTTGGATATGTATATGTATTAATAAAATCCCTCAATTAATAATATTAAGTTTTAGTTTCCTTCCATAAAGCAACACACATGAAAAGCTTGATCGACTATGTGTGGGCACGCCTCCGCGTGGTACACTGTCTATCTCGTGGAAGTGTGATGGTGGGTGTGTGGGTCTGCCTCCGCAGGGTACACACTCATCGTGTTGGCTTATGGGTTGGACTAACTAGGGAACCTTGATAGGATCAAGTACCTAGAGGCACACAAATGCATCATGGCAAGGAGTTGTGCATGATCATCTATCCAAGAGTTGCATATGATGCAATTGGCAAAAGTTGCCTACCATAGTTTTTGTTCTTTGACGCCGACGTTGGATGGGCATTGATCCAATTATTTTGGGTCTTGGCTCACTAGAAGGTTGTACATTGCAATCTTCCGAGGTGATAGTAAGGGCTATCTATTTGAATAAAATAGTGGGAGCGTAATTAATTAAAGGCCTAATTAATCTCGTTTATCAAATCTTTACAAGTCAAAATGTTTTGGACTAAATGCAAATTTTTTCTTTTGTAGCAATCAAATGGCAAACAACACTCACACTTTCTCATTGCGATCGGTCCTTCAGAAGGATAAAATTACCGGAACCAACTTTCAAAACTGGTTTAGGACGCTGAGAATTGTTCTCACACATGAGCGTAAGCTCTATGTCCTTGAAACACTAGAGCCAGCGGAACCCGCCGTAAATGCGCCCAAGGCTGAAAAGGATGCTTACAAGAAGCATCTTGATGATGTCGTGGATGTCAAATGATTGATGTTGTGCTCAATGAACTATGAGTTGCAAGAGCAACATGAGAACAAGAATGTCATGGAGATGGTAACACATCTCAAGAACATGTATCAACATCAAGCAAGATAAGAGAGATATCGGCTTTGTTCAAAAGCAAGATGAAAGAGGGAGATTCAGTTGGCACCCATATACTCACCTTGATTGGGTACGTGGAAAGCCTATCCAAGTTGGGATTTCCCCTAGGTCAAGAGTTGGCCACTGATGTGATTCTACAGTCGTTGCTTGAATCATACAATCATTTTGTCATGAACTACAACATGAACAATTTTGACGAGCTGTTGTCAGAATTGTTGGGCACGTTGAGGACAACTGAAGCACAAATGAAGACAGACAACCCCAAGTCTATGATGATGATCAACAAGACAAAGGGAAAGTTAAAAGGCAAAAGGAAAGGCTAAGAAAAGTTCTAAAGCCGGGCAGAAGCCAAAGTCATCCGCGCTCAAAGCTAAAGGTGGGATCTCCAAAGAAGGCAGTTGTCACCATTGTCACCAGCCTAGACATTGGAAAAGAAATTGTCCTCTCTACCTGGAGGAACTGAGGAAGAAGAAGCAGGGGATAGAGATCTCCACTTCAGGTATATACGTTATTGAGATAAACTTAAATACTTCTTCATCATGGGTACTGGATACCGAATGTGGATCTCACATATGTTCTAATATGCATGATCTGATAAGAAGTAAGCCTTTACGAAAGGGCCAAGTCGAGCTACGGGTTGCTAATGGAGCAAGAGTTGCTGCCACCGCAGTTGGAGTTATTAGTTTATCGTTTCCTACGGGCCTTGTAATAGAATTAGAGAACTGTAATTACGTACCTGCCATTAATAGAAATTTTTTTATGTATCTTGTATGGATAAGAGTGGATTTTAATTTCACATTAAGAATGGAATTATTTCTATTTCTAAAGATGAGATCTTTTATGGAAATGCCCCTATGTCTTATGGTATCTACTTGTTAGAACTTGAGACTAGCATATACAATGTAAATACTAAAAGGTTAAAACTTGACAACTCAAACAAAACATTCTTATGGCATTGTCGTCTTGGGCACATAAACGAGAAGCACATATCTAGACTCCATAAGGATGGTTATCTAGACTCTTTTGATTTTGAATCATTGGAGACATGTGAGGCATGTTTATTAGGGAAGATGACCAAGACTCCTTTCACTGGACATAGTGAGAGAGCCATTGATCTATTAGGGCTCATACATACTGATGTATGTGGACCTTTTAGATCAAATGCTAGAGGAGGCTATCAATACTTCATTACCTTCACTGATGACCTCAGTAGGTATGGCTATGTATATCTTATGAAACACAAGTCAGAAACTCTTGAAATGTTCAAGACTTTCATGAATGAAGTAGAGAAGCAACTTGGTAAGAGTATTAAAGCACTTCGTTCAGATCAAGGTGACAAATACTTAAGCCAAGAGTTTGAGGACCTTATGAGAGACCATGGTATTGTATCACAAGGACTCCACCTGGTACACCACAACATAATGGTGTGTCAGAAAGAAGGAATCATATATTATTTGACATGGTACGATCAATGATGAGTTCAGCTGAACTTCCAATATCGTTATGGGGATATGCTCTTGAAACTGCAGTGTTTACACTTAACCATGTACCTTCCAAATCGGCTCAAAAGACACCATATGAGATATGGAATGGGAATCGTCCCAATTTGTCTATGTTAAAGATTTGGGGATGTGAAGCTTATGTTAGAAAACAATTTCCTGAAAAGCTTGGACCCAAATCGGAAAAATGCTATTTTGTTGGATACCCCAAGGAAACTCGGGGATACTACTTCTACACACCAACTGACAACAAAGTGTTTGTTGCTAGGACTGCTATATTTCTTGAAAAGGAATTTATTTCCAAAGGAATTAGTGGGAGGAATGTAGAGCTCGAAGAAGTTCGAGACCAACAAGAAAGCAGAGAACCGGAGGAGGTACATAAGGAACATGAAGACTCACAAATTGTTGTGGAATTTCAAGTTCCAAATGTAACACAGGAACCTTGTAGGTCTTGTAGGACACAACTTGAGCCTGAGAGATTTGGATTTCTCATGACTCAAGACAGTGGCGAATTGGGCATAGCAGATGAGCCAACTTCCTATCTAGAAGCTACTAAGGGACCAGAATCTAAGAAATGGCTCGAAGCCATGAGATCTAAGATGGAATCCATGTACACCAACAAGGTATGGACCTTGGTGGATCCACCTGAAGGGGTAAGACCCATAGGGTGCAAGTGGGTCTTCAAGAATAAGACTGACATGGATGGAAATGTTCAAACCTATAAAGGTAGATTGGTTGTGAAAGGATTCCGTCAAATTCAAGGTATTGATTATGACGAGACCTTCTCACCAGTTGCCATGGTTAAATCCATCAGGATCATGCTTGCCATTGCAGCTTATCATGACTATAAGATTTGGAAGATGGTTGTTAAAACAACATTCCTTAACGGGAGTTTCCTCGAGGATGTGTACATGACAACCTGAGGGTTTTATCAATCCAAAGGAAGCCAATAAAGTCTGTAAGCTACAAAGGTCAATCTATGGATTGAAGCAAGCATCTCGAAGATGGAATCTACATTTTGATGAAGTAGTCAAAAAGTTTGGCTTTAGTCAAAATGAAGATGAACCTTGTGTTTACAAAAGGGTTATTGGGATCACAATCGTATTTCTCATATTGTATGTGGATGACATACTATTGATGGGAAATGACATCCCTACTCTTCAGACAGTAAAAGGTTTGCTAGGGAAGACCTTCTCTATGAAGGATTTAGGCGAAGCATCCTATATACTAGGGATCAAGATCTATAGAGATAGATCTAGAAGGCTTCTAGGCCTAAGCCAAAGCACATACATTAACAAGGTGCTAAAGAGGTTTAGCATGGAGGGTTCTAAGAGAGGTAACTTGCCCATGTCCCATGGGGTTATGATCTCTAAATCCCAATGTCCTAGTTCATGTGATGAATGGGCACACATGAGTAAGATTCCATATGCATCAGCAATTGGATCTATCATGTCCGCAATGTTATGTACTCGTCTTGATGTGTCGTATGCTTTGAGCATGACGAGCCGGTATCAGTCAGATCCAGGTGAATGTCACTGGACAACCCTAAAGAACATCCTAAAGTACTTGAGAAGGACTAAGGATCAATTCTTGGTATACGGTGGTGAGGAAGAGCTTGCGGTAAAGGGTTATACCGATGCTAGCTTCCAAACTGACAAAGATGACTACAGATCGCAATCTGGATTTGTGTTTTGCTTGAACAACAGAGCTGTGAGCTGGAAGAGTTCCAAGCAAGAGACGATTGCGGATTCTACAATAGAGGCTGAATATATTGCCACATCTAATGCTGCAAAGGAAGCTGTGTGGATCAAGAAGTTCATTTTTGAACTTGGAGTGGTTCCAAGCGCTGGTGATGCATTTGAGTTGTTTTGCGACAACACCAGAGCAATTGTACAGGCTAAAAAACCAAGATCACACCAACGTTCCAAATATATTCTTCGGCGGTTCCATCTCATACGAGAGATCATACAACAAGGAGATGTGAAGATTTGCAGAGTACCTACAGAAAGCAATGTGGCTGACCCACTCACAAAAGCACTTTCACAGCAGAAACATGACGGACATGTTCAATCACTTGGATTGAGATTCATGAGTGATTGGGTATAAGTGTAAGTGGGAATCTGTTGGTATGTATGCCCATAGAGACTATAATTCGATGATTGTAATGGGATACTATGTAAATGATTTGTAATACTACATTGATCATATCAATAAAGGCAAGTTTTGAATCTATATGTTTGTGTTTTATATTGTGAGATGACCATAAAACTTATAGATGTCTATATAATAATATACTCAATGACTTATGTCTTCAGGTTGATGACATAAACAGTGAGATCATATGTATGCTAAGAGTATGTATTCTTGTTTTATCCCTAATCGGTTGTTATTGTGGAAATATCCATAGACATCAATAACACATAAGATTAGAATGTATGTTGGTTGATGGAAGAATCTCATTATCCATGATATGGAGATATCAAACCAAATACATAGATACTTGTTAGAGAACAATGTATCAGATAGACCCACCTTGAGAGTGACACATGGATACCATGATTGGTAGTTAGAGTCACATCTCATAATGATGGTGGTGATTATGGTTCTTAGACCTGAAGTCACTACACTTATCATATGTCGTTCGGTGTACTTTGACATCATCCATCGTGGTCCTGAATAAGGATTTCCATAAAGATGGTGCTTGGGTGCACTGTGACACATGGGGATGACTGTGAGTGATGTAGATGGAATTTGTCCTTCCTATAGAAGTTTGATATTCCGGCCACTTGATAAGCGAGACTGAGAAATGCATGGCCATGCTGATGTGAGTCAATATGTGATATTGATCTTACATATATCTCAGACAGTCTGCTCTAGTTCAAGGAACATGGATTGAAAATTGAAAAGGATAACAATTCAATGACTCGATTTCAATCCGGATATCAACGACAAAGGAGCTATACAATCACTGTAACACCAATCATGAATGATAGGTTAAGTTGTTCTCCAACTTCTCCAATTACTTGGGTAGCAATGAAGTCTTGCTAGATACCAATCATTGTTTGTGAAATCATTATATGATTATGGATATCACTGCCAACGTAATTTGGAGCCTACCGGGTCACACGCTTAGGATGTGTTAGAATAAGAGTATAATTGTGGATTTGATTGGAATTTCTCCGAATCACATTGATTACTAAAATGTTTATGTAATGGATTAGAATAATATTGGAGTGACTGGCTCTAAGTGCAAGTAGGAGTCTGTTGGTATATATGCCCATAGAGCCATCCCAAGCGATTGCATGGAGTCATATATTAATTAATCAATTAATACGATTATTTGGTTAATTAATGAATTCTAGAATATTCTAATTAATCCACGAGAGTTTTAATTGACACAACGTTTCTGTTTACCGATGGGTTTGGGAAACCCTACTTCCCTTCGTATCCTATTTAAAGGAGGATTCACAGTCGATATCTATATAAGATATCGCGAGAGGCTTTTTCAGTTTACGCTCACGTACGTAAACCTAGCCGTCACCATCCTTAGGAGTGAAAGGAGAGCAATGCGCCGCTAGCACACCGCCGCACATACACGACACCTTCCCTCCGGCTTAGGAAGCGCGACGTGGAGTTTCAGTCCATCCGCGTGGACGAAGTAGACACGCAGACGCTGAGACGCCTGCATTCGGATGACATCGACGACCATTTGTGCGTGTTACGAGCGACGCACATCATCGCACAGGAGCGCCGCCGGATCTTTCTGTGACAGCGAATGGGAGAGAAGTTTCATTCGTGTAGGTCAGCAGCGTTGCACTGTCGTGCAGCGGGACATCGCCTGACTTGATCCGCAATAAGGTATGTCCCAAAAACACTCCTTTCAAATACGTTGTTGTCGACGAGATCCTATTACGGGTTGAGTGGAATTTTGTTGCTTCCGCCGCACAAGTTTTCTCCACAAAACCCAACAATATGCCCTAATTTAAAGTGTTTAGGACTTATGTAATTTGGATCCTTTTCTTGTGCTAAAGTGAATCCCTAATATGCAAATCTTTATGTTTGATTCCAAATAAGTCCTTGAATGACTTGTAAGATGTTTTGCCAAGTAGTATACTCATATCAATCCTTTGACTTCATGTAACATACTTATGCCATGTAACATGTTCTAGATGCACACTTTGATCGTTGTGCCCTAAACTTGCTAGATCATAACCTAATGATGTTACACGTGTATCTTAAGACCTCAAATCAATAGATTCATCACTCTTGTAGCGCTATAAGACAACATGATCTATCATATGCTCTCAATGCTTACATGACTTGGAGATATGACCCTATTGCATGGACTTGTTCTTATATGACTTTGTCACGATCTTGCATGATAAACCATGATAATAATCTAAATCTCATGTTTCCCTTATATCCAATCAGAGATCGTGTTTATCTAGTATCAATCTTAATGTGGATGGTCCATCTAGACCTAAGATCTAGTGTTTATGCTTATACTTTATGGAATCATTGCTTGCATGTTTGGAACTTTGGAAACTACATTTGAAATAGTTAAAACCTAAGTCTAGGGGAACATCGATATGTATCATATGATGTTTTATTTACCAAACCCTTTGGACCTAAGACACTATGCTATATCTTATCCTTGTGAGGTACCCTTGGTTTGGAAAATATCTAAGCTCTTACTCATGAATGCTTAATCAAGTATTCTATTCATAAGGTAAGCTTACTCTCTTGACCCTACTATGGTATTGTCTTGTTTGTATGTATGCTCGTATAAATGATTGGCTAGTTAATTATTTGTTTAAGCTTCTTATTCCCTACGATTAGTATGTTCATTTTTCTTGAAATATGTTGAACAAACCTTGAACATAATTAAACTTATCCATTATACAAACTTAGTGTACCTGCCTGTATTCTCAGGGTAAGGGCACAAGGTCGGACGTCTTACTTGAGATGTCAAGATAAGGCGGATCATGTCGATAAAAGGGTAGCTAATCTTGAGCACCCTTACGGACCCTTCCAATGGGAAGGTGGTCAATGTCCATAATATGTTGTTGAGTATAATGGAAATACACCTAAAATATGCTTTGGATAAAAGAATGTTGTTAGTTGATCTCGTCTTGTTTCATCTTCTTGCTTATATGATGTTTCTAGCCAAGTAAACTTTTATAGTACTCTTAAATTGTTTATATGCCTTTTGATAGCGTACTTACTGCTTTAACATTAATATATTTTGTTTATCAAATTTGTATTTCGCAAATGAAGATCAGCTGCACTGAAGATTCTAAGATCTGAAATGAATCACCAATGGGTTTACTTGAATCCAAAATGGGTACATGTCTCTTATCTCCATGTTTAGTATCTTGTTATCTCTTACCTTGTTCTTTTTTGTGATTTTATTCATGCATATGTTATGTGATTCATTCTAGAGACGGACATCTTGGTCCACTCGCCTTTGGCTGAGTATTCATTAGGAGTGTGAATTTGGGGTAACAAACAATTACGTGACAAATGGTATCGAACCAGGTTATCACACTTAACTTTTCACCCCATCTGCTTCTTCTTTGTTGGTTCGATGTTGGATGCCAGACTTGCTGGAGTTTGAAGCCCACATCTTGGAAACGTTTAGGACGGAGATTGGTGGCTGCCTCATGCAGATTCTGGGGATGGTGAGGAAACATTGGATTGTTTTGGATCTATAATACGTACTCAGGCGCTTCACATTCGACATGTTTGGTGATGAAACTGTTTGCTAGAGGACTTGCCTGTGAACACGGGATGTCATGGTGATGCTATAGCAGGAGTAGACATGGATTCCCCACGTTTTTCCTGGCTGCAATCAAGAAACAGGAGCCACCAACTGGCCATTTTATTGCTATGTTGGAAAATCACGAAGCAACTTGGTATTGGGTTAGGGAACCGGTTAGGGGACTCCATGGTTGGTGTTCACGGGTTCACCAACGAGATCGTACGGGTTATGAAACAGGAGCTACCAGAGAGGACCTCCTGTTGCCCTTCATATGCAAAGACAAATTATGGTGACCGTTGATGAGGACGAGGCTTGTGTAGAAGCCCTCTGTGTACAAGTTATGATGATTCACCGCAGCGCCACCGTCGCCCGGAGCGAGGACACGCAAAAGATCAACGAAATCTCCATAAATCTACTGCAGCGGGCATAAGCATTCATGAAGAAAAGTGATTCATGAGTCCTGATCCGGGAGAAAGTCATTGGTTAGGATATTAAAATAGCAAAAGAATAAGGATAAAGTTTATCGTAACGACCTAAAAAAATTCTAAAAAAGCTGGGCTAATTTAATGTGGGTTTAGGATTTCTTGACCACGTAATAAATAAGTGTGAGGACGGAAATGAGTGGGTTAAGTGTTCGTGTTTAGTATGATAACATAGTAGATGTATTTGCTACATGTAAAAGGAATGTCTTCCAACCCCGTTAAGGTAATTCATTCATTAAAGTCTCTCATGGCTCTCTCGGTGCTTCGCCTCCCACGATCCCATCTGCTCCTCACTATCCCATAATCAAAGCAAATGAAAACTGAACGATATCAACTGCGGGTTGAATTGATAAAGATCCATAAAAATCTGCGGTTACGTGAATGCAGAAAGATGGTAGCATGAATTAATTCGGCCCATCTGCTTGGCCGCCAGCTGCAGGTATCCGCTATAATTATTAGTTATTGTTTAATTATTGTGCTGATGCAGAGGCCCAATATAATTGTTAGTTAATTTGCGCGTGCACTGAGTCCTGGAACATTAATGTCGAAATATTTATGAGGACACGTGAAGTCAAGAAAAGTCAATTACTCGTTTGGTGTTGCTTCTGTGGATGATAAAGCATTTGTTTGGTGTTGCTTCTTTGGATAATAGTAGACACCCTTGACAATCTCTACAAGGAAAAACTTATGCAGATCATATTTCTTCCACTTAGTTTTATACCAATATCTCGATTAAAGCACACATGGAATACGAAGTAAATTTCTAATACTATATATAGAAGTTTTTCACACACGTCTAGAAGTTAAAAGGTTTTCAGACGAGACAAAAAATGGAATAATATATAAATACTTATTATTAGTAATAAAATCATTAGTAACTTTACCGTTTTGAAATTTAAAATTATACCAATTACATTGTTAACTAATGTTGGATATATATATATATATATATATATATATATATATATTCTTAAATTAAGTATTAAAAATAAATGTATATTTTTTTAAAATAAACAATGTTAATTAAAATGTACTACAATACTTAACTTAAACTTGATCAATTCTAATAACTATATGTAAGATTTATTGTGTCATCCACTCTCTCCATCCACTACCTCTCAATTTGTATTTAATGCACTCTATAGCCATCTACTATATCATTTTTTCTAATTATTATACCTTCTCTCTCTATCTACTATCTCCTCTTTTTTTCATCAACTATCTACTTCTTTCTACGAATTACATCCTCTCTCCTCATTAATTATCTCCCTTTTTTTCATTCCATACTTTCTCCTTCTACTAATAATTATTACTCTATCTCTTTTTAGTTGCGAAGAAATTATAGACAATTTAAAAAATCAGACGCATTGTGCTAATAGTCCTTTGTGCATATTTTTGAGATACAAGTAGGGATGAGCATCGGGTCGGGCCGGCCCGATCCGACCCGCTACCCAGCCCACATAACTCGATCCAGATCCGAACCCGGTTTATAATACGGGTGGGCCGGGCCTAAAATTTAAACCCATATTTTATTTGGGTCGGGTATGAACTGTGGCAAACCCAGGCCCGAAAACCCGAATACTCAGATTAGATTTTATATACAAATTATACATGCATACATCTATATTTGTCCTGAAAGAAAAATATACAAATTTCTTGATGCAATATGTACTACGTATCCAACCAATGACAACATGGATAATTTGTAATCAATCTACATGATTGGTGAATTAACTAGTAAGATAACCATCATTGACATGGATGGACATACTTGATTTATTTGTTTTGATCTCATTGTGTCATTCAAATGGAACCTTTTGTTGTTTACTATGCATATTTTAACAACTGAATAAAATATGAAATTCGACACCCATTTCATTGTATATACATACAGATAGAGGATGAAAAATGTCACAACATTATATATTCCATTACTTTTTAAGTCTCATACATTCATATGTGCGAGAAAATAATTTTTTACTCTTTCAATATCCAATTTCATTGCTATAGGGGATCACACAACTAAGGTATACATATCCGACTACATAGGCCACAAAATATAATGTTTTTTTAAGGTTCATCACAAATTATATATCATGCTAGTTTAGTTTTTATGTTAGCAAGTTAAATCTAGCAAACTTTAGTATGCTCATTCGACATTATATGGGCAAACCCGAACCCGGCCCGAAACCCAACATTCTTACATGGGCCGGGTACGGACCGACATTTATCAATTTTATCCGAGCCCAAACCCGGCTCGCAACCTGCTTTAAAATGTGGGTTTGGGTTTGGGAGAGACAAAACCCGATATAGTCCGGCCCGACGCTCATCCCTAGGTACAAGTGTTAGTTTGATAGAGGTATTATTGAATGAATGATTTTCCATTCAAAAAGACCGTTGAATTCTCGTTTGAATATATATACGCAAAGGGAGCATAGTGTACTACCGTACGCATAGAGGCTAGAGCTTTCTAGAAATTAAATCTACGTTGCCATTTAATCAAAATTGCATCTAAAGCGAATGTCAATGGATCTCACCCAAGATCTCGATGCCTCAAAGGCACTTTACTTCAATGCTATTGCTTGGTGCCCACATAAACAACTAGTTACCGTGAATAACACAAACATCGTTGTGTTCTCTTTGACAAGATGCTGAATTTGACGTACTGTTTGAACCTATTAGGACCACGTCTATAGTTATCGTTACCACAATAATTATAGTGTTATTCATTTCCTAAGAAGTTCATTGTTCGTCAAGTACGTGGGTGATTGAAGTGATAACATAGTGACTATATATATATATATATATATATATATATATATATATACACACACATATATATATATATATATATATACATATATAACACACACACACACACACACACACACACACACACACACACACACACACACACACACACACATATATATATATATATATATATATATATATATATATATATATATATATATATATATATATATATATATATATATATAAAGAGAGAGAGAGAGAGTGAGTCAAGCTAGAATACACTCGAGTGTATTCGAAACAGAATACACTCAAGTAGTTTTTCATGATGCAATATTTTTTTTTAAATCTAATCCAGTGATCTTCTTAAACACCATGTGAATAGCTCATATATAAAATTTGAGCCCATTTGAACATTTATAGGTCATGTTATGAAGACTACAAAAAATTATGCATTTCAAATTAATTTCGTACGTCGATTTTGTTGCCCTCAGATGAGTGACTTATACTCATCCAAATGAGCTCAAAATTTGCATGTAGCCTAATTGTAGTGTAACAATGAAGATCAATGATTTACATTTTGCAAAAAAATAGTTTTGAAATGCAAACACCACTTGAGTGTAGCGCGCGATTTGTACACTCGAGTGAATTTATAGCCTAACTCTATATATATATACAATCTACACACGTCACCTTAAAATCAGTTTTGATGGTCTATGTACATTAGTATATACTAGTTATAATGGAATAGTCGATCTCCCACTACATCTAATGAAGATACTCTTGTCATATTGCACAACAAATAAGACATGCATGTCTCTATTGGTTCAATGACTAAAAGAGTCTAGATAACCATCATATGAATTCTAGAAATACATTTCTCACTTTTGCACTCTAGATGAAAGTGTTATAGGTATTAAACATTTGAGTTATCAAAGAATTCACTATATGTGTCATAAACATTTGTCTCTATAACTATCAAGTATAGTTTGTGAGACATAGGGCATTGCCATAAAATCTTATCTTTCATGATGAAACATAATGTTCTTGTCATACAAAACATATAATGTTTTCATCAATGGCAAGTATATAATAGAAATTCCGTAATTCTATTATGTTCCCATGAATGACGATTTCCAACTATAAAGCAGTAACACATGCTCCACACAGTTCTACCTTACTTCTTCTCAGGTCTTGAAGTGGATATTTCTCTCTATTTTCTTCCTAAGATCCTCTATTAAGAGGATAATTCCTTTCCAATGTCCAGACGAGTGATGACGGTGACATTTTATTTTCTTTATCCTTTAAGTAAAACAGACATGTTCCTTTTACACTTACCCTTCTCCATATGTTGAGTATTGAAGATTTGGAATTAAGCTTTGCCTGATAACACTTCTTAGCCTTGCACTAACCCTAGGACTCACTTCCTCTGATTACCATCATGGATTTGTCCTTTTCTTCCTTACTTTGGCATCAACATGCCATGCATTTGATGAGCTGACTATATGATTCATGTAACACTTGCATAATCATTTTCATGGTGAACTCTTGACCTAAGAGAAATCTCCATCATTCCACATGTCCAATCATATTGAGCACATGGGGTTCTACTAGATCTCCCTTTGTCAGTTTGTACTCTATTAGAACTTTGGAGACATAGTATCTTCTTTTCTTTACATGATTCTATAGATGTGTTACCATCTTGAGAATGTTCACATATTCATGTTGTTCATACAACTCATAGTTCATACAACATATCATAGGTATTCAAATGTCTATTTCATCATTGGTATGCTTCCAATAAGAATTCATTTAGCCTTACACACATTGAAGAGGGTTCCTTTAGCATTGGTCTATCAAGGACATAGAGCTTTCACTCATTGATGAGAACATTTCTCAAAGTCCTTAACCAATTGTGGAACTTTATCCTATTTTGTCCTTTTTAAGGACTGATCACAATGTGAACATGTTTGTGTTTGACACTAGATTCTACAAAGGAATATTGCAACTTTTCAAAACATTTTTGATTTTTCTTGATTTGATGTATCACCAAGTTATCACCAGTCAAGCCTGACCTAAAAGTTGACATGATAATAACACACCTCACTTTGGTGGAAACTACATTACAACACTTCCACAAGATAGACAGTGCACCATGCTTTGGCATAAACTACGCTTGGTCGATCAAGCTTTTCATGTGTACCTCTTTTGAAAGGCATCTAAGACTTTGATATTTTATTTGAGGGAGTTTTTATGTATAAATACATATACTTTATCCAATCACCACATATATAGTATGTATCATATACACGATATAACAAAAAATGAGAACATGCAATAAAAAAATACACAAGCAATGGTTGTGCCATACTAATGTAATTCCTTGGAGCTACAATGAATTACTACCACCTATGGTCTAAATCATATGCAACATGATGTTGGTGATGATCTGTGTTCGAACCAATCTGGATATATCAGTTCAACTCTTGAACCAGCTGACTCACCTCTCAATCGCTTAGTTGGGCTCTTCTAAAATGGTCATCTAGTTCTCAGGTCCAAGCATCATATGGACATCCAGCCAGTCGGTTGGGCCATCAGTCGATCGATTCATCTTCCTGTTGTCTGGCCTCCTCGGTCCTCCAGTAATCGGGCCGTCTCATGAGACGATTGTTTCTCCTTTATGCAGATCGTCATCTCATGTCAAAATATAAATTAAAACTATCGTATTTCTTATTATATTATATATGGAAAAACCTCAAGTAACATTCGAGGGAAAATAGGAAGAAGAGCATTAATTTACATGTGGAAAGGAGAGAGAGGCTCAGTACACCTACCAATTAACAACATGAATAATAACCACAACCATGCACACACAGACCTGGAATTTTGGCCATAACCATGCTTTTGATCAACCATCAAAACTAATTTTATGGCAACGCATGTAAATTGTATATCATATATATATATATATATATATATATATATATATATATATATATATATATATAGAGAGAGAGAGAGAGAGAGAGAGAGAGAGAGAGTTAGGCCAGTGTACACTCGAGTGTACTGGAGGAACCGTACACCTCAGTCATTTTTAAAGATGTATAAGCTTTTTGAAAATTCTAAACCATTGATCTTATTAAATATCTTATGAACATACTATATAATAAATTTTAGCTCATTTGGATACTTATAGGTCATGCATCTAAAGGAAGCAAGAATCATGCATTTCAAATTAGTTTTGTGCGTTGATTTTGTTTTCCTTGGTTGAGTGACTCACACTCATCTAAATGAGATCAAAATTTGTATTTGACCTATTATTATTGTAACCATGAAGATCAATGGATTGGATTTTGGAAAGACAAGGTCTAGATAGGCAAACACAATTGAGGTGTACAACATAATATGTACACTCGAGTGTATTCTAGCCTGACTCTCTCTCTCTCTCTCTCTCTATCTATATATATATATATTTGTTTGGGTTCTTTTTGTGGTAATAAGACAAACATGCACATGAACGAGTTTAAATATTCACATTGCATACAATAAATAAATATAGTAAAACCAAAATCCGATCATATCGATTATCCCAAAACATAATTAATTGATGTGATTCTAATATCCCTATAGGGAAATACGTCATCAGGTAGGCAACAGAAACAAAAATTTTACTAATATATTTTCCATTAACGTGCAGAGCATGTCAATAACTACGTAATGGGAACGATGATTTCATGAAGATATACTTGGTCCTAGAGAAAGTCTAGTGACAATCCTCATCGATGTAGATGTGTACTCTGTCTTAGACGGTGTTTGTGTAGCTCTTTATCTGACTTAGACTCGTCTGACTGCTGCTCCACGGATAATAGACTAAAACAATTGTTGTAGCGACTCCTCAGATCTCGCCACAAACTATGAGTAGACTTTACCCACCTAGTACGGTTGTACATTTCTCAGTCGAGACCAGTGGACCAGACCAGATCAGCTATTCGGTTCGGTCCGGTTGTGGACCGACTTGATTTTCGGTTCGGTCCTTGTCCACTATTATCCTAAATCCGGTCCACTGTCCGGTCCAGTCTAAAACAGGTAGAAACCGGTCTGGGTTGGGCCGGAGAATATACAAAATGTCATATATATATCATTATATTATGGCTACAAAAAACTTAAAGGACGTTACACTATTAATAAATAATTTTATTATGTATAAAATATCACACAAATATATTTTATAATTATTACAATTGTTAGTTTTGTATGTTCTACAAATTTATTACAGTTAGTCTTGAATTACTTGTTGTCTGTAAATATTCTATTAGTAATGTTCCTAATATTATTATGATAGTTTACTCTTTAATGTTGTAAAAAATTAATTGTGTAACTTGGTTTGTGCTAACAAACTCCAATAGATTATTTTTTTTTCATTAATGAGCAGACCATGTCAATAACTACGTAATGGGAATGATGATTTCATGAAGATATACTTGGTCCTAGAGAAAGTCTAGTGACAATCCTCATCGATGTAGATGTGTACTCTGTCTTAGACGGTGTTTGTGTAGCTCCTTATCTGACTTAGACTCGTCTGACTGCTGCTCTACGGATAATAGACTAAAACAATTGTTGTAGCGACTCCTCAGATCTCGCCACAAACTATGAGTAGACTTTACCCACCTAGTACGGTTGTACATTTCTCAGTCGAGACCAGTGGACCGGACCAGATCAGCTATTCGGTCCGGTCCGGTTGTGGACTGACTTGATTTTCGGTCCGGTCCTTGTCCACTATTATCCTAAATCCGGTCCTCTGTCTGCTCCGGTCTAAAACAGGTAGAAACCGGTCTGGGTTGGGCCGGAGAATATACAAAATGTCATATATATATATCATTATATTATGGCTACAAAAAACTTAAAGGACGTAACACTATTAATAAATAAGTTTATTATGTATAAAATATCACACAAATATATTTTATAATTATTACAATTGTTAGTTTTGTATGTTCTACAAATTTATTACAGTTAGTCTTGAATAACTTGTTGTCTGTAAATATTGTATTAGTAATGTTCCTAATATTATTATGATAGTTTACTCTCTAATCTTGTAAAAAATTAATTGTGTAACTTGGTTTGTGCTAACAAACTCAAATAGATTATTAATTATTTAATAAATAATAACATAATTCTTTATATTTTATAATCAAGAGTATATGAATATTGATTAACTAGTCCGGTCTCGGTCCGGTCCCGGTCCGGTCCATCATTTTTTTGGTCCAGTCTTAGACCGGACCAGTTCTTACTTGGTTCGGTCCTCGGTCCATGAATTTTTTGTTAATCGGTTCTCGGTCCGGTCCATTTCGGTCTAAGCCGGTCCGGTCTGGGTTTGGACCGATGTACAACCCTACCTCCTAGCAGCAGCCAAAGGACTCCTACCTATAGAGTAGTCCACACGGACCAACTGGACTCCTGTCGTCCTATAGGAACAGATATGAAGGATTTTTCCCTCCCGTTGGTGTACTAGTCACCAATATACTCTCCCACAACGATGATCCTCAGTTGTTTCTCTCACATGGCTATCCCTCCTTAGTTGGGTAGGAATTTCCTAGACTCTCGTGGTTACCACAACCAGAGAGGAAAATACTTGTCAGAGCAACTGATTCTCAATTATCTATGTAGTAGTTGTGCTCTGGGAAGCCCCCAGTACCCCTCTATATATAGGAGGGGTTGGGGTTAGGGTCAGGATTCCCAGATCCCCAGCCAAGGCGGGAAGAAAATGTGAGTGAAAGGGACAAGAAGATCTTAAATTTTTTTAACTTTTCTAGAAGTTTCACAACCTATGTGTGATGAAATGACCGTCTCACCCAGCGAGATGGTCGTCTCTCATGTGAGATGGTCATTTCGCCCAGAGAGATAGTTGTCTTGAATACGAGATGGTCATTTTACACCATCCAATTATGCACATATGTTGCCAATTCAATTCCATTTAGTACTCCACTTGATGGAACCCTAAAACGGGCATTTGGTGCAACTGATACATGCATCTCATACCAAACCAAATGGTCATTTGTGCAACCGAGATGGGCATCTCGCACCAATGTAGACAACCATTTCACACAAGTGAGATGGGTGTGTCACAGCCCAGGTCAGTTACAATACCATCCAATGTATAACACAACTAGTCTGTCAGTCCAAACAACAGTCTCAACACTTGAACCGATCATTTGGTAGTCTATTTAGCTGATCTATTGCGTGAGTGGAAATACTTAAACACTTTATTAATCATTTAAATTATCATTCAAGATCCAACTCTTCTTCTAAATGAGTTCCTATGTGTGTGCCCATATAGGTCTCATAACACATTGGCAGTGAATGTCCATAACTACATATGACATCACAATAAAAGAGTGGTACCTAGTCGTACATCATTACTAGCCAAGTGAATTGAAAGTTGGGAAGAAACTTCAACCTACAATATGTGGATGGTGTTACAGTGTATAATTTGTTTGTCACTAATATCCAGATTGAACTACAGGCATGGAGCAATCATCCTCATTATTATTCAATCTTGTTCCTTGTACCAGAGCAGACTAAATGAGATATATGTAAGCTCAATATCACATATTGACTCCATGCATATGACCATACTTTTCTCAGTCTCACTAATCAAGAGGCCTTGGATATCAAATTCATGTGGGAGGGGCAAATCCCATATCTATCACTCACATTCAATCCCCATGCGTCACGATCACCCAATCATCATCGTTATAACAACCCATGTTGCAAGACTATGTTTGATGATGTCAAAGTGTACCCAACAACATGTGATGAGTACAGTGATTTTAGGTCTAAGAACCACAACCACCACCATCACTGCAAGAGCTGAATATGACTTCCATTATGATGGCTTCCATGTGTCAGTCTCATACTGGATCTATTTATTACACTGTTTTCTAACATGTATCTGTGTGCTTAGTTTGATATTGCCATATCATGACTAATGAGATTTGGTCATCAACCAACTCACACTCTGATCTTATGTGTTATTTTTGTCTATCAACCTTCCACAATAACAAACAGTCATGAACATAATGAAAATGTATATACTTTTAACATCCGTACGATCTCATTCTTCTAAGTCACATAGTCGAAGACATACGCCATTGAGTAATATCATTCTCTAGACATTTATTATGTAATTCATTATCTCATAACTGAATATACAAAAAAAAATGGAAGCTTTCCTTTATTATTATCAAATCAGGTATCTAGTGCCATATCCCAATCATCATATGATTGGCTCTCTGGGCATACATACCAACAAACTTCCACCTGCACATAGAGCCAATCACCCAAAAATCTCATCCCGAGTGACCCAACATGACCATCATGCTTCTGCTGCATAAGTGCTTTAATAACGTGTTTAGCAACATTTTCTTTAAGTCGGTATTTTGTAATTTTTACATCTGTTCACTATATGATTACTCGTATGACATGGAAGTGTCGTAGTATGTTATCTGAGATTCCCAACCTAATTAGTAGCTCCATTGTTGTCATCAATATTTCTATTGTTTCATCAATGGTTTGAAACCTCACCCAAGCTCATCCGTATGAACTTCTTAATCCATACAGTATCCTCTGTTGTTCTTGTAACTTAGAGATACTTGACTTCTTTTGTAGATCTGAACTACTGCCATTATCTCAGAACTCTTTTTAGCTTTAGATAATTTTGTCAGTTTGGAAGCTTGCATGGGTGTAATAACCCTTTACATCCAACTTTTCATTATTACCATAACCAAGGAACCAATCCTTTAAGTGCTTCACAAGCATCTAAGGATGTTCTTTATGGTAGTCCAATGACTCTCCTAGTATCTGACATATACCCTCTCATGATGTCCAATACATACGAGATTGTTAGGTAGGTATATATACATTCTCTCATCATGTCAATACATATGAGATGACTGGATATCCTCTCATCATGTCCAATATATACAAGATAATGGGATAAGTACATAGCATTGCATTCAAGATATATCCAATGGAATTTATCCATGTTTCCCTATTCTTCATAAGAACTAGGACACTAGGCTCTTGAAAGACTAACTCCACAGAACATGGACAAGTTTTCTTCATTGAGTCTTGCATGATGAACCTTCAACATCTTACCAA
The DNA here is from genome assembly GCA_963693085.1 of Alisma plantago-aquatica. Classification (NCBI taxonomy): domain Eukaryota; kingdom Viridiplantae; phylum Streptophyta; class Magnoliopsida; order Alismatales; family Alismataceae; genus Alisma; species Alisma plantago-aquatica. The sequence continues at coordinate 569,851,605 of OY856410.1, forward strand.
TATATGCGCTTTTACTTAGGTGAAGAAGCTTTCCAAATCTATCTCTATAAACCTTGATCTCTATCACATAGGATGCTTTGCCTAAACCCTTCATATAGAAGGTACTTTCTTTCCCAGGTTTTAACATTTATAGGATAAGGATGTTATGCCGCAACATTATGTGGAATATATAAGTGCTCCCACTAAATATTTGTAATCACAGTTTCCATCTTCATTCTGACTCAAGTCAAACCCTTTAACTGTCTTCTCAAATCAAAGATTCCAACTTTGAGATGCTTGCTTCAATCCTCAGATTGACCTTTGTAGATTATAGACTTTATTTTCATTAATGGATACATAAAACCATTAGGTTGTATCACATACACATCCTCTTAATTATTCCAATTAAGGAATGTGGTTTTAACATCCATATGCCAAATCTTGCAGTCATAACAAGATGCAACAACAAGCATGATCCAGATGGATTTACCCATTGCAACTAGTGAAAGACTGCATCATGTTCAACACTTGAAGAATTTTGAAACTCTTTACACCCAATTTACCCTTCCATGTTGGTCTTCATACAGAGACCCAAATACACCCAATGGGTTTTACCCCTTGAGGTGGATCCACCAAGTTCATACCTTGTTGATGAACATGGAGTCCATCTTTGATCTTTTGGCCTCAAGCCATTTCTCACATCCTGATCCCTCAGTAGCTTCTAGTTAGGTTGTTGACTCATCTCTATGATAAACTTACTACCTTCTTGAGTTATAGGATATTATAATCTTTCAAACTCAATGTGTATTCTACAAGAACTATGAGCTTTGTGTTTACACGAAGAACTTGAGATTCCATAATAACTTGTGATTCTCCTTGTTCCTATTATACCTTTTAAGGTTCTATGTTTTCTTATTTGTCTCGAACATTTTGAATTCTACTTTTACTCCCACTAATTCCTTTGGAACTAATTTCCATTTAGGAATTCAGCCATCCTAGCAACAAACACTTTGTTGTCGGATTAGAATATAAGTAGTATTCAACAAGATAACATTCATGTGATTTGTAGATAAATCCATTTAAGAAACTATTTTCTTATCTAAGAATTCAATCCAAATCACTACAAAACACACATCGGGACACTTCCCATGCCATATCTAGTATGGTGTCTTTTGAAACCTTTTAGACGATATATTGTTTTAGTGTATGTGCCTAAAAGAAATTGTAAGATTAGCAAGATTTTATTGATAATCTCACCATGACTTAACAAGGTGTGATACCTTCTTTATGACACATCCGTATGTTTCAGGTGGAGTTCAATATGGTACACTATCATGATCTCCCAGAAGGTTCTCAAACTCTTGGTTTACGTATTTCAACATTGATCATATCGAGGTAACTTTTACTTTTACCAAGTTAGTTAGATACTTCATTTATGATCACCTTGAACACTTCAAGAGATCCAAACTTGTATTTCATTAAATACAAATTTCAAAATCTACTAATTATATCAGTAAATATAATGAGGTACTTGTAACTACCTTTAGCATTCATCCAAAAAGGTCTATGTACATTATTATGTACTAGTCCTAATGGAATAGTCGATCTCCTACTACATCTAGTGAACATACTCTTGTAATATTGCACAAAAAATAAGACATGCATGTCTCTATTGGTTCAATGACCAAAAGATTCTACATAACCATCATATGAATTCTATAAATGCATTTCTCATTTATGCACTCTAGATGACAGTGCTATAGGTATTCATTAATGTTTGAGTTATCAAGTCATCCACTATATGTGTAATACACATTTGTCTCTGCAACTATAAAATATAGTTTGCGAGACATAGGGCATTGCTATAAAAGATCATATCTTTCAAGATGAAACTTAATGTTCTTATCATACAAAACATATAATATTTTCATCAATGGAAAGTATATAATATCAATTCACTAATTCTATTATGTGCGCATGAATTACGGTTCCCAACTATAAAGGAAGCAACCCTTGCTCTGCACAGTTCTAGCTTACTTCTTCTCAAGTCTTGAAGTGGAGGTCTCTATCTCTATTTTCTTCCTAAAATCCTCAATGAAGAGGATAATTCCTTTCCCATGTCCAGACAAGTGACAATGGTGGAATTTTTTTCTTTATCCTTTAAGTAAATAGGAAAGATTCCTTTTACACTTACCCTTCTTCATATATTGATTGTAGAATATTTGGACTTATGCTTAGCCTCAGAACACTTCTTAGCCTTGCCTTTTCCCTAGGACTCACTTCTACTAATTACCATCACAGATTTGTCCTTTTCTTCCTTACTTTGGCATCAACATGCCAAGCATTTGACCAACTGACTATATGATTCATGCAACACTTGCATAATCATATTCATGGTCAACTATTAACCTAAGAGAAATCCCAGTCATTCTACATGTCCAATCATATTGAGCACATGGGGTTCTATTGGACCTCTCTTTGTCAGTTTGTACTCAATTAGTGCTTTGGAGACATAATACCTTCTTTGCTTTAAATGATTCTTGAGATGTGTTACCATCTCGAGAATGCTCATGTATTCATGTTGTTCGTGCAAACTCATAGTTTATACAACATAGCATAGGTATTAAAATGTCTATGGCATCATTGGGTATGCTTCCAATAAGCATCCATTTAGCCTTACATGCATTTGGAGTGGGTTCCTTTGGCATTGGTCTATCAAGGACATAGAGATTTCACTCATTGATGAGAACATTTCTCAAAGTCCTTAATAATTGTGGAACTTTATCCCATTTTGTCCTCTTCAAGGACTGGTCGCAATTTGAACGTGTTATGTTTGACATTAGATTCTACAAAGGAATATTGCAACTTTTCAAAACATTTTATATTTTGCTTGATTTGATGAATTGTATGATATTAAATAGGTCTTTAATTAAAGTACCTGATGGTAGGGTTTGGTAGGAGAGGAGGGGGGCGTGGAGGCGGCGGTGACTGGGGATTTTGGCTGCCCGATGACAAAGACCCTGACTGAGGAGGCGGACATGGAGGACAGTGAGAAGGACTTGAAGGCATCGTGGCGATGCAGATCGAAGGCCCAGAGGAAATTTCACCCGCTGCGGCATTGTAGAACACAGGGCTAAGTCTAAACCACCGATCATACACCAACCAAGGATAGAAAATAGCAGACCCTTGTATGGAAGGTGGCAGGTGTGCGGCAAGGGCAATAACAGGGGTCGAGTCTTTCCCACCACTTCATAACAATCAAACTTCTAAGATTCCAAGCGAAAAGACAGTTCCTTTGGAGACTAGGAAAGTGGTGTCCTAAAGTGACATTATTAACAGGGGTTGAACTTTATCTTGGGATTCAAATATATGGAAGTCCAACTGTCCAAGGACGATATCTCTATGAGGTTAATAGAGAATACACCATGCATTGATATCGATTCTGAGAAATACAACAATCTGATGAAACCTTAGTGTTACTCGGTCATTGTTAAAGTGCTAGCATGAGAGATTGGATTCCTAACACTTCAGAATAGAATTAAGAGAATGTGAAATCCCATTGGAAGTATCCGTCTAATAGACTTGGAGAATGACTACTATCTTGTTCATTTGTTGTGAGAGGATGACTACATCAAACCATTGACCAGAGGACCATGGACATCGATGGGATTGTATCTTATAGTCCAACCATGGGATACTTCCTTTATCCCTTTTGAAGAGAACCCAAGATACTTGATGGCATGGGTCAAGATACCTAAACATCCAATCTTCTTGTATCAAAGGAAGATTTAGGAGGAAATTGGGAATCATATAGGTACTACAATATCGGTGGAAACCAATATGCACTTGAAAAGGAGATGGAAATTTGCAAGACTAGCGGTAAAACTAGACACATCCAAACCGCTTGTACAATAATACATGTCCAGGGGGAGAGATATACTCTGGAATATGAAAATTTTCTGGTGATCTGCATGTACTATGGAAGAGTAGGATATAAGGAGGAAGCTTGTGGCAGGAAAAAAATGGCTGAGGCTTCTTGTCAACAAGCACAAGGGGGGGAAGAAGCTGCTATGATGGATCCTATGGCGGCCCTGGGGGAGTTTTCTGAATCCATGCATGCTAGGCAGTTTCAAAGGCATCCCAAAAAAAACCCAAGAACATCTAGCTCAGTAGGGGTCAAAACAAGTAATAAGTTTGGGAATCTCTCGTTGGATGATGAGGAAGAAGCTACACCAATGGCGCAACAAGAAGTGGCAGATAGAGTTACAAGCATCGATTGGAGGCAAGGGACGGATAACTATCGAAGAAAATACCAAGGAGTAAGAGAGGATAGAAGAGAAGGGGATGCTACACGGGGGAATCACAATCAAAGTGAATGATAGAATAAGGAGGTTCGATAGGGTACGGAGCGACCGACTCAGCAACATAGGGCTACATCAATGGAAATTGAGAATGAAGTGGTTATCACTAGGACACCTAGACAATAAGGGACAGGCTGACAAGCCATTCGAGGCACTGTCGCAGGGAAGAGGGAGTGTAGGAATCCATCTGCATAACCAGAAGGTGTTTTCCTCTAACAATCTTGCCCGAATAGGGTCTAGGAAAAGAGGGAAGTAACACCATACAATAGTACTAGAGGTCACGGTAGAGGGATACCAAGCCCAAACAAGAAATCACCAAATGGTGCCATGATCTATGCCACCTGGAATGTACAAGGTATCTTCTCTCAAGTTATCCAAAACACTATACGAGAATATAGTCAGGTCCATCGCATTGACATTATGGCTATTGTAGATCCAAGAACTAGTGGTACTACAATAGATAAAATCATCCGAGGATTAGGATTTGACGCATCTCATCATTCTGAAGTGTACGACTTCTCTGGCAGAGTATGGGTGATGTGGAAGCAGAGGATAGGAAAGGTGGATATTCTAACGGTGCACCGTCAGTTCCTCCATTGCATAGTCAATGACAAAGTGCTAATCACCTTTGTGTATGTGAGCACAGTACAAATGTTGAGACATAATCTGTGGAATCATCTAGCTACCATTGCATCCTCAATCAATTTACCATGGTTGGTATTAGGTGACTTCAACGAATTCCTAAATGCATATGAGAAGATAAGAAGTAAGAAGATCAATCCTTCAAGCTGTAGTGAATGTGCAGATGCTTTGATGAATGTTGGACTCGAAGATCTGGGAGCATCTAGTCCTACCATGATGTTCAAGCGGGGATGTTTACATGAGAGGATGGATCGGGTGGTAGTTAATTTCAAATGGATAAATCAGTACTCAAAAACTAAAGTCGAGGTGCTTCCCAGAGTCTCCTCTGATCATTCTCCCATCTTTGTGAGAGTGGTGATGAGACAACAACAGAAAGGGGCACACTAAGTGCAGACAAATAACAGATGGGTGAAATAGGAATCCTTCCATAAGCTTCTTGAGGCCCTAGGATGAGAATTGTGACTTTACTACGTCTTGCAACCAATTTATGAGGAAAGTAACCATATGGGAGCGTGAGGAAAGGACTAAAGAAGAAAAACAAAAAAAAAACCTAATCCAATAGATTCATATGAAAGAAGAAAGCCTAAGCTGAAGGTATTCACAATCTCTCGATGAGGAAATATGAAAACTACAATGTGATTACATGGAGGTGCTCCATCTGTTGGTGGAGGAATAGAGGAAAAAAGCAAGGTGCGACTGGATGAGAGCAGGATATGCAAACATGAGCTATTTTCAAGTGATCGTCAGATCCAAGAAAGAAAAAAGTATTATTATTAAACTGAAGAACCAAGTGGGAGACTGGATTGAAGAGGAAGAGGAGCTCAAAAAACTTGTACAAGAACATTCTAAAATGAAATTCACAGAAGAGACAACAAGGGAGAGAAGAACCAAGGTGACAAATTTCCCTGGAGTATTTCCTCAACTACAGGAGGTGGTACAAAGCACGTGCGCCAAGACACCGAATGAAGAAGAGATTTACTCCTGAGTCCTGAAGACGAATTTGATCAAGGCACTGGGCCCGAACGACATAGATGTGAGGTTTGTACAGAAGTAGTGGGAGAGGATAAAGAAGAGATTATGTCGAACAATCACTCAGTGTTTTGTAGGTAATTGCATACCCGCCCAAATGTCAAAATCGACGCTTATTCTGATTCCGAAGAAAAACATAGTGGAGTCCTGCTCACATCTAAGACCTATAGCTCTCAACAATGTGAGTATCAAACTACTATCGAAGATAATTGTCAAACAGATTAAACCACATTTGTATGGCTGGATATAACCTCTGCAATCTAGATTCATCCCAGGCAGAGAGATCATAGACAACATCAATCTCACATAGGAAATTATTCATACCATGAGAACAAGAATGGTGGGGCAGAATTATATGGCAGTCAAGTTGAACTTAGCCAAGGCATACGATCAACTAAGCTGGGAGTTCATCCTTCACATGCTGAAAAGGACGGCCATACCAAAAATTATCATCAAAGTAATCATGAATATTATTACTTCAGCTGAGATTGCGATTTCTTGGAAAGGTAATACTCTAGAGCGATTCCAACCAACCAAGGGAGTGCCACAAGGAGATATTCTATCTCCTTATATATTTGTGATGTGTTTGGATAGATTGAGCCAACTTATAGCGGAGGAGGAAGCTGAGGGCACCTGGAAACCTCTAAAGATCAAACGAAATGGAGCAACAATAAATCATCTGTGCTTCGCCGATGATATCATATTATTTGGTGAAGCATCAGTGCAACAAGGAAGAACCATGTTGAAGATCTTAAAAACATTTGGAGAGGCATATGTACAAGTGCTAGCCAAAGAAAAATCATCGATATTTTTCCATGGAGGTGGTTTTAAGAAGAAGGATAAGCAAGAGTCTAGGTATACCTACTACTGAGAATCTGGGCAGGCACTTAGGGGCTCCAATCATGCATGGGAGATCTAATACAACATTGTACTTGAATTATTAACAACATTGAAGCCAGGATATCTTCTTGGGCCAACCGAGCCTTGTCACGAATGGGTAGGATTGCTCTTGCAAAATATGTACTCAACTCCATTCCTACCTTTATCATGCACACAATCATGCTGCATGGGGTGATTTGCAGCAGAATTGATACCATCATTAGAAATTTCATATGGGGAGGCTCAAGTAATCACACAAAAATTAGTACCATTACGTGGAAAAAAATAGTCACTCCTAAACATGAAGGGGTTCAGGGTATCAAGCCGGTGAAGGTCTAGAACATAGCCCTATTGTCCAAGAACGTCTGGGATTTTTGCAATGGGAGGAGGTGCTAATGGAGCCAGGTGATGAAGACTAAATATGGTCACTTAAAAGACAAATGTAGAAACATGAGCTCAAACCTCTAGAAATTCATCTTTATCCATATCGAGGAGTTGTCTCTGCTAGTTGGGAAGGTTGTCATAAATGGTGAAGCCACTTCCTTATGAAATGATAAGTCGGTGAAAGGTCGGTTAAGTCCATTGTTGAAGGTTGATCGAGTAATTCCTAATGAGCTAGCAGACCTGATAGTGAGCTTGATGGTAGTTGACAGGTAGTGGGATGAAGCATTCATAAACGAGTGGTATGAGGAGGAATCAGCGAGACTCATCCTAGACACTTTTCCTCCAGATTCGAGTGTATGAGGAGATGAGTGTATCCTCCTATGGGGAAAACACAGAGTGTTCTCTACCAATATTATGTTTCAGAGTAAACTCAAGGAAAACAAAAAAGCCACACTAGGCCCTTGGAATCGTATAAGGAAAATTAGAGTTCCCCAAAGAACAAAGTTCTTCCTATGGAAAGTATCACACGATGGACTAATGACTAACCTAAATCAAAGCATCAGAGGTCTCTCTAGCATAACTACCTGTCTGAGGTGTGGACATACGGAAGAATCTATAGGTCACGATCTATGGGACTACACTTTTGCAAGAAAAATATGGACAACCATCAATCAAAAGTTCAATGCAAACATCATTGACAACCCAGATTTTAAAGGATGGCCATCAAGGAATTTGAAAGGAAGTAGGGACAATGAGGATCCTCTGGTATGGTTTGTGATTACCATGGAACTATTGTGGAAGTGGTGGAATGAGCTTGTGTTCAATAATGAAAGGATGTACTTCACCAAGGTGGCCCAACAAATTAAGAACTGAGTACAGATTATCAAAGCCTTTACACCAGAACCGGAGATGTCGCACCAGCAACAAAACACCCTTTGCAGATGGATAACACCAATGGAAGGCAAGCTGAATGTCAATGTGGACACTTCTGTTAGAAAGAAAGACATGATGGCAAAAACAAGCATGGTAATTAGAGACCCAAATGGCAAATGGATTGGGGGATGAGTACAGCCTACAACATCAACAAATATATTGGAAGTCGAGACCTTGGCCATCGTCAGAATGGACACCACCATCAAACACTTACTAGCGGATGTATTTATTGAAACAGACAGCAGCACCACAAGCAAGATGATCGATGAAAACCTAGCCATCTCTCCTCTCTTTGTACCACTTCTCAACGTCTTCTAGTCCTGCCTACGTGAAAAACTTAACATTATCGTTAGCTTCAAACCAAGGTCCACTAATATGCTTGTAGATAGCCTGGCCAAGTGGGAAGCTAAATCACCAATATCCGTGCGGAATTGAGCTGATTGTCCAACATTCACCTCTAATATCTAGAGGGGTGAGCTAAGGACAATCGGAACAAACATTGTAACTACTATATCCTGTAAGTGAGAACATGAGGAATAAAAGAATCTTGGGGGTTTTATAAAAATAAATAGGTCTTTAATTATTATTGCTCTCACTATTTTATTCAAATTGATAGACCTCAATATCAATTCGAAATATTGCAGCATACAATACTCTAGTGGGCCAAGATCTAAAATAATTCGGTCAATACCCAGCCAACGCTAGCGCTCATGACCAATTGCTAAGGTAGGCAATCATGCCAATTGCATCATATTCAACTCTTGGATAGATGATATGCACAAATTCTTGCCATAATCACCTACATGCCTCTGGCACTGAGTCTCACCAAGTTATCACTAGTCAAGCCTCACCTAAAAGTCCACACTAATAATAATGCTCCCCGCGTTGACAGAAACTATATTACTACCATCACACTTCCACAATATAGACAACACACCATGCTTTAGCGTAAACTACACAGTGTCGATCAAGATTTTCATGTGTGCCACTTTTGGAAGGCATCTAAGACTTTGATATTTTAGTTTAGGGAGTTTTCATGTATTAATAAATATACTTTATCCAATCACCACATATATAGTACATATCATATACATGATATAACCACAAAGGAGAACATGATATAAATAAAACACACAAGCAATGGTTGTGGAAATACTAATGTAATTTCTTAGAGAAATAAGAAATTACTACCACCTATGGTCCACATCATATACAACATGTTGTTGGTGACGATCTGTGTTTGAACCAATCCAGGTTGATAGGCTCAACTCTTGAACTGGTCGGCTCGCCTCTTGGTCGCTCGGTTGGGCTATTCTGAAATGGTCTTTTGGTTCTCAGGTCCAAGCAGCGTCTGGACACCTCCAGGCGGTCGGTTGTTCCACCATTCGATCAGTTTGTCCTCCTATCGTCTATCCTACTCGGTCCTCCAGTTGATCAGGCTGTCTCATGAGCTAGTCATTTCACCTTTGTGCAGATCATCATCTCACATCAAAACATAAATTAAAACTATCCTATTTCTCATTGCATTGTATAAGGGAAAATCTTGAGTTACATTCAAGTGGAAATATGTAGAAGAGCATTAATTTAAATGTGGAAAGGATAGAGAGGATCAGTACTTAGATCGATTAACAATAGGAATAATAACCATAACCATGCACACATAGATATGGGGTTTTGGCCATAACCATGCTTTTCATCCACCATCACAACCAATTTTATGACGACTCTTGTAAATTGCAAATTATATCATATCATATTTATATATATATTTGTTTGGGTTCTTTATATGGTGATAAGACAGACATGTACATCAACCAGTTTAAATATTCACATCGCATGCAATAAATAAACATGATAAAACCAAAATCTGATCATATCAATCATCCCAAATCATAATTAATTGATATGGCTCTTATACTACTGTAGGGAAATATGACATCAGGTAGACAACAAAAATAAAAAATTTATTGACATATTTCCCATTAACCGGTAGATTGTGTCAATAACTATGCACTGGGAAGGATGATTTGAAAAACATATACCTGGTCCTAGAGAAAGTCCAGTGACAATCCTCGTCGATGTAGATGCACACTCTATCTTTGACGATGTCTGTGCAACTCCTAGACACACTCAGACTTGCCTGACTGCTCCTCCATGGACAACACACTCAGACAGTTCATGTCGTGGCTCTTCAAATCTCACCATAGACTGTGAGTTGACGTTTCCTTCCTAGAATCAACCAAAGGACTCATACCTCTAGAGTAGTCTACACAGACCAACTAGAACTCCTATCATCTTGTAGGAATAGGCAGGAAGGAGTTGTCCCCACGTTGGTGAACTAGTCACCAACATGCTCTCCCACAACAATGATCCTTAGTTGTTTTTCTCCCATGTTTATCCCTCCCTAGTCAAATAGGACTTTCCTGGGCTGTCGTGGTTACCACAACTAGAGAGGACGACACTTGTCATAGAAAATGATTATTAATTATCTATGTAGTAGTTGTGCTCTAGGAAGCCCCCAGTAGTCCTCTATATATAGGAGGGGTTAGGGTCAGGGTTCCCACTCCCCAGTCAATACATGACTAAAGAGGGAGTGGAAAGGACAAGAATATCATGAATTTTCACAACTTTTCTATAAGTTTCACAACATCTATGAGACAAAATGGTCATCTCGCCCAGCGACTGTGCAAGGCGTGTTGGTATGTATGCCCATAGAGCAAGTCATATGATGATCGTAATGGGATACTTTGTAAATGATTTGAATAATAATAAAGGCAATTTCTGATCTATATGTTTAAACTATTTCTGAGATGATGGTGTAACATGATAGATGTCTAAAGAATGATTTTACTCAATGACGTATGATTTTGGGTTGAGGACCTAAACGATGAGATCATACGGATGTTAAGAGTGTAAGGACCCTGACCTTCGTTTAGGGTTTATCCTGTTTGCTTTTCTTAACCTTGGTGGTTTGATGCTTGGTAATCACCTTTAATGGTGATTAGGGTTTGGTTGTGCTTTGTTGAGAGTTGGAGGGGCTACTTGCAAATAAACCAAGTCTAGGGTTTTGTGAGCAAGTTTGCCACCTTGTGATGCGTTCCTCCCTCTCTTTTCTTCCTTTAGGGTTGAGAGGAAGGCTTGGGCTTGTTGCTTGAGTTCTTTGGGCCTTGGTTGAGCTTGTTTGGGCCTTGAGGTGCCTTGTTTAGGCTTGGTCGAGCCTTGTGTTGCCCAAGTGATGCTTGTGTCGCCCAAGATGGTGTTTGTGTCGACCAAGATGAGTGTGTTGCCCATGACATGGAGTGTGTCGCCCAAGGAGAAACATGTTGTGTCGCCCATGATGCTTGATCCAACATTGACCTTGTTTGGTGGACACTTGGTGCATATCTTGGCCATGTGGATGGAGCTTGCTAGAGTGGTGGCTTGTTCTCTAGGACAAGTGTCCCTAGGCAAGTGACACCTTGCGTGGACCAGCCTTGTTTTCTCCTCCCTTTCCTTCTATATAGGCGTGTCCTTCCCTTATCTAGGAGTTCCTTTGGTCCTTTGGTTTCTCCCCACCTTGAGTGCATGACACCCCCTCCTTCCTTGCTTGTGCTGGCCGATACACCCCTTGCAGGAGCAACTTGGTGGCCGATACACACCTTGGAAGAGCAAGTGGTGGCCGACACACCTTTGAGTTCTTCTTCTTTGGGGCTTGGAGCATAAGGTGGGTTGCATAACTTCTAAACTCTAACTCCATTATCTCTTGCTTTGATCTTGTTCATATGCATGTTAGTAGCTTAGTTTATTACTTAATACCCTTGTTGGCCGATCATCCATGTGGTCTAGTGTTCCTTATGATCTAGGGTTTGTAGGTAAGCAACACTCCTTTCTCCCCTTGGTCTAGAAGAGTGATTTTGGGCTTCTAGTGCCATGAGCAACACCCCTCCTTCCTAGTCGATTGAGGTGAGCTTGTGTCCTAGTTGCTTAAGCAACACCCTCTTCTCACCACGGGCTAGAAGGTGAGCTCAGTTTGGTGGTGACCTTTCTCTAGGGTTTCAGGTATCATGTGCTGGGGGTAGAGGACACCCTTGTGAGAGGTATCTTGGTCGAGATGGAGATAGTGAGGTGCTGCCCAGTCGCCTTCTAGACTAGTCTTGCACGATATGAGTATGTGATGAGTTTGAGGCTTTGAGTGTGTGTCTTGGCCGATAGGCCTTGTGTCGGGCGTCATCCTTGTGTCGGGCATCAGCCATGTTGCTGTGATGGGCGTCACAACCCCCCCTTTCTTTGTCGTATTGGTCGACATGCCTTGATCAGTAGTTGCACGACCTGTGGATGTGTTCTTCCCCTTTTGGTTGATAACTTTTGGTGGGCTAACCTGGCCGACATGCCCAGTGTGACGGGCATTGCAGCTGGTATGCCCGACATAACATCGTGAGTATGACAGTGTGTGTCGGCCGTCATAAGGTGAGCTATATGGCTAAGCCTTAGGTGAGGATATGATGCCCGACATAACCTTTTAGTAAGGGCTTAAGTTATGTATAGTGAGGGTTCCATCAGCCATAGAAACCAAGGTGTTATTCTCATAACACGTTTACCATGATATGCTATGCTTAAAAATGATGATGGCAATGTTAGTTCCTTTTATCTTAATCATCATAATCATCGGTATACTACCCAAGGATGTTAATGAACATGTAATGCAGAATGTTGTGAGGAATGATTATATGTGAACAATAAGAGGACGGGTACCTTATGAATGATGTTCCATGATAATGATAGTGGTAATGGTAATGTTTTCCCTTCTATATCTAAACATGACCTTATGCATGATTCCCTTGAATATCTGTGTAATGCTGAGATAAGGATAAGAATAGTATCTTGAATATCATTTCATAGTAGCAAGCATAGTCCTCATGTTGAAACTATGATTATTGTATACACTAACCATGTAGGTGATGCTTAGCCATGAAAAGGCTATGAGAACTATGTGATGAGTAATATCACTCTAATTACTCTGGTTGATAAGATTGCACATGTAATGTGATTGTTGCATGATGGTGATGTAAGCCTTGAGAGGCAGTAGCACTATATGATGAGGGATTGAGATCCCATGGTATGTGATGATCCTTGTGATGGACCTGGATGGTTGACAAGAGGCAAAGTGATAACATGTGATGTTGGATCCATGAGATGGATCAGATTGATGTGATTACAATAATAACATAATGTTGAGTTTATGTTGTTTACTTTCCGTTATATCTCCATGTTATACAACTTGGTTGAATCTTGCAATCCATCTAAAAGATACTAATTAATTACAGTGAAATCTATCATGTAGTTTGCCCTGGCCATAGATCCATCATCGTCTGGATTTGGTGATGGTGAAATGGGTTCTCCTACGGGTTAACCCGGAGTGCATATTTTTGAATATGCGAGGTTTCTCCTAACCTCAAATAGAGAGGTAAATGAGTTCAGCTGCGGTTGCAGACTCGGATGTGTGATGAGAATGGTGAACATGCCCATGACTCCGGATATGTGTTATGATGAGCATGAATGCGTTCATGGCTCAGAGCACGGTGATCAGGCTTGTGGCTCAGTTTTACTAGCGTCGTGACCTGTACCAAGGCGGGCTAGGCAAAGGGTAGCCTGAGGAGTTGACCCTATGGCTAAAGGCAACTTGAGCATGAGACTACAGTCCTTCTTTGTTTATCGTATACTGACCACGAGGGGTGAGGTCGTGGATTTCGGCTCTTCCATTGACCTTGTATGGCATCGGTTATGGGCTTCGCAGCCGAAGGTTGGAATTGAACGGTACGGTTCACTTCCTCAGGGCATAATAATACGTAATTCAGCCGAATAATATTTATTGCCTAGGACAAACACGAAATATTGGTTGAGGCCTTGTTTGTGTAGTTAACTTTATTCGTATCTTGCAGTTGCTTATACATTCCTCATATGTGGTCAGCTTTATACATCATATCTTGTTAATCATGTTTCATAAAGTAATAGTTGGATAAATGACTAGGTGTTTTCGGTAATCTTGATAGCATGAACAACCTTATCTTATAACTACTCTGGTTATACTTTTGGCTGCCTTACATATATATGAGGTTTTGTAGTTTTGGCGGGGAGTTATGCCTCCCGCTGGGACAATGATCAATTGTCTCACTCTGCTGGTTTTCAGGTGGTCGAGCTAGACGTGGTGGTGGTCGTGGCGTTGCGGTCGAGTAGCTAGACGCGCAGTAGAAGGCAAGCGATGGATATGTTGATGTTTTGGTGTTTGGTAGTAGAGTCTAGAGTCATCCCTGTACCCTCAGGTCCTTGGCAGTGTTTTGATGTTGTTTCACAATATACGATCGTTAATGTTTTGTACATCCTACTGTTGGCCGGATATGGGCCTTTATGTATATGAAAAGGTGGTGAACTCATGTGATGGATAGACAACTGTTCCTCTAAGCTGTGGACACGAATCAGATCTTGTATATGTATATATGACATGTTTCCTTGCAGGATGAGGACTGGAATGTAATAGTCTCTCAGTTTATCAGCCTTCTGCAAACAATTTTAATTAACCCGTGTTTTTGGTAATCTGTGGTTATGGTGATTTCCGCATGTTTTCGTGTAACACCTCGCTGTCTGTATGATAGTGGGATGTGTTGCCACAAAGAGTATACATTCTTGTTTAGTCCCTAGTCAGTTGTTATTGTGGAAATAACCATAGACATCAATAACACTAAAGACTAGATTGTGTATTGTTTGATGACAAAATCTCATTAGTCATGATATGGTGATATCAAACCAAGCACATAGGTATTTTTTAGAGAACAAGGTACCGGACAGACCCACCGTGAGAGTGACACATGGAACCATGACTTGGTAGTCACAGTCAGCTCTCACAGTGATGGTGGTGAGTGTGATTCTTAGACCTGAAATCACTACACTCAACACATGTCGTTGGGTATACTTTGACATCATCAAGCGCAGTCCTGAAACATGGGTTGTTATAAAGGTGATGATTGGGTGGCTTTGACACATGGGGCTTTTGAGGGGTGAGTGATAGATATGGGATTTGTCCCTCCTGAGGGAGTTTGATATCCTTGGCCACTTGATGAGTAGGATTGAGAAAGGCATGCGCATGCACGTGTGAATTAATCTGTGATATTGATGTCACACACATCTCACTCGGTTTGCTCTGAGATCAAGTAAATGAATGAATGTTGATAGGATGACTGTTCCATGCCTCGAGTTCATTCAGGATATCAGTGACAAAGGAATTATACATTCACTGTAACACCATTCACGGATTGTAGGATTGAAAGTTGTTCTCCAACTTTCTATTTCACTTGGGTAGCACTGATGTGTGACTAGGCACCGCTCTTTGCTTGTGAAGTCATAAATGTTATGGACTTTCACTGCCAACGAGAAATGGACCTGCAAGGTCACACACATAGGATTTAATCTGGAAGAGGAGTTTTGTCCACAAGCAATGTTTAGATTGATTACTAAAGGAGTTTAGTAGTTCAATTAAACACTCAATTAATTGATAGCTCAATATCATAATGTTCAAGGTGTTGGACGCATTGATTGGAGTATCAGATTGATTGAAATCGCAATTGACTGATTCTGCACAATCTGCACTCCCAACCGATCGACTCATGTGATGAACCGGTCGGCTCAAGGTCAGGGTGAAATGATTGCTTCAAGTGTTGAAACGATCGGTTCAACTGATGCAACCGAGCAAGTTGGGAAAGTAGGATTGGTGAGAATTTTCCTTGCGTTTCACTTGCCCAATTTGATTGGAACAAGGATTGGTATTCGATACCAATTAGAAACAAAAGAAGGAAAGTCAATCGGGAACTGACCAGGACCACGAACCGACCAGTTCAGAAGTGAACCGACCGGCTGATTGGGTCCCAACTGATCGGTTGGTGCTCCAACCGACCGGTTCAGGTCCCCAACCGACCATTTCAGTTGTGAAACGATCGGTTCAGGTTGCGAGTTGGTTGCTTTTTGTGGAAAATCTCAAACCCTTCTACTCCTGCTTTTAGTCCCATATTGTCGGGGACAGAGAACCCTGTCCCATGACCCTCCTATATATAGGGGTATTGGGGGCTTCTCAGAGTACAACTCAGTGCAAGCCGGTTGCTCTGCAAAGTTTTCATTCTCTCTGGTTTTGGTAACCGAGAGAGCCCGAGTAAGTACTACCCGAAAAGGGAGGCGCAACAAGGGAAAGACAACTGCAGTTGCAACTGGTAGCAGGAGAGTGAGTTGGCGACTAGTACGCCGACAGGAGGGTGCGACTCCTTCCGGTTCCTTGTGCGACAAGGAGATCAGAGTTCCAGGCGGTCTGTGTGGACGACTGTAGAGGCAGGAGACCTCTGCCGCTCAGAGGACAACTGTCAATCCCGACAGTCCCAGTGAGACCAGGAGTCTTCAGTCCCGATGCGACTAGGAGCTACACAGACACCACCCAAGACCGGAGGTGAAGACCGCGCAAGGCGCGAGGTACTGTCGCCGAGCAAGCCTCGGGACAAGGTATGCATTTACAAACCATCTTTCCTATTCTATAGACGTTGACGTGATTCCTTTTGTTCTGGGTTTGAGGGAGAAAATATTTTGTTTCCGCTGCTTCTCTGCCTCTCCTAAAACCCAACAAGATGGTCATCTCACCTAGTGAGCCGGATGTTTCATATATGACACGGTCATTTCGCACCTTCCATTTCTGCACATATGTTAGCATTTCAATTCCAATTAGTACTCAACTTGACGTAATTATGAAATGGGCATTTGGTGCAACTAAGATAGGTGTTTCACACAAAACCAAACAGCCATTTGGTGAAACTAAGATATTTGTCTTACACCAAGCCAAATGGCTGATTTGCACAAGTGAGACAGGCATCTCGCAGCCCAGGTCAGGAAGAATTCCAACCAACGTACAATACAATTAGTCTGGCACTCCAAACTAAAGTTTAACACTTGAACCGGTCATTTGGCAGTCTAGTCAACCGATCCATTGTGTGAATTGAAATACCTAAACACTTTAGTAATCAATTAAATTATCATTCAAGATCCAACTCCTCTTCAAGATGAGTTCCTATGTGTGTGACCCTCTAGGTCCCATATCATGTTGGCAGTGAATGCGCATAACAACTTTTGACATCACAAGCAAAGAGTGGTTCCTAGCCGCACATCATTGCTATGCAAGTGAATGGAAAGTTGGGGAGCAACTTCAACCTATAATATGTGATGGTGTTGCTATATTTGTATAGTATCTTTGTCACTTATATCCAGATTGAACTAAAGGCATGGACTAGTGATCTTCATTATTATTCAATCTTGTTCCTTGAACCAGAGAAAACTACATGAGACATATGTAACCTCAATATCACACATTGATTCACATGTGCATGACCATACTTTTCTTAGTCTCACTAATCAAAAGGCCTTGGATATCATACTCTTATTGGAGGGAAAAATACCACATCTATCACCCACAGTCAATCCCCATGTGTTAAGGTCACCCAATCATCACTGTTATGACTGGGTTTGATGATGTGAAAGTGTTCCCAATGACATGTGATGAGTGTAGTGATTTTAGGACTAAGAACCACAACCACCACCATCACTGTGAGAGATGACTATGACTTCCATGATGATGGCTTCCATGTGTCAGTATCACTGTGGGTCTATTCGATACACTATTCTCTAATATGTATCTATGTGCTTGGTTTGATATTGTCATATCATGACTAATGAGATTTAGTCATCAACCAAATCACAGTGTGATCTTATGTGTTATTGTTGTCTATCAACCTTCCACTATAACAACTGATCAGGGACATAATGAGAATGTATATACTCTTAACATCTGTATGATCTCATTCTTCCAAGTCATGCACTTGAATACATACATAATTGAGTAATATCATTCTCTAGACATTTATTATGTAATTCATTATCTCATAACTGAATATACAAAATAAATTGGAAGCTTGTATTTATTATTATCAAATTAGATATCCAATGCCATATCCCAATCATCATATGATTGGCTCTCTGGACATACATACCAACAGTACATTGTAATAAGAAATATGATAGTTTTAATTTATGTTTCGACGTGAGATGACGATTTGTAGAAAGACAAAACTAGCTGCTCGTGAGACGACCCGATCAACTGGAGGACCGAGGAGGCTAGACGAAAGGAGGATGAACCGATCAACTGGTGTCCGAACCGATCACCTAGAGGTGTGCAGACGTTGTTGGTACCTGAGAACCAAACCACCGCTTCACAAGAGCCCAACCGAGCAACTAGGAGTCAATTCAACTAGTTCAAGAGTTAAACTGATCAACCCAAATTAATTCAAGCACATATCTTCACCAACAACCAGTTGCATATGATGTGGACCATAGGTGGTAGTAATTGCTTGTGGCTCCAAGGAATTACATTAGTATGGCCATAACCATCGCTTGTGTGTTTTATTTATTGTGTGTTTTCATTTTTGGTTATAGAAAGTATGTGATACATACTATATATGTGGTGATTAGATAAAGTATATGTATTTATAAAAACTCTCTCAATTAAAATATCAAGTCTTAGATGTTTTCCAAAAGTGGCACACATGAAAAGCTTGATCAACTAAGCGTGGCTCCCCAAGGGGGTGCGTCGTCTATCTCATGGAAATGTGATGGTAATAATGTGGGTGTGCCAAGCGGGGTGTATTATTATCATTTTGGCTTTTGGTTAAAGCTTGACTAGTGATTCTCAGAGAGTCTCAGCCCAGAGTCATGAAGTTGATCATGGCAAGGAGTTACAATTATCATCTATCCAAGAATTGCATATGATGCAATTGGCATGATTTCCTACCTTAATAATTGGTCATGAGCGCCAACGTTGGTTGGGTATTGATGCAATTGTTTTGGTACTTGGTGCACTAGAATATTGTACACTGCAATATTTCAAATTGATATTGAGGGTTTTAAATTTGAATAAAATAGTGGGAGTGATAGATAATTAAAGACCTAATTAATATCGTTAAACTTATCAAATCAAACCAAACAAAAAATATTTTGAAAAGTCGAAATATTACACTTTGTAGAATCAAATGTCAAACACAAACACATTCAAATTGTGATCCTTTCTCAAGAAGGACAAAATGGGATAAAGTTCCACAATTGGTTAAGGACTTTGAGAAATGTTCTCATCAATGAGAAAAAGCTCTATGTCCTTAATAGACTAATGTCAAAGGAACCCACTCCAAATAAGCATATTGGAAGCATGCTAATAAAGACATAGACATTTAAATACCTAAGGATCTATTGTATGAACTATGAGTTGCATGAACAACATGAATACATGGACATTCTCGAGATGGTAACACATCTTAAGAATCATGTAAATCAAAGATGTTATAATGTCTCCAAGGTACTAATTGAGTGCAAACTGAAAAAGTGAGGTCCAGTAAAACCCCATGTGCTCTATATGATTGGACATGTGAAATGATTGGGTATTCTCCTAGGTCAAGAGTTGACCATGAATATGATTATGTAATCAGTTTATCATATGCTTGGCATGTTGATGTCAAATCAAGGAAGAAGAAGGACAAATCTGTGATGGTGATCCACGGAAGTGAGTCGTAGGGCAAAGGCAAGGCTTAGAAGTGTTCTAAGGCTAAGCTTAAGTCTAAGTCATCTACATTCAAGTTATAGAGAAAGGTAATTCTAAAATGAATATGTACTTTTCACTTAAAGGATAAAGAGAAGAAATTGCAACCATTATCACTTGTCTGGACATTGGAAAGGAATGATCCTCTTCATAGAGGATACCAAGAAGAAGTTGGAGATAGAGATCTCTACTTCAAGACCTAAGAAGAAGTAATCTAGTATTGTGCGGAGCAAGGGTTGCTGCACTTGTAGTTGATAGTTGTCACTCATGGGCACATAATAGAATTAGTGAATTGCTATTATGTACTTTTCATTGATGAAAACATCATATGTTTTGTATGACAAAAACATTATGTTTCATTTTAAAAGATATGATCTTTTTTGGAAACATCCTATGTATCATAAACTATACTTGATAGTTGTAGAGACTAATGTGTAAGGCACATATATTGAATGATTTGATAATTCAAACAATGAATACCTATAACATTGTCATCTAGATCACCTAATTGAGAAATACATCTCTAGAATCCATATGATGGTTATGTAGACTCTTTTAGTTACTGAACCAATAGAGACACGCAAGTCTCATTCATTGTGCAATATGACAAGCATATTCACTAGATGTAGTGGGATATCGATTATTCCATTAGGACTAGTACATATTGATGTCCATAGACCATTTAGAATAAATGCTTAAGGTAGTTACAAATACCTCATTATGTTTTCTGATGCAATCAATAGATATTAAAATTTGTAAATAATGAAATACAAGTATGAATCTCTTGAAATGTTCAAGGAGATTACAAATGAAGTACGTAACTCACTTGGTAAAGTATTAAGATACATTGATGTGATCAATGTTGAAATATTTTAGACCAATAGTGAGGATCTTATGGAAATATCGTGAAGTCATAGTGAGATTATCAACAAATCTAGCTGATCTTACAATTTATTTTGGCACATGCTTCACACTAAAACAATGTACCGTGTAAATTGGTTCAAAAGACACCATATGTGATATGGCATGGGAAGTGTCGCAGTGTATCTTTTATAGTGATTAGGATTGAAAGCTTGTATAAGAAAATAGCTTCTTAAAAGGCTTTATCCACAAATCACATGAATGCCATCTTGTTGAATACTACTTATATTCCAACCCGACAACAAAGTGTTTGTTGTTAGGATGGCTGAATTGCTAAATGGAAATTAGTTCCAATAGAATCAGTGGGAGTAACTATAATGACCCCGCCTCCTGGTAACCCCCAATTAAGGGAGACCAAGAGTTCATAACCGTTATCGCAATTTCCCAGATCATAGGTTCAACAAATAATGAATAATAATTATTAAATTCTACCATGACTATACTGAAAGCTGGAATAAAATAAAACTCTGCATACCTTTTTCAAAAACTTGGATATCTAATTTCTATCCACATCTGGACTCTATTCTAACTAATCCTCCTTGCACTTTATCTCTTAATTTCACAATATGCCAATTTACTATTTGTCATTTTTAATTTGTACCTAAAACACCGAAAAACAAAATGTCGGTCAGCATAAATGAATATGCCGGTATGTGGGGAAAACCAAAAATTGTACAGCTAATTGTAACAACATATTGCAAGCAATTATGGGTTAGCAAGCCAACTTTACATTTTAAACAAAACTACTCAATCCATACATATCCTAACCTCTGCGCTGTCTCTACAGTGGACCTGGATACTATCTCTCATATGGTAGATCCCAATTAACCCGCATGATCCTACCTAGCAGGTAGATCAATACCTAGGGTTGATGAGTCGCATGGAACTACCCATAGGTAGCCCAATTCCTAACTCATGATATGCTAAAGAGTCGCATGTCACTACACATAGGTAGCCCAATTCCTAACTCATGATAACCTAATGGTCCTACCTAATAGGTAGACCCTGTACTAGGTTACCCTTTTCATCATTAGTAAAGCCACAGAGGAGGACTAGGATATGAGCTAGTCATGTATACACATTTAAGGTGATAATCATAGTCACTTTATAGTTCCATGAAATAAAAGTCATCCAAGAAGTTATTTTCAGGCAACTGATAAAACATCTGGGAATCACCATGAAAGTAAAGTGATTAACCATAAGCATAACCACATACCTGATCCAAAGTAACTTGATGTCCAAGCAAGAATATTAAAGAACAATCAATCAAGAAATCAACAATATCCTGAAATTAATGCATAACATCCAAGTGTCATCATTTTATTCAAAACATTCTCAAGATCGACTTGGATTCCACCTTAGGATTTCAAGGCCAACTCTAGGGTTTTATTAGGGTTTTAACCTCCATTATGCATTTATCACTTTTAATTCTCTTTTAGTTCACAAACCCTAATTTCAACATTATAGGCACAATTAAAAGTCGATTAAGTATTTTATTCCTCTTTTACATTAAAACTACCATTTTTATCCTTTTAAGTCATGACACTACCATTAAGGCCACTCATCATCTTTGGTTTCTTCCGAATTAACAACTCATAATTCATTATGGTCTAATTCACATATGAACTCCTTTTATCATATTAATATCACATTATTCGACTAGAAAACCCTAATTACCAAATTAAGGGTATTTATCCACAATTAGGAACTTTTATACTCAAAATAGCTTAGAATCATCATATCTCAACTTTATTCATGAATTTGACCAATTAAAGCCATTAAGAAACATAATTACTAACATTAGGGTTTCAAGGCCCATTAAAGTTTATTTATGTACATGGAACCCTAAATTAATCAAATTATGCATAAAGTTCATCATTTTAGATCTAATGTGTCTTTTTATAATCAATAGGTTAATATCAATTTTAAACATCAATATAACCCTTCCTAATGCATTAATCATCAAATATTAGGGTTTTTAATCAATTAAACCATTAAAGATAGCATCTTACGTACTTTTTGAATTGCAAGAAGAATTAAGCTTCAAATATAATTTATTTGTGTTCCTCTCATTCTGAGGATCAATTTTCATATTTTGACTTTATTCATCGGAGCTTCCTATCAAAAGTTATGATTTTTTTAAGAAATACTTACTTGGACCAATGACAGGCTGCCACGTCAGCCTTTCCATGAAACACATAGCCGTGGCTGAATTATAACGGAATGACTCTTTTGCCCTCACTTAAATGGCCGTCTTTTCTTACCCGGGAGGGGTATAATCGTCCAATGACACCTCGTCATCTTCCTCCTCGCGATCCCTACGCTGCCGTCAACTGTAGTCGATCGTGGGGTCATCTCCCATCTCCCCAAGGTCTGGAGCTCGCCGGAACCTATTGCCCTGCCTCTGCCACTCTCCACCGTGCCCAGCAAGACCTCAAAGTATGGCTGAGATGACCGGTTTCAAGAGTACCATGCCCATGATCACAACGAGTTTGCAGACCTCCTGTAGGTGCTGCGAGAAGATTAGAACAACGAGATGATGGCCAAGCTCTCTTAGGTTGTCGGGGAAGCATCATGCCTCCATAGTAACCCCTTCACTACTCCTCATTGCTCCAGGGATTGCACGACTCCCTTTGGTTAGGGTTTGAGTGGATACAAGGTGAAGAAGGGTGTGTGATGCATGAGATTCTCTTGGAACCGATGCTAACAGTCCAATCCTTATATAGGGGAGGGTAGCAAAGCCCTAGGATGCCCATCTATGAGATACAAGCCCCCTTCCCAAAAGGAAACCAAGCTCCTTCATTAAGAAGAAATTTTCTCTCTCTTAAATTCTCTTTGATTTTCTTTATTCTTTAGATATTAGGAATTTGAAAATTACCTCTTTTATTCCTTTTGTACTTGGCTTTTAATCCATTGGCCACGAAATTATACTTCCACATAGAAGAAAGTACCTCTTTTTAATAATACCACAAATTCATTAATTATGTATCACATTATCTTCCTATTTTGTATTATTTTGCATTTTCTCTTTCTTCTTATTCATTGGGACTCTTTGGATCCCAAGAAATCATAAGATTCTGAAATTCCTTTTTAAGGATACTTATTATCCTTCTAGATGCATCTACATTCTTCATTTTTCATTATCTTACTTATTTCTTTATTAAGATATTTCTTTTCAAGGATTTCTGTTGATCCTTTATTTCCTTTTTCCTCTTTTCATATTTCTTTTATTAGAAATCACATAGAAATGAAATTTATTTAATTGTGGCCATTAATTCCACTTTCTAAAGATTTCTATGTATTTCTCATAATTACTTTGCTTAATATCCATTATCTTGTATCTTTTCCTTTTATTTGGACTTTTCGTCTTTTCTTCTCTTTTATATCCATTATTGGATTAATATAATAATAGGAACCACGAAATTCCTATCAAAAGAATAATTGCAAATAAATCCATCCTTTGAAGCAAAGCATACAACCTTTTCAATTAAGTCCAAAATTAATACATTTCAATTATGAAAACATATGTAAAATTGGGGTTGTACCATGTATCTACCTTTAATGGAGGTCTCTGCCTCCAAAACCAACTCTCTACTTGTCCTCCTGACTAGAGGGTCTAACCTCAGGTCTCTCATGACAACACATGTCATACGACCTAAGCATGCAACTATTCTTTAGTTTACGCTTAAACTATTAAGCTTATGTCCATGACATCTTATTTACATGCTTTTTATTAATTTTGGTGTAGGATTCCTTAACCTTATCATGCATACCCTATCCTCAAGAGGATGAGGAAGAGAGAGAAAACCCTAAACCTTATAATCCTAACAGAATTTGGGTTGAGAAGGGATGAAAATAGATGAGAGAGTCCTAAAGGTATCTTATTTCAAGTCAGATCCTAAGACATTGGCCAGGAAGTCACACAGATCCAGGAGTCCTCGTATTATGACTAACGGTGTAGAGGAAAATCTTGCCAGCCCCCAGACATGATCCTTTTCTAGACACCTCTATCTTTCAAAAAATCCTCTAATAACTTCCTCGATTCTATGGAATTTGTAAAATTTAATAATTACTAAAGATTAAATGAGGAACCAACGCTCTCATACCGAATGTAACGTCCCCACCTCCTGGTAACCCCCAATTAAGGAAGACCAAGAGGTCAGAGCCGTTATCCCAATTTCTCAGATCATAGGTTCGATGAATGATCAATAATTATTATTAAATTCTACCATGGCTATACTGAAAGCTGGAATAAAATAAAACTTTGCATACCTTTTTCAAAAACTTGGATATCTAATTCTATCCACATCTGGACTCTATTCTAACTAATCCTTCTTGCACTTTATTTCTTAATTTCACAATATGCCACTTTACTGTTTGTCCTTTTCAGTTTGTACCTAAAACGCCGACAAACAAAATGTCGGTCAACATAAATGAATATGCCGGTATATGGGGACAACCAAAAATTGTGCAACTAACTGTGACAACATATTGCAAGCAATTATGGTTTAGCAAGCCAACTTTACATTTTAAATAGAACTACTCAATCCATACATATCCTAACCTCTGTGATGTCCCTGCAGTGGACCTAGATACTACCTCTCATATGGTAGATCCCGATTAACCCCCATGATCCTACCTAGTAGGTAGATCAATACCTAGGGTTGATGAGTCACATGACACTACCCATAGGTTGCCCAATTCCTAACTCATGATATTCTAAAGAGTTGCATGACACTACACACAGGTAGCCCAATTCTTAACTCATGATAACCTAATGGTCCTACCTAAGAGGTAGACCCTGTACTAGGTTACCCTTTTCATCATTAGAAAAGCCACAGAGGAGGACTAGGATCTGAGCTAGTCATGCATACACATTTAAGGTGATAATCATAGTCACTTTATAGTTGCATGAAATAAAAGTCATCCAAGCAGTTATTTTCAGGAAACCAATAAAACATCCAGGAATCCCCGTGAAACTAAAGTGATTAACCATAAGCATAACCACATACCTAATCGAGAGTAACTTGATGTTCAAGCATGAATATTCAAGAACAATCAATCAAGCAATCAACAATATCCTAAAATTAATGCATAAGATCCAAGTGTCATTGTTTTATTCAAAACATTCTCAAGATCGAATTGGATTCCACCTTAGGATTTCTAGGCCAACTTTTGGGTTTAATTAGGGTTTTAACCTCCATTATGCATTTATCACTTTTAATGCTCTTTTAGTTCACAAACCCTAATTTCAACATCATAGGCACAGTATAAAGTCAATTAAGTCTTTTATGCCTCTTTTACATTAAAACTACCATTTTTAACCTTTTAAGTCATGACACTACCATTAAGGCCACTCATCATCTTTGGTTTCTTCCGAATTAACAACTCATAATTCATTATGATCTAATTCACATATAAACTCCATTTATCATATTAATATCACATTATTTCACTAGAAAACCCTAATTACCAAATTAAGGGTATTTATCCACAATTTGGAACTTTTATACTCAAAATAGCTTAGAATCATCATATCTCAACTTTATTCATGCATTTGACCAATTAAAGCCATTAAGAAACATAATTACTAACATTAGGGTTTCAAGGCCCATTAAAGCTTATTTATGTACATGGAACCCTAAATTAATCAAATTATGCACAAAGTTCATCCTTTTAGATCTAATGTGTATTTTTGTAATCAACAAGTTAATATCAACTTTAAACATCCATATAACCCTTCCTAATTCATTAATCATCAAAGATTATGATTTTTCATCAATAAAACCATTAAAGATACCATCTTTACATACTTTTTGAATTGTAAGCAGAATTAAGCTTCAAATATAATTTATTTGTGTTCCTCTCATTCTCAGGATCAATTTCATGTTTTGACTTTATTCATCGGAGCTTCCTATCAAAAGTTATGATTTTTGTAAGAAATTCTTACTTGGACCAATGGCAGGTTGCCACGTCAGCCTTTCCATGCAACATGTAGCCGCGGCTGAATTATAACAAAATGACTCTTTTACCATCACTTAATCGGTCGACTCTTCTTACCTGGGAGGGGTATAACCGTCCAATGACACCCCGTCATCTTCCTCCTCGCGATCCCTACGATGTCATCGACTGCAGCCGATCGTGGGGTCATTTCCCACCTCCCCAAGGTCTGGAGCTCGCTGGAACCCACTGCCCTACCTTCGCCACTCTCTGCTGTGCCTAGCAAGGCCTTAAAGCATGGCTGAGATGACCGGTTTCAAGTGTGCCATGCTCATGATCTCAACAAGTTTGCAGACTTCCTGTAGGTGCTGTGCAAAGATTAGAACAAGAAGATGATGGCCAAGCTCTCTTAGGTTGTCGGGGAAGTATCATGCCCCCATCGTAACCCCTTCACTGCTCCTCGTTGCTCCAGGGATTGCACAACTCCCTTTGGTTAGGGTTTGAGCGGATACAAGGTGAAGAAGGATGCGGGATGCTGAGATTCTCTTGGAACCGAGACTAACTGTCCAATCCTTATATAGGGGAGGGTAACAAAGCCCTAAGATGTACATCCACGAGATCCAAGCCCCCTTCCCAAAAGGAAACCAAGTTCCTTCATTAAGAAGCAATTTTCTCTCTCTTAAATATCTCTTTGATATTCTTTATTCTTTAGATATTAGGAATTCGAAAATTACCTCTTTTATTCCTTTTGTACTTGTCTTTTAATCCATTGGCCATGAAATTATACTTCCTCATAGAAGAAAGTACCTCTTTTTAATAATACCACAAATTCATTAATTATGTATCACATTATCTTCTTATTTTGTATTATTTTGCATTTTCTCTTTCTTCTTATTCATTGGGACTCTTTCAGTTCCCAAGAAATCATAAGATTTCAAAATTCCTTTTTAAGGATACTTATTATCCTTCTAGATGCATCTACATTCTTCATTTTTTATTATCTTACTTATTTCTTTATTAAGATATTTCTTTTCAAGGATTTCTCTTTATCCTTCATTTCCTTTTTCCTCTTTTCATATTTCTTTTATTAGAAATCACATAGAAATGAAATTTATTTAATTGTGGCCATTAATTCCACTTTCTAGATATTTCTATGTATTTCTCATAATTACTTTGCTTAATATCCATTATCTTGTATCTTTTCCTTTTATTTGGACTTTTCTTCTTTTCTTCTCCTTTATATCCATTTTCGGATTAACATAATAATAGGAACCACACAATTCCTATCAGAAGAATAATTGCAAATAAATCCATCCTTTGAAGCAAAGCATACAACCTTTTCAATTAAGTCCAAAATTAATACATTTCAATTATGAAAACATATGTAAAATTGGGGTTGTAACAGTAACAATAGAAATAAAAATGTTCGAGACAAATAAGAAAACATAGAACCTAAAGAGGTACAATAGGAACAAGGAGAATCACAAGATGTTTTAGAATCTCAAGTTCCTTATATAAAATACTAAACTCATTGTTCTAGTAGATCACACCTTGAGTTTGAAATATTATGACACTTATAACACCAAAGGTGACGAGTTGATCATAGAGATGAGTCAACAACCTACCTAGAAACTATTGAGGGATCATATTATGAGAAAGGGCTTGAGAGCATAAGATCAATGATGGACTCCTTGTAACAAACAAGGTATGACCGTGTTGAATCCACCTGAAGGGGGTAATACTCATACGGTGCATTTGGGTTTTAATAATAAAACCAACACGGAAAGGTAAATTGGTTACAAAGTGTTTCACACAAGTTCAAAGTGTTGAAAATAATGAAGTCTTTTCACTAGTTACCATGGTTAAATCCATTTGGATCATGCTTGTTGTTGCAGCTTAGTATGACTATGAGATTTGGTATATGGATTTTAAAACCACATTCCTTAATTGGAATAATTAAGAGGATGTGCATGTGACACAACATAATGGTTTTATAAATCCATTAATGCAAATAAAGTCTATAATCTATAAAGGTCAATCTGTGGATTGAAGTAAGTATCTTAGAGATAGAATCTTCTATTTGACAAGACAGTCAAAGGGTTTAACTTGAATCAGAATGCAAATGGAATCTGTGATTATAAAAGATTTAGTGGGAGCATATTTTATATTCCACGTAATGATGGGAAATAAGGCCTTATTCTGCATATGTTAAAACCTAGCAAGAAAAGTACCTTCTATATGAAGGGTTTAGGTAAAGTATCCTATGTGTAGGGATCGAGGCCTATAGAGATAGATTTGGAAAGCTTATTGACCTAAGTAAGAGCACATATATTTGTAAGATGCTAAAGGGTTCAACATGTAAGACTCAATGAGAGAAAATGTGTCCATGTTACATGGAGTTAGTCTCTCAGGAGCCCAGTGTCCCAATTCTTGTGAAGAATAGGAACACATGGATAGATGTCATACGCATTCACAATTGGATCTATCATGAATGCCATGTTATGTACTTATCTCATAATCTCATATGTACTGGACATGACGAGAGAATATCCAGTCATCTTATATGTATTTGACATGATGGGATGACATATATATACCTACCTAACAATCTCATATGTATATGACATGACAAGAAGGTATATGTCAGATACCAGTGAGAGTCATTAGACTACCATAAAGAACATTCTTAGGTTCTTGTGAAGCATTTAGAGGATTGGTTCCTTGGTTATTGTGAGAACAAAGAGTTGGATGTAAAGAGTTACATTGATGCATGCTTCCAAACTGAAAAATAAGGGATCGCAATCTAAATCAATGTTTGACGAGAACTATAAGCTAGAAAGGGTTCTGAGATAATGATAGTTGTTCTAATTTACAAAACAAGCTCAGTATCTCTATCATATAAGAACAAAAAAGGATAATGTATGGATCAAGAATTTTATATGGGTTAACTTGTGTGAGGTTCCAACCATTGATGACATAGTAGAAATATTAATGACAACAATGGAGCTACTGGTTAGGCTGGGAATCTCAAATAGCATACTATGACACTTCCATCTCATACGCGTAATCGTACAGAGAAGAGATGTGAAAATTGCAATATACATACTTAAAGGAAACGTTGCTAATCATGCTATATAAGCACTTGTGTAGAAAAAGTGTGATGGTCATGTTAGGTCACTCAGGATGAGATTCGTGGGTGATTGTCTCTAAGTGCAAGTAGGAGTTTATTGGTATGTATGCATAGGGAGTCACTCATATGATGATTGGGGTGTGGCAATAGATACTTGATTTGACAATAATAAAGGTAAGCTTCCAATTTATTTTTTATATTCAGTTATGAGATAATGAATAACATAATAAATGTCTAGAGAATGACATTACTCAATGACATATGTCTTTAGGTTGAGGACCCGAAGAATGAGATCATATGGATGTTAACTATTTATACATTCTCATTTTTCCCTGATAAGTTGTTATTGTGGATGGAAGATAGACAACAATAACACATAATATCAAAGTTTGAGTTGGCTGATGACAAAGTTTCATTAGTCATGATATGGCAATATCAAACCAAGCACATAAATACATGTTAGAGAATAGTGTATCGGATAGACCCACCATGAGACTGACACATGGAAGCCATCTGTAACATACCAAAACTCGAACCCTACCCTAGAAGTTTAACCTCTTGGACTTAGCCAAACAAGGTTAAGGTTAGAGTGATCCTAATAATCTAATGCGTGAATAATGTAATATAATATGTCAAATAATTCATTTGGTGATAATAAGATGATAAATAACTTAATTACATGCATACATTGGTTAATGGGCCTCTGATGGGCCATATGATGTAATCCATGTAATAAAGACTCAAAATAAAGAATAGACTTCAAATTCGTAATCTACACATCCAAATAAGCTTACATGTCAATTTTCATTTAATTTGGACAACCTAGAAATAATATGGTAATATTAAGAGAGAGAAATTGCCTAAAAGGTGTAAATAATAAATAAATATATTAATTGACTCCAAAAGAGGAAAATAATGTTAGATTCGTAATCTACATAATAAATATAGCCTTTGGGTGAATTTTCATCCAATTTGGAGAAAGTTTGCTTAAAAGGAAAAATTAGGAGAGAGAAAATATGAAGAACCTTCAAATATTAATTAAATACATAAACAACTCCAATATGTAAAAATGATGGAAAATTCGTATTCAACATATTAAATGTGACTTGTATGTCAAGTCTTATAAAATTTAGATAATCCTAAAGCCATTAATGAAGGAGGAAAGAGAAAATATGTTTTGATTTATTTAACACATTAATTATTCTCAAAAGGCAAAACTAAGTGCATAATCGGAATCTACATGTCTTTATTGGCCTCTGTGCAAAATTTGGCTTAATTTGGAGTTCGTTTACACCCACAAAAGAGGAGAGAGAAATTGGAAATAAACTTTAATGTCACTTTAATCCAAAATCGATTAGATTATAGTTTTCTCGATTTTCTCTGTCACACATGCTTTCCTAATCTCGGGTCACTGTCAACCTTCGGATTCCTTTTTATTTTGATCGAATGGTCTGCTGGTTTGCTTTCCCAGCCGCAGTCACATCGTGGACCCGTTTGTTTGGACCACTCTTTTTGGATCTGACGGCCAGCAAGTCGTCTCCTACCTTGAGTAGGAGACTGACTCGCGGGCTACAGTGCCTGTGACTTCTCGGCCACCTTTCCCCCTCCTCGGTCCATCTTTCTTTCTTATTTTTCTTGCAACAGATTCATTAGGTGTTTCCGTATCGGTCTATCCCTATTTTCTATACCTATTTCTCCTCATTTAAGGAAACCCCAATTCGTGGGGCATAAGTTTCCGGCCGACTTTACATTACGCTGAGTTTCAACCCCTAACCTATATATAAGGGTGCCCTGAACTTCTTTATTCCTCACAAGAAGTTTCTCACATATCAATTTCCTTGCACGCTTCAAGTTTGGTCGTCGGTATTCCGGTGTTTGCTCCAGGTTTGCGGCGCCATGTTCGAGCTCAAGGCTGAACCATCAGATCAATTATTTGTTCTGGGGAGTTCGGACGGCCCTTATCTTTCTTTTTCTTCTGTTTTCTCGACAGATCGTTGATTCTTTTGGATTCGCCCAAACTCGCGCCGAGCAGCAGTCAGGCTGCTTGCAGCCATGGCGGGTGCTCTTCTGGGGAAGAAACCCCTCGGTGCAATCTCCCTTTTACCCCTCTCCTTTTTCCGCTTCGCAATGTTTTTCAATCGGGGGCTTTTTCGTCCTTTCGCCCTCTAGCTCCTTTGCCTTGGGCAAGGTCAACCGAGAGGCTGACTGATGATGTGGCTTCTGCCTATTGGGCCAAGTCAAAGGTCGGCCCCACTCCCTCTCTCGCGATTTTTTTTTTAGCTAATGTGGATTTTCGAATTTTTCTGATTGGCCGAGATTGCAAAATTCATATCTTTTGCTGGGATTGTCCAAAAATTACAAATAAATATTCGTTGGATTCAGAAAAATGCAAGCTTTCTTATGGTTTTGGTTTTATCGCCTGAGTCTAATGTTTTAAACAGGTGTTTTTAATGGATCTAAGTAATAATGAATTAACTTGTATAAATCATAACTAATAATTTGTAAGTCAGAAAAATATAATAAAATATGTTTTGAGCTCAGGAAAATATAATCTAAAATATGGAATTTTTTTGGAAACCTAATTCACATAATAATAAAAAGGTAGTTTTTAGGGTTTTGTATATTAATGGAAACCTAACCCTAATTTCACATATATGCTAAATAGGTGTTTTGAAGCCTAGGCTTGGACCTAGATGTGACCCTGGATCGTTTGACTCTGAAGTTGAGGTATGTTGTATCCCCTATTCATCCATACTGAGCAATGCACCTACTTTACCATTCTTTTGGACTTTAGCCTACACATTGTCTTGTTCTCTTGAATATTATGCTTCATGTGAAGTTCCTTATTTGTTATTGATCTTATGATCATGGATATTCATTTGACTCTGTTTCATATGCCTTGGTGCAAGTTGGACTTTTGATATATACCCACTGTGATGTGGATTTTACTTGTTGATATGCCCACTTTGAAGTGGATTTGTTTATATGCTTGTGTTGTCCATCGTGTGATGGCAACATTGTATAAATCTGACTATACTTTTCTACTTGCTTCTATTTTTACATTCTATGTGATTCAGTACCACTAGAGTAGTGTAAGTGCATTGGTTTTGTTCTATTGGGATGGCAAGGAACCTCGTACCCAGGGCAAGATGTGTGTCTTGACCCATTTTATATTTGGGAGTTTGGCGGTGAGTCATTCTCTATCAGGCTTCAGCTTTATGGGGGTTGGCTGCCAATTGTGTTTATATTGTTCTAGTGTTATGTTTATCTCACATGCATGCATGATATTAATCGTGGGGTGTGTTCCCTACTTGTGCTTTGTTTCCCACCATGGTAGTGGATTTATTTATGGCACAATCCTTTTATATGTTTTTCTTTATGGCAAGTATCCCTTTTGTTATGATCTTATCTCTTGATACCCGATTGGGTGATACTTATCTCTTGCATGGGAAGATTTTACATTTGATGTCCTTATTATCCTTATATTGCTCAAGTTGCTTTTTAGTATGCACATACCAGCCTTTGCTGATGTTTCCTTTTGTTTCTCTTTTGCTGGGGTATGCTTCCAACCCTAGGTGGAGGACATGGATGGCTTGACGTGTTGACCTGGACTTAGTTTGTGATGTTGAAGCTTGGAGACAATCTTGAGGTGGTTTAGATTCCCTCTACATGGATCCTTGTGATGTAAGTTTAAGTTTGTAACCCTTTGTTTTATAATTGAATAGTCAAATATTTTCTTCCGCTGCTATACATTGGTCTTTTGATTACCATTATATAAAGATTTGAAAATTTTACACCCACTCAAACATACCTTGAAGGTGTGTTTGGACTGGAGGTTTTATTGTTCAAATTTTTAGTAGAGAAAGTGGTTTCACTTCTTTACAGCATGGTATCAGAGCCCATGGTAGTCGGAATTGACTATTTCAATTTTGTCTCCCCATTAGAACCTTTGACTTTTCTAGATAGCTCTAAGTGAGATGTTAACCTTAGAATTGAACAATGATGATCTTTGTATGCAATAAGGTTGGATTTGAGGATGTGAATATGTTAGGAGATCTAAATATGGAAATATTGTGACTGGGTTTCTCGCTTTGATTTTGGGCCCTAAATTTCAGTTTTCAATCGTAAAAGTTTTTCACAAATAATTATTTTCAATTATACTACTATATGTAAAAAAGTTTTCTCATATTTATCGATGTTTTCTTGGGCTAAGTCACAATTAAGAGAACTCTAGTTTGAGTAGAATCTAACCCTAGTTTGTGACTAGGTTTGATATAATGGTGTAGTTGACCTACCCTATGACTTTTTGGATGTTCATGTAGGGTTGTTAGGTTAGAGACACAAGGACCTAAAAACTCAATCCTAGATGGTGACTTTAGTTGGATACATGAGAAATATTAACCTCTAAAAACTTTCACAACTAAGAGATGTGGGTAGCTCTAAAAAGTTGTTTAGTTTGACTTGATTAGGTTGAACCCTTTAAGGGGTGGAGAGCAGTTAGTTGTTGATGTTTGAATCTATAGATTTCGAGGACGAAATCCTTTTTAAGGGGTGGAGTGTTGTAACATACCAAAACTCGAACCCTACCCTAGAAGTTTAACCTTTTGGACTTAGCCAAACAAGGTTAAGGTTAGAGTGATCCTAATAATATAATGCGTGAATAATGTAATATAATATGTCAAATAATTCATTTGGTGATAATAAGATGATAAATAACCTAATTACATGCATACATTGGTTAATGGGCCTCTAATGGGCCATATGATGTAATCCATGTAATAAAGACTCAAAATAAAGAATAGACTTCAAATTCGTAATCTACACATCAAAATAAGCTTACATGTCAATTTTCATTTAATTTGGACAACCTTGAAATAATATGGTAATATTAAGAGAGAGAAATTGCCTAAAAGGTGTAAATAATAAATAAATATAATAATTGACTCCGAAAGAGGAAAATAATGTTAGATTCGTAATCTACATAATAAATATAGCCTTTGGGTGAATTTTCATCCAATTTGGAGAAATTTTGCTTAAAAGGAAAAATCAGGAGAGAGAAAATATGAAGAACCTTCAAATATTAATTAAATACACAAACAACTCCAATATGTAAAAATGATGGAAAATTCGTATTCAACATATTAAATGTGACTTGTGTGTCAAGTCTTATAAAATTTAGATAATCCTAAAGCCATTAATGAAGGAGGAAAGAGAAAATATGTTTTGATTTATTTAACACATTAATGATTCTCAAAAGGCAAAACTAAGTGCATAATCGGAATCTACATGTCTTTATTGGCCTTTGTGCAAAATTTGGCTTAATTTGGAGTTCGTTTACACCCTCAAAAGAGGAGAGAGAAATTGGAAATAAACTTTAATGTCACTTTAATCCAAAATCGATTAGATTATAGTTTTCTCGATTTTCTCCGTCACGCATGCTTTCCTAATCTCGGGTCACTGTCAACCGTCGGATTCCTTTTTATTTTGATCGAATGGTCTGCTGGTTTGCTTTCCCAGCCGCAGTCACAGCGTGGACCCGTTTGTTTGGACTGCTCTTTTTGGATCTGACGGCCAGCAAGTCGTCTCCTACCTTGAGTAGGAGACTGACTCGCAGGCTACAGTGCCTGCGACTTCTCGGCCACCTTTCCCCCTCCTCGGTCCATCTTTCTTTCTGATTTTTCTTGCAACAGATTCATTAGGTGTTTCCGTATCGGTCTATCCCTATTTTCTATACCTATTTCTCCTCATTTAAGGAAACCCCAATTCGTGGGGCATAAGTTTCCGGCCGACTTTACATTACGCTGAGTTTCAACCCCTAACCTATATATAAGGGTTCCCTGAACTTCTTTATTCCTCATAAGAAGTTTCTCACATATCAATTTCCTCGCACGCTTCAAGTTTGGTCGTCGGTATTCCGGTTTTTGCTCCAGGTTTGCGGCGCCATGTTCGAGCTCAAGGCTGAACCATCAGATCAATTATTTGTTCTGGTGAGTTCGGACGACCCTTATCTTTCTTTTTCTTCTGTTTTCTCGACAGATCGTTGATTCTTTTGGATTCGCCCAAACTCGCGCCGAGAAGCAGTCAGGCTGCTTGCAGCCATGGCGGATGCTCTTCTGGGGAAGAAACCCCTCGGTGCAATCTCCCTTTTACCCCTCTCCTTTTTCCGCTTCGCAATGTTTTTCAATCGGGGGCTTTTTCGTCCTTTCGCCCTCTAGCTCCTTTGCCTTGGGCGAGGTCAACCGAGAGGCTGACTGATGATGTGGCTTCTGCCTATTGGGCCAAGTCAAAGGTCGGACCCTCTCCCTCTCTCGCGAGTTTTTTTAGCTTATGTGGATTTTCGAATTTTTCTGATTGGCCGAGATTGCAAAATTCATATCTTTTGCTGGGATTGTCCAAAAATTACAAATAAATATTCGTTGGATTCAGAAAAATGCAAGCTTTCTTATGGTTTTGGTTTTATAGCCTGAATCTAATGTTTTAAACAGGTGTTTTTAATGGATCTAAGTAATAATGAATTAACTTGTATAAATCATAACTAATAATTTATAAGTCAGAAAAATATAATAAAATATGTTTTGAGCTCAGGAAAATATAATCTAAAATATGGAATTGTTTTGGAAACCTAATTCACATAATAATAAAAAGGTAGTTTTTAGGGTTTTGTATATTAATGGAAACCTAACCCTAATTTCACATATATGCTAAATAGGTGTTTTGAAGCCTAGGCTTGGACCTAGATGTGACCCTGGATCGTTTGACTCTGAAGTTGAGGTATGTTGTATCCCCTATTCATCCATACTGAGCAATGCACCTACTTTACCATTCTTTTGGACTTTAGCCTACACATTGTCTTGTTCTCTTGAATATTATGCTTCATGTGAAGTTCCTTATTTGTTATTGATCTTATGATCATGGATATTCATTTGACTCTGTTTCATATGCCTTGGTGCAAGTTGGACTTTTGATATATACCCACTGTGATGTGGATTTTACTTGTTGATATGCCCACTTTGAAGTGGATTTGTTTATATGCTTGTGTTGTCCATCGTGTGATGGAAACATTGTATAAATCTGACTATACTTTTCTACTTGCTTCTATATTTACATGCTATGTGATTCAGTACCACTAGAGTAGTGTAAGTGCATTGGTTTTGTTCTATTGGGACGACAAGGAACCTCGTACCCAGGGCAAGATGTGTGTCTTGACCCATTTTATATTTGGGAGTTTGGCGGTGAGTCATTCTCTATCAGGCTTCAACTTTATGGGGGTTGGCTGCCAATTGTGTTTATATTGTTCTAGTGTTATGTTTATCTCACATGCATGCAGGATATTAATTGTGGGGTGTGTGCCCTACTTGTGCTTTGTTTCCCACCATGGTAGTGGATTTATTTATGGCACAATCCTTTTATATGTTTTGCTTTATGGCAAGTATCCCTTTTGTTATGATCTTATCTCTTGATACTCGATTGGGTGATACTTATCTCTTGCATGGGAAGCTTTTACATTTGATGTCCTTATTATCCTTATATTGCTCAAGTTGCTTTTTAGTATGCACATACCAGCCTTTGCTGATGTTTCCTTTTGTTTCTCTTTTGCTGGGGTATGCTTCCAACCCTAGGTGGAGGACATGGATGGCTTGACGTGTTGACCTGGACTTAGTTTGTGATGTTGAAGCTTGGAGACAATCTTGAGGTGGTTTAGATTCCCTCTACATGGATCCTTGTGATGTAAGTTTAAGTTTGTAACCCTTTGTTTTATAATTGAATAGTCAAATATCTTCTTCCGCTGCTATACATTGGTCTTTTGATTACCATTATATAAAATTTGAAAATTTTACACCCACTCAAACATACCTTGAAGGTGTGTTTGGACTGGAGGTTTTATTGTTCAAATTTTTAGTAGAGAAAGTGGTTTCACTTCTTTACACCATCATCACAGAAGTTGTAGTCAGCTTTCACAGTGATGGTGGTGGTTGTGGCTCTTAGATTTGAAATCACTACACTCATCACATGTTGTTGGGTACACTTTGACATCATCAAACACAGTTCTGAACATTGATTGTTATAAAGGTGATGATTGGGTGAATTTGACACATGGGGATAGACTGTGAGTGATAGATATGGAATTTTTCCCTCCTACAAGAGTATGATATCCAAGGTCACTTGATTAGCGGAACTAAAAAAAGTATGACCTTACGCGTATGAGTCAATATATGATATTGACCTTACATATATCTCTTGCAGTTTGCTATGGTACAAGAAACCAGATTGAATTATAATGTGGATGGATGCTCCATGCCTCGAGTTCAATCTACATATTAGTGATAAAGGAACTATACAAACACTGTAACACCATACACAACTTGTAGGTTGAAGTTGCTCCCCAACTTTCCATTCACTTGGGTAGCACTAATGTGTGACTAGGCAACAATCATTGCTTGTGATGTCATAAGCTAGTTATGGATAGTCACAATCAATGTTATATGGGACCTACAACGTCACACACATAGGAGATCACCTAGAAGAGGATTTTTGATCTTTAATGATAATTGAATTAAGTACTTAAGTGTTTAGATATTTATTCATGCCACAAACAACCTGACATCACTGCCAAACAACTGTCTCAAAGGTTGAGAGGGTTGTCTAGAGAGGGCCAAATGACTATCTCAAATGTTGAGAGGGGCGTCTGGAGGTCAAGGTTGTTTGGAGATGAAATTGTCTAACAAGATGACTGACCCAACTGGCTGTCTCGACTTGGGTCACCAGACGACCGCCTGGGTGACTAAGACAGCCATCTCACATGGGCAAGATGGTCAAATTGAGTTGAGGGAAGGTTCTAGACATTTCCGTATGTGTTTCTATTATACATTACTTGTTGTGCAAGGAAATCATTGTCTATCATTGATGTGAATTGAATTACCGATTTTGTGTAAAACTAGAAAATGTGAAATGACCGTCTGACTCAACGAGACAACTATCTCGCTGGGTGAGATGACCGTGTCGACTGTCGCAAGTTGTGAAACTTCCAGAATTATCGTGAAAATTCATTATCTTCTAGTGCTTTCCACTCCATACAGACTGGGAACCCTGACCCTGGAATCTACTATATATAGAGGGGTATTGGGGGCTTCCCAGAGCACAACACAGACAATTGAGAATTAGTGCTCTGGTAATTGTTTTCCTCTCTGGTTCTGGTAACCACGAGAGCCCAGGAAAGTCCTACTTGACTATGGAGAGATAGACAAGGGAGAGAAACTATTGAGGATCATTTTCATGGGACAACATGTTGGTGAGTAGTACACCAATGGAGGGACAACTCCTTCCTATCCTTTCTAGAAGGATAAGATTTTTAATTGGTCCTTGTGGACTACTCTACATGCAGGAGTCCTTTGGCTGCTGCTAGGAGGGCAACATCAACTCACAACCTATGGCGAGATCAGAGGAGCAACTATTGTAGTTGTCCAATTCTACTGTCCATGGAGGAGTAGTCAGATGAGTCTGACTTCATCCAAGAGCTGCACATACACCGTCCAAGATTGAGTGCACATCTACATTGATGATTATTGTTGCTGGACTTGATCCAGCACTAGGTATATCTTCATAAAACCATCCTTCCCATTGAAAAGTTATTGACGCGATCCACTGGTTAATGTAAAATTTATCATTTTATTTTTTTTCCCTATTTGATGCCACATTTCCTTACAATATTACTCTTGGACTATTTCTTAGAGTGAAGGCCATCCAGGAGCCTACGAGAAGAAGCAATCTTCTCAACTTGATGCTCTTCCACTGGTCATTAAAGAAGAGGTTTGTTACGGTACTCTTCTTCTTCCATCAAAAAAGAGGTGAAGATGGTGACCTTGTGTAGCCCATCAAAGGAGGTGGTAGTTCTCCTCAAGCTAAAAAGGAGGATTTTATCTTGAGCCACAAAAGACACCATTAAATTTTATGTCTTGTGTATTGGTATATAAAAGGAATAAAATACATGGTTTGAAAATCCTAGTTGGAAACTACTATTTAGTGGATTGACGTCATTTGATTGAACCACTCTAAATTATGTGTTCTTATGGTTTGCATTTTTTGTCCACTAACTTAATTTTTACTTATGCAAATTCTTTTAGCAATTCACAATTAACTATGTTTGTGTTTTAAAATTCAAGAAAATATTATTTGACTCTATTGACCCCCCTACAAATTCTTTTAGCTTACACTCTGTAATTGGAAGGAATCCCAAATAACATCGAGCTAACTCATATATATTGGCTAGAGTATGCTTGAATGTACAAATTGTGCACTACACTCATGTGTTGTTTGAATATGAATACACATTCTTGCAAAATTCTAAACCGTCAGTCTTCATTACTACAATAAATATATGCAGTACAAAATGAGTTAATTTGAATTCTTCTAAGACACTCAACAAAGTACAATAAAATCAACATATATGGAGTTTTTTGAATGCATCATTTTTTTTCTTTATATGTATGATATATTGGTGAGCCAGTGAAATCAAATGTTATCTATACACTATTTATATGATATTTAACAAGATCAACAATTTGGATTTCAAAATACAATTTATAAGACACCAGAAGACTATAATGTATTGTATCTCATCCACACTATAGTATACTCTATTATGACTCTCTCTCTATATATTTGTCTCTTTCTATATACACATACATGCACACACACACACAAACACACACACATACGATGGGCAATTTTGCTACCGGAAGACTGCAAAATGCACGTTTCTCGAGGAGAATCTCCAGGAACACCTTTGTATCAGGGGTTACACGAGTTTGCTGAGGTTGCCAGAGTGTGTGTGGCTTGGAAGCCCAATGCAAGGCAGGTTTCTGTGGTACAGATGTCGGACCAGCAGGTGATAGTGGACTGTGTGAATGGTGGAGGTCTGCACATATGGTTTACAACTGTTTATGGCCATAATGATGGTAAAGCAAGACTAAATTTATGGGATGATATGGTCTCTTTATCAAAGCAGGTTCAATTCCCATGTATGATGATTGGCGACTTTAATACAGTATGTTTACAGGCTGAGAAAAGAGGCAGAAGACTGGCTATTAGTGCTGAGGTGGATGCTTTCAATCGGGCCATCGACAAAGCATGCCTGTTTGAACTACCAATGGTAGGGGGAGATATCTTCACCTGGAATAATGAAAGAGGTCCAAAAGACAGGATAACAAGCAAACTTGACCGGGCACTAGTGAATGATGAATGGCTGAAAATTCTTCCAAATGTACAGGTTAAGGCCGAAGGATCCGATATTAGCGATCATGCACCTATCTCAGTCCAGTTAGTGGAAAAGAAGTAGAAAAGAAGACCTTTCATATTTTTAAACTATTGGGAGGACTGGAGAGGTTTTGCAGATGTTGTCAAGTAAAGTTGGAATATTAAGGTGGTAGGAAATCCCATGTATGTGTTTGCTATGAAGATGAAGAACACCAAGATGGCTCTTAAGAAATGGGCGAAAGAAGAAGTAAACATTCCAAATCTGCTGAAGGACACCAAGAGGCAGTGCAAGGACATCCGAGACAAATTGTAGGTTGATCCATTAAACCCAAATCTAGTTGAGAAAGAAAGGGAGGTAAAAATGATGCTTGAAGATTTAAAAAAGGAAGAGGAGAAATTCTACTGGCAAAGAAGTAAAGAAAAATGGATGGAAGATGGAGATAGGAACACAAGGCTCTACCATGTTGCAGTTAGAAGAAGAGAGGCAGGTAATATCATTTCTGAACTTATAAATTCGTAAGGGATGGTAGTTAACAAGCAGGAGGACCTTGAGGAACAGGCTATAGATTTCTACTCATCTCTGTATAATAAAAATTTCTCTGATGATATTGATGACAATGAAGAGGTTGATTGGAAGTTCAGACTCACAAGTACCCACAACAATATCCTCACCAGAAAATCCAATGAGCAGGAGGTTAAGGATGCAGTGTGGAGTATCGGAAGTAACAAATCACCCGGTTCAGATGGCTTGAATGCATTCTTCTACAAGAAAAATTGGGATATCAATAAAGATGACTTGCTTGCTTATGTAGATTGGTTTCTAGAAGGAGGGAACATGGTAAGATAGGTCAATCATTCCTTTCTAGTTCTTATTCCGAAAAAGAAAGTCACTTCTTCTCTTGCTGATTTTCGCCCTATTACATGTTGCTCGGTTTAATACAAAATTATTGCTAAAATTTTGGCTTCCCGGTTAAAGATGGTCCTCCCCTACCTTATTTCTGCAAATCAAGGTTCCTTTGACACAGGTAGGAGCATCAGTGATTGTGCTTTGTTGGCTGGGGAATTTCTTCTGGATTTTAACGTTATGAGAGGTAGTAGGAAAGCCTGCCTAAAGCTCGATATTTCTAAAGCTTATGATAGCGTGAGATGGGAGAAATTATGGTGGATCATGCAAAAAATGGGATTTAATGAACAATGGATTGGTTGGATGAAGCAGTGTGTTGGTACTACTAGCTATTATGTGTTGGTTAATGGCACGTCCGCTGGTCTTTTTAAGGGCGGTAACGGGTTACGCCAAGGTGACCCTTTATCCCCCCTTCTGTTTGTGATCGTCATGGAGTATTTTTTAAGGAAAATGCAGCAAGCTGAAGAGAGGAAGGAAATAAAACCTTACACAGTTCATGGTACTATGGTAATGACTCATCTAATCTTTGCGGATGACGTTCTGGTTTTTGTAGAAGCCAAGCAACAATGTATGGAGAACCTTATAAGTTTTTTGGAGAGATTTGGGGAGCATACATGGTTGTGTGTTAATGCAAATAAAACACATATCTTCTTGTTTAAAAATTGCTACTAGATGGAGGATAGACTCATTCAGGCTATAGGCATTGAGAGAGGTGAATTCCCAACAAAATATTTGAGATTTCCCCTCGCAGGAGGCAATCTTCAAGTCAACGATTTCACTGAATGCATCGACAAAGTTAAAGAGATGATTAATAGATGGCCTACTAAAAAAACTTCAATGGCGGGACGCAGAACTTTGATAAAAGCTGCCATAGAGGGACTTCTCATTTTCTGGGTGCAGCAAGGCAAAATGCCCATTTCTGTCTTGGATAGAATTGAAATAAAGATGGCTAATTTTCTGTGGGGTAGCGAATATCACCCTATGAAATACTCCAGACTGCTTTTCCTACAGACGAAGGTGGACTTGATTTGAAGACTCCTAGAGACATTGCTAGATGGGGAACCATGAGGAGGATTGTTGATTTCCAAGAAGGACCATCGACTTGGGGGAAGTGGATGAGAGACCGATATCCTAGAGGGCTGGATTTTATCTCAAAGACAAGAGAAGGCTATTCAAGATCCATTAATGTTATGAGAGAATATGGCCACAAATCAAATACTTATTTGTTGTTAATGATTCAGGTGGTTGGCAGCTCAAAGACAAGAAGATAACTATGTGGGAGATATCCCGGTATAGAGGCATAAAGGACCCAGTGGGTGGACAGATTTGGACTGGTAAGCATGTACCAAAATGGAGCATTTGTGTTTATAAATTTCTACACAATATCCTTGCCACCTTTGATAGAGTATTTCTACTGTATGTTTGCTTTGTGGGGAAAAGGAAGAAAGTCATAGCCATCTTGCAGGGGAGTGCATGTTCACAAAGGAGATCTGGGAGTACTTATGTAGTGATTTCAGCTTACAAATCCAACTCACTGCTGATCCGAGAAGGATACTGGCTAGATGTGGAGTTAATGTGAAGAAAAATCTGCTATTTGTGGGTCTTTGCTATCATATTTGGGAGGAAAGGAGCGCTAGGAAACACCATGGAAAGTCTACAAATGCTATAAACATTGTTGCAAAAATTTTTAAAAGCATTAGACGTAGACTAAGTATTAATTAGATGTGTGAGTTGTACCCCTATTTTGGGTCTATGGCGTTGGGCCTACATGTACTTTTGACCCTCTAAAATTTTTTAGGGGGATCGCCGGAATATATTTACCTGATTTCGATATATATATATAGAGAGAGACTGATACTAGAATACACTAGAGTGTACAAATCATAATTTTGCAAAATAAAATCAATTGATCTTCATTTTTATGATAATAATATGCCACATATAAAATTTGAGCCCGTTTGGATGAGTGTAAGACACCTATCCAAGGACAACAAAATTGACTCAAAAAACTAATTTGAATTGCATGATTTTTTCCTCCTTTAGATGAATGAACCATAAGTGTCCAACTGAGCTCAAATTTATTATACATTATGTTCATAAGATCATAAAAAAGATAAATGATTTAGATTTTCAAAATAATTGTTGGATAATGGAAAATGATTGAGGTGTATAGTGTATCCGGTACATTTGAGTGTATTCCAGCTTAACTCTCTCTCTCTCTATCTATACACACACACACACACATATATATATATATATATATATATATATATATATATATATATATTCAACATGTATATATATACATACATATACATAAATTATAAATATATGTGTTTGTGTGTGTGCTTTGTGTATGGAGTTCAACTATTACATGTTTGAGTACTTTATCTTTTGATACCCATATATGGAAAATTATCAATTATTTTTAATGTACAAAATTCAACTATTTGGAATAAAATGTAAGTATATGATTTGAAAAGATACAATACATATACCCATATTGATGTTTTTATTTTATACCTTATATTGCAACAATTTAGGTCAAATATTACTCTTTATACCTATAGTTACTTTTAGGACACGGGCAGAATAATATATAGTCCATGTGTAGGTAGAATATGTACCCTCATATATATATACACATATATATCTACATATATACATATGATACCTACATACATACACACCTGTGTCTCCTAGGGTTTGTCTGGCGACCATCCAAGCAACACATAAGCCACCCACCTAGAACGGAAACCCTCTCTATT
This sequence comes from Alisma plantago-aquatica, assembly GCA_963693085.1. Classification (NCBI taxonomy): domain Eukaryota; kingdom Viridiplantae; phylum Streptophyta; class Magnoliopsida; order Alismatales; family Alismataceae; genus Alisma; species Alisma plantago-aquatica. The sequence continues at coordinate 569,896,375 of OY856410.1, forward strand.
GGCATCATGGCCACATGAGCTACCTCCACCATACCACCCATCTCATCCACCACTGTGACACCACACCCAACTACCACGCGAACTAAAGAGAGACAAAAGAAGATGGAGGGAGAGGTGGCTGCGGGAGGTGCTGCTGAACCTTACAAGGTCTGGACGGACGTCCTCAAGAAACCTGAAAAGAAGAATGATGACCTAAACTTTCCCAATTTCATAGGGAGAGAGGGAAAGAATATTGTCAATTTGGAAAAAGAGGAGTATGAGCAGACAGAGAACATCTAGGAACACACATTTTTGGTATGCATCGTGGTTAAGAGCCTATATTATCCCCACCTATGTTCCTAGATTAGAAGAAATTGGAGACCCAAAGGTGATTTTGACTTGATCTCCAAATGGTAGGGTTTCTTACAATTTAGGTTCTCTAATGGAGATGATAAGAAAGTCCTTCTTGAACTTTGCCCATGTTGGTTTGATCAACACCTGGTAATCGCCAAGGATTATAAGTTTGGTGATGAGATGCACAAGGATCTACTTACTTCTGTTCCAATATGGACTAGACTACCACTGTCAGGGCGGAAGTGGACTCGATGCACGATGGGTACCATCACGATGGGATTTAGCACGGTTCCGCGTATCGAATAGAGGTTCGTAGAGGAGATGCCACACAAGGAAGCTAGGGTTTTGGTCATGGTTGAGGCTTACTCAAACTTACCTATTATAGTTTGGCTAACTATAACTGGTAAGGATGATCGTCAATCCAAATCCACTATGAACATGTGTCAGAGAAGTGTGATCACTGATGTGCGTTTTATCACTCAAATTGTAGTAAGAAGGGTTCATGGAGATGTCTTTTTGGTTCATGTGAAGAAAAAAATCTAGAGGAAATCCAATAAACAAGCTAAGATGAAAGATGAAATGAAGAGAAAGGAAAGAGGTGATTGAGCTAAGATTTTAGGAACTGTGTGTTGGGAAATACAAGCATAGAGTATAGCAATGACAACAAAAAAAAATTATCAATTTGTATTCTTATAACAGCAAGATCATGTGAACTACTATGAAATAAGAAGGACGGTTTAACGAATTTATCCCTGATCCTAGAGCAAGTTTAGCGACAATAACTTGCTTCAATGCAATTGTCAATTAGTTGCTCTTGACAGTGGTTGTGTGACTCCTGGTCTACACTGCGAACAACAAACATAACATTTTCCATAACACTCATGTGGTCACACCACAAACTGTAAATTTACTTTGCTCTCCTAGAAAAATCCAAATGCTAGATTAGTCCACATGGACCATCTAGACCGCCTATATTTCAACTAGAATAGAAATGAAGGATTTGTCCCTGTCGTTAGTGTACTAGTCACCAACTTGCTCTCCCACAACAATTATCCTCAATTGTTCTCTCTCATATATATCCCTCCCTAGTCGGGTAAGACTTTCTTGGGCTCTCTTGATTACCACAACTAGAGCGGACAAAAATTGTCAGACTAACTAATTTTAGTTGTTATTGTGGTGTTCTGGGAAGTCCCCAATACCCCTCTATTTATAGGTGGGGTTTGGACCAGGGTTCCAGTCTGTTCGGGATCTGTGTGGGAGTGGAAGGGATAAGAAGATCTTGAATTTTTGCAACCTGCAAGACACCAAATGATCTACAAAATGGATATCAAATTGGAAATTTTGTTCCCATTAGTGTCAAACATTAATTTCTTGTAACTTAAGTATTTTACAATCAAAACAATTTAGGAAAGTATATATAACCTTCCTTGGCCTAACTGAGTAATCTCCCATAAGAGAGATGGTCGTATTACTCACCCATATGGTCGTTTGGTGAACTGAGTCAGGTCGGTCAGTTCATTAGAATGAACTGATTGGTTCACACCCTAGTTTGGGAAAACCTTAGCCAATTCAATCTTTGGTCTTCCTGACAACCCAAACAACTGTCTCACCCTGTGAGATGGTCATTTGTCTATTCAGTCAGCCAATGTTGCATGGAGTTGAATACTAAACACTTTAGTAATAAATCCAATCATCATTCAAGGTCAAACTCCTCTTCTAAACATCCTCTTAGCATTTGTATAATCTCATTCTCAAAGTCATATAATAGAAGATATACATCATTGAGTATTGTCATTATTTAGACATTTATAATATTTCCTCATTATCTCCCAACTAAGTGAGATAGATTGAATTGGAAGCTTCCCTTTATTAGTATTAATCAAATCCTATATGGTCTCTTCCATGTCAATCATTATATGATTGGTTCTTTGGGAATACCTTACCAATAGACTCCCAATTGCACTTACAACCAATCACCCATGAATTATTTTCTCAGTGATGTAAACATGTCCACAATGTTTCTTCTGAACTAGTGCTTAATTAGCGGGCTAGAAACACTTTGCTTATAGTAGGTATATTTCTTCTTATCTCTTCATTATATGATTTATCATGTAAGACAAAACTATCATAATATGGTATTTGATATTCCTAGCCTAACAATTAGCTCTGTTGTTGTCACAATATCATTACCGAGTCATCAATGGTTGGTACATCTATAAGTGCATCATATGAACCTTTTGACCCATATAGTATCACTATGTGTTCATAACACAAGTATACTAGGCTTCTATTGTAGAATAGAATAAATGGTTAGTAGTTTAGAACCTTTCCAACGAATCAACATTTCTCCTTTATCAAACATATTTTAATTTGTGATAATGATTGTCATTATGGAAGCTTGCATCAATGTAACCCTTTACATCCAACTCTTCCACTATTTTTGTCTTTGATTACTAGCAATCTATTCTTAGATACTTCTCAAGTATTAATGAATTTCTTTAATGACTTTCTTATAAACCTTATTGGAATCAATATCATCTTGTCATGTCCAATAGATACAAGATTATATGGGATAGGTACATTTATACAATTTATGATAGATCCATTGATATAGCCTATGTAATCTTAATAATTTCATTTCCATTCTTCATAAGAATTGTAATATTTGGTTCATGAGAGACTAATCGGGATTCTCTCTCATTGAATCCATCAGTGTTGAACTCCTTCAACAAATTGCTATTGTATGTGTTCAAACTTCCATTGTGGAACATTCAAGAACTATCTCATAGGTCTTGATCCTTATCTTATAAGATGTTTCACTTCATCATTCATTGCTTAAGGTGTTCTTCCACGCTATCTCTCAATACTCATAATATTCAGATCTTATTCCTCATCATATGTCTAATATTATTGTATGCTCCCACTAAAACTTTTGTAATCACATATTTCATCTTTTATCTTGATTAAAGTCAAACTCTTTGACTTTCTTGTCAAGTCAAAAGATACCATCTATGAGATGCTTGTTTCAATCCCCGATTGAACCTTATAGTTTATAGACTTTATTTGCATTCTTGATGTCATGAAACCTTTTAGGTTGTTTCATGTACACATCCTCTGAGGTATTCATTTTAAGGAATCTAGTTTTTGATGTAAATCTCATAGTATATTTTAACTACAACAATAAGCATGATAATTGGTAAAGGAATTTCTATCATGTTCAAAAACTTGAATTGATTTGAAATTAACATTCAAAAAATTTTTCCTTTTATGTTATCCATGTAGGTCTTTACCACAAGACCCTATTCCACCCTTTAGGTGGATCTATCAAGGTCCCACCTTGTTATCTTACATGGATCCCATAATTTCTTTGAGCCATTACTCAGATTATGGTTTTCAATAGCTTCTAGTTTATTAGTTGGCTCATTCTATTATGACCAACCCATATGAATTGTTGGATTCACAATCCTTGAATCTCAGATGTGTTCTACTAGAATTATTTTATTCTATGTTACATGATGAACCTGAGATTCCACAACAACTTGTGATTCTCTTAGTTCTTATTGTACCCTTTGTTGACCTCAAACATTTCAAGTTCTATTTTTACTCCCATTAATTCTTTAGGAACTAAATTAACCTATTAACAAAACAATTTTGTAATTGAATTGGGATTAACAGTAATATTCAATAATTATGGTTTATGGATAAAACTTTTTTAAGAAACTACTTTCTCAATATAGGTTTCAATCATGTATACATATTTGGACATTCAAATATCATATCATATATGATGTCTTTATAAACCATTCATATGGTATAAGATTTAGTGATAGGTATATATTTATGAGGATAAAAGAAGATTAGATCAATTGGTAATTTTATCATGACTTAACATGGTATAATTCCTTCTTTCTAACACATCATCATGTTCAGACATCTTTGACTTGTGATACATTATCACAATTATTTCTTTGAAGGTTCTCAACATATTGATGCAAAGTATTTCAACTTGATCTCATCAAAGTTTTTTAATACTTCTGTCAAAGTTGGACTTCATTTATAATCAACTGGAACACTTCAAGAGATTCATGTTTCTATCTTACTTTGTACATATCATAATATTTTAAGTAAACGAAATGAATTATAAGTAATTACATATAGCATTCATCCCATAAGATCTTCATACATCATATGTATGAGGTCTAATGGAAAGCTTATCCTCCAACTATATCTAGTGAAGGGTTACCAGTCACTTTGTGTGTAAATATGACGTTACATGTTTACTTAGATTCAATAACCAAGGGAATCTAGATTAACATCATAATGTATTCTAGACATGCATTTCTTATATATATTTGCAAGATGACTTATGATAATGATAGTCTACAGTTATCAATTATTTTCCTTTGGTATTAACATTAAAATCTTTCGTTCAAAGACCATTAAATGTTTGGGTGTTGCCATGAAAAATCATATTTTTTGAAATTGAAACATTAATATATGACTTTATTAATTAATCATCCTTGTCATACAAGATGCTATAAAGTAAATGTTTTCATTTAATGGCATAATGAAAAGTAGTTCTACTAACACTATTACATGTCCATTGAGCTAAGATAAATTTGAATGTAGACTAAAGATTCTACAACTCTTGCCCATTCTTGTCCATCTTTTTCCTCCCATGAGGGCCTATACTTCTTGTCAGATCATGTACATCAAGTATGTCAAATCTCAATTTGGTATCACATACAAAAATGAAGAAGTAATCAAATTTACCATATAACGTTTATACCTGAAGTGGAGGCTTCAGTGCCTTCCTTCTTCTTCTTTAGTTCCTCTAACTAGAGTGGGAAATTTTTTTCTAGTGTCTAGGCTGGGGAAAATGGTGGCAATCACCTCTTATTTTCTTCACACCTCCTTTTGCTTTGAGATCTAAAGACTTAGGCTTTTGGCTAGATTTAGAACCCTTCTTATCTTTGCCTTTACCATTAAGCTTCCCCTTTGTCTTATTGATCATCATCATAGAGTTGGTCTTATCTTTCTTCATTTGTATCTCAGTTGTTCTCAACATGCCCAACAACTCTATCAACTTTTTGTCAAAGTCGCTCATGTTGAAGTTCATGAGAATCTGACTGTAAGATTCTACCAGAGACTATAGAATCACATCAGTTGCCAACTCTTGACCCACGGGGAATCCCATTCTAGTTTGGTTCTTCACATACCCAATTAGCTTGAGCACATGAGGACCTATTGGATCTCCTTCTGTCATGTTACATTTGAATAGTGCCTTGGAGACATAATATCTATCTTGTCTTGCTTGATCTTGGTACATGTTCTTGAGATGTGTGACCATCTCAATGACATCCATGTTCTCATGCTTCCTTTGCAACTCATAGTTCATGGAGCATAGCATCAGATACTTGACATCCATGACATCCTCAATCTTCTTGTAAGAACCTTTGTCAACCCTTGGTGCATTTGGAGGTGGTTCCTCAGATCTAACATCTCCAGGACATAAAGCTTTCACTCTTGAGTGAGAACAATTCTCAGCGTCCTGAGCTAGTCATGGAAGTTGTTTCCATTAATTTTGTTCTTTTCAAGGACTGATCGTAGAGAAAAGTGATTGTTGTTTGTTTCCATTTGATTCTACAAAAGAATTTGCAATTTTTTTCAAAAAACTCATTTTTGATTTGATTTGATTTGATTGAATTAGGATGATAGTAATTAGGTCTTTTAATAAATTATTATTTTCATTATTTTGTTCAAAATTGATAACCCTCAAGTATCAATTCAGAAAATTGTAGTGAATCAATTTTCTAATGAACAAGATACAAGATAATTCAACTATGGACTGACCAATGCTGCAAAACATAGTTAATTACCAAGGTGGGCAACTTTTTCCAATTACATCATATGCAATTATTGATAGATGTTATGTGCAACTCCTTGCCATAATCATATGTATGCTCCTAGCTTAGACACTCTAAGAATCACCAACTAAGCCTGGGACAATAGCCAATAGGATAATAATGAACCTCGTGAAGGTGAAACTTACATTACTACCATCACACTTCCATGAGGTAGATGACACATCCTGCGAAGGCGTAACCTACGCTTGGTCGAACAAGATTTTTATGTGTATGTCCATTGGAAATCATCTTAGACATAATATGATTGATTGAGGGGTTATATATATATTGTATCCAATCACCACATATATAGTATGTATCATATACATCCTATATCCCATGACGTAAACATGCAATATAAAATAGAAAGCAATGGTTATCTCCATGTTTACTTGTAATTCATTAGAGCCACAAGGAATTACTACCACCTAGGTCAATCATCACATCATATGTACGAACCTTTTGTTGGTGTAGATCTATGCTTGCCAATTTGGATAGATCGGTTCAACCCTTGAACTGGTCGTCTCTTCTCTTGGCTGATCGGTTGGTCATATGGGACAATCATCGTGACTCCTTTCCAACTGATATTGGACTCCTTCCAAATGATCAATTGGGCCCACCAGGAAGTCTAGTACCATCATTTTGTTCTTTACGGTCCTCCAGTCAGTCGGCTCGTCTTCCTCGTCATTGCAAGTAAAAGAAACTATCCTATTTCTACTTTATTACATTGATAAAGAGAAACATCGAGCTACATTCAAGGAGAGAAAAGGTAGGAAAGAATTAACTTCACATCGGGAAGAGAGAGGTAGAGGCTAAGTACACAGACTGAGATAAAGTAAGAATAAAGCCATACCATCCAACGACACACAGATTTAGGATATAGGCCATAACCATGATACACGTCCACCATCAAAACCTCTTTTAGTGAGAAGTGTGTAAATTGCATATATATCATATCATATATTTATATTATTATGGTATTATGTTGTATTTGTTGGGATACACAAATGAGACAATTTAAATATTCACATCATATGCCATAAATAAATGGTAAAACAAAAAATCCAATCATATCAATTATCCTAAAAAATAATAAATTGATGTGGCTCTGATATCACTGTTTGGAAATAAAAGAATAGAGTATAATAGAAGAAATAAAAAAAATATCTAGATATATTACCATTACAACAAGATTGTGTCAACTACTATGAAATAGGAAGGATGGTTTAATGAGTTTATACCTGATCCTAGAGGAAGTCTAGCGACAACACCTCACTTCAATTCAACTGTCAATTAGTTGGTCTTGGATGGTGGTTGTGCAACTCCTGGTCTTCACCATGAACAATGAATAAAATAGCTTTCTTAGTGCTCCTATGGTCTCATCATGGACTGCAGGATGATTTTTCTCTCCTAGCAGCAACCTAAGTACTCCTACCTTTGGAGTAGTCCACACAGACCAACTAGAACTCCTATCATTCAGATAGAACATACATGAAGGAGTTGTCCCTCCCATTAGTGTACTAGTCACCAACTTGCTCTTCCACAATAATGATTCTATGTTGTTCTCTCCCCTATCTATCCCTCCCTAGATGGGTAAGACTTGCTTGGGATCTCTCAATTACCACAACTAGAGATCATAATAATTGTCAGAGAAACTGATTCTCAGTTGTTATTGTTGTGTTTTGGGAAGCCCCCAGTACCCCTCTATTTATAAGCAGAGTTTAGGATAGGGTTCCCAGTCTGTTCGGGATTTGTACGGGAGTGGAAGGGACCAAAAGAAAATAAATTTTCGCAACATGCAAAACACCAAAGATGGTCATATGACACTGTGATATGGTTCCCAATGGGATGTCAAATTGGGAATTTGTTTTCCTTTAATATCAAACATTAATTTATTGCACCATAAGTATTGTACAATCGAAACGATTTAGAAAAGTATCTAGAAGATTTCTCTACCTAACTGAGTGATCTCGAACAAGCGAGACAGTCGTCTCACTCACCTAGACAGTCATCTGGTGAGCTGCGTCAAGCTAGTCAGTTCATCAAAATGAACCAATCAGTTTACACCCTAGTATGCGCAAAACTTAGCCAATTCAATCTTTGATCTTCCAGACAACCCAAATGGCCATCTCACCCTGTGAGATGGTCATTTGGCTATTTAGTCATCCAATTTTGTGTGGATTTGAATACCTAAACACTTTAGTAATCAATCCAATCATCATTCAGTGTCAAACTCCTCTTCTACTTGAGTTCCTATGTGTGTGACCCTATAAGCCCCATATCATGTTGGTAGTGAATATCAATAACTAGCTTATGACATAAAAGCAAGGAGTGGGGCCTAGTCGCCCATCAATTACCCAATTGAATGGAAAGTTGGAGAACAACTTCAACCTACAATATATGTAAGGTGTTGTAGTGATTGTATAATTCCTTTATCTCAGATATCTAGGATGAACTTGAGGCATGGGTGGTCATCCTCTCAATGTCCAATCCATGTTCCTTGAACCAAGAGCAGACTCTTTGAGATAATGTGACCTCAATATCATATATTGATTCAAATGTTCATATCTATCACTTATTAGTCTTGATTATCAAGTGGCCAGGATATCACTCTCCAGTAGGAGGGAAAAATGCCATATCTATCACTCACAGTCAATCCCCATATTTCAAAGTCAACCAATCATCAACGTTATCACAACCTATGTTTTAGGATTGTGTTTGATGATGTCAAAGCATACCCAATGACACGTGGTAAGTGTAGTGATTTTAGGTCTAAGAATCACAATCACCACATTCACTATGAGAGATGACCATGACCACCAACGATAGTTTCCATGTCTCACTTCTCAAGGTGGGTCTGTATGATACACTATTCTCAAACATGTATCTGTGTGCTTGGTTTGATATTTCCATATCATGAATAATGAGATTCTATCATCAACCAACCCATACTCCAGTCTTATGTGTTACCGGTGTCTACCTACCTTCCATAGTCACAACGGACTAAGGACATAATAAGAATGTACATACTCTTAATATTTGTATAATCTCATTCTCTCAATCATAAACTTGAATACAAACTCATTGTGTATTGTCATTCTTTAGACATTCATAATATATCCTCATTATCTCATAACTGAGTGAAACAGAATGAATTGGAATCTTTCCTTTATTAGTATTAATCAAATACTTTATGGTCAATGATATGTCAATCATCATATGATTGGATCTTTAGGCATACCTTAGAAACACTATGAGGGTAGAACAACAGGCTAATGGAGTCTTGATGAACAAAAAAGAAATAGAGAAAGAAACATGATCAAGAGTTGAAGAGGGAGAGATGTTTGTTCAACAACACAACAAGAGAATCAAGACTTCTAACCAGTTTGAGTCACTTACAAAATCTAAAAGGGAAAAAAAGAGGAGATCTTGAAAGAAAAGGAAGTAGAAATGAATCAAAACATGATAAAGGAGAAGGGAGAGAGTAGGAAGGAGCCTCCAGGGAGGAGAACTCGGGCCTAAAAAAACAAGTAGACAAATCTTTCCTCATTTGGAATGTTAAGGGTGCTTGCAACCCTAACAAGAAGAAGGAGATAAGAAGTTTTATCATTAGGGAGAGAGTCTCGATTCCTACAATTTTAGAGATGAAGATTAAATGTGGAAAAGAGAATTCTATACAATATCTATTACCTAATGCTTGGATATCAACGTCCAACCTTAGGAAAGTGGATTTTGGGAGAGTTTTCCTTGGTTGGAACCCTAGTGTGTGGAGCATTAGGGTATGTGATATGTCAGATAAGATTCTAATATATGAATGTCAAAACCATGATGGTTTTATTATGATGTTATCTGTTGTGTATGTGTTTGACCCTGCTAATCAAAATAAGGAACTATTGAAGGAATTGGAGGATTCTGCAAAAAAGGATGTAGGTTCCTTGGCTAGTCTTCAATGATTTCAACAATGTGAGGTTACAACATGAGAAGAGGGAATTAAGAAGAGTGCCAAATGTGGTCATCAATGGTTTTAACCAGGCCATTGACAGAGCTGATTTATGTGAACTTCCAATGGTGGGAGGAGATTTATTCAATTGGAATAATGAATCGAATATATACTAGAGAATAGCTTGCATACTGGATCGGATGATGTGAATGAAATCTGGTTATAGGTTTACCACATGACAAGGTGAGAGTGGGTGGCTCAGAACTCAGTGACCATGCTCCAGTTGGTGTGGAGATAGGAGAGAAAGAGAGTAAAAGAAGACCTTTTAGATTTTTGAATTATTGGGAAGATTGGAAGGGATTTGATGTAGTGATAAATAAATATTGGGATACTAACATACATAGGAACCTCATGTATTTATTTGCATAGAGAATCATCCATACTAAGGATGCACTAAAGAAATTGGTGAAAGAGGAGGTCAACATTCCATATTTGCTTAAGGTGACAAAGAAAGGATGTTTGGAGGTTAAAAATAAATTGCTAAATGACTCACGGAATGAGATGTTGGCAAAAAAGGAGTTCCAGCTCAAGATGATGCTATGTGAACTGAAAAGGCCTGGAGAAAAATTCTATTGGAAATGCAATAGACAAAAATGGATGGAAGATGGTGATAGAAATGCCAAACTCTACCATTCAACAATTAGAAGAAGAGAAGCTTGCAATTCTATAGTTCAACTGGTGGATGCACATGGCAATATTGTTGACACTCAAAAGAATCCTGTGGAGGAGGTCTACATGTTTTACCAAATTATACAACAATGATAAGGAGGAGGAGTGGTGATGGAGTAGATGGGTTGGAAATATAAACTGACTTCTACACATAATATTCTATGCAGAGAGGTGAATGATAAAAAGATTTAAGATGCTTTAAGGAGTATAGGAGTGAAAAATTAACCCAGTTCCAATGGGTTTAATGCATTCATTACTAAAAAGCATGGAAGCACATAATGAAAGATCTTTGTGATAGTGTCAGATGGTTCTTAACTCTAGGAAAGACAGTGAGACAGATAAATCATTATTTTCTAGTTGTCATCCCATATAAGAAGGTGACATCCTATTTGAGATATTTCAAACCAATTTATTGTTGTTCAGTGCAACATATAAATCATCTCCATGATCGAAGATGAAAGATTGAAGTTGGTTATTCCATATATAATATTTGAAAATCAAGGTGCATTCATCAAAGGGAGAAGTATAAGTGATTATGCTCTTCTTGCGAGTGAGCTTCTACTTGATTTCAATGTGCTAAGGGGATATAAGACATCTTTCTTGAATTTAGATATCACAAAGGCATATGACAGTGTCAGATGGGACAATCTTGGATGGATTATGTAGAAAATAGGGTTTGGTGAGAAATGGGTGGAGTGGATGAAATAATGTTTGGAGACAGTCTGTTTTTGAGTCTTAGTGAATGGCACTTCAACAAAAATATTCAGGGGTACCGATGGTCTCAGACAAGGAGATCTCTTATCTACTTTCCTCTTCACCATTGTTAAAGAATATTTCTCAAGAAAGATGGAGGAAGTTGTAAGAAATAATAAGATCAAAGCATATTCACTGCATGGTACACAAATGATGAGTCATTTTATCTTCGCAAATGACGTTCTGATTTTTGGACAAGCTAAAAAGTAATTCCTCTGTGAGCTATAAATTCTCCTACTATTTGGAAAATATACATGGGTGATAATGATTTCATAGAAGACAAAAATGTATCTATCTAAAAATATTATACATGAAGAAGGCCCTTTGTCACAATGTGTGGGGGTGGAGGTCAGCACTTTACCTACAAAGTACTTGGGTTTTTCCCTAGCTGTGGTAATCTCCAAGTTAAAGACTTCAATGATTGCTATGACAAGATGGATGACATGTTGAGCATGTGGCCCACAAATAAGACTTCCATGGAAGGAAGAGTGGTGTTGCTTAAATCAGCAGTGGAAAGTTTTCTCATTTTCTGGGCACAATTAGGCGATATTCCAAACCTTGTGCTTGAGAGATTGGAAATGAGCATGTATAATTTCTTATGGGAAGGCACATGGCATCCAATGAGATGTGAAAGATGGGTGTTCCCAAAGAAGGAGGACTAAATTTGAGATCCATTTAGGATATTGGAAGATGTGGCACACTGAAGAGAATAATAAACTTTCGTGTAGGTGACTCAGTATGGGAAAAATGGAAGAAAATGAGATATCCAAATAGGTTGGATTTTAAACCAAAAACAATGGAAGGATATTCAAGGACCAATTAATGTGATGACCACTTTGTGGAAGGAAGTTAAAAACCACTTTTTTGTTTGAACGGTAACAAAATGGAAAGAATCAACAAGCAAATTAGTGTCTGGGAACTCATCCACAATAGAGGTGTAGAGGTCAGCATCATGAAGCATATTCAGAAGGGAACACAAGTAACCAAGTGGGGTATGCGTTTATATATAATTATCGAAAACTCATTGCCCTCCAAGGATAAAATTAAAAAGAGGAACAAAAGGGAAGGTGGGAAATGTTTACTTTGTGACAAAGAGGAGTGCTAGATCACCTGTTATGTAGCTACATTTTCACTAAAGAGGTATGTTCCAGATGTTGTGATAAATTGTTTCTACACAAGAGGGAATTTCAAGAGGTGAGGAGGAAACTCTTTTTCTATAGCAAACAAGGTGAAATCTTATCAGTTGCAGCACTCTGTTTCCAGATTTGGAAGGAAAGGAATGAAAGAAAGCATAATGGATAGTCGGCTTGATAGATAGAATAGTAGAAAAAATAAGTAAATGAGTGAAACATAGAAAACAATGTAAATACATAGGTGGAAAGGGCTAGATAAAAAGTCTAAGGGAATCTTTATGTTTGGATTTTTATGTTGACTACTTGTATTATTTGTCCTCTTGGTGATTTTCCAAGAGAGCTTAGAAAAAATTTACCAAATTCTGATTTATGCATATATATATAAATACATATATATATACATATACATATATATCTATATCTATATATATATTAACATATATATTTATATATATATATATATATATATATATATATATATATATGTCCTCTTGGTGATTTTATGAGAGAGCTCAAAATATACATATATATGTTATATACATATATATGTTATATACATATATATGTTATATACATATATATGTTATATACATATATATATGTATATATACACAAAGATATATATATATACATATATATAGATATATAGGCTATATATGTATAAATTGTATATATATATATATATGTATATTGTGGATAAACATATATATGCATATATATAATTATATACATACATATGTATATGTATATATATATATATGTGTGTGTGGGGGGGGTATATACTTTCAAAAAAAATATGTGTATATATATATATCTATCTATATATATATATACATATATATACATATATATATACAGAGAGAGAGAGAGAGAGATGAAAACTAGTTATTCAGTTAGTCATTAATAACATATTAAATTTAAAATGATATTATGAATATTGCATGCCTTGTATGGATTCTAGGATCACTCAACTATTATGTGCTCATACTGAAATAATTAATTTTTTTATTAAACAATCAAATCAATAACATGAAGCATGTTTATTATTTCAATTTACTTGGTTGAATAAATTGATACATGGAATTGATGGCATAGTATGTCATAATATTCCCACATCCTATGGAAATGGAAAACATTGGTGGATGGTTAATAGTCAGTTAGAGGTTCTATAAAAGCATCTGATTTTCTATGATATCTTATATCACATACTTTGTTCATCATTGATTTTTCCTTGATGACTAGTAAACTAATAGAAAACGTAGGAATTCATTGACCACTATATGTAAACATTAATATCAACTATAAAGTCAAAAATATTCATTGAATAAGTATAAGAATCATGAACACTATATGTAAACATCAATATCTAAATTAACGTCTAAATTTTCAAAGGGAGAAGTAGAATAATCACTAGTTTTAGTAACATGACTTAAAAAATAGGATTTATGTTCCATCACAAAATTTTACGCATCAGATAAAATGATTTTGTAAGGAAATGATAGAAATATTGGTATCAACAAGGTGCACCTCCTTTTTAGGTATTGCACTAATAGATTATCTATAGTTAACTATGCATGGCTTCAATTAATACAAGAATATGTGACCAATTAGGGACTTTTCCTCAAGATGTGTGTGATTGATGGCAAAGTGCATATGTCTGGCTAGTGCAGGTATGTGGTTCTAGATATCATTCTACAAACATGGCCATGTGATAAGCTAGTATTGGGCTCTATCGGCCAGGCCTAAGGGAAAGACTATTTGTTGAGATGAAATGAAACCAATGATGTGTTGCAGATGTAAATGTTGGAAAAGTGCACATGTCTTATTCTAGTATGAGAATGAAATACAAAAGAGATTATGATGCCAAAAAGTAGAGTCTTGATGAGGAAGTCAAGGGATAAGTGGGGAAGACTATAACATTTAAGGATTTCAGACCTCTAATGAAGTGATCTTAAAAGGAATGGTTGGGCAGATAACATCACTAAGGTACACTTCTCTTTCAAGTAGCCCATGAATTGATACTTTCTAGGTTAGTGTGCTTGACTTGAAGTTATACATAGATGAGTGGCCGTATTAGTTGTTTTCTCATGCTACTTGAGAATGAGGACATAGGTGCAAGGGAGGCCATTGTTTCTGTAGGGACATTCATGGATTTAGAAATTTTAGTCCTGACTTTAGAATATATCTATTGTTCACCAATGAAAACTATAAGATCAATTAATTAAATATAAAATTTGTGAATACAATTCATATTAGAAAAATTGTGCACACATGTATTATATAACTGAGCAATGTAAAAACCATTATATATGTGTCTAACAAATGCATATATGTTTTCCTATGAATCATCAACTTGGGATAATATTTATTATTAAGTGATATTTCAATAGAAATGAAGAATATGTATTAGGATCGAGTGGTTTTTTTATCACCAAATTAGTTAATATTATACTAATAAACTTTTTGAATAGTATCATTTCTCTTTTATATAAGGAACAAAATAATAAGATGGAAAGTGTAGTTGCCACTTCTCTATAACATAATTAGTAAAAGATCATATTGAAATTTTCCTAAACAAGTTTAAATATGCTAGTGCAGTTTAGATTGAGAATAATATAGATTAGGCATATTATAATATAAATTTGGAACTTTCATAGCTTGAATATTTATTCAAGATAGAAGTAGAAATTATGAAATTTAATTCAACGTCAATTAGACCATATTCAAAGAGCCCACTTCCCTAATTGTAAAGAATTTGATAGATTTATAGGATTAGTCTATCACAGATCTGGTGGCTCCACTTTTTTAATATCAGTCTGAGTGTACATGTATAAAATAAAATAGATATGGAAAAGAAAATAGGCTTAATCTATAACAAGAATATTTATGTACTAATTTAAATAAGTGAATATCTCATGATACCAATCTCTATATTAGGATATTAGTGATGCTCTAATAGAAGGAACAATTTAGTTTATTGGAAATGCCTATTTACAAAGGTCTCAACTGTGGATTATATCGTCTAGTCTACATAGGGAAAAATAATATGAATAAGTCAAATGATAGAACGTTCATCATGTTTAAATATTTTCTGCAAAGGGGACGTGCATCTTAAATATGTGGCACCATAATTAATCAATGTGGGCTATTCACTGTCATTTTCATAATTGTTCTCATGCTTTTAGCTTCTTGTAGAAAATGTTGAAATATCCACCACATCTATTTATGATAAGTTTGGTGAGATATATAACTATTGTTAGTACTTTCAAAGTCCATTTTTTGGATAGTATAATATGCAATAGTAATGTTTTTACATATTTTGTTGGTATAACTTTTGTCAAGCTCCATATGTGGTATCTTGGCATATTCTTTTACAAAGGAGATAATCTAGGAAGGTTTGTTACGCTCTTCTAGATAAGACTAAAACTAAGTTGTCTAGGGAAGAAAGTATTCCTCTCTTTGGTAGGAAGTTGATAAGTTACTCTTCAAGTCTTTTTAAATATTACATGTCTTGTGTAGCAACTTTCCCACTTTCAAGTGTGGTAATTAATTGTATAGAACAAATCAGTCACAAGTTTGTACACATGCATTGAGGTGGGAAAGAAAATGTACATTGAAAACAAATCTACCAAAGATTGAAGGTGGTCTTGGATGTAAGATGAGGTTGATTTTGTGGAATATAGTATTTGAATGTGAGCATGGCATATTGAATTGACGTCTTCTCCATGTAATATTTTGGCGTGTTTTCTCATGTACATAAAGAAACTATTAGGTGGAGTGATGTATATTTTCCTGCACCTATTTTTGTAGAGGGGTTTGGTAGTGCCTCTCTTATATTCTCAACCCTTAGTCACCTATGTGCCATCCACTCAAATCTATGTTCTCATAATTGGGTTCTCATAACCTAGAAGGATATTTTAATTACAAGAATAGATATATCATACAATGACCCTACGTACATGTTAAGATCTTCTCATGGACAAGAACCTCTTAATTATTTCAAGTCAACCAAAGGAGCTATTTTTAGTTTGAAAAAAATCACGAGTATATGATCTACATGGAGTGTGATGTGAACAAGACTAGAATGGGATGCTTTTCTATGGGAAAGTAAATCCTCAATATTTATGATTATGCATGGATGGAAATTGTAAAAAAATAGGTTTTTAAAGCATGAAATGCCTAGAAGGAGATTTTTCTACATCAGATGTAAATGTAATGTTTGCAAATGTCATGGTCAAATGTTATACTATGATCTTAATATTGATATGTGGCATTATTCATCTATGCAAATGGAAATCTCAACTAAACCAAATGTTATAGGTGTTCCACAAAGTCTTTTTGTAGGCATACCTAAAAAAATCTATTGCTTCTATGACAACGCAACAGACAGAGAGAAAACTATAGGTTTCTTTAGAACAACTATATTTCATTCCTTGTGATAGGAACATGTACTAGATTCTGACTTCTTCCTTAGTTTGTTCTTGCTTGTCATGTATTGGTTAACTAAATAAATATTTTTTTCTTAACTTTTATAGTTTCTCCCTTATATGTTTAGTATGAGGCATGTGTAAATAAAGTTTACAGGGACAATAGTGAATGGAAGAAATCTTTCTTAGTAAAACAAAACACAAAGCCTAGTACATTAATTTTAAGTTCCACTATTAACTTCTACTCTATATTTTTTCATAAAACAACATAATTATGAATACATACATATATAATGGATATAATCAAGAGCATGATTTGTCCCATCATCCCTGACCAGAACGAGTAAATAATATGCAAGATCTAATCAGTGATGTACCCCAACCAATAACCAAAAAACATGGGAGCATCAATATTAGAATAATTGATAATACATATCTTTAAGTAAATGTAATATATAAATTTAGTATGACAATGTTTTCAAATAAATTCCTTTGATATGCAATATAAACCATTTTACATATAAATAAATGATGTAAGGCTTTCATTTTCTTTCACAATTTCAACACACTCATGCATGCAAATAATGTTGTATACATTGGATTTTCTAGGAATGAATATAAATTGGTTGTCTAATATATGCATTATAGATCTTTGGATTTGCTGAATATTATTTGCCCAATGCTTCATAATGTGAGATACTATGTTGATACATCTATATTTTTTGAATTTTATAGCTTCTTGCTTGTTCTTATAGATCAAGACTATGGTCTCTTCATATGCTCATTTATAGTTTCCTTCGTTCTCATAATCATCCTAAAGAAAGTTGATTACCACAATATTCCTTTCTCACCTTTACTATTCTTAACATATATAAGTATATCATTTTTGTCTAGGCCCTTTTTGTTTTTCATCTTTACTAAATTTTTGGTAACCTATGATCATGTTATTAATCCAATGTAGGTGGTATTATTATATCCAACTGCACAAGTCTTTGAAGATATTCAAAGTGTTTCTATTAAATAATCATACAAAAGTAAATTTTCAAATGAGTCTGGCCATCGTCATACTTAGACAACAATACCATATTCATTGTCGATGCATTTAATTGGTGAACTAAGTTCCTTTTATTTTTCTTATGTGATCTAATTCATATACATCCTTCTTCCATTATTTATCTATCTCTTCAAAGTATCTAGATAATACCATAGATTCCTTCTTTGTTAACTTATATCTCTGGAGTGGTGATTTGTTTTGGAATGAGGATTATCTTGTACAAAACTCTCTTCTAAGTTTATATATTTTGTACTTGTTCATCCATGTATATATCTCTACCATGGACCATGATTTTGCATTCAAACAACAATTTTGTTGATCAAGCTTGTAATTTTATAGTATGTCATGTTTTGTTCCCGCCAAAAACCATGTACCAAGTTCCTTACTTGACAGGTTTATTATTATGTCTCATTTCATTCTCTCATGTTAGCCCACCACTTAATTTTCTATCTCAAGTTCTCCTTATCCATACTGTACTTGATCTCAACCTGAATATTTGAAACATATCTGTGTGTGTGTATGTGTGTGTGTGTATAATCAGGTGCTTCTTATCCATACTTTATTTTATTTCATTGTAAAAATTTAGGGACGTCGACCTACTTTGGGTGGTGACTTCCTTTTTACAAATCACTTTATACTCATTTCATATCATTCTATATTTGTGTGTTTATATATGTATACACACACATATATATATCATTATATATATATATATATATATATATATATATATATATATATAGTAATTGAGAAAGTATGCCCTCTATCTAGAATTGCGATCACTTTCCTTGCATCTTATTTTCCATGATGATGTTGTCATGGATTTATCATGTCTTTATCTTTCATGAAACATTCTAATCCTTGTTAATTAATTTCTATTGCATAATTTCATCATATTTTTGTATCTTGTTCTTGCTAAATTATATTGTAATTTTTCTTTTGATATGTATGCGTAGACATGATCTTGTTTTTTCAACCATACATTCTTTTCCAGGTTATGATAATTTGTTATTAGTAACTTATAAATTTTTATAAGACCAAAATATTATCCTAGATACCATGTAAGGTACAATTTTTTGTTCGAGTGATTCACTATTATAAACTCCCACTAATATATCATTTTTATTGTAGTTGAATTCATTATTCCTAGCCTTTTTAGTAGCTTATAAATCTTTTAGTATGTATATCATGATTCCTAAAATATTATCTAATAACTCCCTTTAGATAATACTCACAAACATAATAATACTAAGCTTAACATATGAGGTAGATAAGAAATTTAATAAGGATTTAATAATAGGTAAACATACAACTCCATCATATTTTCTTTACTGTGTCTTTAGTTTAACAAGAATATCTAGACTAGCACCTTGAAAATATTAGACTTCCTCAATAATCATTAGCATTATGTTTTTAATAAAAAATATATCTGCTTCTTCTTCATTAACTTTGATGTAAAGATAACTTTTAGCATAAAAATCAACCATCCATATTCTTTACCATGGCATTGTGAAGTAATTATATCATATTTCTTTATCGATTTATAATATTATAACAAATGATATATACATAAAAATAGTATTAGAAGTTGACATGTCTAATTTCTATTAGTATAATTCAGGCTCATAAGTGACTTTATTATTTGGTAAATAATTGCTAAAATTGCCATCCAAGCTTTATGAATGTGTGTGAGATCATATAGATCTTTATGATGATTGCTTAGTTGATATCTTCTTTGTCGATCTTGTATCTTAAATTTACTCAAAACGAACATTTTGTTATTGTTTTCCATCTTTTTTTAAAATTAAAGTGATTTTGATCTACATATTTCTTAGTTAGAGAAAATAATTCTAGGATATAGTGTATCCTTATATCTCATTGATGGGAAAATGGAGGTATTAAGTAATGGTTATAATTGCTTATTTAGAATAATCCTTAGCTAGAAAATAATCCATTCTAGTTCTTACTAGATATATTCTTGGGTGTGATCTTGTTTACCTATTTGGATCTACTTAATATTTCTTTTTTCATGTTAATTTAGTACAGTAGTATATCCTTATTATGCCAGAAATTTTTTCCACCATTTCTCAAAGACCAACGTTTCCTTCAATCAACTTTTCATATGTGTTGGTTTATAATCATGACATGAATACTAAAATATAATGAACATCTTTTATTGAGCATTACCCTGATGGTTGGCTATTTATTTGTATGGAGCTCTGTGTTCATGATGTTAGACATGGATAAGTAGATGCTAATTCAATTGAATATTTATAATTCTCGGATATAGTATATCCTTATATTTCATTGATGGGAAAATGGAGGTATTCAGTAATGGTTATAATTGCTTATTTAGAATAATCCTTTGCTAGAAAATAATCCATTCAAGTTATTACTAGATTAATTCTTGGGTGTGAGATTGTTTACCTATTTGGATCTATTTAATTTTTCTTTTTTCATGATAATTAATACACTAGTATATCCTTATTATGCCAGAAATTTTTTCCACCATTTCTCAAGGCCCAACATTTCCTACAATCAAATTTTCATATGTGTTGGTTTATAATCATGAACGTGAATACTAAAATATAATTAACATCTTTTATTGTGCATTACCTTGATGGTTGGCTATTTATTTGTATGGAGCTCTATGTTCATGATGTTAGACATGGATAAGTAGATGCTAATTGAATTGAATATAAAAATATTAGCTATAATGTCTTGTGAATTTGATGAGATAATTGAGACGAGACAACAAATTATCCAAATTTATACTCATGGTATTTATTGAAATATGACATCTCAATATTATTTGTCTTCATTTGAATGAAAATAACCCATGTAGTCCTTATTATATCACATGATAATATACTTTTATCAACTTTTTACCAAACATGGTTTTATTTTAAAAATTCATATAACCACAAATAAGCAATAACAAGAGTTAAAAATGATGTTTTTGGGATATTAAATTAATCCTAAGACTTTGAAATGATTGAGCTTGTTTATTTCCTAATCCATTGATTAGTGATTTTTACGAGCCTCTCTTCGAGACAGTGCCCAGATCGTTACGCCTTTCGTGCAGGTCGAAACTTACCTAACAAGGAATTTTGCTACCTTAGGACCGTTATAGTTACGGTCACCGTTCACTGTGGCTTTGGTCTCTGGCTCTCCTGTTATCAGGTCACCAAATTTTTTGACCTCATTTTGTATATTTTGTATGGGATCAATTAGAGATATGGATTTTTCTTCCTGCATCTTAAACACAAATAAAGTTAGGAAGACATATTATATACATTATATTCTATCCATTTCTATAACCCGCCCAATGGTCATTTATGTTCTACTATGTTGTTTAAAGTGAACAGACATTTGATTGAACGTACCTACTCGAAGTGAGCAAAGATTAGTCTTTTACATAGAACAACACTAGGTACTCATCAAGGTACCTCATCAAAGGTAATACATGAACATACTCATATATTCAATTCTATAACTACATGAAATTAACATACCAAGGTCATTGAATATATACTTACATTAGCAATAGTCAAACTTGAAGAGACCACAAACTTCAGAAAGACTAGACCTTATCCTTCAAATGTATTTAGCACATTATGTTCTTTTACTATCTTTGTCTCATGGTTCCTAGTATAATAAGGGCACACATCATTATCCAATCCTTCTACAATGGTTGATTTAGTTCGTGCCTCCAATAACTTCCATGTTTGGCTCCGAGTGTTTTAGGAAGCATGCTTCATTTTACTACAACTACCACAGTTGTTTCTTGCCTATTTCCCCTATTGAGTTGTACGTATGATCATTAAGCAAAAATGCTATAATACTTGGTTCATGTGGTTTAAAAATAACTGGCCTTTCCCATTCACGTTGATGATCACAATTTGAATGTGATGAGAAAAGATAACCTCATAATCTATCTCCAAGTGCTGAACTTCTTTGTTTATTGGGGAATCTAAATCAACTTCAATACTATCAGTGATATATATATTCATATATAAAACCATGTTATTTTTTTAGAAGTGTATCTTGTTGTGAGATACTTATGGTAAAATATGCAACAAATTATTTATTGAAGGGAAGTTTACAAGAGTGGGCTTCTAACAATGGTGGACTTGTAAAATGGCAAATGAAATATTTTAGTGGGAGGTTTCAAAATATTCTAGCATGGGATGAAGGCTTATTGTTCTCTGCTTCATATGGTAAGGTTAACAGTCATACTAAATGACCCTAAATGAACCATCCATACACTTTTGTAATTATCCAATCACTACTAAATATTTTATCACACTTTATACAATTTCTATGTATATATCTACACAATATATATATATATAGGGCCCATCTTTATTGCCCGCGCGGGTAGCTACCCGCCCACCCTTCCGACCATTTTTTTTTCAATTTTTTTTCGCAATTGTAGAGGACTATTTTTTCTAGCTCTCCAAAAAAATTTAGCCAAAAATAATATCATTTGCCCTCCAAAATAAAAAAACCCATCCTTATATATATCTGTTGTATATTTTGTACAGAGTTACTCTTTTATTCGTATAGTTACTTTATGTTCACCATAGTTACTTTTTTGACAGCAAAGTTACTTTTTTGGCCAGGCTAGTTACTTTTTTGGCTGTTGGGTAGTGAAAATCCAGGCTACCCGCGTGGGCAACAAATGAACACCCATATATATATATATTTATTTATTTATATATATATACATATATATATATGTATACACACACACACACACACACATATATATATATATATATATATATATATATATTATAGTCCTATAAAATGAACCTTCCATACAATTATGTGTATATGCATGTTCTACTAATATTTTATTTTAGTTTACACAACTTTCTAGGTATATGCCCACACACACACACAGATATATATATATATATATACATATATATATATATATATATATATATATATATATATATAGGGCTCATCTTTAATACCCACGTGGTTAGTTACCCGTGCACACTTCCTGATATTTTTTTTCACAATTGTAGAAGAGCATTTTATCTAGCTCCCCAAAAATTTGATCCAAAAATAATATCATTTGGCCACCCAAAATAAGAAAACCCGTCCATATATTTACTGTCTGTATATTTTGTGTGCATGTACTCTTTTGCTCTCAGAGTTACTCTATATATCAATACAATTACTCTTTTGATTCAGAAGAGTTACTCCAGTGTACCATAGTTACTCTTTTAATCCCAAATTACTCCAGCAGTTAGCGAAAATCTGGCTACCGATGCAGGTAACGAATGAACAACCATATATATATACATATATATATATGTATATATATATGTATATATATATGTATATGTATATATATAGAGAGAGAGAGGGAGAGAGAGGGAGAGAGAGAGAGAGCCAAGCTAGAATTCACTCGAGTGTATTCAGAGTAGAATACACTCAAGTAGTCTTCCATGATGCAATATTATTTTGAAAAATTTAATCTATTGGTCTTCTTAAACATCATGTGAATATCTCATATATAAAATTTAAGCCCATTTGGACATTTATAGGTCATGTTATGAAGAGCACAAAAATTTTGTATTTCAAATTAGTTTCGTGCGTCAATTTTTTTGCCCTCAGATGAGTGACTTATACTCATCCAAATGAGATCAAATTTACATGTAGCCTAAATACAATATAACAATGAAGATCAATGGTTTAAATTTTGCAAAAAAATAGTCTTGATATGCAAACACCACTCGAGTGTATTTTAGCCTGACTATATATATGTATGTATGTATGTATGTAGGTATGTATGTATATATATATATATATATATATACATATATATATATATATATACATACATATACATATTCTTTACTTGCAAAGGCAACCAATACTAGCTACTGATGGATCTATTTTGTAAAAGGAAAATACAAAATTATAATTAGATGTCTGAAATTTTAATGAGATGTTCAAAATTATAATAGAAAGATTAGTTTTTCCATACATCATAAACTTTTTGTAGTTTTTTCCTTAATCTAATTTTTTTTATTTTTAGAGGGAGAAAAACTCCTCGATGATGTATTTGCAAAAAGATTCTTTCCATTATAATTTTGGTCCTCTAATTAAAATTACATGCCTTTTTGTTAGAAAACATATCAAAATATGAAAAGATTTATTTACTATATATATATATATGAGTATTGGTAGTCTATTTAGTATGGTTTAACGGTAATTGATGTAATCCAACTATACATATGCAAAATATATGGTTTGGATTAGATCCTACTAAAATTTCATGATGATCAGATTTTTAATTTATTAGATATAAATCAAAACATTTCAATAGTAGTTGCTCATATTCATGGTTACCATTGAGTTATATGATCATAAAACTTTTATATGGACGTGCAACACATATCTGATTGGAATGTTTTTTGAATCACAACTTATCCACCTAGTATACTTAATATCCATACAGTTGGATCACGTGAAAAGTCTTATAAAGTGTGCAAAATAAAGTTGAGGTATATGAAATTTTCTATTCCTTAGGGTAGTGTCCCTTTTCTATGTGTGTGTGTGTCTACACACAAATATATATATATATATATATAGAGAGAGAGAGAGAGAGAGACAGAGAGAGAGAAAGAGAGATAGAGTCAGGTGAGAATACACTCGAGTGTATTTAGAGCAGAATACACTCAAGTAGTTTTTCATGATGTAATATTTTTTTTTCAAAATCTAATCCATTGATCTTCTTAAACATCTTGTGAATAGCTCAAGTAGTTTTTTTGCCCTTGGATGAGTGACTTACACTCATCCAAATGAGCTCAAAATTTGTATGTAGCTTAGTTATATTATGACTATGAAGATTAATGGTTTACATTTTGTAAAAAAATAGTCTTGAAATGCAAACATACTTGAGTGTATTTGCATCATCTGTATACTCGAGTGTATTCTAGCCTCTCTCTCTCTCTCCAACAAGGAGTGGCTCAAGTGGTCAAGCACGATGTCTCCTCATGATGAGACCTGAGTTTGAATCCGCCATGGTTTACCACCCTCCCGGACGTTCGGCCTTCGTCACGGGCGTGGGAGAGGGGGAGAGAATGCCTCTCTTTATCCCATGCATACACACAAACAAGGAGTGGCTCAAGTGGTCAAGCACGGTGTCTCCTCATGAAGGGACCCAAGTTTGAATCCCTATTGTTGCCTTGATTTACTACCCTCCTGGGTGTTCGGCCTCCGCCATGGGCATGGGAGAGGGGGCAAGAAATCTTTCTCTCTTAATCCCATACACACACACAGATATATATATATATAGGGTAGTGATCTAGTGAGAAACATCCTAGGGTGAGAGCATGAGAGGAATTTTTATAGCAATTGGATCAATTCATTACTTAGAAGCCATACAACATCTACAAAAAGAGGATATAATACCATCATAACATACAACCAACAAGATCAATAGAAAAATACCACAACAACTCATATTAGAAAGAGAATATGTAACTTCTATATAGATCCCTCTTCGTTGACACTGACCAAAGCAGTTTATCATGAGGGATGCCTTCAACCTGAGTATCAAGAAGTGATAGAGAGGCTAAATTAGAAGGGTGTTATGACAACATGGATCTTCCGCAAACGTAACCAATCAACTAAGTAATAAGATCAAATCAAGGCAAAAATGAGACCTAGCAGCAGCTAGAAATCTCATCCCTCTCCTAAAGAGGGTCATAGCACTAAGCACGAACGATAAACATTGATACATGATGACAAAGGGGCAGAGAAGCTTCCACTGACAACCAAACTACCAAGCAGAAAAAGAAAAGACAAAAATAGAAAACAGAGAAAAAAATGAGCGACCAGAAAGGGGAAGAGGACCCGAGCAAACAGATCTAAACTGAGGGGAAGCGTCAGAACCACCAAAGAGAAAAAGCTGATTTGGCAGGTCGAGGTCTAACTCTGTCACCATGTCGAAACCTTCACCTCCTTCGACCACGCAGTGACTAGGGAACCAGACCTTACAGGATTAGGAAAGTTAGTGCCACGCTACCAACCGAAAGCGGAGATCCAGACGCACCAAACCACCAGAAAGGATCTAGCTTGCTCAGGTGAGGAAGAAAGCCAGGGGGAGCGGTCGGTGCTCACCAGCGTGCCGAGCCCCTCCCCTAAGCCAGCCGCCGCTCGGAGGACCTAGGTCGTGTCTCATTCACCAGATAGCAGACACCGCTGCAGTGGGGTCACATGAGAGGCATTTGAATAACTACAAATTAGTAACTATTTTATAAAATCCAACTGTATAGATGGAAAAAACATCATTTAATTTCCTTCTCACAAAAAATCATTGCAATCAGAAATTGTTTACACATCCATATGTACAATATACACTTTTTACATCCAACGGTCAGCCTAGAATTCAATATAGAGCGTCGAAAATTATTTGATTATTTTGAATGATCTACAAATTGGATGGTGATAAAATTTTATAGGAAGGTAGATATTAAGGTATACTTGTAATCTGTATGGTTGGATTATGAAAAATTGATCTATGTGGAGAGTTATTCAAATGTCTCTCATGCTCTCACTGGATATGTTTCTCACTGGATCGTTGCCATATATATATATATATATATATATATATATATATATATATATATATATATAGAGAGAGAGAGAGAGAGAGAGAGAGAGAGAGTCAGGCTAGAATACATTCGAGTGTATTTGGAGTAGAATACACTCAAGTAGTTTCTCATGATGCAATATTTTTTTCAAAAATCTAATCCATTGATCTTCTTAATCATATTGTGAATAACTCATATAAAAAAATTGAGCACATTTGGACATTTATAGGTCATGTTATAAAGACTGAAAAAATAATGCATTTCAAAATAGTTTTGTGCATTGATTTTGTTGCCCTCGGGTGAGTGACTTACACACATCCAAATGGGCTCAAATTTTATATGTAGCCTAATTATAGTATGACAATGAAGATCAATGGTTTACATCTTGCAAAAAATAGTGTTGATATGCAAACACACTTGAGTGTATCTGTGCGATCTGTACACTCGAGTGTATTCTAGCTTGACTTTCTCTCTCTCTCTCTCTCTCTCTCTCTCTCTCTCTCTATATATATATATATATATATATATATATATATATATATATATATATATATATAGAGAGAGAGAGAGAGAGAGAGAGAGAGAGGTTAGGAAGTGTGTACCGGTGGGTACATGTAACTTATGTGTACCTGCCATTAAAATGGCACATCTGGAGTATGTTCATAAAATCCAACTATATGGATTAATTCATGATTGTATAGATAAGATGTGTTTAAAAAATCATAATCATATCACATATACATCATCAGATATAGTAATATATCATCCAACAGTGTTTGCAATTTCTATAACTTACCGTTCATTAGAAAATACACATTTTTTTCATTAGATGGTCTGTAAATATTAGATTGTGTTGTTTTTATATACACGTCTTATCTAAGAGGTATACATCAAATCTGTAAGGTTAGATTGTTCATTAGGATTTTACAATCATCATTAATGATGATGGGTACATGTAAGCTACATGTACTCAGGTACATAATTCTTTTAGCCATATATATATATATATATATATATATATATATATATATATATATATATATATATATATATATATATATATATATATATATATATATATATATATATATATATATATATATATATATATATAAAGGTTAAGAAGTGTGTACCGGCCGGAACATGTAACTTACGTGTACCGGCCATCAAAATGGGACATGTGGAGTATCTTAATAAAATATAACCATATAGATTGATTCAATATTATATAGATTACATGTGTTTAAAAAATCATAAGCATATCTCATATAGATCATGAGATATATCAATATATCATCCAATAGTTTCTGCAATTTCTGCAACTTACCGTTGATTCGATAACACACAAATTCTTTCATTGGATGATCTATCAATATCATATTTTAGTGATTTTTGATACACATCTTATCTAAGTGGTATACATCACATCTATAGGGTTGGATACTTCAATTTAATTTTACAATCATCATAAATGAATGTGGGTACATACAAGCTATATGTACTCACCTTTAGCCATATATATAAATATATAAATATATATTATATATTTATATATTTATATATATGTATATATATTTATATTTATATATATGTATGTATGTATGTATGTATGTGCGCACATGTGTGTTTTTGTGAATGTGGAAACACTAAACACGTTGACATATATATCACATATTTTTAAACAAGAGAGATACAATGAGAGCTAACAATATTTAGGAATGTAGTGGGAGAAATATTGTCTTCGACCATCAGACTGAGCTTGACGGTGGAGGTCTAAAATCTTATTTCATTCTAGGCGGTTCTATGTACTATCATTATAAATGAAGAAGAAGAAGAAGAACAAGAGGAGGAGGAGGAGGAGGAGGAGGAAGAAGAAGAAGAAGAAGAAGAAGAAGAAGAGAAGAAATCATGTTCTTTATCATTTGCTTATAATTGTTCTATGAGGTTAGGATCCATGGTTGGGGCTGATGTGCTTGAGATAACCTTTCAATAGCCCACTGAAAAAGGAGATAACCTTTCATTTTCGTGTAGGTTTATTTTTATTTGCACATGCTACATTCGTAATAAATATGATACTTTTGAAAATACTATAGGTTCCACCGTGACAATTTTTTTATATATTTAATAACCAAAAGAAAACAAAACCCACAAATCGTAGAAGTTGGAGACAGTATAAAAAGGGGCCGGGTGTGTCTCACTACTTAGTCAAAAACCGCTCCTCCCTCAATTTACGTCCCCATCGTCCCATCGTACATTTTTATATGTGGCATGCATGATAAATAACAAAGCCTCCCACATATAACAACACAACGAAGTCGATAGCGATATGGCAGAGACTACCATCCACGGTTTCAACTATATTAACTCATGATATGCCCGGTTAAAACTATTTATTTCAGTGAAAATTCGTGGTGGTTAAATACATTTACATCGAATGGACATATACTTAGTGGATCACACATGTATACAGTGGCGGGTTCGGGGGGGGGGGGGGTCAAGCAGGGGCACTTGCCCCCCCTCAATTTTTAGATTTTTTAAACATATATATTATATGTATTTAACATGGTATCACAATTAACATTTATTTTGAGGTATTATCTTCAATACAAGCTTATACATATTCTATCATAATTTATAGACATTTAACAATGGATAATCTCATTGTAACTGTGATATAAGTTAAAAGTACAAATAGAAACACATGAAAATAAGATAAGTTTTATATAAATTATGACGTTTTCTTAATTTTATAAATTAATCTCGATATTTATGAATTATAGTAATTCTAATAAATGTATTGACAATTACATTATTAGTACATACAGTAATGTCAAGTTTTTAGCTATAAATATAATCATATATTGATGAAATAGACAATCTAACATGGATAGTTATTGATATGCTTTATTAGAATGTCAAATTCTTATATCATCTACATATAATTATATATAAAATAGTACAACTTGTATTTAGTTATATGTGTGTATAGTCTACTTGTTCTCATGATATAGAATGATTTTTCTCTAATTTAGGTATAATACATGTTAAAATAGATAAAATATTACTAAATACTAATAGTTTCTTTTTTATAGTTTAATATTATATTATAATAATACTATTAATATATTTTTATACATCATATCTATTTGGTAAAATAATAACACATAATGTATTATTATATGATAGATAAATATAATTAATATATTATATAAAATAATACAAAAAAGTTAGAGAATTATTGTATATTATTTACTCTTTATGATATGATTATTAATAACATGTTACTTCTTTTAATTGTATTAGATTATCTATATTGTACAAAACGTCTTGAATGTTAATCATTAATGTCTCACTTATTTAAATATTTTGTCTTTTTTCGTAGATTGACTATCTAGTCATACTTCTATATGCCACTTTAAGAAAAAGTTATTTCTCTAATTTACACATATTATATTTATTATCATGTAAAAAATAATTTTTTTGGTGTTTTATTTATTTTCAACATTAAATAGAAATGATTATATTTATAATGCAATGTCAAATATATTCTTCATAACATGTATTCAATGATTAGGTACAACTAATGAATACGTTAATGTCACAATTTCTATATTGCTGGCTTAAATTTATTATATTATTTATCTTTCAATTTATATAATATAATTAGTACATGGTATCATCTTTACAATTCAATTTAATTATATTATACGTTAATGTTACTTTTAAATGATAATCACATTCAAAATGGTTTCTATGATCTTAGAAAATAAATAATAGTCCACAAATAATGTTAATCATAAAATACATGTGGTTTTTTTAAGATGACCTAAATTCGTAAAGAACTAATTTAATGAAGTGGTGGTCTCATACAATAAAAATTATATATTTTTTATGTTAGTGGTTGTAGTTTAGAATGCATTCTAAATGTGTGGAGAATATTATAACGTACATAATCTTAGCTAATAGTATGCATAGATATATGAGCAATCTAATTGTACATGGAAATTAGGTAGTCCACAAATAGAGAGATATATCTTAAGATTTTTTTATCAATGTAAGATCTATTGATTATTCTATCCAAATTAAAATAAATGAGTTAATAATAAGTCTTTGGGACCGGTAGATGTTCTCTTTATCTCATGAAAATAATTGAAGACCTATTTATTTATTGTGTAAATAAAAAAATACAATTTTAGTATGAACTTTTAATGATACTTCATATGTGCCCCCCTTCTTAGCGGGGCTGACTCCGCCACTGCATGTATAGCTATACAGAGTGACCCGTTCTTGTTTTGTTAGGTTGTTTTTTCTTTATATTTTCTTTTGAGAGTTTTGATCGCCTATATAAGGATAGGATGAATAATACTACATCTTGGTTTATTTTAAAAAAAAATCGTGGTGGTTAAAGCAATCAACTTGTGCCAAACTCAAAGGCGATTCAGCGTCCGTGCGTCTTAAATGTTGGAAGTCTTAATTGGCTGCACTTGCGGGCGTCAGTTATGGAATTCAATAGATTAAAGATTCTGTGAGTACAACCAAATCTGATGCTTTTTGAATGCATGCGTAAATGTACTACAGCCGAGTTGCAGGAAGTAATTTGGTTCATCCGCTTGACCCATCCCAACCATTCTAACTATTCTGCATTTAAATCTGCTGTTATTTATTATCAATTTCAATGTCATAATTACGATACTGAGGCAGCAACCAAATTTAATTGCTACTTATTGCTTTGCGCGTGCATAACGGTTCCCTAAACCATTGAATGGTACAACATTCATTATGCCACACCATGTCATGTCACATCAAGCCAGGTGAATTAGTGGCATTGTATTGTTTAATATAGATGTCCACTTCCCAATCCGTGGACATGGCAGCCATTATGTATTGGATGGCATTCTTAATGCCTGTAGCTAGTGTTAACGCTGGGCTAGAGAGAGAAGAAAAAATAATGGTCTTAAAGGATATTAGAGTTGGTTAAGCTAACCTAGAGTTCTACGATAGAAAGAGAACCGTCAGACATTCATGATTTGAAAGTTTGACTAATTCTTTTCTTGAAAACCTATTTCATTTATTTTACGGTTAGATATGCATTTCTTCATAAATACCAAACTTCTGATTTCTTGAAGTGCATTAACCTAATATTAAAACCCTCAATTTGTCTACATAGAAGCCTGTACATTGTGAATTTCCCCCATAATATGTATTCGGGAATTTAATTTATGGTAATAATAGTTAGATTACAAGATGAAATTTCAGAATGTGATTCTAAATCTTCAAGGCTAGATCACTAGAATTTAGGAAACTTTAAGATGTGATTCTAACCTAAATTCTTAGAAATGAAATACATATGAGATAATGGTGTGGAAATTGTTAGTCATAGTTGTGAAGGGAATCAATATGGATAACATTATTAGTTTATCTTGAATGAGTCCCTAGTTTGATTCGTATGTTGCATAACCTATCTCATTTACTTGAGATGTGGTTTGAAACGTAGAGAAGCTTAATTCTCTAACCTTGGTCTATGTTAGGCAACACTTAGGCGAACTACACTTATATATCATATATTTGGGTTTTTGATTAACAATAAGAAATGAACAATATATAATTGATATGAGAACATGTTTGTGGAATTTTACTTCATTAGGTACATTTCATGTAAGTTGAGGGAAAACCAAATAGTAAACAATGATTGCATGAAATATGAGTTTCACTTAACAATTTGTAATACTTTTTTTAAAAAAATTTATTCATATGCATGTTATGCCTTTCATATATGTCTTCACCAGAAAAAGTTAGTTTATGATTTAATGTAGTATTTGACTTATCAATTCTAGAATTCTCAAAATTATACTTCAACCAAAGTTTTATTTGGCACATATTCCACTTTTCTCATTGTTGATAAGTGGCGGTTTACACTTCTACACATTTTAGATTATGCTTAAGTTCAACCAAGAGATACTCATGTTTAGTGATCTTTTTTGTTCATCACCTGAGATGGAAGAGTTCTCTTTTGTTGTTAGCAATTATGTATAGATTGTCCATGTGCTAGGGAGTCTTGATAGGGTGTGTGTAAATATCTTTGTTGTACTTCGTATTTATGTATGGACATGTAAAAAGGTAAATTATTGTAAATTTATGCTTCCTATTGCACAATGGTGTTTCTTGGCCAATGCTTGTATTTCATGTTTCCTAAAATATGATACAATTGAATTTTGGCCGCATTTC
This sequence comes from Alisma plantago-aquatica, assembly GCA_963693085.1. Classification (NCBI taxonomy): domain Eukaryota; kingdom Viridiplantae; phylum Streptophyta; class Magnoliopsida; order Alismatales; family Alismataceae; genus Alisma; species Alisma plantago-aquatica. The sequence continues at coordinate 569,929,496 of OY856410.1, forward strand.
TATTGCATATGATAACTATGAAAATAGAAAAAAAGTTACTTGATTACTTCACAACCATGACTATTATAGTTTCATGCTTAAATAGTGTTGCAAGGGTTAGTGTAATTTAGTTTTTTTAACTAGTGGGGCCCCATACGTTGCCACTTAATATAGTGGACACAATTATTGGTATCTACCTTATTTATCCAACATCACACCCACACCATACACATACTTATGAAATTATGGCTACACGATCATAATTTGGGTATTTTATCCTTATAAATGGTAAAAAAGTTACTATAATAGTGATACTTGAACCAATATTGTATCTTTACAAAGAAAGAAAACACCAATAAACCACCATTATATGTGTTTTTCAAAATTCAACATAATATATGCGACAACCTCGAATTCAATCTATTTACAACTATAGAGGAAACATTGTCACATGGGAGATTATAACACAAATGTTACATGATATCAGTAAATAGGCAAATCCACATAACAAAAGTAAATGACCACAAGGACCTTGTTCCATGAAATAAAAAATGGCTTAAAGGTCAAACATAAATGAGTTGAATAAATGAAACTCTAACACAACATAACTAAAAAGCAAGGAAGCAACATAGAATGGAAGCTTGCCATGCAGGATTAGGAAAGAACAAAAAGTACAACTCTTCCTACTAATAACGATCAATACTAACAGGGCTTCCCACCTATGTGCATCGCACATAGCCATGGATTTGATAAACCATTGAAAGTGGTTGGATTTTCATAATAATAACAACCATAATTAGATAGTGAACTTAAAACTAAAATACTAGACATGATTATGCTTAGTGTCATTAGGGATGCGTTCCCAACTTCATTATCATATACTAATGGTACCTTCTTTGCAAACCTGATATGATATTGTTGATCATACATGAGGTGTGCATGCATAACTGGACATAAATAAAATGTGCATCAAGCTCACTGAACACACGTAAAGTGTGCAAACATAGGGTTAAATAAGCCAAATATGAATGAAGGGAGCTCATGAGGAACAACCTTCCTTATATGTTCGTGAGGTAGAGACTTAGTTGTAATATGTTCTTATAATTCTTAATTAAACTTGAATTAGGGTTTATACCCACATTTTTTCAGTAAGCTTAATCATGAAGAGGTAACTCTTTATGATCTGATATTTATCATAAACATTTTGTTGTAAATCTTTAACCAGATATGTATAAGAATAATACCTCTTACATCATGTACATATAACATGGCAATGTGTACATTAAATACTTGAGAAATATACAAAAGAAAACATGTGATGCAATATGATAAAATCCAAAGCATGGACCACTTATAAGAACGGTAAATAATCATTCTCCACAAGATTTACTAATTTTATAGCACTTATTTAACCTCAAATATGCAAAGAATCCTAGTTATAACCTAATAAACCCTAATTATCCCTAAGATTGAAATATTGTGAGAACCCAATACATTTAGCTTCTCAAGTCATGTTTATTAAATAGATCTCAAAAATCTAATAAAACATCATATATGGACAAATCCGATATGAACCCTAGGTTATTTTCTAAAATTTATTAATTGAATACTCAAACTATGGATCAACATTGAGATAGTTATAATAGATCCATTACTACAATCTCTATTATGGAAAGTAGAAATACTAATATTCCCTACATTTAAATTCCCAACTATTGGTGTGACATGGACAAATCATAGTGATTATTTTATTTAAAAATCATGCACACATGAAATTGATATAACCTTGTGCATTCTGAGAATGCCCTGGATTGTGTGATGCACACATTAGGATGCAAAGGAAAAATTGTAATAATATGACATTGATTCATCACCTTCCCCTCATGAGTCACGACTCATGTGCAAGTAGAAAGATGGCCATGGCAAGGAGGGAACAACCAACTCTGGGATGGAGCAAGGAAGTTGTATTATCTTCCGAGGCATTATTGTCAGCTTTATTTGAGTGCTACAATTTTAGAGAGTTCTTTCTCATAGACAATAGTAAGTACAAAAGTCTTTGCTATTTTCCACACCAATGGAGCAGTAGGGACAAAAGAGGAAACTTATGTTTGACATGTGTGGCAAGGAAAACCAAGACTTGGGGTGGTTCATGGAATCGAGTGAATCAAGTCTGAATAGGATCAGTGACATGAGAGAAACTAAAACTTAAAACTCAATAGGAAGATCATGATAAGAAGCAAATTGAGTTTTGAATGGTTATCTCTCCTTAGGTTGGATTGAGGTACAAAAAAGATTCATGGTGATCCTCCCAACTAATTCCACATTTCCTTGTGTTGCAAGAATGCCTACTCCTCATTGTCGATGAAGATCCTAGAGCTTCGGGTGGACGCGTCTCAGTAGGTAGAAGGATCTATAATAATGCACCAGCAAAGAACACTTCTTAGGATTCAAACACTCCATAGGATGCTATTAGGTTTGGGAATTTGAATGCAATGGCCTTTGTTCCAAAGGAAACTCCAAAGAGCCCAGGGAAGAAGACAACAGGGTTGTAGCCATAGTGGCTGAGGGTGTGAAATGAAACAGAGGGAAAATGGGGACGATAAAAATGGTGTTGGTTTTTGATGAGTAGGGATGAGGCTCCTCCTACAATTCTCAGGGTGGATGGGGGAAAGCGACATTTTAGGGTGTTACATGTAACACGGGACTTAGGTTACTAGTAACCCATCGCTATATTGTAGGGAAATATGACATCATGTAGGTAGTATAAATAAAATTTTATTGACATATTTCCCATTAACCAGCAGATCGCGTCAATAACTGTGCTATGGGAAGGATGGTTTCATGAAGATATACCTAATCTTGGAGCAAGTCCAGTGATAATCCTCGTCGATGCAGATGCACACTCTATCTTAGATGGTGGTTGTGTAGCTCCTAGTCACACTCAGACTCATCTAAATGCTCCTCCACAGGAATCAGACTCGGACAACTACTACAGTGGCTCCTTAGATCTTGCCACGGATGGCGAGTTGATATGGCCCTCCTAGCAGTAGCCAACAGACTCCTACCTCTAGAGTAGTCTACACGGACCAACTAGAACTCCTGTCATCCTATAGGAATGGACAAGAAGGAGTTTTCCCTCCTGTTGGTGTCCTAGTCACCAACATGCTTTCCCACAACAACAATCCTTAGTTGTTTCTCTCCCGTGGCTATCCCTCCCTAGTCGGGTAGGACTTGCATGGGCTCTCGTGGTTACCACAATCAGAGAGGACAACAATTATCAAAGCAACTGATTCTCAATTGTCTGTGCATTAGTTGTACTCTGGGAAGCCCCCAATACCCCTCTATATATAAGAGGGGTTAGGTTCAGGGTTCCCAGTCCTCAGGCAATGCGGTACTAAAGCGGGAGTGGAAAGGACAAGTAGATCTTGAATTTTCACAACTTTTCTAGAAGTTTCACAACCTACGTGTGACAAAACGTTCATATCGCCCAGAAAGATGTTCGTCTCGTGAGAGAGACGGTCATTTCTCTAAGAAAAATGACTTTAGAAAAATGACCATTTTGCACCTTCCAGTTCTGCACATATGTTGGCAATTCAATTCCAATTAGTACTCAACTTGACGTACCCCTGAAATGGGCATTTGGTGCAACTGAGATGGGCGTCTCGCACCAAACCAAATGTCCATTTGGTGCAAGTGATATGGATTTCTCACACCAAGTCAAGTGGCCATTTCACACAAGCGAGACTGGCGTCTTGTAGCCCAGGTCAGACAGAATTCCAACCAATGTATAATACAATCAGCCTGACACTCCAAATAGTAGTCTTAACACTTGAACTAATCATTTGGCAATCTTGTCAGCTGATCCATTTTGTGAATTGAAATACCTAAACACTTTCATAAGCAATTCAATTATCATTCAAGATCAAACTCGTCTTATAGATGAGTTCCTATGTGTGTGACCCTATAGGTCCCATATCACGTTGGTAGTGAATGCCAAAAACTATCTTATGACATCACAAGCAAAGAGTGGTGCCTAGTCACATGTCATTGCTACCTAAGTCAAATGGAAAGTTGGGGAACAACTTCAACCTACAATCTGTGTATGGTGTTACAATGTTTGTATAGTTCCTTTGTCACTGATATCCAGATTGAACTAGAGGCATGGAGCAGTCATCCTCATTATTATTCAATCTTGTTTCTTGAACCAGAGCAGACTGCATGAGATATATGTGAGCTTAAGACATTGACTCACAAGTGTATGGCTATACTTTTTTCAGTCTCTCTAATCAAGAGGCCTAGGATATCATACTCCTTATAGGAGGAACAAATTCCATATCTATCACTCACAGTCAATCCCCATGTGTCAAAGACACCCAATCGTCCCTGTTATAACAACCCATGTTTCAGGACTGTGTTTGATGATGTCAAAGCGTACCCAATGACATGTGATGAGTGCAGTGATTTCAAGTCTAAGAATGACAACCACCACCATCACTGTGAGAGTTGACTATGACTTCCATAAAGATGGCTTCCATGTGTCAGTCACATAGTGGTTCTGTCTGATACACTGTTCTCTAACATGTATCTATGTGCTTGGTTTGATATTACCATATCCTGATCAATGAGATTCAGTCATCTACCAACTCACACTCTGATCTTATGTGTGATTTTTGTCTATCAACCTTCCCCAATGACAAATGATCAGGGACATAATGAAAAAATGTATATGTACTCTTAACATTCGTATGATCGCATTTCTTCCAAGTCATGTACTTGAAGACATACGTCATTGAGTAATATCATTCTCTAGACACTTATAATGTAATTCATTATCTCATAACTGACTATACAAAATAATTTGGAAGCTTTCCTTTATTATTATCATCAAATCAGGTATCTATTGCCATATCCCAATCATCATATGAATGGCTCTCAGGGCATACATACCAACATAGACTTGGCATCGACTCCTAAACCCATAAATACACTTAGATCCAATATTTAATCAATAATGTGCATGAAATTTGAAGTTGTGCTTTTTGGATTGACTGCATCTTGCGGCTGTGTGGTGTACAAAGGTTAGGAATGACCTTTGAATGATTCCGATTACATAGTTCAATTCTGTGTGAATTTGATGGATTAAGCTGATGCTTAGTGTGCACCCAAGGAAGAAAATTTATTTAAATGTCCAAAAATCATTTATGTAAAGTCTAGATTTGTAATTTGATCTACTAGTGTTAAACAACTCATATGACTTGAAAGTTTCAATCATGGGTTCATCTAAAGATGTAGTTTAATTATTCCCTTAGTTTCTAGATTTGAAGACTAGAAACCATAACATGAATTTAAGAAAATTAAACTTCTATAAATGATAAAAATTATTGGGATGATCCATTCCTTGCCAAAATTGTCTGTAAAGCTTATAATAAAATGAAATTGGGTTTTGGCTCGCATTGTTCCCCATCATAATGAATAACTCAGAGAAGAAAATTAATCTAACAATCGATAAAGTGTATGAAAAATATGAATGTACATATTGAGAGTGAGGATGTGACAATCCTCCCCTTCCTAAAAAGAGTAGTACTTAAAACTTTAGGGATTGAAAAGCTCTATATGTTTCATAGTATCTCATCCCTTAGATCCGATGTTGCTTCCTCCTGGTTATGATTCCTTCATAATACTTTAACAAGATTAATATCTTTATTCTTCAATTGCTTGGTCTAATATTTTAGAATTCTCAAGGGTTATTCTTCATAAGATAAATCCTTCATGATCTCAATAGGCTCATGCACCAAACAATGGGAAATGTCCTTAATGTACAATCTCAACAAGGATGTATGGAAGACATTGTACATCTGCTCATAATCTAGTGGTAGTGCTAACCTATAAGCAATCTATCCCACCCTATCTAGGATCTCAAATATTCAAATAAAACAAGGACTTGGTTTACTCTTCATCGTAGGTACTACAATATATTTTATGGGTTTAACTTTGAGAAAAATATGATCACCCACCTTGAATTCTTTGTCGGACTTATGAGAATCAACATATTTCTTCTATTTCTCTTGACCAACCTTCATTTGTTTCTTAATATCATTAACTTGATCTGTATAGAATCATGGATCATCACTACCAACTGGACTTATTTCATTGACTTCACTCTATATCAAAGGAGACCTACATAGACTACTCTAGAGGTTCTTATGGAGCCATGCCTATATTGTTGTGATAGCTAGTATAATATGCAAACTTAGATAATATCCTACCTAATAAAGCATCCATGCATGTAATATATCCTCTTGAGTTCGAATAGTCTACTCAGATTGCCCATCAATCTGAGTGTGATTAACATTACTGAAGTGGAGACAAGTGCTTAACATCCTAAAATTTCTTCCATAACACTGAAGTGAATCTCAAATCCCTATCAAAAGCATTAGAAAGGGGGGCACCATGACTATGTACGATCTCCTAAATATAAAAATAAACCATATACAAAATGGTGTGCACTCTTCATTAGACGGTCAACCAAAACCCATGACACATCTATCCCTTTCTTGGTTTTAGGTAAACTACAAAAATATCCATGGGAATCTTCTCCCACTTCCATTTTTTAATATCAAGGGGCTAGAAAGACTTCTGGGTCTTTGGTATTCATCCTTCACCTATTTAAACACCAGACATTTTGAAATAGAAGTAGGTATATATTTCTTCATACCATCCCACCAGAACGTTCTCTTAATATCTTGATACATCTTCATCGAACCTGGATGAATAGTGTACTTAGTTCCATGTGCCTCAAACAATACCCTCTACCTCAACTTGTTGGAAGGTATCCACCCATCATACATTAATATCTTACCATCCTTCCTCTTTGATAGTCCAAAACAAAATCCCCATATTTTCTGTAATGTGTGTGGAAGAAAGAGGGGGTATCATGTTGATCATTGTGTACCACAGGAAGTCCACTCCAACCTAATCATGATGTATGTCAACTTTAACTCAACCGCAATAAGAAAGGGCCTCAACTTTTTAAAACATTCATCCTCTTACATTCCTCTACTAGAATTGTAGCACAAGTAACATTTCTCTTCTTCCTCAGAGCACCAACCACCACAATGGCCTTTCTAGGATGATAAGTGATAGAGATGTTATGGTCTTTGATGAAATCAATCCATCTATCCTTCCTTATATAGAGATCTTTTTGTGTCAACATATATTTGAGGCTCCTATGATCAGATAACACTTCATATATGGTGCCATATAGATAGTTCCTCTTTATATTTAATGCATAATCAATGGAATCCATCTCAAGGTCATGAGTCGGGTAGTCTCCCTCATGAACCTTGAGTTGTCTAGAAGCATATGAGATGACCCTATCATTTTGCATAAGCACATAGAAAACATCATGTTTGGAAGCATCACTAAAAATGACGAAACCATGATCATCAGAAGGAAGAACATGTATTGGATTACATGTCAACATTTCCTTTAGGTTTGATAACTACATTCCCAAGAATCACTCTAGACAAACTTATAATCTTTCCTAGTCAAGAATCAATCCAGGAAAACTTGCAATCTTTCCTAGTGAACTGAGTTAGTGGCTTTGCAATGATGGATAAGTCATGTACGAAGCACATATAGTAACCTATTGGATTGAGGAAACTATGAATATTTGAAGGAGTTGTAGGAGTGGACCAATTCTTGAGTGACTCCACCTTTTCTGGATCCACTACTTTATGCCTATGAGAGATGATGTGTCCTAGAAACATGACTACTCTAAGTTATAATTTACATTTGGATAGTTGTACAAATAACTAGTTCTTCATGAGAGTTTCAAGTGTAATGTGAATATGTTCTTCATGGACATGATCATTATTAGAATATGTAAGAAAATCATTGATGAATAAATGATGAACGAATCAAGAAACTGATCAAATATCCTATGCATGAGGTCTACAAAAATATCATGAGCATTTGTGAGGAAAAAGGGGATCATGAGGAACTCATATTGTCCATATCTGGTATAATACAACATCTTCTCAATGTATGAATGCTAGATCATAAAATAATGATAGCCACTTATTATATAAATCTTTGAGAACACCTTCACTATCTTGAGTTGATCAAATGGACCCTTGATCATAGATAAACGATATCTATTATCGATAGTTATCCGATTGCACATCATGTAATCAATGCATATGTGTAACAAACCACCTTTCTTCTTGACAAAAAGAATAGGAGCACTGCAAGGGATTGCACTCAGGATGATGAAACCCAAGTTCAAGAGCTCCTATAACTTCTTCTTCAGACCAACCAACTCCGCAGGGGCAATTATGTAGGGAAATTTTGAGATTGGAGTAGTGCCTATAAGAACTGTCTAGAAAACTCTAGATATCTATTAGGAGGAAGACCAAGAAAATATTCAGGAAAATAATTGGAAAATCCCTAACTATAGGAATATCATAAATGAGTTTTCCCTGTTAAGCTAAAACAAGTTTAGGAAATGATGCATGGACCTTCCATCTCATCTTTTCGACTGCATGGATAAAATCAAGAGACATTTCTTATCCCTTCTCTGACATTTGAGAACAAGGGGAACCTCCCACTACAAAAAACTGATGATTTAACTATAAATGTACTAACTATATATAATATATTTGTAGTGAAAAACTAGTTTTCCTTACAATTTATAAAAATATAACTAAAGAAAATGTAGTTATTTGTATTTACTGCAAAACAAACTACATATTTTTTATGTAAGGCCTACATATCTTAATTGAATACAATATGCTATTCTCAACTCTCTCCCCCTCTCTCTGTTTCCCCTCCAAAATCACCAAAACGTCCAAAATAAAAAATTTCCGCGCCCCCCATTTGAATAGTTTTGTGTGTGCGACACCCCTTACGCTTATTGTCCACCCATTCCCCACTCTCTCTCTCTCACTCTCACTCTCTTCTCCTCCCCCAATCTAGTGTCCTTCTCTCCCTCACACCCTCTTCTCTCCCCCATACCCCTGAACTCCTATTCTCTACTCGCACCCGGCCTCATTGACAACTGGAGAGGGGGCACTGGATGGGCGAAGCTTGCGATGAAGCAACAAAGTGGAGACGAGCTAGGTTCAAGAACAACTGCTCACGTATAGGGCTCTTGGTCCCCTAAATTCATATTCTTTTTCTATTTGTTCTTCTCTGACTTTCCTAATTTCTCCCATTTGTTGCAACGGGAAGGGCTTGTTGCTGCCATGCAATATATCTATCGAGTTGGTTCTGAATGCAGCAGTATCAAGGGAATCAACTACTAAAAAAATCCTAACTCCATGAACATCCAATCGTAATGCTTCTAGTTTATGGTTTAAATATGTATGAATAAAGCCTATTTTGTTTCAGATATTCTTAATCCTTATGGATATTCAAATGTTCATACAAGTATCTAGATTATTTGCATATTTATGAAGATCATCAATGGTTGTAACAATTGACACCTAAATGTTTTTATTCTTCATTGATTATCCCTGGTTCTCGTCGTTATCCCAATTTTTGGTCAATTTACTTTCCCCTCCCAGATGACAAACATATTCATTAAGGTCACTCTTGATCAGAATCCTATTTTCATTAAGTATTAGTTTTAAGTGTTCATGAGGACTCAACTAGAGTCCATGCTCAATATCCAGATTTCTTGTATTGGGAAATAGTTTTTTACTTACATGGATTCTTAAGGACGTATATCATGGTTCCTAATTTAAAATTCATTTGTACAAGAATTATAGTCACCCTATCATGGTGGGATTCATGGCTATGCTTATCAAGCCTTCACAACTCAGTTCGCACTTCACACAATCATTGTGTGTGGCATAACTGAAGAGCATTGATTTTAATATTTGGTTTTGCTGGTTTCTTTTACTGACAGTTCTGAAACCTATCTTTTTATTGGTTAAAATTATGACTCAACTTTCAAGTGACAATATGTGTGATTGATTGTTTTTCTAGAAAGTCTCAGGTGCTACACACATGACTACTTTCAGAGATAATGATATTGTTTGTGTACTTCTAGTAGCTGACTTGTAACAACATGGTTTTGCAATATATATGCATGCAACAATCTATGTTCAAGGAGGATCCACTCTAACTTATATATCATCTCATATAAATTTAACGTATTGATGCTAACATGGTTAGCGATATTTGCTATTTAATCAGGAATAATGAAGATGATGAAGAGCACATTACTTTACTTAAATTGAATATTCTTTGTGTTCTTATATTTTGAGGAGTACTTGTGTCCACGAATATCATATATGGATGAATAAAAGCCCTATGATTTTTGTAATATCAATTTATAGGTTCATGTGTGTTTCTTTTCTAACTATTGTAAGATATGATGGAACCTCATATGTCACAACTTTGTAGGTCTACATTCAATTGGGATATAGGTTTTTCTTTTTTAGAAACGAATAATTTGAGACATGTTAATTGTGTTTGTGATTCTTATGCCAAATAAGTAAGGATACTACATTAATGACAATTAAGCCTTAATATATGTATGATTATTGTGAAGTTAATATTTAATTTAGGATCCTATAGAAGTTGAATTGTAGGATGTATCTTAGAGAACAACTACAATGCAGACCCTGGTGATTGGTTTTGCTTATCAGTCTCTATTTGTAGGGTGACTCTAATCACAGAAGCAACAAGCCTTGTTTCCTTTGTAATTATCATATTTTTGAGATCTCTAACAAAAAATGCTTTGTTCTTTAGGTGGTTTTGAATTTTGAATCTGTCAGTCAATGCACTTGACCATATAAATCCATGAATGAGCTTGTTGATTATTTTTTCCCCAGCCATCAACATCACTATCTTACTCATTAGCTAGATCCTATTATTTTGTCATGTAGGATATATTATTTCCTGAGTTTGTCTAGGTATTCCTTAGCATTTATCTTTGAAAGACAATCTTCTTGACCTATTTAATGATATTATATGCTTGTAACTACATCACATATTACTTTCTCTACAGAATACACTTCGGACATCACATTCTTACCATTGTATCCTCATTGTTATTTATATGCATGTGATGTTTACCATTGTATCCTCATTGTTATTTTTATGCATGTAATGCTTATTACTCTACTTTTTGAAATAACTCTGGGCACATTTTTTTATTAATCCAAACAATATCTTAATGTCTTTTGTGGTTTTTGTCTAGAGTATGTCTGCTTCACTATTAGTTATCATACGATCAGGCTTATTCTTTCTTCTCAATAGAATTGAAATTGTTTCAGCCTTTTGATGATGTGGAAATCAACTATCATAGAAGTTGTCCTGGTGCTTCAAGGAAAAGTCAATGATGAGCATGAGGAAAAGTAAATATGAGACTTCTTGTTCATTCGAACATCATTGGTTGTCATCTCCATGCATCAGGTCTTCTTATTGCTTGCGGCTTGTTGCTCTCACAGATGAAGGATTACAAATAAGCACACTTGATGATAATTCACTAACCATAAATTCTTCAGAATATGTGGCCATGGAACTATCAATGAGATCGAAACAAGTTAAGGGTGTTAGGTATACATCATTGCCCTTAAATAAAATGTCTGGAGCTCTGTTTGATCTTCAGTATGATGCCAATGATAATCAACCACCTCTACTTTCTTCTTTAAAAGAGGTAGCACTAAAGTCATCAGCCAAGTTATCGAAGCATCAATAGCTTCTTCCTATTGATTGAGCCATTGACCTTCTCCTTAGTCCTTAGATAGTTGATTTCAACATTAATTCTTCTGAATTTGTGCCTCCTTCTGATACCAACTTTTTGGGAAGGTTTTTTATCCTCAGTGATGGTAATCCAATGTGTCTATCAAATTCTTGTGCTCTAAAGGTGGCTACATCCAATGGGAAACAATTCATTTGCCTACATTCTTGACTTAGGGTAAAAGTTGAGCAAGCACAATAATAAACCATTTGTTAATAATTGTTGAAGAGCCGACTAGCATGGCAATGTTTGAAGGCAAGCATTCCCACTTGTAACCATGGTGTTGATACCTCCTGAATATTCCTCAAAAAGGAGATTTTACAGAGATCTTTTCCTTAAAATCTCTTCCCATAGTATCTCTTTGTCGGTAGCAACATGATGACATATGTGGTTATATTTCTTTTAGAGGAGATTGATAGTAAAATGCCAAGTTTCTTTGGCATGGAAAAAGGTACTTCTTTACCTCAATTAACTAATATATACTAAACTTCCATATAATGTTTTAACCTTATTTCAATCCGGTATTTGTTCTTTTAATATTTTAGCAAATCTTTAGGTACGTGAAACACCACATATTGATATATATGTAGCGGGTTCATGGAATGTGTTATACTGAAATTTAGTCCATTTTAATCAAGAAAGAAATATACACATTGCAGAATGCTAAAGGTTGATATTTGTAATTTTTTTAACATGTCATATGTATGCTTATTAATTATTTTTTTTTATTTTTCTTTGTTTCTTACCCTTCTGCAAGGTGCCTTATGAAGCTATGGGCATTACTGACACACAATAACCACTTCATTCAATGTTGCATGCAACTTCCCTAGTCTGATGTCTTTCCATATATACATCCCCAAAAAAATCATGGTCGGGACTAATGACTAACGACTAACCAGCCCCACTTTTCCCTCAACCATTTAGTTGCAAATTATGTATATCCGTTCTGACATTTCTTATCGTACTTAAATTGGCATGGTCAGATATCTATATAAGAATAATGGAAGTGGATTTTCCACTACTCTTACTACCAACAAGTGTTTCAATATTTCTAGCCATATGCACACATCGGGATCTCATAACACAGTTCATTCTGGTCTAGAAGGGTAGGAATACAATACCCCTTTTAACTGTTAGACAATACTAGAAGAAATTTGAATAGGAACAATTACCACTGCTCTAGTAGATACTTCAAATTTATAAATTGTGAAAATCTTCTATAGTAAAAAAGTGGGGTGTTTTAAATTTGTATAGATAAGACTTCACGGCATGGAGTTAACCATAGACACATAATAAATCTAGCCATGTACCCATGGATCTCACCAAAAAGGTTTCTGACTCGTCAGGTTCAGACTAATTGATATCACATGTATAGGTTACTCCAATTTCCCTACCACTATTTCTTAGAAGGAATGGAGCACTTGAGTTTAACATTTAGCTTTTGTTGGATCAAGTAAAGACATAGATAGTCAACCTATTATAGAGTACAAACTGATATTTTTTATGACAACCTTGTTCTAGTCTCATTTCACAATGCTCTATTGTGAAATAGGCTTTTTCGTAACAACAGTACAAAAATGTTAGACAATCATGTTGATCTATTTCTTCTGTAAGGAATTTATTGTTTGTTTCTCAATCTTGACACTAACTGCATGCGGATGTGATGATGACAACAACTGGAACTAAGCTTTATGGTTTAAACACACATTATTGTACTCAAGGATGTAAATCGACCATCTGTTGACTTGATGTTAAAGTTCAATTCTTATAAACGAAATTCTTGACACTGAGGCATAAAACCGCCTTAAAGAAAAATGTATCTTGCCTTTTTCTGGGGAAGGTTGTGTCTAATTTATAATAGCTTTAAAGCATTTCATCATTGACCATATATCAACATATTACATGTCTAACATCTCTTGACAATAAAGTTGCAAGGATATCTGTAATATGCATTTGTATATTGTATAGCTGAACATATGCATGAGACCAACATCTTCGGTTTTTGTTCTTTTCTTGAAAAAAGAAACATATGCACTCTTGTCCACTAGTTTTAATTTGGTGCTACTAGGGTCTCTTGGAATCTTGGGACTATATGCAAGGTTTTTGATAATGATGAACCTTTGTCATTAATATTAGTATAATCATAGACAAAACATTCTAGATTTGAGTGTGCTTCTAACAAATATGAAGAAATGCCAATGTTTGTTTTATATGAGGTGTTGATTGTGAACCTACCAAGGCACTACCTAAAGATGACTTATGATACTTATGATAACTAAATAAGCTACGAAGAACATATTTTATGTAACTATTATATTAGATGTTATGGGATCAAAATTGTCTTAACATTTCCTTTCTCTCATGGTTTAGAATTCATCAGAGAAAATTAGGGAGCGATGTTAAGAAACTAAAATACTATTGCATTCTCTCATTTCTCATGCTACAACATTTATTTCTACAAAACATGTGTTTGGTAGGAGTGGGGGACTGAATACAGAGGTTTGACTATCATTAGTAAGACTTTTAAGATCTGAAGATTTAATTGCTAATCTAAAGAGTGCCCACTAAGAGTGTTCATGATTTATCTGAAAATTATGATCAACCAGTGGGTTTTTCCAAACCGTTTTTGATTTAACCTTTTTCCCCTTGCTTTCTTGATTGTTATTTCATTCATGGTCTTCATCATCTCACAATCCTTGTTCATTTTAATGATAGTGATGTTAACAAGGACATCATATCCATTTCTTCTACCATCTTTTGTTATGAACCTCAAGACATTAGTCATGAAGATATTATGTTGTAGTAAAAACAAGAAAGTTTAGATACATTTGGATAACTTAGATTTCCAGATTAGTTTCCATGTGCCTTCACTTCAAATGACTCAGTGTTACATTAGCTTGTTATAGGTAGAGTAGGTACTAAATTTACATTCAGAAATAGAGTCCACAACCAAGAATCTTCCTCAAGGTTCAGACATGGTGGGCAGATTTGGATGATAATCTCAGTCAATTCTTTGATGAACTATTCTCAAATAAAGTTCACATCTGACCCACATTTAATAGCCATTGAACAAACATGCAGACCATGTAATAACGATAGGTGGGACTTCGATCATTTCACAAAGATCTTTGAGATCAGATTTGTTCTCGCATTTTTCAATTCAATGGAAAAGTTTATTGAATGTCATTGGGATATCAGTATTTTGGATAGGAACTAGGTTTGAGCTGACAGCTTCCAGATCAACCATCCTCCATTTATAATAGTTTTGTACCATACTAATGATGAAAGTTTTTATCTGGTCCCAATTCTTCTGAATAAAATTAGGGATCTACTGTAACAGGGCCCAGAGATTTTTGTAGAGATATTTTTGTCAAAGTAGATCCTCATCTCAAATGGAATGATATCCATCTTGTCTTTCTGCATATCATTAGGCTGTATAAAACACCAAATGAAGCTCCTGCTCCTTCTTGCACACCGAGAAGGTTTATCCTTGGTGAAGAGGTTAGTAAATCATTTCCTTATGTGCACTTTAAGATCATTATCATGACCATTATGTACAATCCTAAAATACATTTTGGGGATTTGTTCAACAAATCCCTTGACAATTCCAAGAAAAATAATCATAAAGATGATGATCATGGTCGAGATTCATAAGGATAGAAACCATCATCTCCATACTTCATCTTTGGCTCTCTCTTTTCCAGACTTTCTGACAGGGTCTGTCTCCCCTTTTTCATGTATTGGGGATTGTAAAATGTTCAATCAACCTGGTTACTTTTCTATTCACAGGTGAATCTCAACACCCCCACCCGCCCCCTGGTGGTTATAATGTTTGGTTACCTTCTTTTGTTGTGAGCCTGCTTCTCCAATGCAAAGTTCAATTTGTTTTTCATTTTGTTCATGTGAACCAGATCATGGGATCACCTAGTGACCTATAGGTATAACCATTGTGTGTTGGTTCTCCTTTCATTACTCTTGAGGACATTTTTCTTTTTCTTACTCTTGGTTACTTCATTCAGTTCTCTCAGTTGGAGTGTTGGAGACGTTCTTCAGTGGTGGGTGTTTTTATTTAGTAATCTTCCATTTTCTCTTAATTTTCTAACTTTGAACTATCTTTCATGTTTTCTCACCAGTAATTCAATCTGCAATGTTCTACATGTGACTTCCTCATCCTCAACAATAAAGAGCCACGAACAAATGATTTTTGGAATGACTCATTGCATTAACTAATTACTTGTAGGATTATGGGAAAGGTTACATAAATTTGAAAAAATATAGAAGTTACTCTGAATGACTCATCAGAGAGATTCTATGGACTCGACCAAATTACATATAGCTCCCCACACAGTGTGTCATTCCTCCATTTTCTTGTAGAATGCCTTGATCTATTGACCCTGATTATTTCTCGCAATAGCACATGTAGATTGCACCTGCCCTTCTTTTATTCATGCATGTATAACACCAACTTTAAGCCTTCTACGTATAAATCAGTAAGAACTGGAGTTTTACCTATAGTATACCAACACAACTTGTTAAAAATAAGTACTTTTACTACTGTTTTGTGGGTTTGAAGACTGAATAGTACCCAACTCCACAAGGTATCTTGTGCATTGCATTAATTTAGTTGGCTCAGACTATACAATATTCACCAGTATGCTTTTGCATACATGTTGCTCCACATTCAGAAATTAAATTTGTGTATCTACTATGAGCCTTGATGGGCTCACACAAGATTCTTTATCTTGGAATTACTACTATATGATTGTACATAGTCTAAACCCCCTGTGAACGATTGGTAGGATGAAATATATATTATATACATGCATTGAATGCATTAGGTGCAAATGTCATTTCAATTAGAGAATTGAAAGATGGAGCAACAAATCATATCTCACAACGTGTATTGTTTAACTTAGTTTACATAGTTCTATGTGTAAAATTGGTACCCATATATTATATACCCCAGTCTTTCAACAATAAAACATGTTACCATACCCACAATTGACTTGAATAGGGGTAGATAGACTTGTATTGGGGAGTTTGGCTCTGGAAGTCAGGTTGAGTAAAGATGAAACCAGTTAATAGTTAGGTCTCATGGTAAATACATTGCTTAAGTGCATACTGTAGTCGGTATGTGCCTTGTAGCACTAAATGGTGACCAAGTTTCTTCTGTAGCCATAATTAGTATGTGACTTCCACTTCATAATTAATGGAAACTAGTTGACATTGTTGTAGTCTTTGGGTGTCTTGTGGTAAATTAAAAAAAGTTATACCACGTTAAACATAAAACATGTCATTCTATTTACAGACTCACAACCATGTGAAGCTATATGCTCAAACAAAATAGATTTGGTTAGATTAGTTCCATTACTGACTTTAATACTTAAAACTTATTAATTGCACTTGCAAGAACATAAAAATTTTAAGGTCTACTTATATAAGTTTATGTTCTCAAATGATATAAGTATGTATCCAGGTATAATTCGGCCATCATGTCATTTCATGTATTCAAGACACCACATTTTCTACCTATTGTTACAATGGGAATTTTCTCCCATAACTTTACAATATCTTGAAATTCGTATGGATGAACGTGGATGAAGGCTATAAGTATAATGGTATAGAGGTAAAACTATACAAATGTATTGTAAATACTACCATGTGACTTGACTACCCTGCTGCAGATTTGCAAAATTTGCATTCAATTCCACCTGGGCAGTCACAACCATCTGAGAAAAGGCTATTGGAATCCATATCAATAATTAAGTAGCATACATGTATGGTAGGTACTAGGTATAAAGATCCATTCACACTCATTTATAGATTACATCAAATTGCATAATATACTAGAAGGGAAACAATTGTTCTTTTCATTGTATACACAAGTTTTGGAACATGGCAAGAGGTTTACTTAGGAGAAAAAGTTGTCATTATTACAAACATTGTTAACACACAAATTAAAGATTACAATATGGCTTGATATACTTACTAGAGACAAATGGTAGGAAGTGACCTACAAAAAAGTTTCTTATTCCTGAATAAAGATACACATGTCTAATTATATTACATATACTACACTGTAAAGAATCTAGAAACTTTAGAATGGACAATAAGAACCTATCAACTATGCATGAATGGTTCTTAGAGCTCCATATCTCTACCAAGCTATGCTTATATAGACTATTTTAAGAAGGTCATGAAAAAAAATGCAAATATCTTTTGGGTAGTGTGGATTGGCATCTACATATGACAACCAATACATGTCTAAATTGGATCTTGCATAATGAGGATGGAACTGTGACACCTGAGGAGCCTGATTGTAGTAGACAGGCTGCATTTTTAGGAATTTGGATATTTGTAGCCATTATTAGGCATTTCCTTAACCCAAGATGGATAATGATGCACCGATTGATGGTTTGTAAGCCATGTATTGGTGATGTGCCTAATATCTTAGTAGATAAGATGTAGGGTAAGGGTTTGTTGAACTGTTAGATCCAAGGCTATAAACTAAGAAGGTTCTGAAAGCATAACATAGCATTCTTAAAAACTACATTAGTTGTCCATTTCTCCGTATCTCACATCCCTTCCTCTACACTACATGCAATCTACAGGAAATGCACCTGTTTCAGTATATCAAGGTTCAAAGTTCATGCTGGTTGCTTTAGTTTCATTACAATACATCCTCCATACTCCATAGAAAGCACTTCCAAACATGTTTGGGTGAAACGAAGCATGGAGGATCTGTTTACATACTTGGACATCTCTTGCATTTGTTTCATTTAAATCATGAGCCATTATCTGTATGGTTTTGGCATCTACAGTTGGGTGTTCAACCTCGTTAGTTGAACCATTTTTCTACAATTAGTTGGTGTTGTTATCTTCTAATTTTTTAATTTTCTGAAAACTAAGCACTTATACATAGTTGTTCTCTTTCTTCTGAATTCTCATTATGAAGACTGGCCACAAAGTTCTGTTCTACAACATTTTCTCATCTATGATTAGTAAACATCTTCATATTTTTGTTGATTTCTACGATTACTTTCCAAGTTGATCCCAGGTGGCGTGATGTTGTTTTGAAGATCAATCTGAGTGAATATCTAGCCCTTTTCCATGGGTGGGTTAATTTTGATTTTTTTTAAAGGTTTAGAAATCTGATGTTGTTGTGATTACATGAGCATGTGTGGCACTCTTGGGTTCTGTTTATGCATTTGTCTTTATGACAATGCTGATTTTTCTGTCCTACAATTTTGTAGTCTCCTATTTTCTATGATACAGTGACTGGACAGTGAAGCTACGAAAACATGTAAGTTCTAACTAGTAAGTGTTCATGAAGCCCATGAAATTTTCTTTAAATTTGTGATCATTCTTGTCATTGTGTTTCTTAGGTAAGAGTAATTAATTATGATACAAAAATGCAGACTAAAATTCCATATTCAAGTTTGACTTCAGATCTAATTTCCACAAGGACCATGATGATTACTTTAGGATAACTACCCAAGATCTAATCATCCTATAATTTCTTAGTACACTTCCACAATGTTACATCACCTTATTACGATATAGTTTTCCATCTACTTCAAATATTCTCTGCATAATACACCTTATACTTAATGGAATGTTCTTAAAAATATATTATGAATAGCTTTAAAAATAGAATTTTAAGTGATAATATCTCACACATAGTTCCTTACACATATAGTTTTTCTTGCTTGGATCAACTTCATGCCATGATTCTACATTTATATCCACCTTGCTATGAGTTAGAACCCCAGATATGACACAAAATAACTGTAGTTCTTCTCAGGATGATTTCCTAGATTATCAAACTCAACGACTAGCTATGTCCTGTTACCCCTTTTTTCTAATAACTTATTCATCATGGTGATACATCGTATTGTTGCACACTTATGATGTTGCACATGAAGCTGAACAAGATCCTTAGGGTGCAAATGCTCATGCCAAAATTGACAAAAAAGCACACATAAGTCATAACAAGATACAACTTGTAAATTTGATAAAACAAAACAACAAGATTGACATTGTAAAATGCACATCTATCTCTTGACTTTGCTTTTTCCTTTCTACTTGAAAATCTTTTCCTCTAAATTTTGGATCTGAAATGTTAGAGCTGAAACAATTCCATATTCAAGTTTTATGGGCAGCTTACCATCTTTCTTTAGTCTAATTATAATATTGACTATGTCCTATTTTAAATTTACTAATAGTTATTGTAGGGTTCAATTTGTTCATTGCCGATTTCAGATTTCAGATTTTCCCTTGTGTCCACATACTTCTAGTGGGGACTGGATTTTGAACTTTGTAAGGGTGAGACCACACTGTAGCAGCCTGAATGCCAGCATGATATATCTCTTCCTAAGAGAAAGGTTACTTTTATATATTTTAGTTCATCACATACTTCCTTAGAAGCTCATAAAAGATCATATTTTTTTTGTTGATGTACAACATCCATCTCTTGACTTTGCTTATTCATTTATGCAATTAAATATAGTGTTGTCAGGCCAAGGCTAGATTTCAAGTGGCGTTGTTTCAAAGGCGGGATGGCAGTGAGTGTAATCTTTTGTGGGATCAAGTTTTCACATGTGATGCATTCTTCTCTTTTCCTATTTCTTGAGCACATATGTATCCTTATGATTGTTGTAGGTATTTGACAATCTTGGAATGTTGTATACAATGTTGAATTATTTGGCCGCATTTTAGGTATCACACTAGTGGATTTCTTTGGATTTTTGGTTGCCATTTGGTACATTATGTTCTAAGATCTTACAAATGATTTCTATCACTTTTTTACCCACCTGATGGAAAAGGATATCAAGAACCTGCACACTCTGCAGGAGATGTACAATGAGTGGTCATTCTTTAGGGTCACAATCAACTTGGTTGAGATAGTGTTTGCAAAGGGAGACTATGGGATTGCAACTCTGTATGATAAGCTCTTTGTCTCCAAGCATCTTTGGTAATTTGAGGAACAATTTTGAGCTAATATGCTAAGACTAAGAACCTTCTTCTATAGGTAAAGTTGGCCTCTTATTTGTATTACTGGTGTAGCTGTGGCTGACTGCTTTCTTTTTTCATCTGTATTCCAAGATTTAACATGGTTTGTCATTCACTTCTCTTCTCTTGATTATACAAGCATGTCGATATTTATAGTAGTATTTTAAGAAGATTGTGATTACATGTGTAACCATCTCTTTGAACTCTATCAAACAGATGTCACCAGGTTATAGGATGGAATGCTTCACAACCAACATATCAAATCCAAGCACATCAATATGTCCTTTAGAAGATGAAGCCCAAGTTTTGTCCAATGCAACTATGATGGTTGGATTTTACCATCAAGATTGTCTTGTTTGTAATTTTAGATTCAAAGCATGCAAAAGAAAAATCAAGATAGAAGAAGATGCACATGATCATGTGGCATATAGAGTCTATAGTGGATAGAGGCAGTCATAAGAAGATATTGTATTTTTTCCATGCATATTGTAAAATAGGGGCCAAGTCAATGCCCTCCCCATGCGTACTCATTGTTCAAATATAAATAAAAGTATCATTGTTGACATTATAAGAACAACTTGATCTTGATCACTATTCATGTTTTTTTCTTTTTGAAAAACCCCTCTATATTGGCAAGTGACTAACTGGATACATAATGTTTCTCACTACATATGTATGTGTAGTACATAATGTCTTTAACTACACACTAGCTATAATTACAAGTGTATTAGGTGCTAATTTTTTCTATACATGAACTACATATACAAATTGTAACCAATGTCATCTCTCCCTACATATCATAGCTAGAAACTGAATTGTAGTCATATATTTAGCTACAATGGAAACTACATTTTTATGGGTTAGGACATTTTTTACCTACAATTAGGGTTACACATGAATTTTTAGCCAGAGGAATAACTAACTACAACTTTGAAAAATGTAGCCTAAACAATTATCTACACGGGTATTAGCTTCATATTCTAAATGTAAGGATAAATGTAGCCAAAGCTTTTAGCTACAAATTTTGGGGTTTTGGCTACAATTTTTTTTGTAGTTAAAGACCATATTTTTCTTAGTGTCCCTAGTGAAGGAAAATGTGACAAGCTTCTTTACTAATCAAGAAGCGCATGGTGATCATGAAGACAACTCATAATAAGGACTATATCAAAAAATATCATATTGAATACCATTAGATCGGTTGGTAAATCCATCCCTTTATAGACAAAGGAACACTAGATACCACCCTACCAAGACAATGCATGTTCCTACTAGTTCTAATGATAATCAAATCAAATGTCAATGCTCCATAGGAATCTAAGAATCTCAAAAAGTGCATCATCAGAATTTTTTAATATCTTTATACTTTGATCTTGAATAAAAGCAATACCTTCAATAACCTGATTTGTCTAGCCATCCTATACCTACAACATGAACATATGAACTTTCCTTTTCTTAAATAGCATCAACCAAGGTATGATTTTCATTGTAGCCACCTCATTGAAGGAACTTGGGACAATCCCTTTGATGTGTCCCACTTCACTGCAACAACAGTAGACTCCGTGTCCCATCTTTGATGGTCCTCCATGTCGCCTCTAACATTGAGGGTGCATGTTGACCATTGTGTTTGTGGTTGTTGTTATTCTGAGTAGGTTAACCTACTACTTCCTTCCTATTTGGTTCTGCTACCTATCATTATTGGCATACTTGTAGTGATAACATTTCTGGTGATGTTCACCATGGGAGTTATTCTTTGAAGACCTCACAAGATGGTTCTTGAGACCCATTCCAACATCAAGTGCCTCATTTACCACCATATTGCCTCATCTAGTAAGGGCATAGTTGATATCATCCTTCGTACCATATATGAACTGCTTGATGAGGCATATCTCAATAGGACAATGTTGTATTTCTACATGATATGCAAACACATGACATATTATTGTATGATGGACATGTCTCCACACTGAAGAAGACTGAGCCACTCATCTTCCTTCTTATTGATCGTAGCCTCAAAAAATGTAGTAGTCCCTAAAGGAAGCTACAAACTCAACCCATGTGAGGGGAACAACACCTGGGTCCATGGCATCATGAAAATTCTCCCACCAGTCACAAGCAACTCCTTGTAGTATGTGACACATTGAAACATGGGCATATTCTCTTTTTGGCCTTTTTCCTAAGATTTTACTTTCATTTCTATCCATTTTGGCTTTGATGTTTAATTTGTAGAAATAATAGTGGTTTCATGAACATTTGTTCATTATATTTGCCAAAAAATGGGTTTATGCACAAATACCTCAGTGAATGGTTTAATATGAATCTAATATGCAATTTGACCACTTATGTGACAAATTAATAAAATGAATTTGTTCTAGATCATTCCTTAGCCTTATGGAGCAAGGAAGATATAAAGGAATGAATAATAACCCCTTAAACAAGATAATGTGGTGTTGAATTATTTAATATGAGAAATTGTGTTAACGATGGATAATGGGCTAAAATTCATAAAAGGAAGACTAATTGGTTAAATATAACTTGAGATTCATTTTCCTTGAGTTTGGTTTGGCTTGGGGCCAAGTTTCACAATTTTGGGACAATAACAACTATATCTCTTTTATTTTGAAAAGAAAAGGTGAGTTTTCCTTAAAATATGAAATAAAATACTTAATGACTCCAAAAGTGGAAAATAATCTTGGATTCATGATCTACACATTAAAAATATCCTTTGGATGAATTTTCAAGTAATTTGAATATTTTTTAATATACATGTGAAGTTAGGAGAGAGAAAGTGTGTAGAACCATCAAAATATTAAATAAATGTACCAACAACTTCAACATGTAAAACTAATGAAAAATTCATATCCAAAACACTTAATGTGACTTGTGAGTGAAGTATCATCAAATTTGGAGAATCTTATAACCATTATTGATGTAAGAAAGAGAAAATAAGATTTGGTTTATTTAACAAATCAAAAGTTCTAAAAAGGAAATCTAATTGCATATTCAGATTCCTCATATCAATAGTAGGCTATGTGTCAATTTTCATTAATTTTGGGATTCATTTGCACCCTCAAAAGAGGATAGAGAAAAAGGAAAATAAATTAATGCATCACTTTAATCAGATTTTGATTTGCATAAGGTTTCCCTTATTTTCTATGTCATGCCGATTTTAGTGGGTGTGCATAAGTAGGACCATTGGATCCCCTATCCAATGGCTCATGTCCATCTTCTTCCTCACCACCGGATTGGGAAACAACCACAGTTGGCATGCAATTTTCAAATCGTGATTTCTCTTTACCTACTCATTCTTTTTGTAAGATTTTTCCTCCTACATTTTCCTTATGCGATTCTGTACAATTTGGTACCTTACTCGGGATATATAATTGAGTATTCAGATTTTACCCAATTCTTATGCATCAAGGATTTCGGCCGACCTCCCTACTTCTTGACTCACACACCCACACCGATAAATAAACCCACCTATACCTCCGTCTCCCTCCACTCGTTTTTCCTCTCGGTCCAATTGCTCTATTGATCGTGTGTTTGGATAACTAATAGCTTCAGTTACTTCTCTGATTGTGGTGACCACTACTCCTCCTCACCGCTATTGTTCCATTACACATAGTCATAAGTTCATCGACCCTTCTCCTTTCTTCCTCTATTCTTATTTTTTTTGAAAAATCAAGGTATGTGGATTCGCCCAATTCCCCCATGCCAAGCTGCTATTGCCATGGCACATTGAGCCAACAAAGGAGATGAGCTCCTTACGATTCCTTAAACTGCCCTCACTCGATTCTTCTTTGCTTTTTCTTGCTTAAGGGAATTTTAGTAATTCCACATCTTGATTTCTTTGGTTTGAGCAAGGTCAACCGGACCATTGACTGACTGACTTGGCCACCCATGATGGGGCCAAGTCATTGGGTCGGTTCTGCTCTCTCTCCCTCTCTTTCTCTCTTATTTGGATTAAACTAATTTTCTGATTGGTCAAAAATGTAAAATTCATATTATTTTCTCTGGTTGTCCAAAAAACAAAGTAAAATATGTTTTGGAATTGAAAAAAATGTGTTCTCTCAAATAAAAATGGTTTCATGCCTGATTTTCATGATTTTGTGAAGGTGAGTTTTGGAGAATAAATTTAATGTATAAAAACCAAAAAAATCACAACTTTAATCATCATAACTCCAAAATTGGCAAAATTATATGTTTTCTTCATTAGGAGAACCTAATAAGATCAATAGTGATGTTTTCAGAGTCTAAATCGAGTTTTGTTCAAAAAGTTCAAAACTAGGGTTTTATTTATATTAATGCATATGAAAAACCCTAATACATGATTTTGAGAATAGGAAATGTGGGCCTTGGACTCAACTAAAGTGGTGAAAGTGAGTAATTGGATTTCAAAAGGAGAGGTATATGCTTTCCTTACACCTAAGTTGGGAATAATTGCAAACCCTAACCTAGTTTTCCTAATGAGGCATTTATGAAACCCTAATTTTTCTTTTATTGATTCTTTTTCTATGATTGCTTCAAAACCAATTTTGTTATTTATTTCTTGGTTCTTGTACCCCACTACCATGTTTCTACTATTTGATGCTAATTCCACTATTCTTAGCATGTTGATTTTGTTAGA
The DNA here is from genome assembly GCA_963693085.1 of Alisma plantago-aquatica. Taxonomy (NCBI): domain Eukaryota; kingdom Viridiplantae; phylum Streptophyta; class Magnoliopsida; order Alismatales; family Alismataceae; genus Alisma; species Alisma plantago-aquatica. The sequence goes on from OY856410.1 coordinate 569,954,863, forward strand.
CTAATTAACTAGTATACTGGTACTTTTATACAACCGCCCATAGTTAGGGCATGCTTAAATTTGCCTAGGGGAATGTGTTATTCTCCCCAATATTAAATATTTGATACGTGACTAGAATGCGTTACGCTCTGTCACCTACTTGGTTGAGGTCTGTTAGGTGCCCCAACCCTACTTAGTTAAGGTAATCAATATTAATTGTGCATGTGAAACCTTTTACTATTTTTCTTGTTATGGAAAGCATCTATCTGATTAAGCCTCATTCTCTTGGCCTTCTCATCTTATGCTGAATATATATCCTTATGTTTCATTGTTTTTCTTATCTTTGATTCTTGTTCATATTGTTGACACATACCTTGTTTCTCTCTTTTAATGGGTGCCTTCCCAACCACCCAGGTAAAGCACAAGATGTTGAACAAAATCAAAGAAAACACAGCTTTTTTGGCATGGACCAATCTCATGAAGTTGTTGCTTGGAGAAAAAGTTGGTGTAGTTCAGATTTCCCTCTATATAGATCCTTATGTTGTATCTTTCATGTAAACCCTATGATGATGTACTCTTGCAAAATTGAATATAGTAATTATATTCCATTTCTATACTCTTTGGTCTTTTGTATATCATTATATAAAGATTTGAAAATTTTACACCTGTTCTAGCACACCTTTTGAGTATGTTTGGGATGTGTGTTTTATTCTTCAAATTTTTAGTGAAGGGGTGATTTCTCTCTTTTACTTATTATGTGTGTCCCAAACCTGACACTTTGGAGTCTTGAGAGTAGTCTAGGTCATGAAAGCAATGCTACATTTTACAAAGCCAAGTGTCATCCTTCCACCAAAGCATCTAGCTCTTCCTCACCGACAAATGTTTTTTGCTTCACCTTAAGGAAGTCCACCAAGTTAACCACATTTCTCCTCTATGGGTAATCTTAGTCTCACCCTTCCCATAGCATCAATCAAGTCCTTAACCAATACATTATACGTGAATGAGCGGGATTCCCATGTGGGGACCCTCGACATGCTCCTCTTTGTTGGTACAGAAGATTTCCTAAGCAGTGTCCACCAAGGCCTTGCTCTGGACAAACTTTAGGGTCCATCTAGAAGGGGAAAGAAAGGTATTAATAAGTATGTATCCGAAAATAGACAGGATCCTACTAGTGGCCATTATAGGTTATACATTGATACCGATTTTGTCACACCCTCCAATTTGAACTAATTACAACCATATATGAAGCATTATCACATGGTACATTATAACACATATATGCCATGATATTATAACTAAGAAAATCAATCAAATATAAGTAAATGGCCACAAGGACCTTATTACATGCTATAAACAAGGACCATAGCATCCAACATAAAAGAGTTCAACAAATGAAACTCAAACACAACATAACTAAAAAGAAAGAACATAGTGATATACATAATGGCACCCCACAACAAAGGATCCAGAATGAAAATGAACTACAACTCCTACCAATATAGATTACTACTGACCTGGATTCTTACCTATGTGAATCCACACATAGCTATGAATTTGACAAAACACAGTAAGTGGTTGAATTTTCGTAATAATAAAAACACTAAATGAATAATATACTTAAAACTAAAATACGAAACATGATTATGCTTAGTGTCATTGGGGATGCATTCTTAACTTCATTAACATACACCAATATCACACTCTATATGAACTTGGTTTGATCTCACTAAACACACATGGGGTTTGCAGTCATCATTGGACACAATGAGGTGTGCATGCAACTCACTAAACACACATAAAGTGTGCATGCATATGGTTAAATAAAAAAAATTGAGTGAAGGGGGCACATAAGGCACCACCTTCCTTATATGTTCATGTGATAGGGCCTCAGTTGTAATATGTTCTGATTATTCTTAATTGAACTTAAAATTGGGTTTACACCCACATTTGTTAACTAATCCTAATACCGAAGAGGTAACTTTTTTATTTGATCTTAAGTATTAAACATTTTGTAGAATTTTTTTTAACAATATATGCATAATAATAATACCTCTTACAACATGTACATATCACATGGAAATGTGCACATTAAATACATGAGCAATATATTCAAAAAAGCATGTGATGCAATATGATAAAACCCAATGCATGGGCCACTTAAAATAAGGGTGGATAGTATTTCAACAAGAGATATACTAATTCTCTAACACTTAATTAACAAGAAATTCAAAAAGAACCCTAATTATGACCTTATAAACCCTAATTATCCCTAATACTGAAATCTTGTGAGAACCCACTACATATATCATTTGATCCCATGTTCATTATATAAATCTAAAAAAAGATCAAATACCATATATGATTTGACCCTATATGAGAACTCATTTACTTTCAAAGATTTATTGAAGATTATCCTAAATCTAACCAATCAACATCCAAAGAATTAGAATATGATATTGAAATCTTATACCAAGAAAGAATAAATACCAATATGACCTTTATTCATATTCTTAACTAGTGACGTGACATGGAGTATCATAGCTATCATCTACTTAAAAACCATATGCAGATGATATTGGTATAATCTTGTGCATTCCAAGGATGTCATGGGAATCGTGTGACACATACATCAGTATGCGACGGCAAACCTGTAATAATGTGACCTCAATTCATCTCCTTCCCCTTACATTCTGCACACAGAAGTGCCATGTCCATGGCAAGCGAGGATCCAACTACTCCTAGTTGGAGCAGGGAAGCTTTTGCATTGTCTCCCGAGGCATAGTCTATAGGGAAATACGACAGTAGGTATGCACCAAAATAAAAAATTTACTGACATATTTTTCCATTAACCAGCAGATTGCATCAAAAACTATGCAATGGGAAGGATGGTTTCATGATGATATATATGATCCTGGAGAAAGTCCAGTGACAATCCTCATCGATGTAGATGTGCATTCTATTTTGGACGGTGGTTGTGTAGGTCCTGGATGCACTAGGACACGTCTCACTGCTCCTCCATGGACAACAGACTCAAACAATTGTTGTAACTGCTCCTATGATCTCACCACAGATTGCAAGTTGATGTTACCCTCCTAGAACCACCCAATGGACTCTTGCCTCCAGAATAGTCCACACAGACCAACTAGAACTCTTATCATCTAGCTAGAACAAAAATCAAGGATTTGTCCCTCCCATTGGTGTACTAGTCACCATCTACTCTCCCCCAACAATGATCCTCACTTGTTTCTCTCCCGTAGCTATCCCTCCCTAGTCAGGTAGGACTTGCTTGGTCTCTCTCGGTTACCACAACCAAAGAGGACAACAATTGTCAGAGAAACTAATTCTCAATTGTCTGTGTTGTGTTTAGAGAAGCCCTCAGTACCCCTCTATTTATAGTACATGCCAGGGTCAGGGTTCCCAGTCGGTATAGGAGTGGAAGGGACTGGAAGATCTCGAATGTTCACAACAATTCTAGAAACTTCACAACATGTAAAATCCCATAAGGTTGGATGGCATGCTAGATGGTCATTTAGCACAATCCATACGGTCATATGGCGCATTCCTATTTTATTCATATGTTGGCAATTCAATTCCAATTAGTGCATGTAACAACGTCAGCACCAATCCTATGCGCAATTGAATTGCACCCCTGAACCGGTCGTCTGGTTCATCTAGTACGGGTGTATCACACCAAGTGAGATGGTCGTCTGGCACCCTAGGTGAGGATGAATTTCAACCAATACATGATACAATCAATAAACAACTATCTCAACACTTGAACAGATCGTTTGGCAGTCTAATCTGCTGATCTGTTGTGTGAATCAAATACCTAAATACTTTAGTACTTAATTCAATTGTAATTCAAGATCTGAACTACTCTTCTAGGTGAGTTCCTATGTGTGTGACCCTATAGGTCCCATATCATGTTGGCAGTGAATGTCCATAAATAGTTTATGACATCATAAGCAATGAGTGGTGCCTAGTCACACATCAGGGCTACCCAAGTGAATTGAAACTTGGGGAACATCTTCAACCTACAATTTGTGTATGGTGTTACAATGTTTGTATAGTTCCATTGCCACTGATTCTACATTGAACTAGAGGCATAAAGCAATCATTCTCATTATTATTCAATCTTGTTTCTTGAACTAGAGAAGAATACATGAGATATATGTAAGTTCAATACCACATATTCATTTACATGTGTTTGGTCATACATTTATTAGTCTCTCTAATCAATAGGCCTTGTATATCATACTCATGTAGGAGGGTCAAATCCCATCTCTATCATTCACAATCAATCCCCATGTGTCAAAGTCACACAATCATCACCTTTATAATAACCCATGTTTCAAGAATGTGTTTGATGATGTCAAAGTGTACCCAACGACATGTGATTAGTGTTGTGATTTTAGGTCTAAGAACTAAAACCAGAACCATCACTATGAGAGCTAACATTAATTCCATAATGATGACTTCCATGTGTCAGTCTCACAATGGGTCTGTCTGATATATTGTTCTCTAACAAGTATGTGTGTGCTTAGTTTGATATTGCCATATCAAGGCTAATGAGACTCTATCATCAACCAATTCACACTTTTATCTTATGTGTTATTTTCGTCTATCTATCTTCCACAATAAAAACCTATCAAGGAAATAATGAGAATGTATATATGTACTCTTAACATATTTATGATCTCATTTCTTCCAAGTCATGTACTTGAAGACACACATCATTGAGTGATATCATTCTCTAGACATGTATTATGTTATTCATTATCTCATAACTGAATATACAAAATAAATTGGAAGCTTGCCTTTATTATTAATCAAATCATTTACATGTTATTCCATTCCAATCATCATATGATTGGTTGTCTGGGCATACAAAACAACATAGTCATTAGCTCCGGTCTAGTACTATGACACTAGAGAGTTGTTTCTCATAGATAGTAGTGACCCACCTCACCAATGGAGTAGAAGGGATAAAAGAGTAAACTTATACTAAGTAGGTGTAGCAAGGAAAACAAACATTAGGGGTGGTTCACGATGTCAAGTGGATGAAGACCAACTAGGCTCAATGACATGACATTGATGAAACTCAAAAGTCAATTGGAAGACCATGAAAAGCAAAAAATTGGGTGAATGATTACTAATGTGATTCTTCTCAAGGCCACACACCAGCCAACTAAAGGTGACTAGATGCAACCTCAAGGGGAAAACACACAGATCTCTTCAAATTTGTATATGGACCTAGTCCAACGCACAAGCTCAACTAATCTCACATACCCGCAAATGCACGAGGTTGTGCTGTAGTATATGCTAGTGCTAAGATTAGGGTCAATCCTCAGGGATAGAGGGGGGCACTAGAGCTAGGTTTGTGTGGGCTATGTTCCTAATGTGGATATTAGGGTTTGAGGGTTTAAAGTTGGGTTTGGTTTGGTTACTCTATGATTGCAAGCAAGAAAGAGAAAGAAAGAAACTAAGTTAACAAAATTCCTAGTTTACTCTAAACAAATTATAGCTATCAAACTAAGAAAGGCAATAAATTAAACTAGAGAAATCAGTTACACTACACTAGCAAGATAAGTAATTAACTAAGGTGCAATCTAAGGAATTAGACAAGCAAGAACCTAAATTATAACTAATTAGCCAAATTAACACAAGCAATCTCAAAGGAGACCTAACTACTTGACCAAGAACTAACTATCTAGAATTAGGAAATTAGCTAAGAATTAACAAAGGCAATTGACTACACTAGCATTAACAAGCTAAGAAGGCAAAGGTAGATTTTAAGAAATATGATGCATAGGTGGGCTGTTTGGTAATTATACTTGATATTAGTTGGGGGAAGGTCAACATAGCATGCAAATCTCACATTTCAATCTATATTACCAAACCAAACAACATGGCAAGTGCTATTAGAATATACCCTATACAACTAGTTGGAGAACTAGGGCTAGGTGTAATTCTAGTAGGACTTGGAAAGTCTAGGTTTCTAGGTTAAGTGGTATAAGGGAAATTGAGATCCAAGGGTGGGAATGGGAGCAGAGATGAGGGTGTTTGACCTCATGTTACTTTCCATCTAGCCTTTAAGAATCTTTAGGCAATTGCACTAATCACACTTACACTAGCTACTTAGATCTCACACTTACTTGTAGAAGAAGGGAGATGTATGTAGGAACAAAGGGGGCTGGCTAGGGATCCACTAATTGGACCTAGGGGCCATTCCTAAGCTGGTTACATACATTCCATTTCCCCCTAGAGCTAAGTGTCATCAAGCATCACAAAACAAACAATTTATGTTTAAACGAACAAACCACATGCAAGATAATGGGAAATGAGATAGAAGTAAGATGTAATCATCATAGAATGAAATTATGTTTAGTACAAGTTATTTTCCCCCAACATGGTATCAAAGTCACATTTTAACCCCAAACATCCCACCACTAGGGGCTTAGATAGATATGCTCAAAGAAAAGATAAAAGGAATGAGAAGAAGGGGATAAAACTCCATATAGCTCAAAGTAACTTCTTCTTCACCTCCTAGCTGCTATAGAATGACCTCCCTCCTCCAAGGTGAGTGAAGGGAATAGAAATGAAGGGGATTATGGTAGAAAACCTAGAAAACTAGGTTTCTATGTTGGAAATGAGGTGGAAATGGTGGATGGATGGCTTGAATTCAAGGAAGAAGGCAATGAATGCTCTATAGTAGGTGGAGGGGAGTAATGGCAGTGAACCTAGTGTTGTGGACACCACCCATGTATATATATATATATCTGTGTGTGTGTGTGTGTGTGTGTGTGGTGGAAGCACTATGGTAAATAGGGACATTGTTGGATAAACAGTGCAAAAAATGCTATGGTTTAGGTGGTAGCACGGCCATGATGGGTAAGGGTAGGAATGGTTGTGGTGGTGTTGAACAATCGTTCTAAGAAATGGAAAATGTCAGAGGAATTTTAGTGAAATGAAGGCTGGTAACACGACCATGCTAGGCAGCACAACTGTGGTGAGGGATAGGTAAAACGACCATGTTGGGTAGCACAACCGTGGTGAGGGAGGTGAAGTGCAGGTTGTTCTGGGTGCCATGCCCATTCTCTTCTTTGGCAACATGGTCGTGCTAGCTAGCACGGCCATTTTGGGGTCTTCACAAACATGACCATCCTAGGTAGCATGGACGTTTTGGTCAAGTTGATGTACCTTGCAATTTTGATGATTGATTCTATGATTTTGGTATTGTCCAACGTGACCGTTCCTTGGCACCACAGCTGTTTTAGGGTCTTCAGTGGAAAATTCTCTTTGAAACTTCATGATCAATGGACTTCTTTTGTTGATGTCGACCCTTGGCCATTAGGGGTAGGTTGAGGGAGCTTTGGGGTCTTCTTTGGACCCCTCCATTGGTGGAGGAACCCTAGAACTCCTTCCTTCTCTCTCATCCATCCAAAGCATTGTCCATGTACCTAAAAAGTATGCATAGAATGTTTGTGCATTTGACAATAATATGCATATTGGGGAATTTAACTTACATTCTACTATGTTTAGATGTGTTTGATATACAAAAAGACACAAAATGAATCCCTAAAATAGGGTTGCATCACCACTCCAAACCTAAAATATACTTTTCCTCATGTATGCTCCAAATCAATCTCTCTCTTCAGTGTTCTTTCAATAAACAAGAGTGACAAATGTTTTGAAAAAGATGATTATTGACTAAAACGTCTTAGAAGTGACTAAGTGCATGTGTCCCACCTCTCTCCTCTCCACTTTCACAAACCAATCATGAAAAGAGCACTATGCATACAAACTTCAAATATAGATATTAGAATATACAAGCTTTCCGTATGTCCTTCATGTCATTCTGGGTAAACCGTTTCATGTTGGCGTTAATCAATAATGACTAGGAGTATTGTTTCACTTTTATGCTTTCAATCTTATGCCTCAAACCACACCAAATGACCCTCATGGCTGTAGAAAGGATAAAGTGAGTTGGATTTGATGTTTTCTAGCTCAGTGGGCATGAAAAAAGGAGGAAGTGGTTGTGGTAAGAGATTGGAGTGTTTTTGTACACTCATATTTTCCTTATTTAGATGCTCTTAAACAGGAGCATATTTTTTTTCTTTTCTTCTTTTCTTTTCTTTTCTTTTCTTTTGCCCTTGGTGTAGGTAGAGCTTATGATGGATAAAGTGAAGTGGGGAGATGTAGATATGGCCAACCCAATCTTTTGGAGGTGGTCAAGGCTAAATATGTGCACTAAGGCATCCTTCCATGAGGCAGAGAGGTATACAGATGGTGAAAGAAGAGTCAGGACAAAGGGGGTCATTAGTGTAGTCCTCAACATAAGATCTCCTACATGAAAGCTAATCCAACACTTCATCAAATGATATCTCACCACATGAGTGAACAAAATGAGATTCACATTTGTATCCTGCAATTCCATAGGTTTTAAGCATTCATAGCTTGCTCGAATCACAATTCAACTAAGACATTTACAAACTTGAAAGAGGTGATGCACATGTAAAAAGTCAAAAATTAAGACCATACAACAATAGACTCCAAAAATGTGCCATGCATTTGTCAAAGATCAACATTTTTAGTTCAAAAAGTGGAGATTAAGTTACAACATGCTTTTTGAAAAGAACATTCAAGTTTGGGCAAAATTGTCCAAAATGGTGCCAATTTGCATTCAATCACATCTAAAGCTACATTTAGGGAAATTAAAATGTAAAGCAAAAAATCCTAGTTAAAACACACAAAAATACCAAAATCTACATGGAAATGCAATGCATGACATGGCATAGCAAAAAGAGCGAATGTTTTAAAAAATTATGCAAAAATGCATGAATTGAACGAAATGTATGCACGCAAAAGGAAATCTATACTAAAAAGAGTAATGTCAAACAAATAGAGATTAGGTGAGACAGACATCAACAAAATAAGCTATTAAATCAACAAGATTAAATCAACACGATTAGTTCATTCTACTTTAGTAAGTCCTATTAAATCACAATCCATTGCTTTGGCAATTGTGGTGGCTATTCCTCTAATGATGAATGGATTTTTTCTTTTAAAGGGAATTGTCTTTAGATGGTCAATCACCTTACTTCCTAAGTTGACAAAGCCTTTACTTGGAACTGTAGCCATCACAAAAAGATCCAACTATGAAATATCCTTGAATGTCATAGTGGCCAAAAATAGTGTTTGCTAAGACCTTCTTCAAATATATCATGAAAGGATTGTACACCTTGTCGGTTTTAGATTTTCCTACAACGAACATGTCATGTCCTGTGATAGATTTCCACATTTTTGAATAATCTACTTTCCCATTCTTGTCGAGTCATCCCTCATAAAATTTCTTTGCTATATCTGGATTGGGGGTGAAGATCCCATAGAGTTGGGAAGCTCTAAGTACATGTGTGGAATCCAGTAGCCTAAATGTTATTGCATCCTCACCTCTATGTTGCACCTTTTCCAGTGAACTGAAGAATTCATGGGTCAATTCAATAATAGGTTTCTTCAACCTCATGCAAAATCTTGTACAACCTAGAAAGTTTCAAAGGACCTTTGAACGCGTATTCGATCCCTAGTGCCTATATGCTTGTCATACATGCATACCTAGTGGGAATCACCCTCCTTGTCAAGCATTCGGGGTAGAGAGATTTGGTAAAAATTCTTCTTGAAGTGACCCTCCCATATGTGCTCCCTCAGGTTGCTTCCCAACCCACCTCATCTTGTCCTCCTTTAGCTTGGACAAGAAGTCCACTGGCCTGTATTCAATCTCCTCACTCTCGGTGTCATCTACCTCCTCCTCCGCATACGTGTGTGACCCCAAACTTGTATCCAAGTTCAAGGGCACTGTTACGACCCCACCTCCCGATAACCCCCAATTAAGGGAGACCAAGAGGTTGAGCCGCACCCATTAATCCCGGATCAAAGGTTCGACATATAACCATAAACAATTATTAAATTCTAACAGACTATACTGAAAATGGTAATAAAATTTTTCTTTACATACCTTTTGAAAACTTGGATCTCTATTCTTCTATCCACACCGATACTAATCTATCTAATCCTCCTTTGCACTTTAATTCTCATTTAGTATCACATGTTCCACTTTACTGTTTGTTCTTTTCATTGTACCTAAAATGCCGACAAACAAAACGTCGGTCAGCCGTAGCTGGTATGTGGGGGAAACATTAAGCATGCAACTATGATAACAATGTAATCATTCAATTAATCATTTAACAACCAAGATTACGTTTTAAATATAATTCCGCGATCCAAGAGTACCCTATCCTCTGTGTTGTCCCCGTTAAACCCCTCATGATCCACCTATAAGTGAACCCGTTTCTTGGGTTGAGTCACATGGCACTACTCGTAAGTAGACCACTCCTTAACTCGGGATTTGCTAAAGAGTCTCTAACTCACGGTAACCTACTGCAGGTATCTACTGCAATTGAATCATTGCCAGTAATGATAATATCATCGACGTATAACAGTAAGAACATGATGACAGAATTACAGTGATAAATGAATAAAGATGGATCAGCTCCACTAGCAACAAATCCCAACTCATTCAGAAACAAACTGATCTTGTTATACCAGGCTCGGGGAGCCTGTTTCAGACCATATAACACTTTATTCAGCTTGCAAACATACTGTTGACGGTCATGAGTATGTAGACCTGGCGGCTGTTCCATATAAACATCAGTATCAAGAGTACCATTTAAAAAGGCATTACAAACATCAATTTGCTTAATATTCCATTTTCTGGAGCTAGCAACAGTCAGAACAGCTTTGATGGTTGGAGATTTTACAACAGGACTGAACGTTTCTAAGTAATCCACTCCTTCTTCCTGAGTGAATCCTCGAGCTACTAACCTGGCTTTAAGCCGGTCAAGTGAACCATCAGGCATGAGCTTTGTTTTAAACACCCATTTGCAGCTGACGACATTTGTATGAACAGGTCGTCGTACTAAAGTCCAAGTGTTATTATGAGAAAGGGCTTTCAGCTCGTCCAACATTGCTTGTTTCCATTCAGGATTAGTCAAAGCTTGTTTGACATTCTTGGGCGTATAGGGGACACCACTAATACTTAAAGCATACTTAGAATTTGCTTTAAGCAATTGAGCTTTGGAGCGAGTTATCATAGGATGATTGTTTAATAGAGAACTTGGACACACAGGTGGTTCAGATCGTTCAACAACAGCACTATCATCAATAACATGCTTGTTAGAGTTATTATTCGAGACAGAAACTTCACAAATAGACTTTGTATCAGAAGAGGGAACATCACAAACAGAATCGGCAGCAGCACTGCCACCAACTGCAGATTGCATATTTGAGTCACAACGGTTGGCAGCATTAGAAGGAACACCTGGAAGAGTCACATCCAAATTTGCAGACGAAACATCATGTGACAGAACATTGATAGAAGTATTACACCCCATGTTGAGTGCAGCCTGTTCATTATTCTTGTTAGTAGCAGGAGTTGTTGAAGTAAGCGTTGGACAGCCTTGAACAAATTCTTGAAATGTTATAACAGTGCCGCTTGAATGATCTCTAAACGCATGTTCTTTAAAGGGAAAGACACTTTCAGCAAAAACCACATGTTTTGATAAGAACACACGATTTGTAGAAATGTGCAAACATTTATAACCCTTGTATTGCTCACTGTAGCCAATAAACACGCATGGCAAAGACCTTGGTTCAAGCTTGTTCTTTGCTATATCTCGTAGGTAAGGATAACAAAGAGAACCAAAAACTCTTAGACAATCATAGACAGGAGTTTTGTTATATAAAACTTCAATTGGACATTTAAAATTCAACACAGAAGAGGGTAATCGATTGATAAGAAAATTTGCAGTAGTGAAAGCCTCAACCCAGAAATTCTTTGGAACACCAGATTCAAACATTAAAGCCAGACCAAGTTCAACAAGATGTCGATGCTTTCGTTCAATAGCTCCATTCTGAGCATGATCATGAGGACAAGATATATGATGAAGAATACCTTGGTCATCCATGAACTGCTTCATTTTTAAGTTCACAAACTCGCCACCTCCATCAGATTGAATCACCTTAATAGTAGTATCAAATTGATTCTTTATCATGGTATTAAATGAAACAAACGCAGCAAAGAAATCATCCTTGTTCTTTAGAGGTAAAATCCAGCAGTATCGACTATAATCATCCATTATTAAAGCATAATACTGAAAACCATGACGAGAAACAGTAGGTGCCTTGCCCCAAAGGTCACAATGAATTACAGAAAATGGTCATGATGACCTTATATGTTTGGAAATGACAGGTAGCTTTCTACTTTTGCTAATTTCACAACTATTACAAATTCCTTTAAAACTATCTGTACTGCAGATTTGTTTATTCTGGATCAGAATTTGCAGAATCTTTGAGTAGGGATGCCCCAGTCGTTTGTGCCATGTCACAACATCCGTCCTTGTGAATCTATTTGAGAAGAAAGCTTGAGGTCCTCCTTCCTCCAACAGGTACAGACCATTTCTACACCTTCCTTGGGCCAGAGTTAGGTGGTTTCTCACATCCTTTATGTAAAAAGCATCATGAGTGAAGATAAAATAACAGGGGTAGGTGTTAGTAAGTTTAGAAACAGATAACAAGTTACGCTTAATACTGGGAACAAGAAGGACTTTCTGCAAAGGTATTTTGGTGTTATTAGAAATGTATCCATGTCCAATATGAGATATTGATGCATAGTTTCCATTTCCCATCATTATCAGATCAGATCCGTTGTAAGGTGTTATATTATTAAATTTACCTTCATTCTTTGCCACATGATCAGTAGCTCCAGAATCCACGTGCCATTCAGTGAAATCATTATCATTCACTCTCAGTGCAGCCAAAGCAGTAGTATTTTCAGCAAGAGCACGTGGTACCTCAGTATGTTGATAATTTGTATCAAACCTGTACCAACATTTGTAGGCTTCATGACCTGGTCTGTGACAGATTTGACAAAATACCATCCTTCTGTCTGTGTAGCTATTTCCAGAATCAGTATTAGCTTGCTTTGCAGCTTGAGGAAAACCTCTTCCTTGAGAACTATAATTAAAGTTACTGTTGGATGGACCACTTCCTAAAATACCAGTATTATAGTTGGTAGAGTAGAAGTTAGTTTGACTTCTTCCTCTTCCCCTGCCATATGATCTTCCTCTGCCATTATTGTAGCTATTATTCTGTGGTACATTGTTATTCTGACTTGGCCTTCGAGTACTAGAATTGTTTTCTTTGTCAGCATAAAAGACAGTAGGAGACAGAGTGTTGCCTTTCCTCGTTCTTCTTCTTTCATAATCTTGAAGTAAAGATAGGATTTCAGTATAGGCAGGTATTGGAGGCTTTAACATGGATACTACAAAACTTTCATACTCAGACCCATCCAACCCATTCAGCAGAGTGAAAACTTTCTCCTTCTCAGTCACATTATGTCCAATGGCATTTAATTGATCACAAATGCTTTTGAAACTCCTCAAGTACTCAGTTATAGTAGATGATCCCTTTTGAAAGGTACGAAGTTGTGATACTAACTCAAATTCTCTAGATTGAGATGACTCAGCAAATTTTTTGTTCAGAGTTTTCCATACATCAGCAGCTGTCTTGCAACCAATCGTTTCACCCATAACCTCTTCAGACAAAGATCCACAGATCCACCCTTTAACAAGACGATCAGTTCTTGTCCACGCACGGTATTTTGGATTTATGTCCGGCTCTCCATCTTCAGCAATGACCATAGCAGGTTGCTTTTCAGTGCCATCTAGAAATCCCTCCAGGTAGCAGCTTTCAGCTAAGGTTCTAATCTGGGATTCCCACAGTAAAAAATTGTGTTGATTGAGTTTAATCGACACAAAATTTGATACGTTCAGACCTAAGGGATATGGATATTCAATATCCATAACTGCTTTCCCTTTGCTTATTACAGATTCACTAGAGAATTCCATACTGACTTTACTAAGAAGAGCAAGACAGATCGAGACCAGGATAAGAAAACTGGTTTGTCAAACCTGAAGTACTGAGGTACCAGGAGCACAGATGAGCAAACTCAAGACAGTTAAGCAGTAGATCAGACGATTCACCAGGAGAAAGATCAGAAAACTGGATCGAGGAATGTAAAGGAAGCCCCGACAGTAGATGATGTAGATGAGATGTCGACAGGATCAAACGCCTGGCAACTGGTAAGAGAAGAAGCAGAGACGAAGCCGGTGCGCTCTGGCTCTGACGGGAAGATCTGTAGATGAAGAAAAAAGGCTGGATCTCTCGTACAGACTGACGGAGATCACTAGGCGATGAATCAACTGAAGACCAGTAGATCCGTCAATTAGTCGGAGAGAATCAGAGATCAGAAGGAAGCCGAGACAGCAGGTTGAAGAAGAGATGACTACAAGGATGAACGCTTGCCGCCCGATCCTTGATGTTGCCGTCGTCGCTGGACACCTAATCCAATTCGAGCTGATCCAGGCGAACTCGAGAACCAGGATGATGAGAAAGAGAGAACAGAAGTAGATCGGAGCACATATCAGAACACCAGTGGACAGAATCCTCGTAATTTGCCATGTAGAAGAGATGAAGACAAGAATGAACGCCTGTCGCCCGAGCCTTGCTGTTGCCGTTGTCGCTGGACGCCTAATCCGATTCAAGCTGATCCAGACGAACTCGAGAACTAGGGTGATGTAGAAGAGAGGACAGAAGCAGATCGGAGCATAGGTTGGAACAACAGTGGACAGAATCCTCGTACATTGCCTTTCTTCTTCCCCAAGTTAGGGTTTCTCTCCTTCTCTCCGAGATCGTCGAGCAGTGTCACTCGAGAGCTCTGATACCATCTTAGAAACGAAGAAGAGAGAGGCGGGAGTATGCAAATGAAGTCCCACACTATCATTTGCCTTTGGCTTTGCCAATATATACAGCAGTACAGATTTGAGATTTAGAGTCCGATTACAGTCCGATTACAACCACAGACCCGTTTTACATAAAATGTGACACACATAGTCATATATGACTAGTGTTTACTACTGTATCCTATATGCCTGAATAACCTATACCTTACTCTAGGATCACCCCTTTTTAGCCTTTTCGAAGTAACAGAGGTGGACCCGGATGTAGCCAGTTATATATGCACATTTATGGTGATAATCATAGTCACTTTATAGTGGCATGAAATAAATAAACATCCAACAGTTTAGTTGCATTCAATGCGATTAAACATCTGAGAATACATCGGGAAACTATAGCGGTTATTCATAATCGTAACCACATACCTGATCCATAGTAACTTGATGTCCATGCATTTAACTTTCAACACAATTAACAAGCAATCAACAATATCCTGAAAATAATGCATAACATCCAAGTGTCATTGTTTTATTCAAAACATCCACAAGATCAACTTGGATTCCACCTTATAATTTCTAGTCCAACCTTAGGGTTTTATTAGGTTTTTAGCCTTCATTATGCATTTATCACTTTTAATGCGCTTTTAGTTCACAAACCCTAATTTCTGCATCATAGGCACAATTGAATGTCAAATAAGTCTAATATGTTTCTTTTACACTAAAACTATTATCTTTATCCTTTTAGGTCATATCCAAAACATTAAGGCTAATTATCATCTTCGGTTTCTTTCAAATTGACAAATCATATTTCATTATAGTTCAACTCACATATATGAACCTTATTTATTACTATTTCCACTTTTACACACTAGGGAACACTAATTATCCAAATAATTCACATTAAAGATCCTTGATACTCAATTTATCTTCGAATCATCATATTTCTATTTTATTCATCGATTTGTACAATTAAAACCATTAGAATTCATATCAACATAAATTAGGGTTTCTAATCCCATTAAGGCATATTCATGTACATAGAACCCTAAGTTAAACCAACTATATCAAAATATCATCTTTTTCAAATCCTATTTTCACTTTTATTAACAACAAGTTAATATCAGCTTGAATTATCCATCTATTATCAAATCTAAGGGTTTTTCCTTAGTTAAATCATTAAAGAGGATAACTTTATGTATTTTTCCAATTTCAAGCATATAAATTCTAAATTAAACTAATCATGAGAAAAGTTCTTCCTTTTTTAACTCAATGTTCCTTTTTACATTTAACAGGTTAATATCAACTCTACTGATCCATTAAACCCTATTAATCACTTTAATCATATCAAAGTAGGGTTTCTTTAATCATCATTATGTTAAAGTTGATAAATTACAATAATTTTCAAATTGCAAGAGGAATTGGCTTATAAACATAATTTAGTTAGATTCCTCACGTCTTTTTGATCAACTTTCATATAAAACTTGTTCTAATCGGAGCTACGGTTATTTATCTATGAATTTTGCATAAACAACTTACTTTTGGACCAATCAGATTGCGCCACGTAGGCCTTCCCATGCATCAAACTCGGTTGCTGGAAAAACATAACGAAAGGTCTGTTATGCCCTCCCTTAAGTCGATTGCCACTGCATCTCGCGGAGGGTATTTTCATCAAAAACCCGCCTGAGCTTCTTCTACCTCGCAGCAACCCTAGGCCGCCGCCTGCAGCGACGTGGGGAGCTCTTCTCCTCTAATCCCGGTCTCCAGAGCGTCGGCGATGGTCCTCCAGCGTCTGCCTCCCTCTGCCATGCTTCTGCGCATCCGATGGAGCCTCCTACACTCAGCCACGGTGGCTGGCCTTCGCTGGCCGAGCCTGCCATCTGCAGCCGGCCTGACAGACCGTGCTGCAGATTACTTTGTGGCGGTTGCTGCCTGGGAAAGGTGGAAAACCACCCTCGACCCAAGAAGAAACTTCGTAACTCCACCAAGCTCACACCGTAGCCTCTAAAGTCCTTGAAACCACCATGTGCTCACTCGGTTGGGGTTCGCATGGAAGAAGAGAGAGAAGGGGTTAGGGGAACGTGGGATTCTCTCTCCCTTAGAACTAGGGCTCTACCCCTTATATAGGGGTGAGAAATGAAGCTCTAGCTATGCTTATACTCGACTCAAAGAGTCCCAATCAAAAGGAATCACATTCCTTTTAGGAGAAGTATCCTTCTCACTCCTCATTATCCTTTTGTTATGCTCTATTATTTGAGTATGTAGGAAATTAGAAATTTCTCTTTCTTATCCTCTTTATTCCTGCTCTTCAAACCTTAGGCACGAAATCCTATTTTTCTTTAATAGAAAATACCTTCTTTTTAGCAATACCACACAATATATTAATTATATACTCACATAATTTTCATATTTTCTGTTATGGGTATTTTCTCTTTCTTCCTTTATTCATTGGGCTCCTTGGACCCCAAAGAATTCTAATAATTCGAAATTCTATTTATTGGATACCTATTATCCTTCTAGATGCATCTTTATGCTTTATTTCCCATTATCATGTGTATTTCTTATTAAAATATCTCTTTTTGAGAATTTCTCTTTATTTCTATTTTATTTTCCTCATGGGTATTCCTTTTATCATTAGAAATCATTGGAACACGAAATTCCTCAAAGGATCTCCTAATTACACCTTTTCCCACTTATTTCTAACATTTTAACATTATTTCCAATCTCTTTCTTAATAAAGAAATACTTAATTAATCTTTTTCTTTTCTCATTGCTTTATTTATGCAACTTGTACTCCTTGGAGCCCAAGGAACCCAATAGGCACCAAATCCTCTTTGGATTTGCCTTCTAGAGGTTTCCACATATTTCTTTTATCAAATATTCAATTATTCAATTACTAATTGAATTTTCTTTGTTATTTCATTGTTATTGGGCCCAATAGCCAATAAAGCCCACAACACAAATATCAAGGCTATTTGTAAACAAAATCCATGTACTCAAAACAAAATATACCATTCTTTGTTCAATTATCTTTGATATGAGAAATTTCATTTCTCACCAATTGAACCCAAAATTTGGGGTTATAACATCCTTCCCCTCTTATAGGAATTTTGTCCTCAAAATTCAAACAAGCAAACAAACAATTCAGGATAAGACTTTTCCATGTCCATCATTGGCCCCTATGTGGATTTTCCCTACCCATGGCACTTCCAAAGAACCTTTATCATGACTTATTCTTTTCTCTGAGTTCTTTCACTCTGGCGTCTATAAACTGCACAGGTGAATCAGGTCATTTCAGCCTCCCTTGGGGCTCACTAGGTTCATTGCTCTGCACATGGTCGGGTACCTCACATAGCGCTCTAAATTGGACACATGGAAAAACATCTCCCTTTACTCTATCCTGAGGGGTAGGGTCAAACCTAACCTTCTCCACCCATCCATCTCTAATGGACTCATGTATCGGGTACTCAGCTCTCTTAGTTATAACTTAGAGGGGTCGGATTTTCATGTCACATTTTCTCCCACAGTGTACTGCATGTCAGTCTACTTTGCATCTGCTCACGACTCTTATCACTTCTAGGCTCCTTTATGCCCTTGCACAATCAAAGTGACTTCATCTACACGCACTAGGGTCCCTTTTTCTAACCATCATGTGGTCCTTTTCACCAACATCACCTTACTGAAGTGGTGACCGACACAACCTCCCTAACAGAGCTTCTTATAAAACCTAATACTGGCTATGGTGGTCATTATCACATCTTTCATAGGATATGAACTGTCTCTAGATATCACCCTGAACGAGCACACATGCCCTCATCAGACCCTTTAGTCTGGATTATACTAACCATAGTTAGGGGTGATAAACTATACTAACATAAAGTTCTCAATGTACCTACTTCCACCTTTTGGAAGGGAACCTTTAGTTCAAACTCAAGAACCTTTGATCTCACTTCATGGTGTAGTTGAACCATCTTTCTCATGGGTAGTTCAACTAGATCTGTCCCTTAACATAACTCTTTCTTTCTCATGTCATTTAGGTAAGGCAACTTACCATAACCCATATTGCATCTCGACCTTCCTTGATCCCGGGAAGACTTATGACAACATCCATAGTGTTGAGCTCTCATTCCCTCTCATGGATTCTTTTGTCCTTCATATCGATACACTGGGTTACTGGGGTTCGTCCTTTACCTCCTGGCTTACATGGCCATAAACCACATGCAACCTCATCTTAAACATCTAACGTGTTATTGCCACTTTCCCATGGTGTATCATGATTTCCGATATGTCATGATTCTTTCAAGATCGATTCCCTTGAAACCCTAAACCACTCTTGTCAGGGTTTCATCACCTTCTTTTCCAAAGAAGTGCACTTGAGGTTCTACCACCATCCTTTCATTGCATTGAGAACTAGACTGGCTAACCAAACAACCTCTTATCCTTTCAACGTATCTTGTTACATCTGAGTGTTATCCAAACACCTCTCCTTTTCAAACTTAGGGTTAGACAAACAACCTCTTCTAACTTCTAGTCAAACAAGTCTTAACCAGAGCATACACTACCACCTCTCATCCTTAGGTATTAGGTAACATTGAAGACATACACTTCCATGTATTTCACTTATCATATTATCTCCAACTCTATGTCTATATCCATTAAGAACACTCTCTAATTTCATCATCATGGTAACCAAACTCAAACTGGTATAACTTGTAAGCTCCACATCCTCATAAGGTGACTACCTCATTCCTCTTAGTGCTAGTAAGCCATCCATGTATCATTCACTTTTCTAGGATAGGTTATCTTCTCTATCCCCATCTCTCGTGGCAACGCTCCAACCTACGTCATCTCTTATCCTTGGTGTATGACATGCATAATGTCCTACCTCTCACCCCCATAACAAGAGGAAATAAGCATTTGGCTGTAGTCCAAATACAGAGTTCTTCCTATTCTAAGAGTAGAGATGGTACATCCCACCTTGCCTGTACACCTTTAAATCTAAGTTGCAACGTGCCACATATGTCTCTTCATCATAAACATCATGATATCAAACTAGTCTTGAACCTACTAAGGTTTATATCCTTGGTCATCTCCTCTAGGTCTATAGGGTACTGACTCTTTTAGGGTCATCCCTCTTCCCTCATGCATCAAGAGAGTGCCCTACTCATCTGCCCTTTGGGTCCCATGAGTTCATGAAGGTGATCAATCTCCTAACCCATGGCCCTCCCGACCCTATGGTCATGTGCAATTGGGGAATTAGGCAACTCCTACTTTCATCGGTCTTATCCCTACCTGAGCCTAGGATAGACTTAGGATTCTCCATTACATAACATGTTCACTTAGAACCTTACCCAAGTCTTCATCATCCCTCTTTCTGCATTCATGGGCTAACTCTCATCCGTTCATAGGCATCATTGCAACCTGCCTACCTTGATCAAGCCCCATACCGGTTACTGAAAAACACTAGAGGGAGTATCCTCCCTTCCTATCCTGCCAGCGACCTTCTTCTTTCCACGAGTAGAGGATGATGCCATTGCGTTGCTTGAAGGTGGAGAAGAAGCAAGGAAGTCTTGGGGATGAAGATACTAAAGGTTTGCTCAAAGTATGATCAAGGATTTCTCAAGTGTAACAAGTGTGTTTGAGTGTCCTATGGCTTGTCCTATTTATAGGAATGGCCTAAGGATGCTTAAGGACATTCTAGACAACTTGTAGGGGTTTCTAAGTGCTTAACTAGCCGTTAGGTACAAGTTTGTTGCTTTAGCAATGACTAATTAATTTACTCTGCAGTTGCTGTCAGAGTTTATCTCGGTCGAGGAATGGTCGACCGAGACACCTACTCGGTCGAACTCTTGTCGACCGACAGGCTCTCTGAATCAAGTGTTTTGCAACATTTATCTCCAACTACCAACTACCTTGTCAGTTGTGTCTAACGGCTACTTTGGATCTTTCTCGGTCGAGAAGATTGTCGACCGAGAGTGTCTCGGTCGAGGAGTTGGTCGACCGAGATTGATCCTGTTTCAATGTTTCAATTTAGGCACTAATTATATGTATGAGTGTACATATGTGATCCTATTTGAAGGGGATGACTTATCTAAATGTGGTGTTTAGATAGGGAAGATCTAACGCTTGATTTACATGAAATCTAAGTACTTGTACATTATATATTTGTACAAGTTTTTACAAAGCGATTACATTTCATGAAAATATAAATATGTAAGCATATGGATTTCCCTAGTACTTTGTCATCCACCTTGTTCCTGCACACTCAAGTAGCTCGTTAGATCAATAAGAATGAAATGTTTGTCATTATCAAAACAAATGGATTTATAGATGTCCATTTAGTCAACAATCTCCCCCTTTTTGAAGATGACAAACATTTCCAAAATATAATAAAGGAACTATAAAACAAATGAGTTTCATACCTGAAGATTGCCTTTTGTAGCCATTCTTGTTTTGCAAGTGAGTGCTTGGCCTTTTTCATTATGAAACTTATTTATATTATATTCTTTTCTCCCCCTTTGTCATTTCAAAAAGATATCCAAGTTGAATATTTGATATTACTTCTCCCCCTTAATTTTATACTATGCTCCCCCTTAGATAGATATCCCAAGGTATGAATGCTTTGCAATAGATGTCAATTTAGCCATAACTTTAAATTTTAGGTATTTGCAAAGATTTGCATCCTTTTTTATTTATTTTTATTTATTACTCCCCTTATTTTGTATGCTCTACAATAGTCTTATAATCCATATTCAAATGATGCCAAAAAGATATCCATTATAGGAAACCAATTTCATGGAAAGATAGCCAAACCATGTAGAGATAACCCTTTTATTACAATTATGCAAAGATTCCATTACAACTAATACAACTCCATATCTTACTGGAAAGACTTAAGAATT
The DNA here is from genome assembly GCA_963693085.1 of Alisma plantago-aquatica. Lineage (NCBI taxonomy): Eukaryota > Viridiplantae > Streptophyta > Magnoliopsida > Alismatales > Alismataceae > Alisma > Alisma plantago-aquatica. Next base: position 569,976,590 of record OY856410.1, read on the forward strand.
ACATCAATATCAGGGTCTTTCCCAAGAAAAGGCTCAGCTCCATAATATTTTACCAAAGTTTGCCACTCAAGAGCACCTGTCTTGGTTAATGCATATGCTTCCAAGAAGGTAGGAACACGATCAAATCGGAAGTGAGCAGCAATATCTTGTAGTTGCATTGATGAAAACTGAGTGTGCGTGAGATCAGTAGATGGTGGAGGTGGATTTTGATAGTAGTTGTAAGAGGGATTATATGGATTGAGCATGCCAGGATTTAATGAATAAGGATATTCGTCTGGTTGGCTTGGAGAAAGGGTTTGCATTTTTTGGTTTAAATAAGTCATGGCATGATGGTTATAATCTAGTTGTTTACTAAGATGATATTGGTATCAGAGCAGGCTTCAAGGAACCCTAACCAGGTCTTGAATAATGAAAGGTAATGGTGATTACAATCGCAACAAAAGGTGCAGCTTGGACAAATCTACAACATGTTGCAATTGGTGCTTAGGAACAAGCCACACAACAGCTGCCCATGGAGATCAAAGAAGGAAGATGAACACAAGGATTGTCTTCTTGCTACAACTAGTGAAGAAGAAGAAGAGGTAAGTCTTTTTGATTTATCTAAAGAAGAACTAGTTGCTAGTCTTGAAGAGACACATAATAAATATGTTGAGTGCAAGAAGAAATTAAAGAAATCTAATAAAGCAAATGATGAATTACATGCTAAGCTTCTTGCTATTACATCCGAAAATGAAGATCTTAAAAAGATCATTGAAGATAATGATATTGAGATAAAGTCTATAGAGGCAAATTGCAAACTACTTTCATTAGAAAAGATTAATTTGCAAACTCAAGTGAATGATCTTCAAAAACAACCCATCTTATGCAACCGTCTAGATTATGATTCTATTGTCAAAGAAAGAAATTCGTTGTCATCTAACCTAGATCAAGCAAAACTAGATATCAAGAAGAGAATGGATGAGATTGCCAAGTTACAACAAAAAGTTAGTAGTTTAAATAATAATGGCATTCTTGATCAAATCTTAGATAATCCCTACCATCAAATTGGGAGAAGAGGACTAGGTTACAAGCCCAAGGGGAAATCCTATCAACAACCTAGTTGGAGAAAGACACAAGCTCATCAATCCATATATGTACCTAAAGGAACATCTTCACCCAAGAACAACTCAGAACACAACCATAGAAAAAGATATGAGGTTGACTCGATATGTTGTCATTATTGTTTGCGCTTTGGTCACTATTCCTTTTCATGTCCTTACAAGAGAAAGGATGTCGAGTTAGTTTGGGTTCCAAAACCTCCAAACTAAATGACCAGAATTAAGTTGAGATATGACCAAGGACCTTAGTTGCATATTTCTATGTCTATCTCAACTCAACAGAATGGGATAACAAAATTCAATTCAAATTCCTAAACATCTAGCTTGCTTAATCGTGTTTTACTTGGATACAGTAAACTATTCAGAAATCTTGTCGGTCGAGAAACTGTCAACCGAGAGGACCTTCGGTCGAGAAGTTGTCGACCGAGCAGGTCACTGATTTCCAGTCTGATGTAAAATTGCTAAATTCCTTTTAAATTGATCAAAATCGCTATCTACTTAATGATTAATGACTGTATATAATTCGGAAATCATCCCTGAAAATTTACATGAGATTAATTTGGTTTATTCTCTAAATGATTTAAGTTAAAACTGAAATTATGCTTAGTTTAATAAAAGGAAATTTCTATTTTATCATTATTCACATGATTTTTTTTTATTTTCTGGTCTATCCATATAGAAATCATGTGATTACAATCATGGAATTATCATTATATGCCTTATTGCTTTATCATTACATTGTTCAGCTCATAAAGATAATGATGTGTTAGCACGAATAAATAATGATAATTGTATGCATGGATCCTTGATGCTACATAGGCAAGAAAAATGATTCAACAATGATATATCTCTTAAGAATGCTTGCAACATATAAGGTAAAAATTTCTCAATTGGCATTTTTAACCGCGCTTTCATTTTTAAGAAGATGTTTTCATATTGAGTATCACTTAACATGCTTCAAAATTGATACTTCACATATGAGTGCTTAAATTGAAAATCTGCAATTTTTTCCTCTTGGTTGAAATCAAATTCGATCAAGGGGCGCTAAGGTCGTAGTCAAAGTTGACCTAAAATAAGTTTGACACAATACTTATTTGAATATCATTTTTATATAAAAATTGTGATTAAAAAGAACATTTATTTTATGATCACAAAATTGTCTCAATATTAATAAATCTCAATATTACTCCCTTAGAAAATATATATATATATGCTCTACAAATTTAGTCTATCATTTGCATTAAAAATCAGCTTTAAAAATTCGTACCCAGTAAGTCCGTCGGTCGACGAATTCTTCGACCGAAAATATCTCAGTCAGTCTACCTCTTTCGACCGACAGAGCCCAGACAGAATTAATATAGGACACACTTCCGGTCGACAATTGTTTGACCGAGACAGTGTCGTTCGACAATTGTTTGACCTAGAATCAACCGCTGGGATATGTCCGTTGAAATCCGACCGTTACCGATTGGGCGGCCGACCGTTACAAGTCGACCGTTGGACGGCCGAGTGGCGCGTCTGGAATATGACCGTTGCGGACGCTCGGTTGACAAATTGTCGACCGACCCGGTCACTGGATTGCTATAAAAAGGGACCAAAAATGGGTCATTTCTTCACACTCTCATATTCTTGCTTCCATAGGTTCTCTCTAGTGCATTCTTGTGCAAACCTTTAGTATCTTCATCCCCAAGACTTCCTTGCTTCTTCTCCACCTTCAAGCAACACAATGGCATCATCCTCTGCTCGTGGAAAGAAGAAGGTCGCTGGCAGGAAAGGAAGGGAGGCTACTACACCATTGACGATCATCAACGACATTGCCTTCGTCGATAGAGATGCTGGTGATCGCTATCTACGGCTCTCCTCCAAAGCTCCTCTCCCACGAAGACCAGTTGAAGTTCTGGACTTCCTCAACATCGTCGACTTGGAGGATCTTTTTGAGGTGCAAAAGTTGAAAGAATTCATCAACCCTTCCTTCCCTTCCTATTCCACCAAGGTAGTGAATGAATTCTATGCTAACCTCATCTCCCATTCTGAAAATGAAATCAACTTCTTCTATTCTATGGTCAATGGACATAGCTTTCGATTTACTGAAGAGGATATTCTTGACATGCTAAATATTGACCTAGATGAATATCAAGACACCCTTGACCTTACCACTGGAAACCCACTTAATCAATTTTCCCAAGGTGACCATACCGTTAGTCTTAGTGACATCAAAAGAACCATTTTTCAATCCAATACAACCTGTCACGAAGATAGGGGCACATACTATGCTATCAATCTCAAACCTGTAGCTAGGATTGTAAACCTTATTGTTTCAAAAAACATACATCCTAGAGCAAATAAGTCTGAAGTTCCTATTTTTCGTATGTGTCTAATCTATGCCATTATCCAACGTATTCCCACAAATTTTATCCGCATCATTCTTAAAAACATGCTTGAGTTTTCTGGCAATCCTCCATATGCTGATCTTGTATGCCAAATTACTCAACATTTTCTTAAGACACAAATTGAGGATATGGGATATACATGGGAGCGTAGACCACAAAAAATAAGTAAGAATACTGTAGAAAAAATGGGAATTGATTTCGGTCATAAGAGGGCTAGGGTGGAAGGAGAGACATCTAGTCAAGACATACCACCACCTCCTCCTCCTACTAACCCATCCTATGATCCCATTCAAAACACCCTTACCTACATTGCGGGCTCCCAATATCATCTTAGTAAACAACTAGATTATAACCATCATGCCATGACTTATTTAAATGTGGTGTTTAGCTAGGGAAGATCTAACGCTTGATTTACATGAAATCTAAGTACTTGTACATTATATATTTGTACAAGTTTTTACAAAGCGATTACATTTCATGAAAATATAAATATGTAAGCATATGGATTTCCCTAGTACTTTGTCATCCACCTTGTTCCTGCACACTCAAGTAGCTCGTTAGATCAATAAGAATGAAATGTTTGTCATTATCAAAACAAAGGGATTTATAGATGTCCATTTAGTCAACAGTTACCTCCATGGTAACACATCCATATGCAATTAGAGATGGATATCTATGGGTCTATAAGTTCATTTTCATACTATGTACTTTTCACTTAGCTTCTCAAGATCCTATGAGACCTCTTTAGGTTACCTTGAACCACCAAAACTGACATACACCCTTCCAAAGGGGTCCCTCTCCCAAAATGGAAGGAAAATTATCTCTAAGGTCACAAAAGCTCTTAGGTCTAGGGTTTACATCCATACGAGCCTACTTAACCCTAGCAAGCCATTAAGGAGTGAGAAGATCACTTACTGTACCATGCTAGGTCATACTTGTCCTCTTTCCTCGACGTTGGATCAAGATCATACCTTTCTTTAACATCAACCTAGCTGTGAGGGGTTCATCAAACATACCTTAAACTTAAAGGGCTCCCCTTTTCCTCTATACATGAGGAGTACCATGCTCGTTTCTATAGGAACTCAATTCTCATCATGAGCATAAGGTATACCACTTCCCCTCTTAGTCCTAAGAACCCTAGGTTTAAATGTAGGTGTCCAACTGCATGCTCTATCTCTTAACTAGAACCAAGCACGCAAAAGGCATGACATGCACTTCTTGTCATCCTTCAACTCGAGCAACACTTAGGGTTGGGTCCTCCTTAAAGACAACCATCAAGGTACAAGGCCTCATAACCTGCTACAAAACCTTTCTAAGTCTAAGGAACTCTTTTTCCTACCTCAGAAGGTAAACACCTATATTGTAGGCACATAGGTACCAGAAGCTTCATCTTTTCTCAAAGGTTTGGTCCCTCTAAGGGCAACCAAAGTATCATCAACTTCCAGGGATCGATCATGAAGCAACCACTATCATCCATTGTTCACGGTTTTAGGCTTCCAACCTTCTTGTTGGGTTTCTGCTCTCTCTCTAGAGGTAACCCTACAACCAACCTCACCATTAGAGGTCCTTTCTTCATGAAGGATCAACCTCAAAAGCATGCTCTACATGGGTGAAGCCTAGGTTCGAACTTATGTTTGCTCAAGATCATCCATAACCCTTTACGCTCCATCATAATTCCTTATCCAGGGTTTCATCCTACTGTCAGCACTATGACGTGCCCTAGGTGCCAGCTATACTCTACTTGCACAATCCCATAGGGTTTCTATGGTCCTTCACTAACATCATCATCCAAATAGCTATCATGTACTCTAACATGCACGACCCTTCCCAGGGTTGGGGTTGCCAAAGGTGCTAGGTCACCCGTGGATCCTATGGCATCCCAAAGGCATGTCCTTTCAAACACCTGGTCCAACTCATCTCTCTCTAACCTTCACTTAGGGTTAGGGTTAGCATCATCCTCAGAGGATGTGCCAGGTCTCTACTTGCAATGGAGATCTCTATCTCCAAGACTAACTTATCCTCCTGACAAGAAGGTCTAGCCTCAGGTCTCTTCTGAGGACATAACATCTTATGTCATACGACCTAAGCATGTATCTATTATTTATTTTGCGCTTAATCTATTAAGCTTATGTCCATGACATCTTATTTACATGTCTTTCATTAATTTAGTGGAGGATTCCTTAAACCTTATCAACCTTACCCGTACCTCAAGAGGGTGAGGAGAAGAGAGAAACCTTAATCCTTTAGGTCCTTATCAGAATTTTGTGATGAGAAGGGATGAATAAGATGAGAAGTCCTAAATGTATCTTATTTCGATTCATACCCTAAGACATTGGCCAGGCGGTCACACGGGTCCGGGAGTCCTCGTATTCCGACTAGCGGTGAGGAGGAAAATCTTGCCAGCCCCCGGTCGTGATCCCTTTCTAGACACCTCCGTCTTTCGGATACTCCTCTAATAACTCCCTTGGGTTCTATGGAGTTTGTAAAATTTAATAATTATTAATGGTTAAATGAGGAACCTACGCTCTGATACCAAATGTTACGACCCCACCTCCCGATAACCCCCAATTAAGGGAGACCAAGAGGTTGAGCCGCACCCATTAATCCCGGATCAAAGGTTCGACATATAACCATAAACAATTATTAAATTCTAACAGACTATACTGAAAATGGTAATAAAAATTTTCTTTACATACCTTTTGAAAACTTGGATCTCTATTCTTCTATCCACACCGATACTAATCTATCTAATCCTCCTTTGCACTTTAATTCTCATTTAGTATCACATGTGCCACTTTACTGTTTGTTCTTTTCATTGTACCTAAAACGCCGACAAACAAAACGTCGGTCAGCCGTAGCTGGTATGTGGGGGAAACATTAAGCATGCAACTATGATAACAATGTAATCATTCAATTAATCATTTAACAACCAAGATTACGTTTTAAATATAACTCCGCGATCCATGAGTACCCTATCCTCTGTGTTGTCCCCGTTAAACCCCTCATGATCCACCTATAAGTGAACCAGTTTCTAGGGTTGAGTCACATGGCACTACTCGTAAGTAGACCACTCCTTAACTCGGGATTTGCTAAAGAGTCTCTAACTCACGGTAACCTAGACCTTACTCTAGGATTACCCCTTTTTAGCCTTTTCAAAGTAACAGAGGTGGACCCGGATCTAGCCACTTATATATGCACATTTATGGTGATAATCATAGTCACTTTATAGTGGCATGAAATAAATAAACATCCAACAATTTAGTTGCATTCAATGCGATTAAACATCCGAGAATACATCGGGAAACTATAGAGGTTATTCATAATCGTAACCACATACCTGATCCATAGTAACTTGATGTCCATGCATTTAACATTCAACACAATTAACAAGCAATCAACAATATCCTAAAAATAATGCATAACATCCAAGTGTCATTGTTTTATTCAAAAGATCTACAAGATCAACTTGGATTCCACCTTATAATTTCTAGTCCAACCTTAGGGTTTTATTAGGTTTTTAGCCTTCATTATGCATTTATCACTTTTAATGCTCTTTTGGTTCACAAACCCTAATTTCTGCATCATAGGCACAATTGAATGTCAAATAAGTCTAATATGTTTCTTTTACACTAAAACTATTATCTTTATCCTTTTAGGTCATATCCAAAACATTAAGGCTAATTATCATCTTCGGTTTCTTTCAAATTGACAAATCATATTTCATTATAGTTCAACTCACATATATGAACCTTATTTATTACTATTTCCACTTTTACACACTAGGGAACACTAATTATCCAAATAATTCACATTAAAGATCTTTGATACTCAATTTATCTTCGAATCATCATATTTCTATTTTATTCATCGATTTGTACAATTAAAACCATTAGAATTCATATCAACATAAATTAGGGTTTCTAATCCCATTAAGGCATATTCATGTACATAGAACCCTAAGTTAAACCAACTATATCAAAATATCATCTTTTTCAAATCCTATTTTCACTTTTATTACACTACAAAAAAATGGGCCATTATTCACGGGAGAGTCCTGTCACAAACCCCTCTCTACAGGCCCTCAGAAATAGGGACGGTTGAGGGTCTGGCCCTCACAAATGGTCTGTGAAGAGAACTCACGTGACAAATACCAGTGGCCCTCACGAATACAATTGTGAGGGACTATTTAACCTTCATAAATACATTTTTGAGGGACTATTTAGCCTTCATAAATACATTTTGGAGGGACTATTTAGCCTTCATAAATACATTTTTGAGGGACTATTTAGCCTTCATGAATACATTTTTGAGGGACTATTTAGCCTTCATGAATACATTTTTGAGGGACTTGATGGTCCTGGAGAATATATTTTTGAGGGGCTATGTGGTAGTCATGAATGCAATTTTGATGGTCAATCTGGACCTTCATGAATATATTTATGAGGGACTACTGTAAATGATTTGGTTATTGATTATTGAATAATTTATTAAATGTTAATTAATTGTTACTATAGTGAATATCAAATTTTAAATGAAAACTTTGTATACATAACCTCAAGCAATATTTTTATACTAATTCACATGACATCATAAGAAGATTCAACACCAAAATGACACATAAAAATGTTAAATCACCTCAAACCAATTTTTGATATTGAAGCAAAATATTATCCATACATTGCGTGCTCAACGTTGATATAAATAAAGAGTACATATGGTTTTAAAATTTGAGATTGATGACAATCAACATATCATGCTAGAAACTCTTAAGATCTATAATGTCTCCATATACCTTCAAATGGTGTTGTGTTCTTCATCAATGCCACACCTCATACGGTTAGGTACTTGAATATTCTTCTCCTAAAAAAGACAAATCATTATATTAATAGAATTTAAAGTTAATACATAAATCATAGTACAACAAACAAATTACCCTTATATTTCGGTTTTGGTCTACTCCAAGGTGAATTGTCCGTTGAAATCCATCATTAAAAGTAATTCTACCCTATCAATATAAATACAAAAAGGAATCATAAGAAACATATAATTAGAAAAAGTAGATAGGTATACATGCAAGTTATATGAAACCATCCTCAATATAAGCAAGCCAATAGCTGGATGTGGAAGAACATCCTCAATATAAGAGATAGATATCTCTATAATGTCCAATTCCACATTGGAAAGGGGACTGATGTGAAGTGTGGAGTGTGGAAGCTCCCTGAGATCAGAGGAATTGAGCAGATTCAAAAAATCTGCAGCAGCGTTGAGCTGGGAAGTGGAGATGATATCTGCATGCTCGGGAAACTAAAAACTATCTCTCTAAAAGATGCTTGGGAGGTCTGCAGGTCTAAACATGAGGTCTTGCCTTGGACCAAGTGGTTGTGGAAGAGTCGAGCACCTAAAAGAGAAATACTTTGCTGCTGGAACAGAAATGAAGTACACCTGCTAAAGAATAGAAATGAAGCTCTTCTTTCTACTCTTATCATTTATCACATATGGCCACAAACCAATTCAGACCCATATTACAACACAGAATAATAAGAATAACAAATATATGTTTTTGAACAATTCCCAACAATTTGGAGCAGCTTGCACAGCCAAAAGTTAAAAACAAAGTAGATAGAGTTAGCCCATACAGAGAGTGGCCATTCCCAAGGTTATTAATATCAATAGCCCCTTAAGAAAATGACTCAAAAGAAGGGGACAAGAAGGGGACAAGGGCATCTAGAGCAGAAATAGTAGGCAATAACAGTATTCATCATCACAATTACTGCCATCTTTAATTTGAATTGATAACTATAGGAGAATCAGGGACAACAGAATTAACATGAAGAAAATGAAACAACAGTAAGAGGAAGACAAGTATGAATTGGTGAGAGAAAATGGGATAAAAAGAGCATGCAAATGGTAGAAGTTCTGTAGGAAGAAGTCAGAATAAGACAAACCAAGGGCAGTAAAAGGAGATTGAAAGAGGAAGAATCAACAAAACAAAATAAAAAATAGCAGTAGCAGGTGCTAAATTAGAAAATATAGAGGAAGGAATAGGTCAGTGAAAATAAATGGAAACATGCAAACAACAGTGGCTAAGAGAGGAGATTTAGGAGGAAGAAATCAGAAAATGAAAATTAGATATGTAAATAGTAGTAGTAGATTTCGTAGCAGGATGTATAGGAAAAATTTGAAAAAGAAAATATGCACATGCTTGCATAGTAGTAGGAGGGAATATATGATGAATAACTCAGAAAAAACATAGCAGTAGGACGCAGGAATAAGATGCAGGAGAATGGATAAAAAAAGAAAACAGAAAGAAGCAAGAACAATAAAAATATGAAAAAGTAGAAAAAACTTAACAAACAGCGCTATGAGGACATACCAATTTGGCCCAAATCAATCCTCATTTCCCCAAATCAGACCTGATTTTCCTCAGACCAGACTTAATTTGCCAAAATTTGACCTGATTTACTCTAAATCAGACCTATATCAACCATGCAATGACTGAAGGTGATCTAATTTGACCAAATCTAGACTCGATTCATGCTAGTTTAGCCTTTAAATTGCATAATTTGGGCCTAAAACGCCTTAAACGCCCACTTCATGTAGATAAGCTGAAATGAATTACTTACAGGATTTAAACGCTGATTTCTTGGTGTGAAAGACACCGATGAAGATGTGGTTGGTGTGTTCTGCATTTGAGGATAACTTTATCGATTATTACCAGAAGAAGGGGACCAACTTTCAACTGTAGCCTTTAATAAAGTGTACATGTTAATATTCTTATGTGTATGAATATTGAAAATAATCTATACCTGTAATGAGTTACCTGTGGCGCAAAGATCCGTGGATGTCCATTGCCTTGTATGGAAAGCCTGCCTACTCCATTCTCCCTTGAATTGGCTTGTATGGAAAGTCTGCCTACTCCAATATCCCTTGAATTGCTTGGTCTAGAAAGTCTTCCTAAGCCATCCCCGCTTGAATTATTTTGGCTGGGAAACATGCCTACATCTGCACCATTACTTGTATTGTCTTGTATGTGAAAAGAACCCACATCCGACCTATTTGTGCCACTTTGCATGTGTAAGACACCTGTAGTATTCTGATTGGGGTATTCAGCTGCACAATCAACATTAATACCGCCATCCTATAACAAATACATCAACAATGTCAAAAAAAAATTATATATTACATTGACATAGACAAATGAATCTGAGTTACCTGTGATTGATTATAACAAGTCATTAATTGGGAGACGGAGTTCTTCAATCCATTTACTATTTCTTCAAGTTCCTTAAGTTTATCCTGAAATAGAAAACAAATTACAAACATCAATCTAATAGACTAGTTGTAACTAATAGTTCAAGTTTAGATTCTCTCCAACATACATCCTTTGCATTGCTTTCCTCAAGAAGCATTTCATATCTTATACGGGCAGCTTTTCCCCTATGTCCTATCTCTTTGTGCCCAATTCCAACACCTCGGATCCTAGCCTTTTTGGAAGGATTTAAAACTTGCAAATAAGCAGCACGTGTTAGATTATCAACACTTCTAGGATCTATTTCTTCTTGGTTTGCTACTTGGTTTTCCACGATATCAGAGATTTCAAGCTGTAATTAGAAAGCATCATAAAAGGAAAACTTAAATTGAGATATCTAAGCATATGTAGCTTTGTAGACATCATAGGAAAGAAAATATCCATTTTCTAACCACTTGTGGGCTTTTGTCGTAAACTTTTTCCAAAAATTTGTTAAGAGGCACAACGGGTTGATCTTCACTGACCTACACATGATAGATAACATAATAATTGTCCATGTTATATGTTCAACTCCTACTAAGAAAGACAAGTGTCCATTATTAATACCATTTCTGCTCGATAACAACTCCATGGCTTTGATCCTGTGGTATGATCCATCACTTTTTTTGCTCTGTTTTCCTTGTTGATCTCACAAATTTTCTAAACCATAAGAAACATATAATTAGAAAAAGTAGATAGGTATACATGCAAGTTATATGAAACCATCCTCAATATAAGCAAGCCAATAGCTGGATGTGGAAGAACATCCTCAATATAAGAGATAGATATCTCTATAATGTCCAATTCCACATTGGAAAGGGGACTGATGTGAAGTGTGGAGTGTGGAAGCTCCTTGAGATCAGAGGAATTGAGCAGAATCAAAAAATCTGCAGCAGCGTTGAAGTACACCTGCTACTGGAACAGAAATGAAGTACACCTGCTGAAGAACAGAAATGAAGATCTTCTTGCTACTCTTATCATTTATCACATATGGATACATAGAAACAGATGTGTTTTTGAAGACAGTAGGAGCAAACCAAACAGTGTGTGGCATTGCATAAATACTGATTATAGAAGTTTGCATAGATAAATTGCATCCTTCTTTTTGACTTTTGATATATATCTTTATAAATGTATTGAGCTTTGCTCCCCTTTGTAAATTTTGTGAGTAATGAAAGAGAAATGCGCTTATTGATAAAAAAAAAGTTATATGAAACCATTGTACCTTAGACTTCTCGGTTCCCCATTCTTTAACAAGATTTTTAAACTGGTCCATATCTATGGAAGCATTTTTCTCAACTTTCTTCATCATCAATTCTGGTTCAATCTTGTACTGTTCATAGTCATCTTTCTTTACACGTGCCCTCCACACTGATATCCATTTGTTGTGTCACCCATACCAAACAAATCCTCCAACATCTGATGCATATTGTCGGTGCTAGGCATGTTTGGTGCCACAACAGGATTGCTCCTACCAATCACCTCCCCATGAAACGTCCAAACATCATAGCTATGCACAAATCCTTTTTGTAATACATGTGAGAATACCTCCTCCTCTGTTTTAAGGTATTTGTTCAAACATACCTTGCAAGGACATATTAATTTCCCCTGTCTAGTTGGTCTCTGATGGATAAGAGCAAACTCAATGAACTTTCGTAACCCTGCCTTGAATACATCACTTCGCACTCTGTTCCCAATATACATCCAACTCCGATCTATTAGAAAATCCATCTACATGAAGGAAAATATATAATAAGTAGAGGAACAGCTGTTTGAGATGTAGTCATGTAGGAGATGTAGTCATGTAGGAGCAAGAATAAGTAGAAGAAAACTTGCAAATAGAAGTGATAATAGTAGTCTAGTAGACGTGCGAGCAGGAGATGCAAGTAAGAATCTGAATTTATGATATGAGTAACAAGGAAAAAGCAATAAGAGGGGACATAGAAGTAACAAAAATTTAAATGCAATAGCAGGAACATGAAATGAAGGAGAAATTGCAAAAAAAGAAAAGAAAAGAAGCTAGAATAGGAGACACAAGAGGAAATAGAAAAAAATCAAAGAAACAGTAGTATAAAAGGATTGATTTTTTTGCAACAATTGAAGCAAAAGGGTGTCAAATATACAACATGAAAAAGGAAAAAGAGAAAAGGGGAGGGAAGGGAGAAGACATACATGAAGTCTATCAATATACAAGAAGCAAAAAAAGAGGCAGAAGAAACATCCTTCAAGAAAAATCCTTCAAGAACTGCAATAGCATAGGTACCCACCTAATCAATAATAGTTCACAGATCCATCCATTAACTTTTTCTCACATGTCTCAACATATACTCGATTACAGGGGCTACTTATACTGTCAGACTAGCTACACAGCTTCTCTTCTCAAACTAGGCAATCTCTCTACTACAAAGGAGTATTTTGACGCATGGCTATTTAGACTCTACCAAAGGAGAATAAAAGTTGTGTGTGGTCCTGATGCTATGGGTTATGTCCAACATATCCCATAGAATCTCAATATTGTAGCAGATCTCTATGCATAAAGGCACTGACAGTCTATTTCTTCTTAGATCTGATATCAACATATTGTTATTACTTATAACAAGCATTATGAGACAAATACCTAATTGTCCCTATAAGTCAGCTGAAATACTTAAACATATAAGTATATGATATCATGTATAACATCTCATAAAATTAAGAACTGAAATACTTAAAATAAGTTAGCTGCATAAGACTTAACACCAACCAAGATAGAACATATGACATGCAGACCAGGACAACAGGGACAATTTCATTGTTTGGTATCTTGTTAATAACACAACACTCAAATTATGATAGTAGGAGACTGTAAACCAGCAGAACAATAGACTAGCAGAAGAAAACAGTTCATATATACCAACCACTACAGAAGAAAAGAAGTTTCCTCCCAAAAGAAACATTGTAGAAGTGTCTATCCCATCTAAAAAGATTACTTTCATTGATAGCTGCTAAATATCAAAAGAGGAAAATGCCCACTTCCGAAAAATGGCAATTTGGATACAGAGATGAGTAGCAATAGCCTCCAACCTGGGAGTACAATAAACACATTTAAAAATGTATATACTTTTGATTAACTTTGTAAATATACAGGGGAATCCTACCAATGAGTTTACACTCAACAGCCTTACCCCGATGAAATCAGCTACATGGCAATTAAAGAATAAATGTATGATAAATTCATTAGAACGTCTACACAGAAAACATATAGAAGTATAGAAAAACCCTCTTTTTTTAGGTTGTTCATCACTGAGATGTTGTTTCTAGCAATCTTTCGTAATAGGATTTTAAATTCAGATGTATGATCATCTGAATTAAATACCAAGAAAGTTGACCATAGATATCAATATTTTAGATAGAATCCTTAAGAAGGTATTTCTCATGGATCAATTTGATCCATAGACTACCTTAAGAAGATGGTTACATCATCCCACTTAAGAAGATGGATATCATTCTTGCCTTCACACTATCCCCACAAGAAATTTATAATAATTATTTCCACTTCATCACAGATAGAAGTAGGAAGTGAAAAGGAAGAGGACCAGAATTTTTGATTGGCGGACATAGTAGAATTACAAAGTTCTAGTCTCCAATGGAAACTGAAATGATATGTAAATAAGTTTGTTATCTTTAAAAATCAAATGATGGGCATAGAAGCACTAAAGCATGGGCGTAAAATGAATGTAACTTCTGGTTCACTTGTATGATATGTATCATTATAAGTTAGTAGCATACCATCTTTGTGCACACTTAGCATCAATAGAATGTCTGTCATGACCATGGAAAGCTTCAGACATGCATTCAACAAAAGGTCTGCTCTGGTTGAGAAGTCTAGTCAGAAGCCTCAAGAACGAATGGGTGTTCTTAGTAATGTGGGTTCCTCCTTGATCCCTTTGTTGTTAAAACAACATTTGTATATTTGTCTTTTTTTGTTTTACCCCTCCATCTAAAATAATACCCTTTCTGTAACATGTGGTTGTGATGTATGACCTAAAAGCCAATAACTATGGTAAAGATCCTCTGCTAAGTGCATCTCTATACTTAGAGATTAATTAAAGGCCGACTGCCCAAGGATCCCATGGGACACATCCATTCCTAATATAATAGTTGGCTCTTAGGAGATCTTTGGCATGGATGGAAGATGCAGAGAAGTTCACCACAGCTGAGCATCCTCCATCCATTCCAAAGATCTCCAAAGTGCCAACTATTATATTAGGAATGGATGTGTCACATGGGAGCCCTGGGCAGTCGGCCTTTAATTAATCTCTAAGTACAGAGTTGCACTTAGTCAAGGATCATTACCATAGTTATTGGCTTTTAGGTCATACATCACAACCACATGTTACAGAAAGGGTATTATTTTAGATGGAGGGGGTAAAGGAAAAAAGACATATAATATATCCAATTGTTGTTTTAGGAGGAACACACATTACTAAGAACACCCATTCATTCTTGAGGCTTCTGCCTAGACTTATCAACCAGAGCAGACCTCTGAGATGTTGAGAATGACTTAGTGTACCTCTGCAAACTGCAAAAACACCAGGCTATATTATACTTACAACCAAAAACAAAACATTCAAAAACAACGCAGTGAGAAAACAGAATAGCACTCGTACAAGTGACCCCCCATGACAATATTATTTCCATGAGAGTCAACTATTTAAACCATGTTGGCATGGAGGAAGATAAAAATATAATCCCATGTTGGTGATTCCATCATACATGTTTGACAAGATCTTTCCTAAGAAAATTGACTATGGGAAAAGAAAAGCCAACAATGTTGAGTTAGAAGAGAAGAATGTAACTCCCCAAGCTTTGCCTCACTTGAGAAGCAATTTAATGCAGCCACCAAAGCAATCTACAATTTTCACCCAATAAGAAATGTGTTTATAGGAATGGGTTTAAATGTAAGGGTTTTTAATCAGAATGATTCTTTGGTCACCTCTAGAACTGCTCTTCAAAAGAAAGATCATTTCAGCACAACAGTTTACAAGCATCTTGATCACCACTACATCAATAAACCAATAACATCAGATGGAACCCTTCTTCATCTTTAGAAAATAAGCACAAGCATAGCAATTCCAGAAAAAAGAACACAGGGCTCGTTTAGTAAAGAAGCACTTTTATCTCATTATGGATAATAGACTATAGCACACTCACATTGACTAACCATTCCTCAAAAATCACCTTATTTCTATACCACCAGATATAGTAAAGGATACATATAATAGATTTAAAGGAGGTATTGCTTATTTCCTTCATACTGTCTTCAAAGAAACTAGGAATATTATTAATACATTCATTATCAACTACTTTGGCTCTGACCCATATATATGTGTGTCATGAGAACACTTGTTCATATAGAATAGAACAGAGTAGAAAAATTAAACATACATGCACACATGTGTATTGCTTTGAACCAAGCTTGAGCCTCAACAATTATATATGAGTAATATTTGATCAAGTATGACTTGGATTACATGGTAGGTATTATACATAAATTTGAGTTTGTACAATTAATAGATATTGTACATATTCGAGAAAGACAATATTCAATCAAATACTATATCTACTCAATCACATCAGTAAATTATTCTTTTCTTATTGACAAAACACAAAGTTGTATGATAGAAACTCATTATGAGGATGATATACTATAGATGCATAGCCTAGGAATTTATGTACATCACAACTTTGATTCCCTTCCATTTAGTTATGGTAGCTACTCCCAAGGAGCTATTTCCTCACTTCCAAATATTGAACACGCCCCTGACTACTCTCTATTATTGTTGTATGACCATCTCCATGCAACTGAGGATAGTCAAAGTTTTTCAACATTGTGATATGTTTCTTATACGTGAGAACGTTAACCCTTAGGGGAGGGGGAGATAACTCATATGAATACTAGATGGTTAGTATTTTTACTAAGTAAACCCAGCTAATCCTATGCAGATCACATTGGGGGGAGATGAGGCAGACACATGAGGTATGAATTGGAAGCCCATTGAAGGAAGAACCAATCTTGGCTATCAGGGGTCGAAGTGGGGGCTAGTGCTCTCCCAAATGAGAAAAACAGAAAAAGATACGAACCTAGAGAGGATTCCAATGGCCGAAGAAGAAAGTTGCGTAGCAGAAATGACCAATGGCCGAGCAGGGCGATCAGCGACAATCAAGCACGGTGCCTACGTAGCAGCAACGACCAATGCGGTGGGCAGCAACCGTCAATGGCGGAGGGCAGCAATCGTCAACGGCGGAAAGGAGTTATGAAGGATGATCCCAATGCGAAGGATGAACGGCAGCAACCGAGTAGGGCGATTGGCGTCAAGGATGACCCAATGCGGAGGAACCGATGAGAGAATCGGGAGGGGGAGGGTTCAGTGGAGGAGTGCGGAGGAACCGATGAGAGAATCGGGAGGGGGAGGGTTCAGTGGAGGAGTGCGGAGGAAATGAGGGGGAAAGGAGCGCCCGCCGGGACTGGGTGATTTTTTCATTAATTTTGATAGACGATTCAGTGTTTTAGAATGGAGGGAAGGATCATGAGATGGAGGGAACATTTGGCATGGATTTTTTAGGGGGTGATTCGTAAGAAATGTATTTGTGAGGGACCAATGTTCACATAAAATGCCTAACGATGTCAAGAACACGGTTGAGGGATTTGGTCCCATATTTGAAGGATGAGCCCTCACAAATGGACATCATTATTCACGATTTTTGGTTCCTCACAAATGTTCTTCAACAAAAGCCAAATTTTTTGTAGTGTTAACAACAAGTTAATATCAGCTTGAATTATCCATCTATTATCAAATCTAAGGGTTTTTCCTTAGTTAAATCATTAAAGAGGATAACTTTAGGTATTTTTCCAATTTCAAGCATATAAATTCTAAATTTAACTAATCATGTGAAAAGTTCTTCCATTTTGAACTCAATGTTCCTTTTTACATTTAACAGGTTAATATCAACTCTAATGATCCATTAAACCCTATTAATCACTTTAATCATATCAAAGTAGGGTTTCTTTAATCATCATTATGTTAAAGTTGATAAATTACACTACTTTTCAAATTGCAAGAGGAATTGGCTTATAAACATAATTTATTTAGATTCCTCACGTCTTTCTGATCAACTTTCATATAAAACATGTTCTAATCGGAGCTACAGTTATTTATCTATGAATTTTTCATAAACAACTTACTTTTGGACCAATCAGATTGCGCCACATAGGCCTTCCCATGCATCGAACTCGGTTGCTGGAAAAACATAACGAAAGGTCTGTTATGCCCTCCCTTAAGTTGATTGCCACTGCATCTCGCGGAGGGTATTTTCGTCAAAAACCCGCCCGAGCTTCTTCTACCTCGCAGCAACCCTAGGCCGCCGCCTGTAGCGACGCGGGGGAGCTCTTCTCCTCTAATCCCAGTCTCCAGAGCGTCGGCGATGGTCCTCCAGCGTCTGCCTCCCTCTACCATGCTTCTGCGCATCCGATGGAGCCTCCTACACTCAGCCACGGTGGCTGGCCTTCGCTGGCTGAGCCTGCCATCTGCAGCCGGCCTGGCAGACCGTGCTGCAGATTACTTTGCGGCGGTTGCTGCCTGGGAAAGGTGGAAAACCACCCTCGACCCAAGAAGAAACTTCGTGCCTCCACCAAGCTCACACCGTAGCCGCTAAAGTCCTTGAAACCACCATGTGCTCACTCAGTTAGGGTTCGCATGGAAGAAGAGAGAGAAGGGGTTAGGGGAACGTGGGATTCTCTCTCCCTTAGAACTAGGGCTCTACCCCTTATATAGGGGTGAGAAACAAAGCTCTAGCTATGCTTATACTCGACTCAAAGAGTCCCAATCAAAAGGAATCACATTCCTTTTAGGAGAAGTATCCTTCTCACTCCTCATTATCCTTTTGTTATGCTCTATTATTTGAGTATGTAGGAAATTAGAAATTTCTCTTTCTTATCCTCTTTATTCCTGCTCTTCAAACCTTAGGCACGAAATCCTATTTTCCTTTAATAGAAAATACCATCTTTTTAGCAATACCACACAATATATTAATTATATACTCACATAATTTTCATATTTTCTGTTATGGGTATTTTCTCTTTCTTCCTTTATTTATTGGGCTCCTTGGACCCCAAAGAATTCTAATAATTCGAAATTCTATTTATTGGATACCTATTATCCTTCTAGATGCATCTTTATGCTTTATTTCCCATTATCATGTGTATGTCTTATTAAAATATCTCTTTTTGAGAATTTCTCTTTATTTCTCTTTTATTTTCCTCATGGGTATTCCTTTTATCATTAGAAATCCTTGGAACACGAAATTCCTCAAAGGATCTCCTAATTACACCTTTTCCCACTTATTTCTAACATTTTAACATTATTTCCAATCTCTTTCTTAATAAAGAAATACTTAATTAATCTTTTTCTTTTCTCATTGCTTTATTTATGCAACTTGTACTCCTTGGAGCCCAAGGAACCCAAGAGGCACCAAATCCTCTTTGGATTTTCCTTCTAGAGGTTTCCACATATTTCTTTTATCAAATATTCAATTATTCAATTACTAATTGAATTTTCTTTGTTATTTCATTGTTATTGGGCCCAATAGCCAATAAAGCCCACAACACAAATATCAAGGCTATTTGTAAACAAAATCCATGTACTCAAAACAAAATATACCATTCTTTGTTCAATTATCTTTGATATGAGAAATTTCATTTCTCACCAATTGAACCCAAAATTTGGGGTTATAACAGGCACCATCTGAAAGGGTGCATCCTTAGCTTCGTCCTCAATCACCAACTGACACCTATTGGGTTGTTGAGCATTGTGCGGTTGTGTTGACAAAGTGGAGTGTCTCGCCAGAGTCGGACGTGGAGGTTGTCGTGAAGACGATGCATTAATAGCCTTCTTGGCCCTCCTCTTTCATGTCGGTACATCAATGTTCATCAAATCAATGATGTTTTCCATCTCTTCTTCTTCCTCCTCCTCCTCCTCCTCATCGGGGTTGTTGTAGCTTGGATCTGACGTGTGGCCACTTGAGGAGGATTGGTGTCAGGAAGCGCTTTTTGAAGCCAACCGCAAGAGCAATTGTGAAATGGAATCAGATGGTGATGACACACTGTGGGAGGGCGGTGTGGCATTGGAGGCCCACTTGGTACGAATTTTGCCTCCAGTGAGGATGTTCATGGTCTTTTCTACCCCCTTCTTTATTGGTTTTCCCATGCTTTTCATCTTTGCAAGGATTTTTGGTGGAAATCAAGCAAGAACAATAAGAAATGTATTTTCGGGCTGTAAGGGTGGAATCTACCTGGAGATGGAGAAATAGATGGTAATGGAGGGTGGAAAATGGAAGGGGAAGGTGATTGGGGGCCAAAGGGAACTCAAATACAGAGTTTGGGAGCAAGAGGAGGTGATTGGGGTCACCCTAGTCGCTACTTCACGCGGAACAACCATTTGGAGTCGAAGAAATAAGAGTTGGTTCGTGCTTTCTCGGGAAAAATCCAGTAACTTAAGTATTGGGCCCATGCTAGCACAGCCTTTCTGGCGAGATGCCAACATGGTCATGTTGGCCAGCATGGTCATGCTACCCATGCCCAAAACTCAATTTTTCTATGTTGAAATGCAACTTGCCAACACAACCTTTCCATGCCATCACGACCATGCTAGGTCCTCCAAGTTAACAAAATCTTCCAAAATTATCAAATCATTCCATCATTCATAATCCAATCAATTTAATCCATCCACTTGATGTTGTGTCAATAATTTTTCATTGAAATGTGCCTCATTCCTCAACTTTAACCTGTTTCACCTATATCATCATCAAAACTAAAACAAAACTATCAAGCACAAGTGTGTGTGTGTATTTTATGGAAAAAAGAATGCATTATAAAACAACAAGGTTCGAGAATCTCAAACCATGTGGGTTACCTCCCACTAGCATTAAATTTATAGCCTTCAGTCAGGGTTGTTACTTTCTTCACTATGTGTTGACACCCCCAGTGTCTCCTTTCTCTTCCATAGTGATCCTTTCTGCAATTCTGACGACATGGGCTTCATCCCAAGGAGTGTACATCGATCGGAAGTAAGGACTTGACCTCAACTATTCTAGAGGATCTTAGTAACCTAGAATGTCACCGAAATCTTCTTCACCTAGTCAATATCTTTCTTCCTTAGTGAATATAAAGAAGTCAAACTTTCTCCTTATATGCGTAACCATCAGAGTACCTTTATACACATTAATCTCTGCACCTACAGTACATAAGAATGGTCTCCCCAATATGAGGTATTCCTTTCCATCAATAGGACCTGAATCCATGATCAAAAATTCGATTAGGTATGCAATGTTTATCCTTTGATCCAATGCCACTATCTCATTTAGCAATATGCCCAGGGGTTTCCTCTTAGTTCCATTACCCAAGACAAGGACACAATCCACCGGTTCCATTTTCTTTAGGTTGAGTCGTAGGTATATGCTCAATGACATAATGCTTGTTCCTATGCCTAGATCTAGCAGAGCGTGCTTGACAGGTCGTGCATTGATATAGCACGTGATAAGAGGGACTTCTGAATCATCCCTTTTTTTTGGGAAACCAATGTCCAGGATGAAGTTAACATATCTTGTTGCAATGATTCCTTGGGTGGCAATAACACCAGTTTTCTCCTCCCCATGCAAACAACCTTCTCCAATGAGAGAATGCTTTGATGCTTATTGTTCCTTGCTTAAAGGTCCCTAAAAGATTCATGATACGACTATTCTTCTCTTGGAGAGAGTAGTCTTCTAATGCATCATGGAATTGCTCACCAATTGCATCAAATGTTTTTGTAGAAATTTGTGGGCCTTGAGGAGGTATGATAGTGATTATTATTTCATGAGGAGGTCTTGGCTCCCAACAACGTATTGCGTCAAGTGTTACCATGTCAATGGCATGTGGGGCAGCAAACATGATCTTGTCAATGTAGGATGGAAGAACTGAATCTATAGCACTATTGTTACTTCTAATAAAGGGTGGGATAGTTGATCTCACTGACTCAAATGGGGGAAAAACACAAGATATCGTATTCTCTATCAATGGTAGGACACTCGAGGGTGCTCCTTCATCACCAAAGAGGGAAGAAAGAGATTGGATGTACTTGACATTTTCAAGAAACAAGGGAGTAGCACACTCTTTGGCGCTCTTACAATATCCACTAGATTCTTTTGGCACTGGATTAGCATCACCAACCTTGATCATTTCATCTTTCCTTTTTTATGCTCTTGGGAAAACTTTTTTGCCCATATGATTGACACTATATTCACTTGTTCATGGGAAGAAGGAGGAGCTTGTGAAGATGAAGGTGGTGGTGGACTTTGGTGAGGTGGGTTAGGATTTTAGAGTATGTAAGTTGGTTGTTGGGGAGGTTGTTGTGGAGGTGGTGGTTGATAGGTTTGTGATGATGGTGGGGGATATTGATAGTAGAAAGGGGGTTGTTGAGGTGGAAGAGAATATGGATGTGGTGGTCCTTGGTACTGGTGAAGTGGGGGTACTTGGCCTTATGGTGGGACATAGGCAGCTTGAGTAGTGCTCAGATAACTACCATCATTGTTTGTCTTGGATATGGGTTGGGACGGAAGCCTCCCCTCTTCATGGTGGGCAAGTGAGAGAGAAATTTGATCAAGCCTTTGTTCAAGGCAGCTAATGTTTTGTCCTTGCGATGACACCTCTTTCTTCACTTGATCGAGGCTCCTTAGCCTTCCTAGAACTTCTCCTTCAAACTTGGAGTTGTGCTTGGGACCGTGAATTGGCCTTGGCTTCCCTTGCCCTTCCTTATTTTCTTGTTTCCATGAGAAGTTTAGATGATTCCTCCACTCGGGAGTATAGGAGTTGGACATAGGATCTTGGTTGTTTTGGTTACCAAAGGCATTCAAAGCGTGCACTTATTCATATACATCATCAATTGCCAAAGTAGAATGACCTCCCTCGTCCAAAGTGGGTAAAGGGCATGGAAATGAAGGGGATTATTGTAGAAAACCTAGAAAACTAGGTTTCTAAGGTGGAAATGAGGTTGAAATGGTACATGGATGGCTTGAATGCAAGGAAAGAGGCAATGAATGCTCTAGAGTTGGTGGAGGGGAGTAATGGTAGCTAACCTAGTGTTGTGGCCACTACCCATATATATTGGTGGTGGTGGAAGCACTAGGGTAAGTAGAGGCATTGTTGGAAAAATAGTGTAGAAAATGCTAGGGTTTAAGTGGTAGCACGGTCATGCTGGGAAGCACGGACATGGTGGGTAAGGGTAGGAATGACTGTGGTGGTGTGGAACAGTCGTTCTAAGAAATGTAAAATGTCAAAGGAATTTTGGTGAAATCAAGGATGGCAACATGTCCATGCTGGGTAGAATGACCGTGGTGCAGGCTAGGTAGAACGGACATGATGGGTAGCACGACCATGGTGGGTAGCACAACCATGGTGGGGGAGGTGAAGTGGAGGTCATTTTGGGCAGCATGCCCATTCTCTTCTTTGGAAGCACAACCGTGTTGGCTGGCACGACCATTTTGGGGTCTTCACAACATGATTGTGTTGGGTAGCACATGCATTTTTGTCAAGTTGTTGTATCTTGCAATTTTGATGTTTGACTATGTGATTTTGGCATTGTCCAACCCGGCCATTCCTTGGCACCACGGCTGTGTTGGGTTATTCAATGGCAAATTCTCTTTGAAACTTCATGATTAATGGACTTCTTTGCTTGATGTCGACCCTTAGCCATTAGGGGTTGGTTGAGGGAGCTTTGGGGTCTTCTTTGGACCCCTCCATGGGTTGAGGAACCCTAGAACTCCTTCCTTCTCTCTCATCCATCCAATGCATGGTCCAAGTACCTGAAAAGTATGCAAAGAACGTCCATAAGTGCATCTGACAATAATATGCATATTGGGGAATTTAACTTGCATTCTTCTATGTTTAGATGTGATTGAGATATAAAATGACACAAAATGAAGCCCTAAAATAGGGATGCATCAGCTACCCCACCCCCTAGACGTAATTAAGTGGAAAAAGAATCATGGCGGTCCTCCCAACTGATTCTGACTCTGACCATGGAACAAGGATGCATGCACCTCATTGTCGATGAAACTGTTGGATCTTTAGGTGGATGTGGCCTGTGGGTATAAGGATCCATAAAACATGCCTCTAAAGAACATTTGTGTAATGTTCATAGGCTCACTAGGATGCTCTTGGCCTTGTGATTTTGGCTACCTCTGTGCTAAAGGAAACTCAAGTGAGCTGAAGGAAAAAGACGAGTGGGGTACAGTCGTAGGTTTTGAGGGAATGAAATTAAAACAATAGGAAGGGTTCAATAGACCTTGGGGATGATAAAAATGTCATTGGTTTCTGGAAATAAGATAAGAGGATCCTTCTTCGATTTGTATTGTGTATGGAGGGGTAACACAATTTTTTGGATGTTTTATCTATCTGGGGACTATGGTGCCCACTAACCTACCGCTAGACTCAACATCAATTTATGAAGACAAGGATACACTAAGATATGAGATATAAGCAACCAATTGTATGAAAGGTGGAGTTGTAATTCATGTCTAGATTAGGTCCAGAGGTCGTGTAAAGTTTAGACGTAAGGACGACCTTCAGACGATTGCGATTACAAGGCTCAAGAATGTATGAATTTGACGGTCTTGGTTGAGACGTAGCATGCACCCAAGGAAGAAAATTAATTTTAATGTCTAATAAGATTTTTTTGAAGTGCAAATTTGAAATTTTATTTTTAGTGATAAACAATTCAGAACCAATTTGGGGTTCATCTTAAGCTGTAGTTTAGTATTACTCCCTTATTTTCCATATTTTAGCACTAGGAACCCTAATGAATTAAAGGGACTTAAACTTCCATAATAAATACTAGGATTATCATATCCTTGTGAAAATTGACATTGAAGCTTATAATAACATGGAATTCGGATAATAATCACAAATTTTGTTTTACCCCATTATTAAGAATAATTCAAAAAGGGAAAATAAATGTAATAAATGATGAAGTGAATGAGAGGTGTGAATGTACATACTGATAATGAAGATGTTATAATATACACAATAGTAGAATCAAAAGTAGACATGCATATACATTATATTTAATTATTGTAAAAAAAGCTTCCACCGATTTGTGTCAAAATAATAAATAATTTTTAGTTGATATAGTGAAATCATCTATTCTTACAAAAACTAAATTTAATCTATTTTAAATCATACATATATTTCAGTTTAAATGGATAATGTCTACTTGTATATGTATATGTACATGTATATGCATATGATTTATGTCTATTCATTTACATATGTATATTAATATGAATATGTAAATAAGTTTTGGAGTAATTAGTATAGATATTTATTTAGAAAAATTGTTGGATGCAAAGTGGAATTGATCAATGATACTAACCAGATGATCATGATAAATTGCTTCAATAATGTCGGCTTCCCTTGCAAAGGTTTGGGTGTCTATGAAAAAAATTTGGAGGCCAATAGAGACAAACTAGGGAAGACTATTGAAGAATCCCATCTCATCAAATGATATTTCAACAATATCTTCAGGTTTTGAGAGAAATTTTGAGAAATAAAGGTTTCTAAATACATTATAATGAAGTTGAACAATGTCATTGTTAGTCTAGAGCTTCATGAAATAAATACCTTTGGTGGCATCACTATTTGGTCTAATAAATTGGAAGCTTGATGATGGGATTTCCAACATGCTAGACATAGGCCTAACCAGTGATGAATGGATGGAGATCCTTCCAAAAATTGTGACTAGGTTAGGATCTAACACTTTCAGGGACCATGCATAGATGAGGTTGGACCTCATGAACAAATTGTAACCCCCTTTCCCATTTACATTTTTATGTATGTAGTGTGAATGGATTGGAAGTAATGATATCATGGAGGATAGTTGGGCGATCCCAGTAGTTGGCACTCTGCCGATGGAACATGGACACATTTTTCTCTCATTAAGTCTTGCATGTTGAACCCTTCAACATCTTACCGATGTATGTGCTCTTACATAGGTTAAGAAGATTTTTAGATCTATATCTATAGACCTCGATCCATATCTCATAGGATGCTTCACCTAAATCCTTCATATAGAAGGTATTTTCCTTGCTAGGTTTTAACATTCACTGGATAATGTTATCATTCCAGATCATTATGTGGAATATTAATATGTTCCCATGAAATCTTATGTAATCAAATATTCCATATTCATTCTGACTCAAGTCAAACCCTTTGTCTGTCTTGTCAAATAGTAGATTCTAGCTCTCAGATGCTTGCTTCAATCTACAGATTGACTTTTGTAACTTATATACTTTATTGTATTAATGAATTTATAAAACCATTTGGTTGTGTCACGTACACATCCTCTTAATTATTCCAATTAAGGAATGTGGTTTTAACATCCATATGCCAAATCTCACAGTCATACTAAGCGGCAACATCAAGCATGATCCATATGGATTTAACCATGGTAAGTGGTGAAAAGACTTCATCATGTTCAACACTTTGAACTAGTTTGAAACTCTTTTCAACCCATTTACTTTTCCATGTTGGTCTTCTTACAAAAACCCAAATGCCCCCTCTGGGTTTTACCCCTTTATGTGGATCTAGCAAGGTCGTACCTTTTTGGTGTACATAGAGTCCATATTTGATCCCATGACCTGAAACCATTTCTCAAATTTGGTCCCTCAATAGTTTCTAGGTAGGTTATTGACTCATCTATATGATCAACTTACCACCTTTTGAAGTTATAAGATATCATAATATTTTAAACTTAAGGCATGTTCTACTAGAAATATGAGTTATGTGTTTACATAAGGAACTTGATATTCCACAACAATTTGTGATTCTCCTTGTTCCTATTGTAACTCTTTAGATTTTATGTTTTCTTGTTTGTCTTGAACATTTTGAGTTCTACTTTTACTCCCACTGATTCCTTTGGAAATAAATTCCATTTTTGAATTCAGCCATCCTACAAACAAACACTTTGTTGTTGGGTTGGACTATAAGTAGTATTCAACAAGATAACATTAATCTGATTTGTTGATAAATCCCTTTTTAGAAACTATTTTCTTATACAAGCTTTCAATCCTAATCATTATAAAAGACACGACGAGACTCCTTCCATGCCATATCTCATATGATGTCTTTTATTCCATGTCATGTACTTGAAGACATACGTCTTTGAGTAATATCATTCTCTAAACATTTATTATGCTTTTCATTATCTCAACATTGTATATACAAAATTAAGTGGAAGCTTGATTTTATTATTAATCAAATCATTTACATGTTATACCATTACAATCATTATATGATTGGCTCTCTGGGCATACATACCAACATAGTCGTTAGCTTTTGTCTAGTAGTGTGAGTCTGAAGAGTTGTTTCACATAGACAGTAGTGACCCACTGATGTTTGCCTCACCAATGGAGTAGAAGGGATAAAAGAGTAAACTTATACTAAGCAGGTGTAGTAAGGAAAACAAAGATTAGGGGTGGTTCATGATGTCAAGTGCATCAAGACCAACTAGGCTCAATGACATGCCATTGATGAAAACTCAAAAATCAATGGGAAGACCATGAAAAGAAAAAACATTGGGTGAATGGTTACCCCACCCCCTAGACTTATTTGAGTGAAAAATGCATCGTGGTGGTCCTCCCAACTGATTCTGCCTCTGCCTACTGCATAAGGATGCCTTCTCCTCACTGCCGACAAAACTCTTGGAGCTTGAGGTGGATGTGGCTCTTGGGTAGAGGGATCTATGAAAAAATGCCGCTAAAGAACACTTGTGTAAGGTTCACAAATTCCCTAGGATACTCTTAGCCTTGTAATTTTGGTTGCCTTTGTGCTAAAGGAAACTAAACCAAGCCCAAGGAAGAAGATAATTGGGATACAATCGTAGGGGTCGAGGGAATGAAATTAAACCAATAGGAAGGGTTCAATGGTCCTTGGATATGATAAAAATGTCATTGGTTTCTGGAAAAAAGGGAAGAGGATCTTCCTTCAATTTGTAGTGTGGAAGGGGGGTGGGAAACACAATGTTTTGGGTGTTTTATGTATCTGGGGACTAAGGTGACCACTAACACACTGCTAGACTCGACATCAATTTGTGAAGCCAATAATACATTTTGATCTGAGATCTAAGCAAGCCATTGCAAGAAAACTAGAGTTGTGCTTTGTGGCTTGACTGGATCCAGAGGTCACATTAAGTTTACAGGTTAAGGATGTCCTTCAGTGATTGTGATTGCAAGGCTCAAAATTTTATGAATTTGACAACCTAGGTTGAGACCTAGCATGCGCCCAAGGAAGAAAATTAATTTAAATGTCTAAAAATCATTTTTTGAAGTCCATATTTTAAATTTGATTTTTAGTGCTATATAATTCAGAACCAATCTTGGGTTCATCTTAAGCTGTAGTTTAATATTATGCCCTTATTTTCTAGATTTTATTACTACAAACCCTAATTGATTTAAAGGGACTTAAACTTCCATAATAAATACTAGGATTATCATATGCTTGAGAAAATTGACACTGAAGCTAATGACAACATAAAATTCAGATCATATTCACAAATTTTGGTGTACCCCATTATTAAGAATAATTCAAAAATGGAAAATAGATGTAATAAATAATAAAGTGAATGAGAAGTGTGAATGTATATTGATAATGAGGTGCGATAATATACATAGACATGCATATACAATATATTTAATTATTGCAAGACTCAAACTTCAATCGATTAGAGTTAAATTAATAAATAACTTTTAGTTGATATAGTGAAATCATCTATTAATTCAAAAACTGAATTTAATCTATTTTAAATCATACATATATTTTAGTTTAAATGGATAATGTCTACTGGTATATGTATATGTAAATGTATATGCATATGATTTATGTCTATTCATTTACTTATGTATATTAATATGAATATGTAAATAAGTTTTATTATAACCAAGAATCCAAGGCCTTGAGTTTTGAAACATTATCAATAAGAACTATAGAAAATGAAGTAAAGAAAGATAAAAAGGTTTTTGTAGCTCAAGAAAGCCAAAGAATAATGTTCTTGATAGAGATGCCATATTAAATTGATAGATAATGGAGACCATTATACAAGGACTCACCATTCATCTTTAATAAGAGGGAAATGATAGACACAATTCAGGATCTCATGAGTAGTTATAAGTGGTTGAGAATAGGTAATATATTTCTACTCACACAATTAACTTGTTCGATGACTTGTACAGACAAAATTACCAAACTTTCAATGGCATGATTCTCCCTAATTATTGGTTCACGTAAACAAGAAATGAATATATGTTTACATATGCTACATAGGTATAAATTTTGGAGGTTATGCTCTCTATTCATCCATCCAAGTCCTTAAGGACATATAAATTCAGTGGTTGATTATTCTAACTCATGTGGAGGACAAGCAAAACTAACATTTATAGCATTTTCAATGGTTGCTCAAGAGGGAAATATGGTGCATGCTTTTTATAACTCATTAACTAAAATCATCCTTAAAACATTGATTCTAGATTAATTACTGATTATTGACCGATTTTGTGTTTTTTGGTTTATATGACACTTTCCATGATTCCTTCCAATAGAAAAAAAAACTTTCTTCCTCTTATTATCTAGGAGGAACAAAATTCCTTCATAAAGAAGAGACACATTGTTGATTCTACACTACTTACTACATAATTCCTTGACTAAATCAGCATAGTGAAAAAAATTACTAAATCTTGTATGAAGATTAAAATTAGTACAGAGTATGACCATGTCAACTACAAGAATTTGTGGTAAATTATGTCTTCTATGGGGTTCTCCCAATAATGGATTAAAATTGTACAATATGGTAAACAACCTCATCTCAACCCTTATCAACGAGGCACATGCACGATTTATAGTGCATCTAATGGGATCTACCACGAAGACCCTCCTCCCCTCTTTTTTTCACCACTATAATGAAAGGACTTACAAACCTCATTAATTAAGTAGAATATATTAGAAAGATAAATTTTTTTAGAATCAAGGGCATTAGAGTGAAGAAGCATTTAATTTTTGTTGATCATGTGCTCATTTTCATTATTGGACACACCATTAGTCTCATGGAGTTCAAATAGGTAACTCACAAAGTTTGTCAAGTTAACATGCATATATATAAGTGCAATCAAGTGAAGGGTGTTAATATTGAACTAATACAATAATGGGAGAGTGTGGTTTAAGATGGAACATGGTATGAGTAGTGGAAATACACACCAAGTACCTTCCCAAGATGATTTCTTGTGGGATAGGCACACCCATAGATTTCAACATGTGCACAAACATGATTCATGAAAATATAGAGACATAGAGTGGTCTTCATTTACTTATGACTAGGAGGTTAATTTTGGTGAGACTTGTAATAAAAAGAATGGTGAAGTACTGGTGTGAGTTGTGTGACATGCACAACCCAACTCTCAACATTATCACATCTCTAACTGTAGGATATGTTTGGGGTGCAAGATCACATGGTATTTCTTGGAGCACTCGTGCCAAGGATTTTTAGTCTTGTGGTATTCAAGTGAAAGATGCTAGTAATATCCTTGATATATGTAAAATGCAAAGAATTGATAAATTTTTATATCAAACCAATGGAATATGGGCTAAGTGTATAGAGCAAGAGACAAAGATGATTTGGTTCTCATGGAAAAATATAACACATATAGAGTATGGAGAAACGTGTGAAGACAATTTGTGCATGTCTCTAATATGTATAATGATAATGTCAATGGTAATAGGGTGACAACTGGAAATGAGTTACTATGGTTTAACATTAGTACTAGTGACAACATTCCTTGGTTGAAGACAACTTGGAGAAAATACCATTCCCAAAAATGATGTATAAAGATCTACTTAGTAGATTACCAACAAACAGTAGAAGGAATTCATGGGAGATTGATGATAACCCAAATTGCATATTTTGCAAAGTGGGTGAGGAGCTGGTCAATCACATCCTTTTTTATGTCTCTATGCTATGAGTCATTGAGTCATTGCTTAGCTTAAAATGGGTGGGGCACGACCCTTATGATTTTACAATGGCTATTGGGAGTATTCAAGAAAATTTTAGCCATCACAAGCAACTTGTTGGGTATGCTGGTATGAATAGTACTAATGTGTTCTATGTAAGTTGGTACGAGAGGAACAATCAAAAGAACATGAAATATGAGAATAATGTAATGCATATTGTTAATTACATAGCCAAGGATCTTAGGTTTCATGCTAGAACAAGAAAAGTATGTTTTTTTAAGATAGATGCTAACAAAAAATGTAATGGTGACTTTGTAGTTAACCCCCCAAAATAGTTACTCTTTATATTTTAAGGGCCTGGTTGCATTGGCATCCATTTTTGTAGTGTATAGGCCTTCTATACTTTTTTGAAATTACCCATTGTGAAAAAACCAGAACATGTATATAAAAAGATATTCGTTCATACTAACAACATAAGTATGGAACACCATATAATGTTTCTTAAGATGGGTTGACAATTTAAAAATATAAAAACAATCCTTGTTGTGACCTGAGTTTAAAGTGAAGACTTGATAACACAAAAAATATATAGAACCACATTTCCTTCCTATTTTTGTCTCAAAGAATGGGACTCTTCACACTAGTACAAATATGTACTTATGCAACAATCATTTTGGGCATATGATGTAGGGTTAATATTGACACTTAGGAAGGTGTTGAAGCACCTCAAATTGAATGCATTCAATTAGTGAATTTTTGTTTCAACATTATGTGATGCAACTAATGATGTATACCAATCGTGTATATCCATTTATCAGAGTGGCGATTGAAGAGGAATGCATACAAAAATTTTCAACTATATGGTGATTGCAATGTTGTATTGTACATTAAAAATTAGTTTTTCTTGATAGGCACATATTTTTCTATGAACATGAAATTTTGTTTTACAATAAGCATCATGAAATGTTGTTTATTATGCATAAATATACATAATTGTAGTTCATCTATAGTTCTACAAACCAATTTCTCTAACTCATGTAATTAGTTTTTTAGACATGCAATAGCCATCCAACGAAACCAATACAAAGACAAGTCAACCATCAATCCACTTTAAGAAATAAACATTGAACCTACAATCATATAAAAAAGAAATAACTTTGCACAAACTTTTATTAGTGCTTAAAGCATGTTGCCTTTTTTCATTACTCCTCATCAAAACTAATATGTACAATATATATTAATAGAATGTAACAGAGATTATATCATGCTTCAAATTATTACAACTATCTGTAACACTAATTGTGCCACTTTCAAAAACGGTATAGTTCCTATCTCTTAAAATTGTATAAACAATATAAAGAGAAATACTCTTTGTAGTATGATCCTTCTCTCATAGTATATTAGAATTATCCTCCAGCACATTTCTAAGATATCTACCCTTTACTATCATATCCCATATCTCCTTGGTATATTGACATTGAAACAGTAAGTGCTTCATGTATTCTTCCTCTTTCTACATAGATAACACACTGAAGGAAATTGAAACCCTTTAGCCTGGAGTTGACTCAAAAGCTTGTGTAGAAGCACCTTTTAGAGATGAAAAAGATTTTTTTTGGAACCTTGGTACTCCACAACCAATGTTTCCAACTTATACAACTTCCTTTATTTATAGTAATATCCAATAACTCCTCAAACCCCTTAGGACTTCTTTTATCGAGGAAAATATGATCCTCCTTGTTGACATTTAGAGAACACAATCCTCTAATAAAATTAATGATATTGGTACGTCTCCTCAAATTGGGTTGGATACAATCCCATTTTCAAATAGGCAATTAATTTTGGCATACTTTCTTTTACCGAACATCATTTTGGCATTAGAACTAATCGTCTGTAACATATATTACTTTTGGTACTAAATCTAGTTTGAGATGTTTTCCCCTAACCTGAACTTATTTACAATGTTAACATGCATTCAAAATCCAGTCACTTATATTGATTAATTATCATGATCTCCGATATAGTTTAGTGTTCAACTCAATTACCCTTAGTCTAGATGTATTTATTCTCTTTACTTAAGAAATATTTGTTGATTTGTCCATCATTTCAAGTTCAACTATTTTCTCTTTAAAAATTCATGTTTCTTTACACGATTTGCTGCCCTTGGAAAATTCTTTGTGCCTAAAAAAGGTATTTCTCTTCATTTGAAGAAATATTAATTATATAATCTCTGAACATATCTTCATGAACCATGTGGTGTTAATTAATGAAAATAAATATTCTATAGTCTAAATATATTAGGGAAACCTTCAATTAGACTCCCTTGATATTAGAAAAAATGTTTCGGCATCAATATCAAATGTTAAATGATAATATTACATATTAATTTTTGAGTAAATTAGGATAGAAACATTAACTGACCAATCCAGAGCCATAAAATTCAGGATTATTATTATTTTTAGGTATTCCTCTAATAAATCAACATCTAGCACGAATTTCATCTCATTTACACATTGGTTGACCCTTCAATTAATTGATACCAAAACCTATCAAATTAACTCCACTAATATCACTATTCACCTCATTTATTTACAAAAGTATTTTTCTTAGCACAAGTAATTCCCTACCTCTTTACATTCTCTTCATCGGGTGCGACAAAACCCTATAAAGACCTTTCCCTTTTCTTATCAATTGTGTCTCTTGTTTCTACTACCTTCCTCTCCTCCCTGATATTTCTACCCTCCCCTTACTACCCAGGGCTCCTCAAACCCTAGCATTCCTACCCCCTCTCCCTCCATCACTCAACCAACCTAGCCATAAGTAACCATTATCATTCAGCAATGCATCGACTAATGGATCTACTGGCCATCAGGTCGAGCCTGAAGCTACTACCCTCCTCCTATGTGTAATTCCCATGTATGTCTTCCTACTAATGATAGCCATCACCACTGCAAATGGGGTTGCAAATGTCAGTGGCCCCAGAACTGACTTAACATATACTTCCACCCTACTTTTATGCACTCAAACCTTGCTTGCAATGATGTAGCAAGCCATGCTTTAGCAATAGGGATTAGTTCATCTTCTCCACCATCAAGGTTATAGAGCCATGATTATCTGAAATGGTACCTTGACCTGACACCAGCTACGACACCACTTCAGATAGTCTCCCTTCACCAAATGCCCTCACTCAGAACCCTAAAAGAAGAAGAAGAACTGACAGACTGCTTCTCTTTGGGGAATCTACTACAAAATGTGTGCAAGGAAGATTAAAGTTGGATCAACTTCTATAGGATTGAAGCAACCTTACTACCAACCTAGACCACCTATCTGAGATGCAATGCAAGTAGTCTGCTTCCTAACCCTTATTACCAGGGGAATGATCTCCATCCACAGTCCAAGGGATAGATGATTAACATCATTAATCATGGAAATCAAGAGGAAAATCATCAAACAGTAGGTCAATCATTCTTCTTTTTTTATATGGATTCAAACATGAAGGTACTAAAAAATTACACTACAAACCAATAATGTTAAGTAATAGGGTAGGTTGACAAATGTATTTAGAGACTTAATCTCATAATAGTATACACACATATATTTATATACATATATACACATATATATACATTTATATACATATAGACACACACACACACACACACACACATATATATATATATATATATATATATATATATATATATATATATATATATATATATATATATATATATATATGCATACCACATTGGTGCATAGATATACATATGCATGTGTACTCTAGAATACTAAGAATAGTATATGAGAAATATACATTTACTATAGAATAATATAAACAAATTAAAT
Source organism: Alisma plantago-aquatica (assembly GCA_963693085.1). Lineage (NCBI taxonomy): Eukaryota > Viridiplantae > Streptophyta > Magnoliopsida > Alismatales > Alismataceae > Alisma > Alisma plantago-aquatica. Next base: position 570,011,273 of record OY856410.1, read on the forward strand.
ACATGTGTACTATCAAACACCACAAGGTGTCGAAACAGACCTACAGCGAGGTGCTCAACAGTGTGACAAATAGAATAGAGGAATGAACGGCTAGGAACCTGCCTTTGGCTGGGAGGGTGTGCCTAGCCAAGGCCACCTTAGCGGCCATGCCTATGTATGTTATGCAAACAGCCCGGTTACCTTTACATCTCTGCGATAGAATTGATGGCACTATTCGGAAATTCATCTAGGGTGGGATAAGGTATGTTGTGGCAAGGACAAAGGGGGTCTCAGCCTTAAGAAGATGAGATTCTGGAACCAGGCTCTGCTATATAGGCACACCTGGGATCTTGCGACACGACACAGTTCACAATGGTGTGAGGGAATGCGAGATCGGTTCAACAATTTCCCAACAAGGAAGGCCTACAATCTATCCAGCATTGGGAGGGTAGCGGTTGAAGGCAAATCATTCATTGAAGACAACTCCTACCTGGTCCCTATGGACGGGCACAACATCAAGGTGTGGGATGATAGGTGGTGGAAAAATGGAAAGATTCTTAAAGACCATGCTCTGAATCCTATTCCTATGAAGCTTGTTGATCTGAAAGTGAGTAGTCTAATCGACCTCCAAGGCAACTGGAATATCGAGTTTTTGGAAGATTGGCTCCCTGAGCCCATTGTCAAGGAGATCACGAGGTTAGAGGTCCCCAGTGACAGTGATGGTGAGGATGTTAGGGTGTGGAACCACACCATATCCGACATGTATTCGACAAAGACGGCCTATCAGAAACTGACGGAGGGAAGGTGCCGACCTACTGAGGGACCTTGGAGGAGGATATGGAAGTCCAATGTATCACCATGCATCAAGTTTTGTGTCTGGCTTCTGATGCACGAGGCAGTTCTTACGAACGAGAGAAGGGTGAGGAGGCATATCAGCACCGATGCCACCTGCTCTCATTGCAATGTAGGAGAGGAGACGACTATCCATGCTTTTAGGGACTGCAACTATGCGAGGACAGTGTGGTCAAAGTTTCAGCTATTCAGGGATAATGCAAATTTATTTAGCATTAGCAACTTCAAAGGCTGGTTTCAAGAACAGCTAGGTGAATCGGAGGAAGCTACGATCCTTTTCCTAATTACCTGCTGGAGTATTTGGAATTTCAGGAATAGGCACGTGTTCCAGGGCGAAGTTACCAACCTGCAACAGCAGATCAGATGCATCAACAAGGAGGTACATAGTCAAGTACAGGCCTTCCTTACTGTGACCGATCTGAACAACAGCACAAGGATGCATAGTGATTTAACTTGGCAGGTTCCCAGGGTGAACATGCTCAAGTTTAATTCTGATGTTGCTGTGAAAGCAAACTGTGCAACCTGCGCCATGGTGGCTAGAGATGATCAGGGGAAATGGAGAGGCGGAACAACGCAACTGATTTATACTCAAGACGTTGTTGAAGATGAGCTTAGAGGTCTGTTATTGGCCATGGAAATTGCAAGGAAGAACAGTGTGGACAATTCTTATTTCGAGATGGATTCTACAACGACAACCCAGTTGATCACCTCTACATGTTAAGACAGTCCTAGATATATCAAATTGGTTATGAGGATTAAATCACTCATCAGACCCGGATGGTCCATAGTCCACACCTACAGAGAGAGTAATCAAGTGGCTGACAGCCTAGCAAAAACCCAGTTAGCACGGAATGAGGGATACACTATGTATACTCTCCCCCCAACCGAGATCTATGATCTCCTAATTAGGGTCCTTTGTAAGGGTAGTAGTACTACCTTGTTTAATTATGTAGGCATAATTAGTGATTGTAAACTTGATTTGAATATGCTCGCACGAGGAGGGCGGGATGAATAAGATTGCCTACTGACTTAGTTTAAAAAAAAGATTAACCCTAGCAAGAAACTAAGATATAAAGACTAATAATGATAATAACAAAAACTACAAGTTTGATTTTCCTAATACATATCATATTAGTAATTAAGCTCATATATATGGAATTTATCTAATAAAGGTTTGAAAGGAGGATTAGTAATTTTGGTAGACCTTAGTCTGAAAATTAGTAAGCCTATGTGATGATGTTCATATAAGTATATTTGTATTGAATGGCCTGTCGAAATATATATGAATCTAGGAAATAAGTTTATGAAGATTTATCTATCTAAAATAAACCATATATCAGAGAAAGAGTAAGTGTGATTTATAAGTATGGGTAAACTTATACTTGAACAATTGTACTCATAATGATATGTTGGTCTTACTATATTTTTCTCATTCAACCAAAGAAAAGGTGTCAAAGTATATATATATATATATATATATATATATATATATATATATATATATATATATATATATATATATATATATATATATATATATATATACACATATAGGCAACTAACATCTAAGCACTAGTGTATGACTAGTATATATAAAGGCATGTTGAATTGAACCTGAATGTTCTAGTAGGGGTATCTTGGTAAATAATATCTTAAACCCTAAGTACTAAATGGAACTGAATCATATCAAAGCCAATATAATATTTAAAGAACTAATATTGGGATATATAATGTAATTGAGTATATAATATTGATCATATAAATATAAACTAACTAGAAATCACTAGAATTCAGAATAATAGAAAATATGAATAACACTACTAAATGGAAAACCCTAACCACCTACAACACTAATTAAAGAAATCTAGACAACGCCTCATTCCAAGCCATATAGTGACAAATATTTATTTACATTTGTAGACCTCTTGTCCCTCAGAGTCAATACTTTGAATTTTCATATAATGGATACTTTTGATTCAAAACTACAAAAGTACTATTTCTATTTATAAAGTTATTTCCCTCAGAGATTGTAATCATTACTAGATAGGTCAATTGGCTTAAGATTGATGTAAAACTTGTCCCTCCTTTTTGAAAGCCACTAATAATAAATTCTAAAAGTAGTAGAATATTGTTTAAGTGTTGAAAAAGGCAGGCTAGTGCCCCTAGTTTAGTGGAATTACACTTCCATGAATGTTCATAAAGAGAAGGATATTGGGTCCATCAATAAACTAGGAAAAATAGTTGTTGTTTTGATGTTCTCCATAGAGAGAACATATGTTTTCCCCAACAACATAGACACTAACATGCACTATCCACATAGAAACTGACATGAACTGTCTTTTTTAAAATTTGAATTACTAGTTTCAAAGTATGGATATTGAAACTTATTGAATTTTACAACCCATTTCTACCTTTTGATAATTTCCTATATTGCTTATTCCTTTGCATTTTGTCATCCTTATAGATAGTTTGCTTTTAAATTATCAATTTTATACTGGTCATTCTCAAGGAATTAATGGACATGTGATCAAAGAAGACCTATAAAAGACATGCAAGAGTTGTCCCTTGTTGAAGAGTAGATAGGAATCAATGTGAAATTCTATAATATTTTGTGAAGCTTCCACGACTCTAATGTAAAACATGATTGTAAACATATTTGCATACACTTTCTGATATTATTTTGTTAATATTCGATCATAAGGATCATGTGTTTACAACATGGTATTAGAGCCTATAAATAGTCGGTGCTCATACATGTCTCATGAAAATTAGGTTTATATAGTAGTACACCTGGAACATAGGCAAATAGTTACAAAGAAACCTAGTAACATTGGCTCAATTATTGGGATATTCCTATACTACAAGTAGGATACACGAAGAGACTATGATGCAAGGTATGTACCCTAATTGGGGAATTTATGAAACATACATAGCTCATCTACTAGATTTTGGACCTAGACATATATTTATATGGAGATATTATTGAATAAGAAGTATTTAAGTCACGTGTATGAAGATTTAGAATATGGCCCTTGAAACATTTAACTTACCACTTTAAGTATACAAAGAGTAAGTGGTTTAAGTATACAAATGGGAAAAGTATTCTTTTTTTTTTTTTTTTTTTTTTTTTTGGAATGGGAAAAGTATTCTTGATATCTAGTTAGGTACATCAATAAGTAATTGAAAAAAAAAAGAAAAAATAAATATCACAAACCCTAGAAAGGTAAGTTTCATATAATTGATAACTTTCATATAGAATTTTAAGAGTGATATAACATTAAAATTTACTCTAAATATATTAATTATGTGATAATAATTCCTCTCCATGCAAGTAGAATAAGCTGAGATGTATAAGGAAGGATGCTTAGTGAAGGTTCCTGGATGATTAATCGCACTCCACTTAGGTGGTGGTGGGGTGTCCTCACTTTACATACAGATCAGGTCAAGGCAATTTGGATTACTTGGAGAACTCTAATATTTGAATAAAATATTCAAATCAAGTAAAAAGAAAGACTACATACAACCATCACCAGTATAGTAAATAATAATACACTAAGACATGTAGAAAAAAAATTATACTAAAAAAGGGAGGGTTATAGACATTAAAAATACCTGATTGTAAGTTTGACAAAAATACACATACAAATCATGATGAATTGAGAGTTAGATAATATGTTCTCCTTTTATTTGTAACTATTATACATGTGAGACAAAAATAGATGTTACATGTCCCACATTATATACACATGGATGGATATTGAGAACCACCAAAAAGAATTTGAAAAGGAAAAGTCACAAATCCAACATTATACCTATATAGATGAAAAATATTGATTTAAAATTGTATTTTAATCCATAATAAGATAATTAAAAGATAAAATACAATAAATATTAGGATATGTATATTTATAGAACTCCCAATTCTCAAAGATATATGAAGCTTTCAATAATTTACGTTCAACTAAGCACTATATTGATGTGAATCCTAACCATTAAAAATGGAGAAATTCAATAGTAATGTATATCTAAATTATTGACCTAATAAAATGTCACATAAAGATTGGTGACAACATAATTGAGTAAAATTTAAAAAAGTTACAAACTTGACTATGAAAATTATAATGAATCTAATAATTGTGTCGTGTAACACAACATTTTGATATTCATAATATAAAGGTTCTCACCCTAGAAATGTGTACATGACCCTAGATAATTTTTTATGGATGAGGCATCATTAAGTTCTCAAGTGACCCTTTATGTTCCATAGGTATACAAATCCCCCAAAATGTGTCCATGGATGAATAGTAATTAGAATATTGAGTAGAGGTGATTGTGACTTGGTTCTTACATTGATTTTGGTCATTTTTGTTTTACATCAGAATGATATTCCCTCCAAAAATTATTTTCTTTATAATATTTAATATATAAAGAAAAATGATTGAATGGAATTTTATCGATGATTTCTCAAGCTAAGTCAAAATCAAGGAGACATGAAAAAACCATAGAGGAGAAACCTAGAGTTGGTGAAGGATACCATATTTTAGTTGATACACCTATTTTGATTTCTAGTTGAATCCTTTTAAGGGGTAGAGGGTAGAACCTGACTAAGCCAATTTCGGGGAAGAAATCCCCTTTAAGGGGTGGTGAGCTATAACATATTGGATTTTGGGTACGAAATTTATTTTGAGATATTTTCTCCTAACCCGAATTTATTTACAATGTTGATATGCATTCAAATCCAGTCACTTATTTGATTTAATTATCATGATCTATGATATAGACTAGTCTTGAACTCAATTCAGTTTGTCTAAATGTATTTATTCTCCTTAAAAATATTTACCGATGTGTTCCTCATTTCAAGTTCAATTGTTTTGTCATTTAACCATCATGGATGTTGACACTATTTGTTTCCCTTTGTACATTCTTTGTGCCTAAATAAGGCATTACTCTTCAATTTCAAGAAATATTTACAATATGGTCCATCAACATACCTTCATGAACTAAGATGGAATCATTTAATGAAAATAAATATGTCTTAGTCTAAAACTATTGAAGGGATGTTCAATAGATCACATTCTCTTGATAATAGAAAAATAGCTTTAGAATCATCATAAAACATTAATGATAGTATTAGATATTCATTATTGTGTGAGTTCTGACAAAAATTTTCATAGACCAATTCTGATCAATGAAATGGAGAATTGGCATTATATTTATGTACTTCTCTAATAAATCTACATTTAGCATGAATTTTATCTCGTTTACCCCTTGTTTGTCCCTTCAATTAATTGATACCATACAAAACTAACTCCATTAATATCACCGTTGACCTCTATTATTTACCAAAGTCTTTGTGTGTTTTGTTTACTGGGTGTGATGGGTTCCTGTAATGACACCATCAATTTCTCCGTGAACACACCTCCTCCTTCTCCCTTCCTATCCTCCTTTCTATTTGAACCCTCCCCTTACTACCCTAGTTGCCATGACACCCCAGCCTCCTACTCCCTCTCTCTCCATCACTCATCCAACCTAGCCGCAAGGAACATTGTCATTTAACAAAGTAGTGACTAATAAATCAATTGGCCATCAGGAAGATCCTAAAGCTACTACCCTCCTCCTCTATGTAATTACCTTGCATATCCTCCTACTGAAGATAGCCATTACTATTGCAAATTGGGTTCCAAACATCAACTACCCCAAAACTATTCAAACATATATTGTCTCCCTGCTTTTCTTCACTTAATTCCTACAACGATGCAGCAAACTAGGCTTTTGTGACACCCCCATATTTTCTAAAACTTAATCTCATGTGTGACGTCCAAATTGAAACCCTCACCTTAGTGAGAATCCCAATTTAAACACCCCACACTAGGCTAATAAGAAGAAAATCAGAGGAAGTCAAAAGGAAACTAGAGTAGCACATGCACATGAACAATAATAAAACCATACAACACATGTTCACCATTCAACATATAATTACATAATGAATTGTTACAACATTTGATATTACATATTGAACAAAAAACTTTTACATATACATGTACTATCACTAAAAACATTATATTAAGACAACAGGTCCATCTATACATCAGCTCGCCACACAACTCTCAACTATCTTGGTTCTGTAAGAGCATATGTCCACAACACCTAAACAACACATTTTATGTGGTACACATTAGCACAATATTCAAGAATATTGTACTGAGTTCACCAACGTGTCTTTAATTATACCTCTTTTCATATCTTGGTAATAAAATAAAACTAAACTTGGCAGTAATAAAAAATTAAAACAAGAGTCCAATACTTCAACAAAAGTTTGTTAACAAAAAGTGAACATATATCTTTTAGGCATATTTTCCATCATATTATCCATGCATTTACCACCAAAGTGAATCATGCATCATCTTGGCCATTAAGAGTTCAAGATGGAAGGCCTTATGATCTACTACCATAGAGTTTGAGATCATTATACATGTGATCTACTACCAAAGAGTTTGAGATCAGTATACATGTGATCTACTACCAAAGAGTTTGAGATTACTTTCCAGCACTACGCTACCAAAGAGAATTAGTGTTTTCTATGATGGACCAAATATATTATCTTTGCATGTGTTCAAGGCTATACATATAGAAATTCAAGCAAGGTATCATACAAGGATATTTATTTCATTCAATATCATATGCCAAGTGTGAGGTACATATATATATTTCATGCATACCATCTAATAGGCCAAGAAAGATGTAAGGGTGTACCTTGATCAAGATATCCTAATTATCACATATTCTAAGATGTCAACTCTAACCTTGGTCAACCCTAATTAAAATAAGATCATATATCACCATCAAGTTCTCATCGTCACAACCCTAGTTTTGTGCATTTTAGGGTTTAGCTTAGTCATGAGGATATTCCCATCATTACTTGTCTTATATTCTTATAATTAGGTTATTGTGACATCCCCAGATTTTCTAAAACTTAATCTGATGTGTAACGTCTAAATTGAAACCTCACCTTAATGATAATCCCAATTTAAACATCACACACTATGCTAAGAAAAAGAAAATCAAGGGAGTCAAAAGAAAACAACAGTTGCACATGCACATGAACAATAATAAATCCATACAACACATGTTCACCATTCAACATATAATTACATAATGAATTCTTACAACATCTGATATTAAATATTGAGCATCAAACTTCTACATATACATGTACTACCACTAAACTATAGGATCTTAAGACAACAGGTCCACCTGTACATCAGCTCGCCACACAACTCACAACTATCCTAGTCTTCAAGATCATAAGTCCACATCACCTAAACAAAAGATTACATGTGGTGCATGTCAGCACAATATTCAAGAATATTGTACTGAGTAAGCCTACATGTTTTTTATATACCTCTCATCATATCTTGGCAATAAGATAAAACTAATGCTTGGCAGTTATAAAGAAAAATAAGAAAAAGCATATACTTACACAAAGATGTTCATTAACAAAAAAGAACACATATTTTAAGCACAATTTCCATCATATATCTCATACATCTACCACCAAAGGGATAGATGCTTTTTTAAGCCTTAAGATCTACTACTAAAGAGTTTGAGATCATTATATATGTAATCTACTACCAAAGAGTTTGATATCACTAATGCATTAAGGCCTTTATGGTCTACTACCAAAGAGTTTGAGATCATTATACATGTGATCTACTACCAAAGAGTTTGTGATCACTTTCCAAGCATTGTACTACCAATGAGTTTAGTGTTATCATATGATGGATCAGATATCTTATGTTTCATGTGTTCATAGCCATAAGTATGGAAAATCAAGCAAGATATCATACAAGAATAATGATTTCATCCAATACCATATGCCAAGTATTTTACTATAGATAACACAAGCATAATGTATACTAAGCCAAGTAAGAGGTAATGGAGTACCTTCCAAAGAGATATCCTAATCACATATATCCATGTCATCTATATCTTTGTTAAACCTTATCAAGACAAGATCACATACTATCATCAGGTTCTCATCATCATTAACCCTAGTTATATCCATTTTAGGGTTTACTTTATCTCATTAGGATATGTGCATAATTACTTGCATTCTTATCTTAGATTTATCTTACTGATGTTGTTTTCCAGATTATGGTAAATTATCTGAACATTAAGTTCCATATCCTTTATGAGCGCATATTAACCCTAGTCTATATACATTATTCACTTTAGGGTTACAACCCATGTATTAAAGGTCATCTTCATACAACATAGATTCTATGCATCTAACTAATATAAAACTTACACATTAGCTTGAAATTACTGATATTAGGGTGTTCTGTAAATTTCATCATTTATTGAGCATGTATGTATTTATTGCATATTATTTAGGGTTATTAGTCCTAATTAGCCACAAGAAACAAATTACATGATTTCGTGCATTAACATCATAACTACTGACCTTATATGGATTACAAACATGATTTATTGGTATTTTCTTATAAATTTAGGTCATTGTTTGGTATTTATTATCCATTAAACAAGCATAACACATCTTACATGATATCACTTTTATTAGTGCATCAAATGCCTAATATTATCATTCTACTGTGTTCTACTCAATTTATTGAGAAGTTTGGTACCTTATTTGTATTTTTCTGATAAACATACTAATTACTATGAATTTTGGAAGATCTAGTAATTTTATGAGATTTTACCTCAATCGGACAATCCGAGGCGGCCATGTGTCCTGTGGGGGCGCAACCCTTTCCTTGCTGGGACCTACCTGGTCTAGGACTAGTGTGGGATCTGTGGATCTAAGGATCTTCCAACATGAGTTGGTTCTCTGCCTCATTCCCCCTATTCTCGCTCGCAAGTCCCACGGTGGGACTTTATTTTGCATGGCACCTCCGCCAGGGAGGTGTTCCAGTGAGCAATCCCTGATGACCAGGTCATCCTCGCCTACTCATCTTCCTCAGATGCCCTCTATATCTCAAAGAAAACACCTTCCGCTACCACCTGTTCACCACAGTGGGGAAGCAGCGAGGGACGGTGGTTGGTTCTCTCCACTAAAGTGGTTGTGCATCTAGTTTAAGGGGTCTTCTCACTCCTCTAGTCAAGCCAAGAGAAACGGACCATTGAATTTCCTCATTCGGGCCATGACCACAATGTGGGGCAAGGCTAAGGCTTCCCGCTCGCTATAACCCCATGATCTTCAGTCTGAAAGGAGGTTGGGGATGAGGATCTAACCATCCAAAGTGCATTCAATGACTATAACAGAACCCGCCCAAAGCAGGATCCGAGGCTCACTTTAAACAACCCTCACTTCCACTAGATTGGATATCTAGGGCTAGGATTCAACCACGCAGACCCAACTCAAAAGCAAGGGGTGTGTGACACAACCTATTTTAGGCTCAAGCTATTAAACTTAGGTCTATTAACCTGAATAATGCAAATAATTTCTCAAATGTCAAACTTAAATAAGTTCCTCTAAAATCCTCCAATTGCCACCAAATTTTGACCGTAGCTTTAATACCTCTCGAGCTACATTCTTCTCTAGTTTGGTGAAAAAACTCAGCTATATGAATTGCCAACTAAATTCCTCGAAGGACATTAAATATAGGGATCTTAATCATGATATAAACATTGATCGCCACTCAGACTTTACCACACCACGTGGATTCTCAAATCAACATGCATGAATCACTTATGTCATTGGACATTTAGGATTCCAAAATTCCACTCCATCAAAGTTACTACTATTATATTCCAGATTATGTTACATAATCTAATTATTTAATTACATATGATTATGTGCACATATTGACCCTAGGTTACATATATCAATCCAATTAAGATTATAAACCATTAATTATGAGTCATCACTATACAGTCATTATTTCTATGTATCTAACTGATCTCACAATTTCATATTAGCTTCCAATTACAAATATGAGGGTGTTCCATAAATTCCATCATTTATTCAGCATGATGTATTTGTTACATTTTATTTAGGGATATTAACCCTAATTAGCCATATGGAGCAAATTACATAATTTCGTGCATCAACATAATAATCACTAACCTTAAATATATTTTGTACATGATAATGGATTTACTGACATTTTATCATAATTTTAGTACATCCTTTGATATTTATTATCCATGAAATAATTATATAAAATATTACATAAAGTTACTAACATTTAAGCTTCAAAATACTAATATCATGTTCGATGTTGTTCTACTCAATTTTTTGAACATTTTGGTAGTTTGTTTGTATTTTTTTGATGCTCAAGCTAATTACTATGATTTATTCAACATATCAGCATATACATGGTTTTTTACCTTTCTAGTCAATAATGTGATGTGACATAGGCATTGTAGGGCGCGGCTCATTCATGAATCTACCCAGTTCAATATCAAGCTAGTTGGTCTAGTTGGATAGCTTGAGGTAGACCAGCAAACCATGACATGGACCTGGTATTCCTTGCTTGTCTCACATCCACGCCTGACACTATGTGCAGAGATCTATACTGTGACTTTGTTCTTCTACATGAGTAACTGTCACCGTGAGAATTCTTTGTGGTGAGCAACTATTGGCATGAGGAAGCACCTTGTCAGCCCCTCATAGGATCGTTATCCTTGTATCAGCCTTCCAGACTCCCATGAACACACAGTCTTTGAGTCCTTGATGCTCATCTGTGTCTTTGTTCTATTGGTTGTCGCCTCAAGGGACAACTTTGGTGAGGAGTAAATGTTTCCTCCTCAATAGATAATGATATCTCCTTCATGTTTGATGACTTCATATAGGCCTCAACGGCTTCACAAATCCTCAAATTTGGTAATGGATCTCTGCCTCCATGAACTGGTCATCGCTTGTTGCAGTAGCGGAAGGGAAAAGAGGCGAGATGCCTATGCATCTTCCAAACTCCGATCTGACATTTCGAGAAGCATCAAGCCACCTTCATAAACTACACTACCACTCCATATCATACAAACTGGTCTCTAGCTTTGTCTTATGGTGGAGAACCCCGACAACCAGCCTTCAAACTCAGTCTTCTCCTCTAGAGAGTTTGAGTTCATCAACCAATAAGAATAATACATAGCAGTATGGAAAGGCCTATGATTGAATCCTCAGAGTTTACTCTCTCTTTTACTTCACATATCGCTATGTATGCACTTCTCTATAGCCATCTCCTACCTTCACTTCCCACCTACAAGTCATAGTGGAGAGGCAACAGAAAAGGGGAAGTCAAACTCCCTCTATTTTCCTCCAAAACCCATAAACTCTGGTTTAGACTGATTCTAGCTAGGAGTCAAGGCCAACTACCGATTTCATTTTTTCTTCTAGACCCACGATCACCTATGAAATTGGCAATCAACATTTCCATCTCCACTCGCCCACGATTTCATGTTTACCGGTCTTGGAGACATGCTTTTGACTATTAGATCCGACCCCTGCAATGGTCAGGACAAGGTCCACGGTGGGGATCCATGGGTTCTCAGCCCTGTGGGCCTGTGACACCATCTGATCAATGACTTAGGCTAGAATAATCAATAGGCATAGTTCTAAAGTCACCAATACATGCATTATTTCACCAATATCAAATTGCAATATCTCTATTTAGGAACATCAAAACATTATGAAAGTTTAACTATAGCTTTGTCACAACTCAAGCTACATTCAAAACAATTTTGGTCCCTAAACTCAATTATATGATGTGTCAATTAAATATCTAAAAAATTGCATAAATGCATTTGATCGAAAATATTATATGCACCAATCAACACTCAAGCTTCATCAAAACACTACTTAAAATATAACTCAAACACATGAGTTCACTTATCTCATTAAGTTTTTACGGGTTCCAAAAGATCAGTCTATCACATCCTACAAACCTTAAAGAAATTCCATCCTCGAAGTTAAGCCAAAAATCTAGTCCATTACATCATATACATCTTTAAAGAAATTTAGTCCTCAAAATTAAGCCATCCTCTTCAAGGGAAAACCAAAAGATATACAACCATGTGTTGGGCACCGCTCTAGGTGCAATCTAACCATAAACATAAGCTCCATAATCATATCCAAACCACTATTAGGAGGTTTCAAAACATCTAAGATGAAACACTCACCATATAACATGTTTACCATGCATAGGGTTGCACATCTCATTATCATGTTCTAAAGGAGTTAACTAAAGTTAGCCCATTATATCAAGGTGTCTTCAACATTTTATTGTGCTAGTTGTTAGAACATGTTCAACATTATCATATGCCTTTTAGGAGGGAGTTAACTATAATTAACCCACTTTATCCATCTAGATCACGCCAAGGTGGCATGATCATAATGGGGTGTTAACTGTCAAACTATATTTTTTATCTTTATTAAGCACTAAGATTAACACCTCTTGTAACATGTTCCATTCATATGATCTTATTTCATTGCTCATAATAAATTGCATCATTTCCTAGTCACTTCATCACAAGATTAACCAACAATATCACATTATCATCATTATTCATGCATATCGTTACCCATTTATGCATTGATATCTATGAAACCATCTCTAGGTTTCCATCACATCATATCTATATATCGTGTCTCTATATTAGATCACATCCTTACATATAATATGTTACGGCTGTGCTAAACAAACTTATGTGAGTGGCTTCTTAAACATATATCAAAATGTCCTCTAGTCCAACAGAGGTTCTCCTAACCCATATCATGAGGGTAGTGCCATGCTCAGTCTCTCAGTGCTAACTCAACTCTATGTGTATCTCATATGCACATACTTTATCTTTCCTCTCTTAGTCTAGGGTTCTCGGATTACCTCATTGGCACTAGTGATCAATTCAAAAGCTCTAGCCACATAAGCACAAACAAAAATGTGATATGACATTCTATTAATAGGCGCTCTACCCATGAGACATGCTTACCCAAAACTCTCTTATATATGCAACCACAAGATTCCTACAAGTTACCATCAATCCAAGCTTGAGGCTTTACGAAAACTAACACATTTCCCTCCTCTAGGGTCGTGGAACTCTCTCTCCCTCACCTAGATGGAAGGTAATCATATTTCCTTATTCATGTATGCACATATAACTAGCCTCTCTCAGACTCTAGGGTTTGGTCCTTCCAAGTACATCTAGGGTTGAAGACATCTATAGGAATCATGCATTAAGCAACTCAACTTAGTCACTCAGGAGTAGTCTAGTTTAGAACATATCATACACACATTTCTCATAGTTCTCATATCTTGTAGTCTAGGTTCTATGACCTTCTCCATGTGGGTCTCACTCTCTCTGGAGTTAACCCTATAACTAGTACCAATACTAGAGGTCCTCCTTCATAAAAGAGCTTGAGGCTCTTGGTGATTCACATCTTGTCTTAGCTTAACATATTTTATATCATAAAAGCCTAGTTACTTGCATCATCAAAACTCATCTTGCATCCTCAAAACTGAACTTAAGTCCTCAAAGACAAACATATATCATCATAAACTATTTTATATCATCTATATAACACTTACATCATATCATCAAATCTTAATTTCATCCATTCGTCCTATCACATGTTCTAACAAGGCTCTAGACATCTAATCAAGAACTACTCTCTCTTATAGACTGATGTCATTCATTGCATGGCCACCTCCAACACGTACATGTGTGGGGACACATTTTTGTAATACTTACATATGTAATAAAATGTTATATAGTTTTTCTCAAATAAAACAAGCGTCAGAGAAAACTATCGAGGTTTGATCTGGATGGAATCAAAAACCAAATATAAAAAATGAGCATCCCACACATCGTAGACAGTCTAGTGTCATGTTACTCAATGAAAAGGGTGAGCACAAGGAGTAAACTAGTGTAGCTACACAAAAAATAGATGCATCATATGTCAAAGGTTTCTCTTCACACGGTGTACATCATTTCCTAATAATGCAATGTCCCATACCACTACAGTATAAGGAAAGAACGACACCTAAGGACCTGCTATACAACAAGCACCAGTCTAGACTTAGTTCTCAGACATTTAGGTGCGAACCTAGAGGCTAGGTCATATCTAGTCTCTAAAATACAACTAATCTAACCCTAAAGGATCTTAAATTCAAGGTTCTTTAGTTTTGAGTTGTATAATGAGAAAATCTTAGGTTTTTCTATTTCTCATGCTCTGATACCACCTGTGACGTCCCTAGATTTTCTAAAACTTAATTTGAAGTGTGACATCCAAATGGAAACCCTCACCTCAGCAAGAATCCCAATTTGAACATCCCACACTAGCATAAGAACAAGAAAATCACAGGAAGTCAGAAAGAAACAATAGTAGAACATGCACATGAACAATAATAAAACCATACAACACATGTTCACCATTCAACATATAATTACATAATGAATTGTTACAACATTTGATATTACATATTGAACAACAAACTTTTACATAAGCATGTACTACCACTAAACAATAGTATCTCAAGACAATAGGTCCACCTATACATCAACTCACCACACAACTCTCAACTATCTTGGTTCTTCAAGAGCATATGTCCACAACACTTAAACAATAGATTACATGTGGTACATGTCAGCACAAAATTCAAGAATATTGTACTGAGTAGGCCTACATGTCTTTAATTATACCTCTTTTCATATCTTGGCAATAAAACAAAACTAAACTTGGCAGTAATAAGAAATTATAACAAGAGTCAAGTACTTAAACAAAAGTTTGTTAACAAAAAGTGAACATATATCTTTTAGGCATATTTTCCATCATATTATCCATGTGTTTACCACCAAAGGGAATAATTCATCATCATGGGCATTAAGAGCTCTAGATGGAAGGACTTATGATCTACTACCAAAGAGTTTGAGATCATTATACATGTGATCTACTACAAAAGAGTTTGAGATCATTATACATGTCATATACTACCAACGAGTTTGAGATCACTTTCCAGCACTACACTACCAAAGAGATTTTTCTTTCTATGATCGACCAAATGTATTATTTTTATTTATTTCATTCAACATCATATAGAAATTCAAAGAAAGGTATCATACAAGTATATTTATTTCATTCAATATCATATGCCAAGTGTGAAGTACATATATATATATATATATATATATATATATTTCATGCATAACATCTAATAGGCCAAGAAAGAAGTAAGGGCATACCTTGCTCAAGATATCCTAATCATCACATATTCCTGGATGACAACTCTAACATTAGTCAACCCTGATTAAGATAAGATCATATATCACCATCAGGTTCTCATCATCTCAACCCTAGTTGTGTCCATGTTAGGGTTTAGCTTAGTCATGAGGATATTCCCATCATTACTTGTCTTGTATACTTTAGGTTACTCATCTTATATTCCAGATTAAGATACATAATCTGATTATTTGATTACATATGATTATGTGCACATATTGACCCTAGGTTGCATGTATCAATCTAATTAGGATTAGAAACCATTAATTATGAATCATAATCATGAATTTTATGCATCTAACTGAACTCATGATTTCATATTAGCTTCTAATTATAGATATGAGGGTGTTCCTTAAATTCCATCATTTATTGAACATGTATGTATTTATTACATTTTATTTAGGGTTATTAACCCAAATTAGACATATAGAGCAAAGTACATTATTTTGAGCATCAACATCATAATCACTAACCTTAAATATGTTTTATACATGATAATGGATTAATTGACATTTTATCATAATTTTAGGCCATCCTTTGATATTTATTATCCATGAAACAAGTATATAACATATTACATAAAATTACTGACATTTAAGCTTCAAAAGACTGTAATCATGGTTCCATGCTAATCTACTCAATTTTCTAAACATTTTGGTAGTTTTTTTGTATTTTTTTAATGCTCGAGCTAATTATTATGATTTATTCAAGATATGAGCAAATACAGGGATTTTTGCCTTTCCAGCCAATAACGTGATGCCACGTAGGCATTGTGGGGCTCGACTCATTCATGGATCTTCCCGGTTTAGAATCAAGCCAGTCGGTCTTGTTCGATAGCTTGAAGCAGACTAGCAAACCCTGACCTGGACCTAGTCTTCCTTACTTGTCTCGCATCCACGCCCGACACCGTGCACACAGATCCATGTTGTGACTCTATTCTTTTACATGAGTAATTGTCTCCATGAGGCTTCTTTATGGTGAGCAACTATTGGCATGAGGAAGCACCTCATCATCCCTTCATAGAGTCATTATATTCGTATCAACCTTCCAGACTCCCATGACCACACGATATCTGAGTCCTTGACGCTCATCTATGTCTTTGTTGTACTATCCTCCACCACAAGGGACAGCTCTAACGAGGAGTAAATGTTACCAATCTTGCCTCCTCAATAGATAATGATGTCTCCTTCATATTTTACGACTTCATCCAGGCCTCAATGGCTTAACGAATCCTCAAATTTGGCAATGGATCTCTTCCTCTGTTAACTGATTGTCACTTGTGGCAATTGCAGCCTGGAAAAAGAGGTGTGATGCCTATGCATCGACCAAATTTCGATCTGACATTTTGAGAAGCATCAAGCCACCTTCAGAAACTATGCTACCACTCCATACCCTATGAAGTGTTTCCAGCCTTGTCTTGTGGTGGAGAACCCCGAAAACCACCCTTCAAACTCAATCTTCTCCTCCAGAGAGTGAGAGTTTGTCATCCCGTAAGAATGCCACATAGCAATGTGGAAAGGCTCGAGATCGAATCCTAAGAGTCTACTCTCTCTTTTAATTCACCTATGGCTTTGTATGCACTCCTCTATCTCCATCTCCTACCTCCACTTCCCACCTACAAGTCATGGTGGAGAGACAGCAGAAAAGGGGAAGTCAAACTCCCTCTATTTTCCTCCAAAAGCCACAATCTCTGGTTTGGACGGATGCTATCAAGGAGTCTAGGACAACTGCTAACTTTTTTTTCCTTCTAGATCCACGATCACCTACAAAATCAGCAATCAACATTTCCATCTCCACTCGCCCACAATTCCAAACGGTTTTCCCCCTCATGTATTGCGGCTAAAGAAAAATTGTCCTATAATGTTATTGTGAAATATTGATTCGGAAAATGGGTTATGCAATGGTACACGACTGGTTTTTAAAGGGTTTTAGAAAAATGTAATTGACGCAAAGGTTACAGTTGGTCAAGCACATGGAAAAAGAGTTTTCATACCTAGAATACCTCTTATAACGCCTAAAAATGATGGTATTCCATTTGCTTTTAAACAGAAACAATTTCCTGTGTGTTTGAGTTTTGCAATGACAATAAATAAGTCACCGGGTCAAACTATCCCTAATGCCAAAATTTATTTTCCCCATCCTGTATTATCTCATGGACAGTTGTATGTAGCACGGTCAAGAGGGACATCCCAAAATACAACGAAGGTCTTGGTTAAACCAGGAGAGAAGAATTTCAATGGTGGAACATTTACAAAAAACATAGTATACAAAGAAGTATTATCCTTTATTGATGGTATGCTTTTATCTTAGTATTTCATGTTGATTATTTGTATTTACAACTTTTCTAAGCTAACATCTTTACATGTTATAAATAGGATGATGAAAGATAACTATACCCCCTTTCGACGTGTACATCAATACTTAAACTGGAATTTAAAGGTTCGTGTGGCTTTCAAATGGAAAGCAAATGAAATATCAAGGGGAAGAATGAATAAAAAAATGTTATTTATCGATGAAGAGGTATACTAGATTACAAAGTTCTAAATTTGTTCTTATTTAAAATACATTCATGTGTTTATGTAATGCCTCAATATATCTTTTGTTTCTTAGGGAGAGAGGATGGAAGCCAGTTTAATTGGTGATGCGGTTAACAAATTCAGTAATACTTTTAATGAAGGAAAGTGTTATGTATTGAATAATGTCCATGTCGAAGACATTCACAATGACTATAGAAATGCAAAGTGGAATGAAGAGTGCATAATTAACAAAAATTGTGTGGTTGTTGAAGCATCTGAAGATTGTGAAAAAATACCTCTTTACTCATTTCAATTTACTGAGTTTGATGACTTTCACGGTCTTCAAGATAAGAAGACATTTCTTATAGGTATTTTTACTTTAATTTCATTTATAATATCATTTTATAATATTCATAAAGTCTTCTATGTCAATTACAGATGTCATTGGAATGATTACCAATGTTGATGATATTCAAAGCATTACGAAGAGATCTGGTGAACAGGTTGCCAAGTGTGACATCATATTACAAAATGAAATGTAATAAATACAAATTATTTAAATTACTCAATCACTAAAACAAAGATTTCATTTACTAACACTTATATGTATATTTATGGTATTTAGGCACACTATGGCTAGGTGCTCATTGTGGGGTGAAATAGCTGTGATGTCACATGACAACTTGAAAGCACAGTATGAAATGAGAAGTGTAGTTGTTATTACTGGATTGCAAGTTCGATGCTTCCAAGGTAAGACACAATCAATAACTTTAATTATATTTGTGAGACTTATTTTATATTAATTTAATAATAATTATAGGTTTATTCCTGTGAAGTACTTACACAACAAAACTTCTCTTTAACCGCCCATTGCCATGAGTTGATGAAATGAAGTCAAGGTAGTCGTTTTCATATTACACATTCAAACGATAGTTCATATATATTTCTTTCTAAATTGAATTCTATAAATTCAATAGGTTGTCTAAAAGCGGTGTTGTTTCTTCATCACTTGAGAATGTGTCCATGCAAAAAGAGAATATAGAGGCAATAAGGATCAATGTTTCCATCTTGCATGAATCCCTACAGAGTGGGGCACTACGCAAAGTAAGATACCTCAATGTTTGTAACTTATACAAATACTTAAATGTATATAATATGAAAATAACATGTTAAATATTTTTAGGATCATATTTATGAAATTAAGGCTGCAGTTGTAAATATTTATCGTGATCGAACCCTTTGGTACAATGCATGTGTGAGGTGTAGCAAGAAGGTATACGATGAAAATGGTCAAGGCAAGGTCTACCCCAAATGTGGAACAAAAGATAGTGTCCTCAGGCAATTTACCTTATTTTATCATGTAATACATCTATATATTATAATTAGCTTGTAAATTAAAATTTCATTTTGTTGATTATAGGTACATTATGAAAGTTGAAGTCATGGAGGCTTTTGATTCTATTAAATTAACATTATTTGATATAACTGCACATCATCTCCTTGGTTATACCGCTGTAGAGCTAAACAATATCCACTCACAGGTACTCCATATTTTTATACATATACATATAATATTGATGAACTTTACATCTGTATTAATATTAAATTGGTCTAATAATATAGGAAAATGGTGAAGATATGGTGGATATCATATTATCAAAGGCAAAATAGAATCAATTGCTTTTTCATGTCAAAGCACAAGATGCCCAACCATTTTTTCAAGAATCACAAGGGACACCAACAACAATGAAGCAAATGGCTAACGTCTTAGATGTAGTTCCATTACATATTAAGCAAGAATGTATGAGTCTTTTATTTGACATCGAACACAACATTACTTTTTGATTTTGTTTTGTATCTATCTTAAAATATGAATTGGTACTTTTGTTTTCCATATAATTTATATTCCCAGTTGTGTTTTACGATACAATCTTTTTATGATTGTTATTTGTATATACTTACAACAAAAGTCATTCCAAAGTTTCGTGTGACAACAAATACAAAATCATCAATAATTACAGTTGAAACACAACATTTTGCCAAAATCATCACTAGAACTATAAGTATTTTTCCTGCATATACGATTATATTATTAAATTGTCTGAATATTTACACTAATCATTTTTTCATATGTGAAAGGTTCGAAATAAAATTACAAAATCTTTAGGATTAAATCACCAGAAAGTGATTACATGCATTGATAATAAGTGAGAATATAATATTTATTATTTATTTATTCCATGTTTCTTATTAAATAATTAAACTCATATTTTCTTCTCCAATCAGGTGTCCACCTCTCTTTGATTATTCGTATGAGGATGATCTCATTAAACTTCAATTTTGGATGGTAAAACAGACGCATCACATCACCTGCAAAATTTTGTCACATAATGAACTTTCAATTACAAAATGAATATGTATTTTTGTTATTTATGAAAACAATAGTTCAAATTTTCTTATTTAACATTATTAACATTATGGTATTTTTCTATTACAATTCCAACAACTTTTATATGTCACGTGCATGTACACGTGTGCATTCACTAGTTACATAAAATTACTGACATTTAAGCTTCAAAAGACTGTAATCATGGTTCCATGCTAATCTACTCAATTTTCTAAACATTTTGGTAGTTTGTTTGTATTTTATTTATGCTCGAGCTAATTATTATGATTTATTGAAGATATGATCAAATACAGGGATTTTTGCCTTTCTAGCCAATAACGTGATGCCACGTAGGCATTGTAGGGATCGGCTAATTCATGGATCTTCCCGGTTCAGAATCAAGCCAGTCAGTCTTGTTGGATAGCTTGAAGCAGACTAGCAAACCCTGACCTGGACCTAGTCTTCCTTACTTGTCTCACATCCATGCCCGACACTGTGCACACAGATCCATGTTGTGACTCTGTTCGTTTACACGAGTAATTGCCTCCATGAGGCTTCTTTATGGTGAGCAACTATTGGCACGAGGAAGCACGTCATCATCCATTCATAGCGTCATTATCTTCGTATCAACCTTCTAGACTCCCATGACCACACGATCTCTGAGTCCTTGATGCTCATCTATGGCTTTGTTGTACTATCCTCCACCACAAGGGATAGCTCTGACGAGGAGTAAATGTTAACAATCTTGCCTCCTTAATAGATAATGATGTCTCCTTCATATTTGACGACTTCATCCAGGCCTCAACGACTTAACAAATCCTCGAATTTGGCAATGGATCTCTGCCTCCATTAACTGATCATCGCTTGCGGCAGTTGCGGCTGGGAAAAAGAGATGTGATGCCTATGCATCGACCGAACTTCGATATGACATTTTGAGAAGCATCAAGCCACCTTCAGAAACTATGCTACCATTCCATACCCTACGAAGTGTCTCCAGCCTTGTCTTGTGGTGGAGAACCCCGACAACCACCCTTCAAACTCAATCTTCTCCTCCGGAGAGTGAGAGTTCGTCAGCCATTAAGAATGCCACATAGCAACATGGAAAGGTCCGAGATCGAATCCTCATAGTCTACTCTCTCTTTTAATTCACCTATGACTTTGTATGCACTTCTCTATCTCCATCTCCTACCTCCACTTCCCACCTACAAGTCATGGTGGAGAGACAGTGGAAAATGGGAAGTCAAACTCCCTCTATTTTCCTCCAAAAGCCACAATCTCTGGTTCGGATGGATGGTATCAAGGAGTTGAGGACAACTACTAACTTTTGTTTTCCTTTTAGATCCATGATCACCTACAAAATCAGCGATCAACATTTCCATCTCCACTCGCCCACAATTTCATGTTAACTGGTCTTGGAGAAATGCTTTTGGTCATTAGATCCGACCCATCCAATGGTCAGGACAGGGTCCACATTGGGGATCCATGGGTTCTCAGCCCTTTGGGCGTGTGACACCATCTGATCAATGACTTAGGCTAGAATAATCAATAGGCATAGTTCTAAAGACACAAATACATGCATTATTTCACCAATTTTAAATTGGAATGTCTCCTTTTGGGAACATCCAAACATTATGAAAGTTTAATTGTATCTTTGTCATAACTCAAGCTACATTCCAAACAATGTTGGTCCCTAAACTCAACTATATGACGTGTCAATTAAATATCTCAAAAAGGCAAAAACTCAGTTGATCAAAAATAGTGTATGCACCAATCAACACTCAAGGTTCATCAAAACTCTTGGAACTTAAACAATAACTCAAACACATGAGTTCACTTATTTCATTAAGTATTTATGGGTTCCAAAAGATCAGTCTATCATATCCTACATACCTTAAAGAAATTTCTTCCTAGAAATTAAGCCAAAAATCTAGTCCATTACATCATATACATCTTTAAAGAATTTTTTTCCTCAAAATTAAGCCATCCTCTTACTTCAAGGGAAAACCAAAAGATATACAACCATGTGTTGGACACCACTCTTGGTGCAATCTAACTATAAATATAAGCTCCATAATCATATCCTAACCTTTATTAGGAGGTTTTAAAACATCTAAGGTGAAACACTCACCATATAACATGTTTACCATGCTTAGGGTTGCACATCATATTATCATGTTCTAAAGAAGTTAAATACAGTTAGCCCATTATATCAAGGTGTCATCAACATTTTATTGAGATAGTTGTTAGAAATGTTCAACATTAACATATGCCTTTTAGGAGGGAGTTAAATATAGTTAACCCACTTTATCCATATAGATCATGTCAAGGCATCATAATTGTTATGTGGTTCTATCTGTCAAACTATATTTTGCATCTTTATTAAGCACTAAGATTAACACCGATTTGGGGAATCTACTATAACCTATGTGCATGGAAGATTGATGTTGGATCAACTACGGTATGATTAAAAGAACCATTCTACCAACATCGACCACTTGGCCTACCTACAATGCAAGAAATTTTCTTCCTAACCCTTCATGCCATTGGATGGGAATGACCACCATCCATAGTCCAAGTGATTAGAGAATCAACCATCATTACTCATGGAAATCGGGAGGAAAATTGACATGCGTATAATGTGTGTGTAATACGCAAGAGTACGTGTCAAAGTAATATGGGATTATGAGTCCCCAGTTATCAAACATGGGGAGTTGTGAGGTTAATGACTATTATTAATCAGGATTGATCAGCTAAGCCAAAAACAAGAGTTGGATTTGAGTTTAAACAAAAATAAAATGAAATTAAAAGAAAAATAAAAAGTGGTTGATTCAAATGAGATGGATTCCTTAGGATTACCGATTTCACCATGGAGTCTCGTTATATCTTATATCTACCGAATTAATATAAATTTTACTCCTACCTTGGATAGAAAGTTTGTAGAAAGAATTGCCCACTTCCACGGTGCAATTCACTACCTAGATCTAAACAAATTCCACATTTGTCGTAATTTATATCTCAATCTAGGTGCATTATCGAAGTCTCTGGATTTCTTTCCACTAACTATATGTTACCTTTCCCAAGGAACGCGTAGGAAAGTCTATCAATTGTGGTTTTCCAACCTTTAATCCTCCGTCCAGAGCAATTATTAGTCTATTATCCTAACGATGGTGATCAAGCATAGATAGGTCATTCAATTCCACAATTATATATTCAAGAATAAAGATATATCTATACTTAATCATATAAAAAGTTGATACAATGATTCCCCGGGATACTCCCAGGTCCTAAGGAATTAAGGTTTTTAGCTAAAAATAGATGACATGATATCATAGTAAGTCAAAAATATGTAAAACATGAATTTTGAGATACAACAAGTTGGGAAAAGGGCTAAAGAGTGGATATGGAGAAGATGGAGAGGATTTGTTGTCGTTTCTACTACCAAAATGCTCTAAGGTCCACCAGGTAGGGTTCCTCCACTTTTATCCCTCTGTCCGGCTGTTGTATCGTCCCCCCGTGATAGATCTTTTAATTGCGGTTCTAATGGTGGCTTTTATAGCCGTCATACATGTTTAGGTCAAGAGAAAACTTAAAATGTAATTTTTAATAGAATATGTGTTACATTTAACACATTTAAAATTTGGTCTGCATTGTCAGAGTCAGTGGTGCCGAGTTGGAATTCGGTACCACCGACTTCTTCACAGTAAAAAATACTTTTCTTTTTCAATCTAAAGAAAACAAATATTTGTACTATGATGCCATGTCGGTACCACCAAGTTGCAAGTCAGTGGTATCGACTTTGCTCCAGTAAATAATAATTATCTGCAATAAAATAATCAATGAATAAAATCAAATTATTATTATTAAAATTAAAACATGTAAAATGCATGTAAATACATACAAAAATATAAGACATGATGCACAAGTAATTTTTACTTATTTGGTAAAATATGTATTAAAAAGATATTCAATTAAGCACAAATGACAAAGAAAATAACCAAATTCGATATCAAAATAACGACAATTTTTTCATAAATCACACCCCTAAGCTTGAATATTGATCCTCCTCGAGCAACACTACTCTTAGATTTGTTTGAAATAGTCAGCAAAAAGATAGGTACCTATGAATTATTTTTCCTAACCACCCTCTACAAATATGTCCCAAACCGATCCTTGCCAACTACTGAACAAGTAACTACTCTAAAGTGATCAATAATGTTTATAAAAGATGTCCAAAATAAGATCAATGAAAACACTATCAATAAGAAGCAGTTAATATCATGGCCAGTAGGACATATGCTTGATGCACCATGTGATCTCCCTATCTACTTTGCTCTGATCTACCTAACTAACTACTTGGTAGCAGATCCCCAAATAAACATGGATGAGGGGAATAATTATGATGGTGGCCTACCTTGCAGAGCAATGGGTGGAAAAGATGGGTGGCTATGAAAATAGGATTCACAAGAACTATCCAAATTATTTATGCAAGAAGTAAAAATATGATGCACCTATATGATGGATAAAATGTGAATGTATGCCTTTGAATGATGTCTCATCCTAATAATGAGTATAAGTGGAAAGGTGTTTACAAAAAAGATCCACAATTCCCTTATTTATTGCTTAGAGAGAATATGTCATTGAAATTAAAAACCTTTTCCTCCCTTTCTCCTATTTTTTCCTTTTTCTTTTTCAATAACTCTTTTTTTTTCTTACCCTATTTTTAGCAAGATGAACAGTTCATGCTTTTTTTTTAATTTGGAGAAGGAGTAAGGAGATACATTTTTTTACACTCTTTCATGAGAGAAGAACGTAGAAGATAATACTTTTTACTGCGCCGCTATGAGTCATCCGCTAGGGTTTCATGCCCTGGGAGGCGGCCGCGGGGGCGGCTGGGGAGGTCGTGGCGCCGAGCGCGGCTTCGCCAGTGCTGCCTCTCTCAACGATGAGTCATCTGCTACCGGTTCACCAGATGCAGTCCCAACCACTGGAGACGTATCCGTCGTCCAAGCAGACACCGTAATGGACAACACTGATCCTCCGCCACAGCATCATACTAAATCCTACAGGGAAGCAATGACCGGGCGTCAGACTAAAGTGCCGGCATCCCTATCTCAGGTGTCACCGGACCTCTTATCGCCCGCTGACATCCGCATATCAAAGGACGGAGATTTACCTGCCATCACCATCAACCTTGCGATACTGACGCCTCTCCTTGAACCATGGAAGTTTGCTGTGGTGATCAAAGTTATCGGCACCACTGTCAACTTCAACGCGCTGATGAATAGGATCCCGATCTTATGGCAGCTAACTGATGAGTTTAGAGCCATAGATCTCGACAAGGGGTACTATATCATACAATTAGCAAACAACGCCGACTTCGTTCGTGCCCTAACCGGGGGTCCCTGGATGATCTTTAACCATTACATATTAGTGCAATCGTGGTCTAAGGATTTTCACCCCTCTGATCCCATCCCACGGAGACTGGTTGTCTGGGCTAGAGTGCCAGATCTCGCGATTCATCTCTTTCAAAATCATCTGTTATGGAGCATTGGCGACCTGATTGGACGGATGATCAAAATAGATACTACAACCCAATCTGGTCATAGGGGAAAATTTGCCCGCATCACTGTCGAAGTAGATACATCCCAACCTCTACTTCCAGCGATCCTTCTTGACAATAAGAAGTACCGGATCGAGTACGAGAACCTCCCCACCTTCTGTATGAAGTGCGGCAGGCTCGGCCACAACGCAGGGGACTATAAGTTCATCCCAGCCTTCCCCAGCATTGACCCATCTTCCTCTGCAGGCCCAGCCTTGAGTATAGCACCGGCCTATACACCAGACATCCATGCAAAGATGCTGGATCGGCGCCCCCCTGCCGGCAAGAAAATAGTACCTCAGCCAGCAACCAGTGAGTGTGGTAAGCACGCGGACGCCAAAGGAGCACCCCCTACAACACAACCTGCTGTTGTTGCTGCTCCCAACGAGCCCAGCAAGGATAATGATGGGGGCTGGGAGACGGTTACCCATAAGAAGAATAAGAAGAAGGTAGGGAAGCAATCTGTGGGCCAAGGGTCACAGATGAGCACCAAGCCGCCATTAGTCCCAACGACCAAATCGCCTGCAACCCACAAAGGTGGCGACAACTCAGTTATCACCCTAGTTGATGATGAAGTGAGCGAAGGAAGAGACAGTGCCTTAGTTGCAGAGGCCTTTCGATTCCAAGCCTCCGTCCCCACAATCAACTCATCTGATCCACCTGTGTTCTCAGCAGGGGTGGATGGAGCAAGTAGTGGAGTTATCCTTCGTACTAGAAGAGTGGTATACCAAACGATCATCTCGGGTTGTGAACGCAAGAAGGGAAAGATCGCGCAATTTGTAGGAAGTGTGGACTACGCTTCCAGTGCTAAGAAGGGCCTCCAATTTGAAGCTAACGATGCTGATCTCGACGTCAGCATGGACGCAGTGCCTGATCCACCAGGCCTGCTTGCCGCCATGCAATGAGTGTGCTGCTCGCACTCCTTCCGTGTGTTTTTTTTAATGACTAGCATCCTCTGCTGGAACATTCAGGGAGCTGGGTCTAAAGATAAAATAGCTCTACTAAAAGAGTATAAGAGGAAATATACATTACAAATATTAGTCATTCTAGAACCACGTTGCAGTGGGTTAAAGGCTGACAAGATCATTAAGAACCTCAATTACACCTCCTCACATCGTGTGGAAGCGCTCGGTTTCTCCGGCGGCATATGGGTACTTTGAGATAACAACCGCTGCTCCATTGATATCTGTCAATGCCACCGTCAATATGTCCACTGCCGCATCAATAATTCTTGGTTACTAACCTTCGTCTATGGCAGTCCTAACCCCCAAAAGCGGGACCTTCTGTGGCAACACCTCACTAGTCTTGCATCCTCCATCAATGAGCCCTGGGCTCTAGTCGGTGATTTTAACACAATGCTTGATATAACTGAAAAATAATGTGGGACGAGTTTTGACAGACGATCCAGTCTCAGATTCAATCATCTGCTCACCACGGCTGGCCTGAGGGATATGCCTTCCTCAGGCCACTTCTTCACCTTCGTCAAGGGTCGTCTTCGAGAAAAACTTGATAGGACGGTTGCTAATGAGGAGTGGCTGTCCATTGAGGGAGGCATGCACATCGATGTTCTCTCCAGACTCTACAGTGATCACCACCCTATTCTGTTGTCTTGCCATCGTCAGGTGAGGTGAAGAGGTAATTTCTTCAAAACAAAAATGAGTTGGGATGTTACACCTGGCTTTGAGTCTGATCTTCTTCCAGCCTGGGACAATAGCAAATATATGATGGACGCCCTTCCTGCATTTCAAACTGCGGCCTTGAAATGGGACTCTAATCGCATTAAACAACAGTATAAACAAAAGGACCAGCTTCTCCGTAAAATTGACAAGCTTCAGGTACAACTGCAAACATCTAATTCTGTTTCTACTCAACTGCAGTGTGTTTTGCTTCAGGAACAATTGAGTTCCATTTTTTCACGAGAAGAGGCGGACTGGCAGCAACGCTCCAACGTCAACTGGCTATAATACGGTGATGGGAATAACAAATTCTTCCACGCCTATGTCAAAGCTTGAAGACATCATAACAAGATCACTAGGCTTCGTGATGAGAACGAGACTTGGATCACATCTACAGCAAGTATCAAGCAGCTGGTTCAAACTTTCTTCACCAACCTTCTATGTAGTCCATGCAATAGGCAGCTAGATACCAATGCCATCTCGGCATACGAGGGCAGTTTCGGTCCACTAGCCAACCCACAGCTCCTTGCCTCCACTCCTGATGAAGATGAAATCAAACACATTTTGTTTCTCATGGACCCTGTGAAGGCCGCAGGCCCGGACGGTATCCACAATGGTTTCGTCCAACGACATTGGTCCCATGTCGGGCGCTCTTTCGTCTCTTCAGTCTAGGAAGCCTTTAACACCAGCAAGATTGACCCTCATATGGCAGATTCCCTGCTAGTGCTCATTCCTAAAATCAGACATCATCAACGCTGCGAGTGACCTACGGCCGATCTCTCTAAACAACTGCTGCCTCAAGCTCATCTCCAAGGTCATAGTAGAATGCTTAAAGCCCTTCCTAAGTGATTGGGTTTCTCTTCATCAGTCAAGCTTTATCCCTGGCAAACGTATCAGTGACAATATACTGCTTATTCAGGAGGTCGTACACTCTATGAAGAACATGAAAGGAAGGAGGAAGTGGGTCACTATCAAGCTTGATCTATCAAAGGCCTTTGATCATATGAGTTGGGCCTTCATCGCAGATACCCTGAAGAAGATAGGCATTCCAAATAGTCTGACTACCTTGATCATGGAAATAGTTTCTTTCGGCAATACTTCGATCTTATGGGAAGGTGCACCCATGGAGCCTTTCTCTACTACGCAGGGAGTCAGGCAGGGAGACCCCCTCAGCCCGTATCTTTTCGTGCTATGCATGGAACGACTAAGTCAGGCTATCAATGCTGAAGTTACACAAGGAACATGGAAGCCGATCCTACTCACCAGAGCTGGACCTGCGCTCTCGCACGTGATGTTTGCTGATGACCTTGTCCTTATGGCTGAGGCCTCACCAGGGCAAGCTTTAATCATCAACAAAGTTCTCCAACTCTTCTCAAAAGTATCCGGACAGGTTGTCTCGAAAGAAAAATCTTGCTGCTACTTCTCCTCCAACACTACTTCATTTGAACAACGTGCCTTCTGCCGCCGTATGGGCATCCCAAGCACAATCGATCTTGGCTGCTATCTAGGCGTTCCCGTGCTCCATTACAGAGTCAACAAGCAAATGCATGCATACATTCTTCAACAAATCAAAGGGCGCATGGATAGCTGGTCTGCCCGACATCTCTCCCTCGCCGGCCAGATTACTCTTGCTAAGTCTGCCTTACAGACCATTCCTTCTTATACTATGCAGACTGTGCGGCTCTCACCCACTCTCTGTGATTACATTGACAAACACGTCAGGGATTTTGTGTGGTCTGGAGGCAGAGAGCAAAAGAAGCTCTCCTTGGTCTCGTGGGACAAGGTGACGCGAAGTAAAGCTCATGGAAGTCTCAGACTTAAGTCAGTCAGGGACCCAAATACTGCCCTGATGCTGAAGAATGCTTGGCATTTCCTAAATGGCATCCCAACACAATGGGTTGATGTCATGCGGCATAAATACTTTAAACAGGGTTCCTTTCTAAAAACTCTGGGCTCGGATGCTTGGTCTTTCATCAGGAAGCATCTTCCTAACCTTAAGGATTGCTGTCACAGAGTGGTGAATTCGGGCTCAGGAACGAATGTCTGGCATGACAAATGGCTCCTTGGGAAATCTGTTATCGACTTGGTTCCCACGGTCACAATCCCTGACGACCTTCAAGACCTCAAAGTGCAAAGCATGGTTCTACCATCTGGTGTTTGGGACTGGAGCTTCATCCATGCCCATCTTCCTCCGTTAACATGGTCACGTATTGAGAATACTTGTGTACCTGTTACCTCTGCTGGACCAGACGCCTGGTCATGGCCTTTTACCCCATCCGGGGAATTCACTCCTAGCTCTGCCTATGCATGGATCAAACCTATGCAAATCACACACCCCTCTGACAATGTTTGGACGAGAATATGGGAGCTGCCTACGCCCCCTAAGATTCAAACATTCTGTTGGCTTCTTAAACACAGAGCGCTCCTTACCCAAGCCGAGCTTGTGCGTCGACACATAAGCAATGACCCTCTCTGCCCGATTTGTCGGGTGGACCAGGATACAATCACACATTGTCTCAGGGATTGCCCATTGAGCAAGGCGGTGTGGACGTCGTTGCACATGACACCAGTTTTCTTTAGTATCTCCGGCGATGATTGGATCAACCACATCATCCAAGGCAAAGACTCGGTGGAGGCAATCACTTTGCGCTGTGTCGGATGTTGGGCTATTTGGCACAAATGCAATGCTTACCTCCATGAAGGCAAACGACGTCCTACCTCAGTCACTATGTCCTTTATCAAAGGGAAAACGGCTGCCATCATGACAACCAACAATAACTCTTCACCCATCACAACCAGAACCTATCGGCCTCCGCCCAAGCCGCAGCTACGCTACCGGTTGGTCTTCACGGATGCTGCCTTCCAATACCACTCGCACAAGATGGGACTTGGCGTTCATGCCGTAGATAGCTCTTGTAGATGCCTACTTGGTAGTGGCAAGTGTGGCTTGGCCACTTCAGTACTTGAAGCTGAAATCAAAGGGATCCTCTACGCAATGCAACTATGCATTGACAACAACTGGCAATATCCGATGCTTCTTACAGATTCATCCATGGCTATCAGCACTCTTCACAATACTGGTCTGGTTGCATGCAAGCTTGAACCCCTTAAAAGAGTATATGCCCAAGCAAAGTTTCATCTGCCCAATCTCCAGCTCGTCCTTATCAGCAGAGTAAATAACCAAGTAGTTGATACCCTAGCAAAGAAATCCATGTACCTCTCCTCAAATTTCACTTTCTTTTCTGTCAAGCCAACCTGGCTATTGAAAGATGTAAACATTCTACTTGATAGTATTTGGCCCGTACTAGAGAACAGGATGAATAAAAGCTGATCTCTAGCTATATTGCAAAAAAAAGAACGTAGAAGATAATAAATATGTAACATCTTATGAAATATGCAATGCAAATGCAACTATATGAAATTCTTTTATGCAAACTACAAATTCTCAAAAAAGATTATATGATTTTTTTTCTTTTTCTAATGCATAATTAAATGAACTAACTATATGCTTCCTATCATGCCATGTAATGCATACAAGAGGAAAATAACTTGGATTAAACTCGATCATCCTATGGTGGTGAATGAAGATGAATGGAAGGTGGATGAGATCACATGACTAAGAGACAATGTCTTTCCCAACCATGATATGTCCCTCTTCTATCAACTTGTGTAACAGGGTAACCTTAGAGTTTATTTCTAGAATTCACATTAAAGATCACGTTACTGTTTGGTTGGCTTGGACTCAAACATCATCGTCATAACACAAGACATAGGGTTAAGTTAGGTTTTTTTCATTCAATCAATATGTCTTCAAGATGACTTATCCAAACAATTCCTCTAGTTATGTACTCTTAAACATAGCAAATTTAGCTTAAAGCGCAAAGCATAAGAGCACATTCAGTTTTCAGCAATTATCAGAATTGATACCACGCTAATCCTAACCAAAATTTTATATTTTGTCCACAAGTATACTAGATAGATGTGGACTCTAAAAACAAAATGAAAAATCTAATTTTTCTAAAACAAAAACATGTAGATGTATGATAAAAAGAAAAGATGCAAGAGGTAAAGATAGAAGCACCGTTCCATTCCTCCCCCTAGGCTTGAATATGACATTGACCCCAATGTCAAAAGAAAAGGAAGATAAATGGAACAGATGTACCGATATGCGAGGTGAGATTAAGGGCAAAAGATGGGTGGGAGGGATCCACATTAAGACATGCCCTCCAATAAGTACTCGAGCTTGGTGAAGTGTCGATGCTTGCTCAACTTGTGAGATGTCACTGATGAAAACTCAGTACTACTGACATTGAAGTTGGTGGTACTGACTCAGTGCATCCTTGCACACTAAATACACATATCAACACACCTTTTTTACTTGCATCAAAAATATATATCACAATCTACAAATAGGAATGTAAAAGTAGAATTGAAATCTTATCAAAATAAACATGATTGGTGGGTTGCCTCCCACAAGCTCCCTTGCTTAACGTCCTAGGATGGACACATGTCATTCAACAATAATCAGGTGGTCATGGAGGAGGGTGAAGCTCTCTCTGCCTCTTCCTTTTAAACTTTTGGTTCCTTGCAACAATGATAAAAGACAAATAATAGTCAGAAGACCAACATGTATTGTTGACATTCCATTTCAAAAGTAAATTATTATTGTAATGAACATGAACATGAACAACAACCAAGTCTTGATGTGGGAGTGAAATACACTAGGAGGGTGAATATGGTTTTATGATAATTTTAAAAATTATTTAACCTA
Organism: Alisma plantago-aquatica; assembly: GCA_963693085.1. Lineage (NCBI taxonomy): Eukaryota > Viridiplantae > Streptophyta > Magnoliopsida > Alismatales > Alismataceae > Alisma > Alisma plantago-aquatica. The sequence continues at coordinate 570,044,284 of OY856410.1, forward strand.
GCAACCACAAAAATATTGGAGAAGGAGACAAGGCGTTTACAGTGGTTCCACCCTTAGCAAATACTAAGGGAGTCATTCCACTACCCAGTTGTTCCCAATCGGAATTTCGAAAGAAATTGTAATTTATTACGTCACAAAGATGTTACATAAGATACAACTACCTTCACAACCCTTTGGACAACCTTCACCCCAAAGTCATCTCACCAACCTTGAAGCAGCCTTCACTTGAGGTAACTTCAAGCTCCCCCTTAAAGTAGCCTTACTCCTTGAAGTAGCTTCCTATTGAGACCTTCTAGAAGTAGTCTAAAGTCCTTCGAGCTACCTTATCCACCTGAATAAGCTCCAACAACCTCCTTTCCGCAGCCTCCAACCTAGGAGTAGCAAGGGAGAATGAAATACAATAGAAGGAACAAGATTGGAAGAAAGAAACAAAGTTACCAATTAAGTACAATGTTTTGATCCTATATCAAGCTTATTGATCTCCTATCCACTGTGGATGAATGTGGTAGTGTGGTAGCTAGGAGATACTAAGCTATAGGACACATGTAAAACAGATTGCAAGTGTAGCTCCAGCTTGTGGCTCACAAAGAATGAATCTCAAGTGTAATTGTATGCATAAGTGATGCCTTGGGTGCCTATAGCTTGTCCTATTTTTAGGAGTGGTTTGCTAATGCTTGGGGACGTTCTAGAAACCTTCTAGGGTGTTCTTAGACCTCAACTAGCCATTATGTGTCCACTAATTACATTGCAACGGCTAGTTGTTTAATGTTGAAAAGTGTAGTCCAGAACCTTTCTCGGTCGAGAAGTTTGTCGACCGAGAGTCTCTCGGTCGAGGAATTTGTCGACCGAGTGGGAGTCTGAGTCAATATATTGTAACATTCAATTCCAACTCCCAACCACTTTTCTAACTCATTCTAATGGCTAGGAGGTTCTATTATTAGTCGAGGACTTTGTCGAACGAGAGTGTCTCGGTCGAAGTTTTTGTCGACTGAGAAAATCCCTGATTCAATGTATTCATTTACTAAGTGTGTGTATCAATGTGCAGTTGTGATACTATCTTGAGGGATGACCTATCTAAGTGTTGTGAGTGGATAGGAAGATCTAAAGACTTGATTTACATGATATCTAAGTACTTGTACATTATAAACTTGTACAAGTTTTTACATTGATTACAATCATGAAAATAAAGCAATTTTAGCAAATTGATCTTCCAAGTCTTCGCTATCCATCACCTTATATGCTTGTCCCTGAAATACTCAAATAGAAATCTAAAACCACAAGAAAGAAATGTTTGTCATCATCAAAACAAAGAGAGTATAGTAATGTCAAATTTAGCCAACAATCTCCCCCTCTTTGAAGATGACAAAACATTTCAAAAATTTAAATCAAGGCAATATAAATCATCTGAGTTTCATACCTGAATTTTACCTTTTGCAGCCATTCTCTTGTTTGTGAATTCAAGTGTATGCTAGTCGAGAAATTATGAAACTCATTTTACTTTATGTTATTGATTTTATATTATTTCTCCCCCTTTGTCATTTCAAAAAGATAACCAAGCTAATCATTGAGGGACTGTTAATTTGATAATTTGATGTTCAATTTTAAAGTAAGGGTAATCAACACAATTTAATGCAAACCACTTAGGGGTATCAAACTCATTTAATGTAAACCACTTTTATGTCAAATTTAGCCACAATTTAGTTCTCAATCATTTGCAAAGGATGTTAAGCCTTGAAATGATATGAGATCCTTTTAGGTTCATGGCATTTGTATTTTTATTTCTCAATCATTTACAAGGGATGCTAAGACCTGAAATGATATGAGATCCATTTAGGCTCATGATGGATATATGTATTAATTTCTCATCCATTTTACAAAGGATGTTAAGCCCTGAAAATGATATGAGATCCATTTAGGCTCATGATGGATACATGTATTGATTTCTCATCCATTTTTCAAGGGATGTTAAGCCCTGAAAATGATATGAGATTTTCTTTACAACATAGTAAGATCAAGAAATATATCTCTAATCAATAATGAGGGATGTTAAGCCCATATTGATATAGAGAGTCCATTTCAGATCAAGGTAATTTAATAATCCTAGGGTCATAGCTAGTTTTTAAAATTTGATTTGATTAATATTGTCATAATGTTTACAAAGTTTTGTGAGCTCCCCCTTAATCTTATAATCAAGATAATTTAAGAATTCTAAGGTCATAATAAGCATTTGAGTTAAACTTTTATGAGAACTTTTCACTAAAATCTTGTTTTCAATATGATGAACGAGTTTCAGATCAATATTCTAAGATTGAGTGCAAAGAAATGATTCACAATTAAGCATTTTGACAAGCTTATTTTAGGTCGACCTTGACTTCGACCTGGGCGCCCCTCGGTCAAACTTGATTTCGACCGAGAGGCAATTTATGCAGATTTCTAATTTAAGCATTCACAGTGATCCATTTGATTGAATATAAAGACTCTATGTATAGACAATTTTGTACCTTAAAAATAGGTTTAATTCTTATAGTAATTAATGACTTGAAGTAAATTCATATGACTTGTAACATTTTTTCTCATAGAACAAACAATTAGATAAAACATTAATATTCTTGTTCTATGCAAGATATTAAAATCAAATAGTCTTGCTTGCCTTTTTCTTCATAGAAGATTTTATATGCAAAACATAAAACTTGAAGTCCATCGTGAAAATATTTATGCATCACAAAGATGATATCCTTTTCCATAAGCTAAGCATAAGACAATCATAATATGTCAAGATGCATTTGTGCCATAGAGATTTACCGTAATGCAATAATGGCATTTTCAATTTTATAGCATCATCTATATATGCAATGAGCTGAATCATTATAATCATTTTGATGATAATAGAAATCCATTCACTTTCATAAGTTTCAGTAAAATTTCTAAGCACATGGTTTATATATAGATATAGACCAGGGATTATTTTAGAAAAACCATGTGGAATATGAAACACAGTTAAAGCATATTCATAATTTTGTTGAATAAGTTTTCTCAAATCAACATGCTTTTTAGATTTAAGATAGACATAGTAGAGAATCATGGCTCATCAATTTTCAAATTTAAAGCAAACCATGAAAAGGAACATGCTTAATAAACTTTTTCAAAATTATGAATCTTCAATCAATGAAGAACGCATGTCCAACATCAATTTTCATATAGTAGTTTTGCAATATGTTTAATAAGAATGTCATATCCATAATCAAAATATACCTTCATTCAACAAATCATGATGTAAAAGATCAATATGTCTTGATTTAAAAGATGGTCTCCAAGAAATGTGATTCACTCTCAATTAAATCAATTTTTCACTGTTGTTGAATTGATAGCAAATTGAAAATAGTTAAATAGGTTTTCCAGACCCTTGATCGGACAAATTCTTTCTCGACTGATTTATTTTTGATCGAGGTATTTTTCGACTGAGAATGATGTTGTATCTCCAGTTTTATCAGTTAAAATTTGGTCCAATAATTTTTCGATCGAATTTATCTCGGTCGAAGTTTATTTTGACCAAATAAGTTACTATTTTATTGATTTTCCATTCATTTCAGGTCCAATACAGAGCCTTTGTCAGTCAAATAGTGTTCCGACTGACTTACTTTCAGTCAAATTATTTATCGACCGAGAGAATGTCTGTAAATTCTTTCAGAAATATGTTTATTCAAGTTATGGATTAAATCACTTTGGTTCATTTGTTGTACCTTTATGTTAAGTTGAGATAGGACATGAAGATAGTCAAATTAAAGTCTTTGGCCATATCTCAACTTAATTGTATTCATATTTATTTAGTTTGGGGTTCTTGGAACACATACCAACTCAACATCTTTTTTCTTGTAGGGACATGAAAAGGAATAATGTCCAAGCCTTATGTAATAGTTACAACAAATTGAATCAATCTCATTTCTCTTCTTGGCTAGATTGTCTTTAAGCACATACATTACTTTATTCTTGGGAACTTGTGTCCTTTTCACTCTAGGTTTTTGATAGGATCTACCTTTGGTCTATAACCTAGTCCTCTTCTTCCAATCTGACCAAAAGAATCTTTTAGGATCTTATCAAGAAAATCACTATTTCTTAAGCCACTAATTTCCTTTTGTAACTTAACAATTTCATCCATTCTCCGTTTAACATCTAACTTTGCTTGCTCTAGATTAGATAACAAACTATCTCTTTCTTTGATAACATCATCATAATCTAAATGAGTACACAAAATAGGTTGAGTTTGAAGATCATTCAATTTTGCAAGTAGTTCAACTTTTTCTTGAGAAAGAAAACCATGATTCGTTTCTATAGTAAGCAACTTCATATTGCAGTCATTAAGAGATGATTTCAAGGTACGATTTTTAGAAATAATACTTTCTTTTTCAGAAGCAAGATCATTTAATTGAGCATACAAATCCTCATTGGTTTTCGTAACTCTTTTTACAATCAATATATTTATCATGTAATTCATCAATGCTAGCAACTAACTCTCCTTTAGATAAATAAAAAAGACTTACCTCTTCTTCTTCATTTGTTGTAGCAATAAGGCACTCCACTTCATCTTCTCCACCTTCATTATCTTCACTTGAATCATCCCATGCAGCTTGGTAGGTTTTTCCTTCTTCTAGTGATGTAGTTTCTTTCCCTTCTTAAGTTTAGGACAATCACCTTTTAAATTTCCCTTTTTGCCACATTCAATGCACGTAGAAGAAGAAATACTAGAAGTTTTGTTAGTTTTAAAACTTCTATACTTCTTACTATTTACAATGAGAGTTTCTTCTTCACTATCTTCTTCACTTGTGTCATGACTAATCTTGGTTAATGCTTTGAATGCAATGTCCTTCTTTCTCCCTTGTTGAATTTCACACTCTTATCTTTCTTCCTCCTCCAAGGTTGCCTCATGTTCTTCTAAGTTGCCAATGAGTTGTTCCATCCTTACGCGGGTGAGGTCATTGACTTCTTCAATTGCCGTCACTTTAGGCTTGTACTTGGGAGGAAGAGACATAAGAATTTTTGACACTTGATCCTCTTCACTAATTGCTTTACCTAAGGCATTCAAACCATTAACAATAGAAGAAAACTTTACATACATTTTACTAATAGACTCATTTGGTTCCATACGAAACTATTCAAACTTTTGTTTAAGCATACCAATTTTGGAATTCTTTACTTGAATAGTTCCTTCATAAGTAATAGAGAGTCTATGACATATTTCATATGCAGTTTTACAATTTGATATTCTATTAAACTCATCTACGGAGATTGAACAATAAAGGATACTTACCACTTTTGCATTTAATTGGGCTAGCTTTATCGTATTAGCATCCCATGTAGCATACTCCATTTGAGGAAGAGTGTGGGCATTTGAGACAATTCTCCATAGACCTCAGCTGATTCCTTGAAAATAGAATTGCATCCTCCTCTTCCAATAGATGTAGTTGGTGCCATCAAATGGTGGAGGCCGAGCTACAAGTGTTCCTTCCTAGTTGAGGTTGTTTAGTACCCCATCACCCATTTTCTTCATGACTCGATTAGAGATCCTTGAAGCCTACTCTGATACCAATTGAAAAACACTAGAGGGAGGTGAATAGGGTTTTATGATAATTTTAAAAACTATTTAACCAAGCACCCACAAAAATATTAGAGAAGGAGACAACGCGTTTAGAGTGGTTCCACCCTTAGCAAATACTAAGGGAGTCAGTCCACTACCCAGTTGTTCCCAACCGGGATTTTGAAAGCAATTGTATTTTATTACCTCACAATTTTGAAAGCAATTGTATTTTATTACCTCACAAGGATGTTACATAAGATACAACTACCTTCACAACCCTTTGGACAACCTTCACCCCGAAGTCGTCTCACCAACCTTGAAGCAGCCTTCACTTGAAGTAACTTCAGGCTCCCCCTTGAAGTAGCCTTCCTCCTTGAAGTAGCTTCCCGTTGAGACTTCTAGAAGTAGTCCAAAGTCCGCCGAGCTACCTTCTCCACCTAAAGAAGCTCCAACAACCTCCTTTCCACAACCTCCAACCTAGGAGTAGAAAAGGAGAATGAAATTACAATAGAAGGAACAAGATTGGAAGAAAGAAACAAAGTTACCAATTAAGTACATCATTTTGACCCTATATCAAGCGCATTGATCTCCAATCGACTGTGGATGAACGTGATAGTATGGTGGATAGGAGATAATAAGCTATAGGACACTAATGTAAAACATATTGCAAGTGTAGCTCAAGATTGTTGCTCACAAAGAATAAATCTCAAGTGCAATTGTATGCATAAGTGATGCCTTGGGTGTCCTATAGCTTGTCCTATTTATAGGAGTGGTTTGCTAATGCTTGGGGACGTTCTAGACACCTTCTAGGGTGTTCTTAGTGCTCAATTAGCCATTATGTGTTCACTAATTATATTGCAACGGCTAGTTGATTAATGCTAAAAAGTGCAGTCCAGAACCTTTCTCGGTCGAGAAGGTTGTCGACCGAGAGTCTCTCGGTCGAGGAATTTGTCGATCGAGTGGGAGTCCGAGTCAATATATTGTAACATTAGATTCCAACTCCCAACCACTTTTCTAACTCATTTTAGTGACTAGGAGGGTCTATTCTCGGTCTAGGACTTTGTCGACCGAGAGTGTCTTGGTCGAAGTTTTTGTCGATCGAGAAAATCCCCGATTCAATGTATTCATTTACTAAGTGTGTGTATCAATGTGCAGTTCTGATACTATCTTGAGGTATGACCTATCTAAGTGTTTTGAGTGGATAGGAAGATCTAAATGCTTTGATTTACATGATATTTAAGTACTTGTACATTATAAACTTGTACAACTTTTTACATTGATTACAATCATAAAAATAAGGCAATTTTAGTAAATTGATCTTCCAAGTCTTCACTGTCCACCACCTTATATTCCTGTCCCTGAAACACTCAAATAGAAAGTTAAAACCACAAGAAATAAATGTTTTTTGTCATCAAAACAAAGAGAGTATAATAATGTCCAATTTAGCCAACAGGGAGCACATGCAAAAATAGGTAGTCATGGGGTGAAAGGTATAAAGAAGATTCCTCTTTAATTTCTATGACCATCCCCAATGGATCACTCCTATCTACACATAAAAGAGGGATTACATCAAAGGTGAGTTTGTATGTCTCCTCCTCTTCTAATAATCCAATTCCCCCACACTCATTAATATCCTCACAAAAATTTTTAAAATTTTCTTCTGGATGTATATCCCGTATAGGATACCCCATAAGGAAATGAAGAGATGGGTCTTGTGGTGAAGGAATTATGTGATGGGTAATGGGAAATCCGTCCACCTTTTCACTCTCAGTATCCTCTTCCTCACTCTCTTCCTCCTCTCTAAGATCACTATCAAATAAAGTACCTTTTGGATCCTCGTCTCCTTCACTCATATCCCAAACACATGTATCATAATTTGTCATCCACCTTATTTGCATCATTCGTCTCATCTTCCTCATCAGATCCCCAATCATATTCAAGATCAATCCTAGGAGTCAAGGGTGTGGGTGTGGGATCAATGGAAGGACATGGTATAGATGATTCTAAAACTTCTTCCAGTATGTTCTCCTCACTCTCTAATTCCTTATCCTCAACCCCAACTTCTTCCATTTTCTCTACTCTACCCCAACCTCCATTAGAAATAGGACCTTTGCAATTTAAAACATATTGAACCATAATCCTAATATGCTCACGATGAATTTCCTTTGAGATTTTCTCATGATGTAATGAAGGTGAACTCAGAAACCTATAGTCTACATGTGCATTTCCACACTCAAAATAAATAGGGGTCATGTGTTTTTTTTACTTTTTTTAAAATGAAAGAAGACTAACTACAAATAAATATTTAGATGAATATATACAATGTCAAAACTAATAGTAAAGTTTTATGTAATGAAAAATGGGAAGAATACAAAAATAAGGAAAATAAATGCAATGGCCTAGAGTGGCTGATCCTAACTTTTTATAGTGTTAACCATGCTAACTTCCCAGCAACGGCACCAAAAACTTGACACGCGTATAACATGTGTGTAATACGCAAGTGTACGTATCGAAGTAATATGAAATTATGAGTTTCGAGTTATCAAAAATGCGGAGTTGTGTGGTTAAAGACTATTACTAATTAGGATTGATCAGCAAAGCCTAAAACAAGAGTTAGATTTGAGTTTAAACAAAATTAAAAGGAAATTTAAAGAAAAATTAAAAGTGGTTTATTCAAATGAAATGGATTCCTTAGGATTACTGATTTCACCATTGGGTCTCATTATATCTTATATCTACCAAATTAATATAAATTTTACTCATACCCTAGATATAAAGCTTGTAGTCAGAATTGCTCGCTTCCACGGTGCAATTCACTACCAAGATCTAAGCCAATTCCACGTCTGTAGTAATTTATATCTCAGTCTAGGTGCATTATCAAAGTCTCTGGGTTTCTTTCCACTAACCATACATTACATTTCCCAATGAATGTGTAGGAAAGTGTATAAATTGTGGTTTTCCAACCTTTAATCTTCCTTCCAGAGCAATTATTAGTCTATTGTCCTAACAATGGTGATCAAGCATAAATAGGTCATTCAATTCCACAATTATATATCTAGGAATAAAGAGGAATCTATATTAAATCATGTAAAAAGTCGATATAATGATTCCCCGAGCTACTCCCAGGTCCTAAGGAATTAAGATTTTTAGTCGAAAATAGATGACATGGTATCACAGTAAGTCAAAAAGATGTAAAACATGAATTTTGAGGTAAAGTAAGTTGGAGAAAGGGTTAAAGAGTGGATCTGGAGAAGATGGAGAGGATTTGTCGTTGTTTCCGTCGCCAAAATGCCTCTTAGGTCCACCGAGTAGGGTTCTTCCACTTTTCTCCCTCTGTTCAGTTGTCGTATCATCCCCCCATGATAGATCTTTCAATTTTGGTTCTAATGGTGCTTTTTATAGTCGTCGTACATGTTTAGGTCAAGAGGAAACCAAAAATGTAATTTTTAATACAATATGTGTTAGATTTAACACATTTAAAATTTGGTCTGCAGCGTCTTAATTGGTGGTACCGAGTTAGAAGTCGGTATCACCGACTTCTTCATAGTAAAAAATCCTTTTCCTTTTCGATCTGGAGCAAAAAATATTTTTACTCTGATGCTATGTCAGTACCATCAAGTTGCAAGTTGGTGGCATCGACTTTGCTCCAGTATATAATAATTATCTGCAATGAAATAATCAATGAATAAAATTAAATAATTACTATAATAATTAAAACATATAAAATGCATGTAAATATGTACAAAAAATATAAGAAATGATGCACAAGTGATTTTTACTAATTTGGTAAAATGTGTATTAAAAAGATATTCAATTAAGCACAAATGACAAAGAAAATAACCAAATTAGATATCAAAATAATGACAATTTGTGCATACATCAAAAATCATCGTACAACATGTCAGTTATTCCTTATTTTTTGTTTGCATCCAAACCTAAAAATCCAAAAACATTACACTAAGAATCAATAATGTCAAGTAACATGGTGGTTGGACTAATACATTTAGAAAAATAATCTTAATATAGTAATAAATACATATACCCCATTGGTTCATAACTATACTTATGCATGTGTACTCTTGAATACTAAAACTAGTAGATGAGAAATATACATGTATCATACAATAATATGAATAAATTATCCACAGAAAGCAATTAAGGTATAACAACTAGTAAAAATAACAAGATAAATTAAAAATTATATTTTCCTAATTTGCATCATATTAGTATTAAGATTGATATATATGGAATTTTATAAATAATGGCTCAAAATGTTGATTAGTAATTTTGGTATCCCTTGGTATGAAAATTAGTAAGACAATGTGATGGTGTTCATATAATTATTTCTATATTTAATGTCCTATCAAAATACTTATGAATCTAGGCAATAAGTCTATGCCGATTGGCCTATCCGAAATAAATGATATATGAGATAAAGGTAAGTATGATCTATAAGTATGGGTAAACTTATACTTGGACAACGGTACTCACAATGATATCTACGTCTGACTATATTTTCCCCATTCATTTAAAGAAAAGGTGCCAAAGTATACAATATACCAATAGGCACATGAGATCTAAGCACAAATGTATGACTAGTATACATTGAGCTATGTTGAATTAAACCTAATTGTTATAGTAAGGGTATCTTGGTAAATAATATCCTAAACCCTAGTTAGTAATTGCAATTGAATCAAACTAGAGCCAGCCAATATTTGTTAAACTAATATTGGGATATATGATATATATATGTATATATATATATATATGGGTATATATCCACTACTTGTGCGGGTAACTAACTTTTGTTACTCGTGGATCTGTTTTGTAATAGGAAGAAACCTAATTGTAATTAGACAAAAAAAAAATTTAACACAAAGACTCATTTTGTAAATACAACACGAAATTTTTGTTCAACCTATGAATATAATAAAAATGATATCTATGACAAAAGTATACGTGGTAGTACAAAATGAGTCTTTTTATTACAATTTTTTTCAACTCATTACAAAATTTTCTGTCTCATTACAAATATGTGCCTTCATATTACAAAACAAATGCATGGGTACTGAATGAATGTCCTATATACATGTATATCTATGTTTGTATATATGTATATTTAGGGCTTCCATTCATTTCCTGTGTTGGTACCTACTTGATCCAAATTTAGTTACATTTTTAAGTTTTTTACTTTATAAATGTAGAGGGTTACATTAACTTCCAATCTATTACTTTACATGCATAAATAATTACATTTGCATCAAATATACAATTATGCATTTGTTCTAGAAATTTTACTATGTATTCTGCCCAATTTTACCTTTTTAGTCAAATAGTTGCTTTTTTACCAACATAAATACTTTTTTGTCCATATTGTTGTTTTTTTGAAAAATAGTTACTTTTCAATCGAAATGGGTAGAGAATTTTAGGTTACTCGTGGTATTAAAGATAATCCGATATGTACATACATACACACACACAAATATATATATATATATATATATATTAACAAACCAGAAAATGCTAGATTTAAGAATAATGGAAAATATTAATATCACTTTTAAATGAAAACCCTAGCCATCTATAAAACTAATAGAATGAAATCTAGATTGCTCCTGATTCCAAGCCATGTAGTGGAAAATATATCTTTACGTTTGTATACCTCTTGTCTCTCAGAGTCACTATGTAGAATTTTCTCATAATGTATACTTTTAATTCAAAGCTATGAAATTAATGTTTCTATTTGGAAAGTTATTTCCCTCATTGAGTGCATGAATAACCAAATAATTTTTTTGGCTTAAATTTTTGTAAACCATAGCCCTCCTTTTTTAAAGCCACCAACAATAAATTTTGAAAATAATATAACATTGTTTAAACGTTGAAAAGGGGAGTCTAGTGCCCACAATTTAGTGGAATTATGCTTCCACGCCTTTGCATAGAGAGAAGGAGATGAGGTACCTCTTTCTATATTGGGAAACACTGTTGGTGTGTTGCCATTCTCTATTAATAGAACATATTTCTTCCCTAACAACATAGACATTAACATGTGCTATCTATTTGAAATTTTGAATTACTAATTTCAAAATGGATAAGAAATCTTATTGAATTGAAAAACTCATTTCTACATTTTGATACTTCCCTATATTATTTATGCCTTCACATTTTTCTATCCTTTATGGATAGTTTCATAGTTTTACTTTCTGATTATCAATTTTGTACCCGTCATTCAAGTAACCCATATCTCCCTTCTTGGGGTGCATGTGTAGTTTTTTTCTCCTGGGAATTTGTGGACAACATAATAAAACCTAGAAGAGATGTGAAAGATCTGTCCCCTATTGAAGAGTAGATAGGAATCAGTGCCAAATTTTTATGATATTATGTGAGGCTTCCATGACTCGAATGTAAACAATGATTGTAAAAGAATTTGCTTATACTTTCTAATATTATTTTATAAATATTTTATTGTAAGGATCAAGTATTTACATCATCTCTTCAAGGCATTCTGCCCTCTTATCTAGGGGTCCCTCCATATAGAAATGTAATTACAATTACGAACAACATACAATATTTTGTTCACTATCAAATCTCTATTATAGATAACTTTCTTCCAAACCTGTGATGAGTTTAAAGCAACCTAAATCTGAAGGTTATTGATGATCAAAAAGTTTAAACTCCACCAGGTAGGAACCCTGACGAGTGTGTTCCCACTTAGACACAAGTAGGAGATAGGCATGCACCTAGGTGGAAGTGAGTGACATCAAAGCTGGAAATGGGAGTTAGTTCTAAGACAGAGGGGTAATGCATGTTGGTTTATGAAATAGGCATACTGGAGGAAGTGAATAAGGAGCTTCGTGTTATGTAATGAGAAAATATGGTATATTATGATCTCAACTAGACATAAGATTTGATAGTACACTTAATCATTTAAGGTAAGCCACATGAGAATAAGATGTGAATCTTAGGAACCTCGACCTCTCTACCAAGAGAGTATCTCTAGTGCTAAGACTAGTTATAGGTTTAACGTTAGAGAGAGTGAGATCCAGAAGGAGAAGGTTGGGAACCTAGACTACAAGACATGAGGTATTATGAGAAACATTTGTATAATATGTCCTAAACCAGACTGCCCCTAAGTGAATGAGTTGGGTTACTATATGCATGATCCTAGAAGCTTGTTGTATGCTAGATGCCCTTGAAAGGACCTAACCCTAGAGATAGAGAGGGAGTCTTATTATATCCATGTGTAGATGATATGAGTACCTACCATCTAGGTGAGGGGAAGAGAGTCCCAAGATCCTAGAGAGGTAAGGAATGGTAATATGATGTGAAGCCTCAAACTTAGATTCGTATCCCTTGTATAGGACTCTAAAGGTGGTTTACGTGGAAGAGAAAGTTGGTAAGAAAATGCCACATCATGTTTTGGTTTGGTACTTGATTGAGCGGCTAAGTTATGTAGTTTAGATGACATATGCCAAGGAAGTAAACTCGAGGTTCCAAACCAAAGTGGGGAAATAGTGGTATCTTGTGCATATAATACTCACAAGGTTGAGTGAGTTCATGAGGATTAAGAATGGTACTCCCCCTCAAGGTTTGGGATAAAGGAAACCCCACTTGGACTATAAAATATGATTGATGAGTCACTCAAACAAGTTGGTCTGAAATTGTTCCAACCTTGAGAGATGAGGAATGGATATGACATAATGGAAAAACTTAAAAAAGGATTAATAAGTTGTCATCTTGCTAGAAATATGCATGGGTAAATGATAGGGGATATTCCTACATGTCATGATATAAACTTTGGATCCAAGTCTATTTTGTTAACCTTAGTGCTGCCAAGCAAAAGTTTTATCTTGCTTGAGAATGGACCCTTCCTAAGAAAGTGAGTTCCAAAATTTGTTTAATATCTAAGGTAAATGGTCACTTAAAAGAACTTGAGATATTAAGTGAATAAAGCTTTAAAGCACATAGATTGAGTATGATTCATTACACCCAAGTATGACCATCTCTAAGGGATATGAAGAAAAGTCACTATGGAAGTGACCGGTAGAATGGGGCCTGGCCCAAATGGGTAGGTTACCATGTTTCCCATGAAGGGACATAAGGAAAACTATGAGTTCCTAGAGAGATGATGGAAATTCGGGGGAGGATTCTAAAGGATTTAATGTGCTTGAATATCATCAAAGGAACCACAAGCTAAATGTGTGGTGGGATGAGACTGATGGGAGTATGATTTGATTGTTCCATGAATGTATGAGACCATAGGGTAGGGAGGTAATGTCTATGCTTGTCCTAGGCCCATGAGATAGGAGGTTGGCCATCTTCATGAGTTCATGTGGCCTGAGGGGTAAATGTGAGGGGCACTCCCTAGATGCAGAAGGGTAAGATCACCCCAAAAGTACTGGCACCCTAGAGACCTTGTGGAAATGACTAAGGATTGTAAATATGAGTTATGATAAGACTCAAAGGTTATGAGGAAAGTTTTTCTTATATGTATGCATAAAATTAGGGGAATGGTGAATTGTGGAGAATGACTCAACCTAAATTTTGAATTAACATGGTGATGTGTGATGCACCTTTTCTACTCTTGGAACAAGATGATCTTTGTATTTGGACTGTAGCCAAATGCTTATTTCAGCTTGTTACGAGTGTGAGAGATTGGACAAGATGCACACCATACGAGGAATAGAAGTGATATGAGGAATAAATACTAAAGTTGAAATCTTTATTGAGAATTGGAGGAAGCATCACATCCTTAGGAGGGAATATTCAATAAATGGTTTGGAAGACGAGGTGAATAAGGTGATCACTAAATTAAAGTTTCAGCTGAGGATATAATTATCAAGTCTAGTTTGAATTCTATTAGTTAATATTGAACCTAGTAACCCAAAATAACAGATCTAAGAGCCTGAAGTATCTCCTGACTTAGAAGGACCTAAACTTGGGACAAAGATGATGGATGGATTATATGAAGGATTATGATTTCACCATCGCCTATCACCCTAGGAAGACGGATAGCATATGCCCTTAGTCTGAAATAGCTTAGGTGTGAAACTATCTTATATACCCACCGGAGAGGACTGGAAGAGTTTGCTAGGGGGATTCTTCAAGAATTGGAAGACCGGATCCATGTGGATAACATTCAGATAAACCAAACATGTTGACTAAGTTGGTAGCTGCCCAGTTAGCCAACCCAGAGGTTCATAAGATGAAAGGTTTGTTAGAGAAACCTCAGACACATCTCTCAGTGGGAGTATATGGTGGAATCTACTATAAGAGTTGTATTCGGGTTCCTGGAGATTCATCCTTGAAGAATCATATCTTGCAAGAAGCTCAAGGTTCTAAGTGTATAATATGCCCCGGTACAACAAAGATGTTTAAAGACTTGTAACGATGCTTTTGGCCTGGAATGTAGAGAGACATAGTGACATATGTGGCTAGTTGTCTCACATGCCAGATGGTGAAGGTTGAACACCAATGACCCAGTGGATTGCTATAGTCGATTGAAGTTCCTAAGTGGAAATGGGAATAGATCACCATGGACTTTGTAGTGGGTCTCCCCAAGACCAAGAAAGGCCATGATGCAATATGGGTTGTGGTAAATTGCCTTACCAAGTCAGTGTGTTTCCTTATCTTAAAGACCACTTCCAAAGTGACAGATGTGGCTAACTTTATATTAGAGAGATATTATGGTTGCATGGTGTTCTGAGTTTTATTATTTTGGATCATGACCCAAAGTACACTTCCAAGTTGTGGAAGTAAGTGTAAGAAGAACTCAGCATTAGACTAAAGTGTAACATAGGTTATCACCCCCAGACAGATGGACAGTCAGAAAAAATGATCTGGACTTTAGAGCATATGTTGAGAGCATTTTTGCTCGATTGGGGTGGATCATGGGAGAAATTACTGCCCTTAGTTGAGTTTGCATATAATAACCACTACCAACAATTATCTAGATGCCTCCATCCAAAGCTCTTTATGAGAGGCTATGACGGTCACTACCTCACTAAGATGATGTCAATGGGAGGATGTTGTTGAGGTCAGAGGATCTGTAGTTGTATGCTGATAAAGTCACTTTGATCAAGCAAAGGTTGTATAAAGCCCCAGGATCGACCAAAGTCGTATGCTGATGCAAAACAGACTGACTTACACTTCACTATGGGTGAACATGTGTTTCTAAAATTTGTGCGCTCTGAGATATAGTTAAGAACAGAGGAAAGTTGAGTCTGTGATAGATGGGTCTATTTGAGATTTTAGAACAGATTGGTGAAGTTGCTTAGTTTAGCCTTACCCCCTCGGTATAGTATGATGCATGACATGTTCCATGTGTCCAATCTAAATCTCTATGTGAAGGATCTGAGGCATGTGTTGAGCATTAAACCTATTGAACTCCAAGGGAGGTTGACATACCCTGAGTCACCCATGAGGGTACTGGATACTAAGGTGAAAGAGCTCAGAAGTAAAAAGAGAGAGATGGTAAAGTTTCTATGGAAGCACCATGGAGAGGAGGAAGCCACATGGGATCTGAACATAGACATGGAAATTTTTTACCTTGAGTTGTTTATTTATTTAGTAAAATTTGGAGGGAAAAATTCTTATAAGATGGGAAGGATGTTATAATCTCAATTTTGCTTGTATTAATTGAACTGTAATTTTAAAAGGGGTTTGACTGGTAATTTATATGTTTTGTTTTCAAAGAATGGATTATTTTGCAAAAATTTCCCTTGGGTGCATGATTTCGTGGTTTATACTATTTTGATAAATCCAATGATGGATAAAAAGGAATAAGGGATAAAAGAAAATCCTATAATAAGAAAAAGAAAAAGAAATAGAAGATAATTGCATGCATATGTGAGAATTGTGTCGAATTCTATAAAAGTGGCATAATTGGACACAATTGATTAGTTTTCATATACACATGTTTTCTAATAGAAATAAAAGCAAAAATAAAGAAAATGGATACAAAGAAAGAAAGAAAGAGAAAAAGATGGAAGTTTTGTGACACATGGGAACTGTTTCTTTGTCCCTAAGTAAACACCATCGTTGATTATGGTATCACAAGGAAAAGGAGTAGTTGAGATATTATTTCCCATAATAAGAGATAAACTAGAAAGGAAATTAATTACTCCCTTACCTCATAGGAATTTGTATCTACTATCAATGATTATACATAGCGTAACTCATAATCCTTGTAAAACCATCCTTATGTATCATGAGTAAGAGGGAACTAGTACTTGGGCTTTACTGCCTCTCTTCCTATTCTCAAGGATGACCCATAGGGTTTCCTAGATTTCTATATATACAGACTCTCCCCCTAGATAGCCTCGGGCCATCAGAGAAGCTTTGCTCTAGCCATTGTGGAGCATACATGTAGAACGGTGGCATGCAGTAGCATGTTGGCCTTCAGGATGAAACGAGGGTAGATGCCACTCTTATCTTCATGACATCATCCTTCTTACAGAAATTTTAGTTTTGGTTTCCTATAGAAGCCCTACACCTATTCCCTAAAAGCTTGGAGATCCACCTTGTCGGCAAGAATAGTCCAACTACAAGGATCCCCTCGTCCCAAGAAACCACCAGGATGGAAGAACTACTCTGACACCTTCTATCATCCATGACATCCTCTACGGTAGATGGTCTAGTCTCTATGGAAGAGTCCAACATGTTTGAGTTAACATGGAGGAGGTTATAGTGTAGTGGGGCAAACCATGGTTTCAGAGGGTGGATACGGAGGTTGGGGTGATTGACCCTTGGACAGAGATTATAGGAGGTTGGGCAGATGCTACCATGGTTCCTCTAGTGGCACTATGAACGAGCATCAAATCCTATGGAGACGTACGGTGGTGGAGGGTCGTTCGCAACATCGAACAGAGTTGTGGTGCCTGTGGTGTAAACGTGTTGGCGAGCAATCATGGGAGGAAGGAAAAGAAAGGTTCAAATGACCAGTTTACCCTTAGGCCCTATGTATGTTATTAAGGGAATAAGGGTATTTTACCGCCTGATCTAGAGCCACCTTGGAAGAGAATAAAAAAAAGCTAAGTGTGCTGATGCGGCTGCTTCTAATTGGCCCAACCATATTTACTTTGCAATAATCATAACTAATTATTGGTAACTCTTATGGAAATAAGTTATATAGGGTTTTCGATCATAAAAATCCGTAGAATCTAATAAAAAATAAAATCAGAGTCTAGTTTTTTTTCTAGTTTAAATAGTGCATAAAGATGCTATCTTTAATGGTTTTAAATAATTTAAAAATTTATGTTTTGAAGATTAATGGATGTAATGATGTTCCCTGACTATTATGAACAAAGTTTAGCCTTTTGATGTAAAAGGATGGATTAGATCCAATTGGATGTTATTTGCACATAATTTCTTAATTAGGGTTCTGTGATTATAAAAGTGCATTAATGGGCTCGGAAACCCTAATTTTGTTAATTTTGAGGGTTAATGGTTTTAATTGTGGAAATCAGTTAAGAAGGCAAGAAAATGATGTTCTTGCAATAATTTGTGGATAAAGACTCTTAATTTGAATAATTTGAGTAATTAGGGTTTTTATGCGTAGAAAAGTGCTTTTTGGGTTTGTTGACCTAAAAAGGGTAAAATTGGAAAGTAAATCCAAGAAACCATAAAGGAAACCCTAATAAGGCTTACATACCTTAGAATGGTATACTAGGTCAATAAACGATGTTCAGATGCAATTATAACAATTTGGTGTTATAAATGCTTTTCAAGATCAAGATTGCTTGATTTATTACTTGGCTTGGTTGATTGGACTTCTTGATTAGGTTAGCTATCTTGCTTGGTTTTACCGTTTGCTTGAAATTAACTGCTTGGATGAACTTTATTTCTTGCAACTATAAATAGACTATGGCTATCACCATAAATATGTGCATGACTAGCTCAGATCTTAATCCTCCTCTATATCTTTGTGTATATGGGAGCAATTGATGATCTAGGTAATTGTATACCTTGGGGCAGGATCAACAGATTATCATGAGTCAAGGTTTGGTCTAACTTTAGGTAGGATCATACGACTATACAACTCTAGGTATTGGTCTACCTTTGGGGTAGGACCAAAAAGGGCCAATGAGTATCTACCATATGGGAGAGGTAGCATCCATGTCCACTGTAGGGACAACACAGATGCTTGGATAGATCAGGATTGAGTAGTTATGAATAAAACGTAAAGTTTGATATGTTAAACAATAATTAAGTTGCAGTATGTTGTTACAACTAAATGCAAACTTTGGGTTCCCTTACATAATAATATAATTCGTTATACTAATTGATGTTTTGTTTGTCATAGTTTTAGGATAATATGATGTTATCTCTACAAGCTTAATAAAAAGTGGATGTTTAGTAAAAAGTTACATGGAAAAGGAATAAGGAAAAATAATGTTTAGAGGATTATAGTTAGCTAGTTCTTTCCTTGGGTAAAGTTCTAAAATCCTATTTTTAGAAGGTATGTGAAAAGAAAAAAAAATCTTGCTTTAAGCTTAGTTGTGGTAGAATTGATTAATTATTCTTGATTATTTGCAAAACCATATGATCATGATTGAGATAATGTCTCTAGCTTCTTAACCTTTCTTAATTGGTGGTTGCTAAGGGGTAGGGTCGTAACAACTGTACTACCTGGATGTGCCACAATTTGCTACTACACTGCTATCTACTTTCGTGACCAGCCTTCAATGGTACTATCACATGGGGCATCCTTCTGCTACTTAACTCCATTGTTTATTTCCAACTATTTTGATAAATTTTTGTGATAATCATACTAATTTGGAAAACAAAATCTGACTATTTTTCATTAAAAGCATGAAATTAGTTATAGAAATCTATTTGGCATTGTTCATGTTGATATTTGGGGTCCATGTTCTATCTCTACCGTGTATGGATATTGCTATTTTATGACTTATTTTTACGATTATTCTAGGGAAACTTGGTTGGTTCTACCAAAGGATTGTAGTAGCATTTTGCAAACTATCACCACCTTTTATACTAATATCCAAACCCAATTCAAAATTGTTTCCAAAATCTTGTGAACCGTAAATGCCATAGAGTTTATGCAAAAAAAATCATCTTTGAAAATCTCAGGGTACCATTCATCAGACATCCTTCCCTTGCATACCACAACAAAATGGTTTAGAAGAAATGATGAATCGTCATTTATTTGATATAGCACACACTCTTCTTCTTCAGTTTTGTGTTCCTAAACATTTCTGTCATTAAGATGTTTCTACATTATGCTACTTAATCACATATATGTATTCTTCTGTGTTACATAATTAGGTCCCTGTCTCTCTTATTTTTCTTGATGCACATTTTTTATGTTCCACCACGTATCTTTGGCATCACCTATTTTGTTTAGAATCTCTTCCTTGGGATATATAAACTTGACCCCCACTCCATTAAGTGTGTCTTTCTGGGGTTTCCCCAACTTAGAAAGGATATATGTGTTATGATCATGTCAATCTACAATGGGTTGTGAGTGTGGATGTTGTGTTCTTTGGAAACACACTGTACTACTCTAATGAAATGTCTGCTTTATCTAGTGATCTGATGGTTCCTACTTCTCTGCCTGAGATAGTGGAACATGATCACACTAATGAACCTAAAGAGGTGTCCAGGAGAAGAACCACTTTTATAGACCCCCCTCTGGCTCCTCAACAACCAATTCCTCCCTCATTGGTAGTTCACAACACCCCCGGGTATTTTCTGACCTATATCTTCCTATTCGGCTAGGGAAAGGTGCTCGTTCCTGCACTCAACATCCATTTAGTAATTTCTTCTCTACCACTAATATTAGTGCTACCTTTGCATGTTTTACTATTGCTCTTTCTACAATTTTAGTTACAAAGAATGCTACATAAGCTCTTCATCATCCTACCTGGTCTCAAGCTATGGAAATAGAAATGTCTACCCTATGAGATCGCAAGACATGGGATCTTGTTGATCATCCTGAAAACTATCCAATGGTTGGATTTCGTTGGATTTTTATTATTAAATATCAACTAGACGGTTATGTTGAACATTTGAAGGCTCTCCTTGTAGAAAAAGTCTACACTCAGACTATGGAGTGGACTAATTTGAAACTTTCTCTCATGTGGAATGACTCAACTATGTGAGAGTACTTACTTTCATTGTTATCAATAGGGATTGGCCTCTTCACCAACTTGATGTCAAAAAAGCCTTCCTATATGGTGACCTACATGAGGAAGTTTATGTGGAGAAACCACCTAGTTTTGTTATTCAGGGGGAGTGTTCCAAAGTTTGTAGACTCAAGAACGGGATATATGGCCTAAAACAAAGCCTACTTGTGTGGTTTGATAAATTAAGCCAAATACTACTAATTTTTAGTTTCTACATTCACATTATGATCATTCTATTTTTATTAAAAAAAGCCATCTCTGGACATGTGCTTATTGTTTATGTGGATGATATCATTTTTTATAGTGTTGATTATGAAGGTATTACATCTACCAAATGATATCTTGAACAACATTTTATTAATAAAGATCTAGGTAAACTCAAATACTTCTTAGGAATTGAAATTTCTAGATTGTCTTCTGGCGTATGCCTTTCACTATGCAAATATGTGTTGGATCTTCCAATAGAAGTAGGTATTCTTGGGTCTAAACCTGCTAGTACTCCTCTAGATACCAATACCAATTGGGACGATGAATCTTCACCTCCATACCCTAATAACAATCAACACCGACAAACAATTCGTAAGCTTATCTATCTCACAATGATGAGTGTTGATATTACTTCTACTGTAGGAATTGTTATTAGGTATTTGGAAAAACCTCGATAAGGTAATTTAGACATTGTTTGTCACATTCTTGAATATCTGAAATCTTTTACCAAGAAGGTTTACTATATTACTGACATGGGAGCTACAAACTTACTGGGCATTCTGACTTTGATTATCCCAGTAGTGGATGTGACTGAAAATCTACTTTTTCTGATTGTTCCTTTGTTGGTAGGAATCTGGTTACATGGCACAGTAAAAAGCACAAGGTAATTCCCCAGTCAAGTGTTAAAGTAGAATACAGAGCTATGTCTCACACTGCTTGTGAACTGATGTGGGTCTAAGGACTCCTTAAGGAATTTGATGTTTCTAAATCTCATCCTACTCCTATGCACTATGATTATAAAGTTGCTACCTTTATTGCCAGCATTCCCACTTTCCATGAGCTCACAAAGCACATCAAAGTGGATTGCCACTTTGTATGAGAAAATGTTCTTTCTAGATGTATTTATACTCATTTTCTTTGGACAGAAGATCATGTTATTTACATCTTTAATAAAATACTTCCCAAGACTCACTTTTCTACAGTGGTGGACAAGTTGGGCATGCTTGACATCGATGCTCCAGCTTGAGGGGGAATATTAGAATATATGATTTATGGTTTATCTTGTGTTGTGTGTTTTTTATCTTGCACTATGTGTTTTATTATGTGCTCAAGACATGTATTGTCTTTAACTTTTCTTTTAACCCATATTACCTATTTCTAGTTCTTGCTTTCTCACTTGTCCTATAAAAGAGAGTGCATTGTAACTTTTTCTAATATATCAAATAAAGCTTTTCCCATTCTATAGGTCTCACCTAGGACCATGTTAGACAGGGTGATGTATCCCTTGATTTGATAAGTGAGATAAGGGGGGTAATACATTTCTAGGAAATTGGGTTGGAGTGCATCCCAAGTAGTGACACGATCTCCCTCCATGGAATTGTACCAGCTACTAGCTTGGTCGGACATGGAGTATTTAAACAATCTTAATTTTATGTCGTCCTCATAAATGCCTCGGATTTTATGTGATGAAAATAGATCAGAAAATCATTAAAGATGGTCCTGACAGTATTGTCCTAGTTAACAGTGAAAAGGTTGGTTTTGAGTATAGTGATCCATTGAGTGTGAATCTCAAATTGTGGAATAATGATGTCAGGTGGCACAGTAGGATGTTGTGAATAGGTAGTTTTAGGGACACATAAGTCCTTAAGTTTTTTTTGTCATTCGACCTCACGTAATGTGGCTTCATGAGCTTCTTATTTAGCCAACAAGGCCTCATAGAGTGTGGCATCTCAAGAATCTCGCTTTACTAAAAGGGCTTCCCTTTAAGTGGCAAGGGCTCTCTCAATCTTACAGTTCACTTCTTGCCCGTGTATTGTATTATGATATACTTGGTTTAAATAATGGAAAGTCCTTCCTATTTCAGGAAAAAATGGGGGATGCAAAATCAACATTTTGTGAGCCTAGCATACACTGATTGGTCTTTGAAAAATTGAGAAATGTTTTGAAGAAAGAAATTTGTTTTTTATGATTGTGTCAAACACTTTGGTCCTTGAAAGCTTGAATTATATTTTTAACAAAGAAGTTGATTCAAGAAAAATATGTGTTATTGCATAAACATGTACTATAGAATAGAGCTCGATAGAAGGAGTAGCACTGCCAGAATGGGGCTCGATAGTAAAGTAAAGTAGAGTTCAAAAAACAATCTGTAGTCTCCAAAAATGGCAAGAAAATTTATGCAATTGATTCCTACATTTTAACCTTTATTAATGGAAAAACAACCACTTAGACAAGTTGATAAATTTATTGGTATAAAAAGGGTCGGTCCAATAGAATAAAATTTTTAAGATTGAGTTTCATACCGGCTTGCTTTCTACAATTATTTGAACATGAATTCAATGTTCATGGATAGAGGTTTGATTATGATAGAACAAAAGAAGAAAGATTATAGGAAGAACAAGATAATAAAGTGTTACACTAAGGACAAAATACTACAAAGTACTCTAAGAACAAGTAAGGAATGATTAACAATGAGAATAATTTAAATTGTAAAAGTAAGAGTTGTTGGGAAACTGAGTTTATGTTGATGATAATATCAAGGTTACGAGTTTCACACCCATAGTGTGTGTAGAAAAAAATATTGATAAAAACTCATCAATACAAAACTTGTTAGATAAAAGCATGTGAAGCATTCCCGAAGCACATCACAAAAGGTCAAGATATCGGTAAGCTTGTTGATCCTGATGTTTGAGGGTCCTTGCTATCTAATCTCGAATAATCTTCTTCTAGATTTTCTTACAAAGCTTGGTGTGTTTATTGGATTGTTCTTCCCTTATGGTCTGAGATCTATCTGCCCAAATGTTAACAAGCACAAAGGTGAGGAATCAAGGTGTCCAACCATACGATAAACCCATCAAAACACCATATAACATCTTATATCTTGGAGTTAAATTATCTAATCTTGTACAGGATATTGGTATACTCCCCAGGCCCCAATATATGGAACTACTCACGCATCATAGAAGGATGTGCAAGTGAAAAAGAAGGAAGTGTCATAGGCTAGTAATAGAAGAAGAATCCAAGAGGAATATGATCTAGCAATAGTGACATGGAAACACACTTCAATCCTTGCTCAAAAAGAGAAGAAGAACAAGAATAATTAATTTAAAACTAAGATTCTAATATGAAATATGAATACAAGTTACAATAATTCTGAATGCAAGAATGTAAACAAGAGCTTAAGACAAAGGACAGATACAAATTGGATCCTTTTCTTTGTGGTTACCCCTCCTTTTATAGTAATAAGGAGAGGTGGAAACCCTAACAATAATGCTAAATTTGAATGGCGGCTAATGTAGTGTTTGTCCCAAAATCGTCAGTCAATCGATTGGGATTTTGAGTCATCTGGCTGGCATCAGTAGGTGCTTGGTCCCAGGGAAGAAAGTTAAAACACTGGGAAAAAGTAAAATAAAATCCTAAACAAAGACCTAGACGATGCAAGGAAAAGAGGGATGCATATGCATTCATCAGGTTTCATCCATGATGATTGATCTGAAGCTTTTTCATACTCTTTATTAGATAAAGCCAAATCATGGTTGCTCAATATACTGCCAGAGTCCATAGAAAACTAGGATGAGATGATAGAGGTGTTCTTTGAGCAATATTTCCCACCACAAAAGAAGAATGGAATGGTGGGCAAAATTCATAACTTCAAGAAACAAGTAGAGGAGTGGTATATAGAAGCGTGGGAGAGATTTTGGAATATGCTTGGGAAGGTCCTTTATCATGGGATTGATTTGTATGGGCAGGAAGAGACATTTTACTATGGCATAAACAAAGGGTAGAGGACGATTGTTGATAATGTAGGGGCATGATTCTTTCTAAACAACAAGGCTACAAGATGTCTTGAGATGTTGAAGAATAGGGCTAAGAACTAATCCTGGGGAGATGAGAGATAAACATTTGCAACAATCAAGAGTGTTATGGAATCGAGATAGATCATAGAATTTAAGGCTCAGATGGAGAAGCTCACAAGGAAGCTTGAACACAAATCTGGCACCTCATTGGGAGGTGAAGAGGAGTGTATGTTCATACGATAGCAGAATAAC
Organism: Alisma plantago-aquatica; assembly: GCA_963693085.1. Classification (NCBI taxonomy): domain Eukaryota; kingdom Viridiplantae; phylum Streptophyta; class Magnoliopsida; order Alismatales; family Alismataceae; genus Alisma; species Alisma plantago-aquatica. The sequence continues at coordinate 570,069,252 of OY856410.1, forward strand.
AGTGGAAGCAATGAGTTCTCATGGAGGAGGGATATCAAATTCACATGGAAGGTGAAACGTCCTCGTTTTTTGGAACATAAATATGATTTCTTAAGTACATAATATTCATGGTCATCACCATATAAATGGGTCAATATACCTAAATTTTATTACTCAAAGAAACTAAGAGTTTTTTCATGTAGAGATAACATGTTAGTAAGTTAACTCTCAAAATTTTAGGGATTAATTCTTTTTAGATAATTAGTTATATGACATTTAAGCTTAATCTTATGTTAGTCATATTAATTATTCCAACAATTTAAATGAAAAATTAATAATTCTAGATTATTCTACACTCAATATAAGACATGTGGCAAAATTTTGAGTTTGTTTAGGTTTAGTTTGATTATGCAGGTGATTTTCACAAGATAATGGCAAAGAAATTATTTATTCCCTATTTTCTCAGATTTTTTGGATTTTTTTTTAATCTGGTTTCATGAGGTCCGTTAGATGTAAACTCCATGAAAGTCTTCTAATCATAACTGCCCATCCCCTCTTCAACTTCAGGCCACACGAACAGGGACTCTCACTCCCGATTGATCACAATTATCTCAGGATTTACTCGATCATTTTTGAAAATGATTTCACCAATGGTTCCATGAGATCATGGTGCAACATTTAAGCTCCTAGACAAACCCTAGTTTACTTCCAACATGAAATGCCTAATTTCTAGCACTATATGCTTCCTTTGCACTAGTTGCCTATTATCCTAGAGCACTTCCATTTGCCATGTGGGCACTGGGAGAGCTTTGCCACCTTCATCTCTTTGCTTTTCATTCACCTGTTTGACCCCTACCCCTAATCGCCCTTGCTCAATATCATCTTCCTTCCCTAGTGACCTGCTATCTTCTTCACCCACCACACCACTTCTGGAAAATTTGGCATAGAAAAATGATCCTGAGGCAACCAAGTTCTCGATCCTATCCTTGGGTTGGAGTGTGACCCATCATAGTGCCCTCTCAACGAGTTGGTTGTACAACCACAGTGTAAAGCTCGTTGTCAGCTTCTAATTGTGTGTGGCTTGTGGGAAAATGATGAGGGAGTCCACCAAGATGCCCTGAAGCTTATCCTATGTTTTCCAATTCGTCATTTGAGATATTTCACAAGATCCCACTTTCTCCCTAGCTTTTGTTTTTTCATGCTCGCTGACGACCTAGTTTTCCATGTTGGTATAGTTCAGATCATCTTGGCTTCAAAACTAGTTCTATGACTCTGTCTGGGTTTAGGGGATGGTTTTGGGTGGTTTTGAGGACATGAGACCCTTTCTTTCTCCTTGCCTCATTCGCAGTCAGTGTTCCGCTATATCTATTCATTTTCAGTAGGTAAAGCGAGCACCTTTGTTCATTGTTTGGCCTCGAGTAAGGCATTAGTAGGTTTAGTTTGTTCACAAACTCGCCCATTGAATCAGTTCATTTTGGTTTTTCCTCTACCTTGAGATCTTGCTCAAGATCTCAATCACCTGGAGTTGTTGTTCACTTGCTCAAGAAGAAGAAGAAGATAGCAAGTTTTATTTTTTTCCCTCAATTGTGATTTTGTGTGTGTCACACTTCCATGGACATTCTTGTCCCCCACTTTTGTTTGGGAGAGCACTATTGTTGCCATGTAGGTGGGTCCCTCTATCCATGAGTCACCTACCTTGTGGGCCATTTCACCCTGACATGGGCATGTTGCTTGTCTCTTTTGAAGGAAATATTGATGATGTGGATTTTTTTGAGTTTGTGATTGGTTGTCTTTTGAAAATCCATAAAAATTAATGGGCATGTCCAATGGGTTCAAGTTATACATGGTATCTGATTGATTTTTTGAGACCTAGATGATGGACTAAGTTTTAAAGCTTGATTCCACTCCTAGTTTCTCTGTGTTTTCTGAGAACCAAAAACCATAGAAACTAAGGTGAATATAATTATTAATTACTAATTATTAAGTGAATAGGATAATTAGAGTTCACCAACCAAAGAGACTGATCATATTTTATTCAAATTAAGAAGATCAATTAGGTTTCTCTTCACGAGAGGTAAGTGGACCATGTTCTTTGAATTCACATCATCTTATTATCATTCCCAAAATAATCCATTAGACGCATGGTCTATTGTTCATACATCGATTGCTATTGTTAAGTACAATAGAATTTCTACCTAAAATAGTTCATGCTTAGATAATATAAATTATCAGTTTCAAGTTATTATTCATGCATAATTATTAGAAATTAGCTTGTGGATTTTTAGAATTCAGAATATATGATTAGAATTTATTTCAGTATGTTTTCCTTACATGCATTTAGAATCTAGAGTCTCTTTCAGAATAATAGATTTAGATATAGAATTTAGATTTGAAATTTATCATAGTTCTTTACTAATTGATCAATCGAATCAAGAATAGAATTTATAATTTAGAATGTCAGAACATATTACATTCTTCAAAACTCATCTCAAATAGTTGAGATACATATTTAGAATAGAATCATAAATAGAAATATAAAAAGAATAGAAAAGAAGAGGAAATGTCACCATAACATAATTTATATTATATAATAAGTCTTTGTAGAATTGAAGTATTATGGTACACAGAAAAGAAGGCATTTATGCCACAGAAGGTGCATGCACCATAGAAGGAACTTGGTACCACACAACAGAAGACACCTCAGTGTCACCAGAAGTCTTTCATGACACAGAAGGTGTGTTGCAACATAGAAGGCACACAGTGCCAAAGATGAGGACTTATTGTATAATAGTGGCCACAGAAAGATAAAATGTGTAAATAAAAGATGCACATAAAGTTGTTTCGTGTAGTTGTAGATGACAAGTTTCCATAATGCAGTTACTTCTTTTATGTTATAGGATTCAATGCCACTTACTCTAACCTAGGTTTCCCTTTGTGCGTGGCTGGTCCATAGGTGAGGAGTAGGAGCAATAATAGTATCGAAAGACTTGGAGCACAAAGATAGAGAAGGATAAGATTTGGTGGGGTGCCAACTATAAGATGATCATAATGTTTATAGATTCAGATATATGTTTTAATGTTTAGAAATTTAGAGTAGAGACTCATGATGTTTAATGAGTTTTCCATGTAATAGCCTTCATGTTACTTTTGTAAGAACAATCATGAGAATATTTTAATACTTTAGTTTATGTGATTAATTTTATTATTGTTATGAATGACAATTTTATGTAATTCCCCCTTGAGTGCACAAGTTATGGATAACTCAGTGTTTCTTCCACTATGTCCATGTGTGCACTTAGGGAGGGTGTTATAAAATGGTATCAAAGCAACATTATAGTTGACCACCAGATAAATTATCATGTTCTTACTTAAGGTCACCTTATAAGAAGCTAATAGAGAGTACATTACAACTAAAAGGTAAGTAGTAGCCCTAGGTATATAAGAAGCAAGTGAAAGATATTAGAAACCAAAGTAGAGGTCTAGACAAGAGACAAAAGTTTAGATAAGGACTAGAGTTATGTGCATAGATGTTTTGGATTTTTATGTTAGCACTAGAGTTGTATATAGCATGCTCTCTCTTTTTCTCACGTGTTTGTGGTATGAGACACAGACTCATGGGATTTTGTAGAGAGAATGTTATATGCATAAGCATGTTTGTCTTGTCCTTTCAAGTGCATGTGGTATGGGACATATCCATGAGGGAGGTTCTAAGATAAGTGTGATAAATCAAGTCACCTTTGAATATTTGAGAGGCCGACATGTATCTAAAGGTGAAAAAGAAAACAAGAGTTGACATTAAACGTTTGAGATGTATAGTCACATAAATTAGATGCAAAAGTGAGACCAATGATGCATACCAAGGTAAATAATTTAACATATATAAGTCGGTTTGATTCAGAGAAACACCAAAACCCTAATCCAATTTTCTTAGGAAACAGTAAGTAAGGTCCCTTACCATGTAGATGACGATGATATGAGACATCCAAGATTCATTAGTAGAATATCCACATGATGGTTTTAATGATGAGGCTAGAAATACATGTTTAACCATGAGGACGTCATATCCTAATTATTATAAAAGAATTTAAGATAGGTTAGAGAGTTAGAATATGTAGACTACGTCAAATCCTAAGGTGGGTCGACTAATTAAATCTCAGGACAAAATTTATGTAAGGTGGGTAGAATTGTAACATACTCATTTTTGGTAACTTAAATATGATTTCTTAAGTACATAATATTCATGGTCATCACCATGTAAATGGTTCAATAAGCCTAAATTTGATTACTCAAAGAAACTAAGAAATTTTCCATTTAGAGATAACATGTTACTAAGTTAACTCTCAAAATTTTAGGGCTTAGTTCTTTTTAGATAATTAGTTATATGATATTTAAGCTTAATCTTGTGTTAGTCATATTAATTATTGTAGCAATTTAAACGGAAAAGTAAACATTCTAAATTATTCCACACTCAAAATAAGACGTGGAAAAAAATTGAGTTTGTTTAGGATTAGTTTGATTATCTAGATGTTTTTTGCAAGATAATGAAAAAGAAATTGTTTATTTCATGTTTTCTCATATTTTCTGGATTTTCTTTTGAATCTGGTTTCATGAGGGTCGTTATATGCGGACACCATGCAAGTCTTCTATTCATAGATGCATGCCCCTTCTTCAACCTCAGGCCACTTGAACAGGGACTCTTGTTCTCAATGATCAAGATTATCTCAGGATTTACTTGATCATTTTTTAAAACCATTTCACCAACGGTTTCGTGAGATCATGTGCACCATTCAAGCTCCTGGACAAACCCTACTTTACTTGCAACATGAAATGCCCAATTTCTGCCGCCATATGCTTCCTATCCTAGAGAACTACCCTTCGCAATGTGGGCATCGGGAGAGCTTTGCCACCTTTATCTCTTTGCTTTTCATTCACCAATTTGACCCCTACACCCCCGATCGCGCTTGCTCAATCTCATCTTCCTTCCCTAGCGACCTACTATCTTGTTCACATGACACACCACTTTTGGACAATTCCACATAGAAAAATGATCCCGAGGCAACCAAGGTCTCGATCCTATCCTTGGGTTGGAGTGTGACCCATCATAGTGACCTCCCAACGAGCTGGTTGTGCAACCGCAGTGTAATTCTCGTCGCTGGCTTCCAATCATGCATGGCTACTGGGAAGATAATGAGGGAGTCCACCAAGATACCATGAATCTTATTCGACAATTTTCGATTCATCATTTGAGGTATTTCACAAGAGCCCACTTTCTCCTTTGCTTTTGTTCCTTCACACTCACTGATGACCAAGTTTTTCATGTTGGTATAGTTCAAATCGCCTTGGCTTCACAACTAGTTCTCTGACTCTACATGGGCTTAGGGAATGGTTTCGGGTGGTTTTGAGGACATGAGACCCTCTCTTTATCCTCACCTCAGTTACAATCGACATTCCCCTATTTGTGTTCATTTTCTGTAGGTAAAGCTAGCAGCTTTGGTCTTTGTTTGGCCTCAAGCAAGGCATCAGTAGGTTCGGGTTGTTCAAGAACTCACCCATTGAATCAATTCATTTTGGTTTTTCCTCTGCCTTGAGATCTTACTCTAGATCTCAATCACCTGGAGTTATTGTTTGCTTGCTCCAAAAGAAGTAGATAGAAGGCTTTATATTCTATTTTTACCCTCAATTGTGATTCTGTTTGCATCACACTGCCATGGACATTCATGACCCCCTCTTTTGTTTGGGCAAGCACTACCATTGCCATGTAGGTGGGTCCCTCTTTCCATGAGTCACCTACCCTATGGGACATTTCACCCTGACTGGGCATGTTGCTTGTCTCTTTTGGAGGAAATATTTATGATGTGGATTTTTTTTATTTTCTAATTGGCTATCTTTTGAAAATCAATAAAAATTAATTGGTATGTCCAATGGGATCAAGTTATGCATGGTTTCTAATTGATTTTTCGAGACCTAGATAATGGACTAAGTTTTAAAACCCCATTCCACTTCTAGTTTTTATGTGTTTTCCGAGAACCATGAAATCTTAGAAACTAAGGTGAATATAATTATTAATGACTGGTTTTTTTTTGAAGTTAAACAGACAAATTTCATTATGGAGGAGCCATACATCATCTACATGATGAGAAAAACAAACTAAAACACCACACAAAGATCAAGAACAGATACAAACCACCACAAAAACTCATATTGGAATCTGATAAGGACAATGATGTATAGATCCCTCTTCTCCTTCGCTGGCCAAGGCAACTTTCTATGAGGAATACCTTCAACCTGAGTATGTATATGTGGTAGAGTACATGCACCAAATCGGTGTTCTAAAAAGATATTTTCCCCGCACTTGCTACCATACAAACTCCACAACAAAATTGTCTAAGAAAGAAAAATCTACCACGAGAAGAGAAAGCAGCACTGATTAACAGCGAGACAGACAAAACAATAATACAATCTAAATAGAAAGCCAACGAAAGAGAAAGGGGATAGGAAACTCATCGCAGTCGGGCTCAACGATAGGGAGGAAGAAGACCGCTTCCTCCAAAGACACCACGCCCACACACCTCCCGAAGAAGAGACCCTGCTGATGACAGACAAGAAGAGGCTGAGGGGGAGTGGGGTACTGCTTTGCGGTGGCCAAACCCACTCCCCCCAGCCAGCCGCCAATGGAGGAAGAAACCCTAGCAGAGCTAGGGTGAGAGAGCGGGGAGAGACAATTATTAATGACTGATTATTAAATGAACATGGTAATTCGAGTTCACCAACCAAAGAGAGTGATCAGAATTTATTCAAACTAGTAAGAGAAATTAGGTTCCTCTTTAAGAGAGGTAAGTGGGACATGTCCTTTGAATTCACATTATCTAATTATCCTTCCCAGAGTAGTCTATTAGATGCATGGTCTAATGTTCATACATCAATTGCCACTATTCAGTACAATAGAATTTCTACCTCAGATAGCTCATGCTTAGATCATATAAATTATTAGTTTCAAGTAATTATTATGCATAACTGTCAGAAATTAGCTTGTGGATATGTTAGAATTCAAAATATATGATTAGAATTTATTTTAGTATGATAATTCCTTACATGCATTTAGAATCTAGAGTCTCTTTCAGAATAACAGATTTAGAAATAGAATTTAGATTTGAAATTTATCACAGTTCTTTACTAATTGAGTTTTAGAATCCAAAATAAAATTTATAATTTAGAATGTCAAAATAGATTACATACTTTAGAACTCATCTCAAATAGTCGAGATACACAATCAGAATAGAATCATAAATAGAAATAGATATAGAATACAAAAGAAGAGGAAATGTCACAAAACATAACTTATATTATATAATAAGTCCTCACAGAATAGAAGTATTACGGTACACAGAACAGAAGGCATTTATGCCACAGAAGGTACATTGCACCGTAGAAGACATTTGGTGCCACTAATAGAAGACACCACGGTGTTACCAGAAGGCTTCCATGCCATAAAACATGTGTTGCACCATAGAAGGCACACAGTGCCACAAAAGAGGACTTATTGTATAATAGTAGCCACAGAAAGATTAAATGTGTAAATTGAAGATTCATATAAAGATGTTTAGTATAGTTGTAGATGACAATTTTCCATAATGTGGTTACTTCTTTTATGTTATAGAAGTCAATCCCACTTACTCTAACTTAGGTTTCCCTTTGGTAATGGTTGGGGATGAGATGTCTGCAGGTGAGGAGAAGGAGAAACAATAGTACTCAAAGACTTAGAGCGCAAAGATAGAGAAGGATAAGATCTGGTGGGGTGACAACTATAAGATGATCCTAATGTTTATAGATTCATCTATATGTTTTAATGTTTAGAACTTTAGAGTAGAGAGTCATGATGTTTAATTAGTTTTTCATGTAATAGCCTTCATATTACTTTTGTAAGAACTATCATGTGAATATTTTAATACTTTAGTTTGTATGATTGATTATATTGTTGTTATGAATGCCAATTTTATGTAGTGCCCCTTGAGTGCATGAGTTATCGATAACTCGGTGTTGCTTCCTCTATGTGCATGTGTGCACTTAGGGAGGGTGTTATAGAAGGACCCTAATAATTTTTAACAAGACCCATCACAAGCTCAGCAGCTCAAACAACTAGGTAATATTTTACAACAATATCAATAGGATAGGGGTCCTAGTAAGATAGACAAGATTGAAGACATGCTAGGAAGACTAGTGAGTTAGAATGAGGCATAATAGACCAGACAAAAAGGGAGAGATAGAATCAAGGGGCTTAGATCTACATTATTGAAAAGTAGATCTCTCAATTGGTAGTAGAAATGGCATCCATCAAGAATCCCAGTCAACAAAGATGACTAGGAAATACATATATCCCCCCAATTAACCAACAGGTGAAGGCAACACTTCTTTATAGTGGAAAGGTGTTGATGAAGGAGACAAAAACAACTCTAGAATAGAGCACCACACCACTTGACATTGGGACACTGATAGACACACTCTCTCTAGAGCAGCCACAAGACACCACATTATAGGAGGAAGCCACACAAGAGGATTTACTTTGGCAGTTAGAGGATAAGGAGTCTTACATTCCACTCCATCAACATAAAAATGTGATTGTGGTACTATTTCCCAATAGCTTGAAGGCCAAAAAGATTGATCAACACTTCAAAAAATTTCTAGACACGTTTAGGAAGGTGCATATCAACCTACCACTTGTTGATGTCATTGAGAAGACTCCCTCTTGTGGCATGTCCTTGAAAGACATTATAAAAAAAGAGGAGGATAGTAGTTTCTGAGGTAGTGGTCTTTAGGGAAGAAGTCAGTTCTTTGATATAGAGAAAGTTGTCACATAAGAGACAAGATCTAGGGTATTTCAACATACTATGCTATATTGGCAAGGTCAAGTTTGGAGACACACTATGTGATTCTACAGAAACATGTCACTGACTACATTCAAGAAACTGGGACTCAGAGAATCAAGGAAGAGAAACATGATCATTCAGCTGGAAAACAATTTGGTGATGAGGCCAATAGGAATATGTGAAGATGTTTTGGTAAAGGTGGATAAATTTATATTTCTAACAGATTTTGTAGTCATGTAAATGCAGGATGATTGTGGCAATAAACTACACCTAGGCAGGCCCTTCCAAGACACAACATATGTTATCTAGGATGAGGGTGTTATGGTGTATAATATATTACAATAGAGTGGTTATGCTAAATAAAATTTTTCTCTATTGAGGTTATGATTTTAAAAATACAACATATTTGCACCCTATCATCTCTAATCATTTACGTTTCATGTTTGTCATTTATAAAGAATGAAACATATTTTCTAAGAGTCATTTTTAGTTAGCTAGAATTTGATTTTTGTTCAGTATAAGAGGGAACTTAGAAACTATATTTATATGTAAGTCTGTGACTATTCCGAATATATGTAAGATTATTAAATGAAAATGACAAACTAATTTGAGTCTAAAATAATGTAATCATATGTCTACTTAATGTCTTAATTTTTTTATTGCCTCAGAAGACATGAATATATGTTTTGACATGATTTATTTCATGATACTCTTTCTGACCTTGCCTCTTGAGCTGGGATAAAGGTCCTAAAAGCGGCTTTTATGGCCTTTCTTGGCAGATGACCTGATGGAATCCACTCTCAACAACCTACTGACATCTTGTTATTTTATTGAAAAGATGGAAACTCAGTGGATTATGTCCTCTGTCAACTTTTCTTTCTAGTAACTTTAAAGAAGGCCATGCAGTTGGTGGTTTCGCTGCAAAAAAGATGGAAACTCAATGGATTATGTCCTCCGTCCACATTTCTTTCAAGTAACTTTAAAGCTGGCCATGCAGTTGGTGGTGTTGCTGCAAAAAAGGTACATGCACATGGACCTTTGGAGTTCTTACTAATGATGTGACCTCCCTTATGCAATGCCTTAAAAACGTCACCAATAGAAACCAAATGCTATGATCATCTTCTTCTTATAATTTATTTTTAGATCTATAGGATTCACTATCCAAAAAAGACTGACAACTCAATTGTTTTCCATTCTTCTATAAAGGTAGTTTTGTAAAAAAATTATTTTTATGGTTATAATTGTAGTGGGAATTTTTTTGTAATATAATCATGTAGGCCATTTTGTAAGTTCAAAGAAAAATACATTTCATCCGCAAGTTTATAACTATTCAGAATATATGTAAGTTTTTTGGGCAAAATACAGGAGTCTTAAATAATTTATTCATGTTCTACTTAATATCAAAATTTAATTTTGAAATTGTGGTTAAAACTCTTTCAATGATGGATTACTTGACTATAGTTAAATTTTGAAATTGTGGTTAAAACTCTTTCCACGATGGATCACTTGACTTTGCTTCAGGACCCATAATGTGGGCTTATTCTTCTCCAGTTAAGTGTTGGGATGCCCAAGGTGTTATTTTCTCTTCGTACGACACCTCCAACATCTAATTGTTCTGCATTGGATGATTTAGATCATGGGTTTTGTTAATGTCTAGTACGTATTGTGATTTGCAATGGTCCACTCTTTAGTGATGTATAGTAGCACTTGGCCACACTTCCTATACACCTAAGAGGGTTGGACATCAAATCTTCCCATGATGTCAGTAAGTTTGCTATGTTTTCTTTTGGATCCACACCCACGAACTCCAAGACCACATCCTATGAAAGGTTGGATATGTTCCTACATGATCGTATTTCTTTACCGCATATAACGACATCCCTAAGATCTTGCGCTTTTTGGCGGTCCCAGTTATCGCGTACACCTTCTTTTTGGCGGTCCTAGTTATCACGTACACCTTATGTCACTCCAAATATCTAGTCTATTTCGCCAGACGCTTACTACAAAATTGTTGTCCAAAAATTTGACACAAATAGCCTCTCTTAGCATCAACTAGCTATTGTCGCTTCTCTCCAAGTTGATCATGCACAAGATTTCATATTTGTCATTCCTATTCATGCGCTTGGCTTGTCCATGTCATATTTGTCATTCCTAACCTTCGTTACCGACTTATGATTCCCTTGTGGCCAGGTGATGAGCCTTTTGTAACACCGTTGGCCTTGATGCCCTGGGTGATCATGTCGTTCATTGTCAAACAAGATCCGAATATAAATTTTGACATGACTTAGTTTGTGATACTTTTTTTGGCCTTGCCTCTCGAGTTGGGGTAAACATCTTTAAAGAGGCTCATGTGGTCTTTCTTGACACACAACCTGATGGTACCCCTGTCATGTAGCATGGTTGCAACAATACTGACTTCGCAAAGGCAATTTTGTACATTTTTATTTTTTATACTAAGATGTATTTTAATGATCACGGAAAATAAGAATTTTGAAAATTCAAAGAAAAATCGAGTTCGTCAATCGTTGGAATCGAACCAACGACAGCAAGGTCATGAGCCTTGACACTCTACCACTGAGCTAGATGGACTTAGTGTTGACTTTTACTACTGCCTTGTAAATAATTTTTACTTTTTACTCTATTGGCACCCTTTTGCTGTTGTATTTAGCTGTGTGTCCCATTTGTGTGAGGTCTGCCCTTACGACTTTTGCTAGGCTTGGTTTGCCGAGGGGGCTGTCTGGCCGATGTCCTCTCGTTTCAGCATAAACTATCTTCAAAGGGAATTAAGGCGTCGCCGGTGTGATGGTTCCACAACATCCTTTCAGCATAAACTATCTTCAAAGGGAATTAATGCGGGGGTTGCTTCACAATAAACACATTCAGTTTTGCATGCTTGAAGGTCCCAGACTTGCTCTTCTGATTGTATTCCAGAAAATCTTTGTTATGTATTAATCTAAAATCTACTCATGAAAAGATTTGAGTATATGTACAACATAGATTTAATAGGACACAATCAAAACAACTAGTCTGTAATATATTTGAACCCGCTCGAAGGTGGACTGCCTCAAAAGACGCATTATGTAGTTTTAAGGGATGCAAAATACATTGTTAATTTAGTGAAAGAATGCACTAACACGTGAGACTCCAAGGCATAATAACATTTCCAACTCAGTAGGTTGCGAGGAGAAGCCACATGTAAACAACTTTATAACCGTTGTTGTGACATTCCGACGGACAACGACTGAAAATTCCATGGGATTCTAATTGTTGCATTAGTTTTATCATAAGAGACAAATAAAGAGTTGGAGGAGTGGGATAAAGGAGAGAGGTAGTGGAGAATCAAAAAAATTGGATGATTGTAATAAGAGAGAGAAATGAGAAAACAAATGGAGGAGATGAGCAGTGGCGGAGCCAGCCCTATGACGAAGGAGGGGCACAAATAAATGTGATGCTAAATATATATGTAGAATTTATATTGAGTGTCAAAATGTCTCAATTGATCTATTTACTTAGATCTAGAGAGAAAAATAGATGGATCTTACATAAATGAAAAAAGAGTTTGAAGACTTAATTCATCACTTGGTGGAATACTTAATTTTAGATTTGTGTATATATATTATTGTGTATGTAGATTATAACATTTTAAGTACATTTATGATTCTTTTACATTTAAGATGAGTTTGAAATGGCAACCTGTATGGATTATTATATATTTTTAAGATCAAATAAGTAATTTCCTACTTGATAAGTTTGACTACTCAAGTAAATAAAAAGTAACATAAAGATAAGAAAAATGAATATATCAGTAGTACCACACGACAATTACTATTATTATTTAAAAATCAGAAAACAACACTATAGTAAATTACTATTAAATAAAGATACTTATAATGTTGTTAAACCTATTTATTAATTTTATCTAATAAATCAAGAAATGTTGTGACAATATATTGTCACTAAATTATTTAGATTGTCATTTCTATATTGCGTTGGAAATTAGGTAAATATAAAAGGTTTGTTGTCTTTGACATCATGATGAAATAATATATATAATTTAGAGGAACAATATTTGCACAACTTGCAAATAGAAGTATTAATTTTAAGAATTAATTTCATAAGATACATGATATTACATTATTTTAATAAATCTTTATTGATGTATAAAAATTCAAAATAATACACACATTATAAATATATAATGTTATTAAATTTTTCGTGACACCATGTACTACTAAGAATGTCATATTTCATTTGACATTATCTTTCCTTACATATATTACACTTGTAATAGAAAATAGTCAGCATACACCCGCACACATTACATATACACATATAGACTATGTTGTTGCTATATTTGTTATAGATTTAGTTATTTATACATAATATAACGCTGTTTGATATCCCATTGAGTATATTATTAATTATAGATATTAGTTTTTGTTTTCCCATTTCCTATGTACTTGTTATATTTGTTATACATATAATTATTTATATATTATATAGAATATTTGGTATTCCATAAAGTATATACAAATAATTATAGATACTAATTTATTTTTCCTCATTAACTATAGAACTATGTATTTGTTATATTTTTTATACATTTAATTATTTGTTTATGCATAATACAAAAATATTTGACATTTCATAAAATATACTATTAGTTATAGATCATAAAGTATATTATTAATGATAGATATCAATTTCTTATTTAATTATTATAAAATTGGTGTAAACTAATAGTTAGCCAATTGACATTAATGTATGTACTTTTGGTATAGTTGTTAATATATTTAATAAAAAAACAACTTGTCAATTATGTAACAATGAGATATATTTATAAAAATAAAGAAACGTTATTTATTTTTATAAAAATTACCCTATTCAAATGTATTTCTATTTGTAATTCTTACTTAAAAATCGTATTAGTAATAATGTTATTTATAAAAGAAAGTTTACATAATTTGAAAATAGATTAGTAAGCATGTGAAGTAGATAAAGTATACAAATAAATATTAACTTTGATACCATGTTAAATATACAACATATATATGTTTAAAAATTTTCAAAATTGGAGGGGGGGCACTTGCCCCCCCCCTCCCGCCGCCACTGGAGATGAGGGAAGTAATGGGACATAGAGAAATAAAATACAAAGGAGGGAAATAGAGAAAGAGATAAAAGAAGAGGAAGGGAGGATGGAAGTAGTGGGCATAGGGAAAGAGGAAGTATGTAAATGAAGAGAGAAAAGAGAAAAATTGGAGGTAGTAAGGAGGAAAGTAGTCGAAAGATAGAAAAAAATAGGAGGGGGGAGGAGGACAGTAGTGTAAGAGAGAGAGAAAGAATCAAATAAGAAAACGAAGAATGAGAAAAATAAGAAAGAAGAGAGGAAGTACTAAAAGAAAGAGAAAGAAGAAAAATATGAGGGAGGGGGGGTTTTGGAAGAGGGACAAACATAATATTAAAGGAGGAAAGTAGTTAGAAGAGTGAGAAAGAGAAAAACAAGAGGGGGAGAAGTAAAGTAATGGAAAGAGAGAAAAAGAACAAAATAGTAGAAATGGTGGAGGAAAGTAGTGGGAAGCGAACCAGAATCAAGATAGGAGGAGGGAAGTTGTGTGAAGAGAGATGAAATGAGACCGAGAGGAGGGAGATTTTAGTGAAAATGTAATAATACATTATAAGAACACATGATACACAATAATAAAAATATAACTATGTTGTTTATTTTAATAGGAAACTAGCTTATGCTTTCTTACCAGCTCATGGGGAATCAAAGGGTGGGGAATCTTTTTTTGCTTATAATGTTGTTTTACAATTTGGTCAATAAAAGTAAGGAGCTGCAAGGGAGAGGTTTGACCTATCACTCTAAATGTGCAACCAAGATTTATATATTAATATATACATCTCCTTTTTTGCAGGTTCTCCAATTGAAAATTGAACCAACAACTCTGACTAAGAAATTGATCAGGATTTCCAACTGAGCCAATCAATGAGTGATATCAATACCAGGGGAGGAAAAGAAGAGGTTGATCATGGTTGGGATGTGAGATAAAGGGAGGAGTGAGTTAATGATGAGAGAGAGTAAAAAATGAGAGGAAATTTTAAATATCAAATTATTGTCTATTAAGAAACACATTATTTCATAAACAATACACAAAGTTAATAACACATTATAAATAAATAACACACTATTTAATACAATATATCTTCATTAAAAAATAAAATATATCGATGGATGTATATATTTTATTATAGTACAACACAAAAACTATACAAAAGATTAGAAGTGAGATGTTGGGCTGATAAGAGAGTAGAACAATAAGAGAGAAAGATGATGGAGGTAGGAATGAGAGATAAATACAACTAAATAAAGGTTTTCATATATGTATTGATTGGGTGTATTGTGAACACTTGTGAATAATCATGAGTAAATGTGGATGGAATTTTTCACTCCATTGGAGTGATATCATTGTTACTTGATAAGTGAGACTATGAAATGTGTACTCATTCTCAAGTGAGTCAATACATTATAATGAGACCACACAATCTCAATCATATGTTTTGGTTCAAGAAACATAGATTCTATGCTAGAAAGATGACAACTCCATGCCTCACGTTCTGTTTGCATATTTTTGAAAAAGATTTTATGTGTGTTGTTAGAATAGTCCCACACTGCTGAGCTCTGGGGTGGTCATGTGGCTTATAAGGTGTGTGGTTCCTTCACCCATCACCAATTGTTTTTGGTTGAATACCACACATTCTAATATGGTATTAGAGTAGACCCCACAAGACAAGTGTGAGGGCCACACTCTACCTAAATGACAAGTGCAAGCACACAAAAGTGGCTATAGTTGAGGAAGAATGTTAGAATAGTCCCACACCTCTAAGCTCTGGGGTGGTTTTGTAGCTTATTAGGTTTTTGGTCCCTTCACCCATTTCCAATTGGTTTTGGGTTGAATATAGAACATTTTAATAATGCGGTCATGGTAATATTGGTCAATTACAAGTTAAAGTTGTTTCAACTTATTTCAATTACCAGGTAGAAATGACATCTTGAAATATACCTCTCATTGCTTGTGAGGTCTTTGAAATACTATAAATGTAATGTGGACACTTCAGAAACACACACATAAGAATGCATAAGGGATTAAAGTTTGAAATCAAACATATAAACAGAATGGTTTCGAATCATGTAGATGTAGATTTCCTATCCATTCAGGTAAGTGATTTTGGTAGATTGTATAGTTTCAAATGATAGATCAATTTATTGTCAAACAATCAATTAATCACCCACTTTAGGAATGCGGTCAATCATATGGATGGATATCTCAATTCGTGGAATGAATATATGTCAATAAACAACAAGGAATAAGAGACTTGTCTGATTTGGAATCAGATTGGTGGATTGGATTTAGATTTGAAGTTGCATGATCTGGCCAATCAATTGACTAGGAGTTCTAATCGATTGATTGGGTCCTTTTATGAGTTTTTTCAATTTGATTATATTTAGAGTTATGATTTTATAAATCCAAGTTAATGACACTTCTATATTAATGGGTGAACATAAAAAGAGATACACAAACATTGAAACACAAATTTTACAAGAGTTCTTCCTCTTACAAAAAGAAAACATCATCCTAAGGACAACAACCAATAATAGGAGGAGAAGAAGAGAAAGCGATTCTAGCACATCAACGACTTCTTGTTTCACTTCCTCTTGGCAACCAAGGAGGAGCACTAAGAGTTCCTACATCTGCACGGATGGAGTAGAGGCTGAATCTATAGGAAGCGACTTCAGGATAAGAAACTTTTTCAAAGAGAAGAGAGGGTGTTATAGATATGACTTGGCAGATTAAAGAACAAAAACTTCATAACATGATCTGGAAGTGTAAGTTATACACTAACATAAGATGTGTCTAGTTTTTAGACAACTAGTGCGTGTCAAGATATATTCATTATCACTTCTTTGTTTTAGTATACCAATATTATATCTCTATGATAGATATATTTCTAATAGATTTTTTGGGAAAACTTTTGTATTTTGGTAGTGACCCCTTCCCTCAAAATGATGCATCATCTCCCATTCCCCTCTTGACCCTCAATTTTTAGGTCTACTAGATTTTTTAAAAAAAAAGGAATTTGAATATCAATTTAAAATCATAAAAATTAAATTGAGATATAAGAATAAACTTTAAAATTAGAGTAAATTAGATTATGAACTATGAACATAACCATAATCCCCAAAATCTAGTTAAGAGGTGATAAATATCAAGTTGGGATGAGAAGATGCATGACAAACATCTACAGTCTATAATCGATGCCTCAAGGGATGTCACAATGTGAAAAAATGATACAACACTATACTCAAAATTTCTAACCAACCACGAGAATCCTCATTTAATCTGTGACCAATCATTGAACTACAATTTGACATCAATACAAGTGGAAGTTATAAAATGAGTGAGTTCAAATGGTTCTAAACCATTCGTGGCTATATTTCATTTGTGCAAATTTAGACACTAATATTCTCATGTGTGTGAAGGTTATTGACCTGAGAAGACCTCCAATTGGTGGATGGTCCTCTATACACAACCTTCCTTGGACGTAGCCATTGACTCACTAACATGAAATAGTTCCATGACCTTCTCTCGTACAAAGTGTTCCACATCCTCAAACTCATTTCATGTAGTCGAAATGTACATGTTATGTTTGGAAATATGGGCACATAGTAAGGCAGCAAACAATTTTTTTATCTATTGGTATTCTCATAACTACAAGATCGTGTCAATTACAATGAAATAGGAAGGATGGTTCAACTAGTTTATACCTAATCCTGGAGAAAGTCTGGTGAATACAATTCATTGCAGTTGCAACTATCTTCTAGTTACTCTTAGATGGTGTTTGTGCAGCTCCGGGTGTTAAGCATGGATGACAAACTAGAAAACTTCTATGGCGACTTCTACGATCTCACCACAAATGATGGACTAGATCAGCTTCTATAGCGGTTCCTATGGTCTAGCCATGGACTACATGCTGATGTTGTCCTCCTAGAAGCAACTAAAGGACTCATGTCTCTAGAGTAGTCCACACAGACTAAATAGAACTCATGTCATCCTACTAGAATGGACAGGAAGGATTTGTCCCTCCCAATGGCATACTAGTCACCAACATGCTCTCCCACAATAATGATCCTGAGTTGTTCTCTCTCATAGCTATACCTCCCTAGTCGAGTGTGATTTACTTGGGATGTCTTGGTTACCACAACCAAAGAGGACAACAATTGTAAAAGCAACTAATTATCAATTGTCTATGTTATTGTTGTGCTTTGGGAAGCACCCAATACCCCCCTATTTATAGCTGGGTTCAGGGCCAGTGTTCCCAATATGTTGGAGATCTGTGCAGGAGTAGAAGAGACCAGAAGATCTTGAATTTTCACAACCTGTGAGACACAAAATGGTGATATGGTAGTCCAGACAGTCGTCTAGCACTATAAGATGGTTGTCTTGTTCTGCTAGACGATCGTATGGCAGTTTCCTAAATTTGACCAAAGGTTTCTAATTAATGCAGACATTAATTCCTTGTTCCAATCAAATTGGATAATCAAAACAAGTAGTCTTTCTCACGAATTTAGGAAAGTTGCTATCACCTTCCACTAACCCTACCAAGTCAATCAGTTCACCAGGTGAACCGGTCATCTCACTCAGTCGGGCTAATTTGTTCACCCAATGAGATGATCAGTAGGGTCTAATTCATGCACAATTCCAGCCAATTCAGTCCAAATCAGCTCAACTTTCCAAATGTCCATCTTAACATCTGAACTGATCATTTGGCACTCCAAATGACCATATCACCCTATGAGATGATCAGCTGGCAGTGCAGTCAGCTGATCTGTTGCATGAATTGAGTACCTAAACACTTTTGTAATCAATCTAATCATCATTCAAGATTGAACTCCTCTTCTAGATGAGTTCCTATGTGTGTGACCCTATTGGTCCCATATCTTGTTGGCAGTGAATGTCCATAACTAACTTATGACATTACAAGCAGAGAGTGGTTCATAGTCATGCAACAGTTCTACCCAAGTGAATGGAAAGTTGGATAGCAACTTCAACCTACAATCTATGTAAGGTGTTGCAGTGATTGCAAAATTCCTTTGTCTGTGATATCTAGAGTGAACTCGAGGCATGGAGTCATCATCTACTCAACATTCAATCCATGTTCCTTGAATCAAGAGCAGACTATATTAGATAATGTGGCCTCAATATCATATATATTGATCCACATATGCTTGGAGATGTGTTTCTCAGTCTCTCTTATCAAGTGCACATGATACCAATCTCTAGAAGGAGGGACAAATATTGTCTCTATCACTCACATCCAGTCCCCATGTGTCAAAGTCACCCAATCATCACCTTTATAACAACCCATGTTTTAGGATTGTGTTTAATGTTGTCAAAGTGTAACCAAGGATATGTGACGAGTGCGGTGATTTTAAGTCTAAGAATCACAATCACCACCTTCACTATGAGAGATGACTATGACTACCAATAATGGTTTCCATGAGTCACTCTCAAGGTGGGTCTATCCAATACATTATTCTCTAACATGTATCTGTGTGCTTGGTTTGATATGCCATATCATGACTAGTGAGATTTAGTCATCAACCAACACACACTCCAGGCTTATGTGTTACTAGTATCTATCTACCTTCCATACTAACAAATGATTAGGGACATGATAAGAATGTACACAGTCTTAGCATTCATATGATCTCATTCTCCAAGTCACGTGCTTGAAGACATATGTCACTGAGTATTTTAAATTGTTAGACATTCATAATTTTTCCTCATTATCTCATAATTGAATGAAATAGAATGAATTTGGAAGCTTGCCTTTATGATTATTAATCAAATCCTCTATGGTATATTCCATGTTAATCATCATATGATTGTCTCTCTAGGCATACCTTACCAATAGACTCCCACTTGCACTTAGATCCAATCACCCATGAATCTCATTCTTGGTGATCTAAATATGTCCACCATTTTTCTGCTACACTAGTGCTAATTCAGTGGGTTAGCAACACTTTATTGTTAGTTGGTATATTGCATGTTTCCTTATCTCTTTGTTGTATGATTTATCTTATGAGACAAAACTACCATAATATGGTATCTGGTATTCCTTGTCTAACATTGTTGTCACGGTATCACTACTGAGCCATCAATGGTTGGAGCATCTATAAATTCATCGTATGAACTTTTAGATCCAAATAGTATCACTTTGTGTTCAAAACACAAGTATACTCTGCTTTTATTGTATAATAGAATTAATGTCTACTAGTTTGGAACTCTTCCAAATAACAACATTTCTCCTTTAAAATCAAACACATTTTAACTTGTTATTACTTTTGTCATTATGGAAGCTTGCATTGATGTAACCCTTCACATCCAATTTTTCCTTTATTGCTTTCTTTAAATACTAGCAATCTATCCTTAGATACTTCTCAAGTACGAAGGATATTTTTAATGACATTCCAATAGCCCTAAGGATATTTTTAATGAAATCCCAATAGCCCTTATTAGAATTTAACATCATCTTGTCATGTCCAATACATACAAGATTATATCAGATATGTACATTTATTTCCATTCTTCATGATAGAGCCATTGATACAACCTATGGCATCTTAATCATGTTATTTTCATTCTTCACAAGAATTGGAACATATGGTTCATGAGAGACTAATCCAGATTCTCTCTCATTGAATCCTTCCATGTTGAACTCCTTCAACACTTTGCTATTGTATGTTTTCAAACTTATATTGTGAAACATTCAAGAACTATATAATAGATCTTAATCTTTATCTCATAATATGTTTCACCTTACCCTTCATTGTTGAAGGTGTTTTTCCTGGCAGTTCTCAATATTCACAATATTAAGATGTTATTTCTCATCATACGTGGAATATTCATATATGCTCGCACTAAATATTTTGTAATCACATATTTCATCTTTTATCTTGATTCAAGTCAAACTCTTTGACTATCTTTTCAAAATAAAAGATCCCATCTCTGAGATGCTCGTTTCAATCCCATATTGAACTTTGTAGTTTATAGACTTTATTTGCATTCTTGAAGTTTTAAAAACTTTTAGGTTGTGTCACATACACATCCTTCAATGTATTAATTTTAAGGAAACTAGTTTCTCTCTCATTTACTAAATTTCTCAGTCTATTTAACTACATGAACAAGCCTGGCAATTGGTAAAGGAGTTTCTATCATGTTCAACATCTTGAACTGATTTAAGAAATCTTTTCAACCAAGTTGTCCTTTTACGTTATCCACATAGGTCTGTGCCACAAGACCCTATTACATCCTTTATGTATTACCCCTTTAGGTGATGCTATCAAGGTCCTACCTTGTTATCTTATATGGATCCCATAATGGCCTTGGGACATTACTCATATTATGGTACTTAGTAGCTACTAGTTGATTAGTTGTCTCATCATATACGAATAGTTCGATTTTGAACCCTTCAATTTCAGATGTGTCCTACTAGAACTATTTTGTTCTTTGTCACATGACGAACCTGAGATTCCACAACAACTTGTGATTCTCATGTTTTAAATTGTACCCTTTTGTTGACCTCAAACATTTCAAGTTATACTTTTACTCCCACTGATTCTTGAGGAGCCCAATTATCCTATTAACAAAACATTGTCATTGGATTGGAATTAATAGTAATATTCAACAATCATGGTTAGTGGATTAACCTTTTAAAGAAACTTCTTTCCCAATGTAGTTTCAGCCCATTAGACATATTGGGAAAGTCCCAAATCAAATAATATATGATGTATTTATAAACCATTCAGATGGTATATGATTTAGTGATAGGTATGTATTTATGAGGATACAAGAAAATTGTTTGGAGGAACTGGATGCAACTGTGTTATGGGGCGCTTCCTGTACAGGTGGAGGGTAAAAATAGTTCTAAATATTGGAGGGCCCTTTACATATCGTTTGATGATAATCGTGCTATGTACTTTGTTGACCAGTTTGGTATCTAGTGTCACAACAACCAGACACCACAGGTCAACACGGGTATTAGTGTTTTGGTACCTTGGGCTGATCTGTTCTGGGGGGGTGCACATTGTCCCAAATGGTGCACTCTTGCTTATGGAGCTATTAAAAATAAGCTTCCTACTAAAGATAGAATGCCCGGGTGGGGTATCCCTGTTAACCCGATGTGTGTCCTGTGTGGAAGGGTGAATGAATCCATGTTTCACCTCTTTTTTTACTGCAATTTCTCAAAAACAATGTGGAGTATTATCTACTTGAGGAATGGTTGGCAGAGTGGCGCCCCCTCTTTACTAGGGGATTGTGTCGACTAGCTTAACAGCAAATTTAATGGCTGCAAACATATCAAACAGTTTGCTGGCCTGTATCTCACATGTTCTAGCTTTTATGTGTGGCATGAAAGAAATGCTAGGTTCCATGGTAAAGTGTTGAAGACTGAGAATCAGTTACTGTTGGAGCTGGGTCAGTTTATTGGCGCTCTACTTACAAAGAAAAAGAAAAAAAATTGTATTTTAAATGACTATACGAGAATCTATTGGTACTTTTGTATGTAATACAATAGTGTGATTTACAGTTGGGCTTAGCCCATAACTGCTGCTCTATACAGTAGAGCTCATCTATACACGCTTTTGGCAATATATTTACCTATTTCCAAAAAAAGAGGATATAAGAAGATTAGATTTAATTGATAATTATATCATGAATCATTATGTTTCTTCATTCTAACACATCATTATGTTCAGATGGATCTAACTTGTGATACATTATCATAGTCCTTTCTTTTAAGATTCTCACAATATTGATGTAAAAGTATTTCATTGTTTGATCTTATCAAGGTTTCTTAATACTTTCATCAAATTCTGACTTCATTTATAATCTCCTTGAACACTTCAAGAGATTTATGTTTCTATTTTAATGAGTGTATATCATCATACTGCCAGTAAAGGAAACGAAGTACAAATAATTGTCTATAGCATTCTTTCCAAGAGAACTTCATGCATCATATGTGTGAGGTCTAATGGAAGGCTTATCCTCACACTACATATAGTGAAGGGTTTCATGTCACTTTATGCATAAATAATGTTTTGCATGTTTCCTTAGGTTCAATAACCAAGGTAATCTAGACTAACACCAATATGTATTCTAGAATGCATTTCTTATATTTACGTCGAATGCAACTATTACTAATGATAGTCTTGAGTTATCAATTACAATCCTTTGGTATTAACCTTCTAAAATTTATCCAAGATTCTTTCTAAGATCATTAGATAGTTGGGCATTTCCACACAAGACCATATCTTTTGAAACAAAAACATTAATATTTCACTTTATTAACTTGTCATCCTTGTCATACAAGATGCTTTAAAGTAAATGTTTTTGTTTGTTTGCATACTAAAATAGTAGTTGTATTAACTCTATTACATGCCCATTCAGCTATGATAAATTTAAATGTAGATAAAGCTTCTGCAACTCTTGCTTCACCTTGTCCATCTTTTTCTTCCATGAGGAATTTTACTTATTATCAGATCCTACATATCAATTATGTCATATCTCTGTTTGGTATCACATACCAAAATGAAGAAGTAATAAAATTTATCTTATACCGTTTGTACATGAAGTGGAGGCCTCAATGCCTTCCTTCTTCTTCTTTAGTTCCTCCAACTAGAGTGGGTAATTTCTTTTCCAATGTCCAGACTGTTGACAATCGTGAAAATTTCCACTTTTCTTTACTCCTCATTTTTCTTTCAGATATGAAGATTTGGGCTTGTGGCTAGCTTTAGAACTCTTCTTAGCTTTGCCTTGCCTTTCGAAATCCCATTTTTCTTTCTGATCACCATCACAAACTTGGGCTTGTCTTTCTTCATCAATCCTTCATCATTTCTCAACATTCTCAACAACTCTGTCAATGATTCCTCAATGTTTTTCATGTTGTAGTTCATGACAAACTAACTGTAAGATTCTGGAAGAGACTATAGAATCACATCAGTGGACAACTATTGACCCAAGGGGAATCCCAGTCTAGCTAGGTTCTCAACATACCTAATTAGCTTGAGCACATGAGGACCTACTGGATCTCCTTTTGTCATGTTACATTTGAACCGCGACTTGGAGACATCATATTTCTCTTGTCTTGCCTGATGTTGGAATGTGTTCTTGAGATGTATGACCATCTACATCACATCAATGTTCTCATGTTACCTCTCTAGCTCATAGTTCATGGAGCATAGCATCATAAAATTCATATCCATGACATCTTCAATTTGCTTCTTGTAAGCATCCATTTCAGCCCTAGGTGCAGTTGGAAGGGGTTCATCTGGTTCTAGCATTTCCAGGACATTGAGCTTTCGCTCCTATGTGAGAACAATTATCAATGTTTATAACCAGCCATGGAAGTTGTTCCCATTTAGTTTGTCCTTCTTAAGGACCAATCACAAAGAAAAGTGATTGTTGTTTGTTGCCATTTGATTCTACAAAGGAATTTGTAATTCTTTCTAAACTCACACTACTACAGAAATAGCGTTCAGTGTCACTTTTCTGGGCGTCAGTTATTTCGGACAACCAACGCCTATAATAATAGGTGTCGGTTATTTATGCAAACCGACGTCTATATTCGAAGACCAGCCAGACACGGGTACCGCTTTGTATTCAGCGTCGGCTGAGTATAACCAACCGACGCCTAAAGGCGCCCACAAAATCCAATTTTCGAGCGAAAAAAATCTGGGTCACATATAGCATCGGTTGTTTAACGATTCACCGACGCCTATGTGAAATGAAATTTTGCACGAAAAGTTCCACTTTCGGTGTCAGACGTTGATAATAGTTCCTGCCAATTAATTTGGGGTAAAGATTGTCTAATTGGATGTCGGTTATTACGATCAACCGACGCTGAAGATAATAGGCATCGGTTGTCGTAGATAACCGACGTCGTTGACCAACTTAATAGAGGCCCGATCACCCGACTCTTCCCCCTTTCTTCCTGTTTCATCGATTCTCCTGTGCGCTGCTTGTCGCTGCTCTCCCAAAATCGCCGCCTGGTGCCTGGTGCCTGCTGCTTCTCGCTCGCCGCCGACGATCCCTGTTGTTGCTCTGCGTCGCCGCCTCCGCCCGCCGCCTTCCTCCTTGCGCCGCCGCCGCCCGCTCCTTCCTCCCTGCTCACGCCCTACTGCGGCGTTGTCTTCTTGCTTGCCTCCGCTGCTCACAAGGTATTAGCCGTAGCACCTTCTTCCTTGTCTTCTTCCTTGCCGCCCGCTGCTCTACTCTGCTTGCTGCTCTGATTTCAAAACCTAAGACTAGTTAGTGTTCTACTTCTTTCACTGAGAACTGAGAAGAATGGCCTACCCAGCACGGCCGTGGTAGGCCAACACAGCCACAGTCGTGTTTGATTTGATTTAAACCCTAATTTGATTTAAACTTGTCCATTCTAGCATCCTAATTTGATTTGATTAAACCTTAATATTGATGAAACCCTAACATCAATTGTGATGAAACCCTAACATGTACATATCTATTATTGTGTTTGTTGGCCTAGAAACCCGTCCAAGATTGACTCATTAGGAGTAAATCTTGGATAGTCCCTGGTTTGGGACTGTTCTTGAACACCTAATCTCACTTAGGATGTAAGTGTATAATGTGTATTGGGTTTTTGAGAAAATTTCGGTAGCATTTCCCCATTTGTTCTCTAAGTACATATGTACTTAGAGAACATTGGGGAAATGCTGCTGAAATTTTCTTGAATACCCAATACACATTATACACTTACTAGTGAGATTAGGTGTTCAAGGATGGGATAGGTGGTACACATTTATTATATATAAGAATGACATCACATGTGTTTGTTGGCCTAGAAAGTGAACAATCATTGTTCTTTATATTACTTGTACATTGGTATAAATTAGAATGAACAATCACTAAATTATATACTGTTTGTATGGAGTCTGGCTTCATTGTAGATATCTATTATTGTGTTTCTTGGCCAAGAAACCCGTCCAAGATTGACTCATTAGGAGTAAATCTTGGATAGTCTCCGGTTTGGGACTGTTCTTGAACACCTAATCTCACTTAGGATGTAAGTGTATAATGTGTATTGGGTTTTCGAGAAAATTTCGGTAGCATTTCCCCGTTTGTTCTCTAAGTACATATGTACTTAGAGAACAGTGGGGAAATGCTGCCGAAATTTTCTCGAAAACCCAATACACATTATACACTTACTAGTGAGATTAGGTGTTCAAGGATGGGATAGGTGGTACACATTTATTATATATAAGAATGACATCACATTATACACTTAGGATGTAAGTGTATACCCTAATCTTTTCCTATTGATAAAAGATTGTTAATTGATAAAAGATCACAATTTTAGAGACATGTATGTTTATACAAATGCTAAATGTTTGCCTTTTTAACTATTCAAGATTAACATTTAGTGCTACTAACCAAATCATTAATGTGCATACTAACTAGGCCCTTAGTGACGCACAAAAAGCAAGGCGTGCACTGAATGTGCATGACCACACTATGGGTCCAAAAGGCTATGCAAGCGTTCGCCAAAGACTACAGGTGGAATCTGTGGCTACTCAGGAGTCTGCTCCTACTCAGGAGTCTACTCCTACTCAGGAGTCTGCCACACCCATGCCTCGCCATGATATCTGGATAGCTGGGAGGCAAAACAAGAAGGGTGAAATAGTTGATGAGAGTCGAGGATATAGTTGCTAAGAAGGTCAATGATGTAGTTGCTGAGAAGGTCAAGGAAGAATTGCTGCAGTGGCAGGCATCTTGTAACGACCCCGCCACCCGGTAACCCCCAATTAAGGGAGACCGAAAGGTCAGAGGCATTAACCAATAACCCGGATCAAAGGTTCGACAAATAATCAATAACAATTATTAAATTCTACCAACTATACTAAAAACTAGTATAAAATAAAACTTTGCTTACCTTTTAAAAACTGGAATTTCTAAACTTCTATCAATGAAGACACCAATCTAACTAATCCTCCTGCGCACAATAATTCTCATTTAATTCTGCATATGCCACTTTACTATTTTTTCTTTTCATTTGTACCTAAAATGCCGACAAACAAAACGTCGGTCAGCCGAAGCTGGTATGTGGGGGAAACAATAATTGTGCAACTATGTTAACAATGTAATTAACCAAATATCATTTAACAACCAAGATTACGTTTTAAGAAATACTACTCAATCCTTTCCTATCCCCTTTCTCTGTAACGTCCCTGTAGTGGACATGGATACCACCTCTCTCATATGGTAGATCCTTACCCCCATGGCCCTACCACACAGGTAGCCAATACCTAGGGTTATGGAGTCGCATGGTCCTACCCAAAGGTAGACCAATCCCTGACTCATGATGACCTGATGGACCTACCCTCATTGGTAGCCATTTACTAGGTCAATCTATAAAGCTACAGAGGGGACTAGGATCTGAGCTAGTAGGCATATTTCTTATGTGATAGTCATATTCACATTGTACTTTGCATGAATTAAATACATCCAACAGTTTAATTCAAGCCACAATGGAAATATCGATAAAATCCCGGAAAACTAATTCGGGTAGTCATAAGTGTATCCACATACCTGTACATGTAGATTCAGGTGCAGGAATAATCCAAACAACAACGAGCAAGCAAGCATTCAATAAGATCCTGAAACAATTATACAATTTCCTTTTATTACTCATGTCATTAAGATCTATTAAATCTAACTCGCTTCTTGGGGTTTCTAATCCACTTTTAGGGTTTCCATTACAATTAGGGTTTCCCTTCATCTTTTACTATTTTAAACCCTAATTTAACACAATTGATCACAAACCCTAATTATTTCCACATCTAATCCTCAATTCCGGATTAAAGACATAATTAACCATTAATTAAGTTCATTAAGCCTCTTTTATTAAAGTTACTATTTTTATCCTTTTAATCTACGACAAGATTATTATACACATTTATCATTAATTCATAGTTCATTATGATCCAAATAACATATCAACTCGATTTACAATTAACTCCACCTTTAATCATGAAATTAATCAATTAAATCCATTGATAGTCAAAATAGTCAACATTAGGGTTTCAAGGCCCATTAAAGTATATTCATGCATATGAAACTCTAAATTAACTAGTTATATGCAAAGTCCATCCTTTTTCTTCCTAGTGTTCCTTTTTATCATTAACAGACTAATATCAACTTTAATCATCTATTAAACCCTACTAATCACTTTAATCATACCAAAATAGGGTTCTTTAAACATTAATACATTAAATTTGATATCTTTCATTACTTTTCGAATTTCATAAGGAATCAGGCTTCAAATATAATTTCTTTGTGTTCCTCTCGTTTTTCTGAGCAAAATTCATATATAATTTATTGCGAATAGAGCTACGAATAATTAACTATAATTATTTCAAGTTGATGCACTTACCACCCAATCAGGTGATGCCACGTCATCCTAGCATGTGCTATCTCGGTAGGCCCGCGGTCAGCTCGCCCTTTTGCCCAGCGAAACGGGGAAAATTAATTCATAACAAAAGGTCAGTTTTGCCCATCCCCTGATTGCTCGGGCTGTTGTGCATCTATGGGTATAATCGTCCAAAATATGTAACCCGTCTTCAACCTTGTGACGCGTCCTGCGTCCTTCGACGGAGGTGGACCCCAAGTCCCGGTTGCACACCCCGCTGCTAGCGTCGCACCCTGATGCCTCTCGCAGAGCGGCTGCCGGTGCCAAGGTCCCCGAACACCATCCTCCGCTTTGCTATCCCGCGTCGCAGCGCTGCGGTCCGACCGACGTCATGGCCTCTCGCTAGTCTTCCCGACTCCATTGTCGGCTCGCCACACCCTTCAAACACCGGCCTGTAGTGCTCCTCTTGGTGTGGCGGGTGACACCAACAACCGCGCTCACCCCTCCTGATGCTAGACGACTCCTCCCCTTGAGAGAGATAACCACCGTCTCCCTACATGTGCGCTCCGCTGCACAGCGCTACCGCTGTGGCAAGCCACGGCGCCCGACTTCGTAGTCGAGTACACCGCCCCCAAAACTCCTTCAACTTTTGTCACTGAAGATCGATGCAGAGAGCATGGACCTGACCAGTCTGTCGTTGCCTCCATGTGCCCCACCGGATTAGAGGGATGAGGTGGCTTTTGCGCCTCACCCTACTGCACAACTGGATGCCTCCTGTCTGCCGGTCTTCCGTCCTAAGCAAGGGTTGCGTTCTTCTCATCAGGCAATGACTGGGTGGAAGCGGCAAAATCTGTATGTGGGGAGTCTTGTTCTCTGCTGAAGGTTGGCTCCTATTTATATATATATGACCCTAGGCAAGGCGTTAGGGTTGGGAGGATAACTACGAGAACAAAGGTATATCTATTACTGCCTCCTTCTTGGAATTATGGTCTCCACCGGATATGGAAAGGATTTACTATTTAACTAATCAGCAACTCTGTTGTATATTGCCTTATGGATACGTGATCTCAAAAGAAATAAGTATTTCTTTCCCCCTCTTTCTTGTATCCTAAATCTCTCATTATCTCATTGCTTATTAAAAAAAATATCTTTTTTTTAGGATTTTTCTTTATCTTTCTTTTATTTTCCTCGTGGTATTCCTTTTAATATTAGCAATCCTTGGAATACGAAATTCCACCAAGAATAACTCAATAATACCTTTTTCCACTTATTTCCAATATTTTATCATTACTTTCAATTTCTTTCTTAGTAAAGAGATATTTAATTGATCTTTTCTTTTCTTATCATCTTTTCTTTTGCAACTTTGGACTCCTTGGAACCCAAGGAACCCAAGGAACCCAAGAGGTACGAAATTCCTCTTTGAATTTGCCTTCTAAAGGTTTCTATCTCATTCTTTTCTCAAAAACTCAATTATTCATTAATTAATTAAATTTCCTTGTTATTGGGCCCAATAGCCAATAAAGCCCACAAATCAAACAACAAGGCTATTTTCAACAAATCTCATTTATTCAACACAAATTATATCATCATATCTTTAAAATGAGAAATTACATTTCTCTCCTAAGAAACCCAAAATTGGGGTTGTAACATCTTTCCCCTCTTATAAGAATTTTGTCCTCAAAATTCCATCAAGCAAGCAAACAAACAGGATAAGCCTTTCGTATGTCCATCATGGCTCCCATGTGGCTTCACCCTTTCCATGGTGCTTCCCAAGAACCTTCATCATCTCATATTCTTCCATCTGAGTTCTTTCTTACCTTGGTATATCGTACCCTCATAGGTGACTCAGGACATTTCAGCCTCTCAAAAGCTGAATAGGTTCAGGGCTCAACACATGGCTTGGGTACCTCACATAGTGCTCTTGATCGGACTTATGTAACACATTATACATCATGTTATCCTGAGGGGCAAGGCTAAACACAACCATATCCACCAATCCATCTCAAATGGACCCATATATCGGGGACATCAACTTTCTTAGCTGTAGCTCAGAGGGGTCAGATTTTCACATCACATATTCTCCCACAGCGAACTGCATGTCAGTCTTCTTTGCATCAGCTCATGACTCATGTCACCACTGGGCTCTCTCTCTCAGCCATTGCACGGTCAAAGCAACTTCATCTGCACACACTGTGGTTCTTTTTTGACCTTCGCGAGGCCTCCTTCACCAACATCATCGTACTGAAGTGGTGACCGACACATCCTCTCTACAAGACTTCTTGCATCCCGATAAAGGTTATGGTGGTTAACATCACATCGTTAGAACTGTCTCTTGGTATCACCCTGAACAAGCACACTTGCTCTCATCAGACCCTCTAGTCTGGATCATACTAACCATTAGTTAGGGGTGATAAAGTATACTATCATCAAGCTTGTCATGTATCTACTTCCACTTCATGGAAGTGAACCTTGGCCATATCCAACAACTTTTTAACTCACATCTTGGTGTGGTTGAACCATCTTTTCCCTTAAGTTGTTCAACCAAATCTGTCTCGTGACAACACTCTTCCTTTCTCATGTCATCTAGGTAAGGCGATCTACCATAACCCATATTGCACCTCGACCCTCCTTGGTCTAGGGGAGTCTTACCACAACATCCATAGTAAGAACTCCCATTCTCTCTCAGGGACTCTTTTATCCTCTATATCGATACACTGGGTTACTGGTGTTCGTCCTTCACTTCTATCATGTATGGCCACATGCCACATGCATCTTCATCTTAAGCATCCAAAGTGCTACTATCTCTTATTATCTCAGTAATATCATGGTATATGATGATCCTAAAATCATGATCTCCAGCGTTTCATGATTCCTCAAGCTGATTCCTCAGAAACCCTACACCACTCTAATCAGGGTTTCATCACCTTTCTTTTCAGAGGAGTGCATCTGGGGTTTCACAACCATTCTTCTGGCTTTCCAAACAACCACCATTCTTGTTCAACTTATCTCTTTTTTCCAACTTAAGGTTGGCCTGACAACCTCAACTTCTTCTAGCTTCCCGCTAAACTAGGCACTATATCTCAACCAGAGCATTCATCACCACTTCTTATCCTTAGGTATTAGGTAACATACCCCTCCATGTATTATACTTATCATCTCATCTTAGCCCTAAGTCCATCTTCATCAAGAATATTTCGAGTTTATACCTTTGGTTTTCAACCTCAACCTGGTGTAACTCATAGCTCATGCTAAAAACATCCTTATAAGATGGCTATCTTATTTTTCTTTAGTGTTTGTAAACCATCCATGTATCATTCACTTTACGAGGGTATGTTATCTTCTCTGTCCCCGTATCTCGTGGCAACGTTCCAAACCACATTATCTTTTATCCTTGGTGTATGGCATGCATACTGTCCTATCTCTCACTCCCATAACAAGAGGAAATAAGCATTTGGCTGCAGTCCAAATATAGAGTTCTTCCTGTTCCAAGAGTAGAGATGGTACATCCCACCTTGCCAGTACACCTCTAAAGCTGAGTTTGAAATGTGCCTCACCTGTCTCTACATCACAAACATCATGATATGAAAGTTACTTCCATGGGAAACTGGTCTCGAAGCTACTTGGGTTACTACACAATCCTTGGTCATCTCCTCTAGGTCTATAGGGTGCCGTCACTTTTGGGGTCATCCCTCTTCCCTCATACATCAGAGAGTGCCCTACTCATCCGCCCTTTGGGTCCCATGAGTTTATGAAGGTGATCAATCTCCTAAC
Organism: Alisma plantago-aquatica; assembly: GCA_963693085.1. Taxonomy (NCBI): domain Eukaryota; kingdom Viridiplantae; phylum Streptophyta; class Magnoliopsida; order Alismatales; family Alismataceae; genus Alisma; species Alisma plantago-aquatica. Next base: position 570,101,348 of record OY856410.1, read on the forward strand.
CCATGGCCCTCAGACAATGATAGTTGTTTCCTCCCGACCCTATGGTCATGTGCAACTAGGGAATTAGGCAACTCCTTCTTCCATTGGTCTTATCCCTACCTGAAGCTTGGATAGACTTAGGATTCTAACATAGTACATGTCCAACTTAGAACCTTACCCAAGCCTTCATCATCTCTCTCTGCATTCATGACTGACTTTCATCCCTTCATAGGGGTCATGGCAACCTGCCTACCTTGGTCAGGCCCCATACCGGTTACCTCCATGGTAACACATCCACATGCACTTTAGAGATGGCTATATATGGGTCTACAGGTTCATTCTCATGCCATGTACTCTTCACCTAGCTTCTCAAGATCCTATGAAACCTCCTTAGGTTTCCTCAACACCAACCAAACTGCTAAACTCCCTACCAAAGGGTCGCTCTCCCAGGATGGGAGGAAACTACACCTTGATAACAAAGGTCACAAGCATCCTTAGGGTTTACATTCTCATGAGCATGCCTAACCCAACAGCTACTAAGGCACAAGCAAACCACCTATTAACTATGCTAGGTCATACTTGTTCTCTTTCCTCAATGCTGGATCGAGATTATACCTTCTCATGTCATCAACTTAGTTGTGAGGGATTCATCAACCATACCCTTAACTTAAGGGGTTTCCTTTACCTCTACACATGAGGAGTACCATGCTCGAAACTATAGAGACTCAAATCTTATCATGAGCATCAGGTATACTGCTTCCCCTCTTAGGCCTAGGAACCCTATGTTCTCTTTTGGGTATCCAACTTGCCTGCTCAATCTCTTAACCATGAATCAAGCAGGTCCAAGGTAAGTCATGTACCTTCATGATCCCTCTACTCGAGCAATAGTTCGGAGTTGAGTCCTCTTCCAGGACAACCAACTAGGTATAAAGCCTCACAACTGGTTACCTAAACCTTCTCAGGGTCTAAAGCACTCTTTATCTCATCCAGCAGGTAATCACTTATACCATAGGTACTAGAAGCATCCACTATTCCTCATGTCTCAGAATCTAAGCTTCCAACCTTCTTTCTTGGGTCCTTCTTTCTCTATCTAGATCTAACTCCACATCCATCATGATTCCTTATCCAGGGTTTCATCCTACTGTCGGCACTACTGAAGTACTCTGGGTGCAAGCTACACCCTACTTGCACAAGCCCATAGGGTTCTATAGGTTCCTTTCTAACTTCATCCATGAAGGAGCTATCCTTTGCTCAAACCTGCACAACCCTTCCCAGGGTTGGGTTGCCAAAAGTGCTAGGTCATCAACTTCTCATGGCTCATATGGCATCCAAAGGCATGTTTATCCAAACACCTGGTCTAATCTCATCATGTCGTCTCTTTCACTTAGGTTTAGGGTTAACATCATCCTCAGAGGATGTGCTAGGTCTCTACTTTAATGGAGATCTCTACCTCCAAGACTCACTTTCTCTACTCATCCTCCTGAAAAGAAGGTCTAGCCTCAGGTCTCTCCTGAGGGCAAAGACAACTTATGTCATACAACCTAAGCATGTATCTATCCTTTTACGCTTACTCTATTAAGCTTATGTCCATGACATCTTATTTACATGCTTTTTATTAATTTGGTGGAGGATCCCTTAATCCTTATCAACCTTACCCATACCTCAAGAGGGTGAGGAGAAGAGAGGAAACCCTAATCCTTAAGGTCCTTAACAGAATTTGAGTTGAGAAGGGATGAACAAGATGAGAGAGTCCTAAAGGTATCTTATTTTGATTCATACCCTAAGACTTTGGCCAGGCAGTCACACGGATCCGGGAGTCCTCGTATTCCGACTAGCGGTGCGAAGGAAAATATTGCCAGCCCCCGATCATGATCCTTTTCTAGACACCTCTATCTTTCAGATAATCCTCTAATAACTCCCTAGGGTTCTACAGAATTTTTAAAATTTAATAATTATTAAAGATTACTTGAAGAACCTATGCTCTGATACCAATTGTAACGACCCCGCCACCCGGTAACCCCCAATTAAGGGAGACCGAAAGGTCAGAGTCATTAACCAATAACCCGGATCAAAGGTTTGACAAATAATCAATAACAATTATTAAAATCTACCAACTATACTAAAAACTGGTATAAAATAAAACTTTTCTTACCTTTTAAAAACTGGAATTTCGAAACTTCTATCAATGAAGACACCAATCTAACTAATCGTCCTGTGCACATTAATTCTCATTTAATTCTGCATATGCCACCTTACTATTTGTTCTTTTCATTTGTACCTAAAATGCCGACAAACAAAACGTCGGTCAGCCGAAGCTGGTATGTGGGGGAAACAATAATTGTGCAACTATGTTAACAATATAATCAACCAAATATCATTTAACAACCAAGATTATGTTTTAAGCAATACTACTCAATCCTTGCCTATCCCCTTTCTCTGTAACGTCCCTGCAGTGGACATGGATACCACCTCTCTCATATGGTAGATCCTTACCCCCATGGCCCTACCACACAGGTAGCCAATACCTAGGGTTATGGAGTCGCATGGTCCTACCCAAAGGTAGACCAATCCCTGACTCATGATGACCTGATGGTCCTACCCTCATTGGTAGCCATTTACTAGGTCAATCTATAAAGCTACAGAGGGGACTAGGATCTGAGCTAGTAGGCATATTTCTTATGTGATAGTCATATTCACATTATACTTTGCATGAATTAAATACATCCAACAGTTTAATTCAAGCCACGATGGAAATATCGATAAAATCTCAGAAAACTAATTCGGGTAGTCATAAGCGTATCCACATACCTGTACATGTAGATTCAGGTGCAGGAATAATCCAAACAACAACGAGCAAGCAAGCATTCAATAAGATCCTGAAACAATTATACAATTTCCTTTTATTACTCATGTCATTAAGATCTATTAAATCTAACTCGCTTCTTAGGGTTTCTAATCCACTTTTAGGGTTTCCATTACAATTAGGTTTTCCCTTCATCTTTTACTATTTTAAACCCTAATTTAACACAATTGATCACAAACCCTAATTATTTCCACATCTAATCCTCAATTCCGGATTAAAGACATAATTAACCATTAATTAAGTTCATTAAGCCTCTTTTATTAAAGTTGCTATTTTTATCCTTTTAATCTACGACAAGATCATTATACACATTTATCATTAATTCATAGTTCATTATGATCCAAATAACATATGAACTCGATTTACAATTAACTCCACCTTTAATCATGAAATTAATCAATTAAATCCATTGATAGTCAAAATAGTCAACATTAGGGTTTTAAGGCCCATTAAAGTATATTCATGCATATGAAACTCTAAATTAACTAGTTATATGCAAAGTCCATCCTTTTTCTTCCTAGTGTTCCTTTTTATCATTAACAGGCTAATATCAACTTTAATCATCTATTAAACCCTACTAATCACTTTTAATCATACCAAAATATGGTTCTTTAAACATTAATACATTAAAGTTGATATCTTTCATTACTTTTCGAATTTCATAAGGAATCAGGCTTCAAATATAATTTCTTTGTGTTCCTCTCGTTTTTCTGAGCAAAATTCATATATAATTTATTGCGAATAGAGCTACGAATAATTAACAATAATTATTTCAAGTTGATGCACTTACCACCCAATCAGGTGATGCCACGTCATCCTAGCATGTGCTATCTCGGTAGGCCCGCGGCCAGCTCGCCCTTTTGCTCCAGCGAAACGGGGAAAATTAATTCATAACAAAAGGTCAGTTTTGCCCATCCCCTGATGGCTCGGGCTGTTGTGCATCTATGGGTATAATCGTCCAAAATATGTAACCCGTCTTCAACCTTGTGACGCGTCCTGCGTCCTTCGATGGAGGTGGACCCCAAGTCCCGGTTGCACACCCCGCTGCTAGCGTCGCACCCTGATGCCTCTCGCAGAGCGGCTGCCGGTGCCAAGGTCCCCGAACACCCTCCTCCGCTTTGCTATCCCGCGTCGCAGCGCTGCGGTCAGACCGACGTCATGGCCTCTCGCTAGTCTGCCCGACTCCATTGCCGGCTCGCCACACCCTTCGAACACCGGCCTGTAGTGCTCCTCTTGGTGTGGCGGGTGACACCAACAACCGTGCTCACCCCTCCTGATGCTAGACGACTCCTCCCCTTCAGACAGATAACCACCGTCTCCCTACATGTGCGCTCCGCTGCACAGCGCTACCGCTGTGGTAAGCCACGGCGCCCGACTTCGTAGTCGAGTACACCGCCCCCAAAACTCCTTCAGCTTTTGTCACTGAAGATCGATGCAGAGAGCATGGACCTGACCAGTCTTTCGTTGCCTCCATGTGCCCCACCAGATTAGAGGGATGAGGTGGCTTTTGTGCCTCACCTAACTGCACAACTGGATGCCTCCTGTCTGCCGGTCTTCCATCCTAAGCAAGGGCTGCGTTCTTCTCATCAGGCAGTGACTGGGTGGAAGCGGCAAAATCTGTATGTGGGGAGTCTCGTTCTCTGCCGAAGGTTGGCTCCTATTTATATATATATGACCCTAGGCAAGGCGTTAGGGTTGGGAGGATAACTACGAGAAGAGAGGTATATCTATTACTGCCTCCTTGGAATTATGGTCTCCACTGGGTATGGAAAGGATTTACTATTTAACTAATCAGTAACTCTGTTGTATATTGCCTTATGGCTACGTGATCTCAAAAGAAATAAGTTTTTCTTTCCCCCTCTTTCTTGTATCCTAAATCTCTCATTATCTCATTGCTTATTAAAAAAAATATCTTTTTTTTTTAGGATTTTTCTTTATCTTTCTTTTATTTTCCTTGTGGTATTCCTTTTAATATTAGCAATCCTTGGAATACGAAATTCCACCAAGAATAACTCAATAATACCTTTTTCCACTTATTTCCAATATTTTATCATTACTTTCAATTTCTTTCTTAGTAAAGAGATATTTAATTGATCTTTTCTTTTCTTATCATCTTTTCTTTTGCAACTTTGGACTCCTTGGAACCCAAGGAACCCAAGAGGTACGAAATTCCTCTTTGAATTTTCCTTCTAAAGGTTTCTATCTCATTATTTTCTCAAAAACTCAATCATTCATTAATTAATTAAATTTCCTTGTTATTGGGCCCAATAGCCAATAAAGCCCACAAATCAAACAACAAGGCTATTTTCAACGAAACTCATTTATTCAACACAAATTATATCATCATATCTGTAAAATGAGAAATTACATTTCTCTCCTAAGGAAACCAAAATTGGGGTTGTAACACATCTCAGGCTTCCAATCTGCCTATGGCGGCCCACTCTTCTCCTGATGCACAGACTGGGAGTAATCCTGGAGACCCATCGCCTAACACGTCTGCTGTAAGTATTGTTTATGACATTGTAGCTAGTCTTTTCAATATGATATGTTTTCAAGATGATATGTATATATGTATAACATTCTTTACGTAAATTTGTAGGCATTGAAGCCATGCCGCTTAAGAATGCAAGACTATGTTGTTGCAGAGGCGCAGGCTTACCCGTCCCTTCCTGGGGAAAAGTTTCACGGGACTCCAATGCCACAGGGCTATGTTCGTGTGGGCCCATTACGTGTGTTACCCGATTGGAGGAAAGCTACATTGCCATATCCCCACCCGGATATGGATACACTTGTTGAGGTAGAAGGCGGGGTCATATTGTGGCCCAAAGAAGATGTCGTCTACACTACTGAAATTGTAAGATAAATTTACATTGATTTAGACTGTTAATGTGTATATATGAGGTCAACTGATCTGAAATTATATGTACAGGTTAAAAAGAAGACACCAGGAGCACCTAGACCTCCACCTCCACTTCTCGCATTACCAAGTTGGGTTCCAACTGACCTAACATACCCGTTAGGTCCTGCTTGTAGGGGAATGGCATGTTGGCTACGGGCACATAATATACATTGCCCTATAATTGTTTTTGTAGATGCAGATTATGCAGGTCGATCATACGCTAGCTCTTTATTTATACAAGATATTATTGAGTTGTTTATGTATTCTTGGATGAATACATCAATGATAGAGACATGGATAAGGTGAGATCTTGTTTATACATCCATATACCTTGTGTAAGATCCGGTGATCTGGTTTCTTATATATTAATGCATACGTAATACATGTTTTGCAGCTACTTAGTTGAAAATCAATGCAAACAATTTGCATTTGATCATGTGGGATTTTTGATTCCATCATTGATTAGTATGGTAGCTAAAGACCCTGATAGTGTTCAACAATACTGTATAGATGCTTTTACAATTTTTGGTCAGCAAAAGAAGACAATAATAATAGCTCCATTCAATGTCAAGTAAGTTTACTTTTTTATAATTTGGACTTAAGAAAATTCCATTTTTATTGTGCATTTTGAGTTATTAATTGTTAACTTTTTACCTCTAGCGGTAGACATTGGGAGTTACTAGTTATTGTCCCCGGGACGTTCACTGTTTATTATTTAGATCCCGCGGGAAGTACATTAAACACTAAAATTGGACACGTAATGAGAATGCCATTATTCTGGTGAGAAATATTTCATTTTTGTATATGTTAACATCTGTTATTACATTACTATTTACTTATGCAATTTACTGTGTTATATTAACATGTAGGGGTTTAGATGCATTCAAAAAGGCTGGAGGAACGGTCCCAAGGAAAAAGAACCAGCCAATAAATTGGCAGAACGTACAAGTAAGTTCCCGACTCCAATGTATATATTATTGATGTGAATTGTGCTTAGTTGTATTATTTTGTATGTTTCAATTTATAGTGTGCTACACAAGACAACGGTTGGGCATGCACATACTATGTGATGCGATTTATGCAGATGATTATCCGACATGCCGCATTGGACATCGATACCATACATGAGGTATTATATATAGTCTCATTAGTTAGTATGAAATATATCAATCTTATTTTTATATTATTACTTATATATATACATCATTCTCTTTGCAGGTGTTTAAAACTGACCACACTATAGGTAAACTCTTAAAAAATATACATGCTCCATGTACGATGGAAGCATTAAATGAAATAAGAGAAGAATGGGCAAAAGCCATACAAGCAGTGGCAATTGTAAGATATAATTGGGATGTTGATAGCGATAATGAATGATACTTTGTAAATAAATATTTTTGAATGTTAATACATGTATTTGAATGTTTCTATATGTGTGAATGTGAGAATTGAATTGATGTTTGAATGTATCTACTTGTGTGAAATTTTTTTTGTTAATTTTGCAGGTTTGTGGCCTGTTTGTAGGCTGATATCAATGGATGTCGTAAACCTGCAGTTCAGAAAACTGAACTACAGGTTCTCATCCTGTGGACTAGCCACAGCAGGCCTACAAACTGATATGAAAAAAAAAGATATAGGCGTCGGTTATTTACAGAAAACCATCAGCAAAGACCTACACCGTCGGTTTTTTGAACAAAAACCGACGCCTCATGTGGCCATGGCCATGCTGGAAATGGCCACGCCTATAATACATATAGCGTCGGTTGTTTAGTTGATCACTGACGCCAAAAGGGTTCACGCCACAGAAAACGGCGTCATCTAGGACACTTTTTGCGTCGGTTACCAATTAAACACTGACACAGAATGTGTCCTAGATGACGCCATTTTCTGTGGCGCGAACCCTTTTGGCGTTGGTTTTCTATAAACAACCGACGCTTGTACGTTAAATAGGCGTCAGTTAAAAAACCGACGCCGAAGTGTTCGACCTTTAGCGGCACCCACATAGGCGTCGCTCGGAAACCGACGGCAAAGGGGGTTAAACAACCAACGCTAAAAGGCATTTCTGTAGTAGTGTCATTTTTATTTGATTTTAATTTTTTTTTTATATTAATTTAGTCTTTAATAAAATATCATTCTCGTTATATTTTTCAAGTTGATAACCCTCAAGTATAAATTCAAAAAAATGTAGCTAACAATTTTCTAATGAGCCTAGATCTCAAATAACTCAACTATGACCGGACTGACATCAGGATACATAGTCAACTATCAAGGCAGGCAACTTTTGCCAATTACATCATATGCAATTTTGGATAGACGATATGCACAACCCTTTTACATAATCATATTTATGCTTGTAGGCTTGGATGCTCTAAGAATCACTAGTTAAGTCTAACCCAATATCAAGTATGATAATAATACACCCCACTTTGGTGGAACCTACATTTATACCATCACACTTCTACAAGGTCGACAGCGCACCAAGCTTTGGCATAACCTACACTTAGTTGAATAAGATTTTCAAGTGTATTGCTATTGGAAAGCATCTTAGATTTAATATGTTTGATTGAGGTATTTATATATATCATATATATACATGTATTGTATCAAACCACCACATATATTGTATGTATCATATATATACTATATCCCACAATGTAAGCATGCAATATACAACAAAAGGTGATGGTTATGGCCATATCTACTATAATTCCTTGGAGACACAAGGAATCACTACCACCAAGGTCAATAATTTCGTGTACGAACCTGTTGTTGGTATAGATCTATGCTTCCCAATCTGGGTATTTTGGTTCAACCCCGAACCATTCATCTCACCTCTTGGTCATTCGGTTGGTCCTCAGGGACGGTCGTCTGAGCTCCTATACAACTGACGTTTGGACTCCTTCCAAAAAGTCAATTGGGTCCACCATGCAGTTGTTTGGCTCCTTCATTCTATCCTCCATGGTCCACCAGACGGTCAACTCGGCTCACGAACTGGTCGTCTTGTCAGGTGATGATCGTCTTCATCATTGCAAGAATGTACACTACTACCGAAATTGCTTATAACGTCACATTTACAGGCATCGGTTGTATAAAAGAAATTGACGCCTAAACCCTGCAACGTCGGTTGAATACACAAACCGACATCTATCTATCAAGAGTGGACATACATGGGTATCACTTTTAATTTAGCATCGGTTCCCCAATAAGAAACTGACACCTAAAATCGACTGCCAAATCCAAATTTTCCAGTGAAAAAAATACCTCCAAAATTTAACATACGACGTCGGTTGTTAACAAATCAATCGATGACTAAAGGTTTTTCACGAGACAGAAATTGGGCCCATTTTTATTGTCAGTTTTCTTACAATAACTGACGCCAATGTGTTTTTGTGAGCTGTCCCAGTGAAAATGTTCACCCCCCTTTGGCGTCAGTTTTCTACGAAAACCGACGACTATGGTCATAATTCGAGAATAATTTTTTGTCGTCATATGTAGATAGACGTCATTTTTTCTAGTTGAAATCGATGATTATCATTGAACATAGGTTTTGGTTTGTTTGTGGTGACCGACGCCTATTGTTATAAGCATCGGTTGTTTTTAATAACTGACACCTATTATTAACTTAATAGCACCCGCACAAAGCAGACTCTTCCCCTTTCTCTCTGTTTCATTGCCAACTCCACTTAGGTCTGGCGATTTGCGTGATTCCTCTCGCCGCTTGCTGTCGCTGCTGCTGTGCTCACCTCCGCCAATGCTACTGCTGTGCTCGCCACTCCCTTATCTTGCTTGCCTGCTCACCACCACTGTCCCTTCTCCCAGCTCACCTGCTCCCTGCTCCCTGCTCACTGCTGTCACCGCTCCCTGCTCCCTACTCGTTGTTGCCACCGCTCCCTGCTCGCCTGCTCGCCACCGCCACCACCTCCCATCTTCTTCCTCATAAGGTACCCTTCTTCCTCCTCTTCTGGTTTTGTGCCTATTATCTGCTTCATGGTTATTAACACTCCCCCACACATCCTGAGCCCCAAATCTGAATGGTTGATGTAGATTACTAGACTATATGTTCATCATGTGTTGTTGACTCCATATATAATGACAATGCTTGACCTAATTCAGCTCATAATTCTTAACCTAACCCTAATGCAAGTAAGAGGTGATGGTACATAGCCTCTTGTGTGATTATTATAATGATAGTGTACTTTATCTATCTATGTTGTTGTAACCCTAAGTTGATGTCACATGAACATCATGTCTTTTTAATAATGTTGTATTAAGCTTATGTATCACACATATGATGACGAGCTTGGATGAGGTATGGGGAGATCATGATGTTCTTCCAGGAAACAATGTGAATGGTCTTCCTAATGAGTTTTGTTACAAATATTTGTATATAAGGTTAAGGACATGTTTTTGTTGTTAAGAGTGGATTTGATGTCTACCTGCATGGGAGTTGTGATCTTGAATCAAGATATTTTTCCAGAGCATTTAAGACATGACTTTGTGCCTAATATTGGTTCCTCTAAGGGAGTTTTTATTTAAATTGAATATTGTATATGGAACAAAATATGATTGTCCAGTATTTTTTCAATGATCACTTCCATTATGGGTCTATCCAATACAACTTATTTTCAACAAATACATATATTGAGAATCCTAATCACCCTTCTTACTTAATGATGAACTCTAATGCACTCATGTGACATGCTTGGAATGTAAATGATGAACTTTGCCCTAGATTTCCAATCATGCTTCTAAAGACATCAATAATCACCCTAACTTGAAGAACAGTAACTTTGTGGTCATACATGACACTCTTATCAACCCCTCATCTCCCTTATTGATAGTTTGTCTATATGAGTTTATATGTGTGATTATGACCCCCTTATGGTGAGGCATGGTCATACCTTCAGTCAATTGGGGAACATTGGTGTTTTATTATATCAAACCCCTTTTATACTTGAAATCAGTAGTAATGTGATGGTTTGTGACGTAATGGCCATGCCCAAAGCTAAAATGTGGGTCTTCTATTTCTAAAATGATTATGTGAACTCCTAAATCAGTAACATATAATATTCTTTGTGCACCCAAATACCTTGTGAATCATGGATGTGCCCTAAGGTGATTAAATTCCTAAATCTTAACTTGAAATATGACCTAGTATGTATGTTGATATATGAAGCTCTAGTTAAAAATTCAAGATTGACCCCTAATTAATACATTATAACATAATTGAATCATGCATTTGTGTTGTTTTAGGTGTTGTTGATTTGCATATATTTCTTCTTCAACCTTCAAGTGAGGTATAATATTCTCACTCTCCCAATATTCCATTAGGCTTCATTTTGATTCAAATCTTTGATATATGGAATCATGGTTTATTTATTGTTTAGTATTTATTGACACGCATGATTAAATGATGTTACAAAAAACTTAGGATATGAATGATGAAACTAGGATTGTAGGTATAAGAATGACAACATGCATGTATTTGTTGGCCTAGAAACCCATCCAAGATTTACTCATTAGGATTAAATCTTGGATAGTCCCCAATTTGGGACTGTTCTTGAACACTTAATCTCACTTAGGATGTAAGTTTATAATTTGTATTGGGGTCACCCTTCAAGCATCTTCATTGTTTTTTGCAAGTGCAAAGGATAAGAGTCCACGTGAAGCTAAAATATCATATTATGGTGTCATTGAAGACATATGGGAGTTTCACTGCGTAGATTTCAGAATTCCTCTCTTTAAATGTAATTGGGTTGATAACACCAAAGGCGTTATAGTGGATGAATTGGGTTTCACATTAGTGAACTTTGAAAAGATTGGCGAGAAGGGTGAACCATTCATATTGGCATCACAAGTGAAAAAATTATTTTATATCGATGATCCTGCAAATGATAAATGGTCGGTTGTTCTTCATGGTAAAAGATAGTTCATTGAAGATCCTATAGATGAAGAACAATACTATGCTAAGTATGATGACTCTACTCCATTCTCACTTGGGTTGCCAACACCACCAAATATTGAAGCTAATGATGACTTGTATGTGTGCAGAGATCACAATGAAGGATTGTTAATTGATAAAATATCACAATATTAGAGGCATGCATGTTTATATTTTTTTATATGTTTTATTTTTCTGAATGTGAACTTTACAATGTGAACTTTACAATGTGAATTACTTTACAATGTGAATGTGAACTTTACAATGTGAACTTTACAATGTGAATGTGAACTTTCAAATGGCTGAGCATTCTCCTGATGACCGTGCTGATGATTACCATGAGAGTGAGGACGTCAATGTGTCACCTCACAATGTAAGTTTTAAAAATATATCCCTGAGGTTTCTATCTATATGTTCATTTATAATTATATCATGTAAGTGTATTTTTTTGTCAAATTTTAGGTTGGTGATGTACCCCCTGAAGAAATTGGGGCACTTGATGAGCAACAAAAAAATTGAGAAAGTGAGGGGCATCACAATGATGAACAAGTTACTACAGCAAAGGGGCAATGTACCCAAACTGGCTGTGGATTTTGATCATGTAGGAAATCCAGTTGGAGTGAATCACAACTCATTTATTTCATATCTTGGGGTTCTTACTCACAGCTATTGTAGTCCTATTTTTGAATCCTGGCATAAAGTTCCTAAGGGGAAGAAATTAGTATGGAAGGAACTATGTGTGAGTTATTATTATTTGCAATTCTATTTTTGTAGATTACTAATTTTTAGGATACTAGTTAATAGCAATTCTATTTTGTATAGTATATTTCATCTGGATGAAAAGTTGCATCATAAATGTGTGATGCAACACTATGGGAGGGTCCTAAGGAACTATAGGACAAATCTCACACAAGATTACATATGCGATGTGGAGAAGAGGTTCTTGATTGATTTCCAATTCTAGAAATTGATCACTTTTTGACTAACTCCACAGTAATAATTTTTGTTTGTATTCTCTTTAAAAAATAAATTTAGGCAGAAGGCAACCACTGAGCAATGGAACTACCTGGACACCAAAGACTGGGAGGAGTTTGTTATCCAAAAAAAAAATAGATGAATTCAAGGTATTAAGCGCCAATCCCAATTTAATTAATATGCATTCTTATGTATTCACCTATTCAAGATTAACATTTAGTGTTACTAACCAAATCAATGTGCTTATTATCAAGGCTATCAGCGAAGCTCAAAGAGCAAGGCGTGCACTAAATGTGCATGACCATACAATGGGTACAAGAGGCTATGCAGGCATTTTCCAAAGACTACAAGCAGAGTCTAGTGCTCAGTCTCTTTCTACTCAAGAGTCCTCTACTATTGGTCCCATACATCTGACTCACCATGCTATGTGGATAGCTGGGAGGCAAAACAAGAAGGGAGATATAACAATGCCCGCAACTGCTGAGGCGGCTACAAAAATGGTAAAATTCAACTCTTAGAGAAATCGATCGATATTGATTATTGTTATGTTTACTTACCAATTTCTATTGATGGCTATTAGAGGGAGCTGCACGAGCAAAGGAAGGTAGACAAGTTCATCCCTGGGGGCACAAGGGATGAATTGATAGTTGCTTTGGGTAACCTAGAACATCCTGGATGTGTTAGGGGTGCATGCACTGGTGTGGGCATCAAAGTGTTCTTTGGGCCATCCCAACACAAACCTGTCCCAAAAGAGGGACTTTCACAAGTTGAGGTAACCTATTCTTTTTTTAGAATGTTATTGCAAAAGGGAGTTTAATAATCGATATCTACGTTTCTTTTATCCATGTATAGGTAGATGAATCAATTGAGAGGAAAGTCCAAGAGGCAATGGTGAAGTGGCAGGAATCTTAGAAGGCTACTCAGTTGGTACATGTGATGTGTTGCGCTTCTATTACTCCTACTACAGAGGTTGGGAGTAATCCTGTAGACCCACCACCTAGCACATCCTCTGTAAGTATTTTTGTGACATAGTAGTTAGTCTTTTTAAGATGATATGTTTGTGTATATATGCATATAACATTATTAACGTAAATTTGTAGGGGTTGAAGCCATGCCGACTAAAAAGTCAAGAATATGTCATTGCAGAGGCACGGGCTTACCCAGCCCTTCCAGGGGACATATGTCACGGGACTCCAGTACCAGCTGGTGTGGTTTGTGTGACCCCGATACGTGTACTCCCCGATTGGAGGGATATTCCACTGCCATATGTCCACCCGAATGCTGAAACGCTTGGTGAGATAGAAGGCGGAGTGATAATGTGGACCAAAGAAGATATCATCTATACTAATATTGTAAATGAAGTTTCCTATCTGTTGGATTGGGTGGGTCTTTGAAATCATTCATTCCATCAGATTCCAAATTCTGATTAATGGACAACCTTCTGAGGGTTTTTTGCCTAACAGGGGTATTAGGTAAGGGGATCCATTAGCTCCCTACCTTTTTGTCATTTCTATGCAAGGCTTATCTACTATTCTGAATTTTGCTGTCAGGTTGAAGATGATTATTCCTTTCAAAGCTGGTGAAGGTGTCAGTATCACACATGTTCTTTTTGCTGATGATGTAGTTCTGTTCTCTGCTGGTGATGAGAAACCTATTGAGGCTTTGTCTAGAGTCCTCAAGGAGTTTGGAAAGGTTTCGGGGCTGTGTGTCAGTAGTCAGAAATCCTCCTTTTTTGCCAATAAACAGGTTGATACAAATATGGTTGAAAAAGGTCTGAATATCAAACATGAGGTTCTCCCTGTCAAGTATTTGGGACTGCCTTTATTTGTGGGGAGGCTATCTAGAAGTCTCTGTTCTCCTATTATTGATAAAATCAAAGGGCGCCTTGAAGGATGGAAAGCTAGACATCTTTCTTTTGTTGGTAGACTTGAGTTAATCAAGTCTACCCTTTCTTCTTTTCAAGTCTACTGGGCTACTTCTTTCCCATTTCCTGTGGCTGTCACTGAGGAGATAGATAATTTGTGCAGGGACTTCTTGTGGGGGGGTCCGGATATGGAAAGGAAGAGTCACATGGTAGCTTGGAAACAAGTTTGCTTGCCTAAGGGTGAAGGATGTCTGGGGCTGAGGAAAGCTAGGGACATGGTGGAAGCTTGTAATGTTCTGAAATTGTGGAATGTGGCTATGAAGAAGGACATGCTGTGGGTGTGTTGGGTTCATGGTAGATATTTGAAGGGTGACTCGATTTGGAGGTGCCCCATTCCCTCCAATGCCTCTTGGGTGTGGAAGCAATGTCTTTATCACAGAGAGAAAATTGTCAGTTCTGTTTGGTTCTCTGTGGGTAATGGAAACCTCATCAAGTTGTGGAGGGATCCATGGTTTGAAGGTAGTTACTTGGAGGAGGCCCTTGGGAAAGGGAGTATTATGAGGAGTGGCACAGGGAAGTTTTCTAACGTGTGCACCCTTATCAGCAATGGTGACTGGATAGATCATAGATCGAGACATATTTCTCAAGTCATCAAGGTCATTAAGGAGGCTGGATACTGTGTTAAGGAAGATGAGGATAGTATTCTCCTGAAAGGGAGTGCTCCAGTCAAAATTCGTGATTTCTGGGAGGCTACTAGATAGAAGGAGGATGTCCCTTTCTGGACCAAATGGTTATGGAGTTCCAGAGTGGCTATGAGGCATAAAGTGCATGGATGGAAATGCTTCTTAGATAAGCTGCTCACCTTGGATCATATCCGTTCAAGAGGCTGCCAATTCCCCTCAAGGTGTGTGCTCTGTGAAGAAGACTCTGAAAGTTTGGATCATATTCTGTTTAAGTGTGATTATACACTAATTGTTTGGAGGAAGGCAGTTGAGGTAGATTATCTGTCTAAGTGCCCTTCTTGTTTTGATGAGGTCTGCTCTTGGTCTTCAAAGAAGGTGAAGACTACAGTTCTGATTATATTCCATATCATTTGGGTGGAAAGGAATAGCAGGATTTTTGGTGGTTTTAAGAAGTGTGCAGATAGTAGATGGATTAGTAGTAGAAAAGACATAGACATTTTTGTATAGTTGTAGTTTCTGTTTTTACCTTCTTGATCTTGGCTCACATAGTTGTATATACTTTTTAGTTTAATAGAAATGGCAACACGCTTGTTCTGATCAAAAAAATATTGTATGGTAAATTTACATTACGTTAATTTGTTAGTGTGTATATATGAGTCAATTGATCTGAAATTATATATGCAGGAAAAAAAGATGACACCCGCTACATCTCGGCCTCCACCTCCACCTCCTCAACTACCAAGTTGGCTTCCAAGGGACCTACACGCCTCGTTAGGTCCTAATTGTAGGGGTATGGTACTATGGATCGGAGAACATGATCGAAATTTCCCTATAAATGTTACAATTCCGGAGGATGCTGCAGGTCAATCATATGATAACAATCTATTTATACAAGTTTTGCATATGTATTAATGCATAGGTATTAATGCAGGTCAATCATACGAAAACAATCTATTTATACAAGATAGTTTTGGAGTTGTTTCATTATGATTGGTTGAAAACACCTATGATAGAGTTGTGGATATGGTGAGATCTTATTTATACATCTATATACCTTGTTTTATATATGGTGATCTGGTTTCTTATATATTAATAAATATGTAATACATGTTTTGCAGCCACTTACACATGATATGTACATATCTTTCATTTTCTCATGTGGGATTTTTGGTTCCATCTTTCATTAGTCTTGTAGATACAGACCCTTCTTCAGTTACTTCATACTGATGTGCTACTTTTGAATATTTTGGTAAAAATAAGAAGATGGTGATAATAGCTCCATTCAATGTCGAGTAAGTTTACTTTGTTTATAATTTGGACATAAGAAAATTACATTTTTATTGTGGATTTTGAGTTATTATTTTTTAACTTTCTTACCTATAGTGGTAGGCATTGGGAGTTACTAGTTATTGTCCCCAAGATGTTCACTGTCTATTATCTAGATCCTGTGGGGAACTAATTGAATACATTATATGGACACATAATGAAAAGGCCATTATTCTCGTGAGAAATATTTCATATTTTTATATCTGTTAACATTTGTTATTACATTATTATTTAATTATGCAATTTAATGTGTTACATTAACATGTAGGGCTTTACAAGAGTTCAAAAAAGCTGGAGGAAAGGTCCCCAGAAAAAAGAATCAGCCACTAATTTGGGAGAATGTGAGAGTAATTTCCCGACTCCAATGTATATATTATTTATGTGAACTGTGCTTATTTTTATTTTTGAATATTCTGAATGTTTCAATTTATAGTGTGCTATACAAGACAACGGCTGGGCATGTGCCTACTATGTGATGCGATTTATGGACCTAATCATCAAATATGTCACAATGGAAATCAATACTATACATAAGGTATTATATATAGTCTCATTAGATAATATGAAATATATCAATCTTATTATATATTATTAATTATATATATACGTCGTTCTCTTTGCAAGTGTTTAAAACTAACTTTCGTATAGGTGGAAAGTTATTAGATGTACATACTCCCTATATAAAGGAGGAATTAGATGTTGTAAGAGAAGAATAGGCAAAAGCCCTACAAGTAATGGGACTTTTTAAATATAATTGGATATCTGATGACAATGATGACGATGATGAATAAAGAATGATATTTCTAAACTTTGTTCTCATAATTATTTATGTGTGAATGTGAATGACTTTTTCTTAATTGTCATGTGTGAATGTGAATGACTTTTTCTTATCAAAACATGAATGTATGAATGTAAAAAGAGATGAAATGAATGGAACTGAATGTGAATGTAAATGACTTTACATGTTTCTACATGTATCTGATCAATACATGTGTCTGAATGTGAATGACTTTGTAGGTTTTTGGCCCATTATTGGCTGATATCAATGGATGTTATAAACCCGCACTTCAGAACTGAACTGCAGGTTCTGCATCCTGCTGACCAGCCATACAGCAGGCCTGCAAACTGATAAGAAAAAAAACCAGAACATAGGCATCAGTTATTTGTATAAAAGTGACACCAAAGACATACATTGTCGGTTATTTGCAAAAAACCAATGTCTTTGTGCCCTCACTGGCTTGGTGGTGGGAAGGCTAATGGCTTCGGTTTTTGTTTAATTACCGACGTCTTTAACCATGACATAGTGTCAGTTTTCTTAAATAGTCGATGCCTATAGTTCCCTTGCTGGCGTGTTTTTGGTGCCGGGAAGGGTTATGGCATCAATTTGTATTTAATAACTGACATCTTTAACCATGATATATTGTCAGTTTTTTTTAATAACTGACATCTATAGTTCCCTTGATGGAGCGTTTTTGGTGGCGGGAAGGGTTATGGCATTGGTTAGAAACTGACGCTGAAGGTGTCGACTTTTAGCGGTGTCCACTTGGGTGTCGATTGGAAACCGATGCTAAAGGCTCTAAAAAACCGATGCCAAAGGCCTTTTCTGTAGTAGTGGAAAGATATCTTATTGCTATTTACTTATCAAATTGTAAAGTGAAACATCGAGTCACATTTGAGGGGATCAAAGGTAGGAAAGAATTTAACTTTACATTAGAATGGGGGAGGTAGAGGCTCGGTACCCAGACCGAGATAAAAAGTAATAAAACTAAACCATCCAACATCACATATATTTTAGGGTTATTAGCCATAACCAGGATACATATCCGCCATCACAATTGCATTTCATATGACTCCTATAAATTAGACATATATATGTATGTATATATAGATGTATATATATCGATATATATATATTAGTTTTGAGATTACTATGAAATAGGAAGGATGGTTTAGTGAGTTTATACGTGGTCGTGGAGAAAGTCTAGGGACTACAACTCATTGCAGTTGCAACTATTTTCTAGTTTCTCTTGAATAGTGTCTCACTACTATAGAAATGGCTTATAAAGTCACATTTACAGGCGTCGGTTGCATACAAGAAACTGACGCCTAATGCATACATTGTCGGTTTATAACAAAAACTGACATCTATCTGTGAAGAGTGACCAGCCATGGGTATCACTTTTTATTTAGTGTCGGTTCTGTAATAACCAACCGACGCCTAAAATCAACCGCCAAATCCAAATTTTCCAGCGAAAAAAATTACCTCAAAAATTTATCATACGACATCGGTTTTTGTCTACGCAACTGACGGCTAATGTTTATGCGCGAGACAGAAAATTGGGCCCATATTTATCGTCAGTTTTCATGAAATAACCGACGCCAATGTGTTTTTGCGCGCTGTCCCCGCGAAAATTTTCAGCCCCTTTGGACGTTAGTTTTTTATTACACCCGACGCTGATTATTTTAAGTGTCAGCTGTTTTGAATAACTGATGCCTATTGTTAACTTAATACACTTGTGGAGAGCCAGGATCTTCCCCCTTTCTCTGTTTCATTGCCTTCGTGCTTAGGTATGGCGATCATTTCTGCTCCGGCCGCCGCTCACTGCTCCAGTCGCCGCCATTCGTTGCTCCAGCCTCCGCCATTCGTTGTTCCAGCCACTGCCGCCTACTTCTGCTCCACCACCTTCTCCTCTTCTTTGGCCGGCACCTTCTCCTCTGCCTCACCGCCACTTCTGCTCCGGCCAGCCTGCTCCTCTGCTCCAGCCGACCTGATCTGCTCTCCGTCGGCCGTCTGCTGCTGCTCACCGCCAGCCACATTCTCCTCTTTTCCTCTGCCGCCACCGAGGTACCCTTCTTCCTCCTCTTCTTCCTCTAGGGTATTCCTACATATGGCTACTGGTTGTTTGTTTTTTTCCTTTACTGATGCTCCCCTCTCACTCGATGAGTGATGGTCGATTTTTTTGTGGGCTTGTTTCTTGGTTGGTTTTCTATAAGGTTACATGACTATTTGTTTCTTTGAAAAGGGGGTGTTATTCTTTACCTCTCCAATCTTATCATAGATGCTCCAGATCTAACATATCAATCATTTTTTGTTAAACCCTTGATGTAAACTTCAGATAGGTGTTTTATATGTTTTAACCCTAATTAACACCAAAAGTGGATTAACACGACCTCAACATATATGTTAATGATTAATGTGATGTAGTAAGACATTGAATGATAGGTAGTGATGGTGAAATTCATTTCGGCCTGTGTTACTTTCATATGATAATTTAGTTCAACCCTTTTATTAATCACAACTTTAGAATAATCAATATTTAATTCAACCCTTTTATTAATCATAGAATAATCAATCAATTCAGATTTTGTCTTAAATATTAGTTAAATAATCACAACCTTAGAAACATATCAATTTGTCCCCTAGTCAAATCACATCCAGACCTGCACAAAGATTAGACCATGATTTTAAACCATTACTCATCCACGAGTTTCCTCCACTACATATGTTGTTATGAATAACCTTAATGTTGCTTTTGTTATAACAATCTGGAAAAATGTTGCTTTTGTTATATATTGGGCATGCTACTTAATTTTCTATGGTATAACTACCACGAGTTTTGTTACAAATATCTGTATATCAGGTTAAGGACATGTTTTTATTGTGACATGTTGAGTTTTTTTCTATGTTATACCCACCACGATTTGTGTTATAAAATTATACATTGATTAATTTAGGAAGCATTGATATGTTGTTATGGCTGTCCACAAGTGTTTTTATAAGAAAATTATGTGTTGAATGAGGTTGTGAACAAGGGACTGGTGTTATATTATGTTGGCCTAGAAACCCGTCCAAGATTTACTAATTAGGAGTAAATCTTGGATAGTCCCCAGTTTGGGACTGTTCTTAAACACCTAATCTCACTTAGGATGTAAGTGTATAATGTGTATTTGGTTTTCAAGAAAATTCCGGTAGCATTTCCTCGTTTGTTCTCTAAGTACATATGTACTTGGAGAATAGTGGGGAAATGTTGCTGTAATTTTCTTGAAAACCCAAT
The DNA here is from genome assembly GCA_963693085.1 of Alisma plantago-aquatica. Taxonomy (NCBI): domain Eukaryota; kingdom Viridiplantae; phylum Streptophyta; class Magnoliopsida; order Alismatales; family Alismataceae; genus Alisma; species Alisma plantago-aquatica. The sequence goes on from OY856410.1 coordinate 570,121,933, forward strand.
ACACATTATACACTTACTAGTGAGATTAGGTGTTCAAGAATGGGATAGGTGGTACACATTTATTATATATAAGAATGACATCACATGTATAAACCCTAAAGTTTTGTAACCATAAACTCTAATCTGTTTACCCTAGACCCTAATATTGTTGCAATATATACTTATTTTCTCTTTGATCATAGAATGGATAGATCATGGATGTCCATTCGCAATCACTACACCCTAGAGTTTATTTCTGGTCTTGATCAGTTTATTCGATTTGCCGAGGAACATAGGAAACAACTTGGAGAAAGGTTCTACTGTCCATCTAGGCATTGCGGTAACAACTTGAAAGTCAGTATTGGTGACGAAATCAGAAGTCATGTCATGTGCAACGGGATTGTACAAGGCTATACAGAATGGCACTGGCATGGAGAGATTTCAAACCTGAAACCAGTGGATGTCGATAGCAGTGCTTGTGTGGAAGAAGAAATTGCCTTCGATGACGTAGATGTGAACGAATCAGTTCCAGTAGACATCGTTGATGTGATGTTGGATAGTTGTGGGGTAGAGAACACCAAAACTGATCCACCTCTCATGTTTAGAAACATTGTGCATGATGCTGAGATACCGTTGTTCACGGGTTGTAAGTTTACAAAGCTTAGCGCCGTGTTGAGATTGTATAAACTGAAAGCTAACAATCGATGGAGCGACAAAAGCTTCACGTCATTGTTGTCTTTGTTGAAAAAAATTCTTCCTGAAGGAAACTAGTTGCCGATCTCAACATACCGGTTAAAGAAATTGTTGTACCCAATGGGAATGGAGGCCAAGAAGATACACGCATGCAAGAATGATTGTGTATTATTTCAAAAGGACTATGTGGATTTGAAAGATTGATCGAAATGTGGTGCGTCAAGGTATAAATTGACGACTTCGGGGGAGTCCAAAACTGGTTCTCCCGCCAAGGTGATGTGGTATCTACCTATAATACCACAGTTTCAACGCTTGTTTGCCAATCCTATAGATGCGAAGAATTTTAGGTGGCATGCAGATGTTAAGAAAAATAATGATGGGATCGTACGACATACGTCTGATTCTCCACAGTGGAAGAAGATTGATTTATTGGACCCTAAATTTGGTGAAGAGGACAGGAATCTAAGACTTGGTCTTTGTACAGATGGGATGAATCCGTACGGGACATTGAGTAGCCAACATAGCACTTGGCTAGTTATGCTTGTTATATACAATCTTCCTCCCTGGTTGTGTATGAAAAATAAGTATGTTATACTGTCGTCTTTGATATCAGGCCCTAAACAGCCTGGAAATGATATCGACGTTTATCTTGAACCTATGATTGATGACTTGAAGAAGCTCTGGGGTGAAGGTGTGATGACCTATGATGCTTCATGAAGAGAGACATTTTGTTTTCACTCTATGTTGTTTTGCACTGTGAATGACTTTCCAGCATATGGGAATTTGTCTAGATATAGTGTCAAAGGATCTAAAGCATGCCCTATATGTGAAGAGAACATTGATTCAATACGACTAAAACACAGCGGCAAGACTGTATATCTTGCTCATCGAAGGTTTCTTCTAAAATTTCATCCGTATCTTAGGTTGTGCAAAGCATTCAATGGACGGAATGAGGAACGTAGTGCACCTAAACCTATATCAGGGGAGGATGTTTATGAAAGAGTGAAAGACATCGCCAATGAATTTGGTAAGAGATCACAATGTACAATGGCCACAAGGAGTGACAAGTCTTTATTCAAGAAGAAGTCGATATTTTGGAATCTTCGTTATTGGAGTTCTTTGACAGTCAGGCATTGTATCAATGTCATGCACGATGAGAAAAATGTATGTGATAGTGTCATCGGTACTCTGTTGAATATACCAGGTAAGACTAAAGATGGGATAAAATCCAGAATGGACCTACGTGAAATGGGAATAAGGACAAAATTAACAGAAGTAGTTAGTAGCGATCGACAAACATACTTACCTCTCGCTTGTTACACGTTGTCTAGAATGGAGAAGAAAGTATTTTGTGAATGCTTGGTAAATGTTAAGGTGCCACAGGGTTACTCATCCAACATCCGTACATTGGTATCAATGAAAGATCTGAAGTTGATAGGTCTTAAATCTCATGATTGTCACACTCTAATGCAACAAATATTGCATGTGGCAATTAGATCTATATTTCCGAAGCATGTAAGGTTTGCAATCACCAGACTTTGTTTCTTTTTCAACAGTCTGTGCAGCAAAGTTATTGACCCTGATACTCTCGATAATTTGCAAAGAGAAGTGGTTGTTACCCTATGTCAGCTTGAGATGTATTTTCCGCCGTCGTTCTGTGATATCATGGTACATTTTGTTGTCCACTTGACTAGGGAAGTGAAAATGTTGGGACCACTTTTCTTGCATTGGATGTATCCCTTTGAACGATACATGAGTGTTTTTAAAGGTGTTGTTCAAAACCGTTATCGGCCTGAAGGGAGTATTATTGAGGGTTATGTGGCGAGAGAGGTTATGGATTTTTGCAATGACTTTTTGAGTGGTAATGACACTCCCGTGAATGACAAGAATAATGAGTAGCATTTTAGCAAAGGAGTTTTGGGATCACGGGTGAAAGTAATCAGCCGTGAGCAGTTGGAGCAAGGTCACTTGTATATTTTACACAACATCGACAAAGTTAGTATTTATATCGAGGAACATACCAATTTCATCAAGAGACAATATCCTCGATCCAATTCAATGCGGCTTGCTAGAGAGCATAACAAGACATTTATTAAGTGGTTTGAAGATAAAGTCTTACATCAACTATCTCAAACACCAAATAATCTTACTGAAACCATCAAATGCCTCGCCTTTAAACCAAAATTGAATGTTATGTCTTATGAAGGGTTTGACATAAATGGTTTCTCATATTACACAAAGCGTCAAGATGATAAGAGTGTCGCCCAAAACAGCGGGGTCACTCTTCAAGCGTCTTCACTGTTTTTTGCAAGTGCAAAGGATAAAAGTCCACGTGAAGCTAAAATGTCATATTACGGTGTCATTGAAGACATATGGGAGTTTGAGTATGTAGATTTTAGAATTCCTCTCTTTAAATGTAATTGGGTTGACAACAACAAAGGAGTTATAGTGGATGAATTGGGTTTCACGTTAGTGAACTTTAAAAAGATTGGCGAGAAGGGTGAACCATTCATATTGGCATCACAGGCGAAACAAGTATTTCATATTGATGATCCTACAAATGATAAATGGTCGGTTGTTCTTCATGGTAAAAGATAGTTCATTGAAGATCCTATAGATGAAGAAGAGTACTATGATAAGTATGATGACTCCAGTCCATTCTCAGTTGGGTTTCCAATACCACCAAACATTGAAGTTGGGGATCACAATGACTTGTATGTTCGCAGGGATCATTATGAATGATTGTTAATTGATAAAAGATCACAATATTAGAGGCGTGGATGTTTATATTTTTATTATGTTTTATTTTTCTGAATGTGAACTTTACAGTGTGAATGTGGACTTTACAATGTGAATTACTTTACAATGTGAATGTGAACTTTTCAATGTGAATGTGAACTTTACAATGTGAATTACTTTACAATGTGAATGTGTACTTTACAATGTGAACTTTACAATTAGTGTTACTTTACAATGTGAAATTTATAATTTGAATGTGAACTTTCAGATGGTTGAGCATTCCCATGATAACTGTGTTGATGATCACCGTGAGGGTGAGGATGTGATTGCGCCGCCTGACAATGTTAGTTAATTTTAATTATAAATATATCCCTGAGGTTTCTATCTATATGTTCATTTATAATTATATCATGTAAGTGTGTTTTTTATCAAAATTTAGGTTGGTGATGTACCCCCTGAAGTTGTTACAGCACTTGATGAGCAACAAAAGAAAATTGTGAAAGTGAGGGGCATCACAATGATGAACAAGTTAATACATCGAAGGGACAATGGACCCAAATTGGCTACGGATTTCGATTAGGCAGGAAATCCATATGGAGTGAACCGCAACTCATTTGTTTCATATCTTGGGGTTCTTACTCGTAGCCATTGTAGTCCTATCCTAGAATCATGGCATATAGTTCCTAAGGGGAAGAAAGACCACATATGGAAGGAACTATGCATGAGTTATTATTATTTGTAATTCTATTTGTGTAGATTACTAATTTTTAGGATACTAGTTAATAGCAATTCTATTTAATTTGTAGAGCATATTTGATCTGGATGAAAAGCTACATCGTAAATGTGTGATGCAACGTTGTGGGAGGGTTCAAAGGAACTATAGGACAAATCTCACCCGAGATTACATACGCGATGCTGAGAATAGCTTCTTGATTGATTCCAATTCTAGACATTGATCAGTATTTCACTAACTCTACACTAATAATTTTTGTTTGTATTCTCTTTGAAAAATAAATATAGGAAGAAGGAAGCCACACAGCAATAGAACTACTTGGACCCCAAAGAATGGGAGGAGTTTGTTACCCAAAGAAAAATAGATGAATTCAAGGTATTAAGCGCCACTCCCAATTTAATTAATATACATTTTTATGTATTCACCTATTCAAGATTAACCTTTAGTGTTACTAACCAAATCAATGTGCTAACTAACTAGGCTATCAGTGATGCTCAGCGAGCAAGGCATGCACTGAATGTGCACGACCACACAATGGGTCCAAGAGGATATGCATGCATTTGCCAAAGACTACAGGCTGAGTCTACTCAGCCTACTGCTACTCAGGAGACTGCAGAGTCTTCTATTGCTGCTCCCGCACCTCTGCCACGTCATGTTATGTGGATAGCTGGGAGGAAAAACAAGAAGGGAGTGATATCGAAGCCCGCAACTGCTGAGGCGGCTGCAAAAATGGTAAAAATCAACTCTTAGAGCAATCTATCGATATTGATTATTGTTATGTTTACTTATGAATTTTTGTTGATGGTGATTAGCGGGAGCTGCACGAGTAGAGGAAGGAAGACAAGTTCATCTCTCAGGACACAAGGGATCAACTGATAGTTGCTTTGGGTAACCCAGAGCATCCTGGACGTGTAAGGGGTGCAGGCGCTAGTGTGGGCATCAAAGCGTTCTTTGGGCCATCCCAGCGCAAACATGTCCCAAAAGCGGGAGTTTCACAAGCTGAGATAACTTATTCTTATTTTAGAATGTTATTGTGAAAGGGAATTCAATAATCAAAAACTAGCATTTCTTTTATCCATGTATATGTAGATTCCTTAATTGATAGGAGAGTCAAGGAAGTACTTGATAAAAGACTCCATGAAGCAACTAACAAGTGGCAAGCATCTTAGACTGCCACTCAGACAGTACCTGTGGCGTACCTCTCTTCTCCTACTACTCATACTGCAGAGGTTGGGAGTAATCCTATAGACCCACAACCTAGCACGTTCTCTGTAAGTATTTTTATGGCATATATAATAGCTAGTCTGTTAAAGATGATATGTTTGTGTATATATGCATATAACATTCTTTACGTAAATTTGTAGGGGTTGAAGTCATGCCGACTAAAAAGAAAAGGATATATTGTTACAGAGGCATCGTCTTACCCACCCCTTAAAGGGTGCATGTTTCATGAGAGTCCAGTACTATATGGCATGGTACGTGTGAGCCTGATACATATACTCACTGGCTGGATGAATCTTGTTGTTAATACGTCAGTTAGCACTTACAATCACTAAGATAATTATCCTAGAGTTTAATCCTTTTTCAACTTTCTGATTAAGGCTAGTATAGAAAGGGTCGATCCCACACGACAACTTTTTAAGATTGTTTCTTTTATCCCAATTATTTTGAAGAACTATTTTATTATCCCAATTATTTTGAAGAACTATTTTTAAGATTGAAGGCTAGTAAAAGTCGAGTTTTGGGGTTGGTGATTAACACTAAGGAATGAAATGCAAGAATGAAAATGCACTTACAAGAATAAAAATGCACAAGGAAATTTTAAGATTATTGTTAGCACAAGAAAAACTATATGAATGAAAAGACTAGGAATTAAAGAAAGCCAAAGTATGCGGTGATTCAATTAAAAGATGGAGATCGAGGCATTAGGGGTTTTCACCACCTTAGTCAAGGCAAAATAAACTAATCATTAAAAATGACAGATTCGATGAAGGCAAGTGAATTAACAAAAATCCACTAAAAATAGACTCCACATGAGCCCATTGATCCTGGTGCTCATGCTTCTTAGTTCATCATCCTAAAAGAAGAAGATCGACGGTCATTTCAAAACTCCTATGCGATTGGGTTTGTTGTTCTAAATCCGAACTTCCACGGTCATATCCATCCGGATTAACTTTTGATCAAATCAATTAATTACTTTGATAAATCTTAGTTATCAAACCCAAAAGCCATCTAGAATCATTTTTTAGGAAAAGTCGATAAAGCCATGGCTAAGGGGTTATTCCCCTTGCCTCGATAGAAAACTACTCACTCATGGAGAAGGGGGAGACGTAGGAAGAAAGTACCGAAGCCATAGTCTAGCCCAAAAACAGGAGGTTAATCCTTATGCTAGAGACAATAAAATGACTTAGTTCTTAGTTTCTTGCTCCAGAATTAAAGAATGGAGAAAAGAAGATTAAGACTAAAGCGGAATGAAGAGATAAGAACTAAGTATTAAAGAACAATGCTTGAAATAAAATCTACTTTATTGCAGAATAAGAAGATGATTACAAGAGTAAATGCTTCAGAATCCCATACAAAGAGAAATCCAAGATGCCCAAAGAGGAGGAAGTACCCCTCCTTTTATAGGAGAAGGAGGGGCGTATACATTAGGTTTAGGGAAAAATAAATGGCCGCCGACGGCTGCTAACTTTCTAGATCTAATAAATAGAGGAAACAATTGATTGCTTTGCATTCCTTTTGCATTAATTTCCCGCAACAGCAATTTTGAGCGTATTTTTGGGCTAGTCAAAAATTCAGAAGTGGCCCGAAAATATATTTTTTTCTATAGAAAATTGGATTATATTTCCAACGCATACTTGTATAATAAATTCCACCTTAGGATGTGAGAGTTATACCAATTTTGGTGAAATGTATATACTAAAATAAGACTCTGCGGGAAAATGTAAGGCTACTTTCACTGGTTAATTGCGCAGCCAAATAAACACCAAAATTATCACAAAATATATCTTTTTTGTAGCCAATAAAATTCTCTTTTCATTCCATACATTATCTTGAAATTCTACCTTTAGACGCAAAAGATATGACTATTTTAGTGATGAGTATCTCAGGTACTGCGGGAATATTTGAAAAGCCTCATATCTTCATCTTTTATTTTCTCGATTTAATTACTTAGATAATTCCTGAAAATTAAGAAAAATATCATAATAATTTAGGAAAAGTATATAAAGAAGATGAAAGTGGTATTTATTTTTTAATTAGCTAAAATTAACAAAAAATTCCTAATTAATTATTCTAAATGAAGCAAAAATAAGAGATGAATATGCATTCATCAAAATACCCCAAACTTAAACTTTGTTCATCCCGAGCAACATTAAAATCAAAAAATAATTTCAAAACATACTCTCAACCTATCATCCTGACTCTCCTAACAATCAATTGATTCCTTCCACCAAAATATGGCCAAGCGACCCTGACTTCCGGAATTCACAAAAAGTGACTTTTAAATTTCCTACTTCACAAACTTGCATTTATTCAAGACCTACAATAAAATAGATTTTCATTTCACCTTTGCATTTGGTACTCCATTTTTTTTAAAAGTTTTACACAAGAACAGGGCTTATTTGGATAGTTGGGGTTTTTGTAGTTTTCCCCTGGGTAGAAAATTAGAGTGAAGGAGGTATGGAAAAGGACAATCTCTCCTCTATTCGACTCGAGACCTTTTTATTTAGTGGACATGCAGTTACATTGAACGCATTTTTTTCTTTGATATTTGGGGATACATCCAATTGTGTGGGTATGGAAGAAGCGGAAGAGGGGGAAGGGGTGTCACCCCAAACTTAGCCTTTTGGGCACTATTGGCTTTTTTTTTCTTTTTGACGAATGGAAAGATTTGGAAGTGGTAGAAGAAGAGTAGAAGAGGTTGTTCTTGTGCAACTTTTTTTTCCATCTTTTTTTTAAGAGTACCATGCATTGGTTCAACTATTACCGAATCATGTGAAAAATCAAGAAAATTTATACAAGTTGTACATGATAAGAAAGCATCACTCTTGAATCCTATTAGTCCTCTATGGCTTGCCATCTTTTCCAAGGAGTGATTATTATTTGAGGTCCTAAGTGACAGGAGGATTTCTAGTCATGAATGTTTCAAAATTTTAGTTGCAAGGCAGTTACATCATTAAGTGGAGTATTTTGACAAATGATCATATCAAGGCCGACTAGATATGGGTCAATTGTACTATGAAAATAAAAAAAAAACTACATGCAATATGTAAAACAAAGAAAACATACTAAAAGGGAAAGAAAAAGGGGTGGAAACGTACCACCCATCCCCACCCCGAACTTAAGACTTTGCTCGTCCCAAGAAAAATCAAAATCTGAGATGGGGGAAAAGATTCGTTGTGGTGGAGGATGAAGGATGATGACAGCAACTCCCCAAAAGAGAAGAACACAAAACAAAATAAAAAAAAATAACAAGGGTGATGATATTAGAAAAGAAGGGAAAAAATGAAAAAATTATTTGGGTTTCCTCCCAAAAAGCGCCAAGTTTTACGTCACGGCCTGACAAGAGATGGATCAGTCTGTTGGGATTCTGGGGAAGTTGTGGGGTCAGATAGGTTCAGGTCTTACAAAGATGAACAATTGTTTGAATCTGAAGCGACAAGGTCTTCAGTGGTGATGTATCTTTTAAGTCGGTTCCCATTAACCTTAAACTCACCCAAAACTTTATCCCAAAGAAGAAAAGTGCCATGTGGATAAGCACACTTGACAATGTAGGGGCCATACCATCTCGACTTGAGTTTTCCAGGGAAAATTCATAATCTTGAATTAAAAATTAAAACTTGATCCCCTTCTCTAATGTCTTTGCGCTTGATGTGACCATCATGCTACATTTTGGTTCGGTCCTTGTAGATTCTTGCGTTTTCGTAGGCACTCATCCTAAGTTCATCAAGCTCATTCATTTAGAGAAAATGTTTCTCTCCAACCATGGAAAGGTCAAAATTCAAACTTTTGATGGCCCAACTGGATTTGTGCTCTAGTTCTATTGGTTAGTGACATGACTTACCATAGATCAATCTGAAGGGGGTGGTACCAATGGGTGTTTTGTAGGCAGTACGATATGCCCACAGAGCATCATTGATTTTTAACGCCCAATCTTTCCTAGTTTGTCCAACAATTTTTTCTAAAATGGATTTGATTTGTCTGTTGGATACTTCTACCAGCCCACTGGTCTGAGGATGGTAAGGAGTGGCGACTTTGTGATAAACCCCATATTTTTTCAAAAGAGCCTCAAAACTTTTCTCCAAAAAATGGGATCCCCCGTCAGAAATGACGGTGCGAGGGACTCCAAATCTAGGAAAAATGACATCTTTAAAGAGTTTCTTAACATGTTTAGAGTCACATGTTTTAGTAGGTATGGCTTCAACCCACTTTGACACGTAATCGACTGCGAATAAAATGTAAGCAAACCCATAAGAAGAAGGAAATGGGACCATATAGTTGATTCCCCAGACATCAAAAATCTCTAATTCTTGCCAAGAGGTGAGAGGCATTTGGTCACGCTTGGAGATATTGCCCATCCTTTGGCATTGGTCAAATAAGAGCACATAATCATAAGAGTCTTTGAAAATGGTGGGCCAAAAGAATCCACATTGTAGAACTTTTCTAGCCATTTTTTGGGAACTCATGTGACCACCATAGGGCCCAGAGTGTATTGTTCCAAAATGGCGATGCTTTCTTTGTGGGATACACAACGACGATATAAACCATCGGCATAAAGTCTAAACAGATAAGGTTCATCCCAATAATAATTTTTCACATCATGTAAAAATTTATCTTTAGAGTGTCCCGTATACTCGAGGTGCAATACACCTGCAGCTAAATAGTTTACAAAATCAGCAAACCAAGGGAATTGGGAGTCTACCTTAAGCAATTGATCATCAGGTAAGGATTCGTTTATGGGATTTTCATCAATGGAGCTATAGCTAAGTCTACTAAGGTGGTCAGCCACAACGTTCTCGGATCCTTTTTTGTCTAGGATTTCTAAATCAAATTCTTGCAATAACAAAATCCATCTTATGAGTCTAGGCTTGGCATCTTTCTTGGTCATGAGGTAGTGAATGGATGCATGATCAGTGTAAATAACTACCTTTGAACCAACTAGATATGAGCGAAATTTATCAAATGCATAGACAATGGGTAGCATTTCTTTTTCAGTTACGGTGTAATTTCACTGAGCCTCATCTAAGGTCTTGGATGCATAATAAATGACATGGTGTTTTTTGTCAATTCTCTATCCTAAAATGGCACCTATAGAAAAATCACTAGAATCACACATGATTTCAAAGGGTAAGGCCCAGTCAGGAGCACAGATGATAGGAGTGGTGGTGAGAGCCTTTTTCAAACATAGAAATCTCTCCATGCATGCCGTATCGAAATGGAAAGGAACCTCCTTTTGAAGAAGATTGGTGAGAGGTTTTTTTATTTTGGAAAAATCATGGATGAATCACTGATAGAAACTGACCTGTCCTAAGAGGGCTCAGATGTCTTTGACTGAGGTTGGGGGAGGCACCTTGGTGATTACCTCAATCTTAGCTTGGTCTACTTCAATGCCCTAGTTGCTCACCTTATGCCCTAGAACAATACCCTCCTTGACCATGAAGTGACACTTCTCCCAATTAAGGACTAAGCGTGATTCAATACATCTATCAAGGACAAGGGAGAGGTTTTGAAGGCAGGAATCAAAACTGTCTCCATAGACGAAGAAATCGGCCATGAACACTTCCATGACAGTTTCAATTAACCCTGAAAAAATGGCAGACATACATCTTTGAAAAGTGGCTGGTGCATTGCACAGGCCAAAGGGCATTCGTCTAAAAGTGTATGTACCAAAAGGGCATATGAAAGTGGTCTTCTCTTGGTCTTCAGGATGAATGGGAATCTGATAAAAACCCGAGTAGCCATCTAAATAGCAAAAGTATTGTTGATGAGCTAAATGTTCAAGAACTTGATCGAGGAAGGGAAGAGGGAAGTGGTCTTTCCTAGTTTCTTTGTTGAGTTTCCTGTAGTCAATGCACATCCTCCATCCTATGACGGTACGGGTGGGGATGAGCTCATTCTTCTCATTCCTAATGATTGTGGTCCCACCCTTTTTGCAGACAACCTGGACAGGGCTGACCCAAGGAGAGTCAGAGATGGGGTAGATGATTCCTGCAGTCAAAAGTTTAATTACTTCAAGACAGACAACTTCCTTCATGTTTGGGTGGAGTTTCCTTTGCGGGTCTCGGGAAGGTTTACTATTTTCAATCATTGGGATTTTATGGATGCAAATGGATTGATCTATCCCAACTAAATCCGTCATTTTGTACCCTAAAGCTATTTTCCTTTTCCTAAGTTCTCCCATAAGCATGTTTTCCTGTTCATTGGTAAGGTCAAAATTGATAATGACAGGGCATAATTGTTGTTCATCCAGAAAGACATATTTCAGGCCTATGGGGAGAGTCTTCATTTCTGGGGCCTTTGGTGGTTCAGGTCGTTCTTCTATGGTGGAAATCATTTTAAGTCTTCAATCTCAGCACATGGGATTTCCTCAAAGTTGTCCAAATGAATATTGAGTTGATTTGATGGTTCATTATCAAAATCACATTCGGTGGGGATGGTGAGAGCAGTGCGTAGGGGTTCGTCAACTAATTCCCATTCTTGCCTTAGTTGGTTTAATTCATCAATGCAATCAAGGAGGTAGACTTCATCCTCAAGACTAGGTCCCCTCATGCTTTCAAACACCCTAAACTCTAGGGTTGCTTCCCTAGCCTTAACAAAATGGTACCAGCCTCAACATCAATTAAGGCACAGGCAGTTGCTAAGAAGGGACGTCTAAAAATGAGAGGGTAGCGTAAATCTTCCTTGATGTCCATGATCACAAAATCACATGGGACATATGAATCTTTTCCAACTTTAACCGGAATGTCTTCGATGATTCCCATGGGTTTGGTTGTGGATGAGTCTTCCAGTTGGATAGTCATGGTTGTGGGTAACATGTCATGGAATCCTAATCTTTTGCAAAGGCTATAAGGCATGATAGATATACTGGATCCTAAATCTGCTAGGCCTTTTCTACAGGCATTGTCACCCAAGTAGCATCCTATTCCAAAAGAACATGGATCCTTCTGTTTTTTTGGCATATTACTTAGGATAATGTCTACAGTGGTCCTAGAAAGTTTAACAGTCTCGTATTCCTTAGTAACATACTTCCTATTCAAGAGAGATTTCATGTACTTAGACTAGGTGGGCATGTCTGCCAAAGCATTGAGGAAAGGAATGTCGACATGTATTTTTTTCATAGCATCCCTAAATTTCATGAAGCGGGCATCAAGTCTTGTTTGTTTGAGGCGGGCTTGATAGGGAGGTTGGGGTTTGTAGATTGGTTCTTCATCTTCTACTTGAGGGGTTTCGAGGGCGGATGGTTTGGGTGTAGCTTCAGGTTCGACAACTACCATGTCCTCATCCTTGAATTCTAGAGGTGGGTCTGAAGATTTTTCTGGAGGGGGAAGGGCATGCACTTTTCCCGAACGAGTAGAGACAACCTTGAGTTGTTCAGGATGTTTGGGGTTGTTTTCAGGCTGCCTAGAGAGGGAATCGGTGAGAGGTTTTTGTTGGGCAAATAGGCGGGCCAACTGTGCATCAGTTGCCTTTTGATGGGCTTGTATGGCCACGAGGGTTTGTTCTATGTTTGCCAGGCTAGGATGACTTGGGGCAGGAGGAGGGGGGCATTTTGAGGCGGCTGGGGAGGTTGAGGTTGGTTTAGATTTTGGGGTGGAAGGTTTAAGTTTTGGAATTGTTGGTAGAGTTTTCGATTTTGGTAATTTCCTTGATTTCCAAAATTTCTTTGATTGTTGTATGGGAATCCAGGTGGTCGTCGATTGTTACCTTGAGGGTAGGGAGGCCTATGTTGAAGTTGGTTAGAGTTCTCAGCACCTGAAGGGTTCCCATATTGAAAATCAGGGTGGTTTCTAGGTTGGTTGGGATTGTAGTAACTTTGGCCTAGTATTGTATGAATCGAATTGAGGTCTTCTAGTTGTTGTCCTACTTTAGGTTGCATGGGCATGTTGTAGAGATATTGACAGTGGAGGGTGGTATGGTCGTATCCTTGGCAAATACCACAAAGGGAATCCATGGCTTTTAGTTGTTGGGGTGACTCCCTAAGGGTGACCAAGGATGACTCTAACCGATCTTGTTTTAAGGCAATTAATTTTAGGCTTTCCGCTATGCTTTGGATATCATTATTAACTTCTACCTTGGCTACCTTAAGGATTCCTCCAATCCCTCTTCTAGCCCTTATTTCGGAAGCCTGTTTGACTACCTCCCATGCGCTAGTCAAACTTTGATGCATGAAATTTCCACCAGATGAGGAATCGAGAAAGAACTTGGTATCATCATCAACACCATGATAGAAAATCTCTATGAGTTGGGCTTGAGAGATATCATGGTGGGGGCACTTCCTAAGTAAGTCTTTGAACCTTTTCTAGGCTTCACCTAAAGACTCTCCTGGGGACATAGAAAAATGAGTTATTTGACCCCTAAGTTCATAGGTGAGAGACGGGGGGGTAAAATTTCTCAAGGAACTTGCTATGTAGAACTTCCCAAGTTGTGACATGTTCTTCGCTCTCCATGGTGTTGTACCAGCTACTAGCTTGGACGAAGAGGGAATACTTAAACAACCTAAGGCGGATGACATCTTCAGATACACCCGAGAGTTTGTTCAAAGAGCAAAGGTCAACAAACCTTTGAAGATGGTCTTCGCAACTTTCCCCATTGTTGCCTGAGAAGGGGTTGGCTTGCATCATGGTGATCTATTATGTTCGGATATTGAATTGTGTAGCAATAATGTCGGGGGGTATGATCGGATGTTGCGCATAGGCAGTTTTGGGAATAGAAAAGTCTTTGGATTGTTTTTTCCTTTCGGCTTCCCTCCTATCAGCTTCTATGGTTTCTTGTTCGGCCCTAAAGGCTGCTCGCAAAGAAGCTTCTCTCTCCGCTTGTTTGGCTTGGATGAGCTCTCTTTGAGCTGCGAGAGCTTGGTCGATCCTACGAGTGACTTTTGTTGGGTTTTAGGGGAGGCAGAGAAGGCAGCTGAAACAAAATTTTCCTCCCCAAACCCAGAACAAGGAAACGTGTCAACGTCTATATAATAGGAAAGGGATGGTTTGTGGAATCATACCTTGTCTCGAGGCTTGCTCGGCGACAATACCTCGCACCTTACGCGGTCTTCACCACCGGTCTTGGACAGTGTCTGTGCAGCTCATGGTCGCACTGGGACTGACGACTCCTGGTCTCACCGGGACTGTCAGGATTGACAGTTGTCCTCCGAGCGGCAGAAATCTCCCGCCTCTGAAGTAGTCCACACAGACCACCTGGAACTCCAATCTCCTTGTCCCACAAGGAATTGGAAGGAGTCACACCCTCCTATCAGCATACTAGTTACCGACACACTCTCTTGCCACCAGTCGCTTTCTACAGTTGTCTTTCCCTTGATGTGCCTCCCTTATCGGGTAGCACTTGCTCGAGCTCTCTCTCGGTTACCAAAACCAGAGAGAACGACAACTTCACATAGCAACTGGTTGCACTGAGTTGTACTTTGAGAATCCCCCAATACCCCTATATATATAGGAGGGTCATGGGACATGATTCTCCAACCCGGGCAATGTGGGACTAAAAGCAGGATTAGAAGGGTTTGAGATTTTCCACAAAACAACCAACTCACAACCTGAACCGATCATTTCATTTCTAAAATGGTCGGTTGGGGATCTAAGCTGGTCAGTTGACACCTCAACCGATCAGTTGGGACACCTCAAGCAGTCAGTTCATTTATGAACTGGTCGGTTCGTGGTCATGGTCAGTTCCCGATTGACTTTCCATCTTTTGTTTCTAATTGGTATCAAATACCAATCCTTGTTCCAATCAAATTGGGAAAGTGAAACAAAAAGAAATTTCTCACCAATCCTTCTTTCCCAACTTGCTCGGTTGCATCAGTTGAATCGATCATTTCAGCACTTGAAGGAATTGTTTCACCCTGTCCTTGAGCCAATCGACTCACAACCTTAGCCGATCGGTTCACCAAGCTGAGCCGATCGGTTCATCACATGAGCCGATCGGTTGGGAGTGCAGATTGTGTAGAAACAGTCAATTGCAGTTTCAATCAATCTGATACTTTAATCAATCTGTCCAACACCTTGAACACTATGATTTTGAGCTATCAATTAATTGAGTGTTTAATTGAAGTACTAAACTCCTTTAGCAATCAATCTAAACATTGTTTGTGGACAAACTCCTCTTCCAGGTTAAATCCTATGTGTGTGACCCTGTAGGTCCTTTTCACGTTGGCAGTGAAAGTCCATAACACTTATGACTTCACAAGCAAATAGTGGTGCCTAGTCACACATCAGTGCTACCCAAGTGAAAAAGAAAGTTGGAGAACAACTTTCAATCCTACAATCCGTGAATGGTGTTACAGTGAATGTATAATTCCTTTGTCACTGATATCCCGAATGAACTCGAGGCATGGAACAGTCATCCTGTCAACGTTCATTCACTTTCTTGATCTCAGAGCAGATTGGAAGAGATATGTATGTCATCAATATCACATAATAATTCACACATGCGTGCGCACGCCTATCTCAATCCTACTCATCAAGTGGCCTTGGATATCAAACTCCCTCAGGAGGGACAAATCCCATATCTATCACTCACCCCTCAAAATCCCCATGTGTCAAAGCCACCCAATCATCACCTTTATAACAACCCATGTTTCAGGACTGTGTTTGATGATGTCAAAGAGTTCCCAACGAAATGTGTTGAGTGTAGTGATTTTAGGTCAAAGAATCACACTCACCACCATCACTGTGAGTACTGAATGTGACTACCATGTCATGGTTCCATGTGTCAAACTCACGGTGGGTCTGTCTGGTACACTTGTTCTCTAACAAGTAGTTTTGTGTTTGGTTTGATATCTCTATATCATGACTAATGAGATTTTGTCATCAACCAACACCACAATCTAGTCTTGTGTGTCATTGCTGTCAATCTACCTTCCACGATGACATCCGACTAGGGACATAACAAGAATGTACAAACTCTTAACATATGTATGATCTCATCGTCCAGGTCCTGAACCTGAAGACATACGTCATTGAGTACTGTCATTCTCTAGACATTCAATCTGTTCTATCACTATCTCATATGACTGAACCAGAAAGAATTGGAAGCTTGCCTTTGATGTTTATCAAATAAATCTTAATGTATCCCACCAATCATCCCATGATTCTCTCAGGGCATACATACCAACAGACTCCCACTTGCACTGTGAGCCAATCACCCTTGAATAATATTCATAGTGATCTTAAAACATGTCCCACATGTTACTGTGCTCTTGTGCCAACATAGTGAGTTATGGCAACACCTTGCTAAAGTCAGTATAAATTGCATGTCTCTCATCTCTTCGTTGTACATCACACGTATGAGATGGAGTTGCTGTAATATGCGATCTAGTATTCCTTTGCTAACCTTTAGCCACATTGTATGATCAAGGACTCCATACTTTTCATCAATGAGTGGAATATCTATAAGTCCATCTCATGAACTTCCAGATCCATATAGTATCCACTGCTGTTCTCTAACGCATAGATACTCGGCATTCCCTTTTTAAATGATTTTATTGGAACACTTCCAATTATCAACAAACTTTCACTTTTATATATCCTATATCACTACTACAGAACCTACCTTTAGTGTCGGTTATTTAAAGCCTTTAGTGTCCGTTTCTAAGCGACACCTATGTGGGCGACACTAAAAGTCCACCCATCAGGCGTCGGTTCCAAAACCGACACCCAAACTCTTCGCGCGGCACCGAAAACGCGCCATCATGGGACTATAAGCGTCGGTTATTAGTTAAAAACCGACGCCTAAACCATTCGCGCCACAGAAAGGGCGCCATCTTGGGCACTATCAGTGTCGGTTATACGTAAAAAACTGACACCATATATCTTCGCCTCACGGCCGTGCTGTCCAGCACGGCCGTGGTGTTAAGGAGATAGACATCGGTTTATTGTAGGAACACCGACACTATATCATTATGTGTCGGTTATTTACAAATAACCGACGCCTATTGGGTTTTTTTTTCCTATCAGTCTGTAGACCTTCTGTGGCTAGTCGCAGAATGAGAAACCTATTCAGTTCAGTTATGAACTGCAGGTTTTACGACATCCATTGATATCAGCCGACAACATGCCGCAAACCTGCAAAATTAACAATAAAAAAGTAGCACATGTATTTAGCAATGCAACCTGCAGTTCCATTTTATTTTCACACATTTATAAACATTCACACATGCTAGCAATCTGTAGTTCCATTCATTCACATTCACACATGTAGAAACATTCATATAGCAACCAACACTTTCATTCATTTTCACTGAGACACATGTAGAAACATCCATACATGTAGAAACATTCACACATATATTATAATTCAGAAATTCATTTACAAAGTATCATTGTTTAGTCATTATTCGCTATCAGGATCCCAATTATATTTTAAAGCCCCCACTAATTGTATGGTTGTTGCCCATTCTTCTCTTACTTCATTTAATTCTCCCATTGTATAGGGAGCATTAACATTTGGTAATTTCTTTCCTATAATGGGGTCAGCTTTAAACACCTGTAAAGAGAATGATGTATATATATAATTAATGAGCTATAAATAAGATTGATATATTTCGATCATATTATCTAATGAGACTATATAATACCTGAGCAATACATTCAATATCCAGTACGACATGTTTGATAATCATGTGCATATATCGCATGACATAGTATCCACATGCCCATCCGTTGTCTTGTGTAGCACACTATAAATTCAAACATACAAAATATTAAAAAATACAACTAATTAAGCATTGTCCACATAAATAATATATACATATATTGCAGTCGGGAACTTACTTTCACGTTCTTCCAAATTATTGACTGGTTCTTTTTCGTGGAGACCTTTCCTCCAGCCTTTTTGTACTCCTCAAAACCCCTACATGTTAATGTAACACAGAACATTGCAATTAAATAGTAATGTAATAACATATGTTAACGGATATGAAAAATGAAATATTTCTCACCGAAATATTGCCATTTTCATTATGTGTCCAAATCTTGTATTCAATTTACCCCCCTTAGGATCTAGATAATACACAGTGAACGTCTCGGGGGCAATAACCAATAACTCCCAATGCCTACCCCTAGAGGAAAAAAGTTAAAAATTAATAACTCAAAATCCACAATAAAATGTAATTTTCTTAAGTCCAAATTATAATAAGCAAAGTAAACTTACTCTACATTGAATGGAGCCATTATCACCGTCTTCGTTTTTACAGAAAAATTTGAAAAAGACTCACAACAGTATTGTTAAACTGATGTAGGGTCTTTAGCTACTAGACTAATCGAGGATGGAATAAAAAACCCTACATGTTCGAATCCAAAATCTGCACATATGTTGTCTAAGTAGCTGCAAAATATGTATTAATTACGCATGCATTAATAAATAAGAAACCAGATCACCAGATCATACACAAGGTATATGGATGTATAAAGAATATCTCACCTTATCCATAGCTCTATCACAGATGTATTTAGCCAATCATATCAAAACAACTCCAATATATCTTGTATAAATAGTTTTGTTTCGTATGACTGACCTGTAGAATCTGAATCAGAAGAAACAGTTATAGGGGAGTTTATATCATGTTCCCCTAACCATACTGCCATACCCCTACAGTTAGGACCTAACGGGACAGGTAGGTCCTGTGGAACCCAACTAGGTAATGCAGGAGGTGGAAGTGGAGGCCTAGATGCTGTGGGTGTCTTCTTTTTAACCTGTATATATATATAATTTCAGATCAACTGCCAGCATATACACACACTAACAATTGAACGTAATGTAAATTTACCATACCTTATCAGTAAAGAAGACATCCGCTTTTAGCCACAATATCACTCCGCCTACTGCCTCACCAAGTGTTTCACAATCTGGGTGGGCATATGGCAGTGGAAGATCCATCAACTAGTGGAATATATGTATCGGGCTCACCCGAATCCAACCAACTGGTACTGGAGACCCGTGACACGTTTCCCCTGGTAGGGATGGGTAAGTCGACGCCTCTGCCACGACATATTCTTTACTTTTTAGATGGCATGGCTTCAACCCCTACAAAGTTTTGTGTAAAGAATGTTATATACATATATACATATCATCTTTTTTTGAAATGACTACAATTTCATATATATATATGTATCATCTTGAATTAAAAAACTAGTTACTATGTCATACAAATACTTACAGTGGATGTGCTAGGTGGTGGTTCTACAGGATTACTCCCAACCTCTGCAGTAGGAGTAGGAGTAGAGTCTGTAGTAGGTATTGTCTGGTAAGTGGCAGTCTGAGATGCCTACCACTTTTTCATTGCTTCTTCGAGTTTCCTGTCGAATAGTTTATCCACCTATACATGGATAAAAGAAACGTCAAATTCTAATTTTTGAATTCTCTTTTACTGTAACATTATAAAGAAAGAATATGTTACCTCTTCTTGTGAAAGTCCCGCTTTTGGGACATGTTTGCGTTGGGATGACCCAAAAAACGATTTGATGCCCACACCAGCACCTGCAACCCTAACACGTCCAGGATGCTCTGGGTTACCCAGAGCAATTGTCAATTCATCCTTTGTTCCCTCAGGGATGAACTTTCCTTGTTTCCTCAGCTCGTGCAGCTCCCGCTAATCGCCAAAACAAAAATTTGTACTTAAGTAAACAACACAAATAATCAATATTCGAATGATTGCTGTAAGAGTTGTACTTTACCATTTTTGCAGCCGCCTCAGTAGTTGCGGCCTTAGTTATTTCTCCCTTCTTATTTTGCCTCCCAGCTATCCAGACATCATGGCGAGGCAGAGGTGTGCTACCTATGGTAGAGGACTCCTGAGTAGCAGCAGACTGAGCAGAAGTAGCCTCAGCCTGTAGTCTTTGGCGAACACCTGCATACCCCTTTGGACCCATTCTGTGGTCATGCACATTCAGTGCACACCTTGATCTTTGTGCCTCACTGAGGGCCTAGTTAGTATGCAAATTAATGATTTGGTTAGTAACACTAAATGTTAATATTGAATAAGTGAATACAACATATATTAATTAATGAGATTGAGACTGACGCCTAATACCTTGAATTCATCAGTTTGTCTTGAAGCGAAAAATGTGTCCCATTCTTCTTTGTCCATGAAGTTCCACTGTTCAGTGGTTGTCTTCTTCCTCTTGTCGGCTTCTTTTATGTATTCTCTGGTGAGATTTGTCCTATAGTTCCTTAGGACTCTCCCACAGCGTTGCATCACGCATTTACGATGCAGCTTTTCATCCAATTCAAATATACTCTGCAAAATAGAATTTCTATTAACTAGTATCCAAAAAATTAGTAATCTACAAAATAGAATTGCAAATTAATAATAACTCACACATAAATCCCTCCATATTAAATCTTTCTTCTCCTTAGAAACTTTATGCCAAGAATCTAAGCGACAACCACAATGGCTACGAGTAACAAACCCAAGATATGAAATAAATGAATTGCGATTCACACCACATGCATTTCCTGCATTATCGAAATCCACAACAAGTTTGGGTCCATTTCCATTTTGTGCAATTAACTTCTTCATCATAGTGATGCCCCTTCTCTTGTCAACTTTTTGGTGTTGTTGATCAAGTTCCTCAAGTGCTTCAGATGGTACCTGTGCATCATCAACCTAAAATTTGACAAAATAATTCACATTTACAAGATATAACTATAAATGGACATATAGATATAAATATATGATATATTTTTAAAACTTACATTGTGAGGCGGCGCATTGATGTCCTCACCCTCACGGTAGTCATCAGAACGGTCATCAGGAGAATGGTCAGCCATCTGCAAATTCACATTCAAATTGTAAAGTTCACATTGTAAAATAGTAATTCAAAGTGTAAAGCTCACATTGTAAAGTTCACATTATTACAACAAAGTATATATCACAACAAAATTGTAAAGCTATATGATCAAAGAGAAAACAAGTATATATTACAACAAGATTAGGGTCTAGGTTTAACAAATACATGTGATGTGATTCTTATATATAATAAATGTACATATACCACCTATCCCATCCTTGAACACCTAATCTCACTAGTAAGTGTATTGGGTTTTCAAGAAAATTTCGGCAACATTTCCCCGCTGTTCTCCAAGTACATATGTACTTAGAGAACAAATGGGGAAATGCTACCAAAATTTTCTTGAAAACCCAATACACATTATACACTTACATCCTAAGCGAGATTAGGTGTTCAAGAACAGTCCCAAACCGGGGACTATCCAAGATTTACTCCTAATGAGTAAATCTTAGACGGGTTTCTAGGCCAACAAATAATGTGTTGTCATTCGTATACCTAAAATCCTAGTTCTTCAAGTTAGGGTGATTATTGATGTCTTTAAAAGCATGATTGGCAATTTAGGGAAAGGTTCATCATTTACATTCCAAGCATGTCACATGTGTGCATTACAGTTCATCATTAAATTGTAAAGCTCTATGATCAAAGAGAAAAAAAGTATATATTACAACAAGATTAGGGTCTAGGGTTAACAAATACATGTGATGTCATTCTTATATATAATAAATGTACATGTACCACCTATCCCATCCTTGAACACCTAATCTCACTAGTAAGTGTATAATGTGTATTGGGTTTTCAAGAAAATTTCAGCAGCATTTCCCCGCTGTTCTCCAAGTACATATGTACTTAGAGAACAAATGGGGAAATTATGTTGAAATTTTCTTGAAAACCCAATACACATTATACACTTACATCCTAAGCGAGATTAGGTGTTCAAGAACAGTCCCAAACTGGGGACTATCCAAGATTTACTCCTAATGAGTAAATCTTGGACGGGTTTCTAGGCCAACAAATAATGTGTTGTCATTCTTATACCTAAAATCCTAGTTCTTCAAGTTAGGGTGATTATTGATGTCTTTAAAAGCATGATTGGCAATTTAGGGAAAAGTTCATCATTTACATTCCAAGCATGTCACATGTGTGCATTATTGTTCATCATTAAGCAAGAAGGGTGATTAGGATTCTCAATATACTCAACAATGAAACAAGTTAAACATGTGTGCATTACAGTTCATCATTTACATTCCAAGCATGTCACATGTGTGCATTACAGTTCATCATCAAGATATCTATAACTTATTTAAACATTCAATTATGAAGTAAATATACACTTAATTCAGAATAGCATGACACACAATAAGTAGATGAAAAATACAAATAAGTAGATTTGGGTATGGGCCTGAAGGCTGAACTCAAGGCTGCGATTTTCGTGGTGTTTCCCGGGAAGAACTGCCCCTGGTTCAGACCTGCTTCATGCACAGGTGGAAAGGGCTCAGCTAGAAACGCAGCTAGGTGCTGCTCGTGGCTGAGGGGGCTGCAGAATCAAGTTTAGGGCTCTTAGTCGGAGTCAAGGGTGGCATTTGGTAGTGTTTGTCATGCCCAGCTACTCCTGGATGGCGTCGCTACAGCTGCAACTGCTACTTCTGGCCGCCGGCGCTGCTCTATATGTCGGGCGCTGCTAGGGTGAGGTAGAGGAAGAAGAAGGGCGGAGGAAGGAGAAGAGAGGAAGGCGGCGCCGCTGGAAGGAGAAGAGAGGAAGGCGGCGCCGGTGTGGATGTTGGTGCTGCCGCTGGGGATTGGGCGAAAGTGGTGGCTGTCAGGGAAAAGCAAGGCGGAGGAGAAAAGGGTTACCTTGCAGAGGAAGCTGGCGGAGCAGAGCAGGAAGCCCGAGCGGCGACGAGAGGGCAGGAGCACGGACCGGCGGCAGCACCGAGCGGCGATGAGAGGACAGGAGCACGGATGGCAGGGAGCAGCGGCAGGGAGCCGCGGCGGCGGAGCAGCGGGGGCGAGCAAGAAATCGCCGGACCTAACTGAAATCGGGAATGAAACAGGGAAAGGGGAAGAGCCGCTCGCGTTGGTGAGCTATTAAGTTGACAATAAGCGTCGGTTATTCAAAAACACCGACAACTAAACCAACCGTGTCAGTTCTTTTCCAAAAATCGGCACCTATACTAGATTATAGTCGTCAGTTTTTAACTAAAAGACAACTGACAACTATTCCGAATACCTTTAGTCGTCGGTGTTTTATTTATGAACCGACGCCATATGTCAAATTTTGGAGGTAATTTTTTCGCTGGAATTTTAGTTTTGGCGGTTGATTTTAGGTGTCGGTTTTTTATTAACTAACCGACACTTAATAAAAGCGGTACCTGTGTCTGGTCGCCCTTCATAGAGTGGATGTCGGTTTATGTTATAAACCGACACTATCGAGTTTAGGTGTCAGTTTATGTATACAACCGACACCTTGAAAAGTGACTTTATAAGCCATTTCTGTAGTAGTGTATATATTTTGCGATTAATTTTTTGTCCTTTCGGAAGTTCACATCAATGTAACTCTTTACATTGAACTCTTCGTTATCTCCATAGAACTAGTACTTCTCAAGTACTTATCAAGTTCTCATGGTATTCCAGTAACCCTTACTGGAAGTAGACAAACATTCACTTGTCATGTCCCACATACGAGTTATCAGGATGAGCACATCATATTGGCATGTCATACATACAAGATGATGAATGCATTTTGTTCTTGCCATGTCGATACATGCAAGATAATGGGATGATTACATACATGATAGATCCATATCTATTCTTAGTGTTCCCATTCTTCATAAGAATTGGACACTTGGCCTTGGAATACTAACTCTATGTAACATGTACAAGTTTTCTCCCACTAAATCTGTGCATACTAAACCCTTCAGTACAGACTGCCAATGTATGCTTTCTCTTTTCAGGTCAAGAGTTTTTTTTCGAGAACTATCTCTATATATCTCTATTCCTATCACATAGGAAACATCTTTATATACCTTAAAGATAATTTTCACTTTTGGATTTCCATTCTAGAACATTTACATTTCACATCAACATGTGGAATGTGAACACACTCCCACTAAAGCACAGATACCTTCTTTATCTTTGATATATCAGTCAAACCCTCTGACTATATCATCAAAGTAAAGATCCAATTATGAGTTGCTTGTACTCAATCAATCACATTGATTAGTCCATTGTAACTTATAGACTTCATTTGCATTAGTGGATTCATAAACCTTATAGGTTGTGTCACATACACGTCCTTGTTTTATTCCTCATAGGAATGTGGTTTTAGTATCCATATGCCAAATGTCTTAGTCATTAAGTTGCAATCAACAAGCATCATCCTTCTCAAAATGTTATCCATATGTCTTAACACTTAAGAATCATTTGCACTTATGGATTTTATTCCAATGGGTGCTACCATCAAGGTCATACCTTATGGTTCACATGGAAGTCATTTAGGATGTAATGGTCATAAACCATAACTCAAAATTCGGTTCCTCATATTCATCTGGATAGTTGACTCATCACATGAACAACTCATCACATAGATAATTGAGGTGTATCTGTTAAGGATATAAGAACTCACAACTCCTTGTGATTCTTAATGTCCTTTATTAGTGTCGGGTATTCTTTTATTAAGAAGAATTTAGTTATTTGATAATCATTCTCTAACTCCTTAGAGTATGATTCCTTCTTGATTTAGACATCACCATGCATTAATCATGAGTTCACTATGATACACTATCACAATCACTCATAAGGATCTCAAACATTTGGTCCAAGTATTTCATTCATTGATCTCATCAAGAATTAACACTTTACCAAATTTGCACTTCATCTTTGATAATCTTGAACACTTCAAGATATTCATATTGGTATTTCTCTAAACACCATTTGAAGTATTAGCATTTGTTCCAATAGGTATGTAAATACATCACATGTATTATACCTAATAGGATAATCATTTTCCCACTACCATTAGTGAAGATTGATTAATCATGTTCGAGAAATTCATATCTCTTACTGGTTGTCTAACCAAAAGAGTCTATATTTATCCATCACATGGAAACTAGAAATGATTTTCTCATGATTGATGCTAATTTCATTGTTTGAGTTATCTATAACTTTTAGGTATCATTTTATCTTATGCATATCAAATACCACATGATAAACAAGGCATTGCCACAAAGATCATATCTTCAGAAATTGAAACATCTCTTTATTGATTGCCATCATTATCATACAATATGCAAAAATAAAGTGTTTCTATCTATTGGCAAATATGAAATAACAGTTCATAACTGTATTACATGCCTTTTAGGCTGAAAATAAACTAAAGTACTCCTATCTATGGCGGCAACACTTGCCCCAATTATTGAGTGCTTTACACTTTACATCTTGGTATCATATACCTCAAAAGTGTTACAAGTTTACTTTCATGACACCTTTAAGTAGAGATGTTTGTCGCCTCCTTCTTCTTTTGTTCTTCCAAATAGAGAGGACAATTCCTTTTCCAATGTCCTGGCTTTTGACAATGGTGGCAATTGCCTTTCTTGGTCATGCCTCCCTTGGACTTGAGAGCTGAAGACGACTTGGGTTCCTAGATAGCTTCAGAACCTTTCTTAGCTTTGCGCTTGCCCTTGCGCTTGGACTTGCCTTTCTTTCTCGTGATCACCATCACAAACTTAGGCTTGTCCTTCTTCATCTGTGTCTCGGCTGTCCTCAACATGCCCAACAACTCTGACAGTGGCCTATCAAAGTTGTTCATGTTGTAGTTCATCACAAACTGACTGTAGGATTCTGGCAACGATTGCAGTATCACGTCAGTAGCCAACTCTTGGCTCAGTGGAAATCCCAGTCTTGTCAGGTTCTCCACATACCCAATCATCTTACGTATGTGAGGACCAACTGGATCTCCTTCTGTCATGACACACTTGAACAGTGCCCTTGAGACATCGTATCTCTCTTGCCGTGCTTGATCTTCATACATGTTCCTGAGATGCTGAATCATCTCAATGACACCCATGTTCTCATGTTGTCTCTGCAACTCGTGGTTCATAGAGCACAACATCAAGCACTTTGCATCAATGGCATCATCAGAATGCTTCTTGTAAGCATCTCTTTCTACCTTTGGTGCATTAGGAGCATGTTCCTCTGGAATTGGAGTATCCAGGACATAGAGCTTTCACTCTTGAGTGAGAACAATTCTCAATGTCCTATACCAGTCATGGAAGTTTGTCCCATTTAGCCTGTCCTTTTCAAGGACCGATCGCAAAGAAAAGTGATTGTTGTTTGTTGTCATTTGTACTACAAAAGAAAATATGCAATTTTAGTCCAAAAACTCATTTTTGAATTATTGGATTTATTTGAAAGGTTGACGATATAATTAGGCCTTTAATTAATTATCGCTCCCACTATTTTACTTCAAATTGATAGCCCTCACCATCAATTCAGAAGATTGCAGCGTCTAACCTTCTAGTGGGCAAGATCCTAAAATCCTCTAAGTCATGGACCAGCTAGGGCTGTCACCCACAACTTAGATCTCTCAGGTAGGTAACTCTTACCAATTGCATCATATGCAACTCTTGATAAGATGTCATATGCATCTCCTTGCCATGATCACCTCCATGCCTCAAGGTACTAGATCCCATCTAGATCACCTTGTTAAGTCCGACCCAAAACAAACATGATGAATATGCACCCTGCTAGGGCAGACCCACACATTCATCCTTCACGCTTCCACGAGATAGACGGTGCACCACGCTAGGGCGTGCCCACACTTGGTCGATCAAGCTTTTCACGTGTGTCGCATTTGGAAGGCATCTAAAACTTAATATTTAATGAGGGATTTGGTTTTATAAACATATACATATCCAATCACCACAATACATAGTATGTATCATATACATGCTATATCACACAGAAAACATGCAAAATGATAAAAGCGATGATTATGGCCATCCTAATGTGATTCCTCGAGCCAAGAGGAATCACGGTCATCTAGGTCTACATCACATGCAACCTGTACAAGATGAACTCTGTGATTTGCCTTTATGGGTTTGATCAATTCATCACATGAATGATCAGTTCGCTATCAGACTGGTCGGCTGGGTGCCACCAGCCGATCGGTTGGCTCCTCCAACCAATTGGTTCACTTGGTCATCGTGCATCTCTTTCTTGGCCGCCACCCACTCGTCTCGCTCCTCGAACCGGTCATCAACCGATCGACTCACTCCTTGAACCGATCGTCTGGAACATCAACCGATCGGTTCACGCCTTGAACCGATTGTCTCAGATGTCCTCTGGATGTCCTCCGTTCTTTGACATAACAGGAAATAAAATTATATCCTATTTTACATTGTAAAAAGAAAAACCTAGAGTTACATTTGAGGGGAGCAAAGGTAGGAAAAAAATCTTGAATTATTTTGAGTTACATCAGGAATAGGAGAAAGGGAAATTGGTGCGCAGACCGAGATGCAAGAAACCACATACAACCATACACAGATAGGGTTTATTGGCCATAACCACGCTATACATCCACCACAAAACTCGTTTAAGGGCAACGCGTATTGAGTGCATTCATAATACATATCATATATGTAAATTGGGATTTGTGGATTTAGGATTGGACATACATAAAGCCAATATTATTCGCATCATATGCAATAAATAAAGGCAATAAACCAAAATCGATCATATCGATAATCCTAAAGTATAGAGTAGTTGATGTGGCTCTGATACCACTGTTGGGTTTTAGGAGAGGCAGAGAAGGCAGCAGAAACAAAATTTTTCCTCCCCAAACCCAGAACAAGGAAACGCGTCAACGTCTATACAATAGGAAAGGGATGGTTTGTGGAATCATACCTTGTCCTGAGGCTTACTCGGCGACAATACCTCATGCCTTGCACGGTCTTCACCTCCGGTCTTGGACAGTGTCTGTGCAGCTCCTGGTCGCACCGGGACTGACGACTCCTAGTCTCACCGGTACTGTCGGGATTGACAGTTGTCCTCCAAGCGGCAAAAATCTCCCGCCTCTGAAGTAGTCCACACGGACCACCTGGAACTCCAATCTCCTTGTCCCACAAGGAATTGGAAGGAGTCACACCCTCCTGTCAGCGTACTAGTTGCCGACACACTCTCTTGCCACCAGTCGCTTTTTGCAGTTGTCTTTCCCTTACTGTGCCTCCCTTATCGTGTAGCACTTGCTCGAGCTCTCTCTTGGTTACCAAAACCAGAGAGAACGACAACTTCACAGAACAATTGGTTGCACTGAGTTGTTCTTTGAGAAGCCCCCAATACCCCATATATATAGGAGGGTCATGGGACAAGGTTCTCCATCCCGGGCAATGCGGGACTAAAAGCAGGAGTAGAAGGGTTTGAGATTTTCCACAGAACAACCAACTCGCAACCTGAACCGATCGTTTCATTTTTTAAATAGTCGGTTGGGGATCTGAGCCGGTCGGTTGACACCTCAACTGATCGGTTGGGACACATCAACCAGTCGGTTCATTTCTGAACCGGTCGGTTCGTGGTCCTGGTCAGTTCCCAATTGACTTTCCATCTTTTGTTTCTAATTGGTATCAAATACCAACCCTTGTACCAATCAAATTGGGCAAGTGAAACGAAAAGAAATTTCTCACCAATCCTACTTTCCGAACTTGCTCGGTTGCATCAGTTGAACCAATCGTGTCAACACTTGAAGTGATTGTTTCACCCTGTCCTTGAGCCGATCGACTCACAACCTGAGCCGATCAGTTCACCAAGCTGAGTCGATCAGTTCATCACATGAGCCGATCGGTTGGGAGTGCAGATTGTGAAAAAATAGTCAATTGCAGTTTCAATCAATCCGATACTCTAATCAATCTGTCCAACACCTTGAACACTATGATTTTGAGCTATCAATTAATTGAATATTTAATTGAACTACTAAACTCCTTTAGCAATCAATCTAAACATTATTTGTTGACAAACTCCTCTTCCAGGTTAAATCCTATGTGTGTGACCCTGCAGGTTCTTTTCACGTTGGAAGTGAAAGTCCATAACACTTATGACTTCACAAGCAAAGAGGGGTGCCTAGTCACACATCAGTGCTACCCAAGTGAAAAAGAAAGTTGGAGAACAACTTTCAATCCTACAATTCGTGAATGGTGTTACAGTGAATGTATAATTCCTTTGTCACTGATATCCCAAATGAACTCGAGGCATGGAGCAGTCATCCTATCAATGTTCATTCACTTTCTTGATCTCAGAGCAGATTGGAAGAGATATGTATGACATCAATATCACATACTAATTCACACATGCGTGCGCATGCCTATCTCAATCCTACTCATCAAGTGGTCTTGGATTTCAAACTCCTTCTGGAGGGACAAATACCATATCTATCACTCACCCCTCAAAAGCCCCATGTGTCAAAGCCACCCAATCATCACCTTTATAACAACCCATGTTTCAAGACTGTGTTTGATGATGTCAAAGTGTGCCCAACGACATGTGTTGAGTCTAGTGATTTCAGGTCAAAGAATCACACTCACCACCATCACTGTGAGTACTGACTGTGACTACCATGTCATGGTTCCATGTGTCAAACTCACGGTGGGTCTGTCTGGTACACTTGTTCTCTAACATGTACCTATGTGTTTGGTTTGATATCTCTATATCATGACTAATGAGATTCTGTCATTAACCAACACCATAATCTAGTCTTGTGTGTGATTGTTGTCAATCTACCTTCCACAATGACATCCGAATAGGGACATAATAAGAATGTACAAACTCTTAGCATCCGTATGATCTCATCGTCCAGGTCCTGAACCTGAAGGCATACGTCATTGAGTATTGTCATTCTCTAGACACACAATCTGTTCTATCACTATCTCATATGACTGAACCAGAAAGAATTGGAAGCTTTCCTTTGATGTTTATCAAATCAATCTTAATGTATCCCACCAATCATCCCATGATTGGTTCTCAGGGCATACATACCAACAACTTCTTCTTCATTCATTCTCACTAGACTTTGACGGTTTAGATGATGAAAAGTCCTTTCTATTTCCGGATCAAATGGTTGAAAATCGACGTTCGGGCGTCGCATGCACAATTAAAGCAGTTAATTTGTATGCAGAAAAAACGGACTGCCAGAATGGAAACTTGGCAGAAAGAGGAGTAGCACGTCCGGAATATTACTCAGAAGGCATAAAAAAACAAATAAAAAGTTTTTCAAAAGATTTTTGGGGGTTCGAGAAAACAATCCGTTGTCCCTGGCAACGGCGCCAAATTGTTAGTGCGTCGCTTAGCACTTACAATCACTAAGATAATTATCCTAGAGTTTAATCCTTTTTCAACTTTCTGATTAAGGCTAGTATTGAAAGGGTCGATCCCACAGGACAACTTTTTAAGATTGTTTCTTTTATCCCAATTATTTTGAAGAACTATTTTATTATTTTTTTTGTATTTTCAGATTTAGAAAGGAAAGTAAAAGTCAAGTTTTGGGGTTGGTGATTAAAACTAAGGAATGAAATGCAAGAATGAAAATGCACTTACAAGAATAAAAATGTACAAGGAAATTTTAAGGTTATTGTTAGCACAAGAAAAACTATATGAATGAAAAGACTAGGAATGAAAGAAAGCCAAAGTATGCGGTGATTAAATCAAGAGATGGAGATTGAGATGTTAGGGGTTTTTACCACCTTAGTCAAGGAAAAATAAACTAATCCTTAAAAATGACGGATTCGATGGAGGCAAGTGAATTAATAAAATCCACTAAAGATAGACTCCACATGAGCCCATTGATCCTGGTGCTCATGCTTCTTAGTTCATCATCCTAAAAGAAGAAGATCCACGGTCATTTCAAAACTCCTATGCGATTGAGTTTGTTGTTCTAAATCCGAACTTCCACGGTCATATCGGTCCGGTTTAACTTTTGATCAAATCAATTAATTACTTTGATAGATCAATTAGTTATCAAACCCAAAAGCCATCTAGAATCATTTTTTAGGAATAGTCGATAAAGTCATGACTAAGGGGTTATTCCCCTTGCCTCGATAGAAAACTACTCACTCATCGAGAAGGGGGAGACGGAGGAAGAAAGTATTGAAGCCATAGTCTAGCCCAAAATCAGGAGGCTAATCCTTATGCTAGAGACAATAAAATGGCTTAGTTCTTAGTTCCTTGCTCCAGAATTAAAGAAGGGAGAAAAGAAGATTAAGACTAAAGTGGAATGAAGAGACAAGAACCAAGTATGAAAGAACAACGCTTGAAATAAAATCTACTTTATTACAAAATAAGAAGATGATTACAAGAGTAAATGTTTCAGAATCCCATACAAAGAGAAATCTAAGATGCCCAAAGAGGAGGAAGTACCCCTCCTTTTATAGGAGAAGGAGGGGGGTATACATTAGGTTTAAGGCAAAAGAAATGGCCATCAACGGCTGCTAACTTTCTAGATTGAATCAATAGAGGAAACAATTGATTGCTTTGCTTTCCTTATGCATTAATTTCCCGCAACAGCAATTTCGAACGTATTTTTGGGCTATTCAAAAATTAGGAAGTGGCCCGAAAATATATTTTTCCTGTAGATAATTGAATTATCTTACCAACGCATACTTGCACAATAAATTCTGCCTGGGGATATGAGAGTTATACTAATTTTGGTGAAAGGTATATACTGAAATCAGACTCTGCGGGAAAACTAAGGCTACTTTCACTGGTTAATTGCGTAGCTAAATAAACACCAAAATTACCGCAAAATATGTCTTTTTTGTAGCCAATAAAATTCTCTTTTCATTCCATATTGTATCTTGAAATTCCACCTTTAGACACAAAATATATGGCTATTTTAGTGACGAGTATATCAGGTACTGCGGGAATATTTGAAAAGCCTCATATCTTCATCTTTTAATTTCTCGATTTAATTACTTAGATAATTTCTGAAAATTAAGAAAATTATCATAAGAATTCAGGAAAAGTATATCAAGAAGATGAAAGTTCTATTTATTTTTGAATTAGCTAAAATTAATAAAAAAATTCTAATTAATTATTCTTAATGAAGCAAAAATAAGAGATGAATATGCATCCATCACTTGCACTGCCTCGTGCACACCCAGATGCTGAAACAATTGGTGAGACAGTAGGCGGAGTGATACTGTGGCCTGAAGTAGATGTCCTCTATACTGATATTTTATGATAAATTTTCATTACTTTAATTTGTTAGTGTGTATATATATGAGTCAATTGATATGAAATTATATATACAAGTCAAAACGATGAGACCTGCTACATCTCGGCCTCCACCTCCTCGACTACCAAGTTGGCTTCTAGGGGACCTACACGCCTCAATAGTTCCTAATTGTAGGAGTGTGGCAGTATGGACCGGCGAACATAATCCAAATTGTCCTATAAATGTTACTATTCTGAAGAATGCTGCAGGTAAATCATACGATAACAATCTATTTATACAAGTTTAGCATATGTATTAATGCATACATAATAGAAGTTCTAGATATGTATTAATGCAGGTCAAACATTCGGAAACAACATATTTATACAAGATATTTTGGAGTTGTTTAGTTATAAATGGCTGAACACATCTATGATAGAGTTGTGGATATGGTGAGATTAATGCATATGGAAATCTGGTTTATACATCCATATACCTTGTTTTATATACGGCAATCTGGTTTCTTATATATTAATGCATACATAATACATGTTTTGCAGCCACTTAGACAAGACATGTACAAATTTTGGGTTTTCCCATGTGGGATTTTTGGTTCCATCTTTGATTAGTCTTGTAGATACAGACCCGTATTCAGTTACTTCATACTGTTGTGATGCTTTTGAATATTTTGGTAAAAGTAATAAGACGGTGACAATAGCTCCATTCAATGTCGAGTAAGTTTACTTTGGTTGTAATTTGGACTTAAGCAAATTACATTTTTATTGTGGATATTGAATTATTAATTTTCTACTTTCTTACCTGTAGTGCTAAGCATTGGGAGTTATTAGTTATTGTCCCCAAGACATTCACTGTCTATTATCTAGATCTTGCGGGGAGTGAGTTGGATGTATTACATGGACATGTAATTAAAAGGCCATTATTCTAGTGAGAAATATTTTATGTTTTTATATCTGTTAACATATGTTATTGCATTACTATTTAATTATACAATTTAATGTGTTACATTAACATATATAGGGCTTTACAAGAGTACAAAAAAGCTGGAGGAAAGGTCTCCAGGAAAAAAAATCTGACACTCATTTGGGAGAATGTGAAAGTAATTTCTTGACTCCAATGTATATATTATTTATGTGAACTGTACTTATTTGTATTTTTTAATATTTTGTATGATTCAATTTATAGTGTGCTACACAAGACAACGGCTGGGCATGTGCCTACTATGTGATGCGATTTATGGACCTAATCATCAAACATGCCGTATTGGAAATCGATAACATACAACATGTATTATATACATAGTCTCGTTAGATAATATGAAATATATGAATCTTATTATATATTATTATAATTATGTATATACGTCATTCTCTTTGTAGGTCTTTAAAACTGATGACTTCAACACAGGTGCAAAGTGTTTCAATGTACATGCTCCCTATACGAGAGATAAATTAAATGTTGTAAGAGAAGATTGGGCAAAAGCCCTGCAAAGAGTGGGAATTTTTAAATATAATTTTGTTGACAATGATGACAATGATGAATAAAGAATAACTTTGTTCTCATAATTAATTTTGTGTGAATGTGAATGAATTTTTATAAATTGTCATATGTGTGTAAAAATCATCAATACATGAATGTTTCTACATGTGTCTGAATGTGAAAAGAGATGAAATAAATGAAATTGGAGGTTGCTACTGGTTTCTACATGCGTGTGATGAAAAAATAATATGAATTAAATGTTCTTATACATGAGTGTGAATCACATATATATAATATTATCCATCATGTTAAATTTGCAGGTTTGTGGCCTGCTGTTAGCTAATATCAATGGATGTCGTAAACCTACAGTTCAGTTCCACTGAACTGTAGGTTCTCATCCTGCGACCAGCCATAGCATGGCTACAAACTGATAAGAAAAAAAAATCAAAACATAGGCGTCAGTTATTTGAATAAAACAGACACCAAAGACACACCGCGGCGGTTTTGCACTTAAAACCGACGTCTATTTGACCGTGTTGTCAGGGGATATGACGTCGGTTAATGTTAAAAATCGACGTCTTTTCATCATATGTGGCTTCGGTTTCTTTTCGAAAACTGACGCCTATAATCCCTTTGCTAGCGTGTTTTTGGTGGCGGGAAGAGTTTTGGCGTCAGTTCTTTAGTAAACAACTGACACCTATAGTCCCTTTGCTCGTGCGTTTTCAGTGGTGGGAAGAGTTTGGGCGTCGATTTTTACTAAACCACCGACGCCTATAGTCCCTTTGCTGGCGCATTTTTGGTGGCAGAAAACGTTGTGGCATCATTTGGAAACCGACGCCGAAGGTGTCCCCCTTTAGCGGCGCCTACTTGGGTGTCACTTTGAAACCGACACCAAAGAGCTTAAATAACTGACGCTAAAAAGCTTTTATGTAGTTGTTCCGCTCCTGGTCATCACCATGGATGACAAACTAGATAACTTCTATGGCGACTTCTACAGTCTCTCCATGGATGGTGGACTAAATTAGCTTCAGTAGCATTTCTTGTGGTCTATCCATCGACAGTAGGCTGATGTTGTCCTCCTAGAAGCAGCCAAAGGACTCTTACCTCTAGAGTAGTCCACACAAACCAACTAAAACTCATGTCATTCTTCTAGAACAAACACAAAGGAGTTCTCCCTCCCGTTGATGTACTAGCCACCAGCTTTCTCTCCCACAACAATGATCCTTAGATGTTTTCTCCCATAGATATCTCTTTGTAGTTGAGTAGGACTTTCTTGGGCTCTCGTGGTTACCATAACTAGAGAGGCCAAAAATTTTCAGAGCAATTGATTCTCAATTGTTTGAGTTATTGTTGTTCTCTAGGGATCCCCTAGTATCCCTCTATTTCAAGGCGGGGTTAGGGCCATGTTTCCCAGTCTATTTAGGATCTATTCACGAGTGAAAGGGACCAAAAGATCTCAATTTTCACAACATGTGAGACACAAAATGGTCATCTAGAAGTCTAGAAGGTCATCTCGTTTTGTGAGATGGTTGTCTCATTTTGTGAGATGTCTGTTTGGAAATTTCATGTATTTGACAAAATCATTTCTAATTATTACAAACATGATTTCCTTGTTCCAATCAAAATGAAGAATTGAAATGAGTAATCTTTCTCACAAATATGGTAAGTTGCTAGAACCTTCCACTGACCCAATCGAGCCAATTTGTTCACCCAGTGAGTTGATCGGTTGGGTCTAATTCATGTAGAATTCCAGCCAATTCAATTCTAATCACCCTAACTATCCAAACAACTGTCTAAACATTTGAACCAATTATTTGGCACTCCAAACGGTTGTCACACCCTATGAGATGATTGGGTGGCAGTGCAATTAGTTGATCTGTTGCATGAATTAAGTACCTAAATACTTTAGTAATCAATCTTATCATCGTTCAAGATTAAACTACTTTTCTAGATGATTTCCTATGTGTGTACCCTATAGGTCCCATATCATGTTGGTGTTTAATGTCCATAACTAACTGATGACATCAAAAGAAAAGAGTGGTGTCTATTCACACATCAGTGCTACCCAATTGAATGGAATGTTGAAAAACAACTTCAACCTACAATTTGTGTCAGGTGTTGAAGTGATTGTATAATTCAATTGTCTCTGATATCCAGAGTGAAATCAAGGTTGGGAGTAGTAATCCTCTCAACATTCAACCTATGTTCCTTGAACCACAAGCAGACTAACGGAGATAATGTGACCTCAATATCATATATATTGATTCAAATGTGAAAGTGCATGCATTTATCAGCCTCACTTATCAAGTGGCCAGGATATCAATCTCCAGTAGGATGGACAAATCTCATCTCTATCACTCACACTCAGTCCCAATGTGTCAAAGTCACCCAAGCATCACCTTTATAACACCCCATGTTTGAGGACTGAGTTTGATAATGTCAAAGTGTACGCAATGACATGTGATGCGTTCAGTGATTTCATGTCAAAGAATCACAATCACCACCTTTAGTATGATAGATGACTATGACTTCCAATGATGGTTTCCATGTGCCACTTTCAAGGTGGGTCTGTCTGATACACTATTCTCCAACATCTATGTGTGCTTGCTTTGATATGCCATATCATGACTAATGAGATTCAATCATCAACTACCCACACTATAGTCTCATGTGTTACTGGTGTCTATATACCTTCCACAATAACAACCGACTAGGGACATAATAAGAATGTACACACTCTTAGCATTCATATGATCTCATTCTTTAAGTTACGTACTTGAAGAAATATGTCATTAAGTATTGTAATTCTTTATACATTCACAATGTCTCCTCATTATCTCATAACTAAATGAAATAGAATGAATTTGGAAGCTTGCCTATTTGATTATTAATCAAATCCTTTATGGTATATGTCGTGTCAATCATCATATGATTGGATCTCTGGGCATACCTTGCCAACATGTTATTATTATCCTTTATCTTATCTAGGCTCACATGCCACTACAACCTTGCCAATACCTAGGGTAGTCAATAGGTTATTTGACCATTTGAATTTGATCTTGTTTGACCTAGAAAAGACTAGGTTTGGGTTAGTGTTCATCACTCTGTGTCAGTTTTGAGATTAAGGTTACATGACCAAAGCTAAATTGGGTCATATTTAGGTTTACAAATTGGACAAAATTGGGTCCTAAATATGCACTTATTTCATAATTTTCTCTCGCTTAAAGTATACCATGACATTGACAACAAACAAAGCAACAATATCAGAATTGGAAAACTAAATGCAACAGCTCCCTTTCACTATGGAAATCTAATCACTAATTGAACAAATTAATTTCTAATTGAAAGTAACACCTAATCATCCTTCTACTCAAGAAAAAAAAAACTACCACTAAAAGTATGTCTCATGATAATTACATAGACAACATCCCAAGTGTAGGGAAATAGAGGAAACAATGTGAGTGATTGGTGACTAAAGAATCATGACTCCCATAAAAGTTGAGACATCATGTGTCTCTCATCCTCTCTTACTATAGCCAGTTGCATAGGCTAGGGCATCGCTTCCTCTCTAATTAGAAACTATCTATAGAGACTAGAGAAATCTTCTTCATGCATCTGATAACGGCTAGATTTCCTACTCGTTTACTGCTTCCATAGAGAGGGAAATAATTAAATATTACTTTTCCTACATTATTTGTCTTTTATTCGTCATTCATACTGTGCAATTTTTGTAATAATTTTTTTAAAGTTGTATGGTTAAACCGTTAATTTTGATTAATTTAATATAAACATCGTCTAAAAATCCTAATATGGGTTTGGTTCCAGGTTTAAATTTTTAACCGAATTGGTTCTATGTTGAGAGGTCTAGAAAAATGTTGGTTTGGGGTTTGAATCTAGATTTGAAAGTCATTAAATTTTGAGTGTCTTTTTCAACACAAGATCAATTGAACCGGGTTGTCTTACAACTCTACTGTGGAAAATAAGCAGTCTAGAAAGGTAATTATTATTGTGAGATTGCAACTACCCTCTATTTATGGGATCAGAGACAAGTATAAGGAAGGATTACTTAACCCTAATGGGTCAAGAAAATACATCACATGTACATAATAAATTAATTAATGTAACACTCCCCCTCATGCTAGAGCATGGGTGGAATACATGTCCAGCTAACAAATACATGAAAAGGTAAAATTTCCATACAAATATTTATCTCCCCTTGACAAAAATGATCTCCCCCTGAATCTTGTAAAGTAATTATTGAAGCACTCTAGCATTCCCCTGAATAAGATAGCATCTTACAACAAACAAGTTTTCTCCCCTTGATGATGATAAGACCAATACAAAATTGGTAATGTAGAGTGCACTCCCCGTAAATTGAGAAATCACTAGACTTGTAGAAGTAATAAAAAATCATTTTCTTTGAGATCTCCACACTTTTTGAAGCAACCACAAATAGAATCTTTGATGAGAAACTGGAGCAATTTAGATGGTGGAGGACATATATAGAAGGAATTTGATTTGCCATTGTTGCCAAAGTGTTTTCGGAACCAACACTGAAATAAAGCACAGTAGTTAGGATAAAAACAATGATATAGGAATATTGTTCCATAGAAGGTGGGCATGTGTTTGTGACACACTCTATAGGAATATGTGCTATAGTAGATGTCAAAAATATGGATGAATATTCAGAACCTAGACAAAATGGTCAGATGATATGTCTTCTTGTTTGTTTTCTCTCCTCCATCTCATATCTTTCCTCTACTCATATCCTCTATTTTCCCCCTCACACCAACCACAAAAACCATTATGAGAGTGGTTGGGGTGGAAAGACATAAACATTGATAGAGGAATAGATATATAAAGGATGGTACACAAGTAACGGTACCCAAATTTAGCATGGTACGGTACATATAAAGAATAGAAATACTACTGGAATGGAAACTCAGTAGAAAGAGGAGTGGCACTATTAGAATGAAACTCATTATGAAAATAAAAGAAGTACTACCGTAATAAGCATGGTAGGAAAAAAACATACATTGTCCCTTTTTTGTGTTTTGTAAACTAGGACGATGTCTTTTATTTTTCAGTATACTGCTTCCAAAACCAATAACCCATTAGGAAGATAAAAGTGAATTGATCTTTGTAGGGTGTCGATGATGGCTGATTTTAAAATTGAACTAATACTGAAATGGAACTTGTAGTGCAATGAGACAAACTTCTGGTGGGATGACCGTCATGATTCCTTCTACGATCCCATTTTTTTATTGCATCAACAATTATGAATAATTTAGGAAGTAGTCAGCCAAAGGTTGTCTTTACCAATTATTTCTTTTGTTTGTCTTTTCCAATTATTTGTTTTGTTTCCCTTTGCATTCGCTATTACTTCTCCCCTGCGGTAGTTCTCACTTTCACTAATCAAGGAGTGCCTTTGTCATGTGTAGTCGAGTGAAAGAACATCATAAGTGATTTTTGAACTTGAAAACTTTACCATTGGGCCCTCACGGTGAAGATTGAATGAAACATAAAACTGGACGAGGAGGAAAGGGTGGGTGTTCGGTTATACTAAAAGGAATAGACATATGTGAGATCAACTAGATTTGTGAAACATTATCTTTGCATCTTGGCATAAGCTTAACAGGATCATCATGGTGTCTTCTATATATGATCAGATCAGTGGGAAGAAGGAAGTAGAACTCAAAGCTATTGGTGTTGTCACTGTCAATTGCCTTTATATTATCCTTTAGCGACTGGTTTGCAAGGAAGATGATTGATGATGACTAAACTCTAGTGTATGAATGGTCCTAGCGAGGGATAATACCAAAATATTGTGTATATTTCTTAAGGGGCCGTGGAGACTGGATTCAGGGAGGACCCGAGGAAGTGATGATGTGACCTAGAGGAGGCAGACAAGAGTGGAGGGAAGCCAAGACAATAAGGGATGAAATCCGCCCATAGGCGGAGTCTCTCTCTTCTTCTCTTTAGGGTTAGTATCTAATGCTCTAATACCATGTGGAAAATAATATGGAGGCTAGAAAGATAATTGTTATTGAGAGATTACAACTCCCGTCTATATATAGAAGAGGAGGCAAGTACAAGGAGGGATATCTTAACCCTAATGGGCCAAGACAATAAGGCACATGTACATAATAATTTAATTAATCTAACACCAATTGATACCCTCATGAGGAATGAGGTCAACTAGCCTAGGCATCCTACTTTGCGGGAGGGACCCCACCACAAGTCAGGTGGACATCTATGTGGTTCAACCTAAGTTGAGACTCAAGAAGGCAAGGGTGTGCACAAGCATGCGCTCCCTTTTTTGTTTGATCGACTGATTCACAAAGAACCAATCAAACACTCTTGTAAGACCGCAATAGGCATTCCACAAGCTAGGCACTCACACCTCATGTTTTTCTCTTTAAATGGTCACCATTCATATGTTCTTGAATTTATCTAGAAGGCTTTCACCCACTTGGCATTCACACCTACAACATTTGGACTTGTAAGAGGCTATACTTAAACTCTAACCCTAGATATCCCCCAAGCCACTCTAAAGATGACCCTCTCCCCCCATTTATAGATGTTGGAGGTTGGTTGGATATGAAAGGTTAGAATAAAGGGGTGATACATCCATGATGTCATTTCAAAAGGCTCAAACTAGATCCCAACATTTAGGTGACCATTTTTAGATCCAAAACCACAAATCCATCCTTTCCTACATCTAGACCCAAGAGAGAAAAGACATAAAATGTCAATCCTCAACCATTATAGTCTCAAAGAAAGGAAGTTTGGGCCTAAAACCCATGTAGATCACCCTCCCCATTATTCTAATCTTCCAATGGTGAAATGCTATGAGAAGCTAGGGTTAATGACCATCAATACTATGTTGTTATGTCTAATATTTCCTTTGGATGTTGTTTTCTTGTAACTTTCACAATTGTTTTCATATAAGACCCATTTACAATATAAATTTAATGAACCTCATGAACATTTATGATACCATAAGTGTGTCATCAGATGCCTCAAATAATCCCTAGATATAACTTGATGCCTTACCTGATGTTTGGCTAGTTTCTTGCCTTACTAACCACCTTTTCTAAGCTTACTATAATTTTCCTAACAAATGTGGTGGTGACTTTAGTTCCCTCTATAAATTTCCCATCTGATTCATTATCATCCATACAACATTTTTTGTCAAGAAATAGAAACCAAAACCACAATCGACTCTCTTGTGAAATCTAGCATCATAGTCACTGGATATGTAATTAGGTTTGGACTTTGTTTTATTTTTTGGTCTTTTGGTTTAGGATGTGCACTTTTTGCATACAATCATTTGTCTGACTTCTATTTGTCATTTTTAGATGTCTTTTCTTAGCTAGATCAATGTTTTTGCACCAAGGAAACATTGAGAATGGTCGACCTTCATGCCTTGTGAGGCCCCAACCTCCGACTTAGTTTTTCACCATCTTCTCTTTGTCATAGTAGGTTTTGTAGATTTGAGAGATGGTATTCATGCCTTCCACATGCCCATGAGGTATTTTTTTTAACTATCATTTAGTTAGGGACGTGATTTTTTGCATTTCTCTTCTTGAATGTACGACCTTAGGCAATAGGAAGAGTTATTGGACACATGATCATAATTTTTAGTTGGTTATTGTGATGATTAAACCCGAATGAGCATTTCCCATCTACTAATTCATCGGATATCCCTCATACAATCATCCTCCAGTTTTTTTGGATGTTTTTAGGAAATATGAGAGGAGTTGACAAATCAAGGTGATTGAATATCTGGGATGAAGGGGGGCTACTTATATGATCATGTTCTCTTGGAGCCCATGTTGGTCATACTTTATTTCATTTTACGCTAAAGGTGGCACGTCATATTATGTGTTTCCCCAATCATGGACTTCAAAACAATTTTGTCGATGACCACTAAGGGATTTTGTGTGTTCTTTTTTGTTATTATGGAGTCAGTTTTGTCAACCCTTCTAAAAGATATAAAATAAATAATATCTTGGGTATGCATCAAAAGTAATCCATAGCATGCAACTCTATAGTTAAATGATAATAACATGATTTTTTAATAAGTTACTTATGAAAAAATATATTATGGGCTTCAGTGGTTTGATATTTAGTTGTTGTTTTGTTGGATTCTAGCATTACAAATTTCTCAAGAAAAATTCTTATAGAAAGGTACATTGATATTTTGATTATTTTCTCTTCTATGCAATATCATGTGATGTTAAACACCCTCACATTGTCTTGTTATTAAAATACAAGATTTTTGGGTTATAAAATTCAATTCATTGTAATTCACAATTCCTCCTTCCTAAGGTTATAAGTACAAAAGCACAATACTCATTTTGTCAAATCCCAAAAGTCACCATGACATAAATAGTGGTAGGGACCCTGAACTAGTGGAAAATTTCTTGGCCCCAAATGTGTGCAATGACTTGTACCTCCAATTGCTTATGTTCAATGTGATGAGGAGTTACATTGATGATAGTATCCTAGCTTGGTAAACCTAGTGAAAATTGTAGGAATAAAGTATATTGTACCCATAGAAGAGCTAAGGACATCTAGTTCACATATTTAGGAACACATGTGAATGGCTACCAATATATATAATAAAATCACATGGAGAGAGGTTGATAATATATTTGTTAAACTCACATGGTTTAAAAATGGAGGAGACACTTTGTTTGTGAATTACATATAAAGAGTCTAACCTCTATTTTTCAAAACACGAGACAACATCAAAATGTTGACAAACATCCAAATTCTTGGTAAACCCATTTAATCAAAACATAAGATAGCATCACAATGTTGTTGAATTTTTAATTCATTGGTTAAACCTTTTTTAAAAACTGATCACAACATCAAGAAGCTTCCAAAATCTTGACACCTTGATAAAACCTTCTTTTTGTAAAATGAAGTTAGTTTCTAAATGCTTCTAAACTTTTGAATCCTTAATTAACCCTTTGTAAAACACAAAGATGTAGAATATTCTACTTTCTTCCTTTTGGTAAAATCCATTTGAAAACCCATGATAAATCAAGAGTTTGCAAGATATTGATCTCAAAAGACCCTTTATACAAAATCTCATTAAGTGTTGAAGTGTTTTCGAAGTCTCGACCCCTTGGTAAAACCATCTTTTTTAAAACCAATGATATCACCTTAAATTTGTTGAAATTTTGACTCATGGTAACAATCTATTTTTAAACCCTAATAGGTTGGCAATTTTATTCTTGTATAAATGTAAAACTATTAAAACAATCAAACTACATAAACCTTGTAAGGTCTTAATCTCGATAAACCTAGTTTTCAAAAGTTTGATCAGATTGAATATTCCAATTTCCAGCTTTTGACATGACCTTTTCCAAACCTGAGTTTCATCATGCCTACATAAATACTTAATGTTGGTAAAATAAATTTCAAAACTCATAAAATCAATGATATTGTCTTCTAAATTCACAATCTCATGTTTCATATTCTAATCTCCTTGGGTGATCTCAAATTATCTACTTAACACCCCTAAGATGGACTTGTAACATCCCAAAATTTGAGGCCTTAGATAAAATGATTTTATATAAAAGATTGGACTATCCATATCACCAAGGTCGTCTTCCTTTTCAGGTAACCCATCAATAGGTTCAACATGCTTGACCTACAGTAATACTAGAATGAGTGACCAATGATGAAGTTGATCCCAAGTTGAGTGTAAGTGAGGACAAAGCATGCAACTGAGGAAATTGGTGCTCAATCGAAGAAGCTATCATACATAGAGTCTACCTAAACCTATTCGGTGGGATAGGGTGTTACATTGGTATCATATCTAATTCCCTTCTAGAAGGTGGGGTCGTCATGGACATGTGGTCTAGGCATGTGGAAAAGACTATCTGATGTGCGGATATGGAGCCACCCTTGCACTAGTAGCCATTGATGGGATCTAGGTGTGAATGGGCCATTTTGGGTTTGCATTATAATAAGGAAGATATTATCAGGCCATTAATATGAGCTTTGATGAGGACATTAAGAGTGTAATTGGGGGGATTGTAACATCCCAAAGTTTTAGGTCTCAGATAAGTTAATCTTATAATGAACTACCCATATCACCAAGGTGTACTTGTTTAGGAAACCCATCTATAGGTACTGTAAAGTTAACAACGCTTGGCCTAGATTAGTACTAGGATTGGTGACTAGTAGAGAATTTGATCCCAGTATGTGCGTATGTGAGGACAAAACATGTATCCAAGGGCAGTGATAGCCATGAGGGGTCATCATTCCCAAACACCTACTTGAACCTTCGACGATGGGCACAGGTGTAGAAAATGGTATCAAATCAAATTCCTCTACCATAGGTGGGGCCCTCATTGACATGTGGAATTGTATTCTTTAGTTGTGAAGTATAGGCATGTACAAAAGGCTATCTACTGAGACAAGATGGAGCCATCCTTACAATGGGAGCTAGATGTGGAAGGGCCATTTTGGTTCTACACAAAAATAGGAAAGAGATTTGAGGCCATAACAATGAGCTTTGATAATGATATCAAGAGTCTAAATTTGAATATTATAACATACATGGATTTGAGGCAACAAATAAGATGATCTTATTAGGGACTATCTATATCACTAGCATGCACTTCCAATTTAGGTAGCCCATCAATTAGTACTTTGTTGTTAAGCATGCTCAACCTAGATTTGTACTAGGATGGGTGACTAGTTTGGAAGTTGATCCCATTTTATCCATGAGTTAGGAAAAAGTATGTAGACAAGGCATGTGTTGGTCGTTGGGGCTAGTCATCATTCCCAAAAATATATAGAGGCTTGGATGGTGGGCCCAAGAGTTACATAACTCATACAATCCAGTGAACACTAAGGACCACAAACCTACAATGTGTTGACATGATTAATTTAAAAACCTTGAGTCACATTTAATAAAAATCTAGAATAGGTGATAAGTGATGACTTTTTCATATAGTATAAGCTATAAAATATTAATTGAAACATTCACACATGAAAATATATAGATATATATACAACAACTTCTTCAACAATCCATGTTGAAGTGAGATCTAAAATCCTAATTTTGACATATGGTCACTTCCATTTAAGGTCTCTAGAGAACATGGGTCGATGTACACCT
Organism: Alisma plantago-aquatica; assembly: GCA_963693085.1. Taxonomy (NCBI): domain Eukaryota; kingdom Viridiplantae; phylum Streptophyta; class Magnoliopsida; order Alismatales; family Alismataceae; genus Alisma; species Alisma plantago-aquatica. The sequence continues at coordinate 570,166,929 of OY856410.1, forward strand.
CCATATAATGTTTACAAGAATGAATAAAAGTAGAGTGGACCTAATCTCAAAATGGAATCTCATCCAAAAATTAAGTTCTCTATTTATGACAACCCACTTAATGTAACAACAATAATTTCTAGTAATGAGAGGAAACCCTTCTATTATGCATAAGGATATGCAATCAGATTTTAAAAGTCCCATGGGGTAACCCGTAAAGAAAATTATCTCAGTATGTTCCTCAACTCAATTTAGGATTATTTAATTAAACCATTTCATCCCTAACTGCCTTTTCTTAAGAAAGGGGAAATTATTTTTATTTTTTCCTTTCTTCACCCCTCATAACCAAAAACATGAGAATAATTCAATATTTCTTATCGAAGCCAATTTGCTAATCAAGGGGAAAAATATTCATACACTTTCTTGATTTGGGCATTTCAATATATTTACCCCCTAGCCTTGCAAGGGGATACTTTGCATGCAATAAAATTATGTGATATATTTCAAAGATCCTTTTTGCAAAGGACATTTTGTAGATACACCATTTGTTGGGAAATATGGGCACAGAGTATAGAAGCGGAAAAAAATTATCTTTTTATATTCCCATAACTACAAGATCGCGTTAAAAACTATGAAATAGGAAGTACAGTTTTAGAGAGTTATACCTAGTCCTTGAAAAACTACTAGAGGGGGGGTGAATAGAGTTTTTGAATTATTTTAACAATTATTGAACTCAAACAATCAACCACAAAAATATTGGACAAGGGGACAAGGATTTAGAGTGGTTCCAACTTTAGCAAATACTAAAGTTGTCAGTCCACTACCCGGTTGCTTACCCAACCGGGATTTGGAAAGAATTTAATTTTATTACCTCGCAAGGACTTTACATAAAATTACAATTCTCTCCCTAAACCCTTCAAGCAGCCTTCACCTAGAAGTAATCGCCCAACCTTGAAGCAGCCTTCACCTAGAGGTAATTGCACCACCTTGAAGCAGCCTTCCTCCTGAAGTAGCTTCCCATTGCAATAGCCTTCTTGAAGTAGCTTCACGTGCGATAGCCTTCTTGAAGTACCTTGAAGTCCACCTTCTCCTCCGAGAAGAACCTTCTCCAATCTGCAGCCTCCAACCCTAGGAGTAGCAAGGAGAATACAAAGGATAAAAAGGAACAAGAAGGAAAATAGAAATTACAACTTATCCTTTGAAGCACAAGGCTTGATTTGCCTATATCAAGCGTATCGATCTCCTAACCAATGAGTGTAGAAGTGTAAGTGCTATGGTAAGGAGATGCTAGCCTATAGGACATGAAATGGGAGCAATGGTAATGAATAGCCAATGTAGGAATTGCTCTATTGCTCAAAACAGATTGCAAATGTAATTGCTTGCTCAAGTATAGCACAAGTGTAGCTTAAGTGTATTTTGGTGTCCTAAGGCATGTCCTATTTATAGGAATGGCCTATGGATGCTTAAGGACGTTCTAGACAACTTCTAGGGATTTCTAAGTGCTTAACTAGCCGTTAGGTATAAGTTAGGTGCGTTAGTAACAGCTAGTTGCTTTATTATGCAGTTGCTGTCAGAGACCATCTCGGTCGACAATTTGTCGACCGAGATACCTACTCAGTCGAAGTTTTGTCGACCGACAGGCTCTCTGGATCAACGTTCATTTGCAACTACCAACTACCTTGTCAGCTGTGTCTAACGGCTACTTGGGTCATTCTCGGTCGAGAAGTTTGTCGACCGAGAGTGTCTCGGTCGAGGAGTTTGGTCGACCGAGATTGACCCTGTTTCAATCTTTCAATTTAGGCACTAAGTAAATGCATGAGTGTGCATATGTGATCCTATTTAAAAGGGATGACCTATCTAAGTGTGGTGATTGGCTAGGGAAGATCTAACGCTTGATTTACATGAGATCTAAGTACTTGTACATTATATGTTTGTACAAGTTTACAATTGATTACATTGCATGACATTTACAATCATTCAAGCGTATAGTTTCCCTAGAACTTTGTCATCCACTTTATTCCTGCAACACTCAAGTAGCACGTTAGATCAACAAGAATGAAATGTTTGTCATCATCGAAACAAAGGGATTTATCATAATATCCAATTTATCCAACAATCTCCCCCTTTTTGAAGATGACAAACATTTCCTAAATATGAAATAAGGAAATATAAAGCATGTGAGTTTCGTACCTGAAAATTACCTTTTGTAGCCATTTATGTTTTGCAAGTGAGTGTTGGCCAAGATGTTATGAAACTCATTTATATTTTTGATTTTATATTCTTTCTCCCCCTTTGTCATTTCAAAAAGATATCCAAGTTGAATATTTTATTTTTCTTTTCCCCCTTAATTTTATATTATGCTCCCCCTTAAATAGATATCCTATTAGGAACATGGATTTTTGTCTAATTTATCCACAATTTGTTTCTCAATCATTTGCAAAGGATGTTAAGCCTTGAAATGATATGAGATTCCCTTAAGCTTATGATGAATGTATATTTATTTCTCATTTATCAAGGGATGTTAAGCCCTAAATTAAATGAGAATCCTTTAATCTTAGAGTACATAAAAATGTCTCCAACCAAATGCAAGGGATGTTAAGCCCTGATTTGTTTAGAGAGTTCCTTTAAGTACAAGCTATATCATTTTTATGAAATTCATAGATTTCATAATCAAGAGTAAAAATACTAAGGTCGTAACAAGCTTCAAATGATGTTTACAATGTTTTTATAAGCTTCTTAATCAATTAAACCAATTTGTTGTTATGAGCTCCCCCTTAATCTTACAATTTAAGCAGTTTGATGCTTCTAAGGTCACAAATAATTTTAAATTTTGATTTTGACCTTTATCAAAAGTATACTAAGATTAAGTGCAATAAAATGATGTCCAAATAAGCATTTTGTCAAAGCTTATTTTAGATCGCCCTTGACTACGACCAAGGCGCCCCTTGGTCAATTTTAATTTTAACCAAGAGGCAAATTCTGCAGATTTCCAAGATAAACATTCATATGTGAAGTATAATTTCTGCAGATAGCTATAATTATCAATTTTGAAGCACATTAAGATATACCTATTATGAAGACTTAATATGAGCATCATAGTGAAGTCTTTGACCTTGATTTTTCTAGAATGCATGTTTTACATTCATTGTAAAAGATGTTTCATATGCTTTGCTATGGGTACATAAATATCAAATCCCATTTCTTCTTATACCCTTATCATAAGATCCTTTAGAAACATATATTTTGAAAGCAAGATTAATATCTTAAAGTCAAGATTTTTTGCTTTTGATTTCTTAGAACAAGAAAATAGATAAAAACATTAATATTTTGTTCTAAGAGGCACCGTTTGGCTTGTCATAGCAACATCATCATTACAAGCTGTGTCCACAAGCATTATCTATTATGTCAAGATGCTTTTATGCTAATGACATTTGCAATTTTCTGAATCACAATGATCATTCATGGTTTGTATATATGAATCAAAGCTTATTTTAAACCAATGAAACATAATGATCATGATGAAGCATATCTATGATAAAACAGTAATTTCCTTGGTTAAGCCAATCATGATTTTTCAGTTTTAAATCCAACCATTGAGAGTAAACCAAAATAGTCTCATATAAGTTTTCAATTTTAAGACAAACTTTTATAACTGATCATGCCGAAGAAACTTTTCAAACAATGAATAAGGTTTGTTCAAGATTAGTCTTCTCACAGCACTTTTGCAATATGTTTAAGGATTTTCTACTCATAATGTCATATAATGTAAACAATCAATATGTCTTGCTACAAAAATTGTCTTCCAAGATTTTATTCTTGATTTGCATGTTAATTCAATCATCAATAACAATTTGATAGCAAACTAGGTTGATTGAAAAACAATTTCAGAAGATTTATGTCAGACTTGACAACAGAAGCCTGCTCGGTCGACCATTTCTCGACCGACAGTTCCCTCGGTCGACAGTGTCTCGACCGAGAAAGGTTCTGTGTTGTTTCAAACCTGTTTTCAAATATTGTTTATAATTAAAAGCAAAAGTATGAAAGTTAAAGCTCGATTTAGTTGAGATATTTAAATATCAAAGCAACATTTAGGTTAAATCTCAACTAATCATATACATTTTGTGAATCCAAACTAAACAAGTAGTTTAAGATGTATATTTGGAAATTTAATTTCTTGGATTAACTTGGTGTCCTATTATGTTAAGTTGAGATAGACATAGAGATATACCACTTTGAGTCTTTGGTCATATCTCAACTTAATTTTATCCATTTAGTTTGGGGGTTTTGGAACCCATACTAACTCAACATTCTTTTTCTTATATGGGCATGAAAAAGAGTAATGTCCAAGACGTGAGCAATAATGGCAACATATAGAATCAACCTCAAGTCTTTTTCTATGGTTTTGTTCTAGGTTGTTCTTTGGTACAAATGTAGCTTGATGTGCTCGTGTCTTTCTCCAACTAGGTTGTTGATGAGATTTCCCTTTGGGCTTATAACCTAGTCCTCTTCTCCCAATTTGATGATAGGAATTATCCAATATTCTATCAAGGATTCCATTGTTTCTTAACCTACTAACTTCTTGTTGCAACTTAGCGATCTCATCCATTCTTTTCTTAATATCTAGTTTTGCTTGATCTAGATTAGATGATAAAGAATTCCTTTCTTTCACTATATTATCATAATCTAGATGTGTACACAAAACAGATTGTTTTTGAAAATCATTTAACTTTGCAAGTAATTCAACCTTTTCTTGATATAGAAGATCATAATTTGTTTCTAGAGTAAAAATCTTCACATCACTACTACTTAGAGATGATTTCAAAGTACGATTTTCAGAAACAATGCTATCTTTTTCAAAACCAAGATTATTCAATTTAGCATATAAATCTTCATTTTCGGATGTAAGAGCAAGAAGTCTAGCATTTAACTCATCGTTTGTTTTACTAGATTTCTTTAATTTCTTCTTGCACTCAATATACTTATTGTGTGTTTCTTCAAGACTAGAAATTAGCTCTTCTTTTGATAAATCAAGAAGGATTACCTCTTCTTCTTCTTCTTCATTGGTTGTAGCAATGAGACAATTTTTGTGGACCTCTTTCTTCTTTTCTCTCCATGGACAACCGATTGTTGTATGGTTTGTTCCTAAACACCAATTGCAGCTTGTTGAAAGTTGGTCCAAGTTGCTCCTTTGCCTGCGGTTGTAGTCACCTCCACCATTCATTCTTCAAGACCTGGTTAGGGTTCCTTGAAGCCTGCTCTGATACCAACTGAAAAACTACTAGAGGGGGGGTGAATAGAGTTTTTGAATTATTTTAACAATTATTGAACTCAAACAATCAACCACAAAAATATTGGACAAGGGGACAAGGATTTAGAGTGGTTCCAACTTTAGCAAATACTAAAGTTGTCAGTCCACTACCCGGTTGCTTACCCAACCGGTATTTGGAAAGAATTTAATTATATTACCTTGCAAGGACTTTACATAAAATTACAATTCTCTCCCTAAACCCTTCAAGCAGCCTTCACCTAGAAGTAATCGCCCAACCTTGAAGCAGCCTTCACCTAGACGTAATTGCACCACCTTGAAGCAGCCTTCCTCCTGAAGTAGCTTCCCGTTGCAATAGCCTTCTTGAAGTAGCTTCACGTGCGATAGCCTTCTTGAAGTAGCTTGAAGTCCACCTTCTCCTCTGAGAAGAACCTTCTCCAATCCGCAGCCTCCAACCCTAGTAGTAGCAAGGAGAATACAAAGGATAAAAAGGAACAAGAAGGAAAATAGAAATTACAACTTATCCTTTGAAGCACAAGGCTTGATTTGCCTATATCAAGCGTATCGATCTCCTAACCAATGAGTGTAGAAGTGTAAGTGCTATGGTAAGGAGATGCTAGCCTATAGGAAATGAAATGGGAGCAATGGTAATGAATAGCCAATGTAGGAATTGCTCTATTGCTCAAAACAGATTGCAAATGTAATTGCTTGCTCAAGTATAGCACAAGTATAGCTTAAGTGTATTTTGGTGTCCTAAGGCATGTCCTATTTATAGGAATGGCCTATGGATGCTTAAGGACGTTCTAGACAACTTCTAGGGATTTCTAAGTGCTTAACTAGCCGTTAGGTATAAGTTAGGTGCGTTAGTAACGGCTAGTTGCTTTATTCTGCAGTTGCTGTCAGAGACCATCTCGGTCGACAATTTGTCGACCGAGATACCTACTCGGTCGAAGTTTTGTCGACCGACAGGCTCTCTGGATCAACGTTCATTTGCAACTGCCAACTACCTTGTCAGCTGTGTCTAACGGCTACTTGGGTCATTCTCGGTCGAGAAGTTTGTCGACCGAGAGTGTCTCGGTCGAGGAGTTTGGTCGACCGAGATTGACCCTGTTTCAATCTTTCAATTTAGGCACTAAGTAAATGCATGAGTGTGCATATGTGATCCTATTTAAAAGGGATGACCTATCTAAGTGTGGTGATTGGCTAGGGAAGATCTAACGCTTGATTTACATGAGATCTAAGTACTTGTACATTATATGTTTGTATAAGTTTACAATTGATTACATTGCATGACATTTACAATCATTCAAGCGTATAGTTTCCCTAGAACTTTGTCATCCACTTTATTCCTGCAACACTCAAGTAGCACGTTAGATCAACAAGAATGAAATGTTTGTCATCATCGAAACAAAGGGATTTATCATAATATCCAATTTATCCAACAATCCTAAAGCATGTCTATTGACAAAGCTCACTTCTTTGCAACTTCTGATAAGTTGCTCTTAGATGGTGGTTGTGCAACTCCTGCTCTTCACCGTGAACAACAAACAAGATAGCTTATGTAGTGCTCCCGTGGTCGAGCCACGGACTGTAGGTTGCATTTGTCCTCCTAGAAATATCCAACGAACCCCTTCCTCTAGAGTAGTCCACATGGACCAACTATAACTCCAGACATTCAACAAGAATAGATAGGAAGGAGTTGTCCCTCGTATTGGTGTACTAGTCACCAACCTGCTCTCCCACAATGGAAACTATTAGTTGTTCTCTCCCTTTGTTTCCCTCCCTATTCGGTAGGACTTATCTGGGCTCTCTTAGTTATCACAACTAGAGAGAATGACAATTGTCATAAGAATTGATTCCCATTTGTCTGTGTTGTGTCTTGAGAAGCCCCTAGTACCCCTCCTTCTATAAGTGGGGTTTGGGTCAGGGTTTCCAATTTGTATGGGATGGTGTAGAAGTGAAAAGGACCAAAAAACCATGAACTTCCACACCCTGTGATAGTCGAAATGACCATTTTGCACACCCAGATGGTTGTTTTGTGTGCAAGACGGTCATATCGCACTGCCAAGCAATCATTTGGTAGTTACCCAATGGCACACAAATTTGGAAATTTTGATTCCAATTAATATACATATTAATTTTACTTTCTTTCCAAGTCTCTGCAATCAAAAATATTCAAGAAAATCCCAAACATTCGTTCATACCAACCGAGCTATCTCACCCAAGTGAGATGCTCGTCTCATTCACCTAGACGGTCATCTAGCGAGTTGAGATGTGCTGGTTGGTTCAATCATATCGAATCGGTCGGTTCAAGGACATAACTAAGATGATTTGATCATTGATCTGTCTGACCACCCAAATAGCCATCTCAACAATTGATATGCCCGTCCTCACTTAGTGAGATTGTCATTTGGTAGACCTGGTTAGCCAATTGAGTGATCAATTGTGTGAATTGAATACCTAAACACTTTCGTTATCAATCCAATTTTCATTCCAGATCAAACACCCCTTCTAGATGAGTTCCAATGTGTGTGACCCTATAGGCACCATCTCACATTGGTAGTGAATTTCCATAACTAGCTTATGACATCACAAGTAGAGAGTGTTGCCTAGTCAAAAATTAGTGCTACCCAAGTGAATGGAAAGTTGGAGAACAACTTCAACCTACAATCTGTGTAAGATGTTGCAACGATTGTATAATTCCTTTGCCTCTGATACCCAGGATGAACTCAAGGCATGGTTAGTCATCCTCTCAACATTCAATCCATGTTCCTTGAACCAAGAGCAGACTATCTAAGATAATATAACATCAATATCATATATCATTCACATGTGCATGTGCATGCATTTCTCAGTCTCGCTTATCAAGTGGCCAGGATATCATACTCCAGTAGGAGGGACAAATCCTGTATCTATCACTCAGAGCCTATCCCCATGTGTTAAAGCCACCCAATCATCACCGTTATAACAACCCATGTCTTAGGACTGCATTTGATGATGTCAAAGCATACCTAATGACATGTGATGAGTGTAGTGATCTCAAGTCTTAGAATCACAATCACCACCTTCACTATGAAAAATTACTATGACCACCAAAACCATGTGTCACTCTCAAGGTGGGTCTATTTGATACATTGTTCCCTAACATGTAGTTGTGTGCTTGGTTTTGATATTTCAATATCATGACTAATGTGATTTAGTCATCTACCAACTCACACTCTGATCTTATGTGTTATTGTTGTGTATCAACCTTCCACAATAACAACCGATCAAGGGCATAATGAGAATATGTATATGTACTCTCAACATTCATATGATCTCATCCACAAGGGTAGTAACTTGAATACGTATATCATTGAGTAATATAATTCTCTAGACATTCATTTTGTATCCTCTTTATCTCATATCTGAGTGAAATTGATGAACTTGAATCTTGCCTTTATATATGCTCTTATTATTAATCAAATCCTTTTAGGTAATTATTCATGTCAATCATCATATGATTGTCTTTATGGGCATACTTTACCAATAGACTCCCACTTGAACTTAGAGCTAATCATCAACGGATGTCATCCTTAGTGATCTAAACATGCCCCCACATGATTCTGTTGTGCTAGTGCCTTTTCAGCAGATTAGCAACACATTGCTTATAGCTGGTATATTGCATGTTTCCTTATATATTCATTGTAAATTTCTCATATGATGTGGAACTTGTCGTAATAAGGTATCTGATACTCCTTGCCTAACAATTAGCTCCAGTATTGTCACATTATCACTACTAAGTCATCAATGGTTGGAACATCTATAAGTTCATTATATGAACCTTTATATCCATATAGTATCACTCTATGTTCACAACGCAAGTGTACTTGGCTGCTATTGTAGAATAATTAATGGATATTAGTTTGGAACCCTTTCAAACTAGTCAACACTATAGTTTAAAATCAAACATATTTTAATTTCCAATCATTTTTTCATTATGGAATCTTGTAGTGATGTAACACTTTACATCCAATTGTTCCTTTATTTTTGTCCTTATCGATCAAAAATATATCCTTAATCACTTTTCAAGTACTAATGGATATCTTGAATGACTTTCCATTAAACCTTATTGGAGTTTATATCATCTTGTCATGTCCAATACATACAAGATTAAATGGGAGAAGCACATTTACGGCATTCATGATAGATTCAATATTGGACTAACCCATGGAATTTTATTCATGATTTTTCAATTCTTCACAATAATAGGAATATAGGGTTCATGAGAGACTAATCTGAATTCTCTTTCATTAAATCCATCCATGTTGAACTCTTTCAACACATTGCTATTGTATGTGCTCAAACTTCCATTGTGAAACATTCAAGAACTATCTCATAGGTCTTGATCCTTATATTATAAGATGTTTCACCTATACCTTCATTGCTGAAGGGGTTTTCATGCCAGTTCTCAATATTCATAATATCGAGATATTATTCCTCATCATATGTGGAATATTCATATATGTTCCCACTAAATCTTATGTAAACACAGATTTCATCTTTTGTCTTGATTCAAGCCAAAATCTTTGGCTGTCTTGTCAAGTCAAAATCTTTTGTTGTCTTATCAAGTCATAAGATCCCATTTTTGAGGTTCTTGTTTCAATCCCAGATTGAACTTTGTAGTATGTAGACTTAATTTGCATTCTTTAAGTTATGAAACCCTTTAGGGTGTATTACGTACACATCCTCTCATGTATTCCTTTATAGGAATTTGGTGTCTACCTTCATATGCTAAATCTCATAGTCTATTTCAACTACAACAACAAGCATGGCAATTGGTAAAGGAATTTTTGTCATGTTCAACATCTTGAACTTGATTTATTCAACCAATATGTCCTTTTATGTTATCCATGTAGGTATGGATCATTAGACCCTCTTCCACCCTTTACGTGTTACTCCTTTAGGTGGTGCTATTAAGGTCCTACCTTGTTAGCTTACATGGATTCCATATTTCTCAGAAATAGCTTCTAGTTGACTAGTTGGCTCATCTTGTATGACCAACCCATCTGAATTATTGGATTCACAATCCTCCAATCTCATATTTGTTCTACTAGAAATATTTTGTTCTATATTACATGATGAACCTGAGTTTCCACAACAACTTGTGATTCTCATTGTTCTCATTGTGCCCTTGTTGTTTATCTCAAACACCTTGAGACTTTTCTCCTACTGATTCTTTAGGAATTTAGTTATCCTATTAACAAAACAATTTTTTTATTGGATTGGGACTGACAGTAATGTTCAACTATCATGGTTCATGGATAAACCTTCTCAAGAAACTAATTTCTCAAGGTGGGTTTCAATCCCTTATTGGGACACTCCCAAATTATATCATATATGATGTCTTACAAACCATTCATGTGGTACATTATTTAGTGATAGGTATATATTTATGAGGGTATAAGAAGATTAAATTTAATTGATAATTATATCATGGTATAATTCCTTCATTCTTATGCATCATCATGTTCAGAAAGATTTGACTTGTGATACATTATCATAGTTTGTTGTTGAAGGAACTCTAGGTATTGATATAAAGTATTTCAAAATTTGATCATATCAAATTTTCAAGAGATTAATGCTTACATAAATGTCACACTTCATTTACAATCTTAATACTTTCATAAATGTCACACTTCATTTACAATCTCCTTGAACATTTTCAAGAGATTAATGCTTTTATTCATTTATTACATATCATTGTATTACCAGTAAATGAAACTAAAGTATTAGTTATTCATCTACTGCATTCATTCCGTAAGATCTTCATGCATCATTTATATGAGGTCTAATGGAAGACTTATCCTCCCACTACATCTAGTGAAGTATATCATGTTATATTTGTGCATAAATAAGATTTGCATGTTTCCTTAGGTTCAATAACCAAGGGAACCTAGATCAACATCGATATGTAATCTAAGTATGCATTTTTTATGTGTACATACAAATGACTAAAGTTAATGATAATTTTGAGTTATCAATTATATTCCTTTGGTATTAACATTCATCTTTGGATCATTTCACATGAATATCACAAGATTCTTTAGGGCCAATGCCATGCAAGATCATATCTTCGAAATAGAAGAACTAATAATTCCTAATAGATAATCATCCTTGTCCATACAATATGCATAAAGAAAAAGTGGCATAATAAAATAGCAGTTCTAGTAATTCTATTACATTCCCATTGGGATGAGATAAATTTAAATGTAGACTATGGTTTCAACAACACTTGCTCCACCTTGTCCATCTTTGTCCTTCCACGAATGTCTTTACTTCTTTTGAGATTCTACACATCAATATGTCAGATCTCTATTTGGTATCACATACCAAATGAAGAAGTAATCAAATTTATTTTATAACATTTTTACCTGAAGTGGAGGCCTCATTGCCTTCCTTCTTCTTCTTTGATTCCTCTATCCAGAGTGGGAAATTTCTCTTTCTAATGTCCAGGATGGTGACAATGGTGGCAATCACCTCCTTTCTTTACATCACCTTTTGCTTTGAGATCTAAAGACTTAGGCTTTTGGATAGCTTCGAAACCATTCTTATCTTTGTGTTTTCCTTTAGACTTCCCCTTTGTCTTGATGAGCATCATCACAGTATTGGACTTGTCTTTCTTCATTTGTGTCTCAGTTATTCTCAACATGCCCAACAACTCGGTCGACAGTTTATCAAAGTCATTCATGTTGTAGTTCATGACAAACTGATTATATGACTCTAGCAGGAGTTGTAGAATCATGTTAGTGTCCATCTCTTGGCCAAAGGGGAATCCCAGTCTAGCAAGGTTCTCGACATACCCAATGAGCTTGAGCTCATGGGGGCCTACTAGATCTCCTTCTGCCATGTTACGATTGAACAACGCCTTGGAGACATCGAATCTCTCTTATTTTTCTTGATCATGGAACATGTTCTTGAGATGTGTGATTGTCTCAATTACATCCATGTCCTCATGTTGCTCTACAACTCGTATTTCATAGTGCATAGCATCAAACACTTGAATCCATGGCATCTTAAGTATGTTTCTTGTAAGCAACGTTGTCAACCTTTGGAGCATTTTGAGGTGGTTCCTCTGATTCTTGCATTTCCAAGACATAGAGTTTGCACTCTTGTGTGAGAACAATTCTCAGCATCCTGAACCAGTCGTGGAAGATTTTCCCACTAAGTTTGTCCTTATGAAGGACTAATCATAGATAAAAGTGATTGTTTGTTGTTGCCATTTGTTTCTACGAAGGACTTTGCAATTTTTTTCAAAAAATCATTTTGATTTGATTTTATTTGATTGAAATTTGGGTGGTAATCATTAGGTATTTAATTAATCATTATTCTCATTATTTTGTTCAAATTGACAACCCTCAAGTATCAGTTCAGAAAATTGTAGCGAACAATTTTCTAATGAGCCAATATCCAAAGTGATTCAATTATTACCCAGACTACACCAACGTCCATAATCAACCATTAAGTTAGACCATCATGCCAATTGCATCATATGAAACTCTTGGATAGATGTTATGCACAACTCTTTTCCATAACCATTTGCATGCCTCTGGGCCTAGACTCTCTAAGAATCACCAATTAAGCCTGACCCAATAGCCAATAGTAACCTGCGGTTGGATGAACAAGATTTTCATGTGTATTTCTATAGGAAAGCATCTTAGACTTCATATGTTTGATTGAGGGATTTTATATATTTCATATATATACATATATTATATCCAATCACCACATATATAGTGTGTATCATATGCATGCTATATCCCACAATGAAAACATGCAATATAAAACAAAATTTGATGGTTATGTCTATATCTACTTGTAATTCCTTAGAGACACAAGGAATTACTACCACTTAGGTGAATTGTCACATCACATGTATGAACATGTGGTTGATGTAGACATGTGATTTCCAATCTGGGTGGATCGGTTCAACCCTTGAACCATTCGTCTCACCTCTTTGTCAGTTGGTGGGCACTCTTGTCCAACGGATGTTTGGACGTCTTCTAAACGGTTGGTTGGTTCCACTGGGCGATCGTGTGGTTCTAGCACTCTATCCTCTTTGATCCTCTAGACGGACAACTCGTCTCACAAACTGTTCGTCTCAACCGGAGATGAACATCTTCAACGTCGTTGTAACAAAAGAAAATATCCTATTGATACTTTGTTACATTGAATAAGAGAATCCTCATGTTACATTTGAGAGGAGAAAAGGTAGGAAAGCTTTAACTTTACATGGGAAGAGGGAGGTACAGGCTCAGTGTACTGATTGAGATAAACAAGAACTAAACTATCCAACCACACACAGATAAAGGGTGTAGGCCATAACCATAATAAAAATCTACCATCAAAACCACTTTTAGGGTGACGTGTGTAAATTACACACACACACACACACAGATATATATATATATATATATATATATATAGGGCGTTCATTCATTGCCCACGCGGGTAGCCTGGATTTTTGCTACCCGGCAGCCAAAAAAGTAACTCTCTGCTAAGAAAGTAACTATGGTGTCAAAAAAGTAGCTCTATTGGCCAAAAACGTAACTCTATACAAAATATACAACAGATATATATAACGACGAGTTTTTTTACTTTTTTTGGGGGGGGGGGGGCAAATGATATTATTTTTGGATGAAATTTTTCGGGAGCTAGACAAAATGGTCCTCTGCAATTGTGAATTTTTTTTTGAAAAAAGGTGGTTGGAAGGGTGGGCGGGTAGCTACCCGCGCGGGCAATAAAGATGGGCCCATATATATATATATATAAGAGAGAGAGAGAGTCAGGCTAGAATACATTCAAGTGTATAGATTGCACGGGTACACTCAAGTGGATTTGCATATCAAGACTATTTTTTTTGCAAGATGTAAACTATTGATATTCATTGTCATACTATAATTAGGAAACATAGAAATTTTGAGCCCATTTAGATGAGTATAAGTCACTCATCTGAGGGCAAAAATTTCTACGCATGAAACTAATTTGAAATGCATAATTTTTGCCGTCTTTATAAGATGACATTTAAATGTCCAAATGTGCTCAAATTTTTTATATGAGTTATTCATAAGATGACTAAGAAGATCAATCGATTAGATTTTTGAAAAAATTATTGCATCATGAAAAACTACTTGAGTGTATTCTTCTCTGAATACACTCAAGTGTATTCTAGCCCGTGGTCAATTCTAGAGGCGTGTGGACTAATCTTGAGATATAGGCTATCATGTTCACAATATATATATATGTGTGTGTGTGTGTATGTATGTATGTATGCATATGAGAGAAGTTTAAATATTTGCATCATATGCAATAAATAAATGCTAAAACCAAAAATCTGATCATATCAATTATCCTAAAACATAGTAAATTGATGTGTCTCTGATACCACTGTTGGTATATAAGGGCATAGGGTATAGTAGCAAAAACAAAAAATTATCTATCTGTATTCCCATAACAGCAAGATTGTGTCAACTACTATGAAATAGAAAAGATGGTTTTAGCGAGTTACACCTCGTCCTGGAGCAAGTCCAGCACCAAATCTCACTTCTTTGCAACTGTTGATAAGTTTCTCTTGCACTGTGGATGTGTAGCTCCTGGTCTTCATCACGAACAAAGAACAAGATAGCTTCTATAGTGCTCATGTGGTCGGGCTACAGACTATAGGTTTTAGTTGTCCTCCTAGCAATAGCAAACTGACTCCTGCCTCTAGATTAGTCCACACTGACCAACTAGAACTCATGTCCTTTAATTAGAACAGACAGGAAGGAGTTTTCCCTCTCGTTGGTGTACTAATCACCAACCTGCTCTCCCAGAACGTCAACTATCAGTTGTTCTCCCCCTTGGCTATCCCTCCCTATCGAGTAAGACTTGCTTGGCTCTCTTGGTTACCACAACCAGAGAGGACAATAGTTGTCAGAGGAACTAATTCTCAGTTTTATGTGTTATGTCTTGGAAAGCCCCCCAGTACCCCTCCTTTTATAGGCGGGGTTTGGGTCAAGGTTCCCAATATGTATGGAATTGTGTGGGAGTGGAAAGGACTGGAAGAAATTGAACTTTCAGAATCTGTGACAATGAAAATGTCTATTTCACACACCCAGACATTTGTCTCGCACTAACAAGCATTTGTTTGGCTATTTCCCAACTGCACACAAATTTGGTAATTTTGATTATATAAATTTTACTTGCTTTCTAAGTATATGCAATAAAAAATATATGGTAAATATCTCAAATATTTGTTTGGCCCAACCGGGCCATATCACCTAAGTGAGACGCCCATCTCACTCACCCAAATGGTCGTCTGGTGAGTTGAGATGAGCCGATCAGTTCAATCATATCGAACTAGTCGGTTTAAGGGCCGAACTAAACCAATTTGATCATTGATCTGTCTAGCCACCCAAACATTCATCCCAACAACTGAGATGCCCATCTAGCAGCCCAAATGACTGCCTTACTCCGTGAGAAGGTTGTTTGGTTGACCTGGTCAGCCAATCGAGTGATGAGTTGTGTGAATTGAATACCTAAACACTTTAGTAATCAATCCAATTGTTGTTCAAGATCAAACTCCTCTTCTAGATGAGTTCCTATGTGTGTGACCCTATAGGTCCCATGTCACGTTGGCAGTGAATGTTCGTAACTAGATTATGACATTACAAAGTAATGAGTGGTTCCTAGTCACACATCAGTGCTACTCAAGTGAATGGAAAGTTGGAGAACAACTTCAACCTACAATTTGTATAAGGTGTTGCAGTCATTGTATAATTCCTTTATCTCTGATATCTAGGATGAACTAAAGGAGTGTTTGGTCGTCCTCTCAACGTGCAATCTATGTCCCTTGAACCAAGAGCATAATATCTGAGATAATCTGACATCAAAATCATATATTGATTCACATGTGCATGCGCATGCATTTCTCAGTCTCGCTTATCAAGTAGCTAGGATACCATACTCTAGTAGGAGGGAAAATTCCCATATCTATCAATCACAATCTATCCCCATGTGTCAAAGTCACCCAATCACCATAGTTATAACAACCCATGTTTCAGGACTGCGTTTGATGATGTCAAAGCATACCCAAAAACATGTGACGAGTGTAGTGATTTCAGGTCTAAGAATCACAATCACCACCACCACTATGAGAGATGACTATGACCACCAAAACCATGTGTCACTCTCAAGGTGGGTTAGTTTGATAAATTGTTCCCTAACATGTATTTGTATGCTTGGTTTGATATTGCTATATCATGACTAATGAGATTTAGTCATCAACCAACTCACACTCTGATATTATGTGTTATTCTTGTCTATCAACCTTCCATAATAACAATCGGTTAGGGACATAATGAGAATATGTATATGCAATATTAACATCCATATTATCTCATCCACAAGGGTAGTAAATTGAATACATACGTCATTGAGTAATATAATTATGCAAACATTCACTCAGTATCCTCCTTATCTCAGATAGTGAAATAGATGAATTAGAAGCTTGTAATTATGCCATGTTAATCATCATATGATTGGCTCTACGGGAATACCTCAGCAACACCATTGTGTTTAAGATTGGAAGCCATGTTATTTGTGCATGTAGTGTTACATTTACTTTTAGCATTGGGCCTGTGAAAAATGCTTTGCCTATCAAAATAAGTCCATAATTGATCCATTTACATGTCTTCATATCTAATAATAGAATGAATGAAGGTGGTTTTTAGTCCATGTAGCAATTTAGTGATGAGACAATCATCCAATATGAATGCCATGTATTTCAATCATAGGAGGACCAAGGAATATGTGTATACCATGGAGCACTCTATGAATACCTCATTTGCAATCACAACAGATATCAACCTATGCATACCCTACCTCCATGCCACCACTAGTTGACCCAACATTTAACTAAACAAAGGGACAATTTTTTTTTTGGGAGATGACTAAGACAACTGAAACAGTGAAAAAGTTGATGGCATCGTTTCCATAAACCCTTATAAAAATCATTAGTCCTTTAATAAATGGTATTGAGGAATGCAATATATACCTTGAGTTACCATTACACGTCCATTTTTTTATCAAATGAGGAGTCAATCAAATTCATCATGTAATCCTTAAGCAATTTAAATTAGGGATCCATTAGAATTTTCAAGTCGCATTGTGAACATGCCAACATAAGATCCATCATTATACCAAAGAAAAGAGAAACAAAACCTACGGTGACATACCACCCTCTCTATATACATCATAAAAATTACAAACTTCCTATAATTATTAGACATACACCCCATATAAGACAAAAATGCTCGCCAATTCAAACAAGAACACAAGCCATTCATCAAAGCAACTCCACCACCATGATACCAAGACTAAACCACCATCCACCAGAAAAGACCTCCCTAAATCAAAAAGTATAGAGAGAAATCAACAACCACCATGAAAAAAGTGGAACAAGACCGAACTTGCCATCTAGGATCCACATCACCATATACCAACTAGAAGGACACCAAGAAAAAAAACTAGAAACACTTCTGATAAGGACCTCCCACCAAAGGAATGCCTAGCCACCCCCACACACATAACCATCAACCTTTGACTGGGTATTGGGGATGCCACAAAAGGTATGTGGATGACACCATCTATAGGAATTCCAAATAGGCTGTCTAGCCCAAAAAATCAAAGCATGCCCAATATCCCCACAAGAAAACACTAGGCATATAGGCCACAGTGACTGTGTATCTTTGTCATGAAATGTCTACTTCAACCCATGAAGGTGAACACAGTGTGTCACAAGACAGGCAACCATTAAAGATACTTCTCATGAAGGTGAACACGGCACATCTTTTTCAATACATTGTGTGTTAGTTTAAGAAATAAAAAAATGAAATAATAGAGATATGATGAACACATGGCATGTTCTTATCAAACATGACACATTGAGAGGACTGATATAGGGTTTTTAACCTTGATTTCACATTCATTTGCTTAATCCAAGTCCTAGTGCATGTCGTGTTCAAGCAAGCTACCAGTAGCTATGTCTACCTCCTTTGTTGTCGCATCTAGATTAATGAATCATCTTCTCCACCACCCTCTTCAAGTATTCAAGCTCACCATCATCAATGTTACCACTTGCACACTGCCACCGACAGGCTCCCTTCTCCTCCCAACAACAAATCATTAGTCACTCTCATAAGCAAGCAACTGCCTCCATGTTCTGGCACCTCAGTCGTGCAAGACTATTCCTATCAGCAAGCCTCAAGCCATCATGCAAGCTCACAGACAACTTAGACATGTCGTGTACCCCTCTATCATGTAGTGTTCTTCATCTTCTTCTTCAACCTTCATCTCACCTAAACCAAAGTAGACACTATAAGGCCCCTGAATTTGCTTAATGAGTTGAATAAGCTTAATTACTATAATTTCATTGTTTTAACCCTAATATAACCTTGTTTTATGCTTTGAAATCATAATACAAGCTTAATTTTCAAATTTGGTCCAATTTGGACATTGTTTGAGCAAGTTATGCAATTTTATGCACATTTTGGACTTTTCTACAATTTACCCTTTTAAGAGATTTTATTTGCAATTTATCACTTGAATTATGTTCTTTGGATATTCTATCATCATTATTGAGCTTTTGGATCCATGGGGCACCTATTTAATCCTAGGTTTGAAGGTGTTTTCTCTAAAGGTATTTTAGGGTTTACCCCTTCACGGATGAGCTACCTTAAGTAGCTATCAACTAATGAATTATGTGATTGGATGGGAAATTCGATAGAAGAAATATAAGAAGGTCTATAAGTACTGTGGGGGATCTGCTCGTGTGTGTTCTTGTATATTCTTAATATTTTAAGGCCATAGACACATGGGGAAGCTACTTTTACACCTCATGCTTGCTCCCATCCTTATTAATGGACTATATTTACCTCTTCCTTGCCCAAGCACGAAACTTTGCTTTCTTTCTCTTTCCTCTAACCTGGAGCAACGAATCAACTCTATTTTTCTGCAGAACCAAGTTCTCTAAGGTAGAAGACAACCTCTTTTTGAAGAAGAAGGTCTCCTAGAGCTCCATTTAGCCCTACCTAGGGTTTCCAAGGTCATCTTCTAGGGATTTTGACCAAGGCAAGTTATTTTATTCATTCCTTCTCCATTTCTCTTGCTCTTCTCCTTCCTTATACATTCCTCCAGGTCGGAACCTTGATGTTCCATGGTAGAAATTTCTCTAAAGCTCTAAAACCCTATCTTTCTTGCTCTTTATGCTTAGGGTTTGCTCATTTGATGAAGAAAGGTGCTAGATGGACGAGTTCATAGCTTATTCTTGGATTTTATACCTTACTTGTTCGAGATTTATTATTTTTGTGGTTTCATCTTCTCATTAGAGGCGAGTTGTATAACTTTTTGCACGATTATTTCTTACCATAAGCTTTCTAGATCATGTTCTTGCTTGAAAATGATGATCCATGCACTAAAAAGTTATGCTTGAATTGGATTTCGATTGTTATAATGTTCCATGTTCTGATTTCAGTTATATATGAACCTGTGATCATTTTTATATTATTACTAAGGTATAATATGACTTGTATCAGGTTGGTTTGACAACCTATAGTGCAAAGCACCTATCAACCAACGATCAATTTTAGGGTTTTCAGATGATGGTACCATTGCAAAAACCCTATGGTGTTGTCTTCATGAAAATTGATGGTGGTAACCAAGGGTGTCAACTTACATTCACCCCTTAGGTCATGTTTTGGCCTAATTAGAAGCCTAGTGATTAACAACTAAGTACCCAAATGATGCTACCAATCAATGGTGATATTAGTTTGATATTTGATGTTGATTAATGAATATATTGTTGATCTAACAACCTATGGTGACATAATGGTAACTAATGATGGCGTATAAGGTCTCCAAAACCTATGGTGAGTTAATCATATATTTTTAGCATCAATTAAGCTTTAGACCAATGGTTTCTTGGGTAACTTGATGCAATGGTCAGACCTATATTGTAATTGATGGTTTTAATATATGCACTTGATCCAATGGTCAAGATATCATGTTTATTCCTCCAATAAAGTGGAATGATGGATAATGTAATATGTTTTTCCTAATAATGGAATTTATATGGTTTCCTTTATAACATCAACTTAAGGAGCTTACTTGTTGACAATGGATGGCTTATTTTAAATGAATAGTCGATTGTGGGTCTTACCCTACTTTCAATGGAACTTTTTGTGTTGTTAATCAAGGGATGTCTAGGGTTGGATGGTGACTCTTTATAAAGAGAAAATCAATGAATTCATAGTTATTTTATCCAAGGTGTTTACTTCTGTAAACAACCAATGGTCTTACCTTTTAAACATCCAATGGTTCTGGGTGACATTGTGGTATGGTGATATGGGTTGAATGATGATGGAACAAATGGAGGGTTACCCTTGATAAGGTAGTCTTACCTATTCACTCATATGAATATAAGGTATGACAATCATATTGTGTTGATATGTAACCCTAATGAGGTATAGCTTGTTATATCTTGCTTTAATATAACTAAATGATGGTAATTGGGTATGAATAGTCCTTGAATGACCAATACAATCATGAGGTACTATGTTAATGTTGTTGAAACCCTAGTATGCTATAACCCAATGGTTACACCTTGATTTATGTGTGGGTTCATACTTGAGAATAGTATGGAATGTGATGGTGGTGCTTCACCTTATGCACCTATGATCCAATGGGGATTTCTTGAGTTAGGGTTTGGGTATAAGTGTTGGTTAGTAACATCAATATAATTTATCTTGTTGAACCTAACTCTAATGCAAATAGATAAAGATGAGTGTTCATTTTTAACATTCTTATATGATGGAATGATGGTGAAATAACCTCCTTAACATGATCATAACCTTAATGTGTTAATTGGTTGTTGTCATAGCCACATGGTTGATATTTGCTTATGCAAAACATGTGCATTATAAATATGATGAGGGTTATTCATATCTAGATTCCTTGCATGTTGATGTAATAAAGGAATGTTCTTAATGTTAATATAACCCTTCTATGGTAGTTTATGAATATATCCTAGCTCATTAATGCAATACTGTGCTGATCTGGTGTATTATATGTAAGTGATGTTGTTGAGCCTTGTTATAAGGCATGCAAAGATAATGATGATCTTACAGGGAATAGTATGATGGTCTCAATGACCTTTGGGCATGGTTGAGCCCGAATGAGGTGTAATCCTCTTATGTTGATAAGGGTTTATACCCTGTGATATTGTGAAAAGGATTTATATCTTGTGATAGTATGATGACTAATGTGGTCTCATGAATGGCAAGTGAATAGTACCATGTGATGATGAGATGAGAAATTATGTTTCACAAGTTTTATAACTTTTCAAAGTTGTGATATGTATATGCTTGCTAGAAGTGAATTAGGGTTTGTATGTACACTTTTTTGATGCAGCCTTAATTCACCCAATTGGCATAACTAATCAAGAGCAACTCTAATCATGTAGTGCCCTGTGTCGTAGAACAATCTTTAGTGGCAGAACTGGTTGGATGGTGAAATGAGTATTCCTAAGGGAATCTCAGAGTGCATGATGGTTAGTATGTGTGGGTGGTAGGTTGAGGATATATCATTGTCATCCACAATGTAGACTGTGGAGGTTTGCTATGGTCATGCCTCATACATCTGATGTGATTGAGAACGGATGCGGTCGTGTCTCGGTGATTATAACATGATGTGATTAGAGGACAACTGCGGTTGTACTTCAGTGATTGGGTTTGTATACCCTAGTTTCTAGTGTCGTGACCTGTACTAAGGGCGGACTAGTGGTTAGCACCTTGACTATATGTCATTGTGGTGGCAGCTTTGACTGATATGTCACTGCCTTTTTACTCATACTGATCGAGGGGAAGAGATATTAGGATACTGACAGACTTAGATCTTGCACGGAACTGAATATCCCTTTGTATGAGTCGGTTGGACTTTGAATGGTATGATTCAAATTCCCCTGAGCATAATAAAAGATGTAATACATTTGTATAGCATATCTGTTTAGGGTTATACACGATGCTTCATATTGGATGATAACCCTTGTTTGTTCTCTTTACATAAAGATGATGCTTAGTGCAATTAAGAGATAGTAATTATATTTATGTTGTGGATCTGCATAAGATTATAAATGTGTACATACAATAGTCATGATTATGTTGATATCTATACTTCTATTGTTCATTATAGTTAGGATGCAAGCTATATCATGTTGTTAGTTAAGTTTAGCATGCTAGAAATGTCTCTATAATTAGAAATGCATATACTACTAATCATGCTTATGCAGATACTCATACTTATGTTGATAGATCTGCTTATATGATATTGAACTGTTCAAACTGTTACACATGCTAATGTTGTTAGATATGCTTATGATGCTAGACTTATGCATGTTAATAGAGATAATATTCTACTAGATTTTCTTATTCTAGTTATGCATATGCTATTGAATCTCTTATATGGTTAATAAGGAAAATGATGATAGTCAGCTTGATGATGATAATTGTTATCAGCTCCTTTATGTATTTTGTTAATCATCAGTGTTGTTGAGCCTATTTGTTATATATTATTAAACTGCTTAAATTGTCTCATTACCTAAAATGTTGTAATCAATAAGCGTTGTTGGAGGTTATATATCTTGCCGGGACATAAGTCTCACCCTTGTGGTTTGCCACGTTTTTTTAGGTAATCAGAAGTGATGAAAACAAACATGTGGCAACAAAGAGGAGATATAGTAATGAATCTTTGAGAAAGTTGATTAGATGTCTAATGTGTCCTAGAGTCATCCCTGTACTCTCAGGTCTGGGTGAGAAAAAGTTTGTATATAGTGTTTCAAATGAATTGGGCTTTTGTTAGCATATTAATGCTTGTTTGTTTCACATATACAAATAGTTTTCTCCTGTGTATATATGTGGTGGCTAAAACGATAGAACAATTTGTATCAAATTATTGGCATAGTATGGATATAAGAAAGATTTTGGGCTCTTATGCAAATGTTTCTGAGCGGGTGCTGACGTTGAAATCGGTTTTATTTTACCCATATTTTTGGGTATGTGATTAATTAGTGATTGATTGTGTTTTATGCTTTGAGTAATCTCGTTTAGTGTAACGAGTTCTCACAAGTTGGTATCAGAGTTTTAGGTTCACTAAGTCTATACGGATATTAGGAATTAGGACTAGGATGATATCTATGTTAGGAATATGACATAAAAATATGGTGCATACTGCCTAATCTCAGTATTTGGGTGCCCTGGCCAGGTATCAATTATTGAAGAAAAGGTAAGTATGGAACTCTTAGATTGTTATCTTTCTGATTGCTCTGATCAAGTAGTCATTTTGAGACAATCTAAAGAGCATAATGAATAAGAAATCATAGTGTGAATATCTCAATCCTACCTTAAAGAATATGAGAATTACATCGTAATCAAAACTTGAATGTTTGGTAACTATAAGAGAAAGATGCAACATCATGAAATCTAAATCTGAATACAAATAAGGAAAAGAGGAGTTCTTGAATATGTGATTCAAGAATATAATAAAGTAAAAGACAGATAAGTCTATGCTTATAAAGTGAATCAAGGTATGAAATCCACATAAGATGGAAAGAAATCCTATAACAAGTACAAAATGAGAAGATAAATGGGAACAATGACAAAGCAATAAGGTGGAACCTGAGTTAATCTCAGACCAACCTATGTGTGTAAAAAAGTGTTAATGTAAAATCAGCATGGAATGTGAAAGAAATTAAGGGAAATGATCCTTGTTTAATGAAGAAAATGTGGAATATGATGATTTACCTATCGATAAGTGGTTGAAAAACATAATAAAATAAGAGAACATACCAAGTGTGATA
Organism: Alisma plantago-aquatica; assembly: GCA_963693085.1. Classification (NCBI taxonomy): domain Eukaryota; kingdom Viridiplantae; phylum Streptophyta; class Magnoliopsida; order Alismatales; family Alismataceae; genus Alisma; species Alisma plantago-aquatica. The sequence continues at coordinate 570,191,102 of OY856410.1, forward strand.
AATGGTCATCAAGGAAGGAGTAATGATATATGTTAATCATGATGATTTCTATGCTAATGGCAAGGAACCTGAAATGAAAAAGGTAAAATGATACATAAGAAGTTGTAACTTGCATAATGAAAATAGAATTGGTTACCTTTTTGCTAGTGACATTGAATAATGTTGCTATGATGTGGGAAGTGTGTTTCCCTTTGTGTCTTTCCTATCCATGGCACAACTTTGCCACTTGGTATGTGTGGATTCACTACAAACATGAGGGTGGATATCTTATTATAGCATAAGGTTGCTTGGACTATGGTTCCAAGTTCATAAAGTTTGTGATGATTTTTCTTTTGAGCCTTCCAATAATTAGGAATACTCCTCTTATATGTCTTGATATTTGTTATGTTGGTAAAAGTAGATGATATATGTATGTGAGTTCCTTATAGCACATGAAGTGGATACCAAGGTAATTAATCCTAATATCCAAGGAGTATCAATAATATGAGAAATATGTTAAGGTTGGATATGTTTATTAAATCAACATTCCAAGTATTCCTCTCCCGTAGAGAGAGAGGGAGAGAGAGTTGATGATGACCCTCTAAATATTGTTTGGAAGGTAAAATAAAAGTGATTCTATAATGTTGTGTATGGTTAAGTGATAGTTGGGCAAGACCACTATCAAGGATAGATAGTTTGTTGGTTAATAGATATGTGATATAGTGTTCCTTTAAGATAAACCTAAGATCAAATATCAATGCATAAAAGTTAGAGTGGATGACATAAGTTACACATGATAAGAGATACATAATGTTCTATGTTTGATAAGAGCCAACAAGTATGATTTTTGAGAAATTTTTTGACACAATAGATATAATTTCTAGATGATAGCTAGAATTTAAAGTTGAAAGTTACTATTAGAGTTGTATAGATGACACAACAAGTTTCTACATTCCATATTGAGAATGTATTCTTCGGTCGGGGTTTTTGTGCTGACCCAAGAGGATATATGTATGACCAATGTGACATCACCATGATATGCAAGTAACCATGTGAAGGTAATAGGATGAGGTGCAAAGGAAGTACCCATCTTTGTTTACCTTGGATTTTGGGGTCGAAATCCCTGTTAGGGGTTTATAGTTGTAAGGCCACTGAACTTTCTTAATGAGTTGAATAAGCTTAAATACAATAATTGAATTCTTAGAACCCTAATATAACCTTGTTATATGCTTTTAAATCATAATACATGCTTAAGTTTCAAATTTGGTCCAATTTGGACACTGTTTAAGCAAGTTATGCAATTTTATGCACATTTTGGACTTTTCTATAATTTACCCAATTGAGAGGTTTTATTTGCAATTTATCCCTTGCATTATGTTCCTCGGATATTTTGTCATAATTATTGAGCTTTTTGACCCATGTGGAACCTATTTAATCCTTGGTTTGAAGGTGTTTTCTCTAAGGGTATTTTAGGGTTTACCCCTTCATTGATGAGCTACCTTTAGTAGCTATCAACTAATGAATTATGTGATTGGCTGGGAAATTTGACAAAGGAAATCTAATCAGGTCTCTAAGGATGGTTAAGGATATTCTTATGTATGCACTTGTATATTCTTAATAGTTTAAGGCCATAGGCACATGGGGAAGCTACTTTTACACCTCATGCTTGCTCCCATCCTTATCCATGGGCTATATTTACCTCTTCCTTGCCAACGTATGAAACTTTGCTTGCTTTCTCTTTCCTCCAACCTAGAGCAACGAATCCACTCTGTTTTTCTGTAGAACCAAGTGGTCTAAGGTGTAATACAACCTCTTTTTGGAGAAGAAGGTCTCCTAGAGCTCCATTTAGCCCTACCTAGGGTTTCCACGGTCATCTTCTAGGGATTTCGACCAAGGTAAGTTATTTTCTTCCTTCCTTCTCTATTTCTCTTGCTCTTATCCTTCCTTAGATTGTCCTCCAGGTCGGAACCTTGCTGTTTAATGGTATAAATTGCTCTAAAGCTCTAAAACCCTACCTTTCTTGCTCCTTATGCTTAGGGTTTGCTCATTTGATGAAGAAAGGTGCTAGATGGATGAGTTCATAGCTTATGCTTGGATTTTCTACCCTACCTTCTCGAGATTTCTTCTGTCTAGGGTTTAATATTCTCATTAGAGGCAATTTTATAACTTGCTCCACGTTTATTTCTTACCATAAGCTTTCTAGATCATGTTCTTGCTTGAAAATGATGATTCATGCACTAAAAAGCTATGCTTGACTTGGATTTCGATTTTTATAATGTTCCCTGTTCTTATTTCAGTTATAGATGAACCGTTGATCATGTGTATGTTATTCATAAGGTATAATATGACTTGTATCAGGTTGGTTTGACAACCTAAGGTGCTAAGAACCTATCAACCTAAGGTCAATTTTAGGGTTTTCAACTGATTTCTTCTATAAACCCATGACCCGATGATGGTACCAGTGCAACAACCCTATGGTGTTGTCTTCATGACAATTGATGGTGGTAACCAAGGGTTTCAACTGACATTCACCCCTTAGGTCACGTTTTGGCCTAATTAGAAGCCTAGTGATTAACAACTAAATACCCTAATGATGCTACTAATCAATGGTGATATTAATTTGATATTTGATGTTGATTAATGAATATAGTGTTGATCTAACAACTTATGGTAACTTAATGGTAACTAATGATGGTGGATAAGGTCTCCAAAACCTATGGTGAGTTATTCATATAGTTGTAGCATCAATTAAGCCTTAGACCAATGGTTTCTTGGGTAACTTGATGTAATGGTCGGACCTATACTGTAATTGATGGTTTTAATTAATGAACTTGATCCAATGGTCAAGATATAATGTTTATTCCTCCAATAAAGTGGAATGATGGCTAATGTAATATGTTTGTCCTAATAATGTGATTTAGATGGTTTCCTTTATATGGTCAACTTAAGGAGCTTACTTGTTGACAATGGATGGCTTGTTTTAAATGAACAGTCCATTGTGGGTTTTACCCAACTTTCAATGGAACTTTTTGTGTTGTTAATAAAGGGGTGTCTAGGGTTGGATAGTGACTCTTTATAGAGAACAAACCAAGGACTTCATAGGTAGTTTATCCAAGGTGTTTACTTATGTAAACAACCAATGGTCTTACCCTTTAAACATCCAATGGTTCTGGGTGACATTGTGGTATGGTGATATGGGTTGAATGATGATGGAACAAATGGAGGGTTACCCTTAATAAGGTAGTCTTACCTATTCACTCATATGAATAGAAGGGATGATAATCATATTGTGTTGACATGCAACCCTAATGAGGTATAGCTTTTTATACCTAGCTTTAATATAACTAAATTATGGTAATTGGGTATGAATAGTCCTTGAATGACTAATACAATCATGAAGTACGATGTTAATGTTGTTGATTCCCTAGTATGCTATAACCCAATGGTTACACCTTGATTTATGTGTGGGTTCATACTTGAGAATAGAATGGAATGTGATGGTGATGCTTCACCTTATGCATCTATGATCCAATGGGGATGTCGTGAGTTAGGGTTTGGGTATAAGTGTTGATTAGTAACATTAACATAATTTATCTTGTTAAACCTAACTATAATGCAAATATATAAAGATGAGTATTCATATAACATTCTTATATGATGTCATGATGGTGAAATAACCTCCTTAACATGATCATAACCATAATTTGTTAATTGGTGGTTGTCATAACCACATGGTTGATACTTGCTTCTGCGAAACATGTGCATTATGAATATGATGAGGGTTATTCATATCTAGATTCCTTGCATGTTGCTGTAATAAAGGAATGTTCTTAATGTTAATATAACCCTACTATGATTGTTTATGAATATCTCCTATATCATTAATGCAATATTGTGTTGATCTGGTGTATTATATGGAAGTGATGGTGTTGAGCCTTGTTATAAGGTATGCAAAGATAATGATGATCTTATAGGGAATGGTATGATGGTCTTAATGACCTTTGGGCATGGTTGAGCCCTGAATGCGGTGCAATCCTCTTATGTTAATAAGGGTTGATACCCTGTGATATTGTGAAAAGGATTTATATCTTGTGATAGTATGATGACTAGTGTGGTCTCATGAATGGCAAGTGAATAGTACCATGTGATGATGAAATGAGAAATTATGTTTCACACGTTTTATATCTTTTCAAAGTTGTGATATTTATATGATTGCTAGAATTGAATTAGGGTTTATATGTCCACTTGTTGGATGTATCCTTAATTCACCAAATTGGCATAAATAATCAAGTACAACTCTAATCATGTAGTTCCCTATTCAATAGAACCATCTTCAGTGTCAGAACTTGTTGGATGGTGAAACAAGTATTCTTAAGGGAAACTCAGAGTGCATACTGTTGAGTATGTGGGGGTGACAGGTTGAGGATATATCCTTGTCATAAACAATGCAGATTGTAGAGGTTGGCTATGGTCATGCCTCATACATTTGATGTGATTGAGGACGGTTGTGGTAGTGTCTCAGTGATTATAACATGATGTGATTAGAGGACAACTGTGGTTGTACCTCAGTGATTGGGTTTTTATACCCTGGTTTCTAGTGTTGTGACCTGTACCAAGGGCAGGCCAGTGGTTAACAACTTGACTATATGTCATTGTGGTGGTAGCTTTGACTGATATGTCACTGCCTTTTTACTCGTACTGACTGAGGGGAAGAGATCTTAGGATACCGGCACTCCTAGATCTTTTACGGAACTGAATAGCCCTTCGCAGGGGTTGATTGGTCTTTGGGTGGTACAATTTGAAATCCCCAGGGCATAATAAAAGATGTAATACAATTGTATAGCATATCTGTTTAGGGATATACATGACGTTTCACATTGGATGATAACCCTTGTTTGTTCACTTTACATAAAGATGATGCTTAGTGCAATTAAGAGATTGTAATTATACTTATGTTGTGGATATGCATAAGATTGTAAATGTGTACATATAGTAGTCATGCTTATGTTGATATCTATACTACTACTGCTAATTATAATTAGGATGCTAGCTATATCATGTTGTTAGTTATGTTTAGCATGTGAGCCATGCCTCTATAATTAGAAATGCATATACTGCTAATCATGCTTATGCAAATACTCGAGCTTATGTTTATAGCTCTGCTTATGATATTGAACAGTTCAAAATGCTAGACATGCTAATGTTGTTAGATATGCTTATGATGCTAGACTTATTCATGTTAATAGAGATAATATCCTACTAGACTTGCTTATGCTAGTTATGCATATGCTATTGAATCTATTATATGGTTAATAAGGAAAATGATGATAGTCAGCTTGATGATGATAATTGTTATCAACTCCTTTATGTATTTTTTTAATCATCAGTGTTGTTGAGCCTATTTTTTATATATGATTAATCTACTTAAACTGTCTCATTACCTAAAATGTTGTAATCAATAAGCGTTGTTGCAGGTTATATCTCTTTTTGGGACATGGGTCTCACCCTTGTGATTCGCCACATTTTTTTAGGTAATCAGAAGTGACGAAAACAAACATGTGGTAGCAAAGAGGAGCTATAGTAATGATTCTTTGAGAAAGTTGATTAGATGTCTAATGTGTCCTAGAGTCATCCATGTACTCTCAGGTCTGGGTGAGAAAAAGTTTGTATATGGTGTTTCAAATGAATCAGACTTTTGTTAGCATATTAATGCTTATTTGTGTGGCATTTACGAATATTGCTCTCTTGTGTATATATGTGGTGGCTAATACTATAGAACAATTTGTATAAAATTCTTGGCATATTATGGATATAAGAAAGATGTTGGGCTCTTATGCAAATGTTTCTGAGCAGGTGCTGACGTTGAAATCGATTTTATTTTACCCATATTTTTGAGTATGTGATTAATTAGTGATTGATTGTATTTTATGCTTTGAGTAATCTCATTTAGTGTAACAGGTTCTCACAGACACATTGTGTCTGCAATCTGAGATGTTGTGTCCATTACTCAAGAAACATTTCTTTAGTGCTAATGTTCCCCATCAAGCAAGCAGCCAAGCTCCATAGGGGCGAGATCTCCTCCACACCACGCTACATCTTGTCTACCCGATTCAAAATCATTGTTGAAGAGGATTCTACATATCAAAATTTGATATCCATTAAGGTCCTTCCTATGCATTTTTCTTGCGAAGAGACACTAGAAGAACGAGGTTTCAAACATGAGGTGTTGGGATTTCTTCAGGAACTAGGGCTCAAACACACCTACTACAATGTAAGCCCTACTTATCCTAGGTTGACCTATAAATTTGTGACTACTCTGAATGTGGTGGATGACCCAAAGAAGCCACATGAACATTTTGGAATTATCACTTTTTGAATTCTTGGGCACGGTTATAAACATTCTTTTAAGCAATTATGTGACTCATTTTAATGTCATTATGGAGGGATTATAGTAATGACTCAACAATTCAACAATGATGATTTTTGGAGGGAGATTACTGAAGATGACACTCATTATGTTGGAGCTGCTAGGGTATCACACATTCACAACCCAATCTTCCGCTGCATACACAGGCTTCTTAGCACTTGTGTTTCTGCATGAAACAAAACACGAGGTGTTTATGGAAAGAAAGACTTGTTTTTCTTATGGATAATTCAACACAAGTACAAGATCTATGTAGTTTATTTTATTCAATATCATTTCTTTGAGGTTTGATGTAAGAAATCTGGTGATATAATTATTAGAGAATTAATAAACCATATTGCCCAAAAATTAAATTCCATCTTGATTGTGTTGGAAGCTACACCCAGGAGGAATAGGGTTGACCTTCAATTTCTCATCTCCTCATGCCTAATTATTAGGGACACCTCATATGACAACAAGTTCAGACAGTACTTCCATGGACATGAAGAATGCATTGAACTACCTGATTTAGAGGGAGTCACTTTGACAAACAAGGACAACTAGAATTTCATTTTTTATCATGAGAATGCTATTAGAGAAAGACATGAGACCTCAGCTATAGGAGAGGCAACTACACCACCTCCTCCTTCTATAGGCACACAGAAAGACTACAGTTGGGATACGTCAGACTTAAACACCATTATGGTTATGCCCAGTAGTTCTTTGATCAATAAGACACCTTCGAGACCCATCTCAATTAGTAGTATACTGACATGCACAAAATGATTCAGGGGATGAATATGTGGTACATCGCACAAGGCCACTATATCACGCTTCCTCCTCCACCACCACCACCACAGGAGCCGACATTCACTAATATGCATGATGATGATGACACATGGATCTAGCATCTTCCAACTGTACATGATGGCCTAGGCATTTCACTCTAATTCACTCCATGGAAGGTACCCAAATGCAACCTTTCTAGGCTAGATTTTTGTAGTGAGGACACTACTTCCAACTTGAGTGAGAAACTGGTTGCTAGTGTAGTTTTGGTTTCTTTACATTGCCTTTTTCTTAGTTTTTGTTTTATTGTTTATTTTAGACTATTGTATATCTAGTATGATTTGAAGCTTGTTCTTCTTGATGGATTGTATTCTTTCTATGTTGAGATTTTCATTCAACTTTTCATTGAGAGATATCAGTTGAAGAAAAACTGTACAAGCCATGCACAAGTTAAATGATATTTCTTGCCAACAACATTTACTTCATTTTGGTTTATTTATTTTATCATGCGCATCCATATTTTACACTCTTGCTTATGTAATACATGTAATAGCTAAAAGCTTCTTGGACTAATCAAAACTACAACCTTGTTTAGCATTCTCAACCACACTATTAGTGAAAATATTGAACAAATGAATGAAATAATGTTGATTATGCAATCTAGATAACTTTTCTATTTATTGAAGAAAATATTTTCATTTAAGGCCTTGTGGTTCTCAAGTGAAAACTGACTCATTTAGATTATTATGGCTTATTCTTAACGAAAATTACATTTATCCCCATGAAAGATGGTTAAACCTCCCACATATCATGCTAACCTAGTATAAGGTTGAGCCCTCTATATGGTTAGGTGTTACATCCTAAAAGAGGGTATATGACTCCAATTGACATTCCACATGTTCATAAGTCTATTTTATCTACCAAGTGCCAAAACACATACTTCATTTATTAATCTTGATCTAGAAAACAATTGAGAACACTATTCGTCTATTTATGTTAAGTTGATTTCATCTTTTACATCTTTAATAATTGAGAGGTTCGGTTGCAGATTCACTTTTTATTTGGTTTGGTCATCTAAATTCTACTTAATGTTGTTATGTTGATTCTCCCATTTGGATTTGTGCCAATTTTGCTGAGCTAAAACTTTGATCTTCGGTGCTTAAGATGAACTCATGGCTAGTGGAAATAACCCTTTGTATATGGTTGCATTGGCTTGATTCACCTCTTCTATTTTATTTGATTGATGCTTTGCTCGGATTTTTTTTCAACTATGTTTTCATGTTCTTTTTTCTTGAGGACAAGCAATGGTTCAAGCTTAGGGGGATTTGATGTGCATAATTTATATAGACCATTTGCTCACTCTTACATGCATTTCAATCCACTTTACATCTCAAATTGCCTCTATCAATCTACATTGTAGTTCTCTTTATTCATTCAATGTCTGTGATCAGAGGCACATCATGTTGATGAATAAATGTGGTTAATTCAATCACAATCTGACTCAACTTGAATTCCCCAAAGGATTGCACAAATTTGAAGCAAAACCTAAAGTTTTTAATAGAAACACAATGTGTTGATCATCTGACATGACGTTTCCTCCAATTCAAGAATTTGCCAAAGTCCCTGCATAGCATGAACATGGTGTGTCCACTCTGAGCGTGTAGTGTGTCAATTCATTTTGAAAGTTGTTGTGAGACGTTAACACGTCATTTCTCATTTGTACACGCCATGTTGACTAAAGTCAAACTTGAATAGATTTCCTCAACGTGCAATTGTAACATCCATAAAATTTTAAACTTTTGAATGAATCCCTATTTAAAATTTTAATTTTCAAATTTAAATTTGAAGCTTCAATTTAACCTTAATGTGATTACAAGACTCAAAGGTGTTAGTAGAACCATGTTTTCTCTAAATTACTAGGTATTTGCACATTATCATCTCAATTGTAATTTATTTCACCAACAAACTGTAACTAGTCAATATGTGGCACATGAAAATTCCTAGTGAAATTGACCTAATTAGTATCTACAATCGTACCTAATTAAAATTATATGAGTTTATATTGATAATAAGTAAATCCCTTTAAAGTATTGGCCATTAATTCATTTTTTATACCCCTAAATATTTAAAGACATATTTATCCTATATAAGAAAGCATAGGTAGTTGTGACTCTCAAAATAGAATTTTGTTGATGTTGATTACTCATAGCTAAATTAGCTAAAACACAAATTTTCATTGTATTTAGACAATTCTAGATGTCCCAATTTGATTTAGAAAAAATACATAAATTTACTATATAATCATAAATGTAATTCAATTACATTAGAGCATAGGTCTTGATATAGTGTTGGGTGTCACGTAGATAAGAGTCTCACTCCACTTAGGACTCTCAGAACCTTAAAGATCTGTGAGGTAGTGTCATCACCTATGCCTACGCCCATCAGGACTTCTCAGTGTCCCACCCCCTTGTGTCTCTCTTCCTTATCAACCTAAAATCATCTTGATTGTGCCTTTGCATTCGCCTTTTCCCAAAAAAGTGTCAGACTCCAACTTTGTCTGGAACCTAGCGGGAATATTAGTTCCAAGTTTGTCTATAGATTTCTTTGAGTTGGGAAGGAAATCCACATTTAAGGAAATGGAAAAAAATATAGAGATCTAAGGGTCCAGAGAGAATCAAAGTTTTTCTATGGAAAATGCAACATAAGGCCCTTCTTACAAATGATGAAATAGCCCTATCGATACATGGGTACCAACCCATCTTTCCCCCTATGTGACCATGTCCAAGAAATTATGCTTCATTGCCTAAGAGATTGCAAAACAAGTTGTCCCAAATGGAAAGACTTGGGTCTATGGTCTCGGCTGAGCACCATGATAGAGGAAGACTGGGCTCTGTTCATCATAGACCTATCACAGGATTATCCCTATTCTTTCACCTTATGTGCCATTACTTGTTGGTACATCTGGAAGGTGAGGAATGAATCCATTCATGACTCAAAGCTCCAATCCCTCCCGATCATGATAAAGTTCATAAAGCAAAGGGAAGTTCAATCCTGAATGTGATAGACTCTATAGTGAAGTAATCGAACCCTCTAAAGTCAGGCACCTAGACAATGCGTCCTTCTATAAAATCAACTATTGGGTTCACTGATGCAACACATAGAGACAGTGAGAATTTTGTAGGCCTGGGTATCCATGCAGTGAATTCCCTAGACAAATGTTTGTGAGGAGTAGGGTATGTATGTATAGCCTCCTATGCTATGGATGATGAAGTCCAAGCCATACTCAATGCAAAAAATGTTGCACATGAAATGGGTGTCATACATGTCATGATCTTGTCAGACTACAGTCAAGCAGTGGAGAATGTCAACAAGAGTAATCATCCAACAAAGTTACGACCTTTCGTGGAGAGGTTTTAATTGTAAACCTCTTCTTTCTCAACCTATAGAGTCTACATGATCCCCAGAACACTCAACAAGGTAGCAGATTGTAAGGCAAAATCTTCTCTGCAAACCTCGAATGTTAGCACTCAATATGGCCCTAGTAGTACTTTTTCTTTCAGTTCTGTAGTATTTTCTTTTACTTCCTCAAAACCCCCCGGGCTTGACCAAGAAGTTAGCATTGATATCAACTTGTTGTGGTATGTTAGAGAGAGCAGGATGAATATATAATTATCTTTATTTCCAAAACAAATATGATGTATTCATAGAACTCAAGTTGTAGTACCTCTCTTCTAAGCAATGTATGAATCAATTTCAATAACAATGCAGAGTGATTGTTTACTTTATTGGCAATGTTTATTATTCTTGTGACATCCCTTTGAGCTAAAGTCCCACATGTTATGGAAAACATGGGAGTTTCTTCAGCTAATACATGTACACTTAAAGGGGCTATTACACTAACAACATGGTGTGTCATCCAACCAACACACTATACATCATTTGCACAAGGAAGTTTCACCTCAGTTATTCATAGTGACACGTCTTGATGCTTCACAGACATGTCGTGTTGACAGAAATTTCTATACAACTTTGGGAGAAATTGTCCCTCATTTTTAAAATACAAAAGGACCCTCTTGGGATGGTTATCACTCATCATTTTGAAGCTACTATTGACTAGAGAATGTACCATAGAATAATAAGGGATATTTTGGACAAGATAAAGTGGTTTCTTGAGAGGGAACCTCCTCTCTACTTCGTTTTTTTTTTCATCAACTACAGAAAGGAAGTCCATTCTCCATTCCAACCCCTCAAGAGAGAAGGTCACTAGAGTAGGAGAAATATCAAGGACAAAAACTCATCTTCTAGTCAGAGTTCTTACCTTTTTTCTATTCTTTCATGGATTTTCTTAGTTTTTTCTCTTCTCTAACCATGTTTAGCTTCATAATTCTCCACTTGTACCTATAGTTTACCACCATGTGCAAGTAGAACTCTTTTCATGGGCATGGGAGAGTAACTCACATGTCAAAGCTTGTATGAACTCTAATTAGTTCCTTAATAATAGTTTTATGTTGTTCTAAGATTGCATCGGTACCTTAAACTAATTTTTTTTCTTGACCAACAATCTAGTTGGATTGCTTTATGACTCTTATATGATCTGGTAACATGTTTAGAAGTATGGAGATGTAATCTTGGAAACACATTCTTGATTATGGAAGTGGATGGGAAAGTATTGAGGAATCAAGGTTTGTAGTTTGAAATGAAACATATGCACGAGAGTGCTACATAGAGTTATAACTATCTCAATTCACTAGAAGGTGTATGAAACAAAAACCTCCTTGTATGCTTAACTAGTAGGTTAGTTCTCTTTGTTTCATTAAGTTATGATATGGAAGTAAAATTTATTTCTTAGACTCATGAAATCTGGTTTAAAGTAATCCTTCTAAATGCTTGTGATTACTTATATTTCTCTTCTTTTGAACTAGTTTGATCCAATCAATCCAACTTGAGTAAATGATCTAGATTTTTGAACTTTAACATTCTTACACCTAATTAACCTAACTCTCTGTGGTTTGACCTTGACTACTATCTACATCATATACATGTCAGGGAGAAATGACTGAAGACTATTCAATACGAAACCTCATTCATTATAAAGACCAACATTATCTCCTTCACAACACGTAACATGGTTCCTTACCATACTCTATGATATACATATTGTGCCTTATATGAATGTATGTTTTTCATTGTATTCCTTATGAACATGGTGGTTACTCCATTTTGAACAAACCACTGTCTTGGAATGCATTGGACACTTAGCATTAATTTTAAATTGATTCCAGTAAGGTAAAAATTTGACCTATTGGATCCTTCTATGTAGGGTGTTGTCCTTTTGTGTTCCATAGATGGAGACCATTTGTAGAATATTGATGAATTAATATTCATCCCAGTTTTAGTTGCACTTTCTATCTAGTTTTGCATTAACATCCATAATTTTATCTTAGAACTAGCTTGTATCTAGTCTTTCTTCATTTTATGGTAATTTAGAAGGTTTTGATCCAAATTCTTGGTTTTCTTGCTAGGATTGAGCTTCATTGTGTGGTGGGAGTGTAGAAGATGGTGTCTAATATGGAAACCTCGATGGGGTTGCAAACTCACATTAGTACAAGGAAGGACACAACTAGAATCAAGTTCAAGGTCCCATGGTTTCCAATAGAAGAAGAACTATCGGAAGAACAACTACAATCTTGGATAATAGCTCAAAAACTACAATCAAAGAAAGTAGTTGTACAACCCACAAGGTCAACTACTACTAGGTCATGGAAGCCAGTAGACATACCCACCTCCAATGATCAAAGTCACTTGGATACCCATTGATAAGGTACTAGCAAGCCAATAGGCTTATAATAAATCCATGGAGGCCCAACTTGCAAAGATTTTTTCCACCATTCTCCCTTCAGCGGACTCATTTATAGGTTAACCTAAAGGTAGCCTGAAGCATCAGGAGGAAAAGTTTAAAGCCATATCTATAAGTTTAGGGCATGTACTACTAGAACCTTGAGCCCCAGTATCAATGATAACAAGCTTATTCTCAAATATGATTATGATAGAGAAGTTATATGAATGGCTATACCAATAGACATACATGTGCAACTGGTGATTGAACCTCCATAGGCAAGCAACACCCCAACCCCAAGAAGTTACCAGAAGCTAGACAAACTCCTTCATCTATGCATGTGGTTCATGTATATGGACCATGTGTTCCTTACCAGAATCATTTAGCTCACACAAGGCTAGACTCGATGTTCATGAAGTTCAAAGAAGCAATGAAGAAGCTACATGTTGATATTCCATTCCTTCTACATCTTGTTGATATTCCTTCTTGTATGAAATTCTTCAAGACTCTCCTCACTAGCAAGTACCTAACAGAGGAATTTGAGATTGTAAAACTAGCACAGTGGAATCAGACATTGTCCAGATCAAGATGCCTAAGAAGCTCAAAGATCCAGGATCATTCAGTATCTCTTTCTTTGTTAGGGATTCCATGTGTTAGAATGGCCTAGATGATCATGGGTCAAGCATTTCCATCATTCCCTACATCTTGTACAAATGAATGGGCTTCACTACTAACATTCTTACTACCAGCATTGTGATTCAACTTGTTGACTCTTATACACCTATGTGTATTATTGAAGATGTCTCTATGAGAGTGGGTCCCTAATCATGTTTTCCATGTCACTTTGTCATCATGGATATCAAGGAGAACCTATGATGCCTTCTCATCTTCAGTCACCCTTTCCTTGTAGATATTTTTGCACTCATTGATGCTGAAGTTAAAATCAAGACGATGAGGCTAGGAACTGACATGACAATATTCAAGGTCTTTGACTACCTTAAGGGACCTTATGTGACATCCTATGATTTTCGAAAACTTAATTCAATGTGTGATGTCCAAATTTAAACCCTCACCTCACTGAAGATCCCAATTTAAACACTGCACACTTGTCTAAGAAGAAGAAAATTAGAGGAAGTCATAAGGAAACAACAGTAGCACATGCACATGAACAATAAACAAGCCATACAACACAAGCTCACCATTAAACATATAATTACATAATGAATTGTAACAACATTTGATATTACATATTGAACAATATACTTTTACATATACATGTACTACCACTGAACAATAGTATCTTATGACAATAGGTCCACCTATACATCAGCTCGCCAAACAACTCTCAACTATCTTGGTTCTTCAAGAGAATATAAGCACATACCTAAAACAAAGATTACATGTGTTACACATCAGAACAATATTCTAAAATGTTTTACTCAGTACACCTATGTGTCTTTTATATACATCTCATTACTAAGACTTGGCAATAAGATAAAACTAATACTTGGCAGTACAAATATAAGAAAAGCATACTTGAACCAGAATTTTTATTAAAAAAAGAGAAGGCATATCTTTTAGGCATATTTTCCATTATATCATCTATACATTTACTACCTGAGAGTTGAATGCATCGAGGCCTTTATGATCTACTACCAAAGAGTTGGATCATTTCATAGTGTTATCTACTACCAAAGAGTTGGATAACTTTCAAGTACGTTACTACCAAAGAGTTGAAGTACTTACTTTCCAGTACTTTACTACCAAAGAGTTGATGTACTTAGATATAATGACAAATATATTATGTTTGATGTTTCATACTTATAAGTATGGAAAGTTAAGAAAAAAATCACACCAAAACAATCACTTCATGTAGTATCATATGCATATTATTTGTACACACAATACAACCATACTAAGTAGTAAGCCAAGTAAGAGGCAAGGGCGTACCCTGATCCCATATATACTAATCATAACATTCTTGATATCACTATATGCTTAGTCAAACCAGATTAAGATAAGATCATGTACTATCATCATATTCTCATCATATTAATCCTAATATGTCCACATTAGGGTTTTACTTAGGCATTAGGACATTCTCATCATCATTGCTTGTCTTATCTTCTTGGAATTAGGTTACTGATCTTATATTTTGGATTAGGATACATAATCTAATTATTTGATTACATATAATTTTGTGCACATATTAACCCTAGGTTGCATGCATTATCCCAATCTAGGGTTTTCTCAATATCTTAGGATCATTTAACATGTAACATTATTACGTGCATAATTATGATCTCATAATTAAATATTAGGTTCCATATATTGATATGAGTTTATATTGAAGTTTCCAAGATTTACTGACCATAAATACATTTATTTTATTTCATGTAGGGTTATTAGCCCTAAGTAGACACATGAATCATATTACATGATTTCAAACCTCAAAATTATAATATTTGACATCATATGCATTATAAACATGATTATGGATTTAGTGACATGTTCTCATAATTTTAGGCCATCATTTGATATATGTTATCCATGAAATAAGTGTATAACATCTTACATGTTATCATATAATTTTATACATCTAGGTACTGATATTATGCTTTCATGTTGTTCTACTGACTTTTTTGAGAATTTTGGTACCTCATTTGCAATTTTTTGATAACCTAGCTAATTTCTATGAATTATCTAAGATATAGGGATTAACATGTATTTTCTTACCTTTGGTCCAATTGCACGCCGCCGCATGGCAACTAGGAGGCATGGATCCCTCTTGGATCCATACAGTTAACCATCTAGCCAGCCAATTCACTTCTGATAGTAGGTTAGTTTTCTGTCAATGGACCCAGTCTGATCCCTCTCACTTTCTCCCCCGATCAATCACCTCAGCAAATGAGTCTACGAGGCTCTATTCTAGCATGTGTCAATGCGTCTAGCTCCTCCAGTGAGCAACCAACCATGCCAAGATGCTCCTCATTATCCAGAAAGGCCTTACTCAGATTTGGAGACTTCAGAGAGACCTCCACGGCTGATCTAGTCTCCAGGTTCACCTCTGGAGGTCCATGACCACGAGCTCACCAGACATGGTGATCGCCGTGTTGCAAGGAAAGGGGGAAGTCATCCTCAGGCATGGAAGGCATCAATAAATCTTCCCCAAAGAATTGTAGGTTCTCCTAGAACAAGTACATGTCCTTTATTCATGGTGGAATAGATCATGATGCCTCTTCTGACCTCCATCTTCTTCTCTGATAAGGATGAGCTCGGCGCCCAGTGAAAACACCATTGGAGTTCACGATTCCATGTGGGTTCTTCTCCTAAGAACTCACACTTCCTTCTCTTTCTCTTATATTCTTCTGATCTCCTCACTAACCCTTATTCCTCTTACAGTGCTCCCCATCCTTCAGCTATGAGAAGAAATAGAGATGAGGTTGGGAGTGGGAGTCTAGTATCCCTCGTCTCTCACCCACTACCCTAGAGTAAGGGGTTGGTCTACTCTTGGCAGTGTGGTGTGATCAATTGATCAGTTGGAATTCACGTTCACACCCATGACCAAGGACATGGTGGAAAGATTCACGGCCCCATCTTCTCTCCCATGTTCTGTGTTATAATCGAAGGTAGGAGAACAATTGTGTGTTTTCTAATCATCATCCAAAGGCCAAAGTCTCTTCACACCACACTGAATATATGGCTTCTAAAGGTTGTAGGATGTGGCCACTAGATCAGCAATCTACGGTCAGTAACTGGCCATGCATGCCCAACCCACACCAATGTTATGTGATATTGCTTCAAGCCACAACTTAGGTCTATAAATCATCAATAATGCACATTATTTCACTAATTTCAAACCTAAATAGCTTCCTCTAGGATCCTTCAATATCCATGAAATTTTAATCATAGATTTATCACAAGTAAGGTACATTCCATTCCATTTTGGTGCCTAAATTCAACTGTTTGACTTGTCAAATAAATTTTTCAAAAACACAAAAACTTAGGGATCTCAATCATGACATCCACATCAATCATCACTCAGACATTACCAAAACATTTGGATTTTTGAATATCCAAAACACATAAATTCACTTATGTCATTATGCATTCAAAAGGTTCTAAAAGTTCACTTCATCACACCTTCCTTCCAAGAGTAATTCTTTCTAATTGATTTTATTGAAAAATGGCACACTTGGGAAAGAAGAATCCCACTTCTAAAGACCCTCTTGACACTAGCCTCATCAACCCCAACACCCATGAGCTGAATGATGAATAGGTGGATGAAGTTCTCTTTCATCTAGACAACAATGAGGAAGAACCTATAGCTGAATTTGAAGAACTAAAGTCTATCTCAGTATTTGAAGAGGACAATGCACCCGTTGTACCAAAAATGAAGAATCTACTTGAAGGGCTCATATATGTCTTCCTAGAAGAGAATAAGATCTACCTAGTCATTTTCAATGTAGATCTCACTGCTAAAAAAGAAGATAGACTGTTGGAGTAACCCAAAAGAAGAATAAGGTAGTAGGATACAAAATGACTAGTCTTACTAGAGTTCGAAAAGCCCTTTGTATGCATAGAATCAACATGATATATAGACAACTACAAGTCCTCCATCGATCCTCAATGCAAGTTTAACCCTATTCTAAAGGAGGTTGTGGGAATGGAGGTAATAAATTTAATGATGTCTAGGATCATATATCCCATCTATGACCCATCGTGGGTGAGTCATGAAAGAATGGAGGCTCTATTGTTGTTTTAAATTAGAATATTGGGCTTATCACCACCCACACTGTGATCGACTGGTGCATGTGCATTGACTATCACAAGCTCAATAATGAAACTCGAAAGGCCCACTTTCCCCTTCCCTTTCTTAATCAAGTCTTAGAGAGGCTTGCAGACCAAGAGTTATTATGTTACCTAGATGGGTATTTTGGTTACTAATAGATTTCCATCCATTCAATATATCAAGAAAAAAATACCTTCATGTATCCCTTTGTCATGTATGCTTTCCTCTAGATGCCCTTCATACTATGAAATACCCATATCAATTTTCAGCTTTGCATGTCCTCTAGCTTTATCGGCCTTAGAGAGACAATAATGAAATCTTCAGGGACATCTTTTTAGTCTGTGGAGATTCTTTTGACACATTCCTATATCATATTTCCCTTGTCCTAGAATGTTGTGAAGATGCACATTTGGTGCTTAATTGGGAAAAATGACACTTCATGGTGAAGGAGGTCATTGTTTGAGGACATTGTGTAAGTTCAAGAGGCATTGATATTAAGAAGGAAAAGACATAGTTGATAACCATTTTCAAATAAGTGTGGTCATTTTAGGACATATGAATTCTATAGTAGGTTTCTTCACAACTTCAGCAAGATCACCAATCCTCTCGCAAATCTTCTCTAGAAGGATGAGGACTTAAACTTCAACTCTAACTACACAAATAACTTTAACACTCTGAAGGAAGCTCTCATCTAAACATCCCATCCTTCATGCTTTAGATTGGTCTCTCCCCTTCAAGGTCATATGAGATGTCAGTGACTACATTGTAGGCACATTTCTGTTATAGGTGTTGATAAAATAACATCAAGACATTTATCATAATGGCAAGACTCTAGATAACATGAAAAATAACTATGCAACATGGAAAAGGAGTTCTTTTCCATCGTGTTTGCCTTCAAAAAAAAGTTCTCCTATCTAATGAATTTTTAATTGATTATCTCTTAGTATCATGCCACCATCAAGTATCTAATGTTGAAGAAGGACATGAAGCCCAGGCTAATCAGATGAATCTTAATGCTACAAGAGTTTATTATCGAAATCATGGACAAGAAAGGGACTCAAAATGTTGTTTTCGATCATCATAGAATGTTGCACATCTAGGACAGTGAAAGTGTCTCTTTCAATGATTCCCTCCTGGATAACCATTTGTTGAAGGTAACCATGTTTACCCTATGGTATGCTGATTTTGTGAACTATCTACCTGTAGGAGACCTACACCCATATTTCAAGGAGAATGCTAAGAAGAAGTCTATCTCAAACATTCTCCATTAATATTGGGATGAGCCTTAAATTTTTTTATTATGCTTAGACGGCCTTTACCATCAGTACATCTCTGAAGACGAATCTCCTCTCATTCTTGAAAAATGTCACTCTGGCCCAACTGGGGGTCATATTATCTCGAAGAAAACAATGTTTAAAGTCCTTAAATTTGGGTTCTTCTGGCCCTCTATCTTAAATGATGATCATATCATCATCAAGTCTTATGATTCATGCCAAAGATCCATCGATATTTCCAAGAGGGATGAGATGGCCTTCAATATGTGGCAAAAGGTTGAGATATTTGTTGTTCGGGGAGTGGATTACATGATTCCATTCTCCTCTTCTTATGCATTCTCCTACAACATTGTTGTTGTTGATTATGTTTCTAAATGGGTTGATGCCATTGATAGAAATTCTAGCAACTCAAAGCCAGTCATAAAGCTTTACATGTACATCATCATTCCACGCTTTGGAGTACCCCACACTATCATTTCCGATGGAGGATCTCATTTCCTTAAGTGCACCTTTGAAGTGCTCATTTGCTACTATGGTGTTTCTCATCGTGTGACTACTTCATATCATCCTCAGATGAGCGGTCAAGTGCAAGTGTCTAACTATCAAATCGAAGCCATTCTAGAGAAGATGGTTAGTAGGACTATAAACTGATTGATGCACTTTTAATATATCAAACAACATATAAGACTCCCCTCGGCACTACACCTTTCCATCTCAGTTATGAGAATTCTTGTCATTTACCCATGGAAATTGAACACAAAGCTCAATGGACAGTCAAGCACCTCAACTTTAACCTTTGTGCAGCAAAGGAAAATAGTCTCATCTATTGTAAGAGTTACAACAACTATGATTGACATCTTATGAACAAGAACACATCTACAAGGAGCACAAAAAGATATGGCATGATGGACACCTAAAGAGGAAAGATATGTAGTTTAGTTATCAAGTACTAATGCAAACCTGTCATCTACGTCTCTTTCCAAGAAATTTTTGGACACAATGGTCAAGTCCATTCATCATTAAGCATATTTTCCCTCATGTATTTGTTGCAATTTGGAGTGAAAATATCAGAGAATCCATTGTCAATGGCCAATGACTCAAACATTATTTCATTATAGCTGATATGTAGGTCAACCAACAATTTACACTTCTCCCTTCAATATATTATTACTAAGTCTCATTTTTCGAGCCATCAATGTTAATCAAAGGATATTCTCTAGAGGCAACCCGAGTGTTACTTTCATTTTTCTATTTTTTATTTTCCTCATATTTTCATTTAGTTAGTTAGTTCATCTACAAAAAATTCAAATAATTTTGATTGTATGTGAATATCTTTTGTTGAATGCAAAGAAAGCATGACTTGTAACCAACTAGAAAAGTTCTTCCCCTACATCTTGGATTTAATGTTTTCTCAGGATTGGGAAAATATCTATATTCAGGGTGGAGGGCGGGTGGTACATATTTAATTCTCCACCCACATGTACATATTTGTAGCTTATGATCTCATTACTGCATTCACACATTGCATTTAGCTTTAAAAAAACAAAATTTCCCTTTTAGAGTAATCAAATCCATTATCTAGATGGTTAGATTCAATTTCTTGTTTGCATCTATGCATATCATCATCATTTAACTCACCTTACTCGAAGTCAAACCTCACAATCACAATTTTTTTTAAAACAAAAAATGGCCAGAAATCACCCCATGAGATCTAGGAACCAAATATCATGTTTCTGTAGAAAAGATGATAAGTATATGAGGAAATGAGAGGGGTCAAACACATTATTCTTATAACTGACTAGTGAAAAAAATTTCATGAAATCGTCACTTTTTCCCTTATCATGTCACTATTTAAGCATAGTGGTACTAGGAGAACAACATGGTACACTAAATTGTAAATCACGTTGTATATGATATGTCCCCTCTTCTACACTTCTTCCATATTCTTACCTTCCCCCATCAAAATAAAATAAAAGGCAATAAAAAGTTCCAAAATCCAAGTTCGGGGTGGCACACCCCTTTCCTACTTTATTCACTTCCTCGATACCCCTATCTATGTAATAGGGGCGTCCACAAAAATACAAAAGATGTTAATGTGCACAAAATGAAAAAAATATTGCAATATGTGTATTTGCATAAATGCAATCTCAAGTAGTATGGAGGAGAGATTTGCATCTTCCTTCTAGAACCCTCTTCTATTCATTTTCTACCCAGGGACATAATGAATGTCTCATTTTGATATCCTTTTATGAACCCTAGTATCAAATCATATGCATACTTGTTGTTTTGTGAGATTCTATGAACTTCCATGAAAACTCTTATCTGTGTAAGGCATTAGGGATAGTGATGAGTAAGTGTTTCTGGGAAGCAAAATTTGAACTAAAATATGGAGTAGATGTGTTCTATGATCTTAAAAATTTTGTCTTAGCCATGTCAAGTGGTGATTATGACGTGAAGGTGAGGCAATAGCATGGGTTGAATGTATTCATTTGGTGACTATTTTAGATTATGTGTTACTCGAGGATGAGCAACATTTAAGTTTGCAATTATTTGATGATTGCATATTCATCATAGTTTTTAGTTACATTTTCAATCTGGTTTTGCTTTAACTTCAACAATTTTATCTTAGGACTAGTTTGTAGTTAGATTTTCTTTATTTTATGATAATTTATAAGGTTTCAAAGAAAATGCTTAGTTTTCATAGTAGGCTTGAGCTTCATTGTAAGGTAAAATTGTAGGAGAAGTTGGTCCCTCTAACTAACTAGTGAGCCAAAGAAAATTTTGATAAAACAATCAAGGTTTTCAATGAACCAAGCCTTCATTGAGCTATATCATCAACAATGTTCTATCGGTCTCCATTAGCATCGATTGAGGGGGAGCACATGAACTTAATTCTACTTGAACCCCTAGGGTTCTCCAAAGGTATTATTATACTTAAATGCTTTCAATACATTTATGGAACGGTTTGTCATCTTCAAAATGGGGGAGAATATTGACTCAAGGTCAATGTTGACTCAGGGTCTAAATTGACTAAACCCTTATTTTGATGATGAATAACCATTCCACTTATTTGTGTCTAATGATTATACTTGAGTAATTTCAGATAAGGTATAGACACACTCGAAATTCCCTAACTTGTGCATCCCAACTTGGATAAATACAAGTCAAGATCAATGCAAGTGTAGTTTTGTGGAGAATACTTCAAATCTATTAGAATCATTTTATAAATAACACGTAATGATAGAAATCATGAGCACTTAAAATGAATGTTTAATCACTTAATTATGATTTCTAAAATTCATCACATAGTGCATGTTTGGTCAAGTTTCATCCGTGATAAACTTGAAAAACACCCTTGATGAATTTTGGGAACTGACAGGTTCGGTTGAGTTCTCCCCAAGACAAACTCGACAGAAACCCCTCACATGCAAACCAAATTTAAGCCATCTACTGAGTTTCATCCAATATAAACCTGACTGACACTTGAAATTTGATTTTTGTCATAGTGAAATCGACCGAGTTTCCCAAAACTAAACTCAACTGACTTGTATGAAAAGTGTATAAAGAAGTGTTTCTAGCCATTATAGTGTTGCAATCATCAAAAATAGATCTGTTGCAACACCCCAAGTGATTATAATTCATCCTTAAGTATTTCTACTGGCTAGTAGGAATCCCCAACTACAAATAATACCCCTTGGGCTTCATCCCACAATTAGCCAATCACTATGAAGGTCCCTATATTATAGTTGAGTGCCTCCAAGAGCCCCCTTCCACTCTCTTAGCTTAATCACTTGGTACATCCATTAGAGTGAGTAGGACATTTGTAAGAGAGCTAGTTCTACATGTATATCTTATGAGTCTCCCACTTCCTCAACCTCCTAATCTCTCTTTCTACCATGAAGATGAAGGTTCTCTCTCTTGGCTAAGAGAGGTGAAGAAGAAGGGAAGGAATCCCTTGGTGAAAGCTTCTCCTTGGTGAAGGTGATGTCAGAAGAAGAAGATTCATGAAGAGTGGGTAATTTCTTCAAGGTGGAAGACTTGTTTCAAGTGTGGGTAAGTCCCCGATGATGGCATGAGACTCAAGGAAAAAGTGGGTAAGTCCTTGTAGAGGTTGAAGACTCTTGGTCATGGGTAGGTAAGTCATTTGGTAGGTTATTGCTACCTTGTCCTCAAAGGGAAGGCTAGGTATCCTTAGAATGGAAAAGGAAGGTCATATGTTGTATTTCTTAAAATGGAATATAAGTATGCAATGGTAGCAAAACACCTCTTTAGGTAGTGGACTGATTTTCTCCTAGTTTGGAGATTGGAACCACTCTACACAGCTTGTGTTATTGTGCTTGTTCTATCTCTCTCCCTTGCTATGTATGTTTTAGTTGCACTCAATGTTCATACCAGTCATATTATCTTAAAAATACCTTGAATATATAATGAATTTTGTTTAAGTGTATTTCTCTCTATTCACCCCCTCTAAAGCCCATCCAAGATCTAACACTCCTAAGAAGGCATCAAAAGCTACACCAACTTCTCTATCTATCCCAGTTGTGCTTATCTACAAGACATGTGTCCCTTATTAGATCTGTCCATATCAAACATGTCTAGATTCATGATTCATGAAGTTCAAAGAAGTGATTAATAATGTAACGAACCCGCCTCCCGGTAACCCCCAATTAAGGGAGACCAAAAGGTCAGATCCATTATCCAATAAACAGGATCAAAGGTTCGACAAATAATCAATAATAATTAATAAACTTTACCAACTAAATTGAAAACTGGTATGAAATAAAACTTTTCTTACCTTTTAAAAATTGGGATTTCTAAACTTCTAACCATGAAGATACTGATCTAACTAATCCTCCCGTGCATGTTAATTCTCAATTAATTCTACATATGCCACTTTACTGTTTGTTCTTTTCATTGTACCTAAAACGCTGACAAACAAAATGGCGGTCAGCAAGAAGCTAGTATGTGGGGGAAACAATAATCATGCAACTATAATAACAAAGTAATCAACCAATTATCATTTAACAGCCAAGACTACGTTTTAAACCATACTACTCAATCCTTTCATATCCCCTATCTTTGTGTTGTCCCTACAGTGGACTGAGATACTACCTCTCTCTAGGTAGATCCTTATTAAACCTCGCATGATCCTACCTAATAGGTAGATCAATATCTAGGGTTGAGTTGCATGGCACTACCCATAGGTAGTCCAATCTCTAACTCAAAGTGACTTGATGGACCTACCCCATTGGTAGCCATATACTAAGTCATCTAATGACCTGATGGGCCTACCCCATTGGTAGCCATGTGCTAGGTCAACCCATTAAGCTACAGAGGGGACTAGGATCTGATCTAGTAGGCACATCTCTTATGTGATAGTCATATTCACATTATAATTTGCATGAATTAAATTCATACAACAATTAATTCAAGCCACGATGTAAACATTGCTAAAATCCTCAGAAAACTAATGCGGCATAATCATAAACATAACCACATACATGTCAAGTTGATGTGAGACAGAAATAATCCAATCAACAATAGGCAAGTAAGCATTCAATAAGATCCTAAAACAATTATACAATTTCCTTTTATCACTCATGTCATCAAGATCTTATTTATCCTAGTTATTTCCTAGGTTTATTTGTCCTTTTTAGGGTTTTGAGAATAATTAGGGTTCCACTTTTGTTTTATCACTTTAAACCCTAATTTTACCAAATCACTTGCAAACCCTAATTATTTCATCTTTCTTTCACAAAAGATTCTAATTTCATCTTTTAGCAACAGGAAACCCTAATTTCAGATTATAAGTACTTTTCTTTTCCTTTTCTCTAATTTAGGGTTTCTAAACATATTAATCAACATATCAAGTTAAAACCCTAAACCTTGCAATTCCATTATCAAAATAGGTTAAAATCCATCTTATTCATTAATCAAGTTAATAATGCTCAAATAACTCATTTGCAAGATTAAATTTATCTTTGATTAACAATTAGGGTTTGTAACCACAAATTATTACTCTTTCCATCCAAATTAGATATTTTTGCAAAAATATATTGATTTAGGTTCCCAAACCATTTTTAACGTGTTCCTCATATTTTTCCAAGAAACTTTCATATTTTAACTTTATTTATCCGAGCTTCATAGCAGAAGTTATGATTTTTGCAAAATAATTCATTTTTCTGGATTTATTTACTATTTTTAGAAAAACACCAGTCGCTAGATCCGTGGTCCACTGGACCATGCGAGATCGGACGGCTCATGTTGCGCGCGCTTAACTGATGATGGAAAGTAAAGGATTGGGCGAGAATGCCCTTACCTGGCTAATGTAAGCGCGAGGGTAAAGGGGTCTTTTACCCCTTACCTTCTTCAACCTCATGACTCAGGCTCGTGAGTTGCTTCTCGGCTGGGTCAACGAGAGGGTTGACTCTCGGCGTCAGGCCTCCTTCACAGTCGGGAAGGGAGTCTCTAGCTCCGGATCTCGCCGCCGAACTCGATGGTAGATCCAATTGGGGCAGTGATGCATCGATCTGAGGGAACCACCAGGTCCTCTGCCGGCAAACAGAGAGAAGCAGAAGAGTATGAATTCATTTACGGCGTCCCAAATTAAGGGTACCGGTGTGCTTGCTTTCACACTCCAGTTGCGTAGGAATTAATGAGGGTATCCCCTATGGTGTCGTGCGCTTCCCCTATATATAGGGAACCCATCAAGTTCCCTACATATTGGGGGCTTCTCCCAAACGCGACGAAACCCCCAGGAACTTGGGGTGGATCAAATCAGCTCATCCTCCCAGAGTCAAAGGACTCATCCAAAGTTCTACAGATAGCCCCAAAACTTGCGAAAATCCTCAAATATCTCATCGTAGCTTGGTCCCTGTTTTCTCCGTTCCCGCAAGATTGGGATTCATCCCAGGCCATGGATCATAGATCCAATGAATGTGGATGAATTCTCAAAAATGGAAATTAGGATTTAATCCCAGATATATCATGACATTTAAAGTTATCCCTTACACTTTAGGAAACTTCTAAAAATCACAACTCTTTAATCCTTTATCCTTTTTCCACAAAATTTTAAAGGGAGCTTTAGGTCGACATTATTTACCATTGTACCAAATTAGAGACCCAAATTCCAAAGTAAAAATTTGTTTTGTTCATAAGTAAGCTATCATTATAAATTAAGCCAATTAATTCGGTATTCCCTCTTTCATTGCCATTAAATTATTATCTTGAATTCCTTGAACCTCAAGGAACCCTAATGGCTCAGAATCCCATCTTGGGAATATTCCTTAGTCTCTCACTTATCTTTTATCTATTTTCTCTTTCTTCTTATTCATTTCTTATTAAAATATCTCTTTTCGGGGATTTCTCTTTATCTCTCATTATTTTCCTTATTGGAATTCCTTATAACATTATAAACCTCATGGATACGAAGATCCATCAAATATAACTCAATTACACTTATTTCCACTTATTTCCCATATTTCCTCATTATTTTCAATTTATTTCGTGATAAGGAAATATTTATTTGATCTTTTCTTTTCTTATTGCATTCTCTATGCAACTTTGGACTCCTTGGAACCCAAGGAACCCAAGAGGCACGAAATCCACCTTTGGATTATTATTTTTCCTTCTAGAGGTTTCCACAATTTTCTTTTCTCCATTTCTTATTAATAATAGAGATTCTTTTGTCTTTTCCTTGTCATTGGGCCCAATAGCCAATAAAGCCCACAAATAAATCAACAAGCCTATTTTAAACGAAATTCATGCATTCAATTAAAAGACATCATTATTTGTTCATTTATCTTTATTATAAGAAATTACATTTCTCACCAAATGAACCCAAAAATTGGGGTTGTATATTATCTTAAAAATACCTTGAAGATATAATGAATTTTGTTTAAGTGAATTTATCTCTATTCACCCCCTCTAGAGCCCATCTAAGATCCAACACTCCTAAGAAGGCATCAAAATCTACACCAAATTCTCTATCTATCCCAGTTGTGCTTATCTACAAGACATGTGTCCCTTATTAGATCTGTCCATATCAAACATGTCTAGATTCATGATTCATGAAATTCAAAGAAGTGATTAATAATGTAACGAGCCCGCCTCCCAGTAACCCCCAATTAAGGGAGACCAGAAGGTCAGATCCATTATCCAATAAACATGATCAAAGGTTCGACAAATAATCAATAATAATTAATAAACTTTACCAACTAAACTGAAAACTGGTATGAAATAAAACTTTGCTTACCTTTTAAAAACTAGGATTTCTAAACTTCTAACCATGAAGATATTGTTCTAACTAATCCTCCCGTGCATGTAAATTCTCATTTAATTCCACATATGCCACTTTACTATTTGTTCTTTTCATTGTACCTAAAACGCCGACAAACAAAACGTCAGTTAGCAAGAAGTCGGTATGTGGGGAAAACAATAATCATGCAACTATAATAACAAAGTAATCAACCAATTATCATTTAACAGCCAAGACTACGTTTTAAACCATACTACTCAATCCTTTCCTATCCCCTATCTCTATGTTATCCCTACAGTGGACTGAGATACTATCTCTCTCTAGGTAGATCCTTATTAAACCCTGCATGATCCTACCTAACAGGTAGATCAATATCTAGGGTTGAGTCGCATGGCACTACCCATAGGTAGTCCAATCTCTAACTCAAAGTGACTTGATGGACCTACCCCATTGGTAGCCATATACTAAGTCATCTAATGACCTGATGGGCCTACCCCATTGGTATCCATGTGCTAGGTCAACCCATTAAGCTACAGAGGGGACTAGGATCTGAGCTAGTAGGCACATCTCTTATGTGATAGTCATATTCACATTATAATTTGCATGAATTAAATTCATCCAATAATTAATTCAAGCCACGATGTAAACATTGCTAAAATCCTTAGAAAACTAATGTGGGATAATCATAAGCGTAACCACATACCTATCAAGTTGATGTGAGACAGAAATAATCCAATCAACAATAGGAAAGCAAGCATTCAATAAGATCCTGAAACAATTATACAATTTCCTTTTATTACTCATGTCATCAAGATCTTATTTATCCTAGTTATTTCCTAGGGTTATTTGTCCTTTTTAGGGTTTTGAGCATAATTAGGGTTCCACTTTAGTTTTATCACTTTAAACCCTAATTTTACCAAATCACTTGCAAACCCTAATTATTTCATCTTTCTTTCACAAAAGATTCTAATCTCATCTTTTAGCAACAGGAAACCCTAATTTCATATTATAAGTACTTTTCTTTTCCTTTTCTCTAATTTAGGGTTTCTAAACATATTAATCTACATATCAGGTTAAAACCCTAAACCTTGCAATTCCTTTATCAAAAAATGTTAAAATCCATCTTATTCATTAATCAAGTTAATAATGCTCGAATAACTCATTTGCAAGATTAAATCTATCTTTGATTAACAATTAGGGTTTCTAACCACAAATTATTACTCTTTCCATCCAAATTATATATTTTTGCAAAAATATACTGATTTAGGAACCCACACCATTTTTAACGTGTTCCTCATATTTTTCCAAGCAACTTTAATATTTTAACTTTATTCATCTGAGCTTCATAGCAGAAGTTATGATTTTTGCAAAATAATTCATTTTTCTGGATTTATTTACTATTTTTAGAAAAAACACCAGCCGCTAGATCCGTGGTCCACTGGACCATGCCAGATCTGACGGCTCACGCTGCGCGCTTAACTGATGATCAAAAGTAAAGGATTGGGCAAGAATGCCCTTACCTGGCTAATGTAAGCATGAGGGCAAAGGGGTCTTTTACCCCTTACCTTCTTCAACCTCACGACTCAGGCTCACGAGCTACTTCTCGGTCGGGTCAACGAGAGGGTTGACTCTCAGTGTCAGGCCTCCTCCATAGCCGGGAAGGGAGTCTCTAGCTCCGGATCTCACCTCCGAACTCGATGGTAGATCCAATTGGGGCAGCGATGCATCGATCTGAGGGAACCACCAGGTCCTCCACCGAAAAAAAGAGAGAAGCAGAAGAGTATGAATTCATTGACGGCGTCCCAAATTAAGTGTACCGGTGTGCTTGCTTTCACACTCCGGTTGCGTGGGAATTAATGAGGGTATCCCCTGTGGTGTCGTGCGCTTCCCCTATATATAGGGAACCCATCAAGTTCCCTATAGATTGGGGACTTCTCCCAAACGCGACGAAACCCCCAGGAACTTGGGGTGGATCAAGTCGGCTCATCCTCCCAGAGTCAAAGGACTCATCCAAAGTTCCATAGATAGCCCCAAAACTTGTGAAAATCCTCAAATATCTCATCGTAGCCTGGTCCATGTTTCCTCCGTTCCTACGAGATCGGGATTCATCCCAGGCCATGGATCATAGATCCAACGATCGTGGATGAATGCTCAAAAATGGAAATTAGGATTTAATCCCAGATATATCATGACATTTAAAGTTATCCCTTGCACTTTAGGAAACTTATAAAATCACAACTCTTTAATCCTTTATCCTTTTTCCACAAAATTTTAAAGGGAGCTTTGGGTCGACATTATCTACCATTGTACCAAATTAGAGACCCAAATTCCAAAGGAAAAGGGTGTTTTCTTCATAAGAAAGCTACCATTATAAATTAAGCCAATTAATTTGGTATTCCCTCTTTCTTTGCCATTAAATTATTATCTTGAATTCCTTGAACCTCAAGGAACCCTAATGGCTCAGAATCCCATCTTTGGAATATTCCTTAGCCTCTCACTTATCTTTTATCTATTTTCTCTTTCTTCTTATTCATTTCTTATTAAAATATCTCTTTTTGGGGATTTCTCTTTATCTCTCATTATTTTCCTTATTGGAATTCCTTATAACATTATAACCTCATGGATATGAAAATCCATCAAATATAACTCAATTAAACTTATTTCCACTTATTTCCCATATTTCCTCATTATTTTTAATTTCTTTCTTGATAAGGAAATATTTATTTGATCTTTTCTTTTCTTATTGCATTCTCTATGCAACTTTGGACTCCTTGTAACCCAAGGAACCCAAGAGGCACGAAATCCACCTTTGGATTATTATTTTGCCTTCTAGAGGTTTCCACATTTTTCTTTTCTCCATTTCTTATTAATAATAGAGTTTCTTTTGTCTTTTCCTTGTCATTGGGCCCAATAGCCAATAAAGCCCACAAATAAATTAACAAGCCTATTTTAAACGAAATGCATACATTCAATCAAAAGACATCATTATTTGTTCATTTATCTTTATTATAAGAAATTACATTTCTCATCAAATGAACCCAAAAACTGGGGTTGCATATTATCTTAAAAATACCTTGAAGATATAATGAATTTTGTTTAAGTATATTTATCTCTATTCACCCCCCTCTAGAGCCCATCCAAGATCCAACACTCCTAAGAAGGCATCAAAAGCTACACCAACTTCTTTATCTATCGAAGTTGTGCTTATCTACAAGACATGTGTCCCTTATTAGATATGTCCATATCAAACATGTCTAGATTCATGATTCATGAAGTTCAAAGAAGTGATGAATAAGGTACACATTGATATTCCCTTCCTTGACTCTCTAGTAGAAATTGCATCGTGGGCCAAAATTTTCTAATCTATCCTCATTCGCAAGTAGCTAACTATGGAAGTTGAAACTGTGAAACAAGCATGGATAACATTAGAAATAATCTAGAGAAAGACACCCAAAAAACTCAAGAATCTGAGATCTTTCAACATCTCTTTCTTTGTTAGGTACTCCACATGTTAAAAAGTCCTAACTAATCTTAGGTTAAGCATTCATATTATGCCCTATGGCTTATATAAAAGATTAGGTTTCACCACTAACATCCTTCCTACGGGCATTGTGATTCAACTTGTTAACTCTTCTATGACTACCCCTATGAGGGTCATGTAAGACATCCCTATGAGAGTGTCTCCCAGATCATATTTCCCATGATAGTTTGTCATCATGGACATCAAGAGGGCCTACAATAACCTCTCATCTTTGGATGTCTTTTTCTTACAATTTATAGTACACTCATTGATGTTGGAGCTAGAATCCTAATGTTGACTTCAGGGACATACACAATCAACTTCAAGATATTAGAGTCTCAAAGAACCCTCCTTCTAAGATCAATGTTAATTGACTGCATAGAAAGGATGGCACAATTGTGTAAAGAGGTGGTTTGAATACACTCTTCATATGGTATCCGTTGACCCCAATGCTCACAAGTTGAATGATGAATAGGTGGAGTAGATCCTTTTTCATTTAGACAATGTCGAACATGACCTAAAGATGAATCTGAAGAGCTCAAGTTTGTATTCATGGTTGAAGAAGAAGACAAAGAGCCTACTGCACTAAAGTTGAAGCCCCTAATATGAGGGGTTAAATATGTCTTTCAAGATGAGAAAGAAGTCTACCCAGTCATCATTAATGTAAACCTGAAAACCGAGTAAGAGGGTAGGATATTAACCAAAATTGAGGAAGATTTTGAAGTCATTAGGCTAGAAAATGATTGATCATACTAGAGTTGGACAAGCCCTCTATTTGCATAGAACATGATCAACAACTAAAAGCCCTCCATTGAGCCTCAACACAAGTTGAACCCAATATTGAAGGAGGTTCTACACATGTAGGTGATAAAGCTACTACTTTTAGAGATCATGTATCCCATCTCAAAATTAATGTGGGTGAGTCTTGTGGAAGGAGTGTCAAATAAAGGAGGCATTAAAATTGTTCTAAATGAGAAGAACAAGGTTGTCCCCTCCAACACTGTGATCCGTTGGTGCATTTGCGTATACTACTAAAAGATCAAAATACTATTTATGAAAACAACTTCCCCCATCCTTTTCTTGACCAAGTCTTGGAGAGACTTATACACTAGGAGTTCTTCTATTATTTTTATGGATACTTTGACTTCTACCAAATTCCCATCCACCCCAATGATCAAGAAAAGACTACTTTCATGTGTCCCTTGGACATGTATGCTTTCATTGGATGCCCTTCTATCTTTGAAATGTATTGGCCACATTCAGATGATACATGTCTACTATCTTTGCCGTACTTACTGAGAAAAAAAGGGAAATCTTCATGGATGACTTATCATTATGTGGATATTCTTTTATATCATGTCTAGACAATCATTCCCTAGTCCTAGAATGTTGTGAAGAATCACAATTGGTTCTTAATTAAGAAAAATATCATTTCATGGTGAAGTATGGAATTCTCCTAGGCCATCGTATCATCTCCATATGCATTGAGGTTGACAAGGAGAAGATAGAAGCTATCACCAAGATATCTCCTCCAACCATTGTGAAACAAGTCTCGCCATTGTCGATACATGTTGTATTCTATAGGAGGTTCATACACAACTTCAACAAGATTGCCAATCCTCTTAAGAACCTTCTTCAGAAGGATGTGTACTTCATCTTTGACTCTAACTGTACGAAGCGCTTCATCACCCTAAAGGAAGATCTAATTTCTACCCTAATTGTTCTTGCCCTAAATTGGTCTCTTCCCTTTGAGATCGTGTGTGATGTCAGTGACTATGACGTAGGTGTGGTTTTGGGGAAGCATGTCAATAAGAAACACCATGCCATCTATTATGCAATCAAGATAATAGACGATGCACAAAGGAACTATGCAATCACAAAAAAAGGATTTGACACTATAGTCTATTCCTTTGACAAGATTTTCTCCTATCTAATAGGTTCTCAAGTAATTGTATACACTAATCATACTTCTGTCAAGTATCTAATTTTGATGAAGGATGTGAAGCCCAAGTTGATCCGATGGAATTTATTACTAAAAGTGTTTGATCTAGAAATCAAGGACAACAAGGTATTGAAAATGTTTTTGTTGATCATCTTAGTAGATTGCATATCCAAGACCATGACACAATCACCATTAGTGATTCTTTGGAAAATGACCACATGCTAATAATATCCACGCTCATCACCTGGTATGTTGACTTTGTGGATTACCTTGCTACATGAGTGCTTCATCCAGACCGTATAGGGAATGATAAGAACAAGTTCATGTCAGACGCCTTCCATTACTATTGGAACGAGCCCTATGCCTTCCGCTTTTGTTATAATGGTCTCTATTGCCAACGCATCTCTTAAGAAGAAGATCCTATCATTATTGAACATTTTCACTCTTCCCCAACTAAGGAAAAAATTATCTCCAAGAAGACTTCCATCAAAGTACTTCAATGTGGTTTCTTTTGTCCCACTGTCTTCAAGGAAGCCCATAGGCATATCAAGTCATGTGACCAATGTCAATCATCTAGTAATATCTCCAAAATGGATGAATTGTCGCTTGATTTTTGGGAAGTATAGATCTCTGATGTTAAGGGTGTGTACTACATTGGTCCATTACCCTCCTCATATGGATTATTGTACATTATTTTTACCGTTGTCAATGTTTTGAAGTGGTTAGAACCCATCCCCACAATTTCTTATGACTCCAAGCCGATGATCAAATTATTTTAATGACATTATATTTCCACACTTTAGAGTCCCCCACACTATCAACTATGATTGGGGATCAAACTTTCATGAAAGCATCTTTGAAGAACTCCTTCACAAGTATGACGTAACTCATTGTTGACTAATTTGTATCACCCTCAAATGAGTACTAATTGGAGGCCTCTACTCATCAAATAAAAGTTTGGCTCACAAGTTAAATGATGATCTTTGGGCTTATAAAATTTCTTACAAGACTCCCCTAGGCACTACACCTTTCCACTTAATTT
Organism: Alisma plantago-aquatica; assembly: GCA_963693085.1. Lineage (NCBI taxonomy): Eukaryota > Viridiplantae > Streptophyta > Magnoliopsida > Alismatales > Alismataceae > Alisma > Alisma plantago-aquatica. The sequence continues at coordinate 570,224,933 of OY856410.1, forward strand.
ATAGGAAATCTTCTAACTTAACATTGTAGCTTTAACATAAAGATCGATACACCATCAAATATCTCAACCTCAACCTTTGTACAGTAAAGGAAAATCTACTTCAATTAGATGAGCTAAAAGATTTATGGTTGACCACCTATGGAAAACACACATTTGCAAGGAGTACACTATCGTGTGGCATGATGGTCACATTAAGAGGAATGATATGAATGATGGAAAACAAGTATTGTTTCACATATTCCATCTTTGTCTCTTTTAGGGAAAGAGGAGGACCCACTAGTCATGTACATTCATCAGAATGCATATCTTCTTTCATGGATCTATTCCAATTTTGAGTGACAACTCTAGATAAATCAAATTTTACACATGGTGTATGAAATGCTACCTCAAATGGAGGATATGCAATCCAACCAACAACTCTAGATCTTTCTCCTTACATACCAGGATTGAGATTCATGTGTTGAGTTGTCGACTTTAAACAAAGGTGCATTTGGGGAGGCAACCAGAGTGTTATTGGCATTTCTATTTGTTATTACATCTTAGTTCACACTACATTTAGTTAGTTAGTGCATATTATGACAAGATCATATGTGCTAAGAAATTTTTATTGTAGGTGAATATCTTTCAATGAATGAAGAGAAACCACAAATCATGGACCAACCAGAAAGTTACTTCCCCTCTATCTCAGATTTAGTATTTTCTCAGGGATGAATAAATATCTAAGTTTGGGGTGGTGGGTGAGTGGTATATATTCTTCCCTCTACCCACACCTACCTATTTGTAATTTATCATCTCATCGTTCTATTTCTACATTGCATTTAGCTTAAAGGTTTTTTCAAGTTTTTTATCTTTAGAGTATTCAAAGACACTACATAGCCAGTTTAGATTTAAGTTTCTATTTGTATCCATGCATGCTTAATCATTTAGCTTTCCTTACTCATAGAAACACCTCACAATGACAAGGTTTTGAAACAAACCAATGGCTAGAAATCATCCCAACACTAGTGAAAAAACTATCTCTAGCATCGATTAAAATGACCCTATAATGTCAGTTTGCAAGCGACACCTAAGTAGGCAACACTAGAGGAACAAGTCTAAGATGTCAGTTATTTGGGGATGCACAAGCCAATGACGGGGATCTAGCCTAACTTGCTATGATAAAAGCAACCAACACAATTAAGTGACTTAGTCATTGATTAAGAAAAAATAATCGACATTCTTATGGATATACATGGTCACATTTGTAAATGGTAAAGGTTCCACAGTTGTCATTATATATAAAATAGGACATCGAATTAGTATTGTAATCGTCAAGTACATCACATAAAACTAATGACAAAGTAAAACAATGATGGTATATTCAAAGAAACTGATAATTATAGTCTAGAAAGGTTGTGTTATCCAGCACAAGCGTTTTGGTTTAGTTCTATAATGTCATGTTTTGTCCTAAAATCGACGACTAAGACCTATAATATCAGTTTTTTTTGTAACAACCAATGACTAAGTTTTTTTTTCAAATAGCAGGTACGTAGACCAGTTGTCTAGCTTTTCAGTAGGATGTAGAACCTACAGTTCAAAATTGGAGTTCTAAACTGTAGGTTAACAACATCCTGTGAGTTCATCTTAACAATGGGTCAACAAACTTGCAAAACCTGCAATAACAAACAAAATCCACCCTCATATTAGATCCATTCTCCAATTCCATCCTCATCACATGTGCATATATAATTCTATTCATTCATTTTCACATTTATTCACACACATGATAGTTGATTCACATATGCACCAATTTTATTTTCATTGCATGTAGAAACAAAATTCTCATTGTATTCATTCATCTTCACATTTGTACACATGTATATAGATCATCATTCACATATACACCAATAGTTAACTCGTATCAAATTTAAAGTTGCAATAAGCTATAAGCACCACATGTATATAGAAATCATGATATCAAAGTTTAGAAAATTCATTCTTTATCCCAATAAAATTCAAATTTCACTTCCTTAACAAAGCCTTGTTCCCATTGTTCTTGTATGTCATCTAGTTGTTATGTCATATAGAGAATTTTCATGTCAAACACCTACAAAGATAATTACATATATAAAATTTTGATATTTTGGTATTATCAGATGAGACTATTTTCTTATTATGATCAAGACTATATATAGATTACATTTTGTATGGAGTTGATGTCTAGTGCCCTATATGTGACAATCATCTCCATATATTGCATCACATAGTATCCACATGCCCAACCTATCCCATTCTTTAGCACCTAATGCATGTGTATACCACCTATCCCATTCTTGAACACCTAATCTTACTAGTAATTTTATAATGTGTGATTGGTTTTTAAGAAAATTTCAACAGTATTTACCCGTGGTTCTCCAAGTACACCAATGTAGATGGGAAAATATCCACCTACATATGTACTTAGACAACAAACGGGGAAGTGATGATGAAACATCTTGAAAACCAAATACACATTATACACTTACATCCTAAGTGAGATTGAGTGTGCAATGACAGTCCCAAACTGAGGACTATCCAAGATATACTCCTAATGAGTAAATTCGAAATGGGTTTCTAGGCCAACACCAGGAATTAGAAATTAGGATTTATAGATTATGGTCAGTTTTTATGCCTCACATCTATTTGTCATTTATAAAAATTTACATACCATCATCATCATCATCAACTAAGCCTCAATCCCAACTATGTTGGGGTTGGCTACATAGATCCTTCTTTTCCATTCAGCTCTATGACGGGTCATATTCTGGTTGAGATGTAGAGATTAAAATCTCTCTTTATAAGCTCTCTCTATGTTAATTTAGTCCTTCCTCTTCTTCTATTAATTATGCTTGCCTCAATAGTATTGCTTCATATAGGCACATTAGTCGGTCTGCGTAGCACATGTCCATACCATCTGAGTTGGCCCTCATGTAACTTGTCCTCAATGCTCGCCACACCCACTTTATTCTTGACATAGTCATTTCTCAAGCAATCTTTTCCTGTCTTCCCACACATCCATCTCAACATAGGCATTTCAGCCACGTTCAACTTGTTGAGTCCTTGTTTCTTCACCACCCAACATTCACTCCCATAGAGCATGGTTGGCAGTATAGCAGTTTTATAAAACACGCTTTTTAGTCTGAGAGGGATCTTCCAATCAAATAACACTCTAGTTGCACTCCTCCATTTCAAACATCCTATAGTGATCCTATTACAAACGTCATTTTGGATATCCCTATTTGTTTGAATGATAGAGCCCAAGTAATGAAATTTATCACATTTTGGTATATATACTATGTCCAACTTGGCTCCACCATTCACACTTTGAGATTGGCTGAAATTGCAATGCATATACTCAATTTTTCTCCTACTAATTGTGGCATACAAAATGTGATTAACTAAGCGGAAGCGAATCATGTGCAGCGTATTAACGAAAATCACTAAAAATTAAAACCTTTTTATAAAGAGATCCAACACAAGGAAACTCTTTCAAAAAGAACCAAAGTAATTCAATTACATTCTAGTTCACTAGCTCATTGTATCATCTCATCTCAAGATTACAACATCTACTGCTTTGTTAAACTATACACACGCATCATAAGAACATTAAGGCATCAAGACAAAATCTCAGATCGATCACTAAACTAATTATTGACTCTGAGGACCTGAGAGTATAGAGAAAACACATAGGACTCTATGTACAAGACATGACAACCAGTGTCTCCACCTGAGAATTCACTGTTTTCCCTACTACTGCTACTGCTCTTCCCCTACTGTAGGGCTTCTACCTCTTCCTCTGCGTCTACCTAAAATGTTGGATCCCACAGGGGTGAGACAATTGTAAATTGTCCCAGCGAGAGAGATAACTCTCTGCCAAAAACATTATTATTGCAGTTTAATAAGAATAAAGTGAACAGAGGAATCATAAATATTTATCAGCAGTTAAATCAATGTCTAAAATAGGTTCGAGAAATATTCTCGTTCTAAGCATTTCAGCTATATCTTGATAAAGCAGCATGTCACTTATTCAATAAGGAATATGAAGAACATGTATAAAATTTATCCTCTATACTGAGCAAGATAACATCAACCAGTGATTCTCGTATTTCAACCTTAAGCAATTACACTACACGGCTGATTATAATTTACAATCAAATTAAAGTTAATGCCCTGAAGAGATGAAGTATACCATTCAGGCTCCAACCGACCACGATTGCGTTAAGCATTGGTACCACACAAGTTCAATGGAAGAGTTGGACTCCAAGACCTCAACCTTCTCGGTCAGTACGAGAATATATAGCAGAGACATCACGTGTCAAACTGCAATTAGCTTGACAGAGTATATTGGCATATTCTCTATAGAGTTATAGTCTACAGCATATACTCTCTTCAGGGTTATGGCTCGTAGTCAATGCATGATATCATATCATGGAGTCATGGCCCATAGCCATACTCATATTGGGGTATGGTCCATAACCAATCTCGTGCATAGGATATAGCCCGCAACCATTCCTATGGGGCATGAGGATATAATTGCCCAATTACTCCCACATATTCAAAAATATGCACTCCGAGTTTAACTCGTTTCACCATTCAGCAAATTCTGATGCTGATGGGTTTGTGGTCAGGGAAACTACATCATATGATATCACTTGATTAATTAAGTGTATTACAATATTCTTTTAGCATCAAACAAGTTTCCAAACATCAATCATTTTAATAATTGCTACAAAGAATGTGTAATACTTTCATCAATATTGTTCAAATCTTTAATAAGGCATTGGGATCTCAATCCCTCATCTCATCAGGAACATCCTCATCTTTTCCCAAACTAATCATCATGATTTTATAGAAAATGGGCATTCAAACCCTCAATTCATCAAAGAACACTTGTTACCACTTATCAGGTAACTAAAACACCTTTAGGTCATCTGACCAAGGTAAATATAATACTTGCTACACAAGCATCTCACATGGCTCACATGGCCCATTTCATTTCTTGTTACCTCTTCACTAGGCAACAAAGCATGTTATGTCTCACAAGGCCCATTAACAATAATAAATGAAACATCATAGCTCATACCTGGCTATGCTCATCATCTCATGATACCTGCATGGTTAGTACACTTGATAATAGTTGTATCAATCACATTTTAGCACCATGTTGTACAAAGTAACACCACCTATACTCTTATCAGGGTTAGGGTTTCTCATCTCATACCAATCAGGGTTACTCATCCTTTTGCACAAAATATAGCTAGGTTTTCAATTTAGGGTTTCATAATACATAGCATCACCCTGGATTAGGGTTTCACATCACATTACCCTATATCAGGGTTTCACATTACATCTTTACCTTGAATTAAGGTTTCTTATAATATTTCCCCTAAAATTAGGGTTTCATGTGGCTTTACCCAAAAAAAGTAGGGTTTTCATGAAGCATTCCCTGAAATTAGGGTTTTTAATTAAAATACCCTAAATTAGGGTTTCTCATATCAATACCCCAAATTAGGGTTACACATCATATTACCCAATATTAGGGCTATACCTAACATTTCCCTCAATTAGGGTTAGGGTCCATCACCCATCTCAATTAGGGTTTCATGATCTCTCTAACAAGGATCATATCCTAATTACATCTTGTATTCTTGTTGAGAGTGTTGAGGTTTAATCACTACATAATTATCACTCATGTATATGTTCCTCTCTCTCATCCTCTCTAGGAGGTTAGTTACTTTAATCTTGGTTAGATTGAATCGAATTGAATGAAGATTTGACATAGTGTATCAAGTCATTGCTTCCATAAGCATCAAATATTAATCATTCTAAAGGTACCAATCATCTAAATACTTTAGAGGTACAACCATTGGATTTAACTTGGATATATGCTATTTAATAATCAAGGGATTAATTGGTCCTTCATAACTTTGAACTTATTATATTTCCAAATGGTTTTGTTACTTTTGAACCTTTAAACGATCTTGAGGTACTTGACCTCCATACGGTCTTGAAGTACCTTGACCTTCAAACGGTCTTGGTTCCAGTGTAACCCAAATCAACTCATTCGGTCTTGAAACTGAATCAACCCATTTGGTCTTGAAACCAAATCAACCATTCGAACTTGAGACTGATTTCATTCATTCGGTCTTGAAACTGAATCAACCATTCGATTTTGAGATTGATTTCATTCATTTGGTCTTGAAACCGAATGCTCATCAATTGTTTTGAAACTGAATGGACAATCCAACATTGAGATCGATTGAACCTCAAATGGTTTGAGATCGTTTGATCCCAAACGATCAACACCTCTATTCGGTCAACACTTTCATTCGGTCAACATTTTCATTCAGTCAACACTTTCATTCGGTCAACACTTTCATTCGGTCAACACTTTCATTCGGTCAACCTATTCAAATGGTTTGAAACCGTTTCAACATCAATAAGAGTTTTGAACCCAATTGAATTAGGGTTTAAAATTAAGGGACCATCGATTGTTGAATCTTTTTTATCTTAATCATATATAACCATTGAATCTTCCTCCGATCATAACAATACTTGGCCACAAACGGTCTTGGGCCTCTCATGACCTCAAATGGTTTGGGACCACTTGATCCCAAACGGTCTTGAGACCATTTGATCCCAAATGGTTTTGAGACCGTTTGGTCTCAATTGGTCTTGAGACCGATTGGACTCAATTATGAAACTGTTTGCACAAGGTATTATTAACGTGTGTGCTTAATATGAAATCATTATCTTCAAGCTTCATACCTTCTAAAATTTCATGGATTCTTATGGTGATTTTAACAATCAATCAAAAGGAATTTTGAGAATGAAGAAAGATTCAACATATGTAAGAGAAAGGAAATCAATAATAACATTTAAGGGTTCAAGTTATATAACCCGCCTTCAAAATTGAATCCAAGCTTCAACCTTCACGTCCTCAATGGTGAATGAAGCTTTCTCAACTTCACAAGGCTCCTCCTTGAGATTTTGAGTGAAAAGAAATGGCTAGGATTGAAGATTGAATGGAGAAAAGAAGAAATCAAGCATTGAAAATCGATTTCCACCATGAAATCAAGGTTGAAGATGACTATGGAGCTTACCTACAGGTTGGGCACGTCCTTCTGTTGTTCCTAAGCTCCCTTGTGTTTAACCAAAGTAAGGAGAGAAAGAAAATCTGAAAAAGAGTCTTCAAGTGGATGGAAAATGAAGTGTTTATAAGGGAATTTCAATGAGAGAGAAAGTGATATAAAAATCCTTTAACTCTAAAAATTGGTGCCACATATCCCCCTCAAATCCTTGCATGCAAAGCCATCTTCCCCACCTTCGAATTCCTTTTCATTATCCATGAATTAAAGGAAAAGAAATTAAGCACCTTAATCATATAATACTAATATCCAAAATTGAGTGGATATTACTTTTTAGTTAACTAATGTGACTGGGCTCTCCACTCACTTAGGATATTTCGTGGCCTTTGCAAGTAACAAGGACGTTCACACTTATGAAAATTCAACCATCTCAATTTTGGTTGAAGGGCACTTCAATTAATATATTTATTTTTGCATTAAATTGAATTATGTTTCTAATTGTGCTTAAATCTTGATTATTTTAATATCAAGATTCTCTCTCCTCTAAAGTGATTCAAATGAGATGCCCCTCTCATTTTATTTTTTCTACATGATGCCAAGAAACATGAGGGACTATCTAGAAGTGGTATTTTGCATATTGAACCCTAGGTTTTGGGTAAATTGCACATTACACCAAAACTAGGTTTTAATGCACAAACATTGCTCAATAAGCTCTTTCTTGGTACTCAGGCTATCACAAGCCATACCTCTACATCATTCTCATTCTTATGATGCTTCAACACTTGAGGAACATTTTATCATGTAACATTTGCAATTTAACCCCTCAACTTGGGTAATTTGCACTTTAGTCGAACACAGGTAAAACATTGTTTCAACATGTATTCAAAACGGACTGAAATTGAAACATAAGTTCCTCTTGAGACTTATTTACTTTTCAAGAGATAAGAGCAAGCATCTAATCAACTTTATTAACAAAACATCTAGGGTTAAGGCATACCCCAAGTCAGGGATGTTACAAATTATCCACCCTAACAGGGATTTCGTCCCCGAAATCATCAACAAAAAAGAGAAGGGTACTTCCTCCTCATCTCTTCCTCTAGTTCCCATGTAGCCTCTTCAATGCCACAGTGATGCCAGAGAAGTTTCACAAGACATATTTCTTTCTTTTTCAGCTTTTTAATTCTTTTATCAAGGATCATCGCAGGTCCTTCAACATATGATATATCATCATTTAATTCTACCTCCACAGGTTCCAGAACTTACTTTGTCTCAGGATGACAGTTCCTCAGCATGGAGATTTGAAACACTGGATGCAACTTATGCAGCTCAGGTGGCAACTCCAGCTTATAGGCTACCTTTCCAATCCGTTCAATGATTGGATAAGGCCCCATAAATCTAGGAGCTAACTTTTCCTTTCTTCCAAATCTAAGAACACCTTTACAAGGTGAGACTTTGAGATATACTATGTCTCCAAGTTGGAATTCTAAAGGTCTTCACCGTTTGTTGGCGTATGAATTCTGTCTATCTTGTGCAACCTTTAACTGTTGTTGTATTATTTTAATCTTCTCTATTGTCTGCTACACAAGCTCAGGTCCCAAAAGTTGATATTATCCAGTTTCATACCAACATAAAGGAGATCTACAACGTCTACCATATAATGCTTCATATGGCGCCATATCAATACTGTTTGATAGCTATTATTATAAGCAAATTCTATCAAGCTCAGGTGTAGATCCCAACTTCCTATAAACTGAAGGACACATGCCCTAAGCAAATCCTCCAAAGTTTGTATGGTTCTCTCAGATTGTCCATCTGTCTGTGGGTGAAAGGATGTACTAAACCTTAACTGCGTACCCAAATCTTTATGTTGTCGTTCCCAAAAATGACTTGTGAACTAGGGACCTCTATCAGAAACAGTAGTAACAGGAACCCCGTGCAACCGCACTATCTCATCTACATATATTTGTGCAAGCTTCTCAGCAGTGTAGGTTGTTTTAATAGGAAGAAAATGTGTTGTCTTAGTCAACCTATCAACTATCACCCATATGGAATCATGACCTTTGGTTGTTCTAGGAAAACCAACCACAAAGTCCATGGTCACATGATCCCATTTCCACTGTGGTATAGGCAAAGGTTGCATTGTTCCTGTGGGCTTTTGATGTTCATCTTTAACCTGCTGACACACCGGACACCGCATAACAATCTCAGCTACATCCTTCTTCAAACCAGGCCATCAATACATATATTTTAAATTATGATACATTTTGGTGCTTCCTGGATGCATTGCATACATTGAACAATGAGCTTCCTCCAAAACCAACTTCCTTAAGTTATTGCCATCATGTACTACCATCCTACGATGATAACAGACTACCTGATCCTCTGACTCATGAAAGCCATCCCGTTTGTCACTACCATACTCTGTCCTGATCTGTTGAACCAAAATATCAGCTTGTTGTGCTTCTTTAATATGCTATCTCAGAGTAGGTTTCACTTGCATCTTAGCTAACAGCCCGGCTAACAAAGATACCTTAAGTTGTATATTGTTTTGCCTCAAGGAGATAAGCATATCTCTCTTAGAGCACACTAAGGAGTTCAACTGTTCTTTATCTACGGCTGGTAATGATGATTTCCTACTTAATGCATCAGCCACTACATTGGCCTTCCTTGGATGATAATCAACTGTACAATCATAGTCCTTGATTAACTCCATCCAGCGGCGTTGTCTCGTGTTCAACTCATGTTGTGAGAAGATATATTTTAGATTCTTATGTTCTGTGAAAATCTAGAATGTCTCTCCATAGAGAATATGCCTCCAGATCTTCGAAGCATAGACCACAACAGCTAGCTCTAGATCATGTGTTAGATAATTCTCCTCGTATTTCTTAAGCTGTCGAGAGGCAAAAGAAATCATTTGATTATCCTGCATCAACACACATCCTAGTTCGTTCTAAGATGCATCATAGAAAACTATGTACCCCTTCCCTTGCTCAGGTAACACCAGCACAGGTGCACTTGTTAACCTTTCTTTCAACTGTTGGAAAGAATGTTGATACTTGTCATTCCAGACAAAAGGAACCTCCTTCCTGGTCAACTTGGTTAGGGGTAAAGCTATAGAACTGAAGTTCTTAATGAACCTCCTGTAGTATCCTGCCAACCCTAGGAAACTGTGTATCTCTGTTGGTGTCCTTGGTTGTTACCATTGCAGGATAGATTCTACCTTCTTAGGATCAACACGGATGCCTGAGGCAGATATTACATGTCCTACGAAAGAAACTTCTGGTAACCAGAACTCACATTTGCTAAACTTAGCATACAGCTTATGTTCTCTTAGCAAAATTAGAGCCTGACGGAGGTGCTGCTCATGCTGTTGAGCATCTCTACTGTAAATCAAGATGTCATCTATGAAGACTACTATGAACTGATCAAGAAAAGGCTGGAAGATTCTATTCATGAGTTCCATGAATGCAGTTGGTGCATTCGTTAGTCTAAATGACATAACTATGAACTCATAGTGACCATACCTTGTCCTAAAGGCAGACTTAGATATGTCACTCTCCTTGATACGTAACTGATGGTATCCCGACCTCAGATCTATTTTAGAGAAGATAGTTGCACCATGCAACTGATAAAATAGGTCATCGATCCTTGGCAGATGATACTTGTTCTTTATAGTTACTTTATTCAACTGTCTGTAATCAATGCATAATTGCATTGATCCATCCTTCTTCTTAACAAAGAGAACCGGAGCACCCCATGGTGAAGTACTCGGTCGGATAAAACCTTTCTCAAGCAACTCTTGCAGCTGTTTCTTGAGCTCTACCATCTCAGCAGGTGCCATTCTATACTGTGTTTGAGCTATTGGTTGCATTCCCAGGATTAGATTAATCTCAAAATCAATCTCTCGGGGTGGAGGTACACCTAGAAGTTCCTTAGGGAAAACATCTTCAAACTCCCTAACTATCAGAACTTAAGAAAGATTAGAGCTCTCCATTGTGGTATCTACCACATGTGCCAAAAATGCAAAGCATCCTTGTCTCATCAGCTTCTCAGCTACCATAGCTGACACAAGACAGGTTGGAAGAATCTTTCTATCTCCCTAAAAGATCCATGTGTCACCACCATCTGTGAACACATCCTGCTTAGAATCACAATCCAATACAACCTTATACTTTTCTAGGGTGTCCATCCCAAGAATTATATTGAACCCGTACATCTCAATTGGTATAAGATCCACCTGAATGCGATGTTTAGAAAAGGAAAGAGTGCAGGGAGAACACACCTCCCACAGCACTGTAGATCCAAGCAAAGGAGTTTCTAATAACAAACTCTCTGCCCTATGACCAACTGTCATATTGCAGTCAAGAATTACTTCTTTAGTGATGAAAGAATGTGTAGCACCCGGATCAATTAAAACAGATATGAAGCAGGATGTAGACATATCAGAATAAAACAATTCCATCTTACCTGTCACAACTTGTGGGTTAACTACTGCTTCGGGTTGATTCATCACATAGAATCTAGCTGTTGCTTGCTGTTGACCCGATGTTCAGTTGTTGGGTGTTGACGAACCAGCTTGGGACACTTGCCCACATCCTGAAGTGCCATTTGAAAACTATCTCCTCTGAGATCCTTGTTGATTCTGCCTCTAGGGTTGAGTTACCATTGTGTTCCCGACTGCACAATCCCTTGCCAAATGTCCCACTTGTTTGCATTGGTGACAGATCCTGGTCTCAGGATAGGGTCTATGAGGTCCAATCACCGATGTTGATGATGTGCTGGGAGCTCTATTCAGAACAAAACTACGGCCCCTACCCCTACTTGACGTCCATTGTGTCTGGGTATTAAATCTTGATGGTGTTGTTAGTGCAGAAAACCTCAGCTTCTTAAAGCTCTCGGACCTCTGTCCTTGGAATTGAGTATACACCTTCTTACCACTGGTCTGTCACTTCTCAATCACAGACCTCTCTATCTATCTAATGGATTCCAAAAATGTGGCAAACCTCTCCCTATTCTTCAAAGCAGACACAGGAGTGGTCAATTTAGCGTTCAACCCCTTTTCAAAATACTGAATTATTTCCTCATCAGTAGTTGCCATATGTGGACAGAACCACAAAAGCTCCATGAACTTAGCCTCATACTCGCTAATGTTCATCGGTCCTTGTCTTATCTTCTCAAACTAGGATATATTCTCATCTAAGTAAGTCTTAGGGAAGTGTCTAATGATGAATTCTCATCGGAATTCTTCCCATCCAACTTTGACACCTGGCCTTTTGCCTTCTTCAATAGTCCACCAGTGACCAGCACTCCCTTTCAGTAGGTAAACTGCATGCCTCACCTTTTCGGGTTCAGGAATATTGAGGATTCTGAAAGCCTTCTCCAGCTCGGTCAACCATAAGTCAGCATCTGTTGGGTCATCTGTACCAGCATACTTTGTGGCTCCTACCCGGTGAAGCCTCTCAAAAGTTTTACCAGCTCCCTATCCCTCATTATGGGCTGGTGCCCTAGGTGCAGGTGGTGGCATCCTATCTGTCATGTGCATCATAACTGCCATGAACTGCCCAAACAGAGCGTTGAAAGCTAGATTCTCTATCATGGCTGGGTCAAACTGGGGTTGTTTAGGTACATGTTCCTCCCTAGTCTGATCCCTTTCACCTCCTCCTGGTGCAGCAACGCAGCTCTCAGCAGCATGTTCCTCGTGTGATCCAGACATCTTCAAGTTCTTCTTCTCCTATATGAGCAGAAGACACTATTAGATAAACTGGAAGACACTAGAACAGACTCAACAACCTTAATCCTATGTCTCTATAGACTCAGTGAACCTAGAGCTCTGTTACCACTAATTGTGGCATACAAAATGTGATTAACTAAGCAGAAGTGAATCATGTGCAGTGGATTAACAAAAATCACTAAAAATTAAAACCTTTTTATAAAGAGATCCAACAAAAGGAAACTCTTTCAAAAATAACCAAAGTAATTAAATTACATTCTGGTTCACTAGCTCATTGTATCATATCATCTCAAGATTACAACATCTACTGCTATGTTAAACTGTACATATGCAGCATAAGAACATTAAGGCATCAAGCCAAAATCTCAGATCTATCACTAAACTAATTACTGACTCTGAGGACCTGAGAGTACAGAGATGACACATAGGACTCTATGTACAAGACATGACAACCAGTGTCTCCACTTGAGAATTCACTGTTGTCCCTGCTGCTGCTACTATTCCCCTGCTGTATGGTTTCTGCCTCTTCCTATGTGTCTACCTAAAAAGTTGGATCCCACGGGGGTGTGACAATAATAAATTGTCCCAATGAGAGATATAACTCTCTGTCAGAAACGTTATTATTGCAGTTTAAAAAGAATAAACTGAATAGAGGAATCATAAATATTTATCAGCAGTTAAATGAATGTTTAAAATATGTTAGAGCAATATTCTCGTTCTAAGCATTTCAGCTAAGCTTGATAAAGCTGAAAAACACAAGAGGGGGGGTGAATAGAGTTTTTAAATAATTTTAACAATTTATTGAACTCAAACAACCACAATTAAAGATTAGAAGAAGGAGACAGGTGTTTAGAGTGGTTCCAACTTTAGCAAATACTAAAGTTGTCAGTCCACTACCCAGTTGCTTACCCAACCGGGATTTTGAAAGTATTTATTTTATTACCTTCTCAAGGATTTATACAAAATACAATACTTTCCTTTACACCCTTTGAGCAGCCTTCACTTGAAGTAGGTGCACCAACTTTGAGGTAGCCTTCTTGAAGTAACTCCAAGCTCCCCCTTGAAGTAGCCTTCCTCTCTAGAAGTAACCTCCTGTTGCACCAGCCTTCTGAAGTAGCTCAAAGTCACCTTCTTCGCCAAGAAGAACTCCACCCTCTCCAATCAGCAGCCTCCAACCTAGGAGTAGCAAGGAGAGTACAAACGGTAATAGAGAACAAGAAAGAAAAAGGAAATTACAACTTATCCTTTGTAGCCCAAGGCTTGATTTGCCTAGATCAAGCGTATAGATCTCCTAACCAAGTGTATGGACTTGTGATTGCAGTGGGTAGGAGATACTAGCTTATAGGACACGAATTTTGAGCTAAAGAAGGAAGTAGCCAATGTTCACAATGCTCAATTTGCTCACAAAAAGATTGCCCAAAGTATGCTCAAAGAGTTCTCAAGTGTAAACAAGTGTATTTGAGTGTCCTATGGCTTGTCCTATTTATAGGAATGGCCTAAGGATGCTTAAGGACGTTCTAGACAACTTCTAGGGGTTTCTAAGTGCTTAACTAGCTGTTAGGTACAAAGTTGTTGCTTTAACAATGGCTAATTAATTAATTCTGCAGTTGTTGTCAAAGAAAATCTCGGTCGAGGAATGGTCGACCGAGACACCTACTCGGTCGAACTTTTGTCGACCGACAGGCACTCTGGAACAAGTGATTTGCAACGTCTTTCTCCAACTGCCAACTAACTTGTCTGTTGTGTCTAACAGCTACTATGGATCTTTCTCGGTCGAGAAGATTGTCGACCGAGAGTGTCTCGGTCGAGGAGTTTGTCGACCGAGATTGATCCTGTTTCAATGTTTCAATTTAGGCACTAATTATATGTATGAGTGTGCATATGTGATCCTATTTGAAGGGGATGACTTATCTAAATGTGATGTTTAGCTAGGGAAGATCTAACGCTTGATTTACATGCAATCTAATTACTTGTACATTATATATTTGTACAAGTTTTTACAAAGTGATTACATTGCATGAAAACATAAATATGTAAGCATATGGATTTCCCTAGTTGCTTTGGCATCCACCTTAATCCTGCACACTCAAGTAGCTCGTTAGATCAATAAGAATGAAATGTTTGTCATAATCAAAACAAAGGGATTTATAGATGTCCATTTAGCCAACAATCTCCCCCTTTTTGAAGATGACAAACATTTCCTAAATATAAAATAAGGAAATATAAAACATGTGAGTTTTATACCTGAAATTTACCTTTGTATCCATCTTTGGTTTTGCATGTGACTGCTGGCCAAGATTTATGAAACTCATTTTAATTTTATGTTTGTGATTTTATATTGTTTCTCCCCCTTTGTCATTTCAAAAAGATATCATGTAGTATGACTTTGTGTCTTCCTTTTTAAGCTTTGCTCCCCCTTAAAGAGATATCCAATTAAAATCAAGGGATTTTTATTGTCAAAATTAGCCACAATTTGTTTCTCAATCATTTGCAAAGGATGTTAAGCCTTGAAATGATATGAGTTTCTTTTAAGTTTATGGCCTATGTGTATTGATTTCTCACCCATTTTACAAGGGATGTTAAGCCTTAAAAATGAAATGAGAATCCTTTAGTTTTAGATTGCATAAAAATGTCTCTTAACTAAATGCATGGGATGTTAAGCCCTGATTTGTTTAGAGAGTCCCTTTAAGAACAAGATATATCACTTTTATGAAATTCAAAGATTTCTTCATAACCAAGAGTAAAAATACTAAGGTCGTAACAAGCTCCAAATGATGTTTTACAATGTTTTTGTAAGCTTCTTAATCAAATAATCAAATTTGTTTCTATGAGCTCCCCCTTAATCTTATACTATGCTCCCCCAAGGTATAAGTGTTTTGCAATAGATGTCATTTTAGCCATAACTTTAACTTTTAGGTATTTGCAAAGATGTTCATCCTTTTTGATTTACTTGTATTTATTACTCCCCTTATTTTGTATGCTCTACAATAGTCTTATAATCCAAATTCAAATGATGCCAAAAAGATATCCATTATAAAGATAACCAATGTCATTACAAGCATGAAAAGATAGCCAAAACATGTAACGATAACCCATTTATTACAATTTTGCAAAGATTCCATTACAACTAATACAACTCCAAATCTCATTGGAAAGACTTAAGAATTACATCAATATCAGGGTCTTTCCCAAGAAAAGGCTCAGCTCCATAATACTGGACCAAAGTTTGCCACTCCAGAGCACCTGTCTTGGTTGAGGCATATGCCTCCAAGAAGGTTGGAACACGATCAAATCGGAAATGAGCAGCAATATCTTGTAGTTGCATTGATGAAAACTGAGTATGTGTGAGATCTGTAGATGGTGAAGGTGGAGGTTGATAGTAGTTGTAAGATGGGTTATATGGATTGAGCATGCCAGGATTTAAAGAATAAGGATATTCATCTGGTTGGTTTGGAGAAAGAGTTTGCATTCTTTGGTTTAGATAAGTCATGGCATGGTGGTTATAATCTAGTTGTTTACTAAGATGATATTGTGACCCAGCAACATAGGTTAGAGTGTTTTGGATGGGGTCATAGGGTAGGCTGGTAGGAGGAGGTGGAGGTGGTATATCTTGTGTAGATGTTTCTCCTTCTACCCTAGCCCTCTTATGACCGAAATCAATCCCCATTTTTTCTACAGTATTCTTACTTATTTTTTGTGTTCTACGCTCCCATGTATATCCCATATCCTCAAGTTGGGTCTTAAGGAAATGTTGAGTAATTTGGCATACAAAATCAGCATATGGAGGATTGCCAGAAAACTCAAGCATGTTTTTAAGAATGATGCGGATACAATTTGTGGGAATACGTTGGATAATGGCATATATTAGACACATACGAAAAATAGGAACTTCAGACTTATTGGCTCTAGGATGTATGTTTGTTGAAATAATAAGGTTTACAATCCTAGCAGCTGGTTTGAGATTTATAGCATAGTATGTGCCTCTATCTTCGTGACAGGTTGTATTGGATTGAAAAATGGTCCTTTTGATGTCACTAAGACTAACGGTATGGTCATCTTGGGAAAATTGATTAAGTGGGTTTCCAGAGGTAAGGTCAAGGGTGTCTTGATATTCATCTATGTCAATATCTAGCATGTCAAGAATATCCCCTTCAGTAAATCGGAAGCTATGCCCATTGACCATAGTATAGAAGAAGATGGTTTCATTTTCAGAGTGGGAGATGAGGTTAGCATAGAATTCATTCACTACCTTGATGGAATAGGAAGGGAAAGAAGGGTTGATGAATTCTTTTAACTTTTGCACCTCGAAAAGGTCCTCCAAGTCGACGATGTTGAGGAAGTCCATAACTTCAACTGGTCGTCGTGGGAGAGGAGCTTTGGAGGAGAGCCGTAGATAACGATCACCAGCATCTCCGTCGACGAAGGCAATGTCGTTGATGATCGTCAATGGTGGAGTAGCCTCCCTTTGTTTCCTGCCAGCGACCTTCTTCTTTCTACGAGCAGAGGATGATGCCATTGTGTTGCTTGAAGGTGGAGAAGAAGCAAGGAAGTCTTGGGGATGAGGATGCTAAAGATTTGCACAAGAATTCACTAGAGAGAGCCTATGGAAACAAGAATAAGAAGGTGTGAAGAAATGACCCATTTTTGCTCCTTATAGCAATCCAGTGACCGGGTCGGTCGACAATTTGTCGACCGAGCGTCCGCAACGGTCATATTCCAGACGCGCCACTTCGGCCGTCCAACGGTCGACTTGCAACGGTCGGCCGTTAACGGTAACGGTCGGATTGCAACGGTCATATCCCAACGGCTCTTTCTCGGTCGAGCAATTGTCGACTGACACTGTCTCGGTCGAACAATTGTCGACCGGAAGTGTGTCCGATGCTAGGTCTGTTTAGATTCTGTCAGTCGAGAGAGGGGGGAAGACCGAGAGGTTTTCGGTCGAAGATTTGTCGACCGACAGACGTACTGGGTACGAATTTTTAAGCTGATTTTTAATGCAAATGATAGACTGAATTTGTAGAGCATATATATATTTTCTAAGGGAGTAATATTTTGTTTTATTATTGACAATATTGGGACAATTTTGTGATCATAAATTGATTTTGCTTTTAATAAAATGATATTCAATTAATTATTGTGTCAAAACTTATTTTAGGTCGATTTTGACTACGACCATAGCGCCCCTTGGTCAAATTTCATTTTAACCAAGAGGCAGATTTGCAGATTTTTTAATTTGAACATTATATCTGCATAAGATTTGATTAAGTATCAAGTTGAAGCATAATACTTAATTTGAAAACATTTGTCCTTTTCTTAAAATATAGGCTTTGCTGTAGTAATATGAATATCAAATTTCACGTCATTTCGTATCCTCATAAGATTCTTTACTGAAGGCACACTAAATATCAATTGAAAAACACTAAATATCTCAATTGAAAAACACTAAATATCTCAAGTCTTTTAAAGATATGAATTGAGAGATTTTATCTTATGTGTTGCAAGCATAACATATTACCAATAAAGCATTTGCTTGCCTATCATGGATCCATGTAGACAATTATCTATCAAGCTAATCTCAGTACCAAGTGGTGAAAGCATATCCATGATGTAATAATAACAGTAAATAATCACATGATTTTAATCACATGATTTCTATATGGATAGACCAGAAAATAAGGAAATCATGTGAATAATGATAGAAATTTTCTTTTCATTAAACTAAGCATAATTTGGTTTAAACTTAAATCATTTAGGGAATAAACTAATATTAATTTAAATTTGTAGGGATGATTTCCAAAATAAATATCCAATCATTAATCATGAATAGATAGTAATTTCATCAATTTCAAAGAAATTTAGCAATTTTGCAACAGACTGGAAATCAGTGACATGCTTGGTTGACTATTTCTCGACCGACAGTGTCTCGGTCGACAGTTTCTCGACCGACAATATTTCTAAAACTGTTAATTGCTTTCAAATAAAACATAACTATGCAAGTTAAATATTTAGATACTTAAATTTATTTGTTATCCCATTATGTTGAGTTGAGATAGACGTAGAAATACGCAACTAAGGTCCTTGGTCATATCTCAACTTGATTTTGTTCATTTAGTTTGGAGGTTTTGGAACCCAAACTAACTCGACATCTTTTCTCTTGTAAGAGCATGAAAAAGAATAGTGACCAAGGCGCAAACAATAATGACAGCATATCGAGTCAACCTCATATCTTTTTCTATGGTTGTGTTCTGTGTTGTCCTTGGGTAAAGATGTTCCTTTAGGTACATATATAGATTGATGGGTTTGTGAGGTACATATATAGATTGATGGGTTTGTGACTTTCTCCAACTAGGTTGTTGATAGGATTTCCCTTTAGGCTTGTAACCTAGTCCTCTTCTCCCAATTTGATGATAGGAATTATCTAAGATTTGATCAAGAATGCCATTATTATTCAAATTACTAACTTTTTGTTGTAACTTGACAATCTCTTCCATTCTCTTCTTGATATCTAGTTTTGCTTGATCTAGATTAGATGACAATGAATTTCTTTCTTTGACAATAGAATCATAATCTAGATGGTTGCATAAAATGGGTTGTTTTTGAAGATCATTCACTTGACTTTGCAAATTATTCTTCTCTAAAGAAAGTAGATTACAATTTGCCTCTATAGATTTTATCTCAATATCATGATCTTCAATGATCTTTTTAAGATCTTCATTTTCAGATGTAATAGCAAGAAGCTTAGCATGTAATCATCATTTGCTTTATTAGATTTCTTTAATTTCTTCTTGCATTCAACATACTTAATATGTGTTTCTTCAAGGCTAGCAACTAGTTCTTATTTAGATAAATCAAAAAGACTTACCTCTTCTTCCTCGCTAGTTGTAGCAATGAGACAATCTTTGTTCTCATCTTCCTTCTTTGATCTCCATGGGCATCTAGTTGTTGTGTGGCTTGTTCCTAAGCACCAATTGCAACATGTTGTAGTTTTGTCCAAGCAGCACCTTTTGTTGTGATTGTAATCACCATTACCCTCCATTCTTCAAGACCTGGTTAGGGTTCCTTGAAGCCTACTCTGATACCAATTGAAAAACACTAGAGGGGGGGTGAATAGAGTTTTTAATTAATTTTAACAATTTATTGAACTCAAACAACCACAATTAAAGATTAGAAGAAGGAGACATGTGTTTAGAGTGGTTCCAACTTTAGCAAATACTAAAGTTGTCAGTCCACTACCCGGTTGCTTACCCAACCGGGATTTTGAAAGTATTTATTTTATTACCTTCTCAAGGATTTATACAAAATACAATACTTTCCTTTACACCCTTTGAGCAGCCTTCACTTGAAGTAGGTGCACCAACTTTGAGGTAGCCTTCTTGAAGTAACTCCAAGCTCCCCCTTGAAGTAGCCTTCCTCTCTAGAAGTAACCTCTCGTTGCACCAGCCTTCTGAAGTAGCTCAAAGTCACCTTCTTCGCCAAGAAGAACTCCACCCTCTCCAATCAGCAGCCTCCAACCTAGGAGTAGCAAGGAGAGTACAAACGGTAATAGAGAACAAGAAAGAAAAAGGAAATTACAACTTATCCTTTGTAGCCCAAGGCTTGATTTGCCTAGATCAAGCGTATAGATCTCCTAACCAAGTGTATGGACTTGTGATTGCAGTGGGTAGGAGATACTAGCCTATAGGACACGAATTTTGAGCTAAAGAAGGAAGTAGCCAATGTTCACAATGCTCAATTTGCTCACAAATAGATTGCTCAAAGTATGCTCAAAGAGTTCTCAAGTGTAAACAAGTGTATTTGAGTGTCCTATGGCTTGTCCTATTTATAGGAATGGCCTAAAGATGCTTAAGGACGTTCTAGACAACTTCTAGGGGTTTCTAAGTGCTTAACTAGCCGTTAGGTACAAAGTTGTTGCTTTAACAACGACTAATTAATTAATTCTACAGTTGATGTCAGAGACAATCTCGGTCGAGGAATGGTCGACCGAGACACCTACTCGGTCGAACTTTTGTCGACCGACAGGCACTCTGGAACAAGTGATTTGCAACGTCTTTCTCCAACTGCCAACTAACTTGTCTGTTGTGTCTAACGGCTACTATGGATCTTTCTCGGTCGAGAAGATTGTCGACCGAGAGTGTCTCGGTCGAGGAGTTTGTCGACCGAGATTGATCTTGTTTCAATGTTTCAATTTAGGCACTAATTATATGTATGAGTGTGCATATGTGATCCTATTTGAAGGGGATGACTTATCTAAATGTGATGTTTAGCTAGGGAAGATCTAACTCTTGATTTACATGCAATCTATGTACTTGTACATTATATATTTGTACAAGTTTTACAAAGCGATTACATTGCATGAAAACATAAATATGTAAGCATATGGATTTCCCTAGTTGCTTTGGCATCCACCTTAATCCTGCACACTCAAGTAGCTCGTTAGATCAATAAGAATGAAATGTTTGTCATAATCAAAACAAACGGATTTATAGATGTCCATTTAGCCAACAAAAGCAGCATGTCACTTATTCAATAAGGAATATGAAGATGTTGTATAAAATTTATCCGCTATACTAAGCAAGATAACATCAACCAGTGATTCTTGTATTTCAACCTTAAGCAATTATGCTACACGACTGATTATAATTTACAATCAAACTTAATGCCCTGAAGGGATGAAGTATACCATTCATGCTCCAACTGACCACGATTACGTTAAGCATTGGTACCACACAAGGTCAATGGAAGAGCCAGACTCCAAGACCTCAACCTTCTCGGTCAGTACGAGATTATATAATAGAGACATCACGTGTCAAACTGCAATTAGCTTGCCAGGGTATATTGGCATCTTCGCTATATATTTATAGCTCACAGCATATACTCTCTTCAGGGTTATGGCCTATAGCCAATGCCTGGTATCATATCATGGAGTCATGGCCCGTAGCCATACTCATACTGGGGTATGGTCTGTAACCAATCTCGTGCATAGGATATAGCCTGCAGCCATTCCTATGGGGCATGAGGATATAATTTTCCAATTACCCCCACATATTCAAAAATATGCGCTCTGAGTTTAACTCGTTTCACCATTCAGCAAATTCAGATGCTGATGGGTATGTGGTCAGGGCAACTACATTATTTGATATCACTTGATTGATTAAGTGTATTACCATATTCTTTTAGCATCAAACAAGTTTCTAAACAACAATCATTTTAACAATTGCTACAATAAATGTGTAATACTTTCATCAATATTGTTCAAATATTTAATAAGGCATTGGGATCTCAATCCCTCATTTCATCAGGAACATCCTCATCTTTTCCCAAACTAATCATCATGATTATATAGAAAATGGATATTGAAACCCTCAGTTCATCAAAGAACACTTGTTACCACTTATCAGGTAACTAAAACACCTTCAGGTCATCTGACCAAGGTAAATATAATACTTTCTACACAAGCATCTCACATGGCTCACATGGCCCATTTCATTTCTTCTTACCTCTTCACTAGGCAACAAAGCATGTTATGGATCACAAGACCCATTAACAATAATAAATGAAACATCATATCTCATACCTGGCTATGCTCATCATCTCATGATACCTGCATGGTTAGTACACTTGATAACAGTTATATCAATCACATTTTAGCACCATGCTATACAAAGTAACACCACCTATACCCTTATCAGGGTTAGGGTTTCTCATCTCATACCAATCAGGGTTCCTCGTCCTTTTGCACAAAATAGAGCTAGGTTTTCAATTTATGGTTTCATAATACATAGCATCATCCTGGATTAGGGTTTCACATCACATTACCCTATATCAGGGTTTCACATTACATCTTTACCTTGAATTAAGGTTTCTTATAACATTTCCCCTAAAATTAGGGTTTCATGTGGCTTTACCCAAAAAAAAGTATGGTTTTCATGAAGCATTCCCTTAAATTAGGGTTTTCCATTAAAATACCCTGAATTAGGGTTTCTCATATCAATACCACAAATTAGGGTTACACATCATATTGCCTTGTATTAGGGCTATACCTAACATTGCCCTCAATTAGGGTTAGGGTCCATCACCCATCTCAATTAGGGTTTCATGATCTCTCTAACAAGGATCATACCCTAATTACATCTTGTATTCTTGTTGAGAGTGTTGAGGTTTAATCACTACATGATTATCACTCATGTATATGTTCCTCTCTCTCATCCTCTCTAGGAGGTTAGTTACTTTAATCTTGGTTAGATTGAATCAACTTGAATGAAGAGTTGACATAGCATATCAAGGCATTGCTTCCATAAGCATCAAAGGTTAATCATTCTAAAGGTATCAATCATCTAAATACTTTAGAGGTACAACCACTGGATTTAACTTGGATATTTGTTATTTAACAATCAAGGGATTAATTGGTGCTTCATAACTTTGAACTTATTAGATTTCCAAATGGTTTTGTTACTTTTGAACCTCTAAATGATCTGGAGGTACTTGACCTCCATACGGTCTTGAAGTACCTTGACCTTCAAATGGTCTTGGTTCAAATTTAACTCAAATCAACTCATTTGGTCTTGAAACCGAATCAACCCATTCGGTCTTGAAACTAAATCAACCATTCAATCTTGAGACTGATTTCATTCATTCGGTCTTGAAACTGAATCAACCATTCGATCTTGAGACTGATTTTATTCATTCGGTCTTGAAACCAAATGCTTATCAATTGTTTTGAAACTGAATGGACAATCTAACATTGAGATCGATTGAACCTCAAATGGTTTGAGATCATTTGATCCCAAATGGTCAACACATCTATTTGGTCAAAACTTTCATTCGGTCAACATTTTCATTTGGTCAACACTTTCATTCGGTCAACCTATTCAAATGGTTTGAAACTATTTCAACATCAATTAGAGTTTTGAACCCAATTGAATTAGGGTTTAAAATTAAGGGACCATCGATTGTTGAATCCTTTTTATCTTAATCATATATAACCATTGAATCTTCCTCCAATCATAACATTACTTGGCCACAAATGGTCTTGGGCCTCTCATGACCTCAAACAGTTTGGGACCATTTGATCCCAAATGGTCTTGAGACCGTTTGATCCCAAACGGTCTTGATACCGTTTAGTCTCAATTGGTCTTGAGACCGATTGGACTCAATTATCAAACTGTTTGCACAAGATATTCTTAAGGTGTGTGCTTAAGATGACATCATTATCTTCAAGCTTCATACCTTCAAAAATTTTAGGGATTCTTATGGTGATTTTAACAATCAATCAAAAGGAATTTTGAGAATGAAGAAAGATTCAACATATGTAAGAGAAAGGAAATCAATAATAACATTAAACAGTTCAAGTTATATAACCCACCTTCAAAATTGAATCCAAGCTTCAACCTTCACGTCC
Source organism: Alisma plantago-aquatica (assembly GCA_963693085.1). Taxonomy (NCBI): domain Eukaryota; kingdom Viridiplantae; phylum Streptophyta; class Magnoliopsida; order Alismatales; family Alismataceae; genus Alisma; species Alisma plantago-aquatica. The sequence continues at coordinate 570,249,168 of OY856410.1, forward strand.
TCAATGGTGAATGAAGCTTTCTCAACTTCACAAGGCTCGTCCTCAAGCTTTTGAGTGAAAATAAATGGCTAGGATTGAAGATTGAATGGAGAAAAGAAGAAATCAAGCATTGAAAATCGATTTCCACCATGAAATCAAGTTTGAAGATGACTATGGAGCTTACCTAACAGGTTGGGGCACGTCCTCCTATTGCTCCTAAGCTCTCTTGTGTTTAACCAAAGCAAGGAGAGAAAGCAAAATCCGAAAAAGAGTCTTCAAGTGGTTGGAAAATGAAGTGTTTATAAGGGAATTTCAATGAGAGAGAAAGTGATATAAAAACCCTTTAACTCTCAAAATTGGTGCCACATCTCCCACTCAAATCCTTCCATGCAAAGCCATCTTACCCACCTTCGAATTCCTCTTCATTATCCATGAATTAAAGGAAGAGCAATTCAGCACCTTAATCATATAATACAAATATCCCAAATTGAGTGGATATTACTTTTTAGTTAACTAATGTGAGTGAGCTCTCCACTCACTTAGGATATTTTGTGGCCTTTGCAAGGCACAAGGATATTTCGTGGCCTTTGCAAGGCAAAAGGACGTTCACACTTATGCAAATTCAACCATCACAATTTTGGTGGAAGGGCACTTCAATTAATATATTTATTTTTGCATTAAATTGAATTATGTTTCCAATTGTGCTTAAATCTTGATTATTTTAATATCAAGATTCTCTCTCCTCCAAAGTGATTCAAATGAGATGATCCTCTCATTTTTTTTTCTCTACATGATTCCAAGAAACATGAGGGACTTTCTAGAAGTGGTATTTTTCATATTGAACCCTAGGTTTTGGGTAAATTGCACATTACACCAAAACTAGGTTTTAATGCACAAACATTGCTCAATAAGCTCTTTCTTGGTACTCAGGCTATCACAAGCCATACCTCTGCATCATTCTCATTCTTATGATGCTTCAACACTTGAGGAACATTTTATCATGTAACATTTGCAATTTAACCCTTCAACTTGGGTAATTTGCACTTTAGTCCAACACAAGTAAAACATTGTTTCAACATTATTCAAAAAGGACTAAAATTGAAACATAAGTTCCTCTTGAGCTTTAATTACTTTTCAAGAGATAAGAGCAAGTATCTAATCAACTTTATTAACAAAACATCTAGGGTTAAGGCATACCTCAGGTAAGGGATGTTACACTAATCATCAATCCATTTGATTCCAATGTCTTTCTCCAAAGTTCAACTTTATCATTCAAACCATCTTTAGTTTCGTCAAACAATACAATATTGTGGCAACACATCCCACTATCACATAGACAGTGAGGTGTTACATGAAAATGTGCAGAAAACACCATAACCACATATTACTAAAACATGGGTTAATTAAAACTGATTGCGGAAAGCTGATAAACTGAGAAAGTATTACATTCAAGTCCTCATCTTCACTACTACAGAAATATCATTCAGTGTCACTTTTCTGGGCGTCGGTTATTAAGAAAAACCGACGCCTAACATATAAGGCGTCGGTTGTTTAATAAAACCGACGTCTATATTCAAAGACCAGCCAGACACGGGTACCACTTTGTATTAAGCGTCGGTTGTTTATAAAAAACCGACGCTTAAAGTCGCCCGCGAAATCCATTTTTCGATAAAAAAAAATAGTGTCATTTTCAGCGTCGGTTATATACCTAGAAAACCGACGCCTATTTGCGATGAAAATTTGCGCGGACAATGTCACTTTCAACGTCGGTTATCCTTGTCTAACCGACGCTGAAGGTGGTTCCCGCCAAAAATTTCCATGAAAATATCGTCCAATTGGACGTCGGTTGTTTCAACCAACCGACGCTAAAGATGTTTAGGCGTCGGTTGTTGTAAACAACCGACGCTATTGGGGAACTCATAACCCCCCGCGATCGCCTGACTCTTCCCCTTTCTTCTGTTTCATTGCTACCCTATTGTGGCGATTTTCCCTGTTGCTGCGACTTTCCGGCGCTTCTCTGCTGCTGCTGCTCTCCGGCGCTTCTCTCCGGTGCCCCATCTCCGGCGTCCTTCTTCTCCGGCGCCCTTCTTCTCCGCTGCCCCTGCTGCTGCTGCTGTCCGCTCGTCGCCGCCGGGCGTTGCCCACCGCCCCTGCTCTCCTCTAGTCATCGCCGCCAGTAGAAGCTAGCACCTACGGTGCTGTCGTCGTCACCTCCGCCCCCGCCGGTAGAAGCAGCTTTACTCGTGCTGTCCTCATGCAAGGTAACCCACAAACCTTCACCACCTTTTTTGTCCTCTGCCTTGCTTTTCTCTGCCGCCGCCGACCTAGAACTCACCCAGGCAGCGCCTAAGTAGGTGCCAGGGCACGCCTAGGGTCCCAATTTTTTGGTAAAAATGAAGGAGCCTATGGGCAGGTTAGGATAATAGAAATTTTGTAGGATAGGTGTGATGCAATTTGGGTTTCTTGGATAAGGAATTGTGGTGGAAATTGGTAAAATGGTAGAATGTGTTGCAACTAGAGGTTATGCTCCTACATTTTTCCAACAACAACATTCTACATAGGTGGTCCTCAGTAGAACATACATCAATTGGATATCCACCATGGATGATAGCCTTCCAACTGTGAGAAATTGTTAGTTTAGTTTATGAGTAATACATATTATTGTAAATACTAGGACCTTTTCTCAATGAACTCATAAGGTCAAAACTATAGCATAAAAAATAACTTACACATGGGAGGTTAGTTTTTGAAATTATCAAGAGATTTGGAGATATTAAAATACTACCTACTTCATAGATCATGCATCCATATATGACTCACCACAATCATCATGCTCCAATAAATGGAGAAGCAAGTATCTAGAGGAGGAATATATCACACAACTTCATACACATACTTTCCTAAAGATACTAAGACTTGTAGAGTTTGGATGACAATATCACATTCCAACACCATCCAATCATCCATGATATATTCCCACTCATGGATGCACGTCTAGGCTGCACGTCTAGTGGATTTTTTTTTAAAAGTTATTTACTGATTGTGTTTATTTAATAATGTACTGATACATATGTGATATACCAATCTGATAGTCCATGATAGAACAAAACATAATGATGTTGACTGCAACTTTGTGTGTCGATGCTATTCTTAATTAAGTGTATATTTACTTCATAATTGAATGTTTAAGTAAGTTATAGATATCTTGATGATGAACTGTAATGCACACATGTGACATGTTCGGAATGTAAATGATGAACTGTAATGCACACATGTTTAACTTATTTTATTGTTGAGTATATTGAGAATCCTAATCACCCTTCTTGCTTAATGATGAACTGTAATGCACACATGTGAATGCTTGGAATTTAAATGATGAACTTTTCCCTAAATTGCCAATCATGCTTTTAAAGACATCAATAATCACCCTAATTTGAAGAACTAGGATTTTAGGTATAAGAATGACAACACATTATTTGTTGGCCTAGAAACCCATCCAAGATTTACTCATTAGGAGTAAATCTTGGATAGTCCCCGGTTTGGGACTGTTCTTGAACACCTAATCTCACTTAGGATGTAAGTGTATAATGTGTATTGAGTTTTCGAGAAAATTTTGGTAGCATTTCCCCGTTTGTTCTCTAAGTACATATGTACTTAGAGAACAGCGGGGAAATGTTGCCGAAATTTTCTTGAAAACCCAATACACATTATACACTTACTAGTGAGATTAGGTGTTCAAGGATGGGATAGGTGGTACACATTTATTATATATAAGAATGACATCACATGTGTTTGTTGGCCTAGAATGTGAACAATCATTGTTTTTTATATTACTTGTACATTGATATAAATTAGAATGAACAATCACTAAATTATATACTGTTTGTATGGAGTCCGGCTTCATTGTAGATATCTATTATTGTGTTTGTTGGCCTAGAAACCCGTCCAAGATTTACTCATTAGGAGTAAATCTTGGATAGTCCCCAGTTTGGGACTGTTCTTGAACACCTAATCTCACTTAGGATGTAAGTGTATAATGTGTATTGAGTTTTCGAGAAAATTTTGGTAGCATTTCCCCGTTTGTTCTCTAAGTACATATGTACTTAGAGAACAGTGGGGAAATGCTGCCGAAATTTTCTTGAAAACCCAATACACATTATACACTTACTAGTGAGACTAGGTGTTCAAGGATGGGATAGGTGGTACATATTTATTATATATAAGAATGACATCACATGTGTTTGTTGGCCTAGAATGTGAACAATCATTGTTTTTTATATTACTTGTACATTGATATAAATTAGAATGAACAATCACTAAATTATATACTGTTTGTATGGAGTCCGGCTTCATTGTAGATATCTATTATTGTGTTTGTTGGCCTAGAAACCCGTCCAAGATTTACTCATTAGGAGTAAATCTTGGATAGTCCCCGGTTTGGGACTGTTCTTGAACACCTAATCTCACTTAGGATGTAAGTGTATAATGTGTATTGAGTTTTCAAGAAAATTTTGGTAGCATTTCCCCGTTTGTTCTCTAAGTACATATGTACTTAGAGAACAGCGGGGAAATGCTGCCGAAATTTTCTTGAAAACCCAATACACATTATACACTTACTAGTGAGATTAGGTGTTCAAGGATGGGATAGGTGGTACACATTTATTATATATAAGAATGACATCACATGTGTTTGTTGGCATTTCCCCGTTTGTTCTCTAAGTACATATGTACTTAGAGAACAGCGGGGAAATGCTGCCTAATCTTTTCCTAATATATACTTGTTTCCTAATATATACTTGTTTTCTCTGATCATAGAATGGATAGATCATGGATGTCCATTCGTAATCGTTGCACCCCAGAGTTTATATCTGGTCTTGATCAGTTTATTAGATTTGCCGAGGAACATAGGAAAAAACCTACAGATAGGTTCTACTGTCCATGTAGGCATTGCGGTAACAACTTGAAAGTCAACACTGGTGAGGAAATCAAAAGTCATGTCATGTGCAACGGGATTGTACAAGGCTATACAGAATGGCACTGGCATGGAGAGATTTCAAAATCGAAACCAGTAGATGTCGATACCAGTGCTTGGGTGGAAGAAGAAATTGCCTCCGATGACGTAAATGTGAACGAACCAGTTCCAGCAGGCATCGTTGATGCGATGCTGGATAGTTGTAGGGTAGAGCACACCGATCCACCTCCTATCTTTACAAACATTGTGCATGATGCTGAGATACCATTATACACAGGCTGTGCTAAGTTTACGAAGCTTAGCGCTGTGTTGAGATTGTATAAGTTGAAAGCTAACAATAGATGGAGCGACAAAAGCTTCACTTCATTGTTGACTTTGTTGAAAGAAATGCTTCCTGAAGGAAACGAGCTTCCAATCTCAACATACCAGGTAAAGAAAATGTTGTGCCCAATGGGAATGGAGGCCAAGAAGATACACGCATGCCCGAATGATTGTGTATTATTTCAAAAGGACTTTGTAGATTTGAAAGATTGTCCAAAATGTGGTGCGTCACGGTATAAATTGACGACTTCGGGGGAGTCCAAAACTGGTTCTCCTGCCAAGGTGTTGTGGTATCTACCTATAATATCACGGTTTCAACGCTTGTTTGCAAATCTGAAAGATGCGAAGAATTTGAGGTGGCATGCAGATGTTAAGAAAAATAATGATGGGATCCTATGACATGCGTCTGATTCCCCACAGTGGAAGAAGATTGATCTATTGTACCCTAAATTTGGTGAAGAAGATAGGAATCTAAGACTTGGGCTTTGTACAGATGGGATGAATCCGTACGGGACATTGAACAGCCAACATAGCACTTGGCCAGTCATGCTTGTTATATACAATCTTCCTCCCTGGATGTGTATGAAAAATAAGTACGTTATGTTGTCATTGTTGATATCGGGCCCTAAACAACCCGGAAATGATATCGATGTTTATCTTGAACCTTTGATTGATGACTTAAAGAAACTTTGGGCTGAAGGTGTGATGACCTATGATGCTTCAGCAAGAGAGACATTTCGTTTGCACGCTATGTTGTTTTGCACTATTAATGACTTTCCAGCATATGGGAATTTGTCTGGATATAGTGTCAAAGGAGCTAAAGCGTGTCCTATATGTGAAGAAAACACTGATTCAATAAGACTAAAACATGGCGGCAAGACTGTATATCTTGGTCATCGAAGGTTTCTTTCAAAATTCCATCCGTATCGTAGGAAGCGCAAAGCATTCAATGGATGGAATGATGAACGGAGTGCACCTAAACCTATACCAGGGGATGTTGTTTATGAAAGAGTAAAAGACATTGTCAATGAATTTGGTAAGAAATCACAATGTAGTATGGCCACACGGAGTGACAATTCTTCATTCAAGAAGAAGTCAATATTTTGGGATCTTCCTTATTGGAGTTCTTTGACAGTCAGGCATTGTATCGATGTAATGCACGTTGAGAAAAATGTCTGTGATAGCATCATTGGTACTCTATTAAATATACCAGGTAAGACTAAAGATGGGATAAAATCTAGACTGGACCTACGTGAAATGGGAATAAGGTCAGAATTAACAGAATTACGTGAAATGGGTAATAAAAGAACATACTTACCTCCCGCTTGTTACACGTTGTCTAGAAAGGAGAAGAAAACTTTTTGTGAATGCTTGGTAAATGTTAAGGTGCCACATGGTTACTCATCCAACATCCGTAGATTGGTATCAATGAAAGATCTGAAGTTGATAGGTTTTAAATCTCATGATTGTCACACTCTAATGCAACAAATATTGCCCGTGGCAATTCGATCTATATTGCCGAAGCATGTAAGGTTTGCAATTACCAGACTTTGTTTCTTTTTCAACACTCTATGCAGCAAAGTTATTGACCCTGATACTCTCGATAATTTGCAAAGAGAAGTGGTTGTTACCCTATGTCAGCTTGAGATGTATTTCCCTCCTTCGTTCTTTGATATCATGGTACATCTTGTTGTCCACTTGACTAGGGAAGTGAAAATGTTGGGACCAGTTTTCTTGCATTGGATGTATCCCTTTGAACGATACATGAGCGTTTTTTAAGGTGATGTTCGAAACCGTTATCGGCCTGAAGGGAGTATTATTGAAGGTTATGTGGCGAGAGAGGTTATGGATTTTTGCAATGACTTTCTCAGTGGTAATGACACTCCTGATAATGACAAGAATATTGAGGAGGGCAAAGGAATTTTGGGATCACGGGTGAAAGTAATCAGCCGTGAGCAGTTGGAACAAGCTCACTTGTATATTTTACACAATATGGACGAAGTGAGTGTTTATATCGAGGAACATACCAATTTCATAAAGAGACAACATCCTCGAGCAAGTTCAATGTGGCTTGCTAGAGAGTCCACGTGAGCTAAAATGTCATATTACGGTGTCATTGAGGACATTTGGGAGTTTGACTACATAGATTTCAAAATTCCGCTCTTTAAATGTAATTGGGTTGATAACACCAAAGGAGTTATAGTGGATGAATTGGGTTTCACTTTGGTGAACTTTGAAAAGATTGGCGAGAAGGGTGAACCATTCATATTGGCATCACAGGCGAAACAAATATTCTATATCGATGATCCTGCAAATGATAAATGGTCAGTTGTTCTTCATGGTAAAAGACAGTTCATTGAAGATCCTATAGATGAAGAAGAGTACTATGATAAGTATGATGACTCCAGTCCATTCTCAGTTGGGTTGCCAACTCCACAAAATATTGAAGCTAATGATGACTTATATGTGCGCGGAGATCACAATGAAGGATTGTTAATTGATAAAAGATCACAATTTTATAGACATGTATGTTTATACAAATGCTAAATGTTTGCCTTTTTCTAGTTAATACAAATGCTAAATGTTTGCCTTTTTCTAGTTAATACAAATGCTAAATGTTTGCCTTTTTCTAGTTAATAGAAATGCTAAATGTTTGCCTTTTTAATGACATTTTCAGATGGCTGACCATGATGAGCATGATGTCCATGATGAGCATGAAGTCCATGATGAGCATGTTGTCCATGACGAGCATGGCGAGGATACTAATGTAAGTTCTAAAAACATATCCTGTATTTCTATAAAATTCATTATCTTCTAGTTATGTCATATATCCTATATTTCTATATTGGGCTAATTTAGTGTGTTTTATTTTTGGCAAATTTTAGGTTGATGCACCTGTACCCACTGAAGCACTGGAGCAACTTGATGCGCAACACCAAACACTTAACAAGAAAAGGGGCATCACTTTTTTGAAGAAGTTATTAGCGCTAAGTGGTAGTGGATCCAAATTGGTGGTGGAGTTTGATAATGGAGGAAATCCAATTGGAGTGAACCACAATAATTTTTTGAACTATCTTGGGTGTACCACTCGGAGCCATTGTGGTGTTAAGTATGACAATTGGCATAAAGTTCCTCAAGGGAAAAAAGACTTGATATGGAAGGATTTATGCGTGAGTTATTATTATTTGCAATTCAATTTTGTAGATTACAAATTCTATTATTTGCAATTCTATTTTGGATACTAGTTAATAACATTTCTATTTTACAGAATCTGTTTGCATTGGATGAGAAGTTTGCATCGTAAAAATGTGATGCAACGTGCTGGAAAGATGCTTAGGAATTATAGGACAAATCTGAACAGAGAATACATAAAAGAGGGTGATAAGAAGAAGAAGTCAGCCCTTGAACAATGGAACTTCTTGGACAAAGAAGATTGGGACAATTTTGTTGCTTCAAGAAAATCTGAAGAATTCAAGGTATTAGGCGTCACTCCCAATTTAATTAATATACATTGTATTCACCTATTCAAGATTAGCATTTAGTGCTACTAACCAAATCATTAATGTGCATACTAACTAGGCCCTCAGTGACGCACAAAAAGCAAGGTGTGCACTGAATGTGCATGACCACACTATGGGTCCAAAAGGCTATGCAAGCGTTCGCCAAAGACTACAGGCGGAGTCTGCGGCTACTCAGGAGTCTGCGGCTACTCAGGAGTCTGCTCCTACTCAGGAGTCTGCCACACCCATGCCTCGCCATGATATCTGGATAGCTGGCAGGCAAAACAAGAAGGGTGAAATAAAGAAGCCTGTAACTGCTGAGGCGGCTGCAAAAATGGTAAAATAACACTCTTAGAGAAATTGTTTGAATATTGATTATTTGTGGTGTTAACTTACCAATTTCTGTTTATGGTGATTAGCGGGAGCTGCACGAGCAGAGGAAACAAGGCACGTTCATCCCTCAGGGCACAAGGGATGAATTGACAGTTGCTCTGGGTAACCCAGAGCATCCTGGACGTGTTAGAGGTGCCGGCGCTGGTGTTGGCATCAAAGCATTCTTTGGGCCATCCCAGCGCAAACTCAGAGCGGGACTTTCTCAAGAAGAGGTAACCTATTCTTTTTTTAGAATGTTACTGCAAAATGAAATTCATTAATAAGAAGCTAATGTTTCTTTTATCCATGTATAGGAGAATAAGAGAGTTGAGGATTTAGTTGCTAAGAAGGTCAACGATGTAGTTGCTGAGAAGGTCAAGGAAGAATTGCTGCGGTGGCAGGCATCTCAGGCTTCCAATCAGCCTATGGCGACCCACTCTTCTCCTGATGCACAGACAGCGAGTAATCCTGGAGACCCATCGCCTAGCACGTCTGTTGTAAGTATTGTTTATGACATTGTAGCTAGTCTTTTCAAGATGATATGTTTTCAAGATTATATGTATATATGTATAACATTCTTTACGTAAATTTGTAGGCATTGAAGCCATGCCGCTTAAGAATAGAAGACTATATTGTTGCAGAGGCGCAAGCTTACCCGTCCCTTCCTGGGGAAAGGTTTCACGGGACTCCAATGCCACAGGGCTATGTTCGTGTGGGCCCATTACGTGTGTTACCCGATTGGAGGGAAGTTGTGTTGCCATATGCCCACCCAGATATTAATACACTTGGTGAGGCAGAAGGCGGGGTCATATTGTGGCCCAAAGCAGATGTCGTCTACACGAATGAAATTGTAAGATAAATTTACATTGATTTAGACTGTTGATGTGTATATATGATGTCAACTGATCTGAAATTATATATACAGGTTAAAAAGAAGACACCCGGAGCACCTAGGCCTCCACCTCCACTTCCCGCATTACCAACTTGGGTTCCAACTGACCTAACATACCCGTTAGGTCCTGCTTGTAGGGGAATGGCATGTTGGCTACGGGCACATAATATACATTGCCCTATAATAGTTTCTTTAGATGTAGATTATGCAGGTCGATCATACGATAGCTCTTTATTTAGACAAGATATTATTGAGCTGTTTATGTATGATTGGCTGAATACATCAATGATAGAGACATGGATAAGGTGAGATCTTGTTTATACATCCATATACCTTGTGTAAGATCCGGTGATCTAGTTTCTTATATATTAATGCATACGCCTATATGTTTTGCAGCTACTTAGTCGAAGATCATTGCAAACAATTTGCATTTGATCATGTGGGATTTTTGATTCCATCATTGATTAGTTTGGTAGCTAAAGACCCTGATAATGTTCAACAATACTGTATAGATGCTTTTACAATTTTTGGTCAGCAAAAGAAGACGATAATAATAGCTCCATTCAATGTCAAGTAAGTTTACTTTATTTATAATTTGGACTTAAGAAAATTCCATTTTTATTTTGCATTTTGAGTTATTAATTGTTAACTTCTTACTTCTAGCGGTAGACATTGGGAGTTACTAGTTATTGTCCCCGGGACATTCACTGTTTATTATCTAGATCCTGCGGGGAGTACATTGAACACTAAAATTGGACACGTAATGAGAATGCCATTATTCTGGTGAGAAATATTTCATTTTTATATCCGTTAACATCTTTTATTACATTACTATTTACTTATGCAATTTATTGTGTTATATTAACATGTAGGGGTTTAGATGCATTCAAAAAGGATGGAGGAACGGTCCCAAGGAAAAAGAACCAGCCAATAAATTGGCAGAACGTACAAGTAAGTTCCCGACTCGAATATATATATTATTGATGTGAATTGTGCTTAGTTGTATTATTTTGTATGTTTCAATTTATAGTGTGCTACACAAGACAATGGCTGGGCATGCGCATACTATGTGATGCGATTTATGCAGATGATTATCAAATATGCCGCATTGGACATCGATACCATACATGAGGTATTATATATAGTCTCATTAGTTAGTATGAAATATATCAATCTTATCTTATTTTTATATTATTACTTATATATATACATCATTCTCTTTGCAGGTGTTTAAAACTGACAACACTACAGGTAAACGCTTAAAAAATATGCATGCTCCATATACGATGGAAGCATTAAATGAAGTAAGAGAAGAATGGGAAAAAGCCATACAAGCAGTGGCAACTGTAAGATATAATTGGGATGTTGATAGCGATAATGAATGATACTATGTAATGAATATTTCTGAATGTTAATACATGTATTTGAATGTTTCTATATGTGTGAATGTGAGAATTGAATTGATGTCTGAATGTATGTACTTGTGTAGAATTTTGCTTGTGACTTTTGCAGGTTTGTGGCCTGTTTGTAGGCTGATATCAATGGATGTCGTAAACCTGCAGTTCAGAAAACTGAACTGCAGGTTCTCATCCTGCTGACCAGCCACAGCAGGCCTGCAAACTGATATGAAAAAAAATATATATAAATAGGCGTCGGTTATTTATAGAAAACCGTCAGCAAAGACATACAGCGTCGATTATGTGATAAAACTGCCGCCTAATAGTACAAACAACCCGACCGTGCAGGATAGCACGGCCGTGGTGTAAATGGCGTCGGTTATTCATATAAAACCGACGCCTATAGTACTAACACGGCCGTGCAGGGAAGCACGGCCGTGTCGTCTTGAAGTACAGGCGTCGGTGGTTTAGTATATAACCGACGCTAAAAGTGTTCGCGCCACAGAAAATGGCGTCATCTAGGGCACTTTATGTGTCGGTTATCTACTAAAACACCGACGCTATATTCTATATAGGCGTCGGTTGTGTAGTAAATAACCGACGCACAAAGTGCCCTAGATGACGCCATTTTCTGTGGCGGGAACACTTTTGGCGGCGGTTATTTACTAAACAACCGACGCCTATAGGACAAATAGGCGTCGGTTAAAAAACCGACACCGAAGTGTTCGACCTTTAGCGGCGCCCACATAGGCGTCGGTCGGAAACCGACGCCAAATGGGGTTAAACGACCGACGCTAAAGGCCGTTTCTGTAGTAGTGCTTGCAAAGAAACATGTTATATAAACATATACAAGGCTTGATACGTGTCCTCAGCTTAGAGCAACAATTGTCTTTTCATCACATGAGTTCATCACCTGTTATATATATATACATAAAGGCCCATATCCGGCCAGCAGCAGGATATACAAAGGATCAACAGCCATACATCGTGAAACAACGTCAAAATTCTCCCAAGGACCTGAGAGTACAGGGATGACTCTAGACTCTACTACAAAACATCCAAGATAGCATTATGTCCATCTCTTGCCTTCTACTGCTCGTCTTGCTGCTCGACTGCAACTTCGCGACCACCACCACATCTAGCTTGAACACCTGAAAACTAGCGGGGTGAGACAATCGAACATTGTCCCAGCGAGAAACATAACTCCCCGCCGAAACTATAAAACCATAAGGATAAAGCAACAATAGAAGATAAACAGTAAAATGTAGAATAATAACAGTCTATGCAGCAAGGCTATTCGTACCATCAAGCTTACCAGGCTGTATGGAAGACATATCATCAACTATCTCTTTATGGAACATAAGATTATAAGATCTTATCGCATAACATGAGGAACATATAAGTAATTGTATGTATAAAAAGGTTAACTATGCAAGCAAGGCCTCAACCAATGTTCTGTGTTTTTCCTTAAGCAATAAATACTATGCGGTTGGATTACGTATTTTTATGCCCGGAGGAAGTGAACTGTACCGTTCAAATCCAACTGACGGCTGCGAAACCCGGAGCCGGTGCCATACAAGGTCACATGGAAGAGCCGGACTCCACGACCTCCCACCTTGTAGTCAGTGCACGAGTACAACACAAGCAGGACTGCAGTCTCATGCTGATGTGGCCTCAGCCACAGGGTCAGGATACCCTCTGCCTAGCCCGCCTCGGTACAGGTATCGGTGCTAGTGAACTGAGCCATGGGCTTGTTCACCGTGCTCTGAGCCATGAACGCATTCATGCTCCACATATCACATATCCTGAGCCATGGGCCTGTTCACCATGCTCTTAACATACTTGGGCTACGGGCCTGAATCCACACCCCGGAGTCTACAACCGAAGTTTCACTCTTACCTCCTCACTTTAGGCTAGGAGAAACCTCGCATACTCATAATATGCGCTCCGGGTTAACCCATAGGAGATCCCGTTTCACCATCACCATCTCCTGACGATGATGGATCTATGGCCAGGGCAACTACATGATATATTCCACTTGTGATTAATTAATATCTTTTATATGGATTGCAAGATTCAACCAAGTTGTATAACATGCAAACTATAACAGGAAATAAACAACATAAAACTCAAAGTTATACATTTATTGAAATCACATCATCCTGATCTGTCACAAGGATCCAACAGTACATATTATCACTTGGCCTCTTGCCAATCATCCAGATCCATCTCAAGGATCATCACATGCCATGGGATCTCAATCCCTCATTACATAGGCCACTGCCTCTCAAGGCTTACATCATCATCATGGAATAGAAATCCCCAGTACTTGGTCATGTACATTATACTAATCATTTCAATATCAAGAGTAATAGTCACAACAGAATTACTACACATGTACATATACCTCATAGCCCTTTTTAGCTGGCTAAGCATCACCTGCATGATTAGTAACAACAATCATAGGCTTCAATAGAATGACCATGCTATCAGTATAAGGTGACATTTTATGATTATATACTATCTTAATCGAACATCAACTTATGATCATATGCATAAGGTACATCACTAAGCAACCCACATTACATGCTTATTATTCTCCTTAGCATTATACAGATAATTATGATGAGCAAGTTCATGTATATAGCTATGCTAAGGTTAAAGGACAAACGTTACCATAGTAAATACCATTAAGCATGCAAAGTGTCACCATCGTTTAATAAGGATATAATGCATCATAACGGCTTTCCTCACTAGAAGCACCAAGAACCCTCACTAAAGGTTGTGTCGGGCAGCATACCCTCACCTATTGTTCATCTCATAGTGTTCCTCATATAACGGCCGTCATACTAGGACCTATCGGCCAAGTTCACAACGTTGTGTCGGGCTGGGAACAGCAACAAGGCGTGCAACAGCAAGGGAAACCAAACGTGTGACGGGGTGTCGGGCACCCAGCCTTAACAAGCAACGCTTGTGTCGGACAGCAGAGCAACGCCCATCATAAGGGGCATACCGGGCAAGGTTATACCATAAGAGGTATCGTCCAAGGGTTCATCTCAAACTAACATCACAGACCTATTGTCCAGCCATCCAAACCATGGCCGAACGGCCGTCACAGGGCAAAGTGATGGTGTGACACCCGTCACAGAGACAAGGGGTGTTGTCCACCACCAACCCACACATGTCGTCCAAGGGGTTAGGTCCAGAGTTCTATCGGGAAGCACCTCCCCAAGCCCACAATGACCAAGGTATCACTCACAAGATCAACATCTTCCTCGAGCACAAGGGTACCCAAAACCCTAATGGGTCAAAAAAATGGCTCACCTCAATCGACTAGGAAAGAGGGGTCTTGCACATCATCTATCACCAAACGGGCCATAAGGAAAAACCCTAGAAAGAACCACCACTATCACCAAGCTCACCCTTCTAGTCCATGGTGAGAGGAGAGTGTTGCTCAAACAACTAGAACACAAGCTCACCTCTCAACTTAAACGAGAGAGGAGTGTTGCTCATGATGCTAGGAGTCAAGCCACTCCTCAAGACCTAGGAGAGAAGAGAGTATTGCTCACCAAGGAATCCTAGAACACATGGTTCGGCCAACAAGAACAACTAGGCAAGAAACAAAGCTAGCAACATATAAGAACATGAAAGGAGGTAGTATAGTTAGGGTTAGGAGTTATGCAACCCGCCTTAAGCAAGCTCCAAGGAAGAATAAAGCTCCAAGGCAGGATCGGCCACCAATCTAGCTCCTCCAAGGGTGTCGTCCACCAAGATTGCAAGGGAGAAGGGTATCGTGCACCAAGGTAGAGGAGAAAACCAAGAGACTAAAGGATCCCTAGCAAGAGGAAAAGAACACATATATAGAAGGGAATGGAGGAGAAAACAAGGTAGAGAAAAGAAAGGTGTCTTCCTCCTAGGGAAACTTGTCCTAGTGCACGAGCCACCACTCTAGCAAGCCCTAAAGACATGTCCAAGGCAATTGCCACATGCAAGCATCAAGCACCAAGTGTCCACTAGTGGTGACACAAATGAGGTCAAAGCTTGGTCAAAGGTCATGGGTGACACACCATCCACACTATCGGCGACACACTTGGGCGATGCACCTTCTATGGGCGACACACCTCCATGGGCGACACACCCCCATGGGCGACACACCCTGGTCGTCACAAGCTCAGGCCGACACAAACACTCTCATGCCCGACACAAGGTCCAACCAAACCAAAGCAAGGCACCACAAGGCCCAACAAGCTCAACCAAGCCCAAAGGAACCCAAGCAATGAACCCAAACCATCCTCTCTACACTAGAGGAAGCAAGGAGAGAGAGAGACACCTCACAAGGTGACAAACTTGCCCACAAACCCTAGACTTGGGTTAATTGCAAGTAGCACCTCAAACATTCAACAAGGAACAACCAAACCCTAATCACCACTAAAGGTGATTAGCAAGCAACAAAGCATCAGGGTTAAGCAAAACAAACAGGGTAAACCCTAAACGAAGGTCAGGGTCCTTACAAATATCATCAGAAAATGACATACACCAAGGAGCATCATCCTGAGCATTCTTTGTCAACTCATCCATAACAAGAACGAATAGATATGGGCTGAGTGTGGATCCTTGGTGTACCCCAACTGTGATGGGAAATGTTGGTGTCTCTCCTCCAGGAGTCTTCACACTTGCAGTATAGCTACCATACATGTATTTAATCAAGTTAATGTATTGGATTGGCACACCCTTTTTCCTCAAAACCATCCACAACACTTCTCTGGGTATTCGATCATAAGCCTTTTCCAAATCCATAAAAACAATGTGAAGATCTCTTTTTCTTTCCTTATACTTCTCCATAAGCCTCCTTATCAGAAAAATGGTGTTACAACCCCACCTCCTGATAACCCCCAATTAAGGGAGACTGAGAGATCGAAGCCGCACCCATAACTTCTAGATCAAAGGTTCGACACTTAACCAAGAACAATTATTAAATTTCAACAATCTATACTGAAAATTTGTAATAAAATTTTGCATACCTTTTGAAAATTTTGGATTTATAAACTTCTATCCATGTATGTATTCTACTCTAACTAATCCTCCTTGCATTTCACTTCATGTATTTCGCAATATGACGATTTACTATTTGTCCATTTGGCTTGTACCTAAAACACCGACAAACAAAACGTCGGTCAACCGAAGCTGGTATGTGGGGGAAACAATAAACGTGCAACTATGATAACAATGTAATCATTCAATTAATCATTTAACAATCATGATTACATTTTAAATATAACTCCACGATCCATGAGTAACATGTCCTCTGTGCTATCCCTGCAGTGGACCTGGATACTACCTTCCTTATGGTAGATCCCCATTAAACCCCTCACGGTCCCACCTATAGGTGAACCAGTTTCTAGGGTTGAGTCACATGGCACTACTCGTAAGTAGCCCACTCCTTAACTCATGGCAGGCTAATGGGTCTCATGGCACTACACTTGGTAGCCCAATTTCTAACCCACGATAACCTAGACCTTACTCTAGGTTACCCCTTTTTAGCCTTTACAAGACACAGAGGTGGTCTCAGATCTAGCCAGTTATACATGTATATGCATAGTGATAGTCATAGTCACTCTACAGTTGCATGAAATAAAAGCATCCAACAGTTATTTCAAGCCATGAGGGAAACGTCGACAAAATCCTCGGAAAACAAGTCGGGATAATCATAAGCGTAACCACATACCTGATTTGATGATTTCACAACATTAAGCAAACCCAACCAAGAATGCAATCCAAGCAAGCAATTCTATTATCACATAATTCCTGAAAAGAATATGTACTATATTTATTACACACTTTATCAAGAATCTACTTTATTGACTTGGATTCACTTTCTAGGGTTTCTAATCCGAATTAAGGTTTTATTAATCTTCACTAGGGTTTCTTAGATCAATTCCTCAAACTTTATCTCTTTTAGGTCAACAAACCCTAAAATACTCTTTTCTACTCATATAAACCCTAATTGCTCAAATTATCCATTTTAATAGTCTTTTATACCCAAATTGACTTAGGATCATCATATCCCTATTTATTTATGGATTTGAACAATTAAAACAATTAAAAGACATATTCACCTAAATTAGGGTTTTCAAGCTCATTAATGCATATTCATGCACAAAACCCTAAATTAGGCCAATTATATAAAAAAGATCATCTTTTTAGATCCTATTTTCACTTTTATTAACAATAGGTTAATATTGGCTTGAATTATCCAAATAACATCATTAAGTCCATCTATCATCAAATATAAGGGTTTTTCCTTAATTAAATCATTAAAGATGATAACTTTATATACTTTTCAAATTTCAAGCATATTTATGCATATAAACTCTAAATTAGACTATTCATGTGCAAAGTTCTTCCTTTTTTAACATAATATACCTTTTTACATTTAACAGGTTAACATCAACTCTAATGATCCATTAAACCCTATAAACACTTTATTCGTTTCAAAATAGGGTTTCTTAATCTTTAATTCATTAAAGATGATAATTTACACTACATTTCGAATAGAAAGAGGAATTAGCTTCTAACTATATTTTTATTGGATTCCTATCGTTCTCCTGATCAAAATTCATATATTACTTGTCCTAATCGGAGTTACCAATATTTAATTATGAATTAATAAAGGAATTACCTTTTCGGCCAATGGCAAGCCGCCACGTCGTCAATCTCATGCAACGTTGTTTGACTAGGAATTATAATGGAAAGTCGATTTTGCCCATGATAAGTTAAGTGGGTCTTCAGCCCGCAGAGGGGTAGGACCGTCCAGCGAACAGTTGATCGTCTTCCTCCTTGGATCAGTCACGACGCGGCTGCCCTAGCTGCCCATGGCAAGGCTCCACCTCCTGATTTGAACCTGTTGGCCACCACGGCTCCTACCCCCTCACCCATCGTGCCCTCGCGCAGGTGGGGATGCCTTCAAAACGTGGCCAGTCAGTCGGGATCAGGCCCAGCAGGTCTGTCGCCTTGGCTGACCTGCAGCTAACCTACGGCCAACTTGTGGCGCCGTGCAGGTACAGGGAGCCAACGCGACGGCCGTCCAGCCTCTCTGACAATGTAGAAGTGTCACACTCTCCTCGCATGATCCTCACTGCTCCAGGGATCGATCTACACCCTCTATTATGGTTTTATCAAAGAAGATGAAGAAGAGAAGGAAAGAGACATGTGGGATTTCATTTTAAAACTCAAACCAGGGTTCCACTCTTTATATAAGGGTGAGGAAAGAAGCCCTAGGTCAGCTATTCATGAAGCAAAGAGTCCCTTTCCAAGTAGGAAATCAGTTCCTTCAATGAGAAGTATATTCTCTCTCTTTCTTTTTATCCTTTGGATATTCTCTATTATTTGGATATTAGGAAATTAGAAATTTCTCTTTTATTTTCTTTGTACTTGCCCCTTTTTAATTTATTGGCACGAAATTATATTCTCTTTTATTAGAAAATACTTCCTTTCTGTCCTTATCACAAAATCTATTAATAATGCATTACATTATCATCTTATTTTGTGATTTTGGTATTTTCTCTTTCTTTCCTCTTTATTGGGGCTCCTTGGACCCCAAGAAACTCTATTATTTCTAAATCCTTTTTATTGGATACTCATTATCCTTCTAGATGCATCTATATACATTATTTTGCATTATCATGTTTATTTCTTATTAAAATATTTCTTTTTGAGGATTTCTATTTATTTCTCTTTTATTTTCCTCATTGGTATTCCTTTTATCATTAGGAATCCTTGGATACGAAATTCCACTAAGGATTACCCAATTATACCTCTTTTCACTTGTTTCCCATATTTTACCATTATTTTTAATTTCTTTCTTAATAAAGAAATACTTAATTGACCTTTTCTTTTTGTATTGTACTCTTAATGCAACTTTGGACTCCTTGGAACCCAAGGAACCCAAGAGGCACAAAATCCTCTTTGGATTTACTTTCTAGAGTTTTCCACATTTTCTTTTCTCAAATATTCAATTATTCATTTACTAATTGAATTTCCTTGTTATTTGGGCCCAATAGCCAATAAAGCCCACAACACAAACATCAAGGCTATTGTAAACAGAATCCATTTATTCAAAACAAATTATATCATTATTTGTTCAAATATCCTTAATATGAGAAATTACATTTCTCGGCAAATGAACCCAAAAATTGGGGTTGTAACAAATGGCATTTGTCCTTGATCTACTAGGCATGAAACCAAATTGGTTGTTTGATATCTGCGTTATAGATCTTAGCCTCTACTCAATAATCCTCTCCCAAATCTTCATTGTGTGACTCATCAACTTGATACCTCTGTAGTTTGTGCAGCTCTGAACATCAACTTTGTTCTTGTAGATGGGGACTATATTACTATTTCTCCATTCATCTGACATCTTCTTTTCCTTCATTATTTTGTTAAATAAATTTGTTAACCTCATAACTCCTTCATCCCCCATACTCTTCCACACATCAATGGGAATATCGTTCGGTCTGCATGTCTTTCTCATTTTTATCTTTTTTAAGGCATTTTTGACCTCAAAATGTGAAACTCTTCATGTGTAAATGATATCTCTTGTATCCTTGTCACATGAGTCTCTAACATTATTTATAGTATCTCCATTGAAAAGCTTATGGAAGTAATTTCTCCATTGGTTCTTGATATCATTGTCCTTT
Source organism: Alisma plantago-aquatica (assembly GCA_963693085.1). NCBI lineage: Eukaryota > Viridiplantae > Streptophyta > Magnoliopsida > Alismatales > Alismataceae > Alisma > Alisma plantago-aquatica. Next base: position 570,269,297 of record OY856410.1, read on the forward strand.
ACCCTCATTCTACCATCTTCATTCTTGATGCATTTTACTTGACTCAAGTCTCTTCCTTTCCTTTCTTATATATGAACGATATATATATATATATATATATATATATATATATATATATATATATATATATATATATATATATATCTTTTTCCCTTTCTCTAGTGTCCAACTTCTTATAAATATCATCAAAGTATTTTGACCTTGCCTCCTAAACAACCTTTTTCGCTTCTTTCTTTGCTTGCTTGTATCTCTGGAATGTTGCATCATCTCGAGATTTGGACAAGCTCCTATAGATCTTACTTTCCAGTTTAATAACCTTCTATACTTCATCATTCCACCATCAAGTCTCTTTTTGTGGAGGCCCAAAACCTTTGGACTCCCGCAAAACCTCTATGGCAATTTATGTTATGCAGGAGCTCATGTTATGCCACATAGTATTGACATCAGACTCTAAGTTCCAAGTTCCCTCCTTGATGAGTTTATCAAGAAAGGTCAATTTCTTTTCTCCTTTAAGATTCCACCACTTGATCCTTCTATCTTTATTTTTTTATGCTTTCCCTTATGGATCTTTATTTTAATATCTAAAGCCACCAACCTATGTTGGGTCATGAGTTCTTTGCCAGGAATAACATTACAGTCCTTGTATACTTTACGATCCTCCAGCCTTGTAAGGAGTTAATAAATTTGGCTACAATTGTGCCCACTCTTGAAAGTAATCTTAAAATTTTATACACCAAAAAATAAAAAAAATTATAAATTTTTTTTAAAAATTATATAATTTACATACTAAATATGCATAATGTTACCAAATATACATGCATAATGTTACCAAATATGCATAATGTGTGATGATCATGAGATGTGATGATACATGATGAGATGAACATAATCTGACCTAACAAGAGATGACTAGTGTAAGGACATGAAAAGATTATATGGGATGATAATAATTTGACCTAGTATTTCCAAAATGAATAGAAAATTAACAGTACTACATCATTATCACTTCTAAGCATGACATTATTACCTAAATGTGTCATAATCATAGGAAGGCATAATCGCATATTTTTGTCATAATTGTGTCATAATCTCATGTAGGCATCATATTAGGATATGATTATAATTTGACCCTAGGATTTGCAAAATTGACCTTAATAGCAGCAGCAGAGGAGGTCTGGCAGTAGCTCGAGCAGTAGTTATGGTAGTAGAATTTGAGAGCTTCAATAGTAGCTCTGGAAGTAGCGTTAGGATAAGTAATGACAGTGGAGGCTGGAGCAGGCGACGACATAGGCTAGAATCACGAGTAGCAGTAGTGTTGTTGGCGGTGGCAACGGCGGAGGCTGGGAAGGCTGCGGCGACGGGCTAAGTAGCTAGCAGCAACGGCAAGCAAAGTAGGAATAGGGGTAGGAGTAGGCGGCTCGGGGGGTCGGAATTTCCAGAGCTATAGGGAAAAATATACTGATCGATCAATGAAACATAGATTGAGGGAAGTATGTTTCATGCGGGTGCTATTGAATTTAATGTAGTCGTCGATTGTTTGCAAAAACTGACATTTAAGTATCAAGTCACTTATTGGATTTCTATAAGTGACACCTAACCTAGTTACTTAGACATCGGTTAGATGCAATTAACTGATGCAAGATTCCATTAACTGAGAGAAAAAAATCAGCCTAATTAAGGCCTAAGTTGTCGATTGTATACCAAAAACTGACACCTATTCTAGTAGCATAGACGTCGGTTAGCTGTAAAAAATGATGCAACAGGCCATTATCAGAATGAAAAAAATCAGCTTGAGTAAGGCATGAGTCATTGGTTTTTGACTTTTTTCTACCGTATTCGACACTAAAGTGCAATTTTGGGGGAAGACTTATTCACGTGGTACATGGCGTGAAACCTTCGAAGTCAGTTAATTTACGTAAAACCAAAACCTATTGTGCAATTTTTGCATGATTTTTCATGTGAATCAATATCAGTTTTGTGGAGAAATAACCGACGCTAGACGTATTTTGAAAGGATATTTTATTTCTCGTGAAGGTGTCTCGTTGGTTCCCAGAAAATCGATGTGTATCTTAAAATTCCAATGTTTTCCACTCAAAAATTATATTTTGCGGGTTATTTTAGACGTCTATTTTTTAAGAATTTAACCGACATTCAAGAAAAAGTGAGACTGCTCATATTTTTCTAAATCGGTAGGACTTGATTAATGGTTACATTTATGCTATTTAACTGGCGTTGTTTGGTGTATAGTGTCATTTTTTCATTGGAATCAATGTCAGAAAAAGTGACATTAGAGGTAAAAAATATAATATTGCATGCAGCATAGAAACCCAAAACATCATGTTACTCTGAAAAAGATGGCAATTATTTGAGGAACTGAAAGGGATCAACCACACGGTTCTTCTATCTAACAAGTGGGAAAATGCATGGAATCATCAATTTTCCCATCATTATGTCACTATCGAGTATAATGGGACTAGGAGAACAGCATGGTGCACTAAAATGTAAATCAAGTTGCATGTTGATTTGAACCTCTTCTCAGCTTCCTCTTCCATCTTCTTACCTTCCATCCATAAAAAATAAAATAAAAGCCATAAAATGTGCCAAACTCCAAGTTCGAGGTGGCACACCCCCTCCCTACTAAATGAAATTCTTCCATACCACTCTCTATGTAAAGGGGGCATACCACGAAAGAGAAAGATGATGATATAAATAGAAAAATGTTGCAATATATGTATTTGCACAAATGAATGCAATCTCAAGTCAAGTAGAGGAGATATTTGCATCTTTCTTTGCCTACCCCTTATCTCCATTTTCCACCTAGACATGAAATCAATGTCCCATTTTGATATCCTTATTAGAAACTCGTGAGTTTGATCATATGCATACTTGTTATTCTATAAGACTATATAAATTTCATGAAAACTCTTAGATGTGCCTACTATTGGGGATAGTGGTGAAGAAGTTCTTTTGGAAAGAAAATTTTGAATGGAAGACATGGGCATATGTGTTATCCCAGGAAGTTGGATATCTTAACTATATCAGGTGGTAGGGAAATGAGCATGGTGCAGAGGTGAGGCAATCACGTGCCTTGTAAATATTCATTTGGTGACTATTTTATATTTTGTGTTACTCGGGAACGAGTAAGGTTTGAGTTTGGGGTTATTTGATGAATGCATATTAATCCCGATCTTAGTTGCATTTCCAGTTTAGGTTTTCGTTCAATTATCATTTATTTGAAAACTTGCTTATAGTTAGGATCTCTTAATCTTGTGGTAATGTGTACTATTTTGATCCAATAATATGATTTTCATGGCAGAGTCAAATCTCATGTCATATCGACTAGCATAGGAGATAGTGGTCCCACTTACCTACTACAAAGACAATTTTGATAAAACCGACAAGATTTTGAATGATTTGAACCTTCATCGGGTCACATTTAATCGTTCAGAAGCTTCATAGGCACACTCCATTGATAACACACAAATAGCCCCCCACGTGGATTTGCATCTTCAAGGAATCTCTTTGATCTATCTACTTTGACTTTCCTTAGGACCAAAGAGAAGTTAACACATGCAATCCAATGAAGCTAGGCCTCACATTGGGTATCAATGGCCATGTCCTCAAAGAAAAGTCATGCATTGAAGATTGATCACAATTTTGACATTTTGTCAATCGACCTTTGAGGATCCGCCTCTGATGAAAGTCATGTTGCTCCGATGGGATTCTATCATTGACTGACAAAAACCAAGCCTGATGACCAGCCTAACATCAGGAAATGATGGTTGACCACCAGTGCAGACCTAAAGTCAAACCTCCAATGGAGATCCTACATTTGATGCCTGATGAAATAACAGTCCAACAAGTTGTCAGACTCTACTAATCGATGCCCATTTTGACCCTCAACACTGTTGGGGACCTACACTTGAACTCTAGTGAGCGCTTAGCTTTCCAATTAACCAACCCCTGATAGGAATCTTGAAGGTCACAAGTCCTTTTTGAGCTCCCACAGTCGACCTTTGTATCTATAACGACCTCAAATCTAGGTATCACATCTATTTTCCTTCTTCCTAAAAAGCTTAAATTCTATTTCTCTTAAACTTTGTTGAGTA